>CM060918.1:487612921-488881874 GCA_030737875.1 Allium sativum | reverse complement strand
CCTTGATTCTTATTTTAAAAATTAATTCTGCCTTGATTTATAGTTATAACACGTTATCAAAATATGGGTTGTTACATTCTCCCCTCTTTAAAGGATTTCGTCCCCGAAATCTCCAAGTTAGGGAGGATGTGTCCTACCATCCATCATCCATCTACTCAAAACATCATCCACAAGCAACCAATGTCCTTAAAAAATTTCTAGTGCTGTATGAACATATGCAGAAAGTGTGTGTATATGTACTTATCTAATGCAAAAGATCAGGCGGTTACTGATTCAGTAGACCTCCTTAATGCAAAATAAGTTAGTGTAATGAATCCAACATGTATGCAAAATTAGTAACATACTTTATAATCTCAACATGAGTGCACGAACATTCATTCATATGCAACATCCAAGTGATAGCATAACTGTAACAACCCGTATTTTCAATAACCTGTTATAACATAAATCGAGGCAGAATTTAATTCTAAAATCTGAATCAAGGGAAACAGGCTATGCCATTGCGTTCGTCTCGGAAAAATACGCGAAATAGAGTCCGAGTTTTCGAAAATAGGAGTCCGTATGACCCGATTAAGGCCCAACGAAGTTTTCAGAAAATTTCAAAGTAAAAACAGATTTCAAATTCAAGTTTGAATTTGGGAATTTAGGGCACTAGGGCGCAGGCGGGAAAATTCCCGCCAGAGTACCCAAGTCGACAGCCCTGTCGACTTGGGAGTCGACCTGGTTGGACCCAAGTCGACAGTCCTGTCGACTTGGCTGTCGACTTAGTCCAGCCGGGCTGTTTAGCCTGGTGCACCATTTAGAGATTGTGTTGAGCTTGGGGGCCAGATTCGGTTTTGAGGGCTGAGATTGGAACTAGGGTTGAAACTAGTCCTAATCTCTATAAATAAGGCCCTAACCTAACCCTAAATCATCATTAATCAATCCTACAACTAAACTATGGAAAAATCAATCCTCTCATGGCCTCCACTCTCTTCATAAATTCCTAAATAAATTTTAATGAGATTTTCCATGCATACAAGTGTTTTGAAGCTTGTATGAGCATCATTAGCTTGCATTCAAGTCAAGTTTCTATATTTGCATCATAAAGCAAGGGTTTTGATCACTTTGGCTTAAGGATTTTTCTATTAAAGCTTGCATTTTGGGGTTTAATTGGTTGCATAAGGGCTTTGTCATATTTTTGTGTCTTTATAAGCATTGTAAGCCCTATTCTACTTTCATACTTAAACTCTAAAGTTAAATGTATGATATGCAAGTTTATATGCAAGTTTACTATGCTATGATATGCAAGTTTATCATGTTGTGATATGCAATTTTATATGCAAGTTTGCTATGCTATGATATGCAAGTTTATCATGTTGTGATATGCAAGTTTATATGCAAGTTCATCATGTTATGTTATGCAAGTTTGATATGCAAGTTTGTCATATGATATGCAAGTTATGTTATGCAAGTTTGGGTTGAACATTTTGTTCATGCTATCATGTTATGCAAGCTTATCTTGGGTTTATGAACATAAAGCTTCAAGCTTTATGCTAAAGGTTGCATTTTGGCAACATGTAAGTATCATATCCCTTATGATAACTTGCATGTGAGGCCAAATGCGAACTTATGGCCATTTCTACATGTCATTTATCACCATGTATCACCAATATGCTAAGTTTGGTTTTATGCATGCTTTTGAGGCCTAAAATGTAATATGCAAGTATATGAACATATGTACATTTCATATGCCACCATGCTAAACTTGTGGCTTCAACACCTTTATGTCATGATTATGCCAAGTTCCCTCTTTCTATCCTTTATGCACTATTGCGATATGTAAGTGATGGGATTGCGTTTGGGGTTGGATAAACTTAAAAGACATAAAAACATAAGCTTGGGAATTTACCTATTAAGTTAGGTCTACCCTTTGGGAATTTACCTATTAAGTTAGGTCTACCCAAATGCTTGAAAACTTGTAACATGTTTTGGAAACATGATGGACATGACACTTAGAAAAGATAAGTGTGATCAACTCGAGGTTGGGTTGAGTTTGTAGCGTAAACCTACCCGGAACCGACCGGCTTAACTAGTTGCTACAAACAATAGGACCCAATGTGAGAAGTTGGCCATGTTGTACCTTGGACCCGAGGTTAGACCAAGTTGTGGTGTAAAGCTACCTGGACCCGCCCGGCTTAACTAGTAACCACAACAAGGTCTAATGTGAGAGGTTAAGGCACATTAATTAATTAATGCCTCGTGATTAGGGTTAAGTCATGGTCCACTTAATACTTAACCAATTTGGGCTTGGTAGATTAATCAGGGTTAAGTCGTGAACTCATCGTTACACTTAACCAAGTTAATCCATGATTAGCAAGAGGGTTAAACCGTACTTAACCCACTAGAAAATCCTAGCAATGGGGGTCCACTCCAGCAGTAATCCCAAGTTTGTATCATCATGGCCCTAGGGTCTAGGTTAGGGTGTGGGGCACGAATTACTGGGCTGGAGGTAAGCGACCAATAAACGACGGCAGAGTGGTACGCCGGTGTAGTTCCGGGCAGACCATGGTCGTGCACATAGTCCGAAGCCGGGGAAAACATGCACGGGTACCAGTAGATCGAGACTGTGCACGCATGATTATGGTGTCTAGGGGTTGACACCCTAGGGCGTGATACACCCGACGGGAGACCCGGCACAGTCTGACTACAATTATGTTTGGGCCGTATGGACACCAACACGTGAGGAGTTAGGCTTATAGGGAGCCGATCGACTAGACCGTTTGGTTGGACCGCTTATTAGGGTCACTTCATGTTATTGGGCCAAAGCTTGGGCCAAGGGATCAATACTTGTTTATTCAAGTCATGTTAGTTTGCTAGTACACCTATGGTGCAAAACCTTAAACCTGATTATGCGATGACACCTTTATCTACCTTGTTAGTTAATCGTCATGCTAGTATGTTGTTATCCTTATGTTCATCCCTGCTGCTCATGCCAGTTAACTTTACCAGTTTACATTGATTGTAGTAGGGCTTACTCAGTCTTTTTGACTGACCTGTTTTCTTTCGCCTCTTTTCTTCCGTTTCCCCCCCCCCCCCCCCCAAGGTTCTCAGGGAGGGAATATTGGAGCTTAGCTTGGATTTCTGATCGCTTGCTTGTGGGATTTAGCTCATGTACGGTCTTGACATGAAGCTAGCTATGGTTATCACTTATTTTGAGGATAGTACTTATGCATTTCAGTTTTCAGTAATGTTGTTTTTATCTAGACTTGTGTATTTGGAAAATTGACATTATGTTGTACCAGACTTGTTTTGAAATGGTTTGAAATCTTCCGCTGTTTTACTTATCTTATTTACTCTGTTTACATATATACATATGTTCTTGTTCTGCCTTGATATATCATTATGCATGTTTACCCGATTCAAACGCCCCTCCAAAGTCAGAGTGCTTGCAAGAGTCACCCTGGCGGAGGTGGGGTGTTACATTTGGTATCAGAGCATATAGTTTACGAGAAGGAACAAAAAGGTTTTTAAAACTTTTGGAAAACTATTTTCAAAACCAAGTATAAAGTATTTTCCAAAGAAAAGTCTAGTTTATTTTAAAGGCTATTCCCCAAAAAGCCATTAGCAAAATTCCTTCGTTTTCCTCCATTCTGAATCTGTCTTTTTCTTTGTTTTCAGTATGGCCGATAACTTTGCTATTCCGGAGGGAGTGCACGTACCTGTTTGGTATAAGAGACTTTTGGAGGCTAGGGCGACCGAAGCCGGCCCCGCAGATGTTCCTCCTCCTCCTCCTCCTCCGGTAGTCAATGTTCCTCCTCCTCCTGTCGCTGATGTTCCTCCTCCTCCTGTCGCTGAGGTTCCTCTTCCTCCTCCCCCTCAGCATCCTCAAGCTGACTTCGCAAAGACTTGCAAAGATTTCAAAGCAATGGGTGGCAAGAACTTTCAAGGCACTGAGACTTTTGTAGAGGCCAGAAATTGGTTGAAAGAGACCGAGGATTTATTTGCTATCTTTGGGTTAGACGATCAGAGGAAGATCTTGTTGGCGGTTTGGCTTTTGAAGGATGAAGCCGCTTATTGGTGGGAAGTCACCAATGGTACTAGGCCTGTTGAGACTTGGTCGATTTTAGGGCAAGGTTCGTGCTTAAGTTTTTATCTTCTGCTGAGGAGAATCTGCAAATGGAGAGGTTCATAACTTTGAAACAAGGAGATATGTCTGTCAAAGAATATGTGAACAAGTTCAATCAGTTAGCTCGTTTTGGCTTGGATATGGTGAATACTCCTCAGAAGAAGGCTCTTCGTTTTGCTAGAGGATTGAATGAGCCGTTGCAGGGATTGGCTATGTCACATATTCCCCATGGGGCCACGTTTGAGAGCTTGGTTGATATGGCGTTACTTCAGGGAGATGCCAAGAAAGAGATCAAGACGAATGATACTCAAGCCAAGAAGACTGATTCCCAGGGGAAAGGAAATCAGGGTAATCCAAGTGGTCAGAGCAGTCAAGGCAATCAGAACAAGAACAAGAACAAGAGTCAAGGCAACAAGGGGAACAACAACAAGGGCAAGAACAACAAGGGGAAGTGCCATTATTGCGGTTCAGTTGGGCATCTTATTAAAGATTGTAAGAAGAGGAAAAGGAAGAATGGTGAATGCTTTTTCTGCGGTGGGACTGGACATTTCAGTAAGGATTGCCCGAAGAAGCAAGGGCAAGGCCAGGGTCAGACTCAGCGTGCTGGACCTTCAGGAGGGCAAGTTCATGCTCTCAATATCGCTCCAGTTCCCGATCGAGGTAGTATTTCTGTTGAGAGCCTTGTATATATTTCTGATTTTCCAGTTCATACCTTGTTTGATTCTGGTGCATCGCATAGCTTTATCTCATCTGATCTTGTTGATAGTTTGCACCTTAGTACTAGCTTGGTAGATGATCCCGTCTGTGTCTCAAATCCTATTGGAGGTTCCGCCCATTTGTCTATGATATGTGGGGACTTGAGGATCTCTATACTGAGTGTAGAGTTCTTGTGCAGTGCTTATGTTCTTGGTTTTAGGGGATACGGATTGATATTGGGCATGGATTGGTTGTCTAGATATGGAGCCATCCTTGATTGTGAGCATAGGGTTGTGAGGCTCGTGACTCGCCTCGGAAACACCCTAGAGATTTCTTGTGATTCGAGAGGTCCCGTCATGTTGTGCTATCTTGAATCACTCGACTCGTCAATGGAAACTCTTCAGTCTGTGAGAGTGGTTCGAGAGTATCCGGATGTTTTTGATGAAGTTAGGGGGTTGCCCCCTAAGCGAGAGATTGATTTCCGCATTTATCTGGTGGATAATGCAAAGCCGGTTTCTTTGCCCGTTCGGCACATGGCTCCGCGTGAAAGGCGGGAGCTAAGTAAGCAAGTGAAAGAGTTGCTTGAGAAGAACTTCATTAGACGAAGTATATCTGAATGGGGAGCGCCTGTGGTATTTGCTACCAAGGCAGATGGTTCTCTCCGACTTTGTGTTGACTATCGAGAGTTGAATAAGCTGACTAAGAAGAACAGACACCCGTTACCGAGGATTGATGATCTCTTTGACCAGCTTGTCGGTGCTTCTGTTTTCTCTCAGCTTGATCTTGCTACGGGATTCCATCAGCTCAGGGTAGCTGAAGATAGTATAGACAAGACTGCGTTCAGAACTCCAGATGGATTCTTCGAATGGCTTGTCATGCCGTTCGGCTTGACTAATGCACCCGCATATTTCGTGGACTTGATGAGTAGGGTGTTCAGGGAGTTCTTGAACAAGTTTGTCGTGGTCTTCGTAGATGATATTCTGATCTTCTCTAAGGATGAGGAAGAGCACGCAAGACATCTCGTGGAGGTGATGGGTACGCTTAGAGCGCATCAGTTGAAGGCCAAGTTCTCCAAGTGTCACTTTTGGAGAAGGGAAGTTAGATTCCTTGGGCATATAGTATCTAAGCAAGGCTTAGCGGTGGATCCCGCTAAGGTAGTTGCAGTTCAGGATTGGAAGACTCCAAGGAATGCAATCGAAGTGAGAAGTTTTCTAGGTCTTGCGGGTTTTTACCGGAAGTTCATCAAGGACTTCGCGAAGATTTCCGCTCCTCTCACTAAGTTGACGAAGAAGAATTTAGTTTTTTCTTGGAGCATAGAATGCGAGCTTGCTTTTCAGAAGCACAAGAGAGCTCTCACATCAGCACCTGTTCTAGCTTTGCCCGATGGAGGGAAGTTATTTACAGTATACACCGATGCATGTGGCACAGGGTTAGGAGCTGTTCTGATGCAAGAAGGAAGAGTGATATGCTTTGGCGGTAGACAACTCAAAGTGCATGAGAAGAATTATCCCACTCATGACTTAGAGTTGGCAGCAATAGTATATGCACTCAAGGCTTGGCGCCATTATCTTCTGGGAGAAAGATTTGAGCTTTATACCGATCACAAGTCATTGAAGTATCTCTTTTCTCAGAAGGATCTGAATCTGAGGCAACAAAGATGGATGGAATTCTTGGCGTCCTACGATTTTGAGATAGCTTATACCCCTGGCAAGGGGAATGTGGTAGCAGATGCATTGAGTAGAAGAAGGTTGACCCTAAGTCCTCTATTCGTTGAGATGAAGAATTTAGAGTATGTGGCAACCTTTGATTTCTCTTTGGCGATTGAGTCGACGACCGGTTCTTTAGCATCTCTGGAACTCAGACCTACCCTTCTTGATCAAGTTGGGGCTTCGCAGAGAGAAGACCCTCAGATAGTTGAGATTATGGATAAGCTGATTCGAGGAGAGACGTCTAGTCATCTCGCTCGATATTCTATTGATGACAAGGGTTGGCTGAGGAGAGATGGAAGGTTATGTGTTCCAATGGTAGAAGATTTAGTAAGAAAAGTTCTGGAGGAAGCGCATCGCTCTAAGTTGACTATACATCCAGGCGGAGATAAGATGTATAAAGATATGAAGCGCATTTTCTTTTGGCCTGGGATGAAGAAGGATGTGGCAGAGTTTGTCTCTATATGTATCATTTGCCAGCAAGTTAAGGCCGAGTCGAAGAAGCTCGGTGGGCTATTGCATCCTCTAGACGTTCCACTATGGAAGTGGGAGAGTATTTCCATGGATTTTATCGATGGGCTACCAAGGTCAAGGAAAGGGAATACGAGCATTTGGGTTATAGTGGATAGACTTACGAAGAGTGCCCATTTCATTCCGGTGAAGAGCAAGAGGACCGCATCTTGGCTAGCATCTGTATATCTTCGTGAGATTGTGAGACTACATGGAGTCCCTTCTAGTATAGTCAGTGACCGTGACCCAATCTTTACAAGTCAGTTCTGGAATAGCTTGCAAGAAGCTATGGGCACAAGGTTGAATCTAAGTATGGCTTATCACCCACAGACGGACGGTCAAACCGAAAGGGTGAATAGGGTACTCGAGGATCTGTTGAGGCTTTGTATTCTGGATTTTGGTGGTACTTGGGAAGACCATCTTCCTCTTGTTGAGTTTGCATATAATAACAGTTATCAGGCAAGCATAGGGATGGCACCATTTGAAGCTTTATATGGGAGGCCGTGCAAGTCGCCTACATGTTGGTGGGAGACTACAGATAAGCTTATACTTGGGCCTGATATGATCAGAGATACATCCGAGAAGATCGAGTTGATTCGGAGACGGATGAAAGCGGCCCAAGACCGACAGAAATCCTATGCTGATAAGCGAAGAACTGATTTGGAGTTTGGTGTTGGGGATATGGTTTTCGTGAAGGTTTCTCCTTTGCGGAATGTGGTCCGATTTGGAGCCGTTGGGAAGTTAGCACCGAGGTTTGTTGGACCATTCCCTATTGTAGAGAGGATCGGGCAGATGGCTTATAGAGTGGAGTTGCCCGAGAAGCTTGCAGGAGTACACGATGTTCTTCATGTCTCGCATCTCCGGAAGTGTTTACATGAATCAGCAAAGGTTGTTGAGCCAAGTGTTCTAAAGGATGTAGAAGTGGAGAAAGAGGCTACCTTGAGGAGAGCTCCGATTCGTATCTTGGGGACGGAGACCAAAAAGCTAAGGAATCGAGAGGTCAAGTTGGTGAAGGTTCAATGGGGTGAAGCCGAAGAAGACGCAACTTGGGAAACCGAGGAGAAGATGCGTGGGCTTTATCCATTCCTTTTTGAGGGTACACTCTCAATCTCTTTTCTTTGTTAGCATATCTTTCTCTTTGCTATCCATGTTTATCTAGTTTATCGTGTTAATCTTGTCATGAGAACCTTAGGTAGAAACCCTTTGGATGAAACATGTGTTTGAAACATGTTATGCTTGATGGTTGCAAGTGGTTGCAAGTGTTTGCAAGTGGTTACTCGTGGATGCATTAAACACGTTAGGCACTAGATCGGCTCACACACTCCTCATATTGCATATGCATGAGTGTTTATGCTTATTCATGGATGAAAATTTTTGTGTTATCACATGGATGTTGCATATGGATGTATGTTATGTGCACACATATAGATGTTATACATTATGTTAGGAATTGCATACATATGGATTCATTTCACTAACATAATTTGGATAGATGATATTTGCATTAGATAAGTACATATACACACACCTTTGCATATGTTCATACAACATTTAGAATCTTGTAAGGACAATGATTGCTCGTGGATGATGTTTTGAGTAGATGGATGTTGGATGGTAGGGTACGTTCTTCCTAACTTGAAGATTTCGGGGACGAAATCCTTTAAGGAGGGGAGAATGTAACAACCCGTATTTTCAATAACCTGTTATAACATAAATCGAGGCAGAATTTAATTCTAAAATCTGAATCAAGGGAAACGGGCTATGCCATTGCATTCGTCTCGGAAAAATACGCGAAATAGAGTCCGAGTTTTCGAAAATCGGAGTCCGTATGACCCGATTAAGGCCCAACGAAGTTTTCAGAAAATTTCAAAGTAAAAACAGATTTCAAATTCAAGTTTGAATTTGGGAATTTAGGGCACTAGGGCGCAGGCGGGAAAATTCCCGCCAGAGTACCCAAGTCGACAGCCCTGTCGACTTGGGAGTCGACCTGGTTGGACCCAAGTCAACAGCCCTGTCGACTTGGCTGTCGACTTAGTCCAGCCGGGCTGTTTAGCCTGGTGCACCATTTAGAGATTGTGTTGAGCTTGGGGGCCAGATTCGGTTTTGAGGGCTGAGATTGGAACTAGGGTTTAATCCTAGGGTTGAAACTAGTCCTAATCTCTATAAATAAGGCCCTAACCTAACCCTAAATCATCATTAATCAATCCTACAACTAAACTATGGCAAAATCAATCCTTTCATGGCCTCCACTCTCTTCATAAATTCCTAAATAAATTTTTATGAGATTTTCCATGCATACAAGTGTTTTCAAGCTTGTATGAGCATCACTAGCTTGCATTCAAGTCAAGTTTCTATATTTGCATCATAAAGCAAGGGTTTTGATCACTTTGGCTTAAGGATTTTTCTATTAAAGC
This sequence comes from Allium sativum, assembly GCA_030737875.1. NCBI lineage: Eukaryota > Viridiplantae > Streptophyta > Magnoliopsida > Asparagales > Amaryllidaceae > Allium > Allium sativum. The sequence goes on along the minus strand of CM060918.1, from coordinate 488,872,440 downwards.
TTGCATTTTGGGGTTTAATTGGTTGCATAAGGGCTTTGTCATATTTTTGTGTCTTCATAAGCATTGTAAGCCATATTCTACTTTCATACTTAAACTCTAAAGTTAAATGTATGATATGCAAGTTTACTATGCTATGATATGCAAGTTTATCATGTTGTGATATGCAAGTTTATATGCAAGTTTGCTATGCTATGATATGCAAGTTTATCATGTTGTGATATGCAAGTTTATATGCAAGTTCATCATGTTATGTTATGCAAGTTTGATATGCAAGTTTGTCATATGATATGCAAGTTATGTTATGCAAGTTTGGGTTGAACATTTTGTTCATGCTATCATGTTATGCAAGCTTATCTTGGGTTTATGAACATAAAGCTTCAAGCTTTATGCTAAAGGTTGCATTTTGGCAACATGTAAGTATCATATCCCTTATGATAACTTGCATGTGAGGCCAAATGCGAACTTATGGCCATTTCTACATGTCATTTATCACCATGTATCACCAATATGCTAAGTTTGGTTTTATGCATGCTTTTGAGGCCTAAAATGTAATATGCAAGTATATGAACATATGTACATTTCATATGCCACCATGCTAAACTTGTGGCTTCAACACCTTTATGTCATGATTATGCCAAGTTCCCTCTTTCTATCCTTTATGCGCTATTGCGATATGTAAGCGATGGGATTGCGTTTGGGGTTGGGTAAACTTAAAAGACATAAAAACATAAGCTTGGGAATTTACCTATTAAGTTAGGTCTACCCTTTGGGAATTTACCTATTAAGTTAGGTCTACCCAAATGCTTGAATACTTGTAACATGTTTTGGAAACATGATGGACATGACACTTAGAAAAGATAAGTGTGACCAACTCGAGGTTGGGTTGAGTTTGTAGCGTAAACCTACCCGGAACCGACCGGCTTAACTAGTTGCTACAAACAATAGGACCCAATGTGAGAAGTTGGCCATGTTGTACCTTGGACCCGAGGTTAGACCAAGTTGTGGTGTAAAGCTACCCGGACCCGCCCGGCTTAACTAGTAACCACAACAAGGTCTAATGTGAGAGGTTAAGGCACATTAATTAATTAATGCCTCGTGATTAGGGTTAAGTCATGGTCCACTTAATACTTAACCAATTTGGGCTTGGTAGATTAATCAGGGTTAAGTCGTGAACTCATCGTTACACTTAACCAAGTTAATCCATGATTAGCAAGAGGGTTAAACCGTACTTAACCCACTAGAAAATCCTAGCAATGGGGGTCCACTCCAACAGTAATCCCAAGTTTGTATCATCATGGCCCTAGGGTCTAGGTTAGGGTGTGGGGCACGAATTACTGGGCTGGAGGTAAGCGACCAATAAACGACGGCAGAGTGGTACGCCGGTGTAGTTCCGGGCGGACCATGGTCGTGCACATAGTCCAAAGCCGGGGAAAACATGCACGGGTACCAGTAGATCGAGACTGTGCACGCATGATTATGGTGTCCAGGGGTTGACACCCTAGGGCGTGATACACCCGACGGGAGACCCGGCACAGTCTGACTACAATTATGTTTGGGCCGTATGGACACCAACACGTGACGAGTTAGGCTTATCGGGAGCCGATCGACTAGACCGTTTGGTTGGACCGCTTATTAGGGTCACTTCATGTTATTGGGCCAAAGCTTGGGCCAAGGGATCAATACTTGTTTATTCAAGTCATGTTAGTTTGCTAGTACACATGTGGTGCAAAACCTTAAACCTGATTATGCGATGACACCTTTATCTACCTTGTTAGTTAATCGTCATGCTAGTATGTTGTTATCCTTATGTTCATCCCTGCTGCTCATGCCAGTTAACTTTACCAGTTTACATTGATTGTAGTAGGGCTTACTCAGTCTTTTTGACTGACCTGTTTTCTTTCGCCTCTTTTCTTCCGTTTCCCCCCCCCCCCCCAGGTTCTCAGGGAGGGAATATTGGAGCTTAGCTTGGATTTCTGATCGCTTGCTTATGGGATTTAGCTCATGTACGGTCTTGACATGAAGCTAGCTATGGTTATCACTTATTTTGGGGATAGTACTTATGCATTTCAGTTTTCAGTAATGTTGTTTTTATCTAGACTTGTGTATTTGGAAAATTGACATTATGTTGTACCAGACTTGTTTTGAAATGGTTTGAAATCTTCCGCTGTTTTACTTATCTTATTTACTCTGTTTACATATATACATATGTTCTTGTTCTGCCTTGATATATCATTATGCATGTTTACCCGATTCAAACGCCCCTCCAAAGTCAGAGTGCTTGCAAGAGTCACCCTGGCGGAGGTGGGGTGTTACAATAACAAGTTCCATCCATGTACAAGTATAAGCACTCATGCATATGCAACATGAAAATGTGACTGAGCCGATCTAGTGCCTAATGTGTGTCATGCATCCACTAGAAATCACTTGCAAACACTTGCAACCATTTGCAAACATCAACCATAACATGTTTCAATCACATGTTTACATCCATATGGTTCTACCTAAGGTTCTCAAGATAAGATCGAGAAGATAACAAGACAAACATAGGTAGTAAAAGCATGATACGAAAGGTTTTCAAGTTTATAGGAAAAGAGACAGAGAATGTACCCTCAAAAATAAATGGGTAAAGCGCGCGTATCTTCTCTTCGGTTTCCCAAGTTGCGTCTTCTTGGGCTTCACTCCACTGTACTTTAACTAGCTTGACTTCTCGATTCCTTAGCTTCTTGATCTCCATTCCTAAGATACGAATCGGAACTCGCCTCAATGTTGCTTCTTTTTCCACTTCTACGCCTTCAAGGATGCTTGGCTCAACTACTTCGGCCGACCCATGTAAGCACTTTCGGAGATGCGAGACGTAAAAGACATTGTATACTCCGGTCAGCTTCTCGGGTAAGTCTACCTTATAGGCCATCTTCCCAATCCTCTCAGTGATAGGGAACGGTCCTACGAACCTTGGTGCTAGCTTTCCAACCGCTCCAAAACGAACCACATTGCGTAAACGAGAAACTTTTATAAAGACCATATCTCCGACTTCGAACTCTAGGTCTGTCCTTCTCTTGTCCGCATAAGATTTCTGTCTATCTTGGGCCGTTTTCATCCGTCTTCGTATCAACTCAATCTTCTCAGAAGTGTATCTTATCATGTCGGGCCCAAGTATAAGCTTGTCTGTCGACTCCCACCAACAAGTTGGCGACTTGCACGGCCTTCCATACAGGGCTTCGAACGGTGCCATTCCGATGCTTGCTTGGTAACTATTATTATATGCAAACTCCACGAGAGGAAGATGGTCTCCCCAAGTACCACCAAAGTCAAGAATGCATAGCCTCAAAAGATCCTCTAGTACCCTATTTACCCTTTCGGTTTGTCCATCCGTCTGTGGGTGATAGGCCGTGCTTAAACTCAGTCGTGTACCCATTGCTTCTTGCAGACTATTCCAAAACTGGCTAGTGAAAATCGGGTCACGATCACTAACTATACTAGAAGGAACCCCGTGCAACCGTACTATCTCTCGAAGGTAAATAGACGCTAGCCATGATGCGGTCCTCTTGCTTTTCACCGGAATGAAGTGAGCACTTTTCGTGAGTCTATCAACTATGACCCATATGCTAGTATTTCCCTTCCTTGACCTAGGCAGTCCATCCACGAAATCCATCGAGATACTCTCCCATTTCCATTGCGGAACCTCCAAAGGATGCAATAGCCCACTGGGCTTCTTCGACTTGGCCTTTACTTGTTGGCACACCATGCACCTTGAAACGAACTCTGCCACGTCCTTTTTCATTCCAGCCCAAAAGAAAATGAGTTTCATATCTCTTTACATCTTATCCCCTCCGGGATGTATAGTCATCTTCGAGTGATGCGCCTCTTCGAGAACTTTATTTACTAATTCTCCCACTTGTGGGACACATAGCCTTCCATCGCGCCTTAGCCATCCCTTGTCATCTATGGCATACCTACCGAGGTGACTTGACGTCTCACCACTAATCAGCTTGTCCATGATTTCGACTATCTGTGGGTCTTCCTTCTGTGAAGTCCCTACTTGATCAAGAAATGTAGGTCTTAACTCAAGAGATGCTAACGTAACAGTCAATGACTCAACGGCAGGTGCAAAATCAAAGGTTGCTATAAACTCTGGACTTTTCCTTTCAACAAACAAGGGGCTCAAGGTCAACCTTTTCCTACTTAGCGCATCCGCCACCACGTTACCCTTGCCAGGGGTATAAGCTATATCGAAGTCATATGATGCCAAGAATTCTATCCACCGCTGTTGTCTCAGATTCAAATCTTTATGTGAGAAGAGGTACTTAAGCGATTTGTGGTCGGTATACAGCTCGAACCTCTCCCCTAGAAGATAATGGCACCAAGATTTAAGTGCAAAAACGATCGCCGCCAACTCCAAGTCATGTGTGGGATAGTTCTTCTCATGAACTTTAAGTTGTCTACCCCCGTAGCAAATCACTTTCCCTTCTTGCATTAGGACTGCGCCTAATCCCGTGCCACATGCATCTGTGTACACCGTAAACATCTTACTTCTGACGGGTAATGCCAAAACTGGAGCTATGGTGAGGGCTCTCTTGAGTCTCTGAAAAGCAATCTGACATTCTATGTCCCATGAAAACGCTAGGTTTTTCTTCGTTAACCTAGTAAGAGGGGCTGAAATCTTAGCGAAGTCCTTAATGAACTTCCTATAGTAGCCTGCCAAACCGAGAAAGCTTCTCACCTCCGTTGCGTTCTTAGGAAATTTCCAGTCTTGCACCGCAACTACCTTTGTGGGGTCCACGGCTATGCCTTGCTTAGACACTACATGTCCAAGAAACTGAACTTCCTTTCTCCAAAAATGGCATCTGGAGAACTTAGCCTTTAACTGGTGTGCTCTAAGCGTATCCAGGAATTCCTTGAGATGCCTAGCATGCTCTTCTTCATCCTTTGAGAAGATCAAAATATCGTCCATGAAAACCACTACAAACTTGTTAAGGAACTCCCGAAACACCCTACTCATCAAATCTACAAAGTACGCGGGTGCATTCGTTAACCCAAACGGCATGACGAGGCATTCGAAGAACCCATCTGGAGTCCTAAACGCAGTTTTGTCAATGCTATCCTCAGCCACTCTAAGCTGATGGAATCCTGTGGCTAGATCGAGTTGAGAGAAAACAGATGCTCCCACAAGCTGGTCAAACAAATCATCGATTCTTGGTAGTGGGTGTCTATTTTTCTTAGTTAGCTTGTTTAACTCACGATAATCTACGCATAGACGAAGCGAACCATCCGCCTTGGTAGCGAATACCACCAGAGCACCCCATTCAGAAATGCTTCATCTTATGAAATTTTTCTCAAGCAACTCCTTAACTTGCTTACTAAGCTCTCTTCTTTCTCGCGGAGCCATTTGCCTAACGGGCAATGAAACTGGCTTGGCATTATCAACAAGATAAATACGGAAATCTATCTCGCGTTTAGGGGGTAACCCCTTCACCTCATCAAAGACATTTGGATATTCTCGGACCACTCTTACAGATTGCAAATTGTCGATGGACGAGTCAAGAGATTCAAGATAACACAACATGACCGGACCGTTAGGGTTACAAGAAATTTCAAGGGTATTACCAAGGCGAGTCATGAGCCTCACTACCCTTCGTTCATAATCAAGAATGGCTCCATAATTGGACAGCCAATCCATACCGAGGATCAAACCGTATCCCATAAATCCGGGAACATAAGCATTACACGTGAATTCTACGCTTAAGATAGAAATCCTCAAATCCACACACATCATAGATAAATGGGCGGAGCCCCCAATTGGATTTGAAACACTAACGGGATCCTCAACTAGACTAGTACTTAGGTGCAGATTTTTAACAACATCAGAAGAAATAAAAGTATGCGATGCGCCAGAGTCAAATAAGGTTCGAACAGGAAAGTCAGAAATGTAAACAAGGCTTTCTACAGAAATATTACTACATCGGTCAAGATCTGGAGTGGTGTTGAGAGCATGCAACTGCCCTCCAGAAGGTCCTGCTCGCTGGGTCTGCCCTTGCCCCTGCCCTTGCTTCTTAGGGCAATCCTTACTGAAGTGTCCAGTATCCCCGCAACGAAAGCATTCACCCAACTTTCTCTTCTTCTTTTTACAGTCCTTGGCTATATGCCCTGTAATCCCACAAAAGTTACACTTCCTTGTCTCACATGCCTTGTTATTATTGTTGTTGTTGCCCTTGTTATTCTTGTTATTCTTGTTGCCTCCTATCTTGAAGTCAACTTTCTTATTCTGAGTCTCATTAGGCTTAATCTCCTTCTTGCTATTCTTGTCTTCATCATGAAGTAGAGCCATATCCACCAAGCTTTCAAAGGTCTCCCCCATGGGTATATGAGTTATGGCCAAACTGTGTAGTGGCTCGTTCAGTCCTCGAGCAAAGCGTAAAGCCTTTTTCTGGGCCGTGTTGACTAAGTCCAAACTGAACCGAGCAAGCTGATAAAACCTATTCACGTACTCCCTAATAGACATGTCCCCTTGCTTGAGTGCTAGGAACCTCTCCATCTGAAGGTTCTCTTCTGCTGACGATAAGAATTTAAGCCCAAACCTCTCTCTAAAGTCTGCCCAAGTCTCAACTGGCCAAGTAGCGTTGGTGACTTCCCACCAAAATGAAGCTTCCTCTTTCAACAACCATGCTGCCAACTGAACTTTCCTATGATCCTCCACATCGAAGATAATAAACAAGTCTTAAGTCTCCTTTAGCCAGTTTCGTGCCTCAACGAAGGTTTCAGTTCCAACGAAGTTCTTGCCGCCCATTGTTTTAAAGTCTTTGCATATTTTGGCAAAGGCGGTACCAGGAGGAGGAGGAACCGCGACCACTGGGGGGGAGGAGGAGGGATGTCTGTCGGGCCCGCGCCGTTGGCCCTAGCTTCTAAGTAACTTCGAAACCATCCAGGTACGGGTACTCCCTCAGGAAGGTTAAGATCAGACATGCTGAAAAATGAAAAGAAAAAGATTCAAACGAGGAAACAAAGGAAAGTGCTAATGGCTTTTGGGGAATAGCCTTTTTAAACATAAAACTTTTATTGAAAAATGCTTCTTTATAAACGGTTTTGGAAAATAGTTTTAGGAGGTTTTTAAAACTTTTGCCCCGTCTGGTAACCTTCTGCTCTTATACCAAATGTAACACCCCACCTCCACTAGGGTCACTCACAAAGGGAATGCACTGGTTTTGGTGGAGTATTATCTAGGTAAACAAACACAGAGATATCACAAGGCTGAACATAAATAAAGCAGCGGTAGAAATTAAAAACCAAATTTCATTACTTTCAAGAAAAGAGTCAAAACCTCATATATCCAAAGTACAAATTATTCCATTACATCAAGTTCTAAATAAAGAAGCATAAACTTAAGATAACAAAAGTAAATTATTCCCCAAAGATAGCAGAAGTGCAGCCATAGCATAGCTCAAGACAAAACCGTACATGAGCTGACAAAAAGCGAGCTAAATACAAGCTAAGAGCTAGTGTTTCCTCCCTGAGAACCTGGGGGGGAACGAAAGAAAAAGAGGCAAAAGAAAAAGGGTCAGTCATAAAGACTGGTAAGTCCTAGTGACTTTCAGTATAAAAACTAGTAAAGTTAACAAGATATGTGAAAACTGGAATTAAACATAAGGATGGTAACAGGAATAGTATAATAACTAAGATAATAAGATAAGTCAAGTCTAGCATCGCATATTTAAGATTCGCTGCACCAACTGTACTAGTATTCTAACCCATGTCAAGTATTAACCATGAAATGATCCCTTGGCCCAATATCATGAAATGACCCATTACGGGGTCCTACAGTACGACATACTAATCGATCGGCTCCCTACAAGTTCTAGCTCGTCACGTGTCTGTGTCATACGGCCTAATCACGAAATGTAGTCACCTGTGCTAGGTCCACCATAGGGTGTATCAAGCCCTAGGGTGCCAACCACCGACACGAATCAAGCACGCACAGTGTAAACCTACTGGTGTCCAATGCCTGCTTTTTCAACTCCGGACTACGTGCACGACCATAGTCCGCCTGAACCTACAATGCCGCACCTACTCAGCCGTCATTCTGGTCGCTTACAATCAGCCCAGTAATCGTGCCCCACCCTGCCTAGTTCCAGGGTATCGTGATACATCTAAGTGGGTTACTGCTGAAAAGGACCGCGTAACTAGGGTTTCTAATGGGTTAAGTGTTGTCATTCAAATTCGTGACTTAACCCTATCCTAATCATGTATCAAGTTGGTTAAGTGTGTTCAAGCGGTTCATGACTTAACCCTATCAAATCATCGTGTCAAATTGGTTAAGTATATTCAAGTGGTTCATGACTTAACCCTATCCTGTGGCATTAAATAAATTAATGCACCCCAACCTCTCACATTTGACTTTGTTGTGGTTACTGGATGTGCCGGGCGAGTACGGGCAGATTTACACCACATCCTAGTCTAACCTCGGGTTTCAAGCGCGATATGACCAACTACCCATATTGGATCCTATTGTTTGCAGTTACTGGATTCGCCGGGCGGTTCCGGGTAGATTTATACTGCAAACTCAACCCAACCTCGAGTTGGCCATGTTCAAGTTTATTCTAAGTGTCATGTCTAGGTTCAAGTTTCGAGTCTAAATTCATGTCAAGTTTTCATGTCATGTTTCATGTCAAATCGTGTCAGGTTCATGTCCATATCCAGGTTCAAGTTATAACAATGTTCACGTTTCAAGTTTATAGTAAATTCAGGTTGGCCTAAACTACCCAAATCGTAGTCCCACCGCACGTGAATTCGAATCGATACAAACAAATCTAGTTAGGGAATAACATAGAAAGAACGGTCATAAGGTGGCAAAAATGATTATAAGTCGAGCATGGTATAACTTGAGATAAATGACTACAACAATATTGGCATATGGAATAGTGGTCTCAAATGTCTAACCTAGCAAAATAGGGTGATAGCCATGGTAACAGTTGATATAAGATAATAACACCAAACTTGTAAATTGCAACTAATTCAACATCACAGGCATGTTAACATCATGGACATGAGGGGTTTAGGTTTACAACATGTATAGGCCCTAAATCAATTTCATATAAATATTACCACAAGTCAAGATTCAAGATGAATAGATCCAAGGTGAACAAATAGTAGATCCAAAATACTAGATCCAAAATGAACAATGATAGATCCAAGATATACAATGATAGATCCAAGATAATTGTCATACTTAGGTTCAATTTCAATTTACAACATGTCCATATTAAGTTTAAATTTTAGATCTAAAAGTAACCGGGGCTTACAGATCGTGGTTTGAGTATAGAAAACAAAGAGGCGATGTTGAATCTCGAGTCTAACAGAAATCCCCCAAACAGTAATACTCTACACGTAGCCTTGTTGGAGAAGAAGCAATTCCTTTTTCTCTAACTTTTCAACCAGAGTTTTAGCAGCATAAGACCAGAGAGAATTTGTGTAGAGAGACTAGAGTTAGGGGCTGTTTATATAGGGTCAGGCCAACGAATTTAGACAGAAATCGGACTAGAAACATCAGAGTGAACTCTGACTCAAAAATGGGCTCGACAACCAGGTCAACACCCAGGTCGACTCTATGGTCGACCTGGTCCTGGGCAGGTCGACACTTTGGTCGACCCCCAGGTCGACCTGGTCCTAGGCGGGAAATTTCCCGCCCAGTCCGTTCTGGAGTTTGAATTCGAAATTTGAATTCGAATTCTGAGCTGTTTTTTAACTTGAAATTTCCGAAACTTTGAGGGGTCATAACTTGGTCATACGGACTCCTATTTTCGAAAATTTGGACTCATTTCCAAGCATAATTTCGAGATGAACGTAATGGAATAACCCGTTTCCCTTGATTCTTATTTTAAAAATTAATTCTGCCTTGATTTATAGTTATAACACGTTATCAAAATACGGGTTGTTACAAACCACTCCCTCGAAGTTCAAGACTTTAGAGCGCCGCCGAGGATGACTCCGACCACAGAAATGGGTCCACCACCGCTCGCAAACACGCGACTCCACCACCTTCGACGCTGTACAAGCCGATCCTCTTATCGTGCTACAGATTGCACGCAAAATCAAAACCTAGTTTTGAATGGTTTGCTGAAAGGTATGGCTGTTTAAATTATAAAGGAAATAGCACTTTAAAGCGCTCTGAATTATGATTTTACAATAAAAATCATATATTTTTGCTATGTTGTCGAAATCCAGTGAAACAAGAGACATTGGACTCGTGGCGTCGTCTTCTACATTCTAGAAGAGACCGGAGAATTTTTGGAGCTTCCTACAATTTTTGAAGGAGTGGAACCTAATGTGAGATTTCTAAATTGAAATTTGAATGGAACGGCGATGTATAAATTATATAATCGATGTATGAGTTATATAAGCATTGTACACCTTATGTATAAGCGTTGTATAAATTATATGTGTGATGTATAAGTTATATATACGTTGTAAAAATTATATGTGCGTTGAATGGAATTGATATATATTTATCTACGTATATATATATATATACACTCCCCTCGTCCATGGGCCATGGACGATATATATTGGTTGTGATTGTTTGGATTTTGGTTGACGTGAAAAATGGTTGATAAATGTGAATGGTTGACAATGGTTGTTTGTGGTTGAAACAAAATTGGAATTGTTTGTGGAAAAGTTCAATGGGATATGAAAACGATTGAAATGATTAGATCATTAGGATAAGCCCCTTAGGGAACGCCGTGAGGCGTAAGGTAGTGCAAGGAGCCGTACTCGGGACGGTGCCAGTTTTAAACCCCCTGCCATTATGTTGCCGAAATTTTCTGAAATATTCATGTGTTGGAAAAATATTCATATGGCAAATGAATAGTTTGAAAGATAAAAATCACATTTTTATCATGTATATGAAGTATAAAAAATATTCATGTCTGAAATAAATTGTTTTAACGATAAAAATCACATTTTTATTATATATATGAATCGCTAAAAATATTTATGTTTGAAATAAATTGTTTTGACAATAAAAATCACATTTTTATTATATATATGAAGTTTCAAAAATAGTCATGTATTAAAATAAATATTTGTTGGGTAAAATTTTTTTTTTACCACATTTATGAAATGAAAATGGTTTGAAAATCGAAGAACGGATTATATATATATATATAATTAAAATAAAACGAATAACGATGCTGCAGTTCGTGTTTTGAAATCATGATTTTAAACGATTATTACGGGAGATCCGACCGTCGGATTTTCCCGATACCAAAACCATTGGGTCCGCTTTGAAAATATCTTTCCAACGATACCAAATTTGTAAAGATCCAACGGTTAGATTGTGTGAAATGTTTAATCCAAATCTGAAGAAAAACAGCGCCAGAATGGATTATATATATATAATTAAAATAAAACGAATAACGACGTTACAGTTCGTATTTTGACATCGTAACTTTAAACGATTATACTGGGAGATCCGATCGTCGGATTTTTCCAAAACTGTAACCGTTATGTCCACTTTGAAAAGATCTTTCCAATGATATAAAATTTGTAAAGATCCAATGGTTAGATTTTCAGAAATGCGTAAATCAAATTTGAAGAAAAATAGCGCCATGGCCGCATTATGGCCTGAAGCGTCGTTTAAATAAAGGAGCTATTTTTAAATAAATAAAAATAGCGATAAATCATTATAAAATATTATAAATGATATGGAATGAAAATAAATCGGATTTACTTGGTTTATTGGATATTTGATGATTGAATGTGTTTGACATGAAAATTATATTAATGAACTGAATCATGGATGTCAAATAATTTAACCATGGAAAATAATTGATTTGAATTCTAAATATACGTGAATTATTTGAAAAAGCCAAGTTAAATCTCATTTCAAATAATCAATCGACGATTAGAAGTTGAAGATATGAAGATGGTGCAAGACCGATGATCTTCACATCGAATGGATGGCTACTGATGCCTTTGATGGGAGTTGCTGCCCTAAAGGGGTTATAGTGGTGGTTGTCCGAATGTACTTGTTGATCGTTCGGATGTGCGAGGACCTCTATCCTATATTGGACATATGGGACTAGGAATAAGGTGCCTCCGGTTTCTTTAGACCCAGAACAGACTTGTAAATGGACTGTGTGTCCGACATTGGATTTCATACTATGTGATTGATATACATTAGTTGCATGGCGTGAATTGCCTGTGTGGCATGCTAAGATGCAGTGATCAAGGCTTTTGTTGAAAAGTAGAGCCTTGTGATTGATTATCAAAGCACGACTTTAAATAGCATAGCTTTGTGTATAGCGTTAATTCGCGGGCCTCACACCCTGGTATGAACCAGAAACGGGAGAGGACATCATGAAGGACATGCGTTTCCTTCTAGCTAGGAGTGGTGTATGGGTTTTACACGTCCGGGCGTTTTACTTAGGTGGATGATGGATAGCGAGGCGCCTCAGTTATTTTTGTAACATCCCGTATTTTTAGCAGTTAAATATATAATTTAATTTATTATTTTAAATATTATATTTGGGATATTAATGGATTTTAATATTTATTTGTTATTAAAATGAAGTTTTGACGTAAATCTTATTAATAATTATAAAAGGGTTTTTATATAAAATGAAAGGTCATTTAAACCTAGAATTTAAACTGTTGAGTTTTGGATTCAATTCTGGTTAAAAACTGAGGCTATTTGCTTTAATAGATACAATGATTTAAATTTTAGCTGTTTGAATTTAATTTATATTGTATTAAGATTATATGAGTTTTAAAATAATAACCAATCTACAGTTTCTGTACTACATACAACGTAATATGAAACTGGAACTAAACATATACAATAGGAAAATATGGAAACGTATACAATATGAAAGCTGGACCGTATCAATACAAAGTAAATTATATATATAAATGTTTGTACACATACAAATCTAAAAGAACCAAAAGAATGTATTCTAAATTGTAATATCAAATATGCCTTGTTCTTTTAGTAAGGAAAAGAGCAGAACAATTCGTTTTAAAATTCAATGTAACTATGACAAGGTATTCTCCAACGATTAATTTGATCCAATTTTTTTTTACTTGTACTATTTAAATCGTTGCTAATTACCTGCCAGTACTTTAGAGTGGTAAAGCAAACTTTACCATAAGGAAACAAATACATTTTTTTCAAGAAGACCTGGTATTGATAATTGATCAACGAACTTATGAGTAACTATGACTACATGGCAATATAATGTAGATACATATAGAAGTAACAGAATAAAGAAAATCATTTCATATGCTTGTCGATACCAACGCATAACTAAAGGACAATTCATTTAAAAAAAATTCAAAGTACAACAGTCTTGTTTCCTGTAAGTATCAGAACGCAAATTTCTTTATTCAAACAGTAAATTCAACAGCAAAAGCAGCAGTAAAATATCTGTACAACAAATCCGCAAAGAGTAACAAAGGAAAAGACAATTCAATACAAATTTCAGTATACAGTCTCGAACCTGAATGACAATTCAATAGATAGCTTAAACAAATCCTATGTACACGACAGTACATGAAATTCAAGATAAAATCTTCCCAAAATCTTCAAATTTTTCTCTGCCAAGTCCAAATCATCCAGATCATGAATCCACAAACCAAATCTGCAAAAGAGAAAAAGAAGAAAATTCGCCTAAGCTAATAGTAGCTGGCCTGTCTAAAGAACAGCTATGGTAAATAAATAAAAAAATCTTGAGATTTCTACAACACAATGCAGAAATGAACAACTAAAAGTATGAATAGAAATGAACAGCATAGAAATGAACAACTACATATATTTATTTTACACAAAATTGGTACAGTCAAAATCAAATGTGAATAACATCACCAAAATATTTTGATACAATGCATAAGGGATTCAAATCTGTACGAATAAATAAAAAGGAAAGCAAATATAGGATAACAGCTAAAGGGAGTGTGAACAGCTAGAAAGTAGATTAGGAACAGTTAAAAGAAACAAGACAATTCATGAACAACTAGCTAAACAGCTAAGAAATAGTATAAGGACAGCAAAAGAAAAGGTGATACAATGAATTGAAACAGGTATGTATGTATAGTCAGACATCAATCCTACAAATGGACAGCTAAGTAGAAAAATCAAATATATGTATGTTTTTACATCAACTCTACGATCGAACAGCTAATAAATATGCACATACAGGAATTTCACATGCAAGGTTCACTGTTAAAAATCCTAATATAAAATCTAAAATACGGTTTCAAATCTCTGATTGAATTTAACTACTCAAAATCTCTCAGTCGCAGTACGATCTGAGCAAGGATAGTATAGGGAAACCCAATGCAAATATTCACCCTTTACTGCTAAAATCATTCAGTCCGATTTTGTACTAAAAATCACATCGCTGAAACAAGCAAGGAAAATATCACAACCAAGGAGAACCTAGCATAGCTAAAGTCAAAACCTATGATCTCGACATTGATCTGATCCAAAACCACCACTGTACAAATACACGCATAGTGTTTCACAATCCCAAAATTCAAACAAACACAGCAGTAAAACCAAAACCATTCAAAAACCCTCAAATAAATTAAAGACAAAATGATACGGAAATTATAAATCAATTAAAACACTTAGCTTGGTTCAGGGTTTGCGAGTTGGAAGCCCTCGTCTTTGTCGAAGGTGGATCGCTCGGGCGTCGGAGGTTGCACCGAACAGTCAAAGAAGGAGAAGGAGGAGCGGTTGCTCGACGAGGTTAGGAGGACTCTTCGTCGCTGGATCGTGGTTTGGCGGAGCGACAGATGCTCGCAGACGAAGGAATGATCGAAGCCGTGGTTGCATGAGGGGTTGCGACGCCCCTGATGTTGCTGAAGAAAGGGATTTAGGGATTTCAGTTTGAGGCGGCGGTGGATTGAAATGAGGATTAGTGGAGCCGAGGGTAGGGTTTTATCTATGTAAGTGGGCTGTGCCGCGGATTAAGGTAAAGGGCCGATTTTTTAAAAATTAAAATTTCATGTTTTATTAAAATAAATTACTATATAAGTTTGGTAATAAGGTATCTCGCACATATCTTATCAGATCTGAGCGCGGTCTGTCTGGTTGGGACCGTAGAGACAAGATCTGCGAGATGGAGCATGATCAGTCGAGACTAGAGGCAAGGATTTTTTTAATTAAATTAAACGCTGTTTAATTTAATTAAAAATCAGCGCTTAACGACCAGACTGACGTAGGTGAGTTAATCTCACTCAGATCTCCCATTTATATTATATATATAAATTGGGTTTCTATTTATGTGTGCTTTGTTTGCTGTAAATTGGTTGTTTGTTAATTAATCACGTTTGTCTATGAACGTGTTTAAATTGTTTGAAATGGATTGTTTATTTGGTTGATATGAAACATTAGTTATTTATTATTATAGAAACTATTAATTAAATGGAATGTATGTGATTAGTGATCATGGGCTGGAAAATTAACCTGTGAACGATATTGGTTAAGTAATCGACAGTACATGGCCCCAAAACAAACTATTTTGTTATATTGGTTTACCACCTAGTGAATCGACAGTACAAAAGTTATAAAAATTATTTTATAACTAGATGTAGATTTCGAAATATATTATTTTGAAATAATAAGTTTATAAAAAGGAAATAAATAAATGTTTTATTAAAGATTTGATTTATTGATTTTATAAAGTCAACTCTGATGTTGATCAGATTTTCAAATACGAGAATGAGAGATAAAGCGAATGGTATTGCTTTGATTTTAATAAGACTTTAAATTGGAAATTTGATATTTTAAAGGAATTAACTATGGAAGTGGTTAACGACCAAAGTGAATTATTATGTTAATAAGTTAGAGAAATACTTTTAATTTGAGGGTCATTTAAAAAGTACACGGAAGTTAAAAGGAATCCAAATGAAATGGTAAAAGGGAATTAGAAACAGGTTTTTTATAGTTAAAACCCGAATGTGGGTAACAAGTTATGAAAAGGGATTCTAAGCAAAGATATTAGCTTAAAGGTAAATATTACTTAACGATTTGAGTTAAGAGGAAAGAAATCTAGTTCAAAAAGGATATATAATAATCAGGAGTATGTAAATAGGCTTAAATGTATAAAAGTGTTAATCGTACATTAAAGTTACTTAATAACGGATTAAGTAAAAGGAAGGGGATTAAAATAAGATTTCAAAGCCGGGAGTGTCAAAGGGTTTTGAAAGGGATAGTAAAAGTGGATTTGGTAAAAGAAGTGGATCGTAAGATTTTGTAATCAAATTTGAATTATAAACATGAGTTGATTAAAGAAGCAGAGTAAAAGCGATTAGTGAACTAAGAACGAATGGTGTATTCGAGAAAGAGATTTCAAAAGGGAAGAAGGTTATGAAACCATACCTTTAAACGAAATAGTTATATGAAAGTTGTTTTGAGATTAGAGGAGATGTTGGTTTATATTACAACTCGTATCTAACTTTGGATACGAACGTTGTTGATCAAGGTTTGAGAGGTAATTAAAATACCCCAACTTGAACGACATCGGGACTATCTGAGGAGGATATTAGTTGTAATGGTGAAAAGTGATTAGTGATAATTTATTTCCATTAGTGAAATAATAATGTAAAGGTTGGGTTTTACTCAAAAGGAATAAGCACTGGATACTGATGAGTAATGAATTAAAGATATTTCAAAATATTATTTACGAGTTACTTTAAAGGGAAATATCGAGAACTGGATATGATTTTACTAAGTATCAAAATGAATTTGAGTAAAGTGTGGTCTCATGATAAATAAAGAAGTGAGGAATTATATTTATAATATCAAGAGTTTTTAAATTTACAGTTTTGTTTAATTTAAAAGGCCATGTGATGCTAGACACTGAACCAGTGAACCCATTTGATTGTCTTGATTGAAACACTGTTTATTTTGATAGTTAAAACACCGACTATCAAATCTGTCCAATACGATTATTGGTACGGAAAGACCGGGATCGAAATTATATTCGAAACCCATTCCGACCAACAAATACGTGAAGATATTAGAAGATGATCGAGATGGAGCATTGAAGACCATGGATTTTCGTAAACGGAAGGACTGCTAATAATCTCTGGTCTGCTGCTAGCGATGTACTATGGTTCTGTCGTGGTCAAAATCTATGGGTTGCAAGGACTTCTCGCTACTGATCCATGGGGTGATTCCTATATGAGATGCAGTAGGAGAGTACCTTCGGTTCATCCTGTTCCTGGATGACTTGTATGGACGAGTGTCTTACATAGTATTTCCAAAGGATCACGTACGTTGATTTCTTCAAACGTACCATAATTGGGTCGCTCCTAACCCGGTATCTTTGTAGACGTCAATTAGTGATATCTGGCGGATCTAACGATGTGGCATTCAAAGTGAATGGTGGCCAGGTATTGTAAAGGAAATTCTGACCTCAAGCCTCACAACCAGGAAATGACAGAAATCGGGCAGGCAGCATGGCTATGTGGGTCGCTCCCATTAGGGTGTACAATCACCTATCTAGAGAAATCCCTTTTGTTTTCTTACTCTATCGATTCTGCCTATTCGGGAATGGTGGTTTGAGTCCAACCGTTGGTGATATACATTCGATACACTCAAGAGAAATGAGTGGTCGGTCATGTGAGGGCCGGGTTGCAAGACATTCTTGTTGAACCCAGTGTATTCGCCTCTAGAGATACACGATCGGCAGGTGGTCCCATACCTTGTCAGAGTTGGAATCCAATCTCCAATAAGCGCCTGCGGTTTTGGTTGTATACTATATATGTGGAGCGTGAGATGCAAGCGTTCCACTAGATTTTATTTACTTGTATTTAGACATTATTATAATATCAGACAAGATATTGGTTTCAAAATGTTTTGGGTTATCGTAAGGTAAAAACCGTCCGCGTTTATGTGTGGATTTGGTCTTACGATTATCCGTTTCTTTTGAAAAGATTTTGAACTTTAAAATCATGTTGGATGATTTACCCTTAATACTGTGCGAGTTTATCTCACTCTGGTTCACCAGACTGACCCGGTGTTTTGTAAATGCTCGGGTTAGCCCGAGGTGTACAGATTCAGGTTACCAGATGATGCGAAGTCCAGGGACAAGCTGGAGGTGTTCAGACGTATTATATCTAGTATCTATTCCGCTGTGTGTTGTATATGGGAACAGGTTATTATAACTGTTCAGATATATGTTGTACTCTGATATTGTAAGTATTTTTAAAGCTCTCAATAAAGATTTATTTCGGTATTATATTTTGTTCCGCTGCGATGTGAGACTCTGTGTTGTGTTGATTCTTCTTCTTCTTCTATTCTTATATTTCTTTCTTTCTTTCCTCACCCTCTAATTTCTTTCCAAAACATTCCAGTGTTTCGGTGTTTGGAAGGTCGGCATGAGTTACGGTAAATGTATTTATGTCGATTTTCTGGGTCGAAAATCCCTGGGTCGTTACAGTGGTATCAGAGCTATTGGTTTAGTAATAACCTTGGCTCTGTGGTGTGACTCGATAGAGATGGGGTTAGTAATACCCTAGATCGAGGTTGAGTGTATATATATATATATGAGAGCGTATTTGTAAATTTTATATACAAATGATTTGTAGTGTGTTTGTTGATCGGTTCAAGTGTTGAAAAGCATAGAACTGGCAATGGATACGGTATTGTTGTGAAAAGATGGTAAATGAAATAATTTTACCCAAATTATACTTTTGTATAGAAAAGAAATGATTTATCAAATTATCGAGATATTGGTGCTTGATTGATGTGAATGAAATTCAAATTAGATTGAATTTGAATTGAAACCCAACTTGGTCAAATTTAATTTAATTAATTAAATTTGGAATTTGAACTAATCAAATAGAAATAAATCTGGTATTAACCGATTGATGTTCAAATATATGAAACCAAAGTAAAATATTAAATTGTGCATAAATTCAATTATTTTGATTGAGATTGGTGGTGCATGGATGGTTAATTAGTATTGATTTGGTGTTAGTTTGCTTGAATATAAGTTCATCGACGGTTTAATAAAGAGTTGAATTATAATTAAATTCCAGTATAGCCAACTGGAGTGTAATCACATGGATTAAAGTTGAATAATTCCATCCTGTGTTGCAAATGAATACTTCATGCTTGATTTTGGAAATTATTAATTTACTATATTGAATTGGTTTTCGGTTTAAAATAAATTGGATTTGAAAGGTAATGGGTTAGTAATGTTCTTTCTTACCTTCGCAATTTCGAGGACGAAATTATATTAAGGGGGGAAAATGTAACATCCGGTATTTTTGGCAGTTAAATAATTAATTTAATTTATTATTTTAAATATTATATTTGGGATATTAATGGATTTAATATTTATTCGTTATTAAAACGAAGTTTTGACGTAAATCTTATTTATAATTATAAAAGGGTTTTTATATAAAATGAAAGGTCATTTAAACCTAGAATTTAAACTGTTGAGTTTTGGATTCTATTCTGGTTAAAAACTGAGGCTATTTGTTTTAATAGATACGATGATTTAAATTTTAGCTGTTTGAATTTAATTTATACTGTATTAAGATTATATGAGTTTTAAAATAATAACCAATCTACAGTTTCTGTACTACATACAACGTAATATGAAACTGGAACTAAACATATACAATAGGAAAATCTGGAAACGTATACAATATGAAAGCTGGACCGTATCAATACAAAGTAAATTATATATATAAATGTTTGTACACATACAAATCTAAAAGAACCAAAAGAATGTATTCTAAATTGGAATATCAAATATGCCTTGTTCTTTTAGTAAGGAAAAGAGCAGAACAATTCGTTTTAAAATTCAATGTCAACTATGACAAGGTATTCTCCAACGATTAATTTGATCCATTTTTTTTTACTTGTACTATTTAAATCGTTGCTAGTTACCTGCCAGTACTTTAGAGTGGTAAAGAAAACTTTATCATAAGGAAACAAATACATTTTTTCAAGAAGACCTGGTATTGACAATTGATCAACGAACTTATGAGTAACTATGACTACATGGCAATATAATATAGATACATATAGAAGTAACAGAATAAAGAAAATCATTTCATATCCTTGTCGATACCAACGCAAAACCACAGGACAGTTCATTTAAAAAAAAATCAAAGTTCAACAGTCTTGTTTCCTGTAAGTATCAGAACGCAAATTTCTTTATTCAAACAGTAAATTCAACAGCAAAAGCCGCAGTAAAATATCTGTACAACAAATCCACAAAGAGTAACAAAGGAAAAGACAATTCAATACAAATTTCAATATACAATCTCGAACCTGAATGACAATTCAATAGATAGCTTAAACAAATCCTATGTACACGACAGTACATGAAATTCAATATAAAATCTTCCCAAAATCTTCAAATTTTGCTCTGCCAAGTCCAAATCATCCAGATCATGAATCCACAAACCAAATCTGCAAAAGAGAAAAAGAAGAAAATTCGCCTAAGCTAATAGTAGCTTGCCTGTCTAAAGAACAGCTATGGTAAATAAAATAAAAATCTTGAGATTTCTACAACACAATGCAGAAATGAACAGCTAAAAGTATGAATAGAAATGAACAGCATAGAAATGAACAACTACATGTATATTTATTTTACACAAAATTGGTACAGTCAAAATCAAATGTGAATAACATCACCAAAATATTTTGATACAATGCATAAGGGATTCAAATCTGTACGAATAAATAAAAGGAAAGCAAATATAGGACAACAGCTAAAGGGAGTGTGAACAGCTAGAAAGTAGATTAGGAACAGTTAAAAGAAACAAGACAATTCATGAACATCTAGCTAAACAGCTAAGAAATAGTATAAGGACAGCAAAAGAAAAGGTGATACAATGAATTGAAACAGGTATGTATGTATAGTCAGACATCAATCCTACAAATGGACAGCTAAGTAGAAAAATCAAATATATGTATGTTTTTACATCAACTCTACGATCGAACAGCTAATAAATATGCACATACAGGAATTTCACATGCAAGGTTCACTATTAAAAATCCTAATATAAAATCTAAAATACGGTTTCAAATCTCTGATTGAATTTAACTACTCAAAATCTCTCAGTCGCAGTACGATCTGAGCAAGGATAGTATAGGGAAACCCAATGCAAATATTCACCCTTTAATGCTAAAATCATTCAGTCCGATTTTGTACTCAAAATCACATCGCCGAAACAAGCAAGGAAAATATCACAACCAAGGAGAACCCAGCATAGCTAAAGTCAAAACCTATTATCTCGACATTGATCTGATCCAAAACCACCACTGTATAAATACACGCATAGTGTTTCACAATCCCAGAATTCAAACAAACACAGCAGTAAAACCGAAACCATTCAAAAACCCTCAAATAAATTAAAGACAAAATGATACGGAAATTATAAATCAATTAAAACACTTAGCTTGGTTCAGTGTTTGCGAGTTGGAAGCCCTCGTCTTTGTCGAAGGTGGATCGCTCGGGCGTCGGAGGTTGCACAGAACAGTCAAAGAAGGAGATGGAGGAGCGGTTGCTCGACAAGGTTAGGAGGACTCTTCGTCGCTGGATCGTGGTTTGGCGGAGCGACAGATGCTCGTAGACGAAGGAATGATCGAAGTCGTGGTTGCGTGAGGGGTTGCGACGCCCCTGATGTTGCTGAAGAAAGGGATTTAGGGATTTCAGTTTGAGGCGGCGATGGATTGAAATGAGGATTAGTGGAGCCGAGGGTAGGGTTTTATCTGTGTAAGTGGGCTGGGCTGCGGATTAAGGTAAAGGGCTGATTTTTTTTTAAATTAAAATTTCATGTTTTATTAAAATAAATTACTTTATAAGTTTGGTAATAAGGTATCTCGCACATATCTTATCATATCTGAGCGCGGTCTGTCTGGTTAGGACCGTAGAGACAAGATCTGCTAGATGGAGCATGATCAGTCGAGACTAGAGGCAAGGATTTTTTTTAATTAAATTAATCGCTGTTTAATTTTATTAAAAATTAGCGCTTAACGACCAGACTGACCCAGGTGAGTTAATCTCACTCAGATCTCCCATTTATATTATATATATAAATTGGGTTTCTATTTATGTGTGCTTTGTTTGCTGTTAATTGGTTGTTTGTTAATTAATCACGTTTGTCTATGAACGTTTTTAAATTGTTTGAAATGGATTGTTTATTTGGTTGATATTAAACATTGGTTATTTATTATTATAGAAACTATCAATTAAATGGAATGGATTTATGTGATTAGTGATCATGGGCTGGAAAATTAACCTATGAACGATATTGGTTAAGTAATCGACAGTACATGGCCCCAGAACAAACTATTTTGTTATATTGGTTTACCACCCGGTGAATCGACAGTACAAAAGTCATAAAAATTATTTTATAACTAGAAGTAGATTTCGAAATATATTATTTTGAAATAATAAGTTTATAAAAAGGAAATAAATAAATGTTTTATTAAAGATTTGATTTATTGATTTTATAAAGTCAACTCTGATGTTGATCAGATTTTCAAATACGAGAATGAGAGATAAAGCGAATGGTATTGCTTTGATTTTAATAAGACTTTAAATTGGAAATTTGATATTTTAAAGGAATTAACTATGGAAGTGGTTAACGACCAAAGTGAATTATTATGTTAATAAGTTAGAGAAATACTTTTAATTTGAGGGTCATTTAAAAAGTACTCGAAAGTTAAAAGGAATCCAAATGAAATGGTAAAAGGGAATTAGAAACAGGTTTTTTATAGTTAAAACCTGAATGTGGGTAACAAGTTATGAAAAGGGATTTTAAGCAAAGATATTAGCTTAAAGGTAAATATTACTTAATGATTTGAGTTAAGAGGAAAGAAATCTAGTTCAAAAAGGATATATCATAATCAGGAGTATGTAAATGGGCTTAAATGTATAAAAGTGTTAATCGTACATTAAAGTTACTTAATAACGGATTAAGTAAAAGGAAGGGGATTAAAATAAGATTTCAAAGCCGGGAGTGTCAAAGGGTTTTGAAAGGGATAGTAAAAGTGGATTTGGTAAAAGAAGTGGATCGTAAGATTTTGTAATCAAATTTGAGTTATAAACATGAGTTGATTAAAGAAGCAGAGTAAAAGGGATTAGTGAACTAAGAACGAATGGTGTATTCGAGAAAGAGATTTCAAAAGGGAAGAAGGTTATGAAACCATACCTTTAAACGAAATATTTAAATGAAAGTTGTTTTGAGATTAGAGGAGATGTTGGTTTATATTACAACTCGTATCTAACTTTGGATACGAACGTTGTTGATCAAGGTCTGAGAGGTAATTAAAATACCCCAACTTGAATGACATCGGGACTATCTGAGGAGGATATTAGTTGTAATGGTAAAAAGGGATTAGTGATAATTTATTTCCATTAGTGAAATAATAATGTAAAGGTTGGGTTTTACTCAACAGGAATAAGCACTGGATACCGATGAGTAATGAATTAAAGATTTTTCGAAATATTATTTACGAGTTACTTTAAAGGGAAATATCGAGAACTGGATATGATTTTACTAAGTATCAAAATGAATTTGAGTAAAGTGTGGTCTCATGATAAATAAAGAAGCGAGGAATTATATTTATAATATCAAGAGTTTTTAAATTTACAGTTTTGTTTAATTTAAAAGGCCATGTGATGTTGGACACTGAACCAGTGAACCCATTTGATTGTCTTGATTGAAACACTGTTTATTTTGATAGTTAAAACACCAACTATCAAATCTGTCCAATACGATTGTCGGTACGGAAAGACCGGGATCGAATTTATATTCGAAACCCGGTATCTTTGTAGACGTCAATTAGTGATATCTGGCGGATCTGACGATGTGGCATTCAAAGTGAATGGTGGCCAGGTGTTGTAAAGGAAATTCTGACCTCAAGCCTCACAACCAGGAAATGACAGAAATCGGGCAGGCAGCATGGCTATGTGGGTCGCTCCCATTAGGGTGTATAATCACCTATCTAGAGAAATCCCTTTTGTTTTCTTACTCTATCGATTCTGCCCATTCGGGAACGGTGGTTTGAGT
This sequence comes from Allium sativum, assembly GCA_030737875.1. Lineage (NCBI taxonomy): Eukaryota > Viridiplantae > Streptophyta > Magnoliopsida > Asparagales > Amaryllidaceae > Allium > Allium sativum. The sequence continues at coordinate 488,848,404 of CM060918.1, read as the reverse complement.
CCAACCGTTGGTGATATACATTCGATACACTCAAGAGAAATGAGTGGTCGGTCATGTGAGGGCCGGGTTGCAAGACGTTCTTGTTGAACCCAGTGTATTCGCCTCTAGAGATACACGATCGGCAGGTGGTCCCATACCTTGTCAGAGTTGGAATCCAATCTCCAATAAGCGCCTGCGGTTTTGGTTGTATACTATATATTTGGAGCGTGAGATGCAAGCGTTCCACTAGATTTTATTTACTTATATTTAGACATTATTATAATATCAGACAAGATATTGGTTTCAAAATGTTTTGGGTTATCGTAAGGTAAAAACCGTCCGCGTTTATGTGTGGATTTGGTCTTACGATTATCCGTTTCTTTTGAAAAGATTTTGAACTTTAAAATCATGTTGGATGATTTACCCTTAATACTGTGCGAGTTTATCTCACTCTGGTTCACCAGACTGACCCGGTGTTTTGTAAATGCTCGGTTTAGCCCGAGGTGTACAGATTCAGGTTACCAGATGATGCGAAGTCCAGAGACAAGCTGGAGGTGTTCATACGTATTATATCTAGTATCTATTCCGCTGTGTGTTGTATATGGGAACAGGTTATTATAACTGTTCAGATATATGCTGTACTCTGATATTGTAAGTATTTTTAAAGCTCTCAATAAAGATTTATTTCGGTATTATATTTTGTTCCGCTGCGATGTGAGACTCTGTGTTGTGTTGATTCTTCTTCTTCTTCTATTCTCATATTTCTTTCTTTCTTTCCTCACCCTCTAATTTCTTTCCAAAACGTTCCAGTGTTTCAGTGTTTGGAAGGTCGGCATGAGTTACGGTAAATGTATTTATGTCGATTTTCTGGGTCGAAAATCCCTGGGTCGTTACAATTTCGGTCTCTGCGGAGCCGATGGATGGTCTTTATACAGACCAGATTTACACCCATAGGGCGGGGAAACGCAGTGTTCAGGCATTTTAATCCACTCCGTGTGGACCGGCCCTGACGATCCAAGGGTCACTCGAGCTCTGATCCTGAGACATGGGCTAGATTGTCTCGAAGCGGTAGGGACGATCCCTTGCCTTGGTTCATGACGGAAATCCAATTTCCAAATACGACATTATGCGGTTCTGATTGTAAACCTATATATGGAGACATGATATATGGTACCCATGTCGTCTATGATTTATACTTATGATTGAAATTGTTTTTGAAACATATAAACACTAGTAATAATATCAAATGCTTTTGTTTTATACGTATCAAGCATATTTTGGCCATTATAAGGTAAAACTCTTTCCTCCGGCTTGCGTTGCATTGTGTGATGGGACCTGAGTCTTATAATGGCTTCATTTTTGTAAAAAGCATTGCGATGTTTAAATGATTTACTCGTTTTAAGCACTGGCAATCCAATGGAGTAAACCCGTTCTGCGTTAGCGGCGTGGTCCTGTGATTGGACTTATTGTAAAATAAGTTAAGTAGATTTCTCATACCAGTCCCATGACTGACTCGTAGTTTGTTTCACTTGCAAACTCAGGTGCCCTATTTTCTACACGAGCAACCTGGTATTCAGGTTTTAGCAGGCTTTCTCTGGATAGCTATGGAGCTAAAGATGGATTCTATCACTTCTTTTATGCTGTTCAGCTCCTATTATGTATATTATGTTTGATTCCGCTGTAGACATTTTATATAAAGCCGAAACTGTATGTTGTACTAAGTGTGATCCTGTATACTGTGTAACTCTGACGATTATGTTTATCTAGTGTGTTCTTTTGTACATTATCTGGTGTAGTTATATATTTATGTTCTATTGTAATCTGTTTATGTGTTATATTCCAAAGATTACCCTTGCCACCATGGAACGGGGGTTTGCGGTCGTCCAACACCGATGACAATCAAATCAAGAAATTTTCCGCCTATACCCTAAAGATAGTTCTCGTATTTCTTCCATGCAACAAAGATAAGCTTGACGACCAGCCGTACTCTAATCTGAAAGCACTCCATATACCGGAAGATCACTAGTAGTCCATATCAAAGAAGCAATATATGATTATTATTTTTAAATGTCATATGTTTCAACCCCTTCAACCCGCAGTGCTTTCAACTCTTCGAATAATGGTTGTAAATAAACATTGATTCCTTGTGTCGGATCATCAAATCCAGGAGCCACAATAGTGACAAACATATATGGTGTTTTCGTATACATCCACGAAGGTAATTATAAGGAATAACGATAATAGGATAAGATGATTATATATTACCACATCGAGAGAATGGAAAAAACCTATATGTACATAAACCAAATATGATGTTATGGCTCTCTATGGCAAATGTAGGATAGTCTTATCAAAATGTTTACATTCTTCTCCATCCAACGGATATGTCAAAGTTTCATCTCCTTATGTCCTCACACTATGCAATCACATATGACATGTCGTGACTGAAGACCCATACATCCTTTGTAGTTTAGGGTTGTTAGTAATAATGCGTTCTCTTGTATGGAACTTGGTTTCCTTTCTTTTTCTAGGTTAGTATCTTTCCTCATTACCTATTTTGTAGTTCTGAAAATTAATATCATCTCTCCAATACATTATGCAATCTTTTATACAAGTATCAATCTTTTGGTACAACAGACTGAAAGTCGACATTAGTATTTTCACTGTGTAATGACTATTGCCCATCAGATTATCGAGTGACATGTGTCTTTTTGTAGCTTGTACAACCATTGTAAATTCGTATTTTATAAAGTTGAATTTTGATTTCATAGTAACGTATTCGGTGGTTACTGATAATTCGGTTCCTCTTTTACAACAATCCCACAACGTCATCTTAGAAGGATCGAACAAGTTATAAAAAAATTCTTTTCTACATTCTGTTCTTCTTTGATATTAATGCCATCATCGTCAATGTGAATGGTAGGGAACAATGGTAGTACTGCATCTTCTATCATATCTTCTATTAGATTCTTTATAACAAAATCGACCTCTAACACTACAGGATTTACTGTAGACACAACAAGTTCTCCATAATGGTCCTCAAATAATAATTTGGTATAAAATCAAACTTATACAAATATACTTTAATTGTATCTAGTTTTCAAAATCTCAATAGTTTTCATTTAGTACAATGGAAACATAGTTCTTGTTATTTTGATTATTGAATATTGGGAATCTAATAAATTCGTTTATGCCAATGTAGAAACGTGCTTTCATCGAGCTTGCATTCCAGTTCTAACTTTGTGTATCCAACTATTGTTCCTAATTCAAAAATATATGTTAGTATCTTCGATGACACATATATAACTTCTTTCTAAAAACATTAAAACCTTTTGGGACCAATCAAAGCCTCAAGCACCCTAGCTCTAAAAAATAGTAAATCCTTTTGGGACTAAAGGCTTTACACACCATGCTTCCATGTAATTTTGGTAGAACTTCACTTCATTTCTCTTATAAGTGTAACTTTGCATTTAAGGGCTCGATATATTTTTATTGTTAAATTCTCCAAGAATAAGATAAGGCAAATTCTATTTATACACCGTAAATTACTTTGCCTACACCATAATTTTTTTAATTAAATTCAAGAGAAAATTACCCTTATTAAAAAGTAACCAAAATAAAAGTAAATAAAAAAAATTCATATGTCCACATCATACAGAATCATTAAAACTCTTTTATAAAATAATTGAAATTTGTTAAAATTCTTTTATAAAACAATTGAAATTTTTATGCGTTAGCAAGTGAATTTAATTTAACTTCTATTGAAGCATTAAATTTTATTCATATTCTTTCTTGTTACATTCATGTATAATCAGTTCTAACATTATGCATTTCAAATTAGTCACAAAATAGATTTACAAATGACGTACTAAAATTAATATGGTTCATTGTGTAATAGTTCTCAATTTTTTACAATATTTAAATCGGTTTTTAATTTAAAATCAAAATTTAAGTAGATTAATATTTTATTATTCAAAATTTAAAGTTAAATTCTAATATATAAATAAATAAGAAAACATAAATCTAATTAAGGATTTGAATTTGAGTTGCAAAAGTGATTTCATTGATTTTAGAAATCAATATTCCTTAGTTCGATCAATGCACCTGAGAAAGATACTAAATGAGAAACTTATTTTGTTCTATTCGGGCTTGAGGATAGTTTAGTAATATGTATGGTGTATACTAAGCAAAAAGTGATGTGTGTGATTTTTTTTTTAAAGAAGACCAATGTATCTAAAGCAATCTAAGGTGTAAAAATAGAATTTGCCATAAGATAAAGCCTTTGGGATTGATCGTTTTATAATCCAATCTTCTGTCTAATTTTGACAACACTTCACTTTAGTTCTCTTCTGCTTATAACTTTGCATCCAAGGGAATAATTTTTCTTTTGTATTTTCTAAAATAAATTAAAACCTTTTTGGGACTAAAGGCTTTAATTTTTGTTGTTGTACCTGTTAAAATAGTAATTAAGGCTTATTTTCAAAACAACTTTATATTCATTTCAAAAGTTTAAAAATTGATTTTAGACAAATATTTGATTTTATGTACTCATTTTTTAACTTCTTAGAAAACTGATTTTAGTAACATATTTGTTGTTTCCGTTTTCATTTTTTATTTCTTAAAAAATAAATTTTAGTAGAATGTTTTTTGTTGTTATATTTATTTCTGAACGTTTTAAAAAGTTGATTTCGATACAGTTTTCTTTGTTGTCGTAATCAATTCAATTTTTTTCTTGAAAAACGAATTTAGTAGGATATCTATTCTTATATATTCATTTCCTGAATTTTTTTAAAAACCATTTAACTAGAATATTCATTCTTCTATTATTAATTTCTTAACTTTTCCTATATTCCTTTTTGGTAAAATATTTGTTGTTTAGTTTATTAGATCGATTTTAATAGAATATTTGTTCTTGTTAAATTCATTTTTTAATATTATTGAAAATTGATTTCAATATAGTATTTGTTGTTGTTAAAATTCATATTACTATTAACTTTATGGGCAAAGCCAACCGGTTTTTATAGTGATCCATAACACTTATTATTATAATAAATAATAATCGCAAATAGCACAGGTGATTGACAGGTCACCAATCTACTATAAACGGTGTTTAAGGTGTACCGACCACCACGATTTTTACAGTGCTTTGTCCACTGAAACTATGCTTATTTACAGATCTGGAGCTAGGTAAAACGTCTAGACTACAAGTATAAAATCGCAAACTCCACGCAGGAAGAGCTATAACATTTGGCATAACAATACCTGTTTACATACTTGAAGTAATATTTTTAGTACAGTTCAAAGAAAAACAAGTACAGCATTGATGACACAAGACCCAACCAGAGCAAAAACTCAATTGGACATGACATTGGAATAGGTACAAACTGAAAGAGTTGCACCATCTGAATAAGAGTTTGTTGACACTAGTGTCATGGGACACTACCACCCCATTGGTGGAAATCAAGGGGGCCCATGGGGCCCTCTTGATTTCCACCAATGGGGTGGTAGTGTCCCATGACACTAGTGTCAACAAACTAGCTCTCTGCACCATCCTAGTTGAGAATGAGTTTGTTGACACCACTTTATGTGGTGTCAACGTGACCTCGGCCCCTTATTGGTGAAAATCAGGGGGGGTACATATGGGTCCTTCTCATTTTCAACAATAGAAAGGCGGTGTCATGTTGACATACACATAAAGTGGTGTCTACAAAATATTATTCATCCTAGTTGCATAGTAGATTTGACAAGAAGCTGCAACTAGCCATTCACATTGCCTAAAGGAACAGCATGACCAAACATTGAAATGATACAAAAACATCCACGTTGTAGAGCCAACCAGACCCTACAACCACCATACCAAGGTGGAGGTACATAACTTAATTTATGACATAACTGGAGGCATTGCCTTCAACGAACAACAAGAAGCTAAGAACAACATGGCTAGAGCCAAAAATTAATCCCAAGTGCCTCACAAAGAAGCAGGATGACATAATCCATGACTTAAAAACATAGCACAGTAGGAGATGGTAACATGAGAAAGGACAAACCACACCTAACACAGCAAGGTAGCCTCCTAGCTAGCTATCTCAAGTTAGCAAGGCTAGTAGGTATCGCACGTACTAAGAGCAGAACAATCACCGCCAACCACACCGCACAAAACAGAAATGGATCCGATCAAAAGCTTCAAACACAAATTCCCAAACACCAAGTGACGCAAACCTAAGGGAAGTGAAGCTCATAGAAAACAAAGAAGCTCACCAGCTATAACAAATCCATGTTCGACCCAACAACAGGCCTCGTCTGCTATGAGTAGTCTCTCATATGAGGTGCCAAAAGGATGAAAAATATCTGAAATCGGTGGAGTTCCATGAACCAGTAATGGTCCTTTATCTGATGTGGCCAATTCATCGAACATTTGCTGACATTACCAAATAGTGCAGGTTGATAAAGTAATGCTTCGTAGACGAAGGTGAAGTTAGGTAGGGGATCAGAAGTAGGGGATATAGCGTAGATTAGAAGATGATAGGGGATACAAGAAGATTACATATAGCAGTTAGAGAATTTAGATGAATAACAGGGTTAAGGGGTAGAAGAACAAGAGAGAAAATTAGAAAGATCACAGTAAGCAAGAAAATAGGGTTTTAGCAGGAAAGAGTAATTATTTTATCCAAATCCATCCTGAATTACATGACACATTCTGCTATTTATAGACTTGTAACAAGGACCCAACGGCCATAATATTTTGACACTTAATTACATTCATGCCATGACTACTGCAGCTTATATTTACACAATATATCATCGCGTGCACACATACACATGTGCACGTGCACACCATGAATCATTACTAAAGTTCTTCATGGTCCCTCGCCATAGGCTCAGATGATGTTGCAGCTCCTCCCTGCTCTGCCATGTTCGGTCATCATCTCTGATGTGGTCATCATCTCTGATAAACTGGTCCAGCTTTGGAGTTGTTACACTCCCTTCCCCTTCAAGAGCAATCTTGTCCTCAAGATTGAGTGGTAGCAAAGGGGGTGTCCATGGTGGCTTGTACTGGTTCTCATTCACAGTGACAACTGCAAATGTAAAAGCTTCTTTGTCTTTCTGAATAGAAAATGTGCTCGCTGGCTCCTTCCAAAACTCTAACACAATTCTACATTCCAGTAGTACATCGTTTATTGTAATTATGTCTGCATTCATGTTGGCACAATTTACAAGGTGGATCACTAGTAATTGTGCATGCCCGAAAATATTCCTTTTCTTTTGAGGTGCTGCTGCAAATTGCAACCTTCTTCCATACTGCATTTTCTGGTAGAGCTTGTACATCATATAAAGAAGTAACCCTTCTCTTACTTCCACCTTTAAGCAAATCATTAGATCCATGGTTGCAATGCTCCACTTTTAGATGACATATTTCAAGGCTCAAACGAATTTGTGGGTAAATATTTGATAACCTCTTGTTTTCATTACAACATCAAGGTCCTCTTGAGGCTTAGCAAACTGAAAAAAATTGAAAATGATTTTTCCTTTCCACTTAGTATGCATCTTCAAATACTCAAGCCAAAGCATCCTACTGTTGGAATTCGTAAGTATTGAATGAAATGTACTTTTTCCATTAAGCGAATAGATGCGACTGTTAAGTGAAAGGATGTGACTATTAGAAGCATGCTTTTCCACGAAAAGACACTTCACGAAAAGACACTTCACGAAAAGACACTTCGCGAAAAGGCACTTCATTTCGCCAAACGGTTACATTTCAGCGAGAAGACACTTCCTTTCATAGAAAGAGACACGTCTATACGAAGAGGTACGTGTACGACCGTTCGAAAGAGATGCAATTGTACGAAGAGGTACGGGTGCAACCGTTCAGAAGAGATGCGACCGTACGAAGAGGTACGGGTGCGACTGTTCGAAGGGATGCGGATAAACTATAAATAAGGAGGAAACCTGATCACTTTCCTAACTCTTTCCAATCCGAACTTCCTTCTCTCTTCTTTAATACTCTTATAAATAATCACAAAGTGACATACTCATTACAATCTCGTGCAGAATACGTCTGTTGTATCTTGGGAGAATTTTGAAATAAAATTCTTAAGGAAATTGTTACGACAAGCCTCAGACATCATCGGGTTAGACTTCTAGTTTATTTGTATATTTATATACATTATTCTATAATCTCTCCTTTCTCTATGTTGTGCTATTTCTTAAAATAGTATAACGTTGTTGTTGTAAATTGATTACAACATACTTATTGCGAATATTGAATTCCAGAGTAGTGGAAATTCAACTTATAAACTTGTGCGACGAGTTTAGAATTGATTATTCTCTGTTTTGGTATACTAGACTTATAACATCTTAAGAATTTTTGTTCTTACTAAAACAGAGGTGGCAACAGTTGAATTGTCAACAAAGGCTGAGGTAGAAAATCAGTTAAATAAAAAGATCTAGATATTGAGATCGGATCGAGGTGGATAATATGAATCACCGTTTGAACAATTCTGTGCAGAAAATGGAATAATTCATCAAACAACAGCCTCATATTAACCGCAACAAAATGTTGTTGCCGAGAGAAAGAATAGAACATTAAAAGATATTATCAATGTGATGCTATTGACCTCTGGTTTACTGACGAACTTGTGGGGGGAGGCCTTAAATACATCTAATCACATTTTAAACAAGGTTTCTCACAATAAAACAGGAACAATTCCATATAAGTTATGGGAAGGGCATAAACCAAGCTTTAAATACCTCAAAGTGTGGGGGTGCTTGGAAAAAGTTCCAGTTGCGCTTCCCAAGAATTGCACAAGACCTGATATAGCTTTGCAGTAAGTCGATTAAACAGATATACAAGCAATCCAGGAGAAGAACACTGGAAAGCACTAATGAGAGTGCTTGGATATTTAAAAAATATCACAAAATATTCCTTACATTATGGGAAATATCATGCCGTCTTAGAAGGATATAGTGATGCAAACTGGATTGCTGATTCAGAGGAATCAAAATCAAAGAGCGGTTATGTATTTACCCTAGCAGGGGCAGCAGTGTCATGGAAATCTACTAAACAGACTTGCATAGCTCGATCCACTATGGAATCAGAGTTCATCGCTTTAGATAAAGCAGGCGAAGAAGCAGAATGGCTTCGCCATTTTTCAGAAGATATTCCTTTTTGGTCTAAACCCGTGTCAGCTATATGCATACACTGTGATAACCAAGCAATGCTAAGTAGAGCACAAAACTTTGTGTATAATGGAAAGTCACGACATATTCGTAGATGCCATAACACAGTTAGGCAGTTACTCTTAAATGGAACTATTTCCATAGATTATGTGAGAACAAATGATAACCTATCGGATCCATTTACTAAAGGTTTATCAAGAGAGAAAATTGACTGCGCATCGAGGGGAATGGCTTTAAAAGCCTAAACCAACAAGAGTTACCTTATACGGAAACCTATCCTAGCAACTGGAGATTCCACGGACTAGGATCAATAGGCAAACCAGTTATGATTAACTCAAGACGTAATGCATTTGTTTGGACATAGTCCTGTTCCATTCCTATGGTGCACAACATAAATGCATGCCTACAGAAGAATTGATAGGTTAAAACTATGTTTTTTAATGATGGCCATATCTTGTAAATAACAAATGGAGTATATGTAGGATACTCTTAATGGTTGCGATCACCTATTTTAGTGTGAGTTGGGTCGACTCTATGAGAATATTCAAGGCTTTTATTCTCTATAACACTCGCAGAACCAAGTAAGTGTTCATGACCAAAATGAACACAACTAAGAGATTGGATGAGATGGGAATCGATGCTTCTTAAAACTTATTGTCTGGATATACAATAACGGCTGACGGTTCAAGATGAAATAATTCACCGATTAGCCAAGTAGATCCGATAAGTTTTAACTAGGGAAAGTTCAAAGTGAAATATCTACTTATCCACGATAAAGCATTATTCCATATGTACTTTGTGATATTTCACTTTGTGTGGGGGAAAAGAATATTATCATTCATGTGGGGGATTGTTGGAATTCGTAAGTATTGAATGAAATATACTTTTTCCATTAAGCGAACAGGTGCGACTGTTAAGTGAAAGGATGTGGCTATTAGAAGCATGCTTTTCCGCGAAAAGACACTTCGCGAAAAGACACTTCACGAAAAGACACTTCGCGAAAAGGCACTTCATTTCGCCAAACGGTTACATTTCAGCGAAAAGACACTTCGCAAAAAGGCACTTCCTTTCATAGAAAGAGATACGTCTGTACGAAGAGGTACGTGTACGACCGTTCGAAAGAGATGCAATCGTACGAAGAGGTACAGGTGCGACCGTTCAGAAGAGATGCGACCGTACGAAGAGGTACAGGTGCGACCGTTCGAAGGGATGCGGATAAACTATAAATAAGGAGGAAACCTGATCACTTTCCTAACTCTTTCCAATCCAACATCCTTCTCTCTTCTTTAATACTCTTATAAATAATCACAGAGTGACATACTCATTACAATCTCGTGCAGAATACATCTGTTGTTTCTTGGGAGAATTTTGAAATAAAATTCTTAAGGAAATTGTTACGACAAGCCTCAGACATCATCAGGTTTGACTTCTAGTTTATTTGTATATTTATATACATTATTCTATAATTTCTCCTTTCTCTATGTTGTGCTATTTCTTAAAATAGTATAACATTGTTGTTGTAAATTGATTACAACATACTTATTGCGAGTATTGAATTCCAGAGTAGTGGAAATTCAACTTATAAACTTGTGCGACGAGTTTAGAATTGATTATTCTCTGTTTCGGTATACTAGACGTATAACACCTACTACAACAACTCTAGAAATGCCATGCATAATCAAACGTTTGAGGCTAGATCAAATTAAAATTTAACAAGGACTTCAAGGTCTCTGCTCCAACTGGAAATGAGTTACAGATCCTAGAACTTGGAAACGGACAATGCAAGAGGAAGTCCATTCTTACTATGCTGAATCTTCTTCTCAAGAAAGATAGCAAAGCCATCATGTGATCATGAATCCAGACATAATCATCCGTTGGGTTCATGACATTAATTGTCTTATGTGAAAAGATTTTACTGGTAAGAACATAGCTTACGCACAAACTCTTGTCGTAATTAGCATTGTAGCTAGCATTAAAAGGCAACATAAAATGAAAGATGGGACATAATAATTGTTTATAGACCCAATGATAAATGTTCTCATGCAATTCAACATGCGAAAAAGCTAACACGTTTTTGATGTTTGCTAACAAAGTTTGTGATACCTCATCTAGATCATTGCTTGGAACAACAATATTCAAAGATTAGACATTAATAACTTTCATGTCATCTGGCAAGCTGACCTTAGGCCGAAGGAGTGATGGATCATCATCGTTCGTACAAATTTCTTCATGGTTCCTGCTATCACTTATTTCTCCTGCAGTGACCATTTTTGCCCCATTTAATTCATCATCAATTTCTGAAACAAAATGCTTATCTTCTACTTCAAGCTTACCACTCTTAACCACAAATTAAGTAACTGAAGGATTAATAATTCTTGGGCCTAAAAGATGAATCGTTGGCATAGGGACTGAAACGTTAGAGGTATACATGGGGTGATTGGGGTATACAATAGTCTGATTCTTTATTTGCTTCAAATCTTGGGCTACTGTTTGTGTTTCAGCTGCAAATTTAACCTTGGTTTTTTGAAAATCTTGAACATAAGTAGCAGCAGCCACTGTAGAATTATTAGGAAAACCAATAGTATCTGAATTTTCTAATATTTCATCCAAGATTATAGCATGGAATCCGAATTCATCGATTTCTGGATCATAACTTGTAGGATAATGATTTGTCAATTCAATGCAAATATTCCAAATCTTAAAAGGAAGCTTGGCGATTCTTTCTTTCTCTAACTCTGTAAGATCCGCTGCTAATAGCTTGTTTTAAAGGGAAATGATAGTTTCAGCAATCATTTTGTTAATAGATTGAATGAACATGATTATGGTGCTGAACTCCATTGATTCCAAGACTTCGACGCAATGCTCTAATTCATATATCATCCATGTCGATGATTCAAAATCTTCGGTTTGAGGGATGTTGAGGGTAGTGTTAGGAGCAGTTTTTGATTTTGTAAGCTTGTTTTTGGAATTACGGGCTGGCACTTGTGAAGGTTCTAGATTATTTTTGGGTGCTTGTCGGTGTTCTTGAGAGTGTAAAGGGAAATTCATGTAACATGGAGTATTTCTTGGTTGTGGAAAGGAAGTTCTTGCCGCAATTTTTAGGGTTCTTAGATCTGGGGTTGGGGTTGCTGTTGCAGGGGAATAGGTGAAGACGAAGTTCGGATCTGACTGGTTGTCGAAGGTTAACCCAGTCGAATGCTCTGATACCATTTGTAATGGTCCTTTATCTGATGTAGCCATTTCATCGAACATTTGCTGACATTACAAAATAGTGCAGGTTGATAAAGTAATGCTTTGTAGACGAAGGTGAAGTTAGGTAGGGGATCAGAAGTAGGGGATATAATGTAGATTAGAAGATGATAGGGGATACAAGAAGATTACATATAGCAGTTAGAGAATTTAGATGAATAACAGGGTTAAGGGGTTGAAGAACAAGAGAGAAAATTAGAAAGATCACAGTAAGCAAGAAAATAGGGTTTTAGCAGGAAAGAGTAATTTTTTTATCCAAATCCATCCCGAATTACATGGCACATTCTGCTATTTATAGACTTGTAACAAGGACCCAACGGCCATAATATTTTGACACTTAATTAAATTCATGCCATGACTACTGCGGCTTATATTTACACAATATATCATCGCGTGCACACATACACATGTGCACGTGCACACCATGAATCATTAGTAAAGTTCTTCATGGTCCCTCGCCATAGGCCCAGACGATGTTGCAGCTCCTCCTCCCTACTCTGCCATGTTCGGTCATCATCTCTGATGCGGTCATCATCTCTGATGCGGTCATCATCTCTGATAAACTGGTCCAGCTTTCGAGTTGTTACAGAACCCGTGCAAGAAACAGAACCCCAAAGGATCATAAAAACATGGTGGTCCAAAACTTCCAATCGGATCTGAGTTAAAGAAAAGATTGTGCAATGCGCAAGCATAGTTCTCAGGTGTGCCAAAATCTAGAAAGGAAGTGAGAGAAAAGCGATAGGAAAGCGGTGAAGGGAGAATTGAATGGGAGGAAAAATCGAATGTTTGGTTGCTCAAGAACGAATGAGAAAGAGACGAAGAAGAGGATTTTCTAGTCGATATTACCAAATGGGTACGCTTGACTCGATTTTTGATTTGTATGTGGAACTATCAACTTTATCGCTTAAACTATAACAAACATTATTCTGCACATGAAATTTGGCACCAATTGTTCTGTTCCCATTTTCAGTGTCTCCCGTGTCTCATCCAATCAGAGCCCCTGATTTCCACCTTTTGCACTTAAACCTTGAATTGTTGGGGGACTTAAATGCAAAACAGCGAAAATCAAGGGATCTGATTGGAGGGACACGAGGGGACAGTGGGAATGAGGACAGAAGAATTGGTCTCCTGAAATTCGTGTAAACTTATCAAGCATATTAATCAATAATTGCATGCAAATTTTTTAAATTTAAATCAACCCAAATTTTTAATTATAAAATAAAAAATTAAACTACTAATTATCATCCTTACATCAACCATCTCACAATATTATCATCGACTAATACATAATATCATCAATTTCTAATCGATAATCACCTAATTTTCTAGCACAGGATTTCAGTCAAATTCCTAAATCAACTAATGACTATTATTAACATCTAATAGTGGTTAATCAACATATAAAAACACATAATCATCTAAATTTATCAAATTAGGAATTAAAAATTATACCTCAAATGTAAAATTGAAAGAGAAATAGGGATGGGAAGAAGCAGCAATGAGTAGTGGCGCACGCGAAGGCGGTCAGCGAGGACCCTTGTAACGACTCGTAAATTTGAACGTTTTAACTTATGTAGTTAACTAAAATCTGACCTTTAAAAAAGTTGAATTGGCGATCAAATATTAATGTAAAATTGATGCAATAATCTCAGTTGACTCCATCAACTAATTAATACCGATTCTAAGTTCATTTGTGTTAATTTATGGACCATAATAGTAGCTTAGATTTGAACCTATAGATTAATCAGATTATAATGTAATATTTTAATATAGAAAATATCACTTTTGAAAATAATTTTGGAACTCGATGAAATCGATATCATCAGATCTGTAATTGTAATTTATTGTATGATGTCGAGTTTCGTAATAAATGGACAATCTATGCGGCCATGCGAGTACGAAACGCCGATGAAAATAAAGTAAATAGGAAAGAAAAGAATAGGAAGAAAACAAACACAAGTGTATCACTAATCAAATAGGTGTCCCAACCTTTTGTTTTCTTCTTCTTCCGTTGCTTTTCCTCAGGACACGAAATCCAAAAGAAAACTTGAAAATGGTAGAAAAGTTTCCCTAATCTCTCTCTCCTCCTCTTCCGCTAGTTATTCGCATTGCTTACATAGGAAAAAATACACAACTCTTTTTCCCTAAAACAAACTGAAGTCTTCCTCTTATAAAAAAAAGAATAAGATCGATTTCCCAATCTTCCTCTATCGTGAGTTGCCTCCTCCATCGAAGCTCGGGCACCAACCTCCATCATGAATCATGGCAACCTCTTCGAACATGCTATCTTCCCTATTCCTAGCATTTCTTCTTCTTTACCCATCGCACCACACAATTTAAGACTCAAATGCCTAAATCCCCACAACTACCTGAAAATCTCGATAGTGAGGACAAATTTGATGGGTTGTGGTTTCTTCTAATAGGGAAGGTGGCAATTGAAGGTGGAGTGTTTTGCTGTGGCATGCATTTGGAGATGAAGGATCATGGTAGCAGGAATTTAGTCACTACACCAAACAACTCATTTTGTGACACTTTTTCGCTTTTCATTTATGACAATTATAACCATTATAAATTGCCAATGGTTATTTCCGTTACGAATGATTGTTATAACCGTTATTACATCTGATAATTTCATAAATAGTTCAAAATAGCATGGATAGGATTCAAATTTTACCACTCATTATATTCTTACGGAAATTGTTTTCTTGGTCCATTTTATTTTCCTTTTTGTTTTAGGGTTGTCACCTTTTGTTCTACCGCCGCCTTAGCCTTTGCCTCCCTTCCGCCTTCACCTCTACAATTCTGCCGCCACCTCTTTTGTTCTTCACCGCTTCTGCCATCCTTCCTCTTCTTTTATCACAGTCTCCATCGATCTGCCACAACCTCCATTGTTTAAATTCTTGTAATTTGACAGAGTCAAAGAAAGATTAAGGCTTTTGTTCTATCTCGACAGTTGATTGCAAGCTGGTTTTCAATTACAAATCAGGTGGTTACTTTAACTTTAACTTATTTTGTCTGAGTCATGTAATTAAATAAAAATATGAAGATAAATTTGGTAACCTTAATGTTAAGAAGTTATTTTAAGGTAATTAATTTTTTTTGGAAGGCAGAATTTTCGACACGATATATTGAATTTTAGTATATGATGGGAAGTTAACTTTTTAGTTTGTCTTATGTTCATTATTATTGATATTTAAGATTTAAGAAACTGTTATTTGGTGTGCTTTCTGTTTGCCTTTTTCAAATCATTTATTAATATATTTTTTGGTTAATTTTGTTCTAAGTTGACTATGTCAAATTTTCTTCTTGTTTTCTTTCTTGTATTTCTTAAAGTTTTTACTCCGTTCATCAATATTGATACTAGACATCTGTTAAACCAATCATCAAGCAATCTATTATTTAATTTTCTTCACTTTACTTCACTGTTTAAGCTGCCTTTTTCCATGCTCTCTGCTTCGTTCCATTCATCTGTGTTGTATTAGGTCATTTTCTTGCTCTTTATTTCCTGCGTTTTCAGTTTTAATACTAATACTTGTTGTGCTAGATTTTCTCTCTTTTTCCCCTTACTATTATTCCCAATTTGACTGACTAGAAAAAAAAGTGTAGGTTGTTTCCTTAGTTCTGTTTTCTTATTTTCCATTACTTCAAATTTTTTTCGTTTTTGACTTTTATGCATAGGAGAAAAGAATACATTTTTATTGTTAGGTAAAATTTATAAACTGTGTTTAACTTTGATAACAAATCTTTGTCACATATTTTGGAAACTGTTTTTAATTGATAAGACAATAAGATAAATTTGATTTAATGGTTAGTTTAATTTTGGTCACAAATCATTCACCAACGGCATATTTACAGGTTATCTGCTGCTGCTTTTTTTTCTAGCATGCCTTTGTTATGAATTATTTGTTCTCCATTTTTATTCTTAGTTTGTCATACTTTATTTCGTAGTTTATATAAATTTTACTTACTTTAAATTACATTTTATAAGTTATGCAGATGATTGAAAACAAGTTGGAAAATAATATTTTTGTTTTTAATTTACAACAATTTCGAAAGTAAAAATTGACTATTACTTTTGAATAATTCAAGCAACTTCATTTAGCAAAAATATTAAAATATATGACCAAATTTTGAAGAAATGCTACTTAAATCCATTGGATAATGAGTTAATGCTAGTCTTATTGTTTAATTTATTTATTAATAACCATAAATTTAAAATCTATTTATATTATATATAATCGGAACATCACTCTTTTGTTTTCCTTTTTTATGTTTTTGGAAATATAATGCAGATTTACTTGTACCTTCCACTCTATAGGCTATAAATAAAATTTTCCCTTATTTCTGAAAACATAACTGCCATCTTTATCAATTTGCCTAGTGATTCATGTATTGTTTACATGTATGAAAATTTTCATAGTATAATTCACTTATTTGAAGTCTTTTTTTTAACAATTGTGCTTTGTTGTGTTTAGGAAATTATGCAACTCTTCTATCTTATACGAATCTTCCCTATCTTTAAAAACACTACAGCCATGTTCGTTAATTTTTCCGAATCGTTTGTTCAAAGTCATTTTGTTTATTTATTACCTTAGAAAAAAAATCAATTTGAATTCATAAGATAATGAGATAATTACAGTCTGAAAATTATTTTAATTTTTATATTATGGACCAGAAATGTGAGAAAAGTTTGCAAAAACTTAATTTTCATACGACAGCCATGTTAAGATTTGGTATATGATCCACCTTTACAATGAAGTGTTAACCACAAAACATTCACTAGTAGCAGCAGTAAATACAAGTCTACCCTATTTTGGAAATACTAGAGCATGCCAATCAGTTTGTCTAGTGATCGTTTATTGTTTACATGTATGAAGATTTTCAGAGTAAAATTCATTTCTTTACATATATTCATTTTCTGTATCCAATTCATCAAATTAGTGATTTCAGCTATTCATTTGTTTCCCATTTTTCATTCATCAAATTGTTGATTTCAGTTTTTAATTTGTACACTACCATTTTAAGTAACTGATTCTATTTTGAAACCCCAAAATAAATTTCTCTATTTTTTAGTCTCTCTGCCCATTTTAAGTTTGCTACAATTGGCATTGATTTTACAATTGTATTTCAAATATTTTTTAAAGCATTGAATTGAATTTTTCTTATTCTGGTTGCATGGCTCTTTTCCTTTTGTATCTGCTCATATTTTTATCTGAATCATTATTTAACCCGTTTGATTTATATTCATTTCTTATTACTTGGTGTTGCTACTTCATTTTCCAAAACATCGCTCTAACCTTTATTATTGTCCATGGGAACTAGCTACTTACCTAGGCTACTACTATTGGAATTTGATAGCCAAGGTAAGTAGAGATCAAGAGTAAAGATAAAAAAAAATTGAGTTGTTTTTTAGTTTATTGTTTTTTAATTCAGTCTTTTAATTTTTCCGATTCAATCTTTTTTCATTTGTTGTTTTCTACTTAAAAAAATTTAAGGTATGGCAATACTGGCTGATAAACCTACATCCATCAAGGCAAATACATGTAAAAAATTCAAATATAAAAAGGAATAAAAAATTTAGCTAAAGCTTGTGTACTCACGTGCCTAGCACACTAAGAAAACAAGTTGATGTTGTGATTCGTGACATAATATCACATGTATGTTAAAGGCAATGATATGTGCATTGTAGCGGAGAAGAAGATATCACACAAAGGTGTCGCAAGTGGAAGCAAGGGATTTCAAACGTCTGAAATTGTTTTTCAAACATCTGAATGATTTCAGAATTTCATCTTAGTAGTATTTTCAGATGCCTGGCCTTTAATTTCAGACGTTCTGAAATTGAATTCAGACGTCTGAATCAGAAATATTCTGTTTCGACCGGGTTTTGTAGGAGATTTATTTTGAGATCTTTTAAGACCCAATTAGAGTATTGACCAAGGTGTCCTATCTGCCTATATAAGCATCTTTCTAGAGATAGATTATTTGTATGAAAAAGGGAGAAAAACTTGTTTTCTATTTTTAGGGATTGAGATATCTTCTCAATTTTAGGTTTTTTTTGTAATCAATTGGTGGATTAATAAATGTTTGTTTGGAGGTATTCGTTTGTTATTGTTTTCTTCTTCCCTCTTTTAAAATCTAATTGTGTATTGGTCCTAAGGAAACCCTAACAATTGGTATCAGAACCTTCTGCACGATTTTTTGAAGAGGGTTTGTATATGGATAAATAATTGTTGAAAAGCTTAATGAGAGAAATTGGGGATTATGGAAGGCAAAGATGGAAGATTTTATTTATATTAATGATCTTCATCAACCATTAGAGAACAATGGGGAAAACCTAGCAATTTATCTGAGGCAAATTGGAAGACTTTGGATAAGATGGCTGCTACGTCTATTCGATTTTTTTTGGGATAATTCAGTGTTTCATATTGTTGCTAACAAAACATCTGCTTATGCGATACGGTAGAAATTGGAAGGAGTTTTGCAAAGAACTCCGCAACAAACAAGGCTCTTCTTATGAAAAGATTGGTGAATATGAAGCTTAAGGAAGGTGGATTAATTGGTGAGCATCTTAATGATTTTCAAGAAATTGTAAATCAATTGGCTGCCGTGAATTTTAAGGTTGGTAATGAAATACAAGCTTTAATGATGATGAGTTCATTCCTGGAGAATTGGGAAACACTTGTGGTTGCATGAAATAACTCAAATTCAGATGCGTTGTTTCAATGGGGTCAGTGGTTAGTAGCTTGCTTAATGAGGAGATGAGGAGGACGAGCCTTATAGAAGGAAAAGATAAGGAGGCAAGGGAAATTGGAACTCCAGTTGAAAGGCATATATTGGAAGGAGGCTTAATCACCGAAATATGGAAAGACAATTTAATAGACTAGACATGAAAATGGAATATATTTGTTTTTATTCTGACAAACCTGGTCGTTAGCTAAGATTTTGTTATAAGCTTTATTAACCCTATTAAAAACACGGGTCAGAAATAATCAGTCAAATGCACGTGAAATAGATCGTTAACGTTTAAGTGCCAGAGATTGGTGTTATTTTAATATCGATCGATCTCAATTCCATGGGTCGGTCGGTGTCGACTGGGTCGATCGGTTATCACCAAAGTATACGGTCGGTCGGTCATCCCCGCACTATCAGATCGGTCGATCTCAGTGCCACGTGGATTGGTCGGCCTAATTGCCACGTGGGTCGGTCACAAAACGTATAAAGTGGATCGGAATCATTCACGAGAAACGACAGACGAGAGGGCTACATGAGCATTTCAGGATAACAAAGCATGTTGTATACGACAATGTCTCAAAACAATTATATGTCATTGGTCTGGAAAGCATATGTTAGCAGCATCATGGTCGGTCGGCCTCAAATCTTTGGAACTGGTCGGTCAGGAAGCATATACGTCACCTTGTCCAAGCTTCTCAGCATATAGTTTGGACTCTTTTTTATATTTGTTAAGGCCATCCCTACTGCATAATACATATATGTATGAACCCGTATAATGCTCACACATGACTGACACCATGTAAAAAAATGTAGAGGACCAGCACGCGTGGAAAAGCTTTTAGATAATACTGATCGGTTGACAAAGTGTATGAAGCATGCTATATAGTTTGGATCGATTTGTTTACATACAAAATAAAGTGTAAACACACATGAACAAAACATAGAAAATATAATAGGTGAAATGAATAAGAAGAGTAAAAAGTTGTCCACGTGGATCGGTGCTAAATTAGAAAGTAAGGAGACGATGTTGTGTTTATATTGCCAAAACACGTTGTTACATTCATATGGACGTGTTCACCTGACAATAACATGCATCTGTTCAAAGCTTTTGGCCACGTAATGAGTAATTCATTTATATACCATGCAAGGTACAAACCGTAAAAAGCAGAGATGATGTGGCAGCTCCTCGATGTGATCGGTTGGTATAGAAACAAATAAGTGGCAATATAGTAATAAGCTGGTCGGTACCTTAAAAATATGCAGGATCGGTCGGTATGCAATTATACATGGTGGTGGCACAATATTCATCAATTTCCACCACACTTAGAGAGATCAAACCATTCCCACGGCATACTCAAGTGACATCTAGATCAAAGGAAGAAAAATGAGAGAATCATCATAAAATGAGTAAAATGCATGGAGCAATGTACTTTGTAAACTCAAATATGATAACAAGAAGTGATTCCATAGTGGACGTAGGTCTAAATTGACCGAACCACTCTAAAAATTCTTTGTTCTTTATTTTTTGCTCTTTAATTTGTGCTTGTGGCCTCATAATTTCAAGTCATACCATTTGGTGAAGTATTGAGAAAATACCTTCGGTGTTGTGGCCATTTTTTGGTTACAACATTTGGCGCCCACTGTAGGGCCACGTTCACACTTCTCTCAAATTTAAGAGCCTTGCATTGAAGTTCTAAGCCTACTTCTACCATAGATTCTCCAAATCTAAGATCTAGGCCAATCGACGAGTTCTCTTAAAAGTTCAAAACCTTGTTTGAAATAATGGCTAAATCTAAGAAAACTGCAAGTAAAATTGTTGGAGAAACTGATAACGTTGCTAACGACGAAGCTACACCACTTACCAACCGCTTTGAAGTTGGAGAAAACTCGATAGCGAGGGCTGGAGTAACTAGAGCTGAATTAGATGTCGTTGTCGCTAACTTGGGTCAACGAATGGAAGCCTTAGACAAAACTTTAATGGATGGTAATGTAGCATTGATGGACGCTAATCAGGCCTTTATCGATAAGATGAATGTTCTTTTGAAGGCGCAAGCGAATCTTGCTCATCCTCAAAGAGTTCACGTCAACCATGAGGATAACGCAAATTCGTCAACTTCCAATCATCATCCTAATGATAACATGGAAAGGTTTGATGGCCGGGAAAGCGACAAAGGCAATGATGATGTCCAAGACTCAAAGCCGAAGACCAAAATCCATTCCGACCAAAATATCTGACGAGTTGCAAGTCCCGCTAAGGGGGAACCTCCCCACAGTGAAGGTATAAGACCTAGATCCTCTAATCGCGATCGCTTGCCAATACGAGTATCTAGAAAAGAGATCGAAGTCCGCTCTCTGTAACGACACAACTCCAAGGAATATATCGCGGATATGGTAAAGAAAATCATGAAAGATAATATGGCCCGCAATGACATTGAAAGAGAATGGGACTTCTCCCCCAGCAAAAATCCATTCACCAAGAGGATCTGCAAAGCTGAGTTACCTAAAAAGTTCACTTATCCTACTCTGCTTCCATATAACGAGACTTCTGATCCGAATCACTTTCTGTATAAATATGAACAACATATGAATGCAACCAAAGCAACAGACGAGATCAAATGCATGTGCTTCCCTCATTATCTAGAAGGCGTGACATCATTATGGCTCGCAAGGCTGCCACCCAAATCCATTGACCAATTTAACGATTTAACTCTGAAATTCAAGGAGCATTTCAGGATGCAAGCTATAAGGATGATATTTCTCTGACATTGGTAAAGTAGAATCCAAGAGAATCTGTTAAAGCTTTCCTCAACAGGTTCAACACTGCTTTGTCCAAAGTGGAGAATCCCCAACCCCGTATGTTCTTAATGTCTCTAATCGGCACCATAGATGAGAAGAGCAAATTTGGTAGATGGATTAAAATGAAAGAGCCAAATACGCTTGAGAAATTCTATGAAAAGGCCGAGGAGTATATAAGAGGGGACAATCATCATGTGCCTCTTCAGATTATTGAGAGTAACTAACTTCTTGAAGCTCCCAAAAATGCTGCTACTTAGTATAATCAGAAGAATACTCAAGGGAAAAATCGCGCCAACGATGGAAAGGACAACAAAGATTATAAGAAGATTCATCTTTTCAACCCATTAGAGCTAACGCCTTTGAATCACACCCTTGAAAACTTCTATCTTGCAATGAAGAATTCTAAAGAATACACAGAACGAAAATCGACAAGGATAGGCGAGAAGGCAACAAACTCGGGAAAGTTCTGTAGGTTCCACTACCAACCCGATCATAATACAAATACACGTAGGAAGCTAAAAAGCTTGATTGAGGAGTTGATTCCGAATAACATACTGTAACAGTATGTCAAAAATCTGCAAGTGTCAAACTCTGCTCCAACTCTCCAGTTATATGTGTTGTAGACTAGTGACACAAATATGTGTTGCTGTAGTAGAAATGTGTCACCAAAAATGTGCCAAAACATACTTGTGTTGGTATGCCTGGTCAACGTTTTTATTCTAAGGGCAAAAGGGTAAATTATCACCCATAACCTAATCGGTGCCTCAATCCTCTCTCCCCCAATGCTTATTCCTCTGAAGGCCGCTTCGAAATAAAAATAAAAAACGGACTTCGAATTGATATCAGCCATCTCTTTCTCTAATTGATATCAGCATCAACGATATCAAGGAATTTGGATGTCTCCAATTGGTATTAGTCTCTCAAATCCTCTCTCTTTTCGATTCTCAATCATCGACTTCGAATTGGGGCTACAGCTATTTGGTTCACTCACCGGGTCGCTCATCGGCTTCAGAGACTTTGGCTTTGCAAATTAGGGGCAATCGACTTTTCCTTTGTGTGAATTACGGTTTCAAGGAGTCACGGATTCTAGGAATCACGATATTAGGTAAAAAAAAATGGATTTTACTTTCATTGTGTTTCGAGTTAACTTGTTACATCAGATTTATGCAAAGATTATTTATGTTTTCACAATTCTATGTTTATTCATAAAGACATGGTTATTCTTCTTATGAAATTTTGCAGTAGATTTCTAAAATTTTTTATATTTTTGGACTATAGATAACTAGGATCATAGTTTGTATGTCTAAGAGGGATGCTAGAATTTATGGTGTTTACTTTTGTTCTTTGTGATTCTCTGAAGCGATACCTAGGACATTCCATACTTGAACAATTCCAGGTAATGTTTATTTTGCTAATACCCTGTGACAAACTATAAAGAATTAAATAAAATGAATAGCTTCTACTCTATATAGAATAATTGTACAACTAAAGCTTTTAGATGGGAAATGATGGGATGGATGATGCCTAAATGAGGCTGCTAAATGATGTTACCCTAGACCTTTTTCTGATTAACGTTACTTCTGTCAAATGCTTGGTTGATGGCCAACATAGGATCTCTTTATCTTCAGCATGGGTTCTTTTGGGTTGTCACCTCCATAATAGACAATTAGTTTATAACTCTGCAATGAAAATCTGAGATTAACTTTAATTATGTGTATACTTTTTAGGACGAGCTTTAGGGTAACATAAATTAAGAAGTAAGATAATCCCATCAAACATTCTACAATGACCCCATAATGAATTCTGTTCTTACATCTTACCAACTGTTATTTAGTTTTTAAAAAAATTCACATATATATAAATATATACATATATAAACTTAATAGCATGTTATTAAATATTTTGAACTTAATAGCATTTTACCAAAAACCCACATTAGATTGTGCTGTAATGACCTGAAAGGAATTGTAACACCCCACACCCGCTAAGGTCACTCACTAAGGGAATGCCTTAACTTAGGTGGAGTATTCTAAGTGAATATAGAACAGAAAAATTACAACAAGACAGATATAAGTAATACTTGAAATTTAAAACATCATTTCATTGCAGCAGAAGGTAAACATGTTTGGTTACATATCAAAAACCAACAAGAGTCAAGTACAAAATATCCATCTCGTTAAAACATAAGTACATAATCCCACTACATAACTAATAGCCATAATAGAAAAGATAACCGAGCTTTACTTCAAGAGTCCAAGCTCCAAAAGATAGATAAAGCAATCTGATCAAAGCCCACTAGTGCTAGGCCTACTCCGATAACCTGAGGGTTGGGAAAAAAAGATAAAAACAACGGGGTCAGACATAAGTCTGAGTGAGCCCTATAACTTTAACAATACAATCATTAAAGTAATTAGGGTATGATATAAACTTGGTACAGTGACGACTGGGGATAAATGACTACACTAAGCAGCCAACTAGACATAGGATGAACTAAGATAACGGTAAAGACGCATCTACCCACCCAAGGGTAATTACTACACTGCACCACACCAGATCTACCCACCCAAGGGTAATTCCTACACTGCACCACACCAGATCTACCCACCCAAGGGTAATTCCTAACTTAAAGTTTGATCCCACTAAGTGTACTTAGTAATCTTAATAGTAGTCTCGTGTACACCTAGCTGACTACATAGGTGTCGTCTGCCCCTATCTCCACTAGGTGTACCCACTACTCCCATTCGATCGGCTCCCTAACGTAGATACCCGTGCTGGCCCCACAGTGGGGTGTATCACTCCCCAAAGTGGCAACCCGATACAATCAACGGTGAACGGCTTATACCTACACGATGCAACAACGTCTTACCTATCAGCCCGGGTCCACACACGCATATGAAACCCGTTGGACTTGCGTTGCCACCGCTAACCCGTTTTGGCCTCTTATAGTCAAGCCCAGTACGCATGTCCCGTCCTCGACATGGGTCGAGCCCAATAAGATACATATGGGTTACTGGTTGAAATGGGTCCCCACAAGCTACCCACCTAAGCTTGTCCCTTTTTCTAGTGCATCCCACTTAACCCTTTAATCATGTTTAATTACATGTTTCCACTTGGTTAAGTATTCTAATCTTATTTTCTATTGCCACCCAAGGCAACCCACTAGATTTCCACATGCTACCCAAGGCACTTACTTGATTTCCACATGCCACCCAAGGCACTTACTTGATTTCCACATGCCACCCAAGGCACCCACTTAACCCTTTAATCATGTTTAATTACATGTTCCACTTTGGTTAAGTATTCTAATCGTATTTTCTATTGCCACCCAAGGCAACCACTAGATTTTTCCACATGCCACCCAAGGCACCCACTTAACCGCTCATGTCCCTCTACATGCTAATATGGTTAAGTGTTTCTTAATTGATTAAGACCGTAACCTTTGTAAAGACCTCTCACATTAGACTATCTTTTATGGCAGCTGGATTTGCCGGTCGGGTCCGGGCAGCCTTACGCCATAACCGAGTCTAACCTCGTGTCTTTACACTTGTCACGTATTTAGTTTATGCCTAAGACCTCTCACATTGGGCCAATCATTTGTAGCCGCTGGATTTTTCGGTCGGTTCCGGGCAGTCTTATGCTACAAAAGGGTCCAACCTCGTGTCTTAGTCGATTAATTACACCTAATTAATCACCCCCATAATTTGTATTAATTATCCCTAATTAATTACAAATTTAACGATGTACATAATTGACTCAATTATGTCCATCCACTTTATGGTATGCGTAATCATACCAACTTCACACCATTTCATTAACATGAATATTAACCCCATCGTTCCCCACGTAATACGTTGACATGACATACTTAAAAGGGAAGATTCATCACAAACACAATGGGTTCAACTTGCATAACATTAGCATCAACATGGGTTTTAAAGGTGTCAACATGCATATATGACCATGGCATCAAACCCAACTAGCATAAATAGTCAACCCAAACTTGCATGAATCACATATGTCATAAAGAGGGTAACTTGCATAAGTTACTTATGTCATACAAAGGGGTAAACTTGCAAATGTATGTATGACATATAAAGGTGTAAACTTGCACATGTTACTTGCATATAATCAAACACCAAACTTGCCTAACATGTCATATATGAACTTGCATATAATCAAACACCAAACTTGCATAACATGTCATATATGAACTTGCATATAATCAAACACCAAACTTGCATAACATGTCATATATGAACTTGCATATAATCAAACACCAAACTTGCATAACATGTCATATATGAACTTGCATATAATCAAACACCAAACTTGCATAACATGGTGTCATAATGGATCAATGTTTATCATAGTGATTTGCATAACTAGCATCATGAGCATATAGCATAAACTACACCCAACTTGCATAACTAGCTTCATGGGCACATAGCATCAAACTTGCATAACTTGCATCATGAACACATAGCATACAACTTGCATAACTAGCATCATGAACATATAGCATAAAACTTGCATAACTAACATCATGAACATATAGCATATGATAACATAACTTGCATTGATCCACATACATAACCATAACCTCATTATATCCTATCATAATTAGTTTAGCAATTGCTTGCTAAAGGCATAGAAACTCACAACTTGTTGATTAGCACTCCTATGAAGAAGATTAAGTTGCTAAAGTTGATTAGAAGTTGATTTGAGAAGCTATCTTCTTCTACAATTTGATGGAGGCTCCTTCAAGTTGCATTTTGACGGCATAACGACGTTGTATCTATTTTTAGTATGAATTAGGGTAGTCTTAGGGTGTATTTATAGAATTAGGATGTAGTTTAGGCCCTTAGATTAACCCTAATTTAGTTTAGAGCCGTCAGATTTCGTCACAAGCCACCAAAACACAGCCCAAAGCTCAAATCAGTGCACCCAGGCCAACCTGACCGACAGGGGGGGTCGACCCCTGGGTCGACACATGGGTCGACCCCTGGGTCGACACATGGGTCGACCCCTTGGGGGGGGGGGGTCGACACCCATGTCGACCCTAGTGTCGACACCCTCTGTCTGGCGGGAATTTTCCCGCCTCTCCTGAAATTTGAAATTTGAATATGTTAAATTTGTTTTTCGAAATTTGAATTTTCTGAAAACTTCGTTGGGCCTTAACTGGGTCATACGGACTCCGATTTTCGAAAACTCGGACTCTATTTCGCGTATTTTTCCGAGACGAACACAATGGCGCAACCCGTTTCCCTTAATTCTCACGTCTGAGATTAATTATTCTTTAATTACTAAACATTAATATTAAGTGAAATTCGGGGTGTTACATTCTCCCCTACTTAAAGGATTTCGTCCCCGAAATCTCAAAGTCAAGAAGAACGTATCCTACCAACCGAACAACCATCTACTCAAACCATCAAACACTGGCATCCATTGTCCTAAAAGTTTCTAATGCTGTATGAACATATGCAAAAAGTGTGTGTATATGTTCCCTATCTAATGCAAAATCAGGCGGTCTTACTGATTCAGTTGGCCTCCTTAATGCAAACCATGATAGTGCCATGCATCCAATATGTATGCGAAAGAACCCTATCGACACATACTATTTCTACATGTGTGCACCACCATACACAAAAATGCATCATCCATATGATAACGCAACCATTATACATCCATTAATATAGCTACCTACACATAATTATATGCAATATGAAGTGACTGAGCCGATCTAGTGTCTAAAGTGTGTGTATATGCATCCACGAGCAACCACTAGCAAACACTTGCATCCACACGCATCCATCAATCATAACATGTCTCAAACACATGTTTCAACCATAGGTTTACCCTATCTAAAGGT
Organism: Allium sativum; assembly: GCA_030737875.1. Lineage (NCBI taxonomy): Eukaryota > Viridiplantae > Streptophyta > Magnoliopsida > Asparagales > Amaryllidaceae > Allium > Allium sativum. The sequence goes on along the minus strand of CM060918.1, from coordinate 488,820,602 downwards.
CAAAGGTACTAATGAGAGGACATACTAAAGATAAGATAAGTACTAGACAAACGATAAAGGAGAAGTTAAAAGACATACCCTCAAAAAGGAATGGGTACAATGAAAGCATCTTTGCTTCTGTCTCCCAAGTAGCATTGCTCTCATCCTCTCCCCATTGCACTTTGACTAGTCGAACCTCTCTGTTTCTCAACTTCCTAATCTCTGACCCAAGGATGCGGGTAGGAGCTCGTCAAATAGTCGCATCACGCTCTACCTCCACTTCTCTAAGCAAGCTCGGCTCTACCACCTCTGCGGTCTCATGTAGGCACTTCCTCAAATGTGACACATGGAATACGTCATGTACCCCACTAAGTCTCTCGGGTAAATCCACTCTATATGCCATCCGTCCAATCCTTTCCTTAATAGGAAACGGTCCTACAAATCTTGGTGCTAACTTCCCAACGGACCCTAAGCGAACAACATTCCATAATGGAGATACTTTGACAAAGACCATGCCCCCAACATCAAACTCAAGATCCGTCCTCCTCTTATCTGCGTAAGATTTCTGCCTGTCTTGCGCCGCTTTCATCCTTCTTCGAATCAAATCAATCTTTTCTGAAGTCTCTCTAACCATATCAGGCCCAAGCAAAATCTTATCCGTAGATTCCCACCAACATGTAGGTGATCAACAAGGCCTTCCATAAAGAGCTTCGAAAGGAGCCATACCAATACTAGACTGAAAGCTGTTGTTATACGCGAACTCCACCAATGGAAGATGCTCTTCCCATGTACCTCCAAAATCTAAGATACATAGTCTCAAAAGGTCTTCTAGAACACGATTCACCCTCTCGGTCTGGCCGTCCGTCTGAGGATGATATGCGGTGCTCAAACACAACTGAGTCCCTACCGCCTCTTGCAAACTTTTCCAAAACTCGCTAGTGAAGATAGGATCTCGATCGCTCACTATGCTAGAAGGTACACCATGCAATCGAACTATCTCTCGAAGGTAAACTAAAGCTAGCCATGGAGCAGTCCTCTTACTCTTCACGGGTATGAAATGGGCACTCTTAGTAAGTCTGTCTATAACAACCCAAATTCCCGTATAACCCTTCCTCGATCTTGATAACCCATCAATAAAATCCATCGAGACGCTATCCCACTTCCATTGCGGAACTTCCAATGGGTGAAGCAACCCACCAGGTTTCTTTTGCTCCGCTTTCACTTGTTGGCACACCAAGCATCTAGCGACATACTCGGCCACATCTTTCTTCATACCGGCCCAAAAGAAAACTCGCTTCATGTCTTGGTACATCTTGTCCCCACCGGGATGAATGGTCATCTTTGAACGATGCGCATCATCAAGAATAGCCTTCCTCAAACCCTCGTCTTGCGGTACACAAAGTCTACCGTCTCTACGCAAGCACCCCCTATCGTCTAGGGTGTACCTACTCAAATGGCTGGACGACTCCCCCCTTATGAGCCTCTCTACCAACTCAACCAACTGTGGGTCGTCCCGCTGTGCCTCGCCAATCTGTCCCAAAAGAGTAGGTCTGACCTCTAAGGATGCTAGCAAACCAGGTACAAAGTCAACAGAAGGTCTGAAGTCAAACATCGAGATAAATTCCAAGCTTCGTCGTTCCACGAACAATGGACTCAAGGACAACCTTTTTCTGCTCAAGGCGTCCGCCACCACGTTACCCTTGCCAGGGGTATACGCTATCTCGAAATCATAGGATGCTAAGAACTCCATCCACCTTTGCTGTCTTAAGTTCAAATCCTTCTGAGAAAACAAGTACTTCAATGATTTGTGGTCAGTGAACAATTCGAATCTCTCGCCAAGAAGATAATGGCGCCAAGTCTTAAGCGCAAAAACAATAGCGGCCAACTCTAAATCATGGGTAGGGTAATTTTTCTCATGCGCTCTCAACTGCCTTCCACCGTAGGCTATTACCCTTCCCTCTTGCATTAAGACTGCACCCAGTCCTGTCCCACAAGCATCGGTATAAACAACAAATGGATTACTCCCATATGGCAACACTAAGACTGGAGCTGTGGTTAAAGCTCTCTTTAACCGTTGGAACGCGTCATCACAATCTACGTCCCATGTGAAGACTGGATTCTTCTTTGTCAAGCGAGTTAATGGGGATGATATCTTCGCGAAGTCCTTGATAAACTTCCTATAGTAGCCAGCCAACCCCAAGAAACTCCTCACCTCGGTAGCACTCTTCGGAACCTTCCAATCTTGGATGGATACTACCTTCGCGGGATCCACAGCTATCCCTTCCTTAGAGACCACGTGCCCTAAGAACCGCACTTCCTTCCCCAGAAGTGACATTTAGAGAATTTAGCCTTAAGGCTATGCGCTCGAAGAGTCTCTAACACTTCCCTAAGATGTAGGGCACGCTCTTCTTCACTCTTAGAAAAGACTAAGATGTCATCCACAAAGACCACCACGAACTTATCAAGGTACTCCCTGAACACCCTACTCATCAAATCAACAAAGTATGCAGGGGCGTTCGTCAAACCAAATGGCATCACAAGCCACTCATAGAAACCATCCGGAGTCCTAAAGGCAGTCTTGTCTATGCTATCCTCAGCCACTCTCAACTGATGAAACCCCGTGGCCAAGTCCAACTGCGAAAACACTGAGGCGCCAACCAACTGATCAAAGAGATCATCAATCCTCGGCAATGGGTGTCTATTCTTCTTTGTGAGCTTGTTGAGTTCTCTATAGTCTACACAAAGTCTGAGGGACCCATCCGCCTTCGTGGCAAAAACTACTAGAGTACCCCACTCCGATATACTTCGTCTTATGAACCCCTTCTCAAGCAACTCCCCTACTTGCTTATGGAGTTCCCTCCTCTCACGAGGAGCCATGTGGCGCACTGGCAAAGATACTGGTTTAGCATTGTCCACCAGATATATTCGGAAGTCTATCTCCCGCTTCGGAGGTAAGCCCTTCACCTCCTCAAACACATCCGAGTATTCCCGGACCACTCTAACAGATCGCAAACTCTCGACCGAAGCGTCAAGCGGTTCAAGATAACTTAGCATAACAGAATTCATGGGATTACAAGAGATCTCGAGAGTGTTCCCCAAGCGGGTCATGAGCCTAACAACTCTCCTTTCACAATCAAGAACGACACTATTACTGGATAACCAGTCCATGCCCAAAATCAACCCCATAGCCCGTGAAGCCCAAAACAAAAACATCACATCTAAACTCAACGCTAAGTATAGAAATCCTCAAACCCAAACATATCATGGACAAATAAGTGGAGCCCCCAATTGGGTTTGAGACAACCAAGGGATCATCTACTAGACTGGTGTCTAAGTGCAGTGACTCAACTAATGATGATGAGATAAACGAATGCGATGCGCCAGAGTCAAACAAAGTACGGACAGGATGATCAAACAGAAAAACCAGACTTTCAACGGAAATAGTTCTACCTCTTTCCTGAATCGGTGGAACCGCGAGAGCCTGAACTTGCCCCCTTGCCTGACCTGGTGCCATAAGAGCTTGCACCTGTCCCCCTGAGGTAGATCCCGTCCTCTGCCCCATCTTAGGGCAGTCCTTCACTAGATGCCCTGCTTCGCCACAGTGGAAGCAGCCCGTCTTCTTCTTCTTCCGACAATCTTTGCTTAGGTGGCCTGGTGTCTCGCAATTGAAGCACTTTTTCTTTCCCTTGCCACCGTTGCCTTTCCCACCCTTGTTTTGCTGTTGCTGTTGAGGTCTCTTCTGATCTCCTTTCTTCTCGGGTGCCTTATTAGCATTGGGACCCTTCTCTTCCTCATGCATGAGTGTCATGTCTACTAGCTTCTCAAAGGTGGCCCCCATAGGGATGTGAGTCATAGCCAATCCATGCATCGGTTCATTCAAGCCTTTAACGAACCTCAAAGCCTTCTTCTCCGATGTATTCACCATGTCTATGCCAAACCTTGCCAATTGATTAAACTTGTTGACATATTCCTTCACTGATAGGTTTCCTTGCTTTAGAGTCAGGAACCTTTCCATATACAGATTCTCTTCCGCCCTTGAGAGAAACTTTGCCACAAACTTTTGTCTGAAATCCGCCCAAGAGTCAACTAGGCGTTCTCTATTAGTGACCTCCCACCAGAACGAGGCCTCTCCCTTCATTAACCAAGCAGCTAACTTGACTTTCTTTCCTTCTTCCATCTCAAAGATGTCTATCAATTCTTCCACCTCCTTAAGCCAATCCCTAGCTTCCACAAAAGTTTCTGATCCTTGAAAAGGTTTCCCTCCCATAGCCTTAAATTCCTTGCAAGTCTTAGCAAAAGTATCTGCGCGAGGAGGAGGAGGAAGATCGGGTGCTACTATTGGTGGAGGAACATTTGCTGGACCCGCAGTGGCGGCCCTAGCCTCCATCAACCTCCTATACCAAACTGGTATCGCTACACCCTCCGGAAAGTTAAGATCTTCAGCCATGCTGAAACGAAAGAGGAAAGATTCAAAACGGAGAATTCGAAAGATAAAGATATGGCTATTGGGGATTATGCTTTTCTTTCAAAAACTTTTCTCTTAAAAGACATGTTTTTGAAAATACTTCTTCCAAAAATGTTTTAAAAAAATAGTTTTTCTAAAAATTTTATCTGTTCTGGTAACCTTTAGCTCTGATACCACGTGTAACACCCCACACCCGCTAAGGTCACTCACTAAGGGAATGCCTTAACTTCGGTGGAGTATTCTAAGTGAATATAGAACAGAAAAATTACAACAAGACAGATATAAGTAATACTTGAAATTTAAAACATCATTTCATTGCAGCAGAAGGTAAACATGTTTGGTTACATATCAAAAACCAACAAGAGTCAAGTACAAAATATCCATCTCGTTAAAACATAAGTACATAATCCCACTACATAACTAATAGCCATAATAGAAAAGATAACCGAGCTTTACTTCAAGAGTCCAAGCTCCAAAAGATAGATAAAGCAATCTGATCAAAGCCCACTAGTGCTAGGCCCACTCTGATAACCTGAGGGTTGGGAAAAAAAGATAAAAACAACGGGGTCAGACATAAGTCTGAGTGAGCCCTATAACTTTAACAATACAATCATTAAAGTAATTAGGGTTTGATATAAACTTGGTACGGTGATGACTGGGGATAAATGACTACACTAAGCAGCCAACTAGACATAGGATGAACTAAGATAACGGTAAAGACGCATCTACCCACCCAAGGGTAATTACTACACTACACCACAACAGATCTACCCACCCAAGGTTAATTCCTACACTGCACCACACCAGATCTACCCACCCAAGGGTAATTCCTAACTTAAAGTTTGATCCCACTAAGTGTACTTAGTAATCTTAATAGTAGTCTCGTGTACACCTAGCTGACTACATAGGTGCCGTCTGCCCCTATCTCCACTAGGTGTACCCACTACTCCCATTCGATCGGCTCCCTAACGTAGATACCCGTGCTGGCCCCATAGTGGGGTGTATCACTCCCCAAAGTGGCAACCCGATACAATCAACGGTGCACGGCTTATACCTACACGATGCAACAACGTCTTACCTACCAGCCCGGGTCCACACACGCATATGAAACCCGTTGCACTTGTGTTGCCACCGCTAACCCGTTTTGGCCTCTTATAGTCAAGCCCAGTACACGTGTCCCGTCCTCGACATGGGTCGAGCCCAATAAGATACATATGGGTTACTGGTTGAAATGGGTCCCCACAAGCTACCCACCTAAGCTTGTCCCTTTTTCTAGTGCATCCCACTTAACCCTTTAATCATGTTTAATTACATGTTTCCACTTGGTTAAGTATTCTAATCGTATTTTCTATTGCCACCCAAGGCAACCCACTAGATTTCCACATGCCACCCAAGGCACTTACTTGATTTCCACATGCCACCCAAGGCACCCACTTAACCCTTTAATCATGTTTAATTACATGTTCCACTTTGGTTAAGTATTCTAATCGTATTTTCTATTGCCACCCAAGGCAACCACTAGATTTTTCCATATGCCACCCAAGGCACCCACTTAACCCCTCATGTCCCTCTACATGCTAATATGGTTAAGTGTTTCTGAATTGATTAAGACCGTAACCTTTGTAAAGACCTCTCACATTAGACTATCTTTTATGGCAGCTGGATTTGCCGGTCGGGTCCGGGCAGCCTTACGCCATAACCGAGTCTAACCTCGTGTCTTTACACTTGTCACGTATTTAGTTTATGCCTAAGACCTCTCACATTGGGCCAATCATTTGTAGCCGCTGGATTTGCCGGTCGGTTCCGGGCAGTCTTATGCTACAAAAGGGTCCAACCTCGTGTCTTAGTCGATTAATTACACCTAATTAATCACCCCCATAATTTGTATTAATTATCCCTAATTAATTACAAATTTAACGATGTACATAATTGACTCAATTATGCCCATCCACTTTATGGTATGCATAATCATACCAACTTCACACCATTTCATTAACATGAATATTAACCCCATCGTTCCCCACGTAATACGTTGACATGATATACTTAAAAGGGAAGAATCATCACAAACACAATGGGTTCAACTTGCATAACATTAGCATCAACATGGGTTTTAAAGGTGTCAACATGCATATATGACCATGGCATCAAACCCAACTAGCATAAATAATCAACCCAAACTTGCATGAATCACATATGTCATAAAGAGGGTAACTTGCATAAGTTACTTATGTCATACAAAGGGGTAAACTTGCAAATGTATGTATGACATATAAAGGTGTAAACTTGCACATGTTACTTGCATATAATCAAATACCAAACTTGTATAACATGTCATATATGAACTTGCATATAATCAAACACCAAACTTGCATAACATGTCATATATGAACTTGCATATAATCAAGCACCAAACTTGCATAACATGTCATATATGAACTTGCATATAATCAAACACCAAACTTGCATAACATGTCATATATGAACATATAATCAAACACCAAACTTGCATAACATGGTGTCATAATGGATCAATGTTTATCATAGTGATTTGCATAACTAGCATCATGAGCATATAGCATAAATTACACCCAACTTGCATAACTAGCTTCATGGGCACATAGCATCAAACTTGCATAACTTGCATCATGAACACATAGCATACAACTTGCATAACTAGCATCATGAACATATAGCATAAAACTTGCATAACTAACATCATGAACATATAGCATATGATAACATAACTTGCATTGATCCACATACATAACCATAACCTCATTATATCCTATCATAATTAGTTTAGAAATTGCTTGCTAAAGGCATAGAAACTCACAGCTTGTTGATTAGCACTCCTATGAAGAAGATTAAGTTGCTAAAGTTGATTAGAAGTTGATTTGAGAAGCTATCTTCTTCTACAGTTTGATGGAGGCTCCTTCAAGTTGCATTTTGACGGCATAACGACGTTGTATCTATTTTTAGTATGAATTAGGGTAGTCTTAGGGTGTATTTATAGAATTAGGATGTAGTTTAGGCCCTTAGATTAACCCTAATTTAGTTTAGAGCCGTCAGATTTCGTCACAAGACACCAAAACACAGCCCAAAGCTCAAATCAGTGCACCCAGGCCAACCTGACCAACAGGGGGGGTCGACCCCTGGGTCGACACATGGGTCGACCCCTTGGGGGGGTCGACACCCATGTCGACCCTTGTGTCGACACCCTCTGTCTGGAGGGAATTTTCCCGCCTCTCCTGAAATTTGAAATTTGAATATGTTAAATCTGTTTTTCGAAATTTGAATTTTCTGAAAACTTCGTTGGGCCTTAACTGGGTCATACGGACTCCGATTTTCGAAAACTCGGACTCTATTTCGCGTATTTTTCCGAGATGAACACAATGGCGCAACCCGTTTCCCTTAATTCTCACGTCTGAGATTAATTATTCTTTAATTACTAAACATTAATATTAAGTGAAATTCGGGGTGTTACAGGAATTACATTGTAAAAACCATGGAAAGAATGTGATTGAGGGCATATTTTAGTGGCATTCTTCATTCAAAATGTGATATATACAAAATATGATATTAGCTTAAGATGAATATTGTCGAACATCATGATATATTCAACATGATATGTGTATTGAAAAAACATGGTTGTTATGCCTCATTTTTGTACATTTTGGTTAAGCTATTTTGGACAGTGGGTGATTTTGACTTAGTAATTTTCTATTATCATCCAACCAACTTAATTGCAGGTATCCTACCATTATATATACATACATACACATATATATATATATAATATGTGTGTGTATATGTACACACACACACACACACACATATATATATAGTTTTGATTGTTGTTTACTCACCATAACTGTCAAATATGACTATGCACCGTCTACCTAAAACAACTTGTTCTCTCTTTCAGTTATCATTTTTTGAGAAACATTACACGTATATCGTCAAATTTTTAGTAATGATTTTTGTGCTTCAAATCTGTTTGCATAGTTATATTGCTGGAGGGCTTGAATTATTTAATTTTCATGAAAACTTACTTTTGGTACTAAAGATAATATGAATTTGTCTCTATGATAATGAGGCCACTGAGATGCTATATACTCTTCGCTTTTCTCATCTGATAACTGTAGCTTTAATTAAATTACATTTTACTTTGTTGTTGCTATCTTTGTCTGCTTCAGCTTATGTTCATCTTCCTATGTCTTTGACCCATTTTTCTTCACATCCAGGTATTTCATGTCATCAATTTGTACACCATCACCTTTTGATTCAATAAGTTTTTTTTTAAATGCATATGTTCCATTTTAAGTCCTTTTGAAGTATTTCAAACCAAATATTTCACATTTACAATTTACAAAGGAAAAAAATTCTTCCATTTTATCCCGATTGCTTGTATTGCTTATTGATTACACTGTTTAAGCTTAGTTATCTGTGCATTTTATTCATTTTCAGCTATTTTGGACTGTTAACATCGAGTTTTTACTGTCTTTGCTACAATGTTTTCTCTGTTTCTAAATTTATTTGGCAATATGAGTTTCACCACTGTACGGACTGTAGCTGTCAGCCAGTTTTTACTTTCCTTTCTGTTTGATTATATGAGAGAAATGTTCTGTTTATTTCTAAAAGCCGGATTGAATTAGTTACTTACGAGTTGCAATTTCTTTAGTTCTGAGTTTCTGGTTTGCACCATATATTTGTACTAACTGATTAGGTGAATGTTTTTATTGGAGTTCCTATTGAATGGTCAATAGTCAGTAGCATTTATGATTCAGTTTTCATCTGAGTAGTGTAATAATAAAAAACTAATTATTGCAAAGTAATAACAATCAAAGCTTACCTTTGTCCGCTAATTAAGTTGAAGCCCTCGGTTGTACATTGATAAGTAAAATATTAATATAATTTAAATCTTGATACCCATTTGATATTTACGCCGCTCTTACATTTATGCATTCTTGGAGCAAAACTTTGCAACATATTATTCACCTACCTCTCCAAATAAACAAATTCAAGATATCAAAGCAGCACACCAAATTATATTTGTTTACGTGTATTAACTTTTGCATCAGATTTCTACATTAACAAGGGCTATTGACTACTGCTACTGAACACTTCTCATACATACAAATGCACACACGATATATATATATATATTCACAATAACAAGGGCACTTCACTACATAGTGTTTACCGCCGTTGCTTCTAAATTTAAATTTGTAATATTGGATGTGGCTACTGATTACATTTCGTAATGCTACTTGAGATCAGAACAATTTTTTAACACATATTATGGATGGGTATATTAAAAAAGGATCAGTTTTAAAAATGCATCTCTTTAGTGGTTGTGGATCAAACCGATGGTAGATGTCTGACATTACATCCTGTCCTATGGATGGATTTATTTTTTATAATTTTTTGTCCTATCTAATGTTGTATTACGTTGACCATGTTAGGTGCATGCTCAACTAAAGGTGCAAAACATTGTCCACAAATCAGTGATGCTAGATGTTTTTGAATCCAAGTCAAGAGACCATGAAATGAATAATAAAGGTACAATCCTGATAGCTAGAGTAATAACAAAAAAAAGGCATCTCCTTTCAACTATCTTCTTTAATGTCTAAGGTAAGATATTCTTTACTCATAAATAAATTGCATGTAAACTTCTAGAATAGAAATTCACTTTTTCACACAAATGTCCACATTATAATATAACTTACTTTAGGCTACTGTTCTGATTGAGCAGCATCGTGCATCCTTTGATTATATATGTTTCCATTCAAACAAGTGAAACTATTCCAGCTAAGCCTGATTGCTAGTGGAGAAAAGTGGTAAGCTGCTTGTAGTAAAGCGCTAAATATGTTTTACAATTTATGAGCTCATAGTAGAAAGTATTTCAGAATATTTTCCATCTTAACAGTCTTCGGATGAGCTCAACCATGTCAAAATTGGTTCCCGAACTGTTCTATGTGCTCCTTGCTGTGGGAAGAAAGAGGGATTTTTGTTTCGGTATGTTTCCACTAAATATTTATCATTACCTCTTCCGTTCTTATCAGTACAATAATTATATTTACGCAGGCGTATTCCATTCAGCAATTACACCCCACCCCCCAAACACACACACACATATACATATATACATATATATACACACACACACACACATGCAAATGATTTTTAGAAAAATCATTTGCATTTTGCATTTTGTCCATAAATCTCACATGTAAGTGATTTTTAGAAAAATCATTTGCATTTTGCAACTAAGCAAGATTTATGTTTCATTTTGCAACTGAGTATGCAATTGAGCATCTTAACTCCATTGCATTTTTCAACTAAGGCTCCGCTCAGTTGTTAAACTCAACTTAGCCATGATGCTCAATTGAAAAACGCAATTGAGATGAGTATGTATTGCATGTCCGTTTGCTAGTATATGTAGCAATTTTGAATGTCAAAAATGCCTAGGTCAGTGCTCGGATAGGATGTGTGGTCGGTGAGAAGGGAAAGAGCCAAGAGCGACTTAGGTTAGAACATGCGCTCCTTGATTATAAACTTGTATTTTATTTTTTTCTGCGACCATTTCTTCACATGCATAAGTATTTTGAGAGCATGTCTTGCTTCCTTTTGAGTTAGCAATGTGCAGCTCGATTATATCTGATGGTACTTCCATGATTCAAATCAAGTACTTCCATGATTCATGATATGACTACTCTGTTTAAATGTGTACAATAAACTAATAGTGAATAGCTTCATTTCTTAACTATGGTAATGGTCGATCTAATTAATTGTAACAACCCACCTCCGCCAATACCGCTCTTGCAAGGGCACTGGCATTGGAGGGGCGTTAAACGAGGTAAACATGCATGCAGATATCACAAGACAGAACATATAACAGAGTAAATAAAGCAGCGGATAAAACTAGCATTTCAAAACCATAGTCAAGTTATATCAAAGTACTTGTTCATTATTTTCCCATAAAACAAAGTCTAGAACATAAACTGAAAAACTGAAAAATAAACATAAAGTAACTATCCCCAAAGTAGCATAAGGCCATAGCATGCTCAAACCATACGTGAGCTATCCAGAAAAGCAGCAAAAGATCCAGCTAAGTAACAGTGTTCCCACCCTGCAAACCTTGGGGGGGGGGAAACGGAAGTAAAAGAGCCTTCTTTCTTTGTCATTGGAGTTATTACTTCTTGTTTCAAGGCGTTTAAGTGGAGCTTATTATTTTCTTTGTGGATTTTTCTTGTGGCTTCGTCTCAAACTTTATATATATTGATCTAGATCGCATAACCACTCATTGTAAGCCCTATACTACTCTTAGATTCTAACTATGAAGTTAATATGACATGTTGCAAGTTGAGTTTGGGCCAGCTTTGGGCCAACGGATCATTTCTTGTTTATACTTGACATGGATTGGAATACTAGTACACACCTAGAGTGGCATTGGCGGAGGTGGGGTGTTACATTAATCTTACTGGTTTTGCTACAGTTTTTCTCTCGCAGCCCTGTGTGGATAGTGGTTGTAACGTCCCGCATTTTTATTGGTTTGTATTCGAATATTTAAATCAGTTTAAATATTGAAATCGTAATATAAGTGGGTTCATATATATTAATTAAAACGAGGTTGAACGTATAAAAATGTATATTAAATATAATCGAGCTCATAACGACGCTGCAGTTTGTAATTTAACGTTTTGAACATCAACTGAGCATACAGGATCCGCTACAAGTCAGATTTCCTCGAAACAAGAAACGTTGGAATCCGTTGAATTATTTCTTTCTAACAGAAGTGAAAAACCAAGATTTCGTGTTACAGATTGTGAGTTACGTTCAAATCAAATTTCCAAATAGTCGCTATAGAATCGTTTATCGACCGTAACGGTTTATTTGATATAACTAGATATCAGTTTCGAATTTGGACAAGGTTCTTTTGAGACGTAACTATAATTTAATTTTTAGAATTTTACGGTAATTTTTAATTAATTAAATATGCAGCTTTTCATTTAAAGTATTTTGCAACCTGTATCAGTATTTCGGGGTTTCACAATATGAGTCGACCCACCGATATTATTATATTTTTGGGATCGTGGCACATCGTTGGACATGACCGTATTCTTATTTCTGTCCGTAACAGCTCGGGCGTGAATGTAATCTTTCGTAACACAGTACACCTACATTTTAAAACATAAATAAAGACAACTTTCATTTTGGTTTGCTACTTCTAAACTTTTCTTCGACGTATGAGGACACGCTACTTGAATGGTATGAAAGGTAACCATACATGCAATCAAATCAAATGAAATAAACATATCCCAAAAACCATAAATGAAATGCACATGCTAAATACCACTACTGACCTACACACTCCAAATACTTTAGGCTTAAGTCTTGTATACCCACGTACACATATGACAATGACTTGAAAACTCAAACTCAGGCCTATCTAACCTACTACACTGATTGACTAAAGTCATTTAATGTACAAGACAATACAATAGCATCTACATTATAGCTGATGCACCCTGAAAAGTGTTATAAGTACAATACCTTACCCCTAAGGAACCGGAGCAACCTATATTACCCTAAAGTGTGCAGATCAAGGGATCGAAATATCAAGCCTGTCATAACACAGCCCTACCCTATATATTTCAAATATTTTATGTTGAGGCTAATCACAAACATGAACAAAGCTGCAAACCTAAATGGTTTAGCACTGTACATCCTATTGGCCTATTACTTGGTAAAGGTTAGAAATTCTATAAATTTTGAAGTCCTTGTTCTCTGGTTCATTCTGGGAAACATAAGCAGTGAAGAGAATGGAAACCAGATCTCATAAAAACCCTTCCAACCTAAATCCTCCATTTTAAATCAAAAACCGTATATCATCAAAATCCTTAAGACCAGAGCTTCATGCTCGTATCAGTTTTAATGCGTTTCACTTTGGTGCTATCTTCGAAACCGTGCCTGCTGGTGGCAACAAGGAGCTCGGCGACGCATTTGAAAGGAGGAAACCGAGTTCGGTGAAAAGGGAAGGAGTGAAGGGCTGATGCCAAGGCTCTGATGTTTGGTGTGAGGCTTTCGGGTGGAGGAGTTAACGTTGGGTGAAGGATTTTGAAGGGGATTGATGGTCAAGAATAGAATGAACGGTGCTGAAGAGAGGGGATGCATGGTAACAGTATCATGGGAGTAAGAAGTAAAGGATGTGTGAAGGTTGGACCTTTGAAGATGCTGTGCGAGTAATGGAGTGGGTTCATGGATACTGTAGGGTGGGTTTGGAGAGAATGCACTGTCGTACGTTGGTGACCGGAATGATGGCGTGTTCCTGGAAAACGGTTTAAGCACGGTTTGAATTGGTGAAGTAATACACAGTAGATAGATTCTGATGTGTTTAAATGGTGCAGGTGAAAGAAAACATATGGATGCGGTCATAAAAAGGGGACGTAGGAAATGCATGAGAGCATGATGCTTTGGAAGACAGTATGCTGTTATGTCGGAGGCAGGTTGGGTGTGTATACGTGGATTGATTCCACGTAAGGCCGGTAAGGGGTATCAAAACTAAGTATGGAGGGTGTGAAGTTGGGTTACGTTGAAGGGGGAGCGAATGGTAATAGTGGTGTAAATGTTGAGGGTGGACGCGTTGAAAGAGAAAAGGGGAACAAATGAAGGGAGACACGTGTTTGGCTTGGGGTGCACATATCATTTGTGCATGTATTGTTCCTGAAATAAAGGAGTGAGGGGCGTGACCTTGAATCATGAAAGAATAGTGTGAACTGGTTATTGTTGGTTGAGCAGTGTAATACAGTTAAAGGGTGGAGTGAAGTACAATGGTATTCTAATGAAAATAAAAGGTGAAGAGAAGGGGTCAGCTGGGATTTCTACCGTGAAGAGGGGAGTGCGAGTGTAAGGAGGGAGATGTATATGTACTGATGGTGGAGATATGTACATGCGGTTTGGTCTGGAAGAAAGAACTATAGAGAAAAGAAGTTTGATGGATGTTGCACGGTGTACAGTGTGGTGTGAGCTGTACATGGTTGCTATAAAGAAGCATAAGCGGGCTGGAACGTGCGATACTGAACCGACGCAAATCGTTATTTAACGGTTAATGCGCAAAGGTGAGTAAATTCACTAACTCTGATCTATTTTAAAATATTATAATTATATTTTAAATATTGGTTGAATGTCGTGTGATGGTCGTTTAGGTAAATTACGGTTAAATTGGTTCAAATAGATATATATATATCATTGCATATGTACACATCATTGGTTGGATACTGATTTGACTAACATCTGTGGATGTAGGAAACTGGTTGGGGGAATCCAACCGGATTCCTCAATATTTATATGTAACGTTTGTTTTATATATGCACTGTTTGAACCAAAATGACATTTAAACCCCCTATAAATATTGATGTTGAATGGAAATTCAACATTGGTTTGATTTAATAAATAAATGATATCAATTAAGAAAGTGGCAACAACCGACCGTAAATCCATCGTTTGATTAAGAAATTGATTTGCCGATAGGCAAATCAACGAAGTTAATTATAAAAAAAATATTTTTATACTTGACGCGAAGTTTAAATTATATAGAAGTTCTATTATAAACCGGTATTTTATAGTCCATTTTATAAAGTAAATATAAACGATGATTTGACATTTAAAATAAGTTATTAAGCTGTAATTATCCTGTGAGTGAATAATTTGGATAATTATTTTAAAGCAAACAGTTAAGAAATACTTTTAGATTAATTATATTAATCTAAAGGTGAGAAGCAAATAAAATCAGTTAACGAATTTACAAATGGAAGGAAGTTGATTTAATCAACTGTTTATTTGGAAAATGATTATTAGGTTAATTGGTCTTCAATTAATCTAATGAGAATAAATAAATCAAATAAATAAGATTTTTTTTAATTAATGGAGTTTAAATAATTATTGAACTAGCATAATTAGTATTGTTTATTAATAACGAAGTAAACTGTTTTACTTCAGCAAATGATCAAGTAAATCACTATCTAATTAAAGTAATTGGTTCTTAAATGGATTCCATTTAAGATAGTATTAAGTTTGTATTGGGATGTTTTCTTTAATTAGGTATAATAATTCGAATAAGAAGTAAATTGCCAAAAGGCAAAGAACGTGATTGATTTTTGATAAGAGAAGTTTTAAATGAAAGTGTATAAGGAAGATGAAGCGAAGAGTTAGTGGCAAAAATGTCAATAATTATAAACAACCAAGTTTTCAAATAAGGATATGGCGTCATAAACCCATATTTAAAATAAAGCAAGAAGTACGGTTTAATTGATATTATTAGTCGTAAGGAGTTTAGAGTTACAGACTTAAATTTATTCTAAGATAAGAACGTTGTCGATCAAGGTCTGAGAGGTAAATAAAATACCCTAACTTAAACGACTTCACTATTATCAAGGGATGGTATTAGTTTGTAACGGAAAGAGATGTCGAGATTAGTATAAAAGGAATATGGCAGCGTATTGCAAGTTTTGAACTATAATGATAAAATAATGCTGTTAAGCAAACTTAAGCGTGGTATTTATATACAACAATATCTCTAGGGAATATAAACAGTTTGGTTGGAAATCCACTTATTCTAAAGTAATAAGAAAACGAATGTTAAATAAAAAGCACCTGTGATTGTATGATGTTTGGTTATACATTAGAATGGATGTTTATTTTTACTTCGATAGTTAAATAACCGACTATCGAAGTTTTTTGACCATCGTTGTCAATACGGAGAGACCGGTTGGATATATTATCCGAAAACCACTCCGTATAGGCATAAGCGCTGCGAATTTGATTATGCTGAAGACAATTGAAGACGGAGTGAAATGCAAGAGTCGTTCTGTTCTAGAATGGTGTTTTATGTTTGTCCAGTCCCAGGACAACTTGTATGGACGAATGTCTGACAGAGTATTCCTAACGGTCACATACGACGATCTTTTTAAGATATTACGTCTGGTGGTGGCGAAATTCGTTTCTCTTAGCTTTTATACCCTTAATATTTTTGGGAAGATCAACTAGTGATTTGATGGGTTTGACGATGTGGCATTCAAAGTGTATGGTGGTCAGATGTTCTAAAAGATAGACGTAGCCTCAAGCTTCACAACCAGGAAATGACAAAAATCGGGCAGGCGGCATGGCTATGTAGGTCGCTCCCATTAGGGTGTATAATCACCTATCTAGAGAATTTCATTTTTACTTCTTTAATCTATTTCGATGCTGTCCCTTTTCGGGAAACGGTGGTTTGAGCCCAACTGTTGGTGATATACATTCGATACACTAAAGCGAAATGAGTGGTCGGTCATGTGTGGGCCGGGTTGCAAGACGTTCTTGTTGAACCCAGTGTATTCACCTCTAGAGATACACTATCGGCATGTGGTCCCATACCTTGTCATAGTTGGAATCCAATCTCCAATAAGCGCCCTGCGGTTTTTGATTTTATACTATGTATGTAGAGCATGAGATGCAAGCGTTCTGCTATTTGGTTATTTACTTGATTAAACATTATTATAATATCTCTAGATTTTTATATTAAAATATTTTGGGCTATAGTAAGGTAAAAATCGTCCATGTTTATGAGTGGCCTGGTCTTACTATTATCCTTTTGTTTCAAAAGGATTTTTAAAGTTAAACAGTATGGTTGGAATTTACTCACACCAGTCCCATAACTGACCCAGAGTTTATTTTGTTTGTTTTTCCCTAAACTCTTGGGTGTCCAAATTTGTACGGGAAGCCAAGTGTTTCAGGCTTTTACAGATACACTTGGAAGAGCTAAAAGCAGAAGGCTTCACCGTTAGTATTTAGAGATTATTTCCGCTGTGATATGATGTATTGTACTCTGATAATGGTATGCATATACAATACAGTTTTGTATTTCAAAGTTATGTTATATAATACATTTTATTCGTTCCGCTGTGAGATTCGTGTTTACTCTGATTCTGCTCAGTTGTGTTCTTCTTCTTCTTCTATTCTATTAGTTCTATCTTATCTTTCTCATCCTCTTATTTCTTTCAATTAATGATCTGGTTTTCGTACACTTTGAGTTGAACGTGTAGGATATTTATCGGCCCAAATTGGTATGGATTTTCGGGTCGTTACAGTTGGTATCAGAGCTGAAGGTTAAGCGATTAACTTGGCTCTGTGGCATAACTCAATAGAGATGGGGTTAGTAATACCCTAGATTGAGTTTGAGTGTATATATACGAGTGAACGTATTTGTAGATTGATATAAAACTATTTTATATTGTGTTGATTGGTTTGGCGAGTGGTTTATGAATTCTGGTCGATACTAGATTGCAAACTGTACCGATAGGTGTTTCTAAACACTTGAACAGAGTTATTCGACAAAATATTGTTTTAAAGGCTGGGTAAATGAAATATTTTACCCAAAAATATATTTTGATATAAAGAAAGTATATATTATTGGAATTATTCAATATATTGGATATATTTGTTATTATTGTAATCGAATAACATTATGGTTAAGATGGGTACGTAAATAACTCATCAGATCTTGTATAATGTAATTTGTGAAATTTAATGGATTAAATCCAAATTTAAAACCAGAATTGAAATAAACTCTGGAAACTTGGAAAAGGATTAAGTATATAGAAATTTAAAATCCTGTGGAGATTTGAGATTGTTTTCGAAACATTCTGAAAAATATTTTGAAATGGAAGTGTTTACAAATGAGTTTGAGAAGTAATATAGTATTGAACTCACTTGGATGGCTGGAAAATAGTTGTGGTGATGAACCGCGGCATTATCGGTGTTCATTTTCAAGTTTCTAAGTGCGGGATTACTACCAAAGATTTTGTTTTGAAATAAGTTGTTCGAAAATTCAAATATTTTGAATTGCTATGTTATGAATATATATATTATTTCAAATTGATTTGAAATAAAAACCTCAGGAATTTGAAATTTGAAATTTAAAATTTACTTATGAAGTAAATAAATAGAAATTTAACGAAGTTGAATAAAACTGGAATAGAATTAAACTTGGTAAAGTAAGTGAATTTGTGAGACGAGATATTGGATTGGAACCGAGTTTGGTTACGGAATTGGATTGTTGACCAAGAATTTGGAAGTGATATGGAACTGGAAGTTGAAATGAAATAGGGCTTGAGTATAAGAGAATTATTGATATAAGGATAAAAGATTTGATGCAAGGATTGAGTTATGGGGATGTGAAGTATGAAATTTCAACCAAGAAGGTTGTGAGGAGTTAGAATAAGAGCATCTCCACTTCTTAGCAATTTCGGGGACGAAATTCTTTTAAGGGGGAAGGAATGTAACGTCCCGCATTTTTATTGGTTTGTATTCGAATATTTAAATCAGTTTAAATATTGAAATCATAAAATAAGTGGGTTCATACATATTAATTAAAACGAGGTTGAACGTATAAAAATGTATATTAAATATAATCGAGCTCATAACGACGCTGTAGTTCGTTATTTAACGTTTTGAACCTCAAGTGAGCATACAGGATCCGCTACAAGTCGAATTTCCTTGAAACAAGAAACGTTGGAATCCGTTGAATTATTTCTTTCTAACAGAAGTGAAAACCCAAGATTTTGTGTTATAGATTATGAGTTACGTCCAAATTAAATTTCCAAATAGTCGTTATAGAATCGTTAATCGACCGTAACGGTTTATTTGATATAACTAGATATCGGTTTCAAATTTGGACAAGGTTCTTTTGAGACGTAATTATAATTTAATTTTTAGAATTTTACTGTAATTTTTAATTAATTAAATACACAGCTTTTTATTTAAAGTATTTTGCACCCTGTATCAGTATTTCGGGGTTTCACAATATGAGTCTACCCACCGATTTTATTATATTTTTGTGATCGTGGCACATCGTTGGACACGACCGTATTCTTATTTCTGTCCGTAACGGCTCGGGCGTGAACGTAATCTTTCGTAACACGGTACACCTACATTTTAAAACATAAATAAAGAAAACTTTCATTTTGGTTTGCTACTTCTAAACTTTTCTTCGACGTATGAGGACATGCTACTTGAATGGTATGAAAGGTAACCATACATGCAATCAAATCAAATGAAATAAACATATCCCAAAAACCATAAATGAAATGCACATGCTAAATACCACTACTGACCTACACACTCCAAATACTTCAGGCTTAAGTCTTGTATACCCACGTACACATATGGCAATGACATGAAAACTCAAACTCAGGCCTATCTAACCTACTACACTGATTCACTAAAGTCATTTAATGTACAAGACAATACAATAGCATCTACATTATATCCGATGTACCCTGAAAAGTGTAATAAGTACAATACCTTACCCCTAAGGAACCGGAGCTACCTATATTACCCTAAAGCGTGTAGATCAAGGGATCGAAATATCAAGCCTGCCATAACACAGCCCTACCCTGTATATTTCAAATATTTTATGTCGAGGCTAATCACAAACATGAACAAAGCTGCAAGCCTAAATGGTTTAGCACTGTACATCCTATTGGCTAATTACTTGGCTGTAAAGGTTAGAAATTCTATAAATTTTGAAGTCCTTGTTCTCTGGTTCATTCTGGGAAACATAAACTGTGAAGAGAATGAAACCAGATCTCATAAAAACACTTCCAACCTAAATCCTCCATTTTAAATCACAAACCGTATATCATCAAAATCCTTAAGACCAGAGCTTCATGCTCGTATCAGTTTTAATGCGTTTAACTTTGGTGCTAGCTTCGAAACCGTGCCTGCTGGTGGCAACAAGGAGCTCGGCGACGCATTTGAAAGGAGGAAACCGAGTTCGGTGAAAAGGGAAGGAGTGAAGGGCTGATGCCAAGGCACTGATGTTTGGTGTGAGGCTTTCAGGTGGAGGAGTTAACGTTGGGTGAAGGATTTTGAAGGGGATTGATGGCCAAGACTTGAATGAACGGTGCTGAAGAGAGGGGATGCATGGTATCAGTATCATGGGAGTAAGAAGTAAAGGATGCGTGAAGGTTGGACCTTTGAAGTTGCTGTGCGAGTAATGGAGTGGGTTCATGGATACTGTAGGGTGGGTTTGGAGAGAATGCACTGTCGTACGTTGGTGACCGGAATGATGGCGTGTGCCAGGAAAACGGTTTAAGCATGGTTTGAATTGGTGAAGTAATACATAGTAGATGGATTCTGATGTGTTTGAATGGTGCAGGTGAAAGAAAACATATGGTTGCGGTCATAAAAAGGGGACGTAGGAAATGCATGAAAGCATGATGCTTTGGAAGACAGTATGTTGTTATGTCGGAGGCAGGTTGGCTGTGTATACGTGGATTGATTCCACGTAAGGCCGGTAAGGGGTATCAAAACTAAGTATGGAGGGTGTGAAGTTGGGTTACGTTGAAGGGGGAGCGAATGGTAATAGTGGTGTAAATGTTGAGGGTGGACGCGTTGAAAGAGAAAAGGGGAACAAATGAAGGGAGACACGTGTTTGGCTTGGGGTGCACATATCATTTGTGCATGTACTGTTCGTGAAATAAAGGAGTGAGGGGCGTGACCTTGAGTCATGAAAGAATGGCGTGAACTGGTTATTGTTGGTTGAGTAGTGTAATACAGGTAAAGGGTGGAGTGAAGTGTAATGGTATTCTAATGAAAATAAAAGGTGAAGAGAAGGGGTCAGCTGGGATTTCTACCGTGAAGAGGGGAGTGCGAGTGTAAGGAGGGAGATGTATATGTACTGATGGTGGAGATATGTACATGCGGTTTGATCTGGAAGAAAGAACTATAGAGGAAAGAAGTTTGATGGCTGTTGCATGGTGAACAGTGTGGTGCGAGCTGTGCATGGTTGCTATAAAGAAGCGTAAGCGGGCTGGAACATGCGATAATTAACCGACGCGAATCGTTATTTAACGGTTAATGCGTAAAGGTGAGTAAATTCACTAACTCTGATCTATTTTAAATATTGGTTGAATGCTGTGTGATGGTCGTTTAGGTAAATTACAGTTAAATTGGTTGAAATAGATATATATCATTAAATATGTACACATCATTGGTTGGATACTGATTTGACTAACATCTGTGGATGTAGGAAACCAGTTGGGGGAATCCAACCGGATTCACCAATATTTATATGTACCATTTGTTTTATATATGCACTATTTGAACCCAAATGACATTTAAACCCCCTGTAAATATTGATGTTGAATGGAAATTCAACATTGGTTTGATTTAATAAATAAACGATATCGATTAAGAAAGTGGCAACAACTGACCGTAAATCCATCATTTGGTTAAGAAATTGATTTGCCGATAGGCAAATCAACAAAGTTAATTATAAAAAAAATTATTTTTATTCTTAACGCGAAGTTTAAATTATAATAGAAGTTCTATTATAAACCGGTATTTTATAGTCCATTTTATAAAGTAAATATAAACGATGATTTGACATTTAAAATAAGTTATTAAGGTGTAATTATCCTGTGAGTGAATAATTTGGATAATTATTTTAAAGCAAACAGTTAAGAAATACTTTTAGATTAATTATATTAATCTAAAGGTGAGAAATAAATAAAATCAGTTAACGAATTTACTGATGGAAGGAAGTTGATTTAGTCAACTGTTTATTTGGAAAATGATTATTATGTTAATTGGTCTTCAGTTAATCTAATGAGAATAAATAAATCAAATTAATAAGATTTAATTTTTTTAATTAATGGAGTTTAAATAATTATTGAACTAGCATAATTAGTATTGTTTATTAATAACGAAGTAAACTGTTTTACTTTAGCAAATGATCAAGTAAATCACTATCTAATTAAAGTAATTGGTTCTTAAATGGATTCCATTTAAGATAGTATTAAGTTTGTATTGGGATGTTTTCTTTAATTAGGTATAATAATTCGAATAAGAAGTAAATTGCCGAAAGGCAAAGAACGTGATTGATTTTTGATAAGAGAAGTTTTAAATGAAAGTGTATATGGAAGATGAAGCGAAGAGTTAGTGGCCAAAATGTAAATAATTATAAACAACCAAGTTTTCAAATAAGGATATGGCGTCATAAACCCATATTTCAAATAAAGCAAGAAATACGGTTTAATTGATATTATTAGTCGTAAGGAGTTTAGAGTTACAGACTTAAATTTATTCTAAGATAAGAACGTTGTCGATCAAGGTCTGAGAGGTAAATAAAATACCCCAACTTGAACGACTTCACTATTATCAAGGGATGGTATTAGTTTGTAACGGAAAGAGATGTCGAGATTAGTATAAAAGGAATATGGCAGCGTATTGCAAGTATTGAACTATAACGATAAAATAACGCTGTTAAGCAAACTTAAGCATAGTATTTATATACAACAATATCTCTAGGGAATATAAACAGTTTGGTTGGAAATCCACTTATTCTAAAGTAATAAGAAAACGAATGTTAAATAAAAAGCAACCGTGATTGTATGACGTTTGGTTATACATTAGAATGGATGTTTATTTTTACTTCGATAGTTAAATAACCGACTATCGAAGTGTTTTGACCATCGTTGTCAATACGGAGAGACCGGTTGGATATATTATCCGAAAACCACTCCGTATAGGCATAAGCGCTGCGAATTTGATTATGCTGAAGACAATTGAAGAAGGAGTGAAATGCAAGAGTCGTTCTGTTCTAGAATGGTGTTTTCTGTTTGTCCAGTCCCAGGACAACTTGTATGGACGAATGTCTGACAGAGTATTCCTAACGGTCACATATGACGATCTTTTCAAGATATTACGTCTGGTGGCGGAGAAATTCGTTTCTCTTAGCTTTTATACCCGTAATATTTTTGGGAAGATCAACTAGTGATTTGATGGGTTTGACGATGTGGCATTCAAAGTGTATGGTGGCCAGATGTTCTAAAAGATAGACGTAGCCTCAAGCTTCACGACCAGGAAATGACAAAAATCGGGCAGGCAGCATGGCTATGCGGGTCGCTCCCATTAGGGTGTATAATCACCTATCTAGAGAAATTCATTTTTACTTCTTTAATCAATTTCGATGTTGTCCCTTTTCGGGAAACGGTGGTTTGAGCCCAACCGTTGGTGATATACATTCGATACACTCAAGCGAAATGAGTGGTCGGTCATGTGTGGGCCAGGTTGCAAGACGTTCTTGCTGAACCCAGTATATTCGCCTCTAGAGATACACTATCGGTAGGTGGTCCCTTACCTTGTCATAGTTGGAATCCAATCTCCAATAAGCACCTTGCGGTTTTTTATTTTATACTATGTATGTAGAGCGTGAGATGCAAGCGTTCTGTTATTTGGTTATTTACTTGATTAGACATTATTATAATATCACTGGATTTTGATATTAAAATATTTTGGGTTATAGTAAGGTAAAAACCGTCCATGTTTATGTGTGGGCTGGTCTTACTATTATCCTTTTGTTTCAAAAGGATTTTTAAAGTTAAACAGTATGGTTGGAATTTACTCACACCAGTCCCATAACTGACCCAGAGTTTATTTTGTTTGTTTTTCCCTAAACTCTTGGGTGTCCAAATTTGTACGGGAAGCCAAGTGTTTCAGGCTTTTACAGATACACTTGGAAGAGCTAAAAGCAGAAGGCTTCACCGTTAGTATTTAGAGATTATTTCCGCTGTGATATGATGTATTGTACTCTGATAATGGTATGCATATACAATACAGTTTTGTATTTCAAAGTTATGTTATATAATACATTTTATTCGTTCCGCTGTGAGATTCGTGTTTACTCTGATTCTGCTCAGTTGTGTTCTTCTTCTTCTTCTATTCTATTAGTTCTATCTTATCTTTCTCATCCTCTTATTTCTTTCAATTAATGATCTGGTTTTCGTACACTTTGAGTTGAACGTGTAGGATATTTATCGGCCCAAATTGGTATGGATTTTCGGGTCGTTACAGTTGGTATCAGAGCTGAAGGTTAAGCGATTAACTTGGCTCTGTGGCATAACTCAATAGAGATGGGGTTAGTAATACCCTAGATTGAGTTTGAGTGTATATATACGAGTGAACGTATTTGTAGATTGATATAAAACTATTTTATATTGTGTTGATTGGTTTGGCGAGTGGTTTATGAATTCTGGTCGATACTAGATTGCAAACTGTACCGATAGGTGTTTCTAAACACTTGAACAGAGTTATTCGACAAAATATTGTTTTAAAGGCTGGGTAAATGAAATATTTTACCCAAAAATATATTTTGATATAAAGAAAGTATATATTATTGGAATTATTCAATATATTGGATATATTTGTTATTATTGTAATCGAATAACATTATGGTTAAGATGACGTAAATAACCCATCAGAACTTGTATAATGTAATTTGTGAAATTTAATGGATTAAATCCAAATTTAAAACCAGAATTGAAATCAACTCTGGAAACTTGGAAAAGGATTAAGTATATAGAAATTTAAAATCCTGGGGAGATTTAAGATTGTTTTTGAAACATTCTGAAAAATATTTTGAAATGGAAGTGTTTAAAAATGAGTTTGAGAAGTAATATAGTACTGAACTCACTTTGATGGATGGAAAATAATTCCGATGATGAACCGCGGCATTATCGGTGTTCATTTTCGAGTTTCTAAGTGCGGGATTACTACCAAAGATTTTGTTTTTAAATAAGTTGTACGAAAATTCAAATATTTTGAACTTCTATGTTATGAATATATATATTATTTCAAATTGATTTGAAATAAAAACCTTAGGAATTTGAATTTTGAAATTTAAATTTTACTTATGAAGTAAATAAATAGAAATTTAACGAAGTTGAGTAAAATTGGAATAGAATTAAACTTGGTAAAGTAAGTGAATATGTGAGATGAGATATTGGATTGGAACCGAGTTTGGTTATGGAATTGGATTGTTGACCAAGAATTTGGAAGTGAGATGGAACTGGAAGTTGAAATGAAATAGGGCTTGAGTATAAGAGAATTATTGATATAAGGATAAAAGATTTGACGCAAGGATTGAGTTATGGGGATGTGAAGTATGAAATTTCAACCAAGAAGGTTGTGAGGAGTTAGAATTAGAGCATCTCCACTTCTTAGCAATTTCGGGGACGAAATTCTTTTAAGGGGGAAGGAATGTAACGTCCCGCATTTTTATTGGTTTGTATTCGAATATTTAAATCAGTTTAAATATTGAAATCGTAATATAAGTGGGTTCATACATATTAATTAAAATGAGGTTGAACGTATAAAAATGTATATTAAATATAATAGAGCTCATAACGACGCTGTAGTTCGTTATTTAACGTTTTGAACCTCAACTGAGCATACAGGATCCGCTACAAGTCGGATTTCCACGAAACAAGAAATGTTGGAATCCGTTGAATTATTTCTTTCTAACAGAAGTGAAAAACCAAGATTTTGTGTTACAGATTGTGAGTTACGTCCAAATCAAATTTCCAAATAGTCGCTATAGAATCGTTTATCGACCGTAACGGTTTATTTGATATAACTAGATATCAGTTTCAAATTTGGACAAGGTTCTTTTGAGACGTAATTATAATTTAATTTTTAGAATTTTACTGTAATTTTTAATTAATTAAATACGCAGCTTTTTATTTAAAGTTTTTTGCACCCTGTATCAGTATTTCGGGGTTTCACAATATGAGTCTACCCACCGATATTATTATATTTTTGGGATCGTGGCACATCGTTGGACACGACCGTATTCTTATTTATGTCCGTAACGGCTCGGGCGTGAATGTAATCTTTCATAACATGGTACACCTACATTTTAAAACATAAATAAAGACAACTTTCATTTTGGTTTGCTACTTCTAAACTTTTCTTCGACGTCTGAGGACACGCTACTTGAATGGTATGAAAGGTAACCATACATGCAATCAAATCAAATGAAATAAACATATCCCAAAAACCATAAATGAAACGCACATGCTAAATACCACTACTGACCTACACACTCCAAATACTTCAGGCTTAAGTCTTGTATACCCACGTACACACATGACAATGACTTGAAAACTCAAATTCAGGCCTATCCAACCTACTACACTGATTCACTAAAGTCATTTAATGTACAAGACAATACAATAGCATCTACATTATAGCCGATGTACCCAGAAAAGTGTAATAAGTACAACACCTTACCCCTAAGGAACCAGAGCAACCTATATTACCCTAAAGCGTGCAGATCAAGTGATCGAAATATCAAGCCTATCATAACACATCCCTACCCTGTATATTTCAAATATTTTATGTCGAGGCTAATCACAAACATGAACAAAGCTGCAAGCCTAATTGGTTTAGCACTGTACATCCTATTGGCCTATTACTTGGCCGTAAAGGTTAGAAATTCTATAAATTCTGAAGTCCTTGTTCTCTGGTTCATTCTGGGAAACATAAGCAGTGAAGAGAATGGAAACTAGATCTCATAAAAACCCTTCCAACCTAAATCCTCCATTTTAAATCACAAACAGTATATCATCAAAATCTTTAAGACCAGAGCTTCATGCTCGTATCAGTTTTAATGCGTTTCACTTTGGTGCTAGCTTCGAAACCGTGCCTGCTGGTGGCAACAAGGAGCTCGGCGATGCATTTGAAAGGAGGAAACCGAGTTCGGTGAAAAGGGAAGGAGTGAAGGGCTGAGGCCAAGGCTCTGATGTTTAGTGTGAGGCTTTTAGGTGGAGGAGTTAACGTTGGGTGAAGGATTTTGAAGGGGATTGGTGGTCAAGACTTGAACGAACGGTGCTGAAGAGAGGGGATGCATGGTATCAGTATCATGGGAGTAAGAAGTAAAGGATGTGCGAAGGTTGGACCTTTGAAGTTGTTGTGCGAGTAATGGAGTGGCCTCATGGATACTGTAGAGTGGGTTTGGAGAGAATGCACTATCGTACGTTGGTGACCGGAATGATGGCGTGTGCCCGGAAAATGGTTTAAACATGGTTTGAATTGGTGAAGTAATACACAGTAGATGGAGTCTGATGTGTTTGAATGGTGCAGGTGAAAGAAAACATATGGATGCGGTCATAAAAAGGGGACGTAGGAAATGCATGAGAGCGTGATGCTTTGGAAGACAGTATGTTGTTATGTCGGAGGCAGGTTGGCTGTGTATACGTGGATTGCTTCCACGTAAGGCCGGTAAGGTGTATCAAAACTAAGTATGGAGGGTGTGAAGTTGGGTTACGTTGAAGGGGGAGCGAATGGTAATAGTGGTTTAAATGTTGAGGGGGGACGCGTTGAAAGAGAAAAGGGGAACAAATGAAGGGAGACACGTATTTGGCTTGGGGTGCACATATCATTTGTGCATGTACTGTTCGTGAAATAAAGGAGTGAGGGGAGTGACCTTGAGTCATGAAAGAATGGCGTGAACTGGTTATTGTTGGTTGAGTAGTGTAATACAGGTAAAGGGTGGAGTGAAGTGTAATGGTATTCTAATGAAAATAAAAGGTGAAGAGAAGGGGTCAGTTGGGATTTCTACCGTGAAGAGAGGAGTGCGAGTGTAAGGAGGGAGATGTATATGTACTGATGGTGGAGATATGTACATGCGATTTGGTCTGGAAGAAAGAACTATAGAGGAAAGAAGTTTGATGGCTGTTGCACGGTGAACAGTGTGGTGCGAGCTGTACATGATTGCTATAAAGAAGCATAAGCGGGCTGGAACGTGCGATACTGAACTGACTCAAATCGTTGTTTAACGGTTAATGCGCAAAGGTGAGTAAATTCACTAACTCTGATCTATTTTTAAATATTATAATTATATTTTAAATATTGGTTGAATGCTGTGTGATGGTCGTTTAGGTAAATTACAGTTAAATTGGTTGAAATAGATATATATCATTGCATATGTACACATCATTGGTTGGATACTGATTTGACTAACATCTGTGGATGTAGGAAACCGGTTGGGGGAATCCAACCGGATTCCTCAATATTTATATGTACCATTTGTTTTATATATGCACTGTTTGAACCCAAATGACATTAAAAACCCCTGTAAATATTGATGTTGAATGGAAATTCAACATGGGTTTGATTTAATAAATAAACGATATCGATTAAGAAAGAGGCAACAACCGAACGTAAATCCATCGTTTGGTTAAGAAATTGATTTTCCGATAGGCAAATCAACGAAGTTAATTATAAAAAAATTATTTTTATACTTAACGGGAAGTTTAAATTATAATAGAAGTTCTATTATAAACCGGTATTTTATAGTCCATTTTATAAAGTAAATATAAACGATGATTTGACATTTAAAATAAGTTATTAAGCTGTAATTATCCTGTTAGTGAATAATTTGGATAATTATTTTAAAGAAAACAGTTAAGAAATACTTTTAGATTAATTATATTAATCTAAAGGTGAGAAGTAAATAAAATCAGTTAACGAATTTACTGATGTAAGGAAGTTGATTTAATCAACTGTTTATTTGGAAAATGATTATTAGGTTAATTGGTCTTCAATTAATCTAATGAGAATAAATAAATCAAATTAATAAGATTTAATTTTTTTCTTAATTAATGGTATTTAAATAATTATTGAACTAGCATAATTAGAATTGTTTACTAACAACAAAGTAAACTGTTTTACTTCAGCAAATGATCAAGTAAAACACTATCTAATTAAAGTAATTGGTTCTTAAATGGATTCCATTTAAGATAGTATTAAGTTTGTATTGGGATGTTTTCTTTAATTAGGTATAATGATTCGAATAAGAAGTAAGTTGCCAAAAGGCAAAGAACGTGATTGATTTTTGATAAGAGAAGTTTTAAATGAAAGTGTATAAGGAAGTTGAAGCGAAGAGTTAGTGGCCAAAATGTAAATAATTATAAACAACCGAGTTTTC
This sequence comes from Allium sativum, assembly GCA_030737875.1. Lineage (NCBI taxonomy): Eukaryota > Viridiplantae > Streptophyta > Magnoliopsida > Asparagales > Amaryllidaceae > Allium > Allium sativum. Next base: position 488,791,344 of record CM060918.1, on the reverse strand, counting down.
CAATAAGTATATGGCATCATAAACCCATATTTAAAACAAAGCAAGAAATACGGTTTAATTGATATTATTAGTCATAAGGAGTTTAGAGTTACAGACTTAAATTTATTCTAAGATAAGAACGTTGTCGATCAAGGTCTGAGAGGTAAATAAAATACCCCAACATGAACGACTTCACTATTATCAAGGGATGGTATCAGTTTGTAACGGAAAGAGATGTCGAGATTAGTGTAAAAGGAATATGGTAGCTTATTGCAAGTTTTGAACTATAACGATAAAATAACGCTGTTAAGCAAACTTAAGCGTGGTATTTATATACAACAATATCTCTAGGGAATATAAACAGTGTGGTTGGAAATCCACTTACTCTAAAGTAATAAGAAAACGAATGTTAAATAAAAAGCGCCCGTGATTGTATGATGTTTGGTTATACATTAGAATGGATGTTTATTTTTACTTCGATAGTTAAATAACCGACTATCGAAGTGTTTTGACCATCATTGTCAATACGGAGAGACCATTTGGATATATTATTCGGAAACCACTCCGTATAGGCCTAAGCGCTGCGAATTTGATTATGCCGAAGACAATTGAAGACGGAGTGAAATGCAAGAGTCGTTCTGTTCGAGAATGGTGTTTTCTGTTTGTCCAGTCTGAGGACAACTTGTATGGACGAATGTGTGACAGAGTATTCCTAACGGTCACATACGGGGATCTTTTCAAGATATTACGTCTGGTGGCGGAGAAATTCGTTTCTCTTAGCTTTTATACCCGTAATATTTTTGGGAAGTTCAACTAGTGATTTGATGAGTTTGACGATGTGGCATTCAAAGTGTATGGTGGCCAGATGTTCAAAAAGATAGACGTAGCCTCAAGCTTCACAACCAGGAAATGACAAAAATCGGGAAGGCAGCATGGCTATGTGGGTCGCTCCCATTGGGGTGTATAATCACCTATCTAGAGAAATTCATTTTTACTTCTTTAATCTATTTCGATGCTGTCCCTTTTCGGGAAACGGTGGTTTAAGCCCAACCGTTGGTGATATACATTCGATACACTCAAGAGAAATGAGTGGTCGGTCATGTGTGGGCCGGGTTGCAAGACGTTCTTGTTGAACCCAGTGTATTCGCCTCTAGAGATACACTATCGGCAGGTGGTCCCATACCTTGTCATAGTTGGAATCCAATCTCCAATAAGCGCCCTGCGGTTTTTGATTTTATACTATGTATGTAGAGCGTGAGATGCAAGCGTTCTGCTATTTGGTTATTTACTTGATTAGACATTATTATAATATCACTGGATTTTGATATAAAAATATTTTGGGTTATAGTAAGGTAAAAACCGTCCATGTTTATGTGTGGGCTGGTCTTACTATTATCCTTTTGTTTCAAAAGGATTTTTAAAGTTAAACAGTATGGTTGGAATTTACTCACACCAGTCCCATGACTGACCCAGAGTTTATTTTGTTTGTTTTCCCCTAAACTCTTGGGTGTCCAAATTTGTATGGGCAGTCAAGTGTTTTAGGCTTTTACAGATACACTTGGAAGACCTAAAAGCAGAAGGCTTCACCGTTAGTATTTAGAGATTATTTCCGCTATGAGATTCGAGTTTACTCTGATTCTGCTCAGTTGTGTTCTTCTTCTTCTATTCTATTAGTTCTATCTTATCTTTCTCATCCTCTTATTTCTTTCTATTAATGATCTGGTTTTCGTACACTTTGAGCTGAACGTGTAGGATATTTATCAGCCCAAATTGGTACGGATTTTCGGGTCGTTACAGTGGTGGCCTGAGCGTTTGTAGTTTCAATTGTTGACTGTTGAATTCATAAATTTTTACCTAAACACTCAATTTAGTTTGCCAATAAGGTACTCTCAACTTCCTTCTTTGTAATAACCCGGAAATCCGAGCCAATTTAAAATTTTTATTTTGGCAATTTTAGCGAATTTTGATTATTTAAAATGAATTATTTTAAATAATAACGACAAGAAATTTATTTTGAATAGAATTCGAACATATATATTTATTCGAATCGTCGTTAGAATATAAATAATTATTTATATTTATAAAAGGAATTGAAAATGGCACGGTAGTTCGATAATTCGATTTCAAACTTCAAATGAATGTACAGGATTCAAAATAAACCGGATTTTAGTGAAACCAATAATATCAGAATCTATTTGATAATATCTTTCCAACGAATCCGAAAAATCAAAATTTCATAGCGGGAATCAAAAGATATGACCAGTTGAAAATTCAGAATAGTCGCTATGGAATTTCGGCCCTTAAAAATGGAAATTTTGCAGACGACCTCGGATTTCGACGAAACCACTTTTGTTGGATCCGCGATGTCAAATTATTGCTAGGTTTCAAATTTCATGATTTTTCGAATCAATATGCGAGCGTGGCGAAGGAAAACGCGTTTGACCAGTTTCAGTTGATTTTAATCGACTGGAAAATGGTCATTTTTCAAACGGTCTCAGAATTCGACGAAATTAGTTTTTTTAGGACCGTATCGTCAATACGAAGCTAGAAAATATTTTTCTGAAATTTTTCTAGTTAGTATGTGAGCCCAGTAAATTGAAATGTGCGTTAAAATTCAATATATAGAGTTATATTTTGATTTTTACGAAAACTGGTCGAAACGATCGAATCAGCCTACGATACATATCCCATTGTGTTCGGAATGGGGGTAATTAGCTATGGAGGACAGGCGGTGGGCCTCGTTTCGAGTTCGAATGAAAAAGTTACTTTTTAAAATCAAAATAAATTAAATAATATAAAAACCTTTATAAACACTCTCTCCTCCCCTACCGTTGACTTCCAAATCAGAAACAAAAAAAACCATCGAAGAAGCCGCCGCCCTCCCTCCCGTTCACCGCGCCGCCCGCGCACCGCGGCCCCCTCCGGCGATCGACCCCCCCTCTCCCTCCACCTTCTTCTCCTCCCTTCCCTCTACAACCCGACGCCCTCACTCCTCTCCGTCAAAATCGAAGACCCTCTTCCCCAATTCAACGCCCTAGCCGTGCCTCCTCCGTTCTTCTTCCCCTCCACCACCCACCGCCTGAAGACTGATGCGCCCCCCTCCTTCCACATCTCCGACGCACCACTGACGAACCCCAAGGCGTCGCCCCACTGTGCCTGCGCCACCATCTCCGCCTCCGGTTAGGCGCAGCTCCGACACCTCCCTCAGGCGAAGACGCAGATAACCACCCCTCCTCCAATTTATAGTAAGCTTCTGATTTTGAATTTAATTAGAAACTGATTTTTATATACATTAAAAACTGATGTTTAGAAATAAAAAGTTGAGATTTTTATACGTGCAAGGTTGAGATTTTTATCATAGCAAAGTCGAGTTTTTATAAGGTAAAGATTAGATTTTTTAATTAAAAAGAGATTAGTTTTTTAATTATAAAGATTTGGGTTCTAATGATATAAAGACTCGGTTTTTAGAAGTATAAAAATGAGATCTTTGGTAGAATAAAAAAATAATTTTTATCATAGTAAAAGGTTAAAAATATAATTTTTATCATAGTAAAGGTTAAAAATATAATTTTTATAATATAGAAAAGTTAAAAATATAATTTTTATACTAGTGGCATATTAAAAATATAATTTCTATATGATGTAGATAATAAAAATATGATTTTTATACTATAAAAAGAATAAAAATATGATTTTTATATTGGTAGGGTATTAAAAATATGATTTTTAATATATATAATCATCATATTAAAAAAGTGATTTTTAATATGAACAGCGAGAAAATGACATTGGAATTTCAAGCAGATTCAGCAGTTCAACAACAAAGCACGACGGAGTGGAACCCTCTTTGAGAACTCCTCACCTTTAATTTAAATTTCTAGTTAAAATATATACTAGGATGCAGACGGTGTTTAGTAGCACCCGACACCCGCCGTCCACAGACCATGGACGGCTTGTATGCTTGTTTGTTTGATTTTGATGTGTAGTTGATTGTGTGATGTGATGTGAAATGAAATAAAATATTTATATAGTTAAAAATATTTTATAGTTGAAAATAGAATTTTTAACGTGTATATAAAATAAATATTTATAAACAAATCGGAGATTTGTTTATATACACTGATTTGATTGATATTGATTGGGACGATAAATTTTACACATCGCCCAACTGCACAAATAAAATATGTGTTTGATTGTTTGAAACCCCACACGGGTATTGGGATGATATTTGGCGTACACTAATCCCAATTATTTAGCTGTATGTCAATCGATTGGTCGACAGACTGTGTAAGCGTTAATTATTTATATTTAATGCTTATGCAGTTGTGTGGTGCACTCTGGATGATGGTTGATTATTTGTCATTGTTATTTTATACATGTGTTGTAGAAAATCCACATAATTAACATTATATGGTAATTAATTGGGCCTTATTCCAGTTTTGAAATAGAAATATTTGAAAAAGAAATATTTGAAATAGAAATATTTGAGATAGAAATATTCAAAAAAGAAATATTCGAAATAGAAATATTTGGAATAGAATATTTGAAAACAGAATATATGAAGCCGTGTTGATTAGATTGACGCCATTTTGACGTAAACGATACTTATATCGATTTTATTTGTTTTTAATGAATATTGGAAAGTGATTTCAATAATCGAATATTTTAGAAAATGAATTCGAATTGAATTGAATAGAAAAGAAATTCGAATTAAATTGAATTGAAATGAATTAGAATTCGAATTGAATTGAATATAAAATGAATTCGAATTGAATTAAATTGAAATTGAATTGAAATCAATTTGAAATGAAATTAAAACGAATTTATATTGAAAAATTCAATTTTGATTTGAATTTGAAAATGAAGTTGAAATCGTTTTGAAAACGAATTTAAAACAATTTATAAAATTCGTTTCGAAAGGAAATCGACGAAGTATATATTATATATATATAATATTATGGCCTGAATAGAACGCGCCGCGGCAGTTCGCGAATTTCGACCATTGACTTCGAATGGATATTACGGGAGATCCGACCGTCGGATTCTCCTAAAACCAGAACCGTTGGGTTCGTATCGAAAAGAGCTTTCTAATGAATATTAGAAATTAGAAATCTAACGGTTGTATTTGGAATTATTTCCAAATCAAATTTGGAAAAGGTCGCTGTAAGTGCAGTTGGATGGCCATTGATGGAAATCGACTGTACGGGCCTTGATAAAATTATTAAAAATAGTAATAATTTGTGTGAAATCATAAGAAATGATTTGTGAAGAATGGGGATGAAAAACTCCATATTTGAAAAGATAAAAATAGATTTTTATCGAAATGAACTAGTTTTGAACTAGAAACAAAATCATTTATTTACTTTTAAAATAAATAAATTGGATTTGAAATGGTTTTGAAAATAACTAGAATTTCCAATAATTGCATTGGAATGGATTTGAATCGAAATTGTCTTCGGAATAGTTCGATGTTGGATTTCGTGATTATACAGATGTTGTTATGGAAATTTGAAAGATACATATATATATCGTTATTTCCAATACGATATTTGTTGGTCGTAAAATTTGATATTGAATATAAGCTGGTATATTTTCTATTCAGAGCCTTGTATTTAATATCAAATGTGATTTGGGTTTGTCGTGAATGGTGTCTTCATTAACACTGTTCTTAAACCCAGTTGAGAAAAAGATTAAATCTTTTTATTTATATTTAATGAAGTGTGCCAATTAAATAATGTTTAATTGGAATTGAATTGGTATTGATTTTTGGGTTTATCGTGAACAGTGTTTCAAATAACACTTGTTCTTTAACCGGATAATTAATGGAATGTGATTTTGGGTTTATTGTGAACCGTGTTTTAAATGACACTGGTTCTTTAACCCAGTTAAAGACAGGATATTGATTTCTGTAAAGATTAAAACTAAGTGGAGTTTAAATGAATCTTTAATTAGATTGAAAAGATCGAGAATGGAGTATCACCATTTTTACTCCAGGCGATAGTTAAATCTTTATTTAGATTTGAACGTGAAATGGTAATTGAATTTACCGATAACACTGTGGTGTTAGATATGAAGTATTACCAGTTTTACTTCATGGGATGAATAGGTTGTGATTGGGAAATAAAATAAATGATTACTTCGGTGTGGTTCGCTAATCCCAACTAGTTTGGATTGGTTAAAGAATAAATTTAAAGAATTTATCTTTGATAAAATTTATGGGAACCTTTCCCAAAGTATAAGGGTATTTGAATAAAAGAATATTCTGAATTGGATTGAGGCGTATGTTGTGTTTGTGTAACACGTGTTTATTATATACGCGAGTTGTTTAGAAAGACCGGGTTTATCTCATTCTGAATAACTAATTCGACGTGGTGTCGAAGATGAAGATGGTGGTTGAAGACCGGAGGTCTTCACGTCATCTGGATAATTACTGATGACCTTGATTGGGCTGTACACCTAAGAAGATGGAAACAGTTGGTGATCGTCCAGACGTACTTGGAGATCGATGGATATGCGGGGTACTAGGTGCCCCCGGTTTCGTTCAGACCCGGAACGAACGTGAAAATAGACTGTGTGTCTGACATTGGATTTCAGTCTGTGTGATTGATTTCAATTAAATATATATCTGTTTGGCGGCGGAGAATTTATTCTCTTGCTTAACACCCTTCTCTAAGACGTACGAGCTTAGGGGTTATATGTTGATAGATATCAAACGCATGGAGTGAATTGCCTGTGTGGCATGCCTAAGTGGCAATTGATCAAGACTTCTGTTGAAAAGCAAAGTCTTGTGGTGATGATCAAAGCACGACCTGTGTGGCATAGCTTTGTGTAACGTTGATTCGCGAGCCTCACAACCCGGTTGTGAACCAGAAACGGGAGAAGGAACTCAGGGAGGACATGCGTTTCTTTCTAGTTAGAAGTGGCGTCAGTGGTTTTACACGCCCTGACGAGTTTGACTTATGTGGTTGTTGCTGTTGCGAGGCGCCTCGGTTAGATCGGACGATCCGGGTCCGATGGAGTCATTCGTTGGCTCATTTACGCCCCAAAGGGCGGGGAAACGTAGTGTTTAGGCATAATAATCCACATCGGTGGACCGACCCTGACGATCCAAGGCTTGTCTGCGCGCTTGCCTGAGGCTCGGGCTAGAGAGTCTCGAATCGGTAGAGGACGATCCCTGGCCTCGGTTCGCAGATGGAAATCCAATTTCCAATACGTGACTTTGCGGTTTTGATTGTAATCCTATATATGGCGACATAGTGGGATGGGGCGCTTATGCCGTCTATGATTGATACTTATGATTTGAAGTTGTTTTATACACTATACACTTATAGTAATAAAAAATGATTTGTTTTAAACGTATCAAGCATTCTTGGCTATTATAAGGTAAAAACCCTATCCTCCGGCTTGCGTTGCATTGTGTGATGGGACCTGGGTCTTACAATAGCTTCATTGTTCTTTATTTAGCATTGCGCTGTTTGTTTTATGCACTGGTATTCTTGGGAGGAAACCCGTTCCGTGTTATACGGCGTGGTCCCTTGATTTACCTAACTTTAAAATAAAGATTAATAACTGTTTTAGTTCTCACACCAGTCCCATGACTGACCAGGAGTTTATTGTTTTAACCTAAACTCTGGGTGCCCTTATTTTGACACGGGCAACTAGTAATTTTGGTTTTGCAGATTTATATTCACAGGACCTTGATCTACAGCTGGAACGATATCCGGAAAGCTTTGTATCCGTGTATTACTTCTAGTTGTGTATTGTATTATTTTCCGCTGCTATGTAATGTATTGTAATCTCTGATATTTTGTGATGTATTTTATTTGTTTATACTCTGTATATTCTTGTATTATGATGGAATTGTTGTAATATACAATGAAATGTTCTTCTGTATGCATTCTTTTTTGTCGTGTTCTCAAAACAATCAGGCGTTTCGAACAGTCTGGGTCGGTCTAGCGACTTATTCGGATCGAGCGAAATTCTCGGTCGTCACATTTGGTATCAGAGCTTTGGTTTACAAAGCTTAGAGAACAAGACACATTAGAACCATACGAAAGAATTCATCAGGGGTTGGATTAGTAATATCCAGTAAGGATGACTCGTTAGAGATAGGATCAGTAGTATCCTAGAACGAGTGTGAAGAGTATATTTTTGAATTGAAAACAATTTTTGTTTTGAAAATTTAAATCAATTATTCGTATTTGATTATTTATTTTATATTGATTTGGACTATCAGGTATATATAGATTTTGCGTATACGTCTGATCCGCGTGTATTCGAAGTTTTAATATACTGGATAGATATAGAGTCACACTCTAGTTGCCCGGAGATTACACTGATGATAGCAGATGCATCATCAGTGGATTTATATTCGAGTGACGAAGGTGTGATATCTATATACTTCCATTAGGCTGGTGTGAGAACCAAAATTAGATAGGGCTATTGTTGTGAATTGGCACCAAAAAATGTGATTTTTGACTATATATCAAAATTATGTATTTGAAATGATAATTCACTAATTGATTGATGGTTGTGTTGTTTGATTATTGTTTGAATAATTAAATGTTGAACCTTTAGCCAAATTGAACCAAATAGTGAATTGTATTGAAAATTTGTTGCATTTGCATACATATACATGTGTATCCATTGAACAGGTCATAGCAAAGAGGCTAGAGCAGAGGAATAAAATTGTTTGCCCGACAAATAGGTACATGTTTATTGTATTTCTTGAGTTTTGGGTGATTTTATGAGCCGCTTGGCTTTTTCTTTTTCTTTTGGATTGAAAAAGGCCATGGGAGGATATATGAAATATCCCGAAGTCCCCGGTGCAGGGGAGGTTATGGCGAAATTTTTCGAAAATTTAGGGTGTTAGCCAAATTTTTGAAAAATTTGAAAAGTTCTTAGAAACTAAAAAGTTGAAAAACTTAAGCCGTAGTGAAAACACTGGAAGTTGAGTTGATTAGTTAAACAACTTTCGACTTCGTTCCTTTTCGGGGACGAAAAGTTTTAAGTGGGGGAGATTGTAATAACCCGGAAATCCGAGCCAATTTAAAATTTTTATTTTGGCAATTTTAGCGAATTTTGATTATTTAAAATGATTTATTTTAAATAATAACGACGAGAAATTTATTTTGAATAGAATTCGAACGTATATATTTATTCGAATCGTCGTTAGAATATAAATAATTATTTATATTTATAAAAGGAATTGAAAATGGCGCGGTAGTTCGATAATTCGATTTCAAACTTCAAATGAATGTACAGGATTCAAAATAAACCGGATTTTAGTGAAACCAAAAATATCAGAATCTATTTGATAATATCTTTCCAACGAATCCGAAAAATCAAAATTTCATAGCGGGAATCAAAAGATATGCCCAGTTGAAAATTCAGAATAATCGCTATGGAATTTCGGCCCTTAAAAATGGAAATTTTGCAAACGACCTCGGATTTCGACGAAACCACTTTTGTTGGATCCGTGATGTCAAATTATTGCTAGGTTTCAAATTTCATGATTTTTCGAATCAATATGCGAGCGTGGCGAAGGAAAACAAGTTTGACCAGTTTCAGTTGATTTTAATCGACTGGAAAATGGTCATTTTTCAAACGGTCTCAGAATTCGACGAAATTAGTTTTGTTAGGACCGTATCGTCAATACGAAGCTAGAAAATATTTTTCTGGAATTTTTCTAGTTAGTATGTGACCCCAGTAAATTGAAATGTGCGTTCAAATTCAATATATAGAGTTATATTTTGATTTTGACGAAAACTGGTCGAAACGATTGAATCAGCCTACGATATATATCCTATTGTGTTCGGAATGGGGGTAATTAGCTATAGATGACAGGCGGTGGGCCTCGTTTCGAGTTCGAATGAAAAAGTTACTTTTTAAAATCAAAATAAATTAAATAATATAAAAACCTTTATAAACACTCTCTCCTCCCCTACCGTTGACTTCCAAATCAGAAACGAAAAAAAAACATCGAAGAAGCCGCCGCCCTCCCTCCCGTTCACCGCGCCGCCTGCGCCCCGCGGCCCCCTCCGGCGATCGACCCCCCCTCTCCCTCCACCTTCTTCTCCTCCCTTCCCTCTACAACCCGACGCCCTCACTCCTCTCCGTCAAAATCGAAGACCCTCTTCCCCAATTCAACGCCCTAGCTGCACCTCCTCCGTTCTTCTTCCCCTCCACCACCCACCGCCTGAAGACTGATGCGCCCCCCTCCTTCCACATCTCCGACGCACCACTGACTAACCCCAAGGCGTCGCCCCACTGTGCCTGCGCCACCATCTCCGCCTCCGGTTAGGCGCAGCTCCGACACCTCCCTCAGGCGAAGACGGAGATAACCACCCCTCCTCCAATTTATAGTAAGCTTCTGATTTTGAATTTAATTAGAAACTGATTTTTGTATACATTAAAAACTGATGTTTAGAAATAAAAAGTTGAGATTTTTATACGTGCAAGGTTGAGATTTTTATCATAGCAAAGTCGAGTTTTTATAAGGTAAAGATTAGATTTTTTAATTAAAAAGAGATTAGTTTTTTAATTATAAATATTTGGGTTTTAATGATATAAAGATTCAGTTTTTAGAAGTATAAAAATGAGATCGTTGGTAGAATAAAAATATAATTTTTATCATAGTAAAAGGTTAAAAATATAATTTTTATCATAGTAAAAGGTTAAAAATATAATTTTTATAATATAGAAAAGTTAAAAATAAAATTTTTATACTAGTGGCATACTAAAAAAATAATTTCTATATGATGTAGATAATAAAAATATGATTTTTATACTATAGAAAGAATAAAAATATGATTTTTATATTGGTAGGGTATTAAAAATATGATTTTTAATATATATAATCATCATATTAACAAAGTGATTTTTAATATGAACAGCGAGAAAATGACATTGGAATTTCAAGCAGATTCAGCAGTTCAACAGCAAAGCACGGCAGAGTGGAACCCTTTGTGAGAACTCCTTACCTTTAATTTAAATTTCTAGTTAACATATATATTAGGATGCAGACGGTGTTTAGTAGCACCCGACACCCGTCGTCCACAGACCATGGACGGCTTGTATGCTTGTTTGTTTGATTTTGATGTGTAGTTGATTGTGTGATGTGATGTGAAATGAAATAAAATATTTATATAGTTAAAAATATTTTATAGTTGAAAATAGAATTTTTAACGTGTATATAAAATAAATATTTATAAACAAATCGGAGATTTGTTTATATACACTGATTTGATTGATACTGATTGGGACGATAAATTTTACACATCGCCCAACTGCACAAATAAAATATGTGTTTGATTGTTTGAAACCCCACACGGGTATTGGGATGATATTTGGCGTACACTAATCCCAATTATTTAGCTGTATGTCGATCGATTGTTCGACAGACTGTGTAAGCATTAATTATTTATATTTAATGCTTATGCAGTTGTGTGGTGCACTCTGGATGATGGTTGATTATTTATCGTTGTTACTTTATACATGTGTTGTAGAAAATCCATATAATTAACATTATATGGTAATTGATTGGACCTCATTCCAGTTTTGAAATAGAAATATTTGAAGAAGAAATATTTGAAATAGAAATATTTGAGATAGAAATATTCGAAAAAGAAATATTCGAAATAGAAATATTTGGAATAGAATATTTGAAAATAGAATATATGAAGCCGTGTTGATTAGATTGACGCCATTTTGACGTAAACGATACTTATATCGATTTTATTTGTTTTTAATGAATATTGGAAAGTGATTTCAATAATCGAATATTTTAGAAAATGAATTTGAATTGAATTGAATAGAAAAGAAATTCGAATTAAATTGAATTGAAATGAATTAGAATTCGAATTGAATTGAATATAAATGAATTCGAATTGAATTAAATTGAAATTGAATTGAAATCGATTTGAAATGAAATTAAAACGAATTTATATTGAAAATTTCAATTTTGATTTGAATTTGAAAAGGAAGTTGAAATCGTTTTGAAAACGAATTTGAAACGATTTATAAAATTCGTTTCGAAAGGAAATCGACGAAGTATATATTATATATATAATATAATGGCCTAAATAGAACGTGCCGCGCCGCGGCAGTTCGCGAATTTCGACCATTGACTTCGAATGGATATTACGGGAGATCCGACCGTCGGATTCTCCTAAAACCGGAACCGTTGGGTTCGTATCGAAAAGAGATTTCTAATGAATATTAGAAATTAGAAATCTAACGGTTGGATTTGGAATTATGTCCAAATCAAATTTGGAAAAGGTCGCTGTAAGTGCAGTTGGATGGCCAATGATGGAAATCGAATGTACGGGCCTTGATAAAATTATTAAAAATAGTAATAATTTGTGTAAAATCATAAGAAATGATTTGTGAAGAATTGGGATGAAAAACTCCATATTTGAAAAGATAAAAATAGATTTTTATCGAAATGAACTAGTTTTGAACAAGAAATAAAATCATTTATTTATTTTTAAAATAAATAAATTGGATTTGAAATGGTTTTGAAAATAACTTGAATTTCCAATAATTGCATTGGAATGGATTTGATACGAAATTGTCTTCGGAATAGTTCGATGTTGGATTTCGTGATTATACAGATGTTGTTATGGAAATTTGAAAGATACATATATATATATCGTTATTTCCAATACGATATTTGTTGGTCGTAAAATTTGATATTGAATATAAGCCGGTATATTTTCTATTCAGAGCCTTGTATTTAATACAAATGTGATTTGGGTTTGTCGTGAATGGTGTCTTCATTAACACTGTTCTTAAACCCAGTTGAGAAAAAGATTAAATCTTTTTATTTAGATTTAATGAAGTGTGCCAATTAAATAATATTTAATTGGAATTGAATTGGTATTGATTATTGGGTTTATCGTGAACAGTGTTTCAAATAACACTTGTTCTTTAACCCGATAATTAATGGAATGTGATTTTGGATTTATCGTGAACCGTGTTTTAAATGACACTGGTTGTTTAACCCAGTTAAAGACAGGATGTTGATTTCTGTAAAGATTAAAACTAAGTGGAGTTTTAATGAATCTTTAATTAGATTGAAAAGATCTAGAATGGAGTATCACCAGTTTTACTCCAGGCGATAGTTAAATCTTTAATTAGATTTGAACGTGAAATGGTAATTGGATTTACCGATAACATTGTGGTGTTAGATATGAATTATTACCAGTTTTACTTCATGGGATGAATAGGTTGTGATTGGGAAATAAAATAAATGATTACTTCGGTGTGGTTCGCTAATCCCGACTAGTTTGGATTGGTTAAAGAATAAATTTAAAGAATTTATCTTTGATAAAAATTATTTGAACCTTTCCCAAAGTATAAGGGTATTTGAATAAAAGAATATTTTAAATTGGATTGAGGCGTATGTTGTGTTTGTGTAACACGTGTTTATTATATACGCGAGTTGTTCAGAAAGACCGGGTTTATCTCATTCTGAATAACTAATTCGACGTGGTGTCGAAGATGAAGACGGTGGTTGAAGACCGGAGGTCTTCACGTCGTCTGGATAATTACTGATGATCTTGATTGGGCTGTACACCCAAGAAGAAGGAAACAGTTGGTGATCGTCTAGACGTACTTGGAGATCGATGGATATGCGGGGTACTAGGTGCCCCCGGTTTCGTTCAGACCCGGAACGAACGTGAAAAAGGACTGTGTTTCTGACATTGGATTTCAGTCTGTATGATTGATTTCTATTAAATATATATCTGTTTGGCGGCGGAGAATTTATTCTCTTGCTTAACGCCCTTCTCTAAGACGTACGAGCTCAGGGGTTATATGTTGATAGATATCAAACGCATGGAGTGAATTGCCTGTGTGGCATGCCTAAGTGGCAATTGATCAAGACTTCTGTTGAAACGCAAAGTCTTGTGGTGATGATCAAAGCATGGCCTGTGTGGCATAGCTTTGTGTAACGTTGATTTGCGAGCCTCACACCCCGGTTGTGAACCAGAAACGGGAGAAGGACCTCAGGGAGGACATGCGTTTCTTTCTAGTTAGAAGTGGCGTCAGTGGTTTTACACGCCCTGACGAGTTTGACTTATGTGGTTGTTGCTGTTGCGAGGCGCCTCGGTTAGATCGGACGATCCGGGTGCGATGGAGTCATTCGTTGGCTCATTTACGCCCCAAAGGGCGGGGAAACGTAGTGTTCAGGCATAATAATCCACATCGGTGGACCGGCCCTGACGATCCAAGGCTTGTCTGCGCGCTTGCCTGAGGCTCGGGCTAGAGAGTCTCGAATCGGTAGAGGACTATCCCTGGCCTCGGTTCGCAGATGGAAATCCAATTTCCAATACGTGACTTTGCGGTTTTGATTGTAATCCTATATATGGCGACATAGTGGGATGGGGCGCTTATGCCGTCTATGATTGATACTTATGATTTGAAGTTGTTTTATACACTATACACTTATAGTAATAATAAATGATTTGTTTTAAACGTATCAAGCATTCTTGGCTATTATAAGGTAAAAACCCTATCCTCCGGCTTGCGTTGCATTGTGTGATGGGACCTGGGTCTTATAATAGCTTCATTGTTCTTTATTTAGCATTGCGCTATTTGTTTTATGCACTGGTATTCTTGGGAGGAAACCCGTTCCGTGTTATACGGCGTGCTCCCTTGATTTACCTAACTTTAAAATAAAGATTAACCACTGTTTTAGTTCTCACACCAGTCCCATGACTGACCAGGAGTTTGTTGTTTTAACCTAAACTCTGGGTGCCCTTATTTTGACACGGGCACCTAGTAGTTTTGGTTTTGCATATTTATATTCACAGGTCCTTGATCTACAGCTGGAACGATATCCGGAAAGCTTTGTATCCGTGTATTACTTCTAGTTGTGTATTGTATTATTTTCCGCTGCTATGTAATGTATTGTAATCTCTGATATTTTGTGATGTATTTTATTTGTTTATACTCTGTATATTCTTGTATTCTGGTGGAATTGTTGTAATATACAATGAAATGTTCTTCTGTATGCGTTCTTTTTTGTCGTGTTCTCAAAACAATCAGGCGTTTCGAACGGTTTGGGTCGGTCTAGCGACTGATTCGGATCGAGCGAAATTCTCGGTCGTCACATTCTTGAAAGCATACTGTAGATTCTTAATTTGGTTTGCGTAGTTTTGTGTAGTTGCTAACCCTTTATGCCTACTACACTCTTGAGAAATTCTTGAAAGCATACTGCGCTTTCAGTTTGTTGAAAATTAGTTTTAGTATTAGCTCTGTAACTACATTACATTCATGTACTATGAATGCTCGATAGATAAATTACATTTTAGTGGTGTAGATGTGGATTGTAGATTAATGTTTTATCCTATATTTATTTAACTATTGCACCACATCTGGACAAGCCCTCATATCTGTGGCTCCTTTTTGAACTTCTGTTGTCATTCCATTTATAAACAGTCATAGTCCCTACAACACCAGTATATACATATATCAATAATAATATGAAAATGCAAACAATCCACACAGCAAATCAGTGAAGTATCTACTAAATTGGCAAAGTATCACCAGGTTTGCGCAAACTGAGTCTCGACTCACAAATGAAATAGTTTTACTTTGCCTTTAAGTACAAACTGAGTTTGCAGCTCAGTTTTGCGCAAAACTGAGTTAGCAAGTCAGTTGCGCGCAAACTGATCCCCGGCTCAGTTTGCGCGCAAAAAAGGCTCTGTTTGCGCACAAACTGAGCCTTTTTTGCGTAGAAAATGAGTTGCTAGTTTTTGCGCAAATTGACCTGACTCGGTTTTTGCGCAAACTGAGGCATGCTAAAAACTGAGCCAAGGCTCAAATATTATATTGAATTTATCAGTTTCGCAATTACACTTGTTATTTGTTAGTCTTGCTATGACATTTGTTATTTTTAGTTTTGCAAATACACTTGTTACTTATTAGTTTTGCAATTTGTCATTTATGTAAAAATAAGTGCATTTATATTTTGTAGGCACTTGTGGAGGAGGAAAAACAACAGAATTTGGAATGTAATGGCAACGAGAAAGCAAATACGTGTGATCTTGAAAATGATCCTATCTCCAAAGTTTCTGGTTTGATAAAAAGAAAAATTACACGCTTTAGATCTGGAAGCTGTTTGGATAACTGTGCAAGGTATTGAGAAAGTTTGTATTAAGACACCATGTGTCATTTTAGAGAGATAGTGCAAGGTGTTGAGAAAGTTGTTTGGATAACAGTTTTAGATCTAGAAGCACCAATTTACGATGGTCGTCAAAACGGACATTACAAGCTTTGTGAATTTTTGGACGGAGGATTTGTGATATGGTCCATGTTTCGCCTTCATAATATCTAAAATTCTATGTATCTTTAGTAAAACTTTGTATTGTTTTTTGTAATTTGAACTTGATATTATGGTATTTTGAAATTGGAAGCATTATGCAAAAGTGACATTATCGAATTTGAAATATGGAAGTGTACCAAATACTTTTATTTGAATTGATACGTTGAATTATATATGTGATTGAAAATCATAGAAACATGTTATATAAGTTTTAGCAATTTATGTATGCTAACATTTATCAGAGTTAGTAGGATTATGATACTGACATTCATAAGTGTTACCATATCTAATGGTTCCAACATTTATAAGTGTTAGCAATGAATATGTTTGTAACTCTTATAAGTGTTACCATATCTTATAGTTCCAACATTTATAAGTGTTAGCAATGAATTTCCTATAACACTTATAAGTGTTACCATATCTTATAGTTCCAACATTTATAAGTGTTAGCAATGAATATGTTTGTAACACTTACAAGTGTTAGCAGTTACTCTGTTTGTAACACTTATAAGTGTTATAGGAAATTCCTCACAGCCCATTGGTGACACTTAAAAGTGTTACAGAAATTATTTGTAACACATATACTTGTTGGGAATCCACTGTTTTGGTGTAGTGATAGGCGAGAAGGCAACAAACTTGGGAAAGTTCTTTAGGTTCCACTACCAACCCGGTCATAATACAAATACACGTAGGCAGCTCAAAAGATTGATTGAGGAGTTGATTTAGAAGAACAGACTGCAACAATATGTCAAAAATCTGCAAGTGTCAAACTCTGCTCCAGCTCTTCAGGGAAGAATGCACCTACCAATCAAACCGGTCCAAGTAACGAAACTCCAACATAGGTTAATGCAAGGTCGGTGATCAACTAAGGATCAATGATTGGCATTCCAATTTCAATGGCTTGGAATAAGCAATCAACATTGCCGCTGCTTTACTTCTTGCTTTACATCATGTTTTACTTTCTGCTATATTGAAAACTTCTTGTAAATAGTCTGTAATAATCTGCAAGTGATGTACTGAACATTAGCTCTGTGACCAAAAGCATATTTGCCCGAGTAAATCTCTTACTTGCAATATTTTTGATAATTCAAAATTTGCTAAAAGATTATTCCTTATTACAGGTTATCCGACAAACGGTTGCTTCCTCGAAACCCAATGGAATGTGGCAACCCCAGTAACACCAACTCAAGCGGCGAGTGCAAAAAACATCAGCATGCATAAATGTAACAATTAAAAGCACCACCTTGGAAAGTGAGCGAGAGGAGTTGCCAAGGGTCAAACGGTGGAGAGTTCAGCACGTGGATGCGAAGTCAATGCCAAAGGTTGCAACTTCCAAGGGGCATCCAGCGCCCGACTGCGGTCACTTGCTTTAGTCAAGTGCATCCAGCAGGAGGTCGACGTTCGCTCCACGGAATGATGCAAACCCTTGCAAATCCCAAGGGTCATAACCTCTCAGTCTATATGCGATCACTAACTATAACAAGGTGAATCCGACATGACAACTGATGTTCGAAAGAACCTCTCGGTCCAACTACGATCTCCAACTATGGATAAGTGTATCTGACACACAAGGATTGATGTTCACCCTGCAGAATGACTCAAACCCTGGAAAGTTCTGTCAAGAGAGCCTCTCAGTCCGGCTGCGATCGCTTACCATAGTTAAGCGTATCCGACACGACGACTGATGGTCACCTTGTGAAACTGCGCAAAATTCGAAGTCCCTCCATAGCAATGGTAAATTCAAAGTCCCTTCATAGCAAGGGAAATCCCTCCATAGAAAGGGTAAATTCAAAGTCCCTCCATAGCAAGGGCAATCTCTCCATAGCAAGGGAAATCAAAATCCTTCGTGTCAGAACATTGTGCCGACACAGAAGGTCCACTTCTCCATAGCAAGAGGCTGGGGAAATCCATTTGCGTAGCATCTGATTATCTTAAATGTGAAGAATAAGGAAGCTCATTTGCGTAGCATCTAATAATCTAAGATGTGAAGAACCACGAAATTCATTTGCGTAACATTTAGTTATCTAAGATGCAAAGAATGTTAGGCATCCAATCAACTCGCGTAGTGTCTGAATATTTCAGATGCGACGGGCATTGGACACTAACCAATTAACTCGCGTAGTGTCCGAGTATCTTAGATGCAGCGGATGTTGGACATTAACCAGTTTATTTGCGTAGTGTCTAAATCCCCCAAACTCGACAAGTGTAAGATTTTAGCCAAGCAGGGCATGAAATTCAAAGTCCTTCCCAAGTGGGGGCATAACAACAAAAGTACTTTTCATAGAAATGGCAACTTCTCCATAGCAGAGATTAACAATACTCAGTGAAGTCTATCATGTTGATTCAGTCGGCAAGAGAAGATGAACGTTGGATTATAAACGACCTCTCCATAGTAGGGCCATCCAATGAAGTCTTCAATGTCAGAACTGATCTACAAAGAAGACGAACATTGAGCACCAAGATTCCATTCCACAGCAAAGGCCAAAATACTTCCCATGGTGAAGGATAAAGACCTCCCAGACAGGGGCACAAATATCCAAGGCTTATCCAAAAGGAAGTAGAAAATAAATCACAAATACGTATGTTTCAAATGTGAAATGTCATACACTGACATATAAGTCATTAAAACAATGACGCTTGAAATCCACAATCGGCTTGTATCGATTAGTTGATCTTAAGCGTCAACGCAAATTCAAAATTAGAATGTCGTATTCGTGCAGATAATATTCGACAGATTATAAACTGTTGAATAAAACAATTCTATATCAACACTCCATTCGATTCATAATAGAAATTCGTTATAACTAGATTTTTTAACTGACTAATCTGTTGTCGATGTGGGCAGTCGATGACAGACTATTAGCCTAGAAACGTGCAATGTTTTTGTTGTTGCAAAACAGGTTGAAGTAGTGAAAAAAGAGCACGATCATCATTCTCTCTAAAGAGTGTGCTTTGCTTCTATAAAATCCAAAGGCAAAACAAGTACATAAAACAAGTAATTTAGCGATAAATTGGTCATGACCGTTTCAATGAAAATTGGGTATGACCAATCTATCGCAAATTTCACCTGTTCCATGCACTCGAGCTCGAATAAAAGCTGGGGCAGTCATACACTAGCGTAGCACAGTCAACAATGTTCATTTTGAAGCCCGCATTTTTCACAAGCAGAAATACAAGCTTCGAGGGGGAAATGTTAACCCTGTTAAAAACACGGGTCAGAAATAATCAGTCAAATGCACGTGAAATAGATTGTTAACATTTAACTGCCAGAGATTGGGGTTATTTGAATATTAATGGATCGGTCGATCTCAATTCCATGGGTCGGTCAATCTCAAAGATGATGGTCGGTCGTATGGCATCTCAGTGAGTCGATCGATATCGATTGGATCGGTCAGTTATCACCAAAGCATACGGTCGGTCGGCCTCAGTGCCACGCGGGTCGGTCACAAAACATATAAAGTGGATCACCATCATTCATGAGAAACGACGGACGAGAGGGTTGCATGAGCAATTCAGGAAAACAGAGCATGTTGTATGCGGCAATGTCACAAAAAAACTATACGTGATCGATCTGGAAAGCATACATTAGCAGCATCATGGTCGGTCGACCTCAACTCTTTGGAACTGGTCGGTCAGAAAGCATATACGCCACCGTGTCCAGGCTTCTCAGCATATGGTTTGGACTCGTTTTTATATGTGTTAAGGCCATCCCTACTGCTTAATATATATATGAATGAACCTGTATAAAGTTCACGCAGGACTGACATCATGTAAGAAATGTAGATGACCAACATGCATGGCAAAGCTTTTAGATAATACTGATTGGTTGGCAAAGTGTATGAAGCATGCTATATAGTTTGGATCGGTTTGTTCACATACAACATAAAGTGTAAACACACATGAACAAAACATGGAAAATATAATTGGTGGACTGAATAAGAAGAGTAAAAAATTGTCCATATGGATCGGTGCTAAATTAGAAAGTAAGGAGACGATGTTGTGTTCATATTGCCAAAACACGTTGTTACATTCATATGGACATGTTCAAATGGCAATAACATGCATCCAATCAAAACTTCTGACATGTAATGAGTAATTCATTCATATACCATGCAAAGTACAGGCCATAAAAAGCAGAAATGACGTGGCAGCTCCCCAATGTGATCGGTTGGTATAGAAACAAACAAGTGGCAATGTAGTAATAAGTTGGTCGGTACCTTAAAAATATGTAGGACCGGTCGGTATGCAACTATATACAGGGGCGGAGGCAGGTTAAGGTTGGTGAGGTCACTTGACCTCACCAGGAAAAAAAAATCGCACTGTTTTTTTTCCTTTCGTCTAAATTTTCATTTTTCAGATCGTTCAAGATTAAAGTTTTACGTCAAATCTCTTCCGAAAAGAATAGAAAAAAAATGACTTTCGTTTTCCATGGATTGCTCCACTGACATGCCACCGCCGAAGACTACCTTTTCCCAATCGAACTTTCCAGCGCCACCGACGAAAGATCCGAACCCTTCCTACAGCCAAGTGGCGCAAATGACTGCCCCGCCTCCACCGAAATCCCCTGACTCAAGTGGAGCAGCCGATAGTCAAAACCCTAATTTTGATGATTTCGAATTGGTTGTTTCACGAATAAATCAGAAAATGAATAAAGATTATGGCTGGCAGAATCATATTGAGAGGTCTACAGGGACTACATCGACTCATCCAGCAAAGGCTACTACCGTTTCAGAAGGTGGAAGAAGAGCTTGCTCAGGTAGTATTTTAACGATTGCTGAAATGGTCTCCCATGACTCCAATTTTGGTGATTTCTGTATTTTATAACCATCCAGATAGCAGTTTAAAAAAAATTCAGGGCCTTTCGGCCCTTAAGCCTCCACATTTTCATGTATCGTGACCTCACCAAGGTAAATTCCTGGCTCCGCCACTGACTATATATGGTGGTGGCACAATATAACAGAAGCGGTTAGTGCTTTATTTTTTGACCGATCGGTAGTTTATCCCAGACCGATCGGAACCCAAAGGTTTGCCAGTTGTTGGCAGTTGGACCAGTGGCATTGTCATAAATAACTTCCAAACCGATCGATACCTTGCACAACATAATTTCAGCTTTGCCACTAACCCCAAACTACACCTATAACTAGCCCACTTCTCCACCATTCAAGGGACCGATCTTTCTACCCTGAAGGGCTGTCCAAACCATTTCTCGATGTGACGATCCCAAAATCCGTGTGATGGTATTAAGGATAATCATTGGAATATAGCTCATCAATCATCAACAGAGTACATATAATAGCAAAGACAATAAATAGAATAATTTTACATAGATATGACAGCGGAATCATAACATGCAACAACATCAGAATAGCACAACGTAGGATATAACTTAGTAAATAAAAGGGAAATGATCAGTCACCATCGCCATAGGCGGAATATATACATACAGTGAGACATAATAAGGGTATCAGTCTACATCGCCGAAGGCGGTACATGTACATACGATAATAAGTACTGGAAGTAAAGCAGTCTGCATCGCCTATGGCGGAATCATAATATAAATACAATAATGGCGGATAATGTCAAAGTCATCGCGGTGAAGTCAGCCTCGCCATGTGCCAAAAGTGCACTCCATACTACAGTGCTGAGCCAAAACAACCTGTCACCTATGAACTAGGCTGCCCGTGTGAAAATAAGGGCACCCGCGTTTGCAAAGTGAAACAAACAACGAGTCAGTCATGGGGACTGGTGTGAGAAATCTACTTAATAGTTTAAACAACAATAATAAGCAAATCATAGGACCACGCCACTTTCGCGGAACGGGTTTACTCCAGTGATTGCTGGTGCATTTAAAACAAAGTAAATTCTTTAAAACAACGCAATGCTTTTAAAAAGAATGTAGCCATTATAAGACTCAAGTCCCATCATACAATGCAACGCAAACCGGAGGATAGAGTTTTACCTTATAATGGCCAAATATGCTTAATACGTGCAAAGCAAAATCATTTGATATTATTACTAGTGCATATATGTTTCAAAAACGAATAGTATCATAAATATCAATCATAGGTGGCATAGCTACCATATACTATGTCGCCATACTAGTTCTACAATCAAATCCGTTATTTCGTATTGGAAATTGCATTTCCTTCATGAGTCGAGGCAAGGGGCAAGCTCCTCTCCGCTTCGAGACACTCTAGCAAATGCCTCAGGACTACGCACTCTGGGTAACCCTTGGATCGGGTGGGCCGGTCCTCTCTTACGTTTGAGGATTAGTTATTCCTGAACACACGTTCCCCGGTCCTTACAGACCTAAAATCGAGGCGCCTCGCATTCCAACAACCACAAAGGTGAAAAGTAGATATAAATGTCAGGGCTGGTAGGTCACTGACACCACCATAGCTAGAAATAAACGTCGTGTCCTCCCAGCGGTCCGTATCCCGTTTTTAACTCATACCGAGGTGTGAGGCTCGCGAATCCACGCTATACACAAAGCCAGGCTACGTAGGCCGTGCTTTGATCATCAAACACAAGACTTTGCTTTGCAACAGAAGCCTTGATCACAGCATCTTGGCATGCCACATAGGCAATCCCCTCCATACGACTGATTTCTGTCGATATATAACCTCTGAGCTCGTACGTCTCAGAGAAGCGAGTTAAGCAAAAGAATAAATTCTCCGCCGCCAAACAAATATATATTTAACAGAGATCAATCAGTATAGAACAAAATCCAATGTCAGACACACAGTCCATTTACAAGTCCGTTCTGGGTCTAAACGAAACCGGAGGCGTCAATTCCTCATATATCCGTACAATCAACACATACGTCCAGACGGCTACTACTTCCGTTCCTTCACGGTAGCTACTCCAATCAGGAACCTCAGCAGCGCCCATCCAACCGATACGAAGATCGTCGGTCTTGAATCGTCTTTGTATTTTCCAATTCGAATCGTTCGATCAATTATTTGAAATGAGGGTTAGCTCAGCCTTTTCAAATAATTCACGTAAGTAGAATTCAAATCAATTCTTTCCATGGTTATATTATTCGACATTCATATTCCAGTTCTTTAGTATAATTTTCGTGTCAAACACATACAACCATCAAATATCAAGCAGATCAAGCCAAACTGGTTTATTTCCAATCTATGTTGCTTATAATATTTTATAACGATTTTTCGCCATTTTTATTTATTTATAAATGGCCATATTTAATTAAACGACGTTTCAGGTCGTGTCGTGGCAATGGCGCTGTTTTTTTCCCTAATTTGTTTTACATATATCGGAAAATCTAACCGTTGGATTTCTACAAAGTCTATACCACTGGGAAGATATTCCCAAAGCGAACCCAATGGTTCCAGTTTCGTGAAAATCCGACGGTCGGATCTTCCACACTAGTCGTTTGAAGTTACGGTTTCAAAATTCGAACTGCAGCGTTGTTATTCGATTTAATTTAATTATATTTATATATAAATATAAACGATTCTGGCGCTGTTTTTCCCATAATTTGAATAAAACATTCCAGACAATCCAACCGTTGGATTTTTACAAGGTTGGTGCCGTTGGAAAGATAATTCCAAGGCAAACACAGCGGTTGCGGTTTCGGGAAAATCCGATGGTCGGATTTCTTGTACTAATCGATTCAAATTACGATTTCAAAACACAAACTGCACGGCCTCGATTCCTTTCCAATTCTATTTATATTTACATATATATAATTCATTCTTTTATTTCAAATATATTCCATTCATTAATTCAACATCGTTTTCACTTCGAACAATTTAACATCGTTTTCATTTCAAATATTTTAACATCGTTTTCACTTCAAATATTCTAACATCGTTTTCACTTCAAATATTTCACTAATGCCTTTATATTTCGAAAAATTTCGCCATAACCTCCTTTGTACGGGAAGGGGTTTGGAAATTTATTGGGTTGTGTTAGGTACCCAATAAATCCTATAAAGCATCCACATATTTATAGTGATATATTCTGGTGTTTACAAGGGAGCGTGTATAGATAATAACTCCAGAGAATAAATTCTCGTCACCCTGTCAAGCCTGAGGGAGCGTGTATTTTTAATTACTCCAGATGATAAATTCTCGTCACCTCGTCCCGTGTGGGAATAAATAGTCCATGTGCCGTATCTAATGACTAGAGAGACGTGATTATTGTCAACTCTAGACCTGTGTGGGGTTTTTATTAATCTGGCAATTTATTGTTATATTTTATATTGTCCATATCAGTCATCAGTTCAACCTGTAGTATATAATCATCGCCATACAAGCCTCTCGCTCTTATGGTAAATCTTCCACCTCGTCACACAAGCTCCAAATGCTTATGTGGAATATGATGAAGTATGCCTATCGTCAAGGAGTATGCCATGTAGTGTAGTTCAAAATTAATTGTTACTATCCTATGGCGATGTTTATTATTTCACACAGAATAACCAGCACTCCGCATCCAATGGCATTCACAGGAGTTGATATAAAAATAAAATTGCGCAACCAACTCATCAAGGCTTACCTACTTGTCGGGCACGCAAATAATTTCTTTACTCTACAGCTAATCCATTTTTCCCTGTTCAACACATGTATATATATGCAGAACAAAGCTAATAATAATATTTCTAGCAAACTAATATTTATTTCAACACGTGTGTATTTTTATCAAAGGGTATACATGATAAAAGAAATATATTTTTTCATCAAAAATATTTATTCAACACGTGAATGTTTTTAACACTTCATATTCACAATAAAAATGTAGTTTTTATTGTCTATCCAATTTATTTTAAAATACGAATAACATTCAACACATGAATTTCGATTCAACGAATGAATTTCAATTCAATACATGAATATTCTCCATAGTTTGTATATATATATATATATATATATATATATAAATGTGATTTTTATTGTTAAATCTATTTGTTTAAAATTCGAATAAAATTCAACACATGAATTTCAACTCGACGAACGAATTTCAATTCAACACATGAATATTCTCTATAGTTTATATATATATATAAAAATGTGATTTTTATCGTTAAATCTATTTGTTTAAAATTCGAATAATATTCAACACATGAATTTCGATTCAACGAATGAATTTCAATTCAACACATGAATATTCTCCATAGTTTGTATATATATACAAAAATGTGATTTTTATCGTTAAATCTATTTGTTTAAAATTCGAATAATATTCAACACATGAATTTCGAATCAACGAATGAATTTCAATTCAACACATGAATATTCTCTATAGTTTGTATATATATAAAAATGTGATTTTTATCGTTAAATCTATTTGTTTAAAATTCGAATAATATTCAACACATGAATTTCAACTCAACGAATGAATTTCAATTCAACACATGAATATTCTCTATAGTTTGTATATATATAAAAATGTGATTTTTATCGTTAAATCTATTTGTTTAAAATTCGAATAACATTCAACACATGAATTTCCTCTTAACGAATGAATTTCAATTAAACACATGAATATTCTCTATAGTTTGTATATATATATATAAATGTGATTTTTATCGTTAAATCTATTTGTTTAAAATTCGAATAATATTCAGCACATGAATTTCAACTCAACGAATGAATTTCAATTCAAAACATGAATATTCTCTATAGTTTGTATATATATAAAAATGTGATTTTTATCGTTAAATCTATTTGTTTAAAATTCGAATAATATTCAACACATGAATTTCAACTCAACGAATGAATTTCAATTCAACACATGAATATTGGTTTCAACATATGTAATTAATTTCAACAAATGAAAAATATTCTAACACATGAATATTGGTTTCAACATATGTATTTAATTTCAACAAATGAAAATTATTCTAACACATGAATATTTCAGAAAATTTCGGCAGCATAACGGCAGGGTAGTTAAAACCGGGACCGTCCCTAGTACGGCTCCTCGCTCTACCTTAAAACCTCGCGGTTTTTGACAATGGGGATCATGCATCTAGTTCGCACGCAGGCGGCATGTTTTATTTTCATTTCCACAATCCTATTCTAATTTGTTTCAAACACAAGATGGTATTTTTCAACCACAAAGGTATTTTTCAACCACAATATCAACCACAAACAATTATTTCCAATCATTCGTTATACCATATAATATCACGCCAATCACAAGCAATAAATATCGTCCATGGTCTGTGGACGAGGGGAGTATATATATATATATATATATATATATATATATATATATATATATATATATATATATATCATTTCTATAATTCACTTGCATTTCATCACAATTCAAAGCATATATGTTTCATACAACACTTGTATAATTTATACATCGCTAATATAATTTATACAACACATGTACATGAGGTATACAATGCGTATATAATTTACACTTCGCTTATATAATTTATACAACACGATTCCATTCACACAATTTAATTTAGATTTCTCACATTGGTTTTTGAAGTGCTAAAAATCGTATGAAGATCAGAAAAATCCGCGGCTTCTGCTAGATGGTAGAGAGCCTCCCTGCAGTCCCGATGTTTCCTGTTTCATCGAATTTCGTTAACACACTAAAAAGATATGATTTTTCAAAGTTTTGCAACACTTAAATGTGTTATTTTCAATTCAGAAATTTCAAAGCAGAATGTTTTTCAAACCTTCGAAACTAGGTTTTAGATTCACGATCGATCCGTGCAGTTTCGTCACGATCGGATGCTGCGACGTCGAAGAGCTTCGAACAGGCTTTCCAGCGCCTGTGGTGGCAGCGAACTCGACGGCTCCTCTGATGATCGGCGGCGCTCCAAAGGTGGAGACCTCCTGACTGAAATTCGACGAAGATACTTGATGGTTTCAGACGAGGCTTGGGTTGATTGAAAGAGGGGAGAAAGGCGATCGGAAAAGCCAACTGGAGGCGGTGGCGAAAACGCCTGTGGCGGCGGCGATCGGGCTTGGAAATTTCGAGCGGGTTTCGCCGTTCGTTCGTGAGGGTTGACCAGATTTTTTAGATGAGAGAGAAATGTGAAGATATTTTATATTATATTTAAATTTTAAATTCCCAAAATATCCTTTCTAACCAACGTACACCAATTTCAACCCAACGACTGTCGCCTATAGCTGAATACCCCTATTCCGGACACAATGGGATATGTTTCGTTGGCCAATTCGACTGTTACAGTCAGTTATTTTTCAAATTAAAGTATAAAACATTTTATATTCAATTTGAACGTACATTTCAATTTGCCAGGGCCACAAACTGAATCGAAAAATTCTGGAAAAATAAATCTAGCTTTGTTTTGACGATACGGTCCCAACAAAACCAGTTTCGTCGAATTCTGAGATTGTATGCAAAATGTCCATTTTCAGGTCGACCCATTTTAATAGAAATTGATCAAATCACATTTTCTTTTGACACGCTCACATACTAGCTTCAAAAATTATGAAATTTGAAACCTAGCAATAGTTTGACATCCCGGGTCCAACAAAAGTGGTTTCGTAGAATTCCGAGGTCGTATGCAAAATATCTATTTTTAAGGGCTATATATTCTATATAGCGACCTTTCTGAAAATTCATTTGGCCATAACTTTTGATTCCTGTTATGAAACTTCAATTTTTCAGATTCGTTAGAAAGGTATTCATAAACAGATTTAAATATTTTTGGTTTCACTAAAATTGGTTATATTTTCCACCCGGTACAGTCAGACAAAGTTTGTATTCAAATTTTCAAACTGCCTCACTATCTCCAATTCATTACTTTATTGAAATATGCTATTTCAATTTTTCAAATTCTTTGACAATAACCAATTATAAAAAATTTAAATTGGTTTACATTTTCCGGGTTATTACAATCTCCCCCACTTAAAACATTTCGTCCCCGAAAAGGAAACAACCGCAAAGTAGGAAATAAAATGTAAATGCAAAGTATTGTAAATGTACCTTGCACCGGAGTTAGTCAGAGATGTCCACTCTGCATTTGGGGTAGGCTTGTTTAATGCTTTCCTCAGTCTCCCAAGTACAGTCTCTAGGATCACTACTCCACTGCACTTTAACTAAATGAATCTTTTTGCTCCTTAGCTCTCTAGTTTGTTTGCCAACGATCTTCAATGGCTCTCTTCTGACTGCTAATTCCGGAGTTATTTCCAAGTCCTGTTGTGCTGCTTCTTCTACAACAAGATCCGGATCATGCACATGTTTTCTGAGTTGAGACACGTGGAACACGTCATGCACACCAGACAACCAATCAGGTAATGAAACCCTATATGCAAGAGTTCCAATCCGTTCGAGTATAGGAAAGGGACCAATAAATCTCGGTGCCAACTTCCCAGTTTTTCCAAATCTGATTACTCCCCGCATCGGAGAAGCTCTTAAATAAACATAATCACTAACGGCAAATGATAAATCTCTTCTTCTCGCACCAGCATAACTTTTATGTCGGCTTTGTGCGGTTTTCAATCGCTTCTTAATGAAATCGACTTTATCAGATGCTTCTCGAATCATATCGGGCCCCAACACAAGTCTGTTGCCAGGTTCTACCCAACATGTGGGAGATCTGCATGGTCTACCGTATAGTGCTTCAAATGGAGACATTTCCAAACTCGCTTGATAGCTATTGTTATAAGAGAATTCTGCTAAATGTAAGTGATCTTCCCATGAGCCTCCAAAATCAATAACGCAAGCCCGCAGTAAATCTTCTAGAATTCTATTCACCCGCTCAGTTTGGTCGTCTGTCTGAGGGTAATAAGCGGTGCTTAGATTCAATTTGGTTCCCAATTCTGTCTGGAATGCTTCCCAGAATTTGCTAGTAAATAGGGGATCTCTATCACTGACTATATTGAGCGGCACTCCGTGCAGTTTAACTATTTCTTTGAAGTAAATCTGTGCTAAACTTTGAGCCGTTCTGTTGGATCGGACAGGTATGAAATGGGCAGTCTTCGTGAAGCGATCTACGATCACCCATATACTGTTGTTTCCTTTCTTAGTTCGAGGCAAGCCATCAATGAAGTCCATCGAAATTTGCTCCCACTTCCATCCTAGAACTTCTAATGGTTGTAGTAATCCAGCCAATTTCTGCTGATCGCTCTTAACTAGCTGACAAGTGGAGCATCTGCTAACATATAATGAAATATCTCTTTTCATTGATCTCCACCAGAATGTGCGCTTGATGTCATTGTACATTTTGCTCACCCCTGGATGGATGCTTAGTTTGGACTTATGACATTCATCAAGTATTTCTCTTCAAAGCTCTGGAAGAATTGGGATGCAAATTCTGCCCTTTAATCTAAGAACTCCATTGTCATCGAGTCGGAAACTTGTGGATTCACCACCCCCCCCCCCCCCCCCCCTTGACTCTCTAACTGATCCTCTGAATAAATTCATCGTCTTTTTGAAGGGTCAAGATCCTGTCAATTAATGAAGACATAATGATAAAACTGGCTATGATTTCATTCTTTCTGCTGAGTGCATCTGCTACAACATTGGCTTTCCCTGGAGTGTATAGAATCTCAAAATCGTATGCTGCAAGGAATTCTAACCAACGCTGTTGTCTCAAGTTTAGATCTTTCTGAGTGAATAGATATTTCAATGATTGATGATCAGTAAATAGCTCGAACTTCTCGCCCAATAAATAATGCCTCCAGATTCTCAAAGCAAACACGATAGCTAATAACTCAAGATCATGAGTTGCATAGTTTCTTTCATGCGGCTTCAGCTGACGGCTGGCATAAGCGACCACTTGGCCTTTATGCATTAATACTGCACCTAGCCCTCTAATAGAAGCATCTGTCCATACAGTCAAGTCTTGGTTGCCTTCTATAATTGTCAATACTGGAGCAGTTGTCAATTTCAGTTTCAGCTCCTGGAAAGCTTCTTCACATTCGGGAGTCCATTTGAATTTCTCATGCTTCTTTGTAAGCTTTATTAATACACCCGATATCTTTGAAAAATCCTGAACGAATTTCCGATAGTAACTAGCCAATCCAAGGAAACTTCGAACTTCTGTGGGGGTAGTAGGCTGTTTCCAGTTCTGAATCGCTGTAATTTTGCTTGGATCTACAGCAATCCCTTCCTTTGATACGACATGGCCTAGGAACTTAACTTCATCCTGCTAGAAGACACACTTAGAAAATTTAGCTTTCAAGACATTTCTCCTCAGAATTCTCAACACTTATTCTAAATTCTTTACATGTTCGCCTTCTGACTTGGAGTAGATTAAAATGTCATCGATGAAGACCAGAACAAATTTATTCAATACACCACGGAACACTCTGTTCATAAGATCGACGAAGTATGCTGGAGCGTTACACAAGCCGAACGGCATTACTAACCATTCGTAGAATAAATCGGGACCCCTGAAGGCTGTCAAAGGAACACAGTCTTCGGCTATACGTAATTGGTGGAAACCTGTAGCTAGGTCCATTCTGGAGAATACTGTCGCCCCATTTAATTGATCTAATAGATCATCTATACGTGGCAAGGGATATTTGTTCTTCAGTGTCTGCTTATTGAGATCTCGGTAATCAACACAAAGTCGTAGAGTACCGTATGATTTCGGGACAAACACTGCTGCTGCTCGTGTAGCCATCAGATAGAGTACTGTATAAGCAAGAAAAGAGTCAAGCTCACAGAAATGATAACTTTCATATATGATAAAGCAGGAGAACATAAGGAAAGGTAATGATGTACTGATCAAATTGTTTTGCTAATCTGCTTAGCTCATTCTAGGACATCGCTAATCCTATCTCTAATGAGCTACTCGCCTTAGAACACTACTGGTTCTATTCTGACGAGGTGTTTAATGTGTTAGATTCCGGAACTAAGGTTAACCAAAGCTCTGATACCAACTGTGACGATCCCAAAATCCGTGTGACGGTATTAAGGATAATCATTGGAATATAACTCATCAATCATCAGCAGAGTACAGATAATAGCAAAGACAATAAATAGAATAATTTTACATAGATATGACAGCGGAATCATAACATGCAACAACATCAGAATATCACAATGTAGGATATAACTTAGTAAATAAAAGGGAAATGATCAGTCACCATCGCCATAGGCGGAATATATACATACAGTGAAACATAATAAGGGTACCAGTCTACATCGCCGAAGTCGGTACATATACATACGATAATAAGTACTGGAAGTAAAGCAGTCTGCATCGCCTGTGGCGGAATCATAATATAAATACAATAATGGCGGATAATGTCAAAGTCATCTCGGTGAAGTCAGCCTCGCCATGTGCCAAAAGTGCACTCCATACTACAGTGATGAGTCAAAACAACCTGTCACCTGTGAACTAGGCTGCCCGTGTGAAAATAAGGGCACCCGCATTTGCAAAGTGAAACAAACAACGAGTCAGTCATGGGGACTGGTGTGAGAAATCTACTTAACAGTTTAAACAACAGTAATAAGCAAATCATATGACCACGCCACTTTCGCGGAACGGGTTTACTCCAGTGATTGCTGGTGCATTTAAAACAAAGTAAATTCTTTAAAACAACGCAATGCTTTTAAAAAGAATGTAGCCATTATAAGACTCAAGTCCCATCATACAATGCAACGCAAACCGGAGGATAGAGTTTTACCTTATAATGGCCAAATATGCTTAATACGTGTAAAGCAAAATCATTTGATATTATTACTAGTGCATATATGTTTCAAAAACTAATAGCATCATAAATATCAATCATAGGTGGCATAGCTACCATATACTATGTCGCTATACTAGTTCTACAATTAAATCCGTTATTTCATATTGGAAATTGGATTTCCGTCATGAGTCGAGGCAAGGGGCAAGCTCCTCTCTGCTTCAAGACACTCTAGCAAATGCCTCAGGACTACGCACTCTGGGTAACCCTTGGATCGGCTGGGCCGGTCCTCTCTTATGTTTGAGGATTAGTTATTCCTGAACACACGTTCCCCGGTCCTTACAGACCTGGAATCGAGGCGCCTCGCATTCCAACAACCACAAAGGTGAAAAGTAGATATAAATGTCAGGGCTGGTAGGTCACTAACACCACCATAGCTAGAAAGAAACGTTGTGTCCTCCCAGCGGTCCGTATCCCGTTTTTAACTCATACCGAGGTGTGAGGCTCGCGAATCCACGCTATACACAAAGCCAGGCTACGTAGGCCGTGCTTTGATCATCAAACACAAGACTTTGCTTTACAACAGAAGCCTTGATCATAGCATCTTGGCATGCCACATAGGCAATCCACTCCATACGACTGATTTCTGTCGATATATAACCTCTGAGCTCGTACGTCTCAGAGAAGGGCGTTAAGCAAAAGAATAAATTCTCCGCCGCCAAACAGATATATATTTAACAGAGATCAATCAGTATAGAACAAAATCCAATGTCAGACACACAGTCCATTTACAAGTCCGTTCTGGGTCTGAACGAAACCGGAGGCGTCAATTCCTCGTATATCCGTACAATCAACACATATGTCCAGACGGCTACTACTTCCGTTCCTTCACGGTAGCTACTCCAATCAGGAACCTCAGCAGCGCCCATCCAACCGATACGAAGATCGTCGGTCTTGAATCGTCTTTGTATTTTCCAATTCGAATCGTTCGATCAATTATTTGAAATGAGGGTTAGCTCGGCCTTTTCAAATAATTCACGTAATTAGAATTCAAATCAATTCTTTCCATGGTTACATTATTCGACATTCATATTCCAGTTCTTTAGTATAATTTTCGTGTCAAACACATACAACCATCAAATATCAAGCAGATCAAGCCAAACTGGTTTATTTCCAATCTATGTTGCTTATAATATTTTATAACGATTTTTTGCCATTTTTATTTATTTATAAATGGCCATATTTAATTAAACGACGTTTCAGGTCGTGCCGTGGCACTGGCGCTGTTTTTTTTCCCTAATTTGTTTTACACATGTCGGAAAATCTAACCATTGAATTTCTACAAAGTCTATACCACTGGGAAGATATTCCCAAACCGAACCCAACAGTTCCAGTTTCGTGAAAATCCGACGGTCGGATCTTCCACACTAGTCGTTTGAAGTTACGGTTTCAAAATTCGAACTGCAGCGTCGTTATTCGATTTAATTTAATTATATTTATATATAAATATAAACGATTCTGGCGCTGTTTTTCCCATAATTTGAATTAAACATTCCAGACAATCCAACCGTTGGATTTTTACAAGCTTGGTGCCGTTGGAAAGATATTTCCAAGGCAAACCCAGCGGTTGCTGTTTCGGGAAAATCCGATGGTCGGATTTCTCGTACTAATCGATTCAAATTACGATTTCAAAACACGAACTGCACGGCCTCGATTTCTTTCCAATTCTATTTATATTTATATATATAAATATAATTCATTCTTTTATTTCAAATATATTCCATTCATTAATTCAACATCGTTTTCACTTCGAATAATTTAACATCGTTTTCATTTCAAATATTTTAACATCGTTTTCACTTCAAATATTCTAACATCGTTTTCACTTCAAATATTTCACTAATGCCTTTATATTTCGAAAAATTTCGCCATAACCTCCTTTGTACGGGAAGGGGTTTGGAAATTTATTGGGCCGTGTTAGGTACCCAATAAATCCTATAAAGCATCCACATATTTATAATGATATATTCTGGTGTTTACTGGGGAGCGTGTATAGATAATAACTCCAGAGAATAAATTCTCGTCACCTTGTCAAGCCTGAGGGAGCGTGTATTTTTAATTACTCCAGAGGATAAATCCTCGTCACCTCGTCCCGTATGGGAATAAATAGTCCATGTGTCGTATCTAATGACTAGAGAGACGTGATTATTGTCAACTCCAGACATGTGTGGGGTTTTTATTAATCTGGCAATTTATCATTATATTTTATATAGTCCATATCAGTCATCAGTTCAACCTGTAGTATATAATCATCGCCATACAAGCCTCTCGCTCGTATGGTAAATCTTCCACCTCGTCACACAAGCTCCAAATGCTTATGTGGAATATGATGAAGTATGCCTATCGTCAAGGAGTATGCCATGTAGTGTAGTTCAAAATTAATTGTTACTATACTATGGCGATGTTTATTATTTCACACAGAATAACCAGCACTCCGCATCCAATGGCATTCACAGGAGTTGATATAAAAATAAAATTGCGCAGCCAACTCATCAAGGCTTACCTACTTGTCGGACATGCAAATAATTTCTTTACTCTACAGCTAATCCATTTTTCCCTGTTCAACACATGTATATATATGCAGAACAAAGCTAATAATAATATTTCTAGCAAACTAATATTTATTTCAACACGTGTGTATTTTTATCAAAGCGTATACATGATAAAAGAAATATTTTTTTTCATCAAAAATATTTATTCAGCACGTGAATGTTTTTAACACTTCATATTCACAATAAAAATGTAGTTTTTATTGTCTATTCAATTTATTTTAAAATACGAATAACATTCAAAACATGAATTTCAATTCAACGAATGAATTTCAATTCAACACATGAATATTCTCCATAGTTTGTATATATATATAAAAATGTGATTTTTATCGTTAAATCTATTTGTTTAAAATTCGAGTAATATTCAACACATGAATTTCAACTCGACGAACGAATTTCAATTCAACACATGAATATTCTCTATAGTTTATATATATATAAAAATGTGATTTTTATCGTTAAATCTATTTGTTTAAAATTCGAATAATATTCAACACATGATTTCGATTCAACGAATGAATTTCAATTCAACACATGAATATTCTCTATAGTTTGTATATATATAAAAATGTGATTTTTATCGTTAAATCTATTTGTTTAAAATTCGAATAATATTCAACACATGAATTTCAACTCAACGAATGAATTTCAATTCAACACATGAATATCTCTATAGTTTGTATATATATATAAATGTGATTTTTATCGTTAAATCTATTTGCTTAAAATTCAAATAACATTCAACACATGAATTCACCTCAACGAATGAATTTCAATTCAACACATGAATATTCTCCATAGTTTGTATATATATAAAAATGTGATTTTTATCGTTAAATCTATTTGTTTAAAATTCGAATAATATTCAACACATGAATTTCGACTCAACGAATGATTTTCAATTCAACACATGAATATTCTCTATAGTTTGTATATATATAAAAATGTGATTTTTATCGTTAAATCTATTTGTTTAAAATTCGAATAATATTCAACACATGAATTTCAACTAAACGAATGTATTTCAATTCAACACATGAATATCTCTATAATTTGTATATATATAAAAATGTGATTTTTATCGTTAAATCTATTTGTTTAAAATTCAAATAACATTCAACACTTGAATTCAACACTTGAATTCAACTCAACGAATGAATTTCAATTCAACACATGAATATTCTCTATAGTTTGTATATATATAAAAATGTGATTTTTATCGTTAAATCTATTTGTTTAAAATTCGAATAATATTCAACACATGGATTTCAACTCAACGAATGAATTTCAATTCAATACATGAATATTCTCTATAGTTTGTATATATATAAAAATGTGATTTTTATCGTTAAATCTATTTGTTTAAAATTCGAATAATATTCAACACATGAATTTCAACTCAACGAATGAATTTCAATTCAACACATGAATATTGGTTTCAACATATGTAATTAATTTCAACAAATGAAAATTATTCTAACACATGAATATTGGTTTCAACATATGTAATTAATTTCAACAAATGAAAATTATTCTAACACATGAATATTGGTTTCAACATATGTAATTAATTTCAACAAATGAAAATTATTCTAACACATGAATATTTCAGAAAATTTCGGCAGCATAACGGCAGGGTAGTTAAAACCGGGACCGTCCCTAGTACGGCTCCTCGCTCTACCTTAAAACCTCGTGGTTTTTGACAATGGGGATCATGCATCTAGTTCGCACGCAGGCGGCATGTTTTATTTTCATTTCCACAATCCTATTCTAATTTTTTTTCAACCACAAGAGGGTATTTTTCAACCACAAAGGTATTTTTCAACCACAATATCAACCACAAACAATTATTTCCAACCATTCGTCATACCATATAATATCACGCCAATCACAAGCAATAAATATCGTCCATTGTCTGTGGCTAGGGGAGTATATATATATATATATATCATTTCTATAATTCACTTGCATTTCATCACAATTCAAAGCATATATGTTTCCTACAACGCTAGTATAATTTATACATCGCTAATATAACTTATACAACACATGTACATGAGGTATACAATGCGTGTATAATTTACACTTCGCTTATATAATTTATACAACACGATTCCATTCTCACAATTTAATTTAGATTCCTCACATTGGTTTTTGAAGTGCTAAAAATCGTATGAAGATCAGAAAATCCGCGGCTTCTGCTACATGGTAGAGAGCCTCCCTGCGGTCCAGATGTTTCCTGTTTCATCGAATTTCGTTAACACACTAAAAAGATATGATTTTTCAAAGTTTTGCAACACTTAAAAGTGTTATTTTCAATTCAGAAATTTCAAAGCAGAATGTTTTTCAAACCTTCGAAACTAGGTTTTAGATTCACGATCGATCCGTGCAGTTTCATCACGATCGGATGCTGCGACGTCGAAGAGCTTCGAACAGGCTTTCCAGCGCCTGTGCTGGCAGCGAACTCGACGGCTCCTCTGATGATCAGCGGCGCTCCAAAGGTGGAGACTTCCTGGCTGAAATTCGACGAAGATGCTTGATGGTTTCAGGCGAGGCTTGGGTTGATTGAAAGAGGGGAGAAAGGCGATCGGAAAAGCCAACTGGAGGCGGTGGCGAAAACGCCTGTGGCGGCGGCGATCGGGCTTGGAAATTTCGGGCGGGTTTCGCCGTTCGTTCATGAGGGTTGACCAGATTTTTTAGATGAGAGAGAAATGTGAAGATATTTTCTATTATATTTAAATTTTAAATTCCCAAAATATCCTTTCTAACCAACGTACACCAATTTCAACCCAACGACTGTCGCCCCTAGCTAAATACCCCCATTCTGGACACAATGGGATATGTTTCGTTGGCCAATTCGACTGTTACAGTCAGTTATTTTTTAAATTAAAGTATAAAACATTTTATATTCAATTTGAACGTACATTTCAATTTTCCAGGGCCACAAACTGAATCGAAAAATTCCGAAAAAATAAATCTCGCTTTGTTTTGACGATACGGTCCCAACAAAACCAGTTTCGTCGAATTCTGAGATCGTATGCAAAATGTCCATTTTCAGGTCGACCCATTTTAACAGAAATTGATCAAATCACATTTTCTTTTGCCCCGCTCACATACTAGCTTCAAAAATTATGAAATTTGAAACCTAGCAGTAGTTTGACATCCCGGGTCCAACAAAAGTGGTTTCGTCGAATTCCGAGGTCGTATGCAAAATATCTATTTTCAAGGACTATATATTCTATATAGCGACCTTTCTGAAAATTCATTTGGGCATAACTTTTGATTCCTGTTATGAAACTTCGATTTTTCAGATTCGTTAGAAAGGTATTCATAAACAGATTTAAATATTTTTGGTTTCACTAAAATCGGTTATATTTTCCACCCGGTACAGTTAGACAAAGTTTGTATTCAAATTTTCAAACTGCCTCACTATCTCCAATTCATTACTTTATTGAAATATGCTATTTCAATTTTTCAAATTCTTTGACAATAACCAATTATAAAAAATTTAAATTGGTTCACATTTTCCGGGTTATTACACTCGACCACTTTCAAGCACTTCAAGCTACATTAATGGCTTCTCAAGCTCAAGCTATCTTCCTTTAACAACAAATGGATCAAATCTTCTCCAAACACCATTAATTCTCTCTCAAACTTAATTCAAGTGATCTCCAACCGTTATTAATCCTCTCTGAAGCCTAGATCTGACACAAAACCATTATGGACTCATGGAAAATGAATCAAATGATCAACTGTTGAAGTTATTCATCAATTTCCACCACACTTAGAGAGATCACACCATTCCTACGTCATACTCATGTGAGATCTAGATCGAAGAGGGGAAAAAGAGAGAATTATCATAAAATGAGTGAAATGCATAAAGCAATGTACTTTATAAACTCAAATATGAAAATGTGAAGTGATTCCATAGTGGTCATAGGTCTAAATTGACCGAACCACTCTAAAAATTCCTTATTCTTTACAATTTGCTCTTTAATTTGTGCTTGTGGCCTCATAATTTCAAGTCATACCATTTGGTGAAGTATTGAGAAAATACCTTCGGTGTTGTGGCCATTTTTTGGTTACAACAAGCTTAAAATGGATAAGGAAAAGATGAAGGTATTGGAAGAAGAGTCAGATGAATAAAGTAATAATGATAATGAGGTGAATTTTGGTGAGGAACTTGAGGGCAATGTTTTATGTGTTAGTGAAGGCAAAAGCAAAGATTGGGTACTTGATTCAGACGTTTGTTTCCACATATGCTATCAAAGGGAAGCATTTATTAATTATGAAGAACAAACTGATAAAGTGGAATCTACTAATGGTCGAGATTTGCAAATTATAGTCATAGGTCCGGTTAAGTTAAAGATGACTGATGGAACGGTGATGAAGCTAACATAAGTTAGGTACATCCCAGAACTTAAGAATAATCTTACTTCAATAGGACAGTTGAAACAAAAAGGCTGCAATTTTTCGACTAGAGGTGGAGTCACAAGGGTTTAGAGGGGTAATATGAAGCTACTGCACGCAAAACGGGCAGATATTAACATATATAAATTGCTTGGAAAAATGGTAGAGAATGTTATGAGTTCTCAAATTGGATTTGGAGAGGCAAGTTCATCTGAATCAAGGTGGAGTCCGCAACGTAAAGCTACAAAGCCTACATGGAGGCCAATGTGGTATTACAAACAATTTTGATTTTTTTTTGTGGTGCATCTTATGAGGGTAATGCATACTTCATAGGTGATTTTTGGATTTGTTATTTGATTGGTGTGATGTGATTTCATGTCAAGGAGTGTCGTGATTTGTGACATAAATTCACATGTATGTTGAAGGCGATGATATGTTCATAGCGGAGAAGAAGATATCACAAGAAGGAGTCGCAAGAGGCAGCAAGGGATTTTAGACGCCTAAAATTGTTCTTCAAACATCTGAATGATTTCATATTTTTATCCTGGAAGT
Source organism: Allium sativum (assembly GCA_030737875.1). Classification (NCBI taxonomy): domain Eukaryota; kingdom Viridiplantae; phylum Streptophyta; class Magnoliopsida; order Asparagales; family Amaryllidaceae; genus Allium; species Allium sativum. Next base: position 488,751,862 of record CM060918.1, on the reverse strand, counting down.
ATTTTCAGATGTATGGCCTTTAATTTCATACGTTTGAAAGCATTTTCAAATGTATGAAATTGAATCCAGATGTCTGAATCGGAAATATTCTGTTTTGACCGGGTTTTATGAAAGATTTATTTTGAGATCTTTTGGGGCCCAATTAGGGTATTGACTTTGGTTTCCTATTTGCCTACAAAAGCATCTTTTTAGAGATAGATTATTTGTACTGGAATGGGAGAAAAACTTGTTTTCTGTTTTTATGGATTGAGTTATCTTTTCAATTTTAGGTTTTCTTTATAATCAATTAATGGATTAATAAAGGTTTGTTTAGAGGAAAGCATTTGTTATTGTTTTCTTCTTCCCTATTTTAAAATTTAATTGTATAGTGATCCTAAGGAAACACTAACAGTTGAAGCACCTAAATACATATTATAATTGACCAAGAATAATATTCAATCCCAAAGTTGATTGAAGCACCTTTTCCAGGTTTTAGTTACTCCTTTATATATAATAAAAACCCAAGAAACCTCAAGTTAATAAGGGGTCTTGCAGATTTATCCAAGAATAAAAAAATGACATAATAATAGGATACATTTATTTCATCTTGCCACTATGTATAACACCTTGGGTTGCAAGGAAATATAGTTAACATAAGCTAGTGGGAAGAAAAAGAAAGATCATAAGTTAAAAAAAAAGGCGTTGAAGGTTTATATAGATTGCATATCTCAGCCATCTTGTGTTATCTTATTTTCTGCAAGTAACTATTTTTTATATGTTGATTCTATCCCCTAATTTATTTTCCCTTTTAGATTGCATGATTTGAACTAAATGATATACTGATTGCGTTTTTGGTCAATTCTTTTGGGACTAAATGATATATTTGAACTGAATGAATGATATAGTGATTTGAACCGAATGATATATTGAATGCATTTCTGTTTGTGGTTAATTCTAATTGTCATGCTTATAGTATTGATAATATGCGTTGGTTATTTGTCATGGATATAACCATGATAAAATGCATGATAAAAATCACCAACGCACGTTGGGTTAATGGTTATAACCATTAGTATAATGCATATTTGTGGTTATAAACATGACAATTGGTCTTTTTGGTGTTGTGAGTTGTGATTATGTTCGGCAGAGATGCACTCATGTACAATTAATAGGTCATAAATCGAGGTTTGGATTTGTGGAGATTTCTGTCACTGATTTCATTCATGGATCGTTGAATTGGGTTTCAGGTTTGGATTGGGTGATGGTAGAGTTGTTGGAGGAGGTAAGGTTGTGTAGGATATTTTCAAAGTTGATTGTTCAGGTGATAGTATGGAAGTGGAATAGCAATTTTAAGGTTGAAGTGTACTCGATGAAGAAGTATTTGCTTCAATTGGGGTAATTTAAAATTATAATTAGTAGTTAATTATATAGTTTAGTAATTACATAGCCGATTCAATAATCTTATTAATGTAATTTCTAATTCATATTAGATCTAAACCGAAAACTGTTCATTGCATTGGACTCGTGGCAACATTAGCGACATCTAGATGTTGGTTTGTATGTTTTAGGAGCTCGAAGAAATTTGTGCTAAAATCGAATGTTTGTTCTGTTTTATTTCAAATCATATCGCTATGGCATTAACAAAATCAAAGTGAGTTTACTCATTCATGACTAGCATTTTTATTAAGTGAATTAAACTTTTGAAATGACATATGAAATGTTATGATGCATTAGAAAATTCATGATTGTTTACTATATGACTTGTGCACATGTGACACATACACATATGAAATAAATGACATGATATTAAATGCTATATGACCGGTTGTTATATGCTGATTGTTGTGTGATATCTGCGACGTTATATTTATTTTTGCTTTGTTCTCATACTGTAAGTTCCCTGTAGATTTTGGAAGAATCACTATAGGCTGAAAATAATACAAACCCAAATGATTGTATAGAATTAGTAAATAAATTCGAATCTATTTGGATCCAGATAGAAATAATATATACTCAGGATTCGAATTTTTAAAACGGACTGAAATGATACATATCCGCATCATTTGACCTTAGGATAGAAAATTATGTACAAACACCGTGATCAATGAATAAAAACTATTTTTCTGCAAATTTATGAATATGTATCTATTTTGAAATTTAATTTGGATATTTTAGTTTAAAATAAAATTTTGAGTATTTTCAACTGAATTTCAGAAAATTTGATGTGAATAAAGGATTTAACATAATTTTTCTAAGTTGGATTTGTTATTTGAAGACAATATTATTTTCAGAAATATTAGAAGATAGTTGGATTTTTATATTTGATTTTGATATGGAGTGTATAATCTAAATCTAAATTTAAATGAATGTGTCATATATTTAGACTTGAAGCTATGAGTTAAAACATATACAATTTAATAAATGGTATTGATAAAATCTAAACTTTGTTTTGTTATTTTTTCAAAGTTAATAGTAAAGTCGTTTAAAGATTTTAAAGGTTTAAAATTTTGATTTGTTTAATAATCTATTGAATGGAAAGATTTGAGTCAAATAGGCATAAGAAATTGTATCAAGCTTCAATGGTTTAAATTTTTGATTTAAAATGATAATTTTAAATTTGTGAAAAATTGTTAAGTAATAACCTGAATACTTGAATTTGAAGGTTGTTTTAAAATCAATGAAATGAATGTATAATTTGGAATTTCAAACCAAATCAAAGTTAAGTGTTTAAAGTGGAATTCAAGTTATAATCTAACTTGATCACTTGGTTTTAATCTTGAAATATATATACCAATTTTTAATCTTTAAATATATACTAATTGAGTCTTTAAGTTAAATTGAATTTAACTTCGAAATCTGGTTAAAGATTAAGTTGAATTCTGGATGTTCGGATAATTTATTCGGATTGGATTATTTCTTGAAGTTTGTATTATCTTATTTTATAACTTATATATATATATATATATTACCACTATTTTACTTCAACTATTTATTAGACTTATTTGTCGTGTTTATACTATTTTGTATGCAAAACATAACTATCCCACTTAAACTATTTTATACTAAAGCCGCTTATTTTACTTAAGCTATTTATATCAAACCTACTCAATTTACTTAAATTATTTTATATGAAGCTATCCATTTTACTTAAAATATTTTATATCGACTTAATTATTTTGTTTAAACTATTTCATATCTAACTTCTATTTTAAAATAAAAGTATATATTTCCAATCTAACCAATTTAATTTTGAATTGATTGAATATAAAATTCAATTGAGTAATGAGATTTTTGATGTGTAATTCAAATTGACTGTGAAGTTTGATAATGAATAAATTTGTAAATATGAATTAGAAATTGAAGTGATATCAAATGAAGTTTGATGATGATCGATTTGTAAATATCAATTTGGAATTTGAAGTGATATTGAATAATTGAATCGATTTGAGAAATTTATAATAAAATCAATAGTTGACATTAATTGATTTTTGACGTTGAAATATGATTTCAAAATTTAATGTCCATGGTGCAAAATAAGTTATTGGGTTGTTAAAGAGACTAGAGTCGGTACTGTCATACTCTCTGTCAATACCGATACCACTTTAACAACTATGCACGTATTGAGATCTAGAATGATGTAGGATGTTTTGGCGAATGATACTGGAATGAAGTAAGAGAACAATGATTGATGGCCTTAAACTTTTGGTCATAATTAAAATGACTAAAACATGAGCCATACCCAGGTCAAGGTCGCACCTTCGATCGGACATACTTCTTCGATACCATAACTCTTACTTTGTGATTGATTGGTAGCCACCACAAATTTATGGTAGTGTTGTACAGGGTAGGCAATAGTTGTTGCTATGCATTACCACCAACTTAGCTCTGCAATCCGACAGAATCCTACCGTTTGGTATCCCCTCGGTGCCTTGTCATATTATCCTAATCGAGCGCCATACAATTTTGATTTAATGTTGTTGTATCATGACGCATCTCTATCCACCGACGTTGACACTACCAGAACTTCCCCGTAAAGGAAAGCCTGGACTGAGTTGAGAACAAGACAAATCAGAACACAAACAAAAGAACATTTCATTGCTTATTACAACAATTTACATCAGAGTACAAGAATATACAAAGTATGAATAAATATTATACATCAGAGGAATATCATAGATTTAAATTACAATGCAGCGGAAAAATAATACATAACATAACTGAAACAAATATACAGATACAGAGCTATCCGAATAATATTCCATCTGTAAACCAGGATCCCGCGAATATAAATCTGCAAAACCAAAACTACTAGTTGCCCGTGTGGAAAACAGGGGCACCCAGAGTTTAGGTTAAAACAATAAACTCCAGGTCAGTCATGTGACTGGTGTGAGAACTAAAATAGTTATTTTATATTTACTTTAGAAATAAGGTAAATCAAGGGACCACGCCTTATAACATGGAACGGGTTTCCTCCCAAGAATACCAGTGCATAGAATAAACAACCCAAAGTTTTTTGGAAAAATGAAGCTATTATAAGACCCAGGTCCCATCACACAATGCAATGCAAGCCGGAGGATAAGGTTTTCCCTTATAATAGCCAAACATGCTTGGTACGTTTAAAACAAATCATTTGATACTATTATAAGTGCTTAGTGTATAAACAACTTCAAATATAAATGTATCAATCATAGGCGGCATGGGTACCATCTATCATGTCGCCAATATTAGGCTCCACAATTGTGACGACCCAAACCTCCCAGTAAAGGAAAGCCTGGATTGCTTTGAGAATAACACACATCAGAACATAAACTGAAGAACATTTTATCGCTAATTACAACAATTACATCACAGTACAAGAATGTAACAGAGTATGAATACTTATTACAGAAATAGAAATACAATAATATCAGAGTTTTAAATTACATTTAAATAGCAGCGGAAAAATATTACAAATATACAACTGGAAGGAATACACGGATATAGAGCTTTCCGAATATCGCTTCAGCTGTAAACCTGGATCCTGTAAATATCTGCAAAAAGTTACTCGACTGCCCATGTGGAAAATACGGGCACCCGAGTTTGCCAGTGAAACAAACTACAAGTCAGTCATGGGACTGGTATGAGAAATCTAACTTCACTTATCTAATTAATATGGCTAATCACAGGACCACGCCGCTAACGCGGAACAGGTTTACTCCATTGGATTGCCAGTGCATAAAATAAAGTAAATCGTTAAACAATGCAATGCTTTTTAGAAAAATGAAACCATTATAAGACCCAAGTCCCATCACACAATGCAACGCAAACCGAAGGATAGGGTTTTACCTTATAATGGTCAAAAATGCTTGATACGATAAAAACGGATTTAATATTATCATTAGTGTATATATGTTTCCAAAAACAATTTCAATCATAATATATCAATCATAGACGGCATGGGTACCATATATCATGTCTCCATACTAGTTCTACAATCAAAACCGCAAGGTCGTATCGAAAGTTGGATTTCCATCATGAGTTGAGGCTAGGGGCAAGCTCCTCTTTGATTCGAGACGCTCTAGCAAATGCCTTAGGATCCCCCACAGTGAACCCTTGGATCTTCAGGGTCGGTCCCTACCTAAGGGTAGTGGATTAATTATGCCTGAACACACGCTTCCCGGTCCCTTTGGACCTATAGTATGACCACTAACGGCCTATAAAAATCCGAGGCGCCTCAAAATCCATCATCCACATAAGTAAAATGTCAGCCAGTTTAAGCACTGACACCACTCCTAGCTAGAAAGAAACGTGTGCACTCCTAGCTCGCGAAGTCATGCTATACACAAAGCTATGCCGTAATAGGCTATGCTTTGATCATCCCACAAGGCCCTGCTTTTCAACAAAAGCCTTGATCATTTGCATCTTGGCGTGCCACATTGACAATTCATGCCATGTGATCAATCACTGTTAATATATACCAGGGTGTTAAGCAGAGAATAAATCCTCCACCACCAAACAAACATACATTAACAGAAATCGATTTAATTCACATGGAACGAAATCCAATGTTAGACACGCATCCATTTACTAGCTTATGCTCTGGGTCTGAGCGAAAGCCAACTCCGAACAATCAACAATAGTCCGGACGGCCACCACTGAAGCCCCTTCAAGGTAGCTACTCCCATCAAGGGTCTCAGTAGCAACACATCCATTCGATGTGAAGATCGTCGGTCTTCAACCACCATCTTCATCTTCGACTCTTCATCGTCGTAGTAATTATTCAGAATGGGTTAAACCCGGTCTTCCCGAATAACTCACGTATTTTTATAATTAAAAATCAAGTACTATAAAGACACATCCAACGCCTCATTCCAATTCAGAATATTCCTTTGAATAAAATATTCACATTATCTTATCAAAGATAAATTCTTCAAATTTGTTCTTAAATCCTTCTTTTAAAGATTTATTAAAACCCCAATTTGGTTTTAAATATCAAAAATCATTATTCAATGATTATTTACATTTAATAAATTTATCTTATCTTAACTGGGTTAAAGAACTAATGTCATTAAAAACATAGTTCACGATAAACCCAACAATCATGTTCCATACAATATGGAATTTCCACAGAAATCAAATCAACAAATAATTGTTATAAATTTCTGTATCCGACCAATAATATAAATGGAATAATGGTAAAGCCTCTTAAATTCCATATGTAGTATCGGTCTTCCTTTACAGAAGCTTATCTCGGTTATTATTAATTCGAATTCCATTCAATTCCAATTTAATATATTAAATTGGAAAACTTGGCTTTTGGAAAATTCCCATTTAAATCTTAATAAAAGATTTATAAATTCCAAAATATATTTTCACTGTCAGTTGGGTTAAAGAACACATGTCACTAAAAAAACATGGTTCATAATAAACCCTACTCACATTTCATCTTATTTCAATTACTAAATATAATTGAAAACTTTAATAATCTAAATTAAAAGATTATTCTTTTCCAACGGGGTTTAAGAACAGTGTTATTTAAGACGCTATTCACGACAAACCCAAAATCCAATTTATTCAATTTAATTTCCAATTAAATATTAACCAATTGGAAAACTTCATTAAATCTAAATTTAATGATTTATTCCAGTTGATGACTAGTTTATTTCAATAAAATATATTTTTCTAAAATATATTCTTTTTCTAAGATATTTCCTAAAATATTCCTTTTCTAGAATATTCTTTATTGGAATGTGACTCAATCAACAACCATATACTGCATGAAATCAACAATCATGGTGAATAATTATCAAACCTCCAATTAATCAACCAGAGTGGATTCTACACTAAATATTGGGACTAGTGTAGATCAAATATCATCCCAACACCCGTGTGGGGTTTCATCCAACAATCAAATAATAAATTATTTGTGCACTTGGGCGATGTGTAAAAATTATCAACCCAATCACATAAACAAGTCGGATGACTTGAAAATGGAAGTGTAATATTCAGTTTGAATATACTAACCATATATTTAACACATCAAACATTTCAACATCACAGCCATATATTCCAATTATTTTTATTGTGGACAAATGACAATAAAAATCTAATCTCTTATTCCAATTCTTTTTATTGTTAACAAGTGACAATAAAAATCTTAACTTTTATTTCTAATCCTTTCAACATTAACGAGTGACAATAAAAATCTTAACTTTTATTTCTAATCTTTTGTGTAATCCTTTTTCGATGACCAGAAATGAATATTTTTGGTGAGATCCTTTTAAGTGACCAAAAACAAATATTTGGGTGTAATCCTTTTCAATGGCCAAAAATGATTATTTTGGTTAAACTCTTTTTAATGACCAAAAATGTACATTTTTGGTTTAATCATTTTTAGTGACCAAAAATGTATATTTTTGGTTTAACCATTTTAAATGGCAAAACTAAATGTTTGTACTTCATTCCTATAAAATGACCAAAAATGAATGTTTTCAATACATTCTATTTAATTTGCAAAAATGAACATTTCCAATTCATTCTTTTTAAAATGGCCAAACTGACAATTTTGTCTAATTCTTTTAATGTAAACAAAAATGTAAATTTTTGTTTAACCTTTTTAATGATCAAAGCGTAATCTTTCTTCTTAATGATCAAAATGTATATTTTGGTCAAACTCTTTTTTTTTTATGCACAAAAATGTTTACCTTGGTCTCATTCTTTTTAAATGAGAGAAATGTCTATTTTAAATATCACCTAAAAATGCAATCCTTTAATCCTATTCTTTTAATGAGAATAATATTACATAAAAAATGTCTCTTTTTATTTCATTCTTTTTAAAGTGACAAAAATGTCTCTTTTTATTTCATCCTTTTCAACTGACAAAAGTGGACATTTTTGTCTCATTCTTCTTTACTGATAAAAATGAATGGTTTGTTTACATTCTTCTGAATTAGACAAAAATGAATGTTCTCAATTTATTCTTTTAAAATAACAAAAATGAATGTTTTTGTTTATTTCTTATAAAATGACCAAAAAGAATGTTTTATTTTCATTCTCATAAAATGACCAAAAATGAATGTCTTATTTTCATTCTTATAAAATGAACAAAAAGAATGTTTTATTTTCATTCTCATAAAAGGACCAAAAATGAATGTCTTATTTTCATTCTTATAAAATGAACAAAAAGAATGTTTTATTTTCATTCTTATAAAATGAACAAAAGGTACATTTTTGTTTAATTCTTATTAATTTGCAAAGATGAGCATTTCATATTCATTCTTTTTAATGTATAAAAATATACATTTTCTATTCATTCTTTTTAATGCATAAAAATATACATTTTCTAATCATTCTTTTTAATGTATAAAAATATACATTTTCTAATGACATTTTAATATGATGACATTTCTAACCAGCATGATATTATAATTCTAACCTAACCTTTCATAACCGAAATGATATTATAGTTCCAACCTAACCTTTCATAACCAAAATGATATTATAGTTCCAACCTAACCTTTCATAACCAAAATGATATTATAGTTCCAACCTAACCTTTCATAACCAAACTGATATTATAGTTCCAACCTAACCTTTCATAACCAAAATGATATTATAGTTCCAATGTGTCATTTCATATCAAAGTGATATTATAATTCAATAAGTGAAAATAAAAAGGCAATCTTTTTATTATAATCTTTTATTTATAATCTCTTTATTCTAAACATTCTAATACAAATGTTAAATTGGTTTCAATAACATGTTTTGATAAAAATGTAATTTTTATTCCAATTAACATGTTTTGACAAGAATTTATATTTTCATCTTAACGAGACTATATTAACAAAAGTGAATATTTTTCTTATTAATCTAAATTTAACTGATGATGTCAATTTTATTTCACTAATCATGATTTAATCAAAAATGTCAATATTTATTTTTGTTAGTTCTAATACAATAAAATGCAATCTTTATTTTTGTTGATTCTAATTTCAACTAAAATAACATTTCTATGTTGTAACAAACATGATACACACAATTTCATTCACTGTTTCTGTAACGACCAGTATTCTACGCATCATAGGATCGTAGAATATTTATTTCTTTTACATACGAAGTTGTATGGTCATGTAACTTTGGGGGACGACTATTGGGGTCATTTCCCATGTTCATGATTTTTCCCGATTTTTAAATGACCATTTTACCCCTAGTTGGCACTGTTTTGGCCATAACTTTTGACTGGAAAGGAATTTTGACCTGAAACCACTTCCATTGGCTCCGGATGATGGTTTCTCTTTCCGTAGAGTGGTCACATTAGCCAAACGGACTTACCGTTTGGGAGATATGGCTAAAACAAGTTTCAGATGGTGAAAAACAGCTTAATTGGGCTTAACCGGGTGATTAGCAGCTAGGCCCAGAGGAGAATTTCGGGTTTAGGGGAATATAGGGGCTGATTAGGGTTAGAAAACATTTCTTTAGACATTTTCCAGCCGCCACTCTCATTCCTCTTAACCTAGCCATGGCCTCCACTCTCTAAATCTCTCTAAAACACCCAAAATCACTTCCTAATCAAGGATTAAGGCTTAGAGGCATCAAATCAAGGAGGATTAGCACAAGGACCGAGGTAGAGCTGCTGTTATATATTGGAATTCGTGCAAATCAGAGGTTCACTTCAGATCTGAAAGTTTTATTGTGGCAAAGGTGAGTGATTTGCATAGTTTTTGCACTAATTACGGTAATTAAGGGTAATTAGTGAAGATTAGCGAATTTATACGCTAATAAATTCTGGAAAAATGTTTAGAAACTCTTAAATAATATTTTATGCCTCTGGTAGAAATTTGGTTCGATTTGATTAAGTTTTGCTAAGTATATCACTTGATTTGCTTAAACATGTTTAAGGGAAATTTGGGGTTATGACCATGTTTGATCCATTTTATCTGCTATGATTTGTGTTATGGTGATTGTGGTCGATATTATATGTTGCTATGACTGTATGAGATGTTTTGTGATTGTTTAGAAGTGTTAGTTTGGTCAAAAACGCCGTCGAATGGCGAAAGACTGTCGCTGGAACGAAGTACAGGAATTTACCCGGATCGGATCGCCCCCTATGAGCACGATCCGATTGGAGCTCGCGCCACGACACGACCCGATCCGCCTATGGATGGTGACCACGAACCGACCCCTCGCGTCTGAAGTTCACGATCCGATTCGATGGAAACTGGAGACCACGATCCAAATAGAAGGCACGAACTGAACTGGCTTTCCGACCCGATCCACTTCAGAAGCACGATCCGAACCGGAGTTATGCACTTGAGAGGACGCCGCGAGCTGAAGGGCACGACCTGGAGAGGTGCGACCCGATCCGACAAAGGAAGAACGATCCGATCCGATTGGGGAGGCGCGTCACGAACCGAACCATCCAAGGGAGCACGATCTGAGGAGAAAACTGAATGAAGACCGATCCGGAAGTGAAGACTATAACACGAGACACAAAGGAAGTCCAAATGAGAAGTTAGAGCTCAAGATTCAGATGGGAATCAACGAGTTCGCTTCATGGTTGGGCTTTGCTGCGGGACGCGTGCCAAGGAGTTATCGACGTCTATAGCTTTGGACCACTATGGTAGGAGGTACGAAGGCGGATTCAGGGCCATTATGGCATAGGTAGGACCAAGGGCTACAACCAATGAAGTGGGTCATTGAAATGTATGGTCATGACTCTATATGTTTAGCTTGGTCATAGCAGGGTTTCTACAAGTCGGGATTCGTCGTTACCTCAGTTTGTCTAGTGTTCCGAAGTGGTAGACGCCGTACGCTTTACGCACTGAGTGAGAGATGTGAGGATGGTTGCTATGGATGATTTGTTTGCTATCATTGTGACATGCACACCCCACCCCCTATTCTTACACTATTCATTATGGCGCCTTGGAGTATTGTACGGTATGTGGTACTAACTCTTTGGTTGCAGGTCCAGGTTCAGGTATGGCTTAGTATACCTGTTATTATTCTGTTTAGATGCTTATCGCTCATACCAGGCTTTATGTCTGACCCAGAGTTTTATGTCTCCTCTTATTACTCTGGGTGCTCACACGAGCAGACTAGAGACAGGTTAGCTGGTGATGCACGGGTAGATGATCCGGAGACGAGCAGGAGGCTTCCACGTAATATATATAATATTCTCCCTGTGTTGTTGAAGATCACTGCTTGGGCATTGGTGGTGCATCTTCTACTTTAGCTTTCTTTTGTTTAGAGACAGTAAATTTGGAAAATTGTAATAAGCTGTATATGGATTTCCGCTGCTCTGATGATTGATGTTGATTTTAGTTATCAGCTTATGCACTGTCTCACCTGTTTTATGTCAAGTATGTTGTTAATATATTTTATTCCATGCGCTGTGAGACATTCTACAGGTCCCTTGATTGGTTCATTCCCTTCTTTCTTTCCTTCTGACGACCGTTCTGTGCTAGCTGGGCATGTGTACAGCGCACTTTCGGAGGAAATGCAGGCTGGTGCGGGGCGGGCCGTCACACTTGGTATCAAAGCTCTAGGTTGCGTAGTTAACCTAGGGAAGTTATCAGGGAGAGATAATATACGTATACGAGAGAGCGTATTTGTGATTATTTTGATTTTTAAAAGCTATATATATATACTATTAGTAGTATAAGGATGAAGTCGTACTGCACTAGCACCACTATGGAGTCGTTAATTGTTTCCTTTTTCAGATTGACGATGAGCCGATATACTAGAGGTGCTGGTAGGGGAGCCAATAATGGGAATGCTGCTGACATGAGGACGATGTTTACTGACCTCATGAGAGAGATGCTTAGAGATGTACAGAGGGCAGCTCCCAATGGTGGAAATGGTGGTGGTCCAATAGTGCAGGCACCAAGAGTCGACTTCGCCAAGCTGAATAAGGATTATACTAGCCTTGGTGGGAAGCCGTTCCATGGAACGGAGTCGGCTACGGATGTTCAGGATTGGGTGGATAGTTGCGAATGTATCTTCGAGGATTTGGGTATCGAGGATGCGATGAAGAGAAAGCTAGCGTCCCGTCAGCTGCAAGGGCGGGCAATGAATTGGTGGAATGCTTTAAAGGCAGCTACTCCCGAAGATCAGATTACTTGGGAGCAGTTTAAGGCTCGCTTTAGCGAGAAGTTCATTCCAGCTGCTCAGAAGTCAGTGCTGTTTAAGAAATTCTTGGAGCTCAAGCAGAATGGCAGAGCTGTTTCGGAGTATATTGCTGAATTTGACACTTTGTCAAAATATGGGTTATCTCTTATTGATACTGCCGAGAAAAAGAATGAGAAATTCATAACTGGTTTGGATCAGTACTTGGGGGAAAAACTTATTAACCACATCGATGAGACGTTCGAATCGATTGTGGGGAAAGCGCTAAGATCAGAAAGTCTCTACCCTAAGTCGAAGACTGAGGTTGCATCTGCAGAAGAGCCAAAACCACAAGCAAGTGGTGGAGGCAAGGGTGGTTCCCAGAATAAGAGAAAGCAGAACCAAGCTAAGGATGGCCAGAAGAAAAAGAATAAGCAAGATGTGGAGTGCTTCAGCTGTGGTAAGAAGGGCCATTATGCTAGTAATTGTCGGGCCAAGCCAGCGGATAGGAAGTGCTTCAACTGTGGCCAAATGGGACATCACAAGGACAAGTGTCCACAACCCCCTAAGGAAAAGCAAATGGTGAAAGCCTACGCTCTTAATGCTATTCCTTCTTCGTCGAATGCCCCAACAGCGGCGGAGAAGGGAAAGAATGTCGTCATTCAAGGTATGCTTTCTGTTTATGATGTTCCTGTTAGAGTTTTGTTTGATACCGGAGCTTCCAGTTCTTTCATATCTAGTGACCTGGTAGATAGGTTAGGATTGGAACCCGAGATTGTCGATAGACCTTTAGTAGTGACGAACCCGATTGGTGGTTCGACTAGCTTTAGCATGATTTGTCGTAATGTGGTCTTATCGAGTCATGGATGCATGTTTGTTTGTGATTGCTTTGTTTTGGGCTTTACTGGGTTTGGCATTATTTTGGGAGTAGATTGGCTTCGAAGATACGGGGTGGTGGTAGATTGTGAGGGCTTTTTGCTGACAGCTAGAGCGGATGATGGGCGGAGGATAGTATTTGGTGGTCTACCCAGTGAGGGGGTATTGGCTAGTTTTCTAAACTCCCTCGACATTCCGCATAGTGAGTTGTCAGGTTTGCCCGTGGTTGGCCAGTATCCGGATGTTTTCGAAGAAGTGACCGGACTTCCACCACACCGAGAGATTGAGTTTCGTATTGATTTGGTAAAAGATGCCAGACCTATAGTGATGCCACTTCGTCGTATGGCACCAAGGGAGCAGCGAGAGCTCGAGGTGCAAGTCAACGATCTTTTGAAGAAGGGATTTATCAGAAGGAGTGTTTCTGAATGGGGAGCACCAGTCGTGTTTGCTACCAAGGCGGATGGTTCCCTTCGTTTGTGTGTAGACTACCGCGAGTTGAATAAAGTGACGAGGAAGAATAAGTATCCTCTACCGCGGATAGATGATTTGTTCGATCAGTTGAGTGGCACGAGGATATTTTCTCAGTTGGATCTCGCGACAGGTTTTCATCAGCTTAGATTGGAAGCTGAGAGTATAGCTAAAACGGCATTTCGAACGCCGTCTGGATTTTATGAATGGTTGGTGATGCCATTTGGGCTGACTAATGCCCCGGCATATTTTGTGGATCTTATGAATAGAGTATTCAGAGATCAGTTGAATAAGTTTGTCCTTGTGTTCGTTGATGATATTTTGGTCTATTCGAGGACAGAGGAAGAACACAAGGAACATTTAAGAGTAGCAATGGAGGTGTTGAGAAAACACCAATTGAAAGCAAAGTTTTCTAAGTGTCACTTCTGGAAGAGGGAAGTGAGGTTCTTGGGCCATGTTGTATCAGAGAATGGTATTGTCGTGGACCCAGCAAAGGTGGCTACGGTACAAGATTGGCCTACGCCCAAGAACGCAACAGATGTAAGAAGTTTCTTGGGATTAGCTGGATATTATCGTAAGTTTATCCAAGGTTTCTCCAAGATAGCAGCACCATTGACCCAGTTGACCAAGAAGAATCAAGCTTTTGTCTGGGATGAAAGGTGCGAGAATGCATTTAAAAATCTAAAGGACAAGTTGACAAGCGCACCAGTGTTAGTCATTACTAAGGGGGATGAAGAGATGACGGTATACACGGATGCCTGTGGTACCGGACTGGGTGCTGTATTGATGCAAGGCGGTAGGGTTGTAGCTTACGCAAGTCGGCAATTAAAACCACAGGAGAGGAGATACCCTACCCATGATTTAGAATTGGCAGCGATCGTGTTCGCGTTAAAGATGTGGAGACACTACCTCTTGGGAGAAAGATTTGAGCTGTTTACAGATCATAAGTCGTTGAAGTATCTATTCTCCCAGAAGGATTTAAATCTCCGTCAGTAGAGATGGTTAGAGTTCTTAGCTTCCTATGATTTTGACATCGCATACACACCGGGAAAGAGCAATGCGGTGGCTGATGCATTGAGTAGAAGACATGCCAGCTTAGGGGCTATGTTCCTTGAATGGAAGCAACTGGAGTTTATCGCGGGGTTTGATTTCAGACCAAAGTGCGAATTGGATCCAGAAATGTTAGCAAGTTTGACGATCAGACCCACTTTGATTGAACGGATCGGCTCTAGTCAGAGGGACGATCCTAACCTATTGGAAATCATCTCCAAGTTAGAGATGGGTATCGATGAGGAGATGAACAAGTATGGGCTTGATCGAGATAGATGGCTTAGAAAGAATGGAAAGCTTGTTGTACCCAATGTCAATGGATTAAGGGATGAAGTGCTTAGAGAATGTCATAACTCAAAGCTGACTATAAACCCCGGTGGTAACAAGATGTATCGAGATATGAAGCAGACTTACTACTGGGAAGGGATGAAAAGAGACGTTGGGAAGTTTATATCCAAGTGCATGAATTGCCAACTAGTTAAAGCCGAGCAAAAGAAGCCTAGTGGGTTGTTACAGCCCTTAGAAATTCCCGAATGGAAATGGGAGCAAGTCTCGATGGATTTCATCGATGGTTTACCAAGGACTAGATCGGGATATGACCGCATTTGGGTAATTGTAGATCGACTGACTAAAAGTGCAAGGTTTATACCAGTCAAATCGACCAGAACGGCAGCTAAGTTAGCAGAATTGTATATGAAGTGGGTAGTGAGATTTCATGGAGTACCTAAAGGCATTGTGAGCGACCGAGACCCGTTGTTTACTAGTGGGTTTTGGAAGAGCTTACAAGAGGCTCTAGGGTCAGAGTTACATCTCAGTACCGCATATCATCCTCAGACCGACGGTCAGACGGAAAGGGTGAATCGTATTTTGGAAGATCTCTTGAGAGCATGTATATTGGATTTTGGTGGATCATGGGATGACCATTTGCATCTAGTAGAGTTTGCATATAATAATAGTTACCAATCCAGTATCGGTATGGCTCCATTTGAAGCTTTGTATGGAAGACCGTGCAACTCACCATCATGTTGGATAGAGACTGGAGAGAAGTTTATGCCTGGACCAGACGTGGTGAGGGAAACTTCAGATAAAATCAAGATCATTCAACAACGAATGAAGGCAGCCCAAGATAGGCAGAAGAGTTATGCTGATAAGAGGAGAAGAGACCTAAAATTCTCCGTGGGTGACTTGGTGTTTGTCAAGATTTCTCCGTTGAAGAGCGTAATACGATTTGGCAGGAGAGGCAAATTAGCACCAAGATTTGTTGGTCCATTCCCTGTTCTTGAACCAGTCGGGAATTTGGCATATAAAATTGACTTACCAGAGAAAATGGCGGGAGTTCACAACGTATTTCATGTTTCCCAACTAAGGAAGTTCGTTCACGACTCAGATATGACTATTTCACCTGATCAGTTAGAGGACTTCGAAGTAGAACCCGAGGCGGTTGGGAACCGCAAGCCGGCCTGTATTGTCGCGCACGACATGAAGCAACTTCGAAGGAAGGCGGTGAAGCTAGTCAAGGTACAGTGGAGCGAGGACGAGAATGATTGTACTTGGGAAACAGAGGAGGACATAAGGAAGAAGTATCCAGAACTCTTTGTCTGGTAAGATTTTATTAGCGATTTAGTTTTCCGCATGCTAGGATAGACTTGTTTGCTTGTTTTGCATGTTTGATTGTTGTATGTGGTTGTTAGGCATGCGGGATCTTTTGTATGTTTTGGGTTAAGGAATTTCGGGGACGAAATTTCTTAAGGGGGGGAGAGTGTAACGACCAGTATTCTACGCATCATAGGATCGTAGAATTTTTTTTTTTTTTTACATACGAAGTCGTATGGTCATGTAACTTTGGGGGACGACTATTGGGGTCATTTCCCATGTTCATGATTTTTCCCGATTTTTAAATGACCATTTTACCCCTAGTTGGCACTGTTTTGGCCATAACTTTTGACTGGAAAGGAATTTTGACCTGAAACCACTTTCATTGGCTCCGGATGATGGTTTCTCTTTCCGTAGAGTGGTCACATTAGCCAAACGGACTTACCGTTTGGGAGATATGGCTAAAACAAGTTTCAGATGGTGAAAAACAGCTTAATTGGGCTTAACCGGGTGATTAGCAGCTAGGCCCAGAGGGGAATTTCGGGTTTAGGGGAATATAGGGGCTGATTAGGGTTAGAAAACATTTCTTTAGACATTTTCTAGCCGCCACTCTCATTCCTCTTAACCTAGCCATGGCCTCCACTCTCTAAATCTCTCTAAAACACCCAAAATCACTTCCTAATCAAGGATTAAGGCTTAGAGGCATCAAATCAAGGAGGATTAGCACAAGGACCGAGGTAGAGCTGCTGTTATATATTGGAATTCGTGCAAATCAGAGGTTCACTTCAGATCTGAAAGTTTTATTGTGGCAAAGGTGAGTGATTTGCATAGTTTTTGCACTAATTACGGTAATTAAGGGTAATTAGTGAAGATTAGCGAATTTATACGCTAATAAATTCTGGAAAAAATTTTAGAAACTCTTAAATAATATTTTATGCCTCTGGTAGAAATTTGGTTCGATTTGATTAAGTTTTGCTAAGTATATCACTTGATTTGCTTAAACATGTTTAAGGGAAATTTGGGGTTATGACCATGTTTGATCCATTTTATCTGCTATGATTTGTGTTATGGTGATTGTGGTCGATATTATATGTTGCTATGACTGTATGAGATGTTTTGTGATTGTTTAGAAGTGTTAGTTTGGTCAAAAACGCCGTCGAATGGCGAAAGACTGTCGCTGGAACGAAGTACAGGAATTTACCCGGATCGGATCGCCCCCTATGAGCACGATCCGATTGGAGCTCGCGCCACGACACGACCCGATCCGCCTATGGATGGTGACCACGAACTGACCCCTCGCGTCTGAAGTTCACGATCCGATTCGATGGAAACTGGAGACCACGATCCAAATAGAAGGCACGAACTGAACTGGCTTTCCGACCCGATCCACTTCAGAAGCACGATCCGAACCGGAGTTATGCACTTGAGAGGACGCCGCGAGCTGAAGGGCATGACCTGGAGAGGTGCGACCCGATCCGACAAAGGAAGAACGATCCGATCCGATTGGGGAGGCGCGTCACGAACCGAACCATCCAAGGGAGCATGATCCGAGGAGAAAACTGAATGAAGACCGATCCGGAAGTGAAGACTATAACCCGAGACGCAAAGGAAGTCCAAATGAGAAGTTAGAGCTCAAGATTCAGATGGGAATCAACGAGTTCGCTTCATGGTTGGGCTTTGCTGCGGGACGCGTGCTAAGGAGTTATCGACGTCTATAGCTTTGGACCACTATGGTAGGAGGTACGAAGGCGGATTCAGGGTCATTATGGCATAGGTAGGACCAAGGGCTACAACCAATGAAGTGGGTCATTGAAATGTTTGGTCATGACTCTATATGTTTAGCTTGGTCATAGCAGGGTTTCTACAAGTCGGGATTCGTCGTTACCTCAGTTTGTCTAGTGTTCCGAAGTGGTAGACGCCGTACGCTTTACGCACTGAGTGAGAGATGTGAGGATGGTTGCTATGGATGATTTGTTTGCTATCATTGTGACATGCACACCCCACCCCCTATTCTTACACTATTCATTATGGCGCCTTGGAGTATTGTACGGTATGTGGTACTAACTCTTTGGTTGCAGGTCCAGGTTCAGGTATGGCTTAGTATACCTGTTATTATTCTGTTTAGATGCTTATCGCTCATACCAGGCTTTATGTCTGACCCAGAGTTTTATGTCTCCTCTTATTACTCTGGGTGCTCACACGAGCAGACTAGAGACAGGTTAGCTGGTGATGCACGGGTAGATGATCCGGAGACAAGCAGGAGGCTTCCACGTAATATATATAATATTCTCCCTGTGTTGTTGAAGATCACTGCTTGGGCATTGGTGGTGCATCTTCTACTTTAGCTTTCTTTTGTTTAGAGACAGTAAATTTGGAAAATTGTAATAAGCTGTATATGGATTTCCGCTGCTCTGATGATTGATGTTGATTTTAGTTATCAGCTTATGCACTGTCTCACCTGTTTTATGTCAAGTATGTTGTTAATATATTTTATTCCATGCGCTGTGAGACATTCTACAGGTCCCTTGATTGGTTCATTCCCTTCTTTCTTTCCTTCTGACGACCGTTCTGTGCTAGCTGGGCATGTGTACAGCGCACTTTCGGAGGAAATGCAGGCTGGTGCGGGGCGGGCCGTCACAGTTTCACCGCAATACAACATAACCAACATTTCAATAAATATACACATAACACCACGTGAATTTAATAAAGAATGAACATAAATTCCCCAATAACATAAACAATTAATTTTTTTAATAAAAAAAAAGAAATCTCACCGATAGCTTTTAATTTTGAACAACTCAGATCTGGATTTTGACCAAAATCTAATGTGCTCCATTCCAACTCTAGTCCATTTCAAGTTGTAGATTTCTTTTCTGCGAATCCAACGCTTTTTGTTTCGCTGAATTCCGATTGAATTTGAATAAGTCATGATCGTTTTAAACTTAAAATAATTTAAATGGAATAATAATTTAAACTTAATTAAGGTTTTAAACTAATTAACCTTCCTCCCTTTAAGCCTCTTCTTCACTGTGTATCACGTTTCCAGGTGCTAAAAGAACGAACCCATCGTTCGCTATTAGGGTTTAAACCCGCGGCCTCCACACACGACCGTACCCTCATCGCCTTCCTCCACGCCGACCGCCGTCGTGATCTCCTCCAGCACCTCGAATGGCGCGCCGCTCGCACCTCAGCCCCGACCAGGAAACGCCACCGAACTCCGGCTGTTTGAGCTCCAATATCCGTCCATCCATGATGTAAAACTTCATCACCACCGTTGGTCTCATAGGACTCGATGTATACTTCGATTTCGTATTTATGTTTTTCAAGATTTATTGCATAGATTGGTAGTAAGGGGAGAATCAAGTTAGACACGCATCAAACAAACATACATTAACAGAAATCGATTTAATTCACATGGAACGAAATCCAATGTTAGACACGCATCCATTTACTAGCTTATGCTCTGGGTCTGAGCGAAAGCCAAATCCGAACAATCAACAATAGTCCGGACGGCCACCACTGAAGCCCCTTCAAGGTAGCTACTCCCATCAAGGGTCTCAGTAGCAACACATCCATTCGATGTGAAGATCGTCGGTCTTCAACCACCGTCTTCATCTTCGACTCTTCATCGTCGTAGTAATTATTCGGAATGGGTTAAACCCGGTCTTCCCGAATAACTCACGTATTTTTATAATTAAAAATCAAGTACTATAAAGACACATCCAACGCCTCATTCCAATTCAGAATATTCCTTTGAATAAAATATTCACATTATCTTATCAAAGATAAATTCTTCAAATTTATTCTTAAATCCTTCTTTTAAAGATTTGTTAAAACCCCAATTTGGTTTTAAATATCAAAAATCATTATTCAACGATTATTTACATTTAATAAATTTATCTTATCTTAACTGGGTTAAAGAACTAATGTCATTAAAAACATAGTTCACGTTAAACCCAACAATCATGTTCCATACAATATGGAATTTCCACAGAAATCAAATCAACAAATAATTGTTATAAATTTCTGTATCCGACCAATAATATAAATGGAATAATGGTAAAGCCTCTTAAATTCCATATGTAGTATCGGTCTTCCTTTACAGAAGCTTATCTCGGTTATTATTAATTCGAATTCCATTCAATTCCAATTTAATATATTAAATTGGAAAACTTGGCTTTTGGAAAATTCCCATTTAAATCTTAATAAAAGATTTATAAATTCCAAAATATATTTTCACTGTCAGTTGGGTTAAAGAACACATGTCACTAAAAAAACATGGTTCATAATAAACCCTACTCACATTTCATCTTATTTCAATTACTAAATATAATTGAAAACTTTAATAATCTAAATTAAAAGATTATTCTTTTCCAACGGGGTTTAAGAACAGTGTTATTTAAGACGCTATTCACGACAAACCCAAAATCCAATTTATTCAATTTAATTTCCAATTAAATATTAACCAATTGGAAAACTTCATTAAATCTAAATTTAATGATTTATTCCAGTTGATGACTAGTTTATTTCAATAAAATATATTTTTCTAAAATATATTCTTTTTCTAAGATATTTCCTAAAATATTCCTTTTCTAGAATATTCTTTATTGGAATGTGACTCAATCAACAACCATATACTGCATGAAATCAACAATCATGGTGAATAATTATCAAACCTCCAATTAATCAACCAGAGTGGATTCTACACTAAATATTGGGACTAGTGTAGATCAAATATCATCCCAACACCCGTGTGGGGTTTCATCCAACAATCAAATAATAAATTATTTGTGCACTTGGGCGATGTGTAAAAATTATCAACCCAATCACATAAACAAGTCGGATGACTTGAAAATGGAAGTGTAATATTCAGTTTGAATATACTAACCATATATTTAACACATCAAACATTTCAACATCACAGCCATATATTCCAATTATTTTTATTGTGGACAAATGACAATAAAAATCTAATCTCTTATTCCAATTCTTTTTATTGTTAACAAGTGACAATAAAAATCTTAACTTTTATTTCTAATCCTTTCAACATTAACGAGTGACAATAAAAATCTTAACTTTTATTTCTAATCTTTTGTGTAGTCCTTTTTCGATGACCAGAAATGAATATTTTTGGTGAGATCCTTTTAAGTGACCAAAAACAAATATTTGGGTGTAATCCTTTTCAATGGCCAAAAATGATTATTTTGGTTAAACTCTTTTTAATGACCAAAAATGTACATTTTTGGTTTAATCATTTTTAGTGACCAAAAATGTATATTTTTGGTTTAACCATTTTAAATGGCAAAACTAAATGTTTGTACTTCATTCCTATAAAATGACCAAAAATGAATGTTTTCAATACATTCTATTTAATTTGCAAAAATGAACATTTCCAATTCATTCTTTTTAAAATGACCAAACTGACAATTTTGTCTAATTCTTTTAATGTAAACAAAAATGTAAATTTTTGTTTAACCTTTTTAATGATCAAAGCGTAATCTTTCTTCTTAATGATCAAAATGTATATTTTGGTCAAACTCTTTTTTTTTATGCACAAAAATGTTTACCTTGGTCTCATTCTTTTTAAATGAGAGAAATGTCTATTTTAAATATCACCTAAAAATGCAATCCTTTAATCCTATTCTTTTAATGAGAATAATATTACATAAAAAATGTCTTTTTTTATTTCATTCTTTTTAAAGTGACAAAAATGTCTCTTTTTATTTCATCCTTTTCAATTGACAAAAGTGGACATTTTTGTCTCATTCTTCTTTACTGATAAAAATGAATGGTTTGTTTACATTCTTCTGAATTAGACAAAAATGAATGTTCTCAATTTATTCTTTTAAAATAACAAAAATGAATGTTTTTGTTTATTTCTTATAAAATGACCAAAAAGAATGTTTTATTTTCATTCTCATAAAATGACCAAAAATGAATGTCTTATTTTCATTCTTATAAAATGAACAAAAAGAATGTTTTATTTTCATTCTTATAAAATGAACAAAAGGTACATTTTTGTTTAATTCTTATTAATTTGCAAAGATGAGCATTTCATATTCATTCTTTTTAATGTATAAAAATATACATTTTCTAATCATTCTTTTTAATGTATAAAAATATACATTTTCTAATCATTCTTTTTAATGTATAAAAATATACATTTTCTAATGACATTTTAATATGATGACATTTCTAACCAACATGATATTATAATTCTAACCTAACCTTTCATAACCGAAATGATATTATAGTTCCAACCTAACCTTTCATAACCGAAATGATATTATAGTTCCAACCTAACCTTTCATAACCAAAATGATATTATAGTTCCAACCTAACCTTTCATAACCAAAATGATATTATAGTTCCAACCTAACCTTTCATAACCAAAATGATATTATAGTTCCAATATGACATTTCATATCAAAGTGATATTATAATTCAATAAGTGAAAATAAAAAGGCAATCTTTTTATTATAATCTTTTATTTGTAATCTCTTTATTCTAAACATTCTAATACAAATGTTAAATTGGTTTCAATAACATGTTTTGATAAAAATTTAATTTTTATTCCAATTAACATGTTTTGACAAGAATTTATATTTTCATCTCAACGAGACTATATTAACAAAAGTGAATATTTTTCTTATTAATCTAAACTAAACTGATGATGTCAATTTTATTTCACTAATCATGATTTAATCAAAAATGTCAATATTTATTTTTGTTAGTTCTAATACAATAAAATGCAATCTTTATTTTTGTTGATTCTAATTTCAATTAAAATAACATTTCTATGTTGTAACAAACATGATACACACAATTTCATTCACTGATTGACCGCAATACAACATAACCAACATTTCAATAAATATACACATAACACCACATGAATTTTATAAAGAATGAACATAAATTCCACAATAACATAAATAATTAATTTTTTTAATAAAAAAAAGAAATTTCACCGATAGCTTTTAATTCTGAACAACTCAGATCTGGATTTTGACCAAAATCTAATATGCTCCGTTCCAACACTAGTCCATTTCAAGTTGTAGATTTCTTTTCTGCGAATCCAACGCTTTTTGTTTCGATGAATTCCGATTGAATTTGAATAAATTATGATCGTTTTAATCTTAAAATAATTTAAATGGAATAATAATTTAAACTTAATTAAGGTTTTAAAGTAATTAACCTTCCTCCCTTTAAGCCTCTTCTTCACTATGTATCTCGTTTCCAGGTGCCAAAAGAACGAACCCATCGTTCGCTATTAGGGTTTAAACCCGCGGCCTCCACACACGACCGTACCCTCATCGCCTTCCTCCACGCCGACCGCCGTCGTGATCTCCTCCAGCACCTCGAACGGCGCGCCGCTCGCACCTCAGCCCCGACCAGGAAACGCCACCGAACTCCGGCTGTTTGAGCTCCAATATCAGTCCATCCATGATGTAAAACTTCATCACCACCGTTGGTCTCATAGGACTCGATGTATACTTCAATTTCGTATTTATGTTTTTCAAGATTTATTGTATAGATTGGTAGTAAGGGGAGAATCAAGTTCGGACGTTTCTGGCCATTCATGAATAACATGGCGGCGGCTTCCTGAGTGTATAGATTAGGGTTTGGTAAATTGGGATTATTTATATAATAATATAGTATTTAAATTCTAAATTAAAGCCCGTTAGTCTTTTTCAGTCCCGATTTCAGCCCAACAAAAGATGTCCCTAGGCAAATACCCACGCTCCGAACGCAATGGGCTAGGTCCCGTCAGCCCAAACGAACGTCTTCAGCATGTTTTATTTAATTTAATATTTAATTCATTTGTTTAATTAATCCAATCTTTCATTTAAATTCACCGGGGCCACATACGACCTCTTAAAATTACAGAAAAATTATTTCTAGCTTTGTTTTGATGATACGGTCCTAACAAGACTAATTTCGTCGAATTCTGAGACCATTTGAAAAATGGCCATTTTCAAGTCGATTAAATTTGACTTAAACTGACAAAACACATTTTCTTTTGCCACGCTCGCATATTAATTCGAAAAATTATGAAAATTGAAACTTAGCAATAATTTGACATTCCGGTTCCAACAAAAGTGGTTTTGTCGAAAACCGAGGTCATTTGAAAAATGACTATTTTTAAGGCCAATATATTATATTTAAATATATATATAAATTCTACAGCGACTTTTCTAAATTTTAAACTGGACATAACTTTCAAATTATAAAGTGAAATTTCAATTTTTCAGATTCGTTAGAAAGATATGATTAAACAGATTAAAATATTTCTGGTTTCGCTCAATTCTGATTTAAAATGAATCATGTACATTCAGTCAAAGTTCAAATTCAAATTTTCAAACTGCAGCGCTATTTTAAACTCCTTTTATATTTAAATTGAATTTATTCGTTTTAAAATAAATTTTTCATCGTTATTATTTAAAATAAGTTGTTTTAAACATCCTAAATTCACTAAAATTTCTAAAATAAAAATTTTTAATTGGCCCTAAAATTCCGGGTTGTTACAACAATCAAAACCGAAATGTCACGTGTTGGAAATTGGATTTCCGTCATGAGTCGAGGCAAGGGATGTACTCCTCGCCGGCTTCGAGACACTCTAGCAAATGCCTCAGGATCTCCCGCAGTAGGCCGTTGGATCCTCCAAGGCCGGCCCTCCCTTACGTTTGAGGATCAGTATTCCTGAACACACGTTTCCCGGTCCTATAGGACCTATATCCATCGGCTCCTGGAGTAGCCGATATATCCGAGGCGCCTCGCATTCCAACAACCACAAAGGTAAAAATAATATAAATGTTTGGGCTTGCAAAACCCCGACACCACCCATAGCTAGAAAGAAACGTCATGTCCTCCTTGGGTCCCTTATCCCGTTTTTAACTCATACCGAGGTGTGAGGCTCGCGATTTAACACTATACACAAAGCTGTGCTATATTAAAGTCGTGCTTTGATCATCAACCACAAGACTCTGCTTTTCAACAGAAGCCTTGATCATTTGCATCTCAGCATGCCATAATGGCAATTCACGCCATGCGACTGATGTCTATCGATATATAACCTCTGAGCTAGTACGTCTCAGAGAAGGGCGTTGAGTAAGAGAATAAATTCTCCACCGCCAAACAGATATATATTTAATAGAAATCAATCAACACAGAATAAAATCCAATGTCAGACACACAACCATTTACAAGTTCGTTCAGGGTCTGAATGAAACCGTAGGCACCTTATTCCTCGGCCCATATGTCTAATACAAGAGAGAGGTTCTCGCATATCCGGTCGATCTCCAAGTACGTCTAGACGATCACCACTTATTACCTCGTCTTGGGTGTACAGCCCAATCAAGACATCAGTAATCATCCAAACGATGTGAAGACCTCCGGTCTTCAACCACCATCTTTATCGTCAAGGTATCGTCGAATCAGTTATTCAGATTGGGTATAAACCCGGCCTTTCCGAATAACTCGCGCATGTAATAAACAAGTGCTATAAAAACGCAATATACGCCTCATTCCAATTCTGAATATTCTTTTATTTAAATATTCACATCCTTAGGGATTTGTTCCCATTAATTTTATCAGAGATAAATTCTTTAAAATTTATTCTTTAATCTTCCTTTCGATATCAATTCAAACCATATTAAGGTTTTCCAAACTAGTTAGGATTAACGCACCTTACCGAAGTAATCATTTGTTTAATTTCCCAATCCCAACCTATTCATCCCATGGAGCAAAACTGGTAATACTCCATATCTAACACCATAGTGTTATCGGTAAATATTAACTACCATTTCACGTTCAAATCTAGTTAAAGATTTAACTATCGCTTGGAGCAAAACTGGTGATATTCCATTTTCGATCGTTTTCTTGAATTGATAGTTTTAATTATCACATTCACTTTCCAATCTAACCTTAGATTC
Source organism: Allium sativum (assembly GCA_030737875.1). Lineage (NCBI taxonomy): Eukaryota > Viridiplantae > Streptophyta > Magnoliopsida > Asparagales > Amaryllidaceae > Allium > Allium sativum. The sequence continues at coordinate 488,725,379 of CM060918.1, read as the reverse complement.
ATTAAAACTCCATTTAGTTTTAATCTTCCCAAAAATCAATATTAATGATTATTCAAAGCTAAGAAATTAATCTTATCTTTAACTGGGTAAAAGAACCAATGTCATTTAAAACACGGTTCACGATAACCCAAAATCACATTCCATTTTATTCCAATTACTAAGTATAACTGGAAATTCTAATAATCTTAATTAAAAGATTTATTCTTTTCACACGGGGTTTAAGAACAGTGTTACTGAAGACATCATTCCATCAGTCCCTAACCGTAAATTAGTAAGAGAACAATTCCCTAAGTATTAATCCCAAAGGCCGAAACCAACATCAGATAAATACCCAGGAAACCATTCAACTTAGCTAATCTCCAGTTAGTTTCTAATTTTCTTGACTCCATTGGGTTTAAGAACAACATTTTTAAACATACCATTCACGACAAACCCAAAATTCAATTCAATTCCAGTTAAATATTATTTAATTGGTAAATTTCATTAAATCTTCATAAAAAGATTTAATCTTTTCTCAACTGGGTTTAAGAACAGTGTTAGTGAAGACACCATTCCATCAGTCTCTAACCGTAAATTAGTAAGAGAACAATTCCCTAAGTTTTAATCTCGAAGGTCGAAACCAACATCAGATCAATACCCAGGAAACCATTCAACTTAGCTTATCTCAAGTTAGTTTCTAATTTTCTTAACTTTATTGGGTTTAAGAACAGTATTATTAAAGATGCCATTCATGACAAACCCAAAATTTGATTCCATTGTTAATCGCGTTAAAGAACAAGTGTTATTTAAAACACCGTTCATGATAAACCCAAAAACCAATTTGATATTAAATACAAGGCTCTGAATAAAAAATATATCGGCTTATATTCAATATCAAATTCTGAAACCAACAAGTATCGTATTGGGAATAACGATATATATATCTTCCAAATTCCTCTACAATGTCCGTATAATCACGGAATCCAATATCGAAATATTCCGAAGATAATTTCGATTCAAATCCATTCCAATTCATATATTGGAAATTCTAGTTATTTTTAAAACCGTTTCAAATCCAATTTATTTATTTAAAAGTATTGGATTATAATTCTAGTTCATAACTAGTTCATTTCGATAAAAATATATTTTTATCTTTTCAAATATGGAATTTTGCATCCCAATTCTTCCAAATCATTTATTATGATTTTACACAAATTATTGATATTTTTAATAATTTAATTAAGGCCCGTATAGTCGATTTCCTTAAACGGTCGTCGAACTGCACTTACAGTGATCTTTTCCTAATTTGATTTGGACATAATTCCAAATCCAACCGTTAGATTTCAAATCTCTTGTATTCAGTGGAAAGCTCTCTTTGATACAAACCCAACGTTCCAGTCTTAGGAGAATCCTATGGTCGGATATCCCGTAATGTCCATTCGAAGTCAATGGTCGAAATTCGCGAACTGTCGTGGCACGTTCTATTCAGGCCATTATATATATATATATATATATATATATATATATATATATATATATATATGTATATACTATATATATTTCATCGATTTCCATTTAAAACGTATTTTATAAATCGTTTTAAATTCGTTTTGAAAACGATTTCAACTTCATATTCAATTTCAAATCAAAATTGAATATTCCATACCATTAATATATAAATGATAATATTTTCAAAACATTAGATTCTGAAATCAATTCATTTTCGATATTCATTTTAAAAATGAATAAAATCGATATAAATATCATTTGCATCAAAATGGCACACATCTAATCAAAACGGCTTTATATATTTAAATATTTTCGTGTCCATCCCAAATCGGACATCGAAATCAGATTTTGATTCTTTTCTAAATATTACTTTAAAATATTCGTTGTTTTAAAATGTTCATTATTTTAAAATATTCATTCTTTCTGAACTGGAATCAGACGCAGTCAATTACCATATAATGTTATTTATATGGATTTCATACAAGACATGTATAGAACAACAATGATAAACAATCAACCATCATCCAGAGTGCATTACACAACTGCATAGGCGTTAAATATAAATAATCAACGCTTACAATAGCTTGTCAACAAATCGATTGACATACAACTAAATATTGGGATTAGTGTATGTCTAATATCATCCCAATACCCGTGTTGGGGTTTTCAAACAACAAACACTAATTATTATTTGTGCAGTTGGGCGATGTGTAAAATTTTATCGTCCCAATCCATATCAGTCAAATGTGTGTACATAAACAAATCATCCAATTTGTAAATGAATAAAAAACGTTAAAAATTATATTTTAACGCATGAATATTTAATACAGTCCATTTCACATCACAAACAATTTTCACAACACTATCAAACAAACAAGTCTTCCATGGTCTGTGGACGACGGGGAGCAGTTCATATATGCACTTATAAAATAAATAACTGTATAAAGAAAATTATAATGAGGAGTTCTCACCTTAGGTTTCCACTCTGCCATTTTTATTTCTGAATTTCAGAACAGTCCTGACTTGCCTGAAATTCAAACGCAATCTTCTTCACGCTGTTCATAGTAAAAATCACGTTTTTATTTCAATTCTAAAAATTATATTTTTACTTCGCTAAAAAATGTATTTTTAGTTCACTAAAAAATATAATTTTACCTCGCTATGTAAATAAAAATCATATTTTTATAGTGTTAAAAATCGTATCTTTACAACGCCACTACATGTATAAAAATCATATTTTTATACCGTCACTATATATATAAAAATAGTATTTTTATAACGCTACATACATAATAAAAATCATATTTTTATCATTTCTCTATCAATATAAAAATCATATTTTTATGGTCTCTCTATCAATATAAAAATCATATTTTTATCGTTTCTTTGTCAATATAAAAGTCATATTTTTATCGTTTCTCTATCAATATAAAAATCATATTTTTATACTATTAAAAATCTTATCTTTATCTAACATAAAAACCTAGTTTTCATTAACATAAAAATCAATTTTTTGTATAAATAAAAACTGATTTTATAAATTAAAAATTGATTTTTATAAACTAAAAATCACCTGAGGGGCGCTGGGAGGGGTAGCTGGAGGTTGGCTTGGCGGCGGCGAGGTGTTGGGGGGCGCGGAGGGTCTGAAGTGGCTGGCGGAGCCAGGGAATGGCGCCGGCTAGGGGATCCGGCGGTTGGAGCATCGGTTTGGGGGTTGGGGGAATCGAAGTGGAAAGAGGAAGGAGGGACCGTCGGTGGTCTCTTGGGGTGGCGGCGCCTGAGGCGCGGCAGCCCTGCTGGCTGTGGCGGAGGCGATTTCATCCCCCCGTCGATCCTCCTTTTTTTTCTGAATGGATCGGGGAAAGAGAAAGTGGAGAGGGGGGTTAGTGCAAACAGTTTTATTTATTTTATTATTTTTCTTTATTTAATTCTCCAAAAATGTGTTTTTCATTCTAACTCCGAACGAGACCCAACGACTACCGCCCCTTGTTAATTACCCCTATTCCGAACATAATGGGAAATGTATCGTAAGACAGTTCGATTGTTTCGATCAGTTTTCATCAAAATTAAAATATAATTCAATGTATATTTAATTTAAATACACATTTTAAATTACCGGGGTCACATACTAACTCCGAGAATTCCAGAAAAATAAATCTAGTTGTGTTTTAACGATACGGTCCTAACAAAACTAAATTCGTCGAATTTGGAGACCGTTTGAAAAACGGTCATTTTCCAGTCGATTAAATTCAAATTGAAATTACCAAACACGTTTAAATAAGCCATGCTCACATATTGATTCCAAAAATTATGAAAATTGGAATCTAGCAATAATTTGATATTCCGGATCCAACAAAAGTGGTCTCGTCGAAAACGAAGGCCGTTTGCAAAATCTCCATTTTTAAGGGTTAAAATTCCATAGCGACCATTCTGAATTTTCAACTGGACATAACTTTTTATTCCCGCTATGAAATTTCAATTTTTCGGATTTGTTGGAAATATATTTTCAAAAGATTCAAATATTTTTGGTCTCACTAAAATCCGGTTAATTTTGAATCCTGTACATTCATTTGAAATTTGAAATCGTATTTTCAAACTACCGCGCCATTTCCAATTCCTTTTATAATTAAAATAAATATTTACATTCTGACTTCAATTCAGATAAATATATACGTTCTAATTCTATTCAAAATAAATTTCTGTCCATTATTATTTAAAATAAATCATTTTAAATATTAAAAATTCATTAAAATTGCCAAAATAAAATTTTTAAATTGATTCTGATTTTCTGGGTTGTTACAATCTCCCCCACTTAAAATCTTTTCATCCTCGAAAAGGAACGGAGCTGAAAGTTGTTTATCTAATCAACTCAACTTTCAGTCTGGCTTTCATTCTTCAACTTTTCAGTTTCTAAGAATTTTCCAATTCTTCAAAAATTTGGCTAGCACCCTAAATTTTCGAAAAATTTCGCCATAACCTCCTCTGTACGGGGAGCATCGGGAAAATCCCCAAACCACCACATAGGCCCTCTCATCTCAAGAAGAAAAAGAAAAAGCCAAGTGGCTAGCCAATCGGCTCATAAAATCATCCAAACCCAATAAGTTAGTAAACATGTACCTATTTGTCGGGCATACAATTTTATTCCTCTGCTTAGCTTCCCCGCTATGACATGTTCAGTGTATATACATGTATATGCATGCAATTCCAAACAATTTTCAATTCAGCTCAAAATTTGATTCAATTTGGCTTAATGGTTCAAAATTTTAATTAATCAAACAACACAACCGGCAGTCAATTAGTTGACTATCTTTTCAAATTCATAATTTATTATATACTCAAAAATCATGTTTTTGATGCCAAATCACAACAATAACCCTATCTAGTTTTGGTTCTCACACCAGTCAATTGGAAATATATAGACATCCCAGTTTCGAAACTCGAACACGAATGCTGATGATGTCTAGACTATAATCAGAATCGTCTCCGGGCGACTAGAGTGTGATTCTATATCTATCCAGTATATTAAAACTTCGAATATACATTTGCAAGGCGTATATGCAAAATCTTTATATATTGGATTATCCAAATCCAATACAAATAAATATTCAAATATGTATGAAATGGTTTAAATTTTCAAAACAATATTTGGTTTTCATTTTTATTTTCAAAACACTACTCTTCACACTTATTCTAGGATACTACTGATCCTATCTCTAACGAGTCATTCCCATTGGTGTAACACCCCACCTCCGCTAGGGTCACTCACAAAGGGAATGCACTAGTTTTGGTGGAGTATTATCTAGGTAAACGTACACAGAGATGTCACAAGGCAGAACACAAATAAAGCAGCGGTAGAAATTAGAAACCAAATTTCATTACTTTCAAGAAAAGAGTCAAAACCTCATATATCCAAAGTACAAATTATTCCATTACATCAAGTTCTAAATAAAGAAGCATAAACTTAAGATAAAAAAGTAAATTATTCCCCAAAGATAGCAGAAGTGCAGCCATAGCATAGCTCAAGACCAAACCGTACATGAGCTGACAGAAAGCGAGCTAAATCCAAGCTAAGAGCTGACCAAACCATACATGAGCCTGCCAAACCGGGAAAGCTTCCCACCTCCGTTGCGTTCTTAGGAATTTTCCAGTCTTGCATCGCAACTACCTTTGCGGGGTCCACGCCTATGCCTTGCTTAGAAACTACATGTCCAAGAAACCGAACTTCCTTCCTCCAAAAATGGCATTTGGAGCACTTAGCCTTTAATTGGTGTGCTCTAAGCATATCCATGACTTCCTTGAGATGTCAAGCATGCTCTTCTTCATCCTTTGTGAAGATCAAAATATCGTCCACGCAAACCACTACAAACTTGTTAAGGAACTCCCGAAACACCGTACTCATCAAATCTACAAAGTACGCGGGTGCATTCGTTAACCCAAACGGCATGACGAGCCATTTGAAGAACCCATCTGGAGTCCTAAACGCAGTTTTGTCAATGCTATCCTCAGCTACTCTAAGCCGATGGAATCCTGTGGCTAGATCAAGTTGAGAGAAAACAGATGCTCCCACAAGCTGGTCAAACAAATCGTCGATTCTTGGTAGTGGGTGTCTATTTTTCTTAGTTAGCTTGTTTAACTCACGATAATCTACGCATAGACGAAGCGAACCATCCGCCTTAGTAGCGAATACCACCGGAGCACCCCATTCAGAAATGCTTCGTCTTATGAAATTTTTCTCAAGCAACTCCTTAAATTGTTTACTGAGCTCTCTTCTTTCTCGCGGGGCCATATGCCTAACGGGCAATGAAACTGGCTTGGCATTATCAACAAGATAAATACGGAAATCTATCTCGCGTTTAGGGGGTAACCCCTTCACCTCATCAAAGACATCTGGATATTCTCGGACCACTCTTACATATTGCAAATTGTCGATGGACGAGTCAAGAGATTCAAGATAACACAACATGACCGTACCCTTAGGGTTACAAGAAATTTCAAGGGTATTACCAAGGCGAGTCATGAACCTCACTACCCTTCGTTCACAATCAAGAATGGCTCCATAATTGGACAACCAATCCATACCTAGAATCAAACCGTATCCCATAAATCCGAGAACATAAGCATTACACGTGAATTCTACGCTTAAGAAAGAAATCCTCAAATCCACACACATCATAGATAAATGAGCGGAGCCTCCAATTGGATTTGAAACACTAACGGGATCCTCAACTAGACTAGTACTTAGGTGCAGATTTTCAACAATATCAGAAGAAATAAAAGTATGTGATGCACCAGAGTCAAATAAGGTTCGAACAGGAAAGTCAGAAAGTGTAACACCCCACGTCCATTAATGTCACTCACAAAGGGAATGCATTAACTTCCATGGAGCATTTTAAGTAAGTATAGAATAGAAAATCACAACAAGACAGATATAAAGCAGTACTTGAAAATTAAAACTTTATTTCATTGCAACGGATAAACCCATATGTTTGATTACATCATCAAAACCATAAACCAAAGTCAAGTACATCATATCCATCTTGATAAAACAAAGTACATAAACTGAAAGACATAATCCCCAACATTAAAATAGCCATAAATAAAGAGAAGCTGAACTTTACTTCAGCGGTCCAAGAAATCTTCTAAAAGCAGTCCAAGATCAAGCTCCACTGGTTCTAGTTCCAACCTGAGCACCTGGAGGGGGGAAAAGGAAAGAGATGGAAAAGGGGGTCAGACATAAAGTCTGGCGAGTGCGATAATTCTAACAATATAATTAACAAAGTAACTAGGCTAAGGCATAAGTTGGAAAATAGGGAAATGACCATGGACCATTGAGTATGACAGAGTAAACAAGGAAACAAGATGAATTACGATATCGTTAAAGCGCACCTAAACTACAATAGGATAATTACTGAACTACACCAACACTATGGGAAAATTCCTAAACTGCACCGCCACTAGTATACTGCACCACTACTAGTCACCCTAAGATTGATCCCGCCTACCGACTTAATAATGATATTGGTAGTTTCGTGCACCCCTAGCTGCCTTCATAGGTGCTGTCTGCCCCTATCTCCACTAGGTGTACCCACTACCCCCAAGCGATCGGCTTCCTAACTCGTAGATACCTGTGCTGGCCCCACAGTGGGGTGTATCACTCCCCAAAGTGGCAACCCGATACCACCAAGAATGCACGGCTTATACCTACACGATGCAACAACGTCTTACCTACCAGCCCGGGTCCACACACGCATATGAACCCATTAGACTTGCGTTGCCACTGCTAACCCGGTTTGGCCTCTTACAGTCAAGCCCAGTATGTGTGTCCCGTCCTCGACTTGGGTCGAGCCCACAAAGATACGTATGGGTTACTGGTTGAAACGGGCCCCCATTACTTAACACAAGCTATCCACCTAAGCTTGGTCCCCTCTAGTACATCCCACTTAACCCATTTCTTATTCATGTTTCAATTACATGTTTCATATTTTGGTTAAGTGTTTCTAATCGTATTTCCAAATGCCACCAATGGCACCCACTAGATTCCACATGCCATCCAAGGCACCCACTTAACCCCCTCATTTCCCACTACATGCTTATCTGGTTAAGTGTTTCTTAATTCATTAAGACCGTAACCTCATAAAGACCTCTCACATTAGACTAGCATTTGTGGCAGCTGGATTTACCGGGCGGGTCCGGGCAGTCTTACACCACAAAAGAGCCTAACCTCGTGTCTTTACAATTGTTACGTATTTAGTTTATGCCTAAGACCTCTCACATTAGACTGACATTTGTGGCAGCTGGATTTGCCGGGTGGGTCCGGGCAGTCTTACACCACAAAAGAGTCTAACCTCGTGTCTTAGACGATTAATTACTCCTAATTAATCACCCCCGATTTGAATTACTTTCCCTATTCAAATTATCAATCAATTCCAAATTTAGCGATGTCCATAATTGACTCAATTATGTCCATCCATTTATGGTATGTAAAATCATACCAATTTCACCACAATTTTATTTTATGCCTTTTAAGGCATTTATGCCAATTAAACATTTTTAATATTATCCCCTTTTTCCCCACGTAGTACGTTTGTTCGTTTAACGTAAAGATATACGTTAGACTCGAATAGTCTAACTCATGGAATAAAAGAAAACATCACATACATAATTAAAACATAGATCTAACATAGGGGTGAACTTGCATATGTGATTGATGTTCTACATCTAAAACTTGCATAGGCCAAGATTACAACTTGCATAACAACATGTGTCATGGTTCCAAATTTAAAGGTGTGAACTTGATGAGAAATTGGCCACAAACTTGCATAAACATCATGTATAACATAGATCCAAATCTAAAGGTGTGAACTTGATGAAATAATGGCCAAAAACTTGCATAGACAACATATGTCATAAACCTATATCTAAAGGGGTTAAACTTGCATAACATCATATGTCATAAACCTATATCTAAAGGGGTCAAACTTGCATAGGTAATAACATAACATGATTCATGTCCAACTCATAAATTCACATATGTGATTTATACATCGCAACAATGGTGTAAACTAATATCTAACATGTAAAGTATCATGTCATAGCCTAATCTTTCAATTAAATTCTCACATAAACTGTAATAACCCGCAAAAATCAGGACCAATTTAAAATTTTTATTTTAGAAAATTCTAATGAATTTTGACAATATAAATAATTTATTTAAATAATAATGATCACAAATTTGATTTAAATCGAAGTTAGAATGAATGATTTAATTTTAATTAACAAAAGAGTTAGAAATAGCGCGGTACTTTGAAAAGTCGAACTTGAACTTTGACCGACCGTACATGATGCAAAATTTAACGGATTTTAGTGAAACCAAAAATATTAGAATCTATTTAAAAATATCTTTCCCACGAATCCGAAAAATTGAAATTTCATAGCGGAAATCAAAAGTTATGGCCAATTCAATATTTAGAAAGGTCGCTATGAAATCTATAAAGGTCAAAATGCTACTTTTTGCATACGAAGGAATTTGAACTCGAAACCACTTCCATTGAGTTCAGAATGATGTTTCTACATTGAAAAACTGTAAACACTTATATATTTTGAGTTTCGGGATTTATTTGATTAAAAATATATTTTTAATATTAAATATATTGGCCTTAAAAATAGTCATTTTTCAAACGACCTCGGTTTTCGACGAAACCACTTTTGTTGGAACCGGAATGTCAAATTATTGCTAGGTTTCAATTTTCAGAATTTTTCGAATTAATATGTGAGCGTGGCGAAATAAAATGTGTTTTGACTATTTACAGTTAAATTTGAACGCCTTAAAAATAGCCATTTTTCAAACAGTCTCAGAATTCGACGAAAATAATTTTGTTGGATTCGTATCATCATAAGAAAGCTAAAAATATTTTTTTTAGAATTTTCTGAGGTCGTATGTGACCCCGGCATATTTAAATGTACGGTAGAAATTAAATAATTAATTTAATATTGTATTTTCAATTAAAACCGAAAATAAAACGTGTAGACATCAGAATTGGACCTTGGGACATAGCCCATCGCGTTCAGAAGGCCTCAAAACGTTAAGATCGACAGTAAGCAGGCCCAAATCCGAGAAAGTCCAAAAATGCACTTTATTTCACGAAATTCGGAATTAAATATTAAAATAATATAAAAATCCGAAAACCCTAACCCTAATTCTCTAATGGCCAGCCGCCGCCCAGAAATTGATGGCCAGAATTGCTCCAACTTCAAATGCTAATATCTCTCAATCCGTTCGACGAAAATTGACGTATGACCTACCAAATCGAAGAGAATTCAGAGACCTTTCAATCTATACGGTTAAGATCGGGTTTTGGTGCACGGATTTCGCGAATTTGGTCCGAGAAGGGGCTTTGGTTTTTATTGGTTTGTGGGCCCTAGAAGAGGCCGAGTTCGACGGGGTTGATGGTGTAGGTGGCTCTCGACATGGCGGTCGCGGTGGTGGTGTTGGATCGGCGAATGGAGGCTTCTAGAGGGGTGCGATTTTGGCATTGGAGAGGGGGTTTGGGTTCGGTGGTATGCGGCGTGTTGGAGGAAGAAAGGTCCCGATTTCTTTTTCTTTTTATATTATTTTATTATTTAATTATTTAATTACCCGATCTTTAAAAATTCATAACTCTCTCATACGAGGTCCGTTTGACGAACCGTAAATTGCGTTGGAATCACAAAATTAAGAGCTTCGCGATGGCGCAGACCGCAGCTGAAAAGGAGACAGTCGAATTTCAGCCAAAATTCAATGTGAGAATTCAAAATTCTATTATTTAATTAATTATTAAATTATTTTTTCGCTTTAAAAATAATTGCATGATGATGTTTATTCAATTCTGAAATGTTTGGTGTTGTATGAATCATTGGTTGTGATTGTAATATGTTTTGTTGTGTACGATGTGTTAGATCCGTATTAAAATTGCAGTTAATATTGAATTTTATTTACGATTAGAAATTAGATCTAAAATTTGATCTAAAATATATTATATTCAGAATTACATCATATTTATCCAGATTTAGTTATTATAATTTATTTCAGGGTATTAAATATTATTTCTATTATTCTGTAATGAATAATAGAACTTGATCGACAAATAAAAACTCATTTTTATTTGTTAATATTATAATAAGAACTTGAACGACAATGAAAGCTTAATTTTATTTGTTGAATTTACAAAAGAAATTGAGCGATAAATCCATTCTTATTTTGATTTGTCTACATTAAAAAGAATGAATAAAAAGAATATATTTTAATATGAGGTTCTATCATTAAAAAGAATGAAGACAAAAGATTTCATTTTTATTATGTAAAAATAGTTTTCAATCAAAAGTCATAATTTATTTGTCAATTTGATGTTCAATAAAAGTTGCAACATTAAAAATCTCATTTTTAATGTAATATTGTTTTCAATAAAAATAAGCAACATAAAAAATTTATTTTTAATGAAATAGTGTTTTCGTAAAAAGAAGCAACGTAAAAGGTTTGATTTTTATGTGTTCATTGTTTTCAATAGAAAGATTTTACATTAAGAAATTACATTTTGAATGTGATTTGGGTTTCATCGTAAAGATTAGAATAAAAAGAGATTATATCTTTATTTTCATTTTGTTGAAACGAAGAGTTTATAAAATAAAATTGCATTTTTATTGAAATTTTGTTCATTGTAATGAATAGAAAAGATCGCATCCATATGTGTAATGAGAAAAAAGATCACATTTATATGTAAGGAAAAATGAACAGAAAAGGATTACATTTTTTTAATGTAATCAAAGATTAAGAATCACATTTTGGTTTACATATCATATGTAAATTAAAATTCATTTTAGAAGTAAAACTTTTGTTTACATTTTTATGTAAATAAAAAAAAACATGTTTTGGAAATCACAACGTTTGTTTACATTTTTATATGTAAATAAGAAATTATTTTCAGAAGTTACATTATATTTGTAAATATATTTTGTAAATAAAAAGTTGTTCTTTTATTTGCATTCACCAATGCAAAGGTATATTGAAAATAAAATTATTCTTTTATTTGCATTTACCAATGTAAATATACATTAAAAATAAATTTGTTCTTTTGTTTGCATCTAAAAATGCAAATATATATTTAAAAATGAAACTTGTTCCCTTATTTGTATTTACGAATACAAATATATATATTAAAGTAAAATTTATTCTTTTATTTGCATTCACTTATGCAAATAAATTTTGAAAATGAACGAACCTTTTTATTTGTGTTCCCAAACACAAAAATATTATAGAAAATGAATGATCCTTTATGTTTGTGTTCTCAAACACAAATATAACGTAGAAAATTAAAATGGTCTTTTTATTCGTATCCTTAAACACAAATAAAACATTAAAAGTAAAAGTACATTTTTATTTGTGTTCTCCAACGCAAATATAATATGATTTTAAGTGGCGCATTTTTTATTTTCATTTTTCAATGCAAATATTGCATGAAACTAAAAGTTCACATTTTTTTTACATTCCACAATGTAAGAAATACATGAAAATGAAAAAATTATATTTTTGTTTGCATTCTACAATGCAAACGAAATGTAGAAAATAGAATATGCATTTTTATTTGCATTCTATCATGCAAATAAAACAAAGGAGATAAAATTACATTTTTGTTTGCAACTTTAGTTGCAAACAAACAAGAAAATAAAAATTGCATTTTTGTTTGCAAATTTTAGATGCAAACAAATTTATTAAAAACAAAAGTTACATTCTTGTCGAAATTTTTAAATGCAAACAAAGCATTAAAATAAAAGTTACATTTTTAATTATTTATTTATTTCACTTGATGTAAATAAACATAAAATAAGAATTTGTTCTTTTTTTTACATTTCTTGATGTAAATAAAACTAGAAACTAAATAGTACATTTTTATTTGCATTACTCAATTCAAATAAAACATGAGAATAAAAAAATACATTTTCATTTCAATGCTTAATGCAATTCAATCATAAAATGAAAAATTTTATTTACATTCCTCTATGTAAATAAACATCAAATAAAAAGGTTGAATCTTTATTTGCATTTTCTATTGCAAATAAAGCATGAAATGAATAGTTATATTTTGTGTTATTATTTATATCCCCTATTACGAATGGAATTAAAGGATTACATTTTTCTTTTCATTTATTTACAATGAAAGGAATTGAAATAAAGATTATATTTTTATCATCATTTTTGATGCGATAAAAGAATAGAAATAAAGATTACATTTTTATTGACTTTTTACATGCGATAAAAAGAACAGGAATAAAAGAGATATTTTTATCATCGTGTTATATATTGTGTATTACACTGCCATAGGCAAGTTACCTGACTTGTTTATGTGATTGGGTCGATAATTTTCACACATCGCCCAAGTGCACAAATAATTTATTATTTGTTTGTTGGTTGAAACCCCACACGGGTGTTGGGATGAAAATTAACATACACTAATCCCAATATTTAGTTGTATGTTGATCGTTAGATCGACAGGCTGCGATGAGCGTTATTATTTAATTTTAACGCTTACGCAGTGGAATTTACACTTTGGATGAAATGGTTGATTTGATGATTATATTGTTATTGTCATATATATGATGTGTGTGAAATCCATATAATCCAAATTATATGGTAAATGATTGAGTCGCATTTCGATTCGGATGATCTTTTAAATAAGAATATTCTTACACTAGAAATTCTTTTTATATAAAAGATATTTTAGTTAAATATATTTTTAAGATAAAGAATATGTGTAAAAGATAAAAATATGTAATGTGAAGAATACTTTCCAATTAGAATCTTTTGTATAAAGAATATTTTTAATGATTATTTTAAAAATATATAGTTTTTATAACGAATTAATATTTAAAGGGAAATCCTTTAATTAAGATTATTGAAATTTGCAATTATATTTCATGATATGAGATATATCGAGATGTGAAGTGGATTTATCGTGGACGGTGTTTTTAAATGACATTTGTCCTTTAATCCAATTTACATCGAAATTATTATTTGGAATTTATAAATCTATTCATAGATTTAACAAAAGCATTTTTCTAAAAATCTAGTTTTCCAATTTAATATATATTCAATTGGAATTAAGTGGAAATTCGATTGGTAATAATCGAGATGGGCTTCTGTAATAGAAGACCGATATTATATATGGAATTTAAGAGGCTTTGCCGTTATTCCATGTATATTGTTAGTCCGATACAGAAGTTCACATCGATTATGTACTGATTGATTTCTGTGGAATTCCATACTTAGGAAATTGATTTGTGGGTTTATCGTGAACTGTGTTTTAAATGACATGAGTTCTTTAACCCGTTTAAAAGAAGATTTATTCTTTAAAATAAATAATCTTGTGAAAATGATTTTTGATATTAAATCAAATTTAGAATTTTTTTTTAATAAATCTTTTAAGGAAGATTTATGATTAAATTTATTAATTTATTTTTGATAAAATGTATGAAAATCTTTTAATATGAATATCTTATTAAAAGAATACTCTGAGTGGGAAATGTGGCGTAATGTGTGATTTTCCAATATTTGATTTTTAATCACAAAATACGCGAGTTATTCAGAAAGACCAGGTTTAACCCATTCTGAATAATCATCACGACGATCAAGAGTCGAAGATGAAGATGGCAATTGAAGACCGAAGTTTCCACATCGTTGGGATGATGATGACTGGTATCTTGAATTGGGACTGGACACCCCAAGGCAAGGTATTTGGTAATGATCGTCCAAATGTATTTGGAGATCGACGGACACGTTGTTTCGCTCAGACCCAGAGCGGACTTGTAAATGGATTGTGTGTCTGACATTGTATTCTTTTCTACTATATTTGTTGAACGCTACTGATTATATATTTCTGTTTGGTGGTGGAGAATTTATTCTTCATTTAACCCCCTTCTCTAAGGCGTATGAGCTTAGAGGTTATATATATATTGGTAGATGATCAATTATATGGTAGAGTCTGACAATGTGGCATGCTAAGATGCAATTGATCAAGGCTTTGTTGAAAAGCAGGCCTTGTGGTTGATGATCAAAGCACAGTCTATTTAGGCATAGCTTTGTGTATATCGTGACTTCGCGAGCCTCACAGCCCGGTAGAGTCTAAAACGGGAGAAGGGAACGCAGGGAGTGCACACGTTTCTTTCTAGCTAGAGTGGTGCCAGGGACCTACCAGCGCTGGCATTTATTCATTGTGGTTGTTGGATTTTTCGAGGCCTCGGGTTTATGCGGTCGCTACTGGCCGTAGTATAGGTCCAAAAGGACCGGGAAGCGTGTGTTCAGGCATTACTAATCCACAAAAGTAAGTGTGGACCGGCCCTGCAGGATCCAAGGGTTGGACAGAGTACCAATCCTGGGGCATTGCTAGAGTGTCTCGAATCGGTAAGGATCTCCTCCCTAGCCTTGACTCAGATGGCAACCCAAATTTCCAATACGACATCACGCGGTTTTGATTGTATACCTATATATGGCGACATAGTGGGATGGGGCACTTATGCCGTCTAGGATTAATACATTTACTTTGATGTATTTCAAATTGGTTGCACACTATTATTATATAATACCGTGTTTATCGTATCAAGCATTTCTTGACCATTATAAGGTAAAACCCTATCCTCCGGTTTGCGTTGCATTGTGTGATGGGACTTGGGTCTTATAATGGTTTCATTTTTCAGAAAAATCATTGCGTTATTTTGACGATTTACTTTAGTCATGCACTGGCAATCCAATGGAGTAAACCCGTTCCGCGTTAGCGGCGTGGTCCTGTGATTAGCCTTATTATTAATTAAGGTTAGTTTAAGAATTCTCACACCAGTCCCACGACTGACCTGTAGTTTGTTTCACTTTGCAAACTCGGGTGCCCTCTTTCCACACGGGCAGTCGAGTAGCTTATTTGACAGATATATAAAACAAGATCCTGGATTGAAGACTGAAGCTGTGGCCATAGTGTTGATAGCCTTCCACCGAGATTAGTTCCGCTGCAATGTATTCATTTATTGTAATTTATTCTTCCGCTGTAATTATATTCCAATGTACTCTGATATGTATATTATGTACTCTGATGTAACATTTATTATAGTGTTATAAAAGTCTTCTGTTATCTGTTGTAATGTGTTGTATGCCCAAAGTTAAAGTATTCGTAGGTTTCCACTTTTTGGATCAGACCTGTGTGGTTTATGGTCGATCCAAAGGGCGGGAATTTGCGGGTCTTTACATAAACTAGGTGCCATAATCATGTAAGGTCACATGTAATTCTACCCAAACTTGTATATGATTCATGTTTGAATCAACATCTAAACTTTCCTACATATGGATTATCATATGAATCAATATCGCAAACTAGCATAAGAAACATGACTGTTTGATTGTATATAAGATTACAACATGGATGATAGCAACATAACTTCGCATCACAACATAACATCATAGGATTTCAATCATAATCCTACAACATAATTACAACATGCAATCAATACTTCATATCACATCCATACAATCCGTGTTATAACTTAATCTAATTAAATTACTAATTATTTTGCTAAAATTATCGAACTCACAACTCAAAAGCAGTCTTGAGTTCTGAATTCTAATTTCTGGAGTTGAATTAGCGCTCCTTTGATGAAGAATCGCTGTTAGGGTTGAGTAGTTCTGATTTGGTTGTTGTTCTTCCTCTTTAATTTGGTGGCGGCCGCTCTAGGGTTCAATACAACAGCATGACGGCCATAGTTTTAGTTTTAATTCTGATTTAGGGTTTGAGTCTATGGGTCTTTTTATAGAGTTATGAATTAATTCAAGCCGTCGGATGTTCTTAGGGTTAATCAAAACCATTCAATCATGATAGGGTGATGAGTCAGCCCTAATGACTCAGCAAGGAGTCAGAATGGACTCAACAACACGGGTCAGCCTGAACCAGAAAGCTTTGCAGGCTCCAGCCTCGGCCTGGGCGCACTAGGCAGGTGCGCCAGTGTAAATATGTACTGGCGCACTTCCCAAGTGCGCCAGTGCATTTATATATTTTTTTTCTACTTTGCCACCAAACTTCGTTCGTCCATAACTCTATCATCCGGTACTCGTTTCCCGCAAACTCGGACTCTATCTTCACTAGAATTCCGAGACGAACACAATGGCACAACCCAATCCCCATAATTCTCACGTCTGAGATTTATTATTCTTTAATTTAGTTAATTCGATTATTCAAAAATCCGGGGTGTTACATTCTCCCCTCCTTAAAGGATTTCGCCCCCGAAATCTCTAAGTTAAGGAGAATGTATATCCTACCATCCAAACAACCATCTACTCAACCATCAAACACGGCATCCATTGTCCTTATAAAATTTCTAATGTTATATGAACATATGCAAGAAGTGTGTGTATATGTTCCTTATCTAATGCAAAATCAGGCGGTCTACTGATTCAGTTGACCTCCCTCCTTAATGCAAACCATGATAGTGTCATGCGTCCATTATGTATGCGAAAGAACCTTATCGATACATATCATTTCTACATGTGTGCACAACCATTCACCAAAATGCAACATCCATATGATGATACAACAATTATTCATTCATTATTCAAATATGTGCACACATTTATATGCAATATGCAATATGAAGTGACTGAGCCGATCTAGTGCCTAAAATGTGTGTATATGCATCCACGAGCAACCACTAGCAAACACTTGCATCCACGTGCATCCACCATCCATAACATGTCTCAAACACATGTTTCAACCATAGGACTATCCTATCTAAAGGTCAAGGATACTAGCGAGAGGACACACTAAAGATAAGATAAGTACAAGATAAACGATAAAGGAGAAATTAAAAGACATACCCTCGAAATGAAAAGGGTACAATGAATGCATCTTCGCTTCCGTCTCCCAAGTAGCGTTGCTCTCATCATCTCCCCATTGCACTTTGACTAGCTTGACCTCTCGACTTCTCAATTTCTTAATCTCCGACCCAAGAATGCGCGTAGGAGCTCGTCGAATCGTCGCATCACGCTAGATCTCCACCTCTCTAAGCAAGCTCGGCTCTACCACTTCCGCGGTCTCGTGCAAGCACTTCCTCAGGTGTGATACATGGAATACGTCGTGTACACCACTAAGTCTCTCGGGCAACTCCACTCTATACGCCATCTGCCCAATCCTTTCGTTAATAGGAAACGACCCTACGAACCTTGGTGCTAACATCCCAATGGACCCAAAGCGAACGACGTTCCGTAATGGAGACACCTTGACAAAAAACCATGTCCCCAACATCAAACTCAAGATCTGACCTCCTCTTGTATGCATAAGATTTCTGTCTATCTTGCGTCGTCTTCATCCTCTTTCGAATCAAATCGATCTTTTCCGAAGCCTCTCTAATCATATCGGGTCCAAGCAAGATCTTGTCGGTAGACTCCCACCAACATGTAGGCGAACGACACGGCCGTCCATAAAGAGCTTCGAATGGTGCCATGCTAATGCTAGACTGAAAGCTGTTATTATATGCGAATTCTACCAATGGAAGATGTTCCTCCCATGTACCTCCGAAATCTAAGACACACAATCTCAATAAGTCCTCTAGAATACGATTCACCCTCTCGGTCTGGTCGTCCGTCTGAGGATGATATGCGGTGCTCAAACATAACTGAGTCCCTACCGCCTCTTGATAGCTCTTCCAAAATTTGCTAGTAAAAATAGGATCGCGGTCGCTCACTATGCTAGATGGAACACCGTGCAAGCGAACTATTTCTCGAATGTATACGGAGGCTAACCATGGAGCAGTCCTCTTACTCTTTACGGGAATGAAATGAGCGCTCTTAGTAATTCTATCTACCACGACCCAAATACCCGTATTACCCTTCCTCGACCTCGGTAATCCGTCAACAAAGTCCATTGAGACGCTTTCCCACTTCCATTGTGGGACCTCCAATGGATGAAGCAATCCACCGGGCTTCTTTTGCTCTGTTTTTACTTGTTGGCACACCAAGCATCTAGCGACATACTCGGCCACATCTTTCTTCATGCCGGCCCAAAAGTAAACTCGTCTCATGTCCATGTACATCTTGTCCCTGCCGGGATGGATGGTCATCTTTGAACGATGTGCATCATCAAGAATGGTCTTCCTTACGTCATCGTCTTTTGGTATACAAGGTCTACCGTCCCTACGTAACCAACCCTTATCATCTAGGGTATACCTACGCAGATGGTTCGATGACTCCCCTCCTTTGAGCTTTTCAACTAACTCAACCAACTGTGGGTCGTCTCGTTGTGCCTCGCCAATCCGTCCCAAAAGCGTAGGTCTAACCTCTAAGGATGCTAGCAAACCGGGTACGAAATCAACGGAAGGTGTAAAGTCAAACATAGAAATGAACTCTAAACTTTGCCGCTCAACAAACAAAGGACTTAAGGATAATCTTTTTCTACTTAAGGCATCGGCCACTACGTTACCCTTGCTAGGGGTATATGCTATCTCGAAGTCGTAGGATGTTAAGAACTCCATCCACCTTTGCTGCCTTAAGTTCAAGTCCTTCTGAGAGAATAAGTATTTTAGCGACTTGTGATCAGTGAACAATTCGAATTTCTCGCCAAGAAGATAATGATGGCAAGACTTAAGCGCAAAAACAATAGCGGCCAACTCTAGGTCATGTGTAGGGTAATTTCTTTCATGCACTCTCAACTGCCTTCCACCATAGGCTATTACCCTTCCCTCTTGCATTAGGACTGCGCCTAGTCCTGTCCCACAAGCGTCAGTATAAACGGTAAATGGCTTACTCCCATCTGGCAATACTAAGACTGGGGCTGTGGTCAAAGCTCTCTTTAAACGTTGGAACACATCATCACAATCTACGTTCCACGTGAAGACTAAGTTCTTCTTCGTCAATCGTGTTAATGGAGCTGATATTTTTGCGAAGTCATTGATAAACTTCCTATAGTAGCCAGCCAACCCTAAGAAACTTCTCACCTCGGTAGCATTTTTAGGAACCTTCCAATCTTGGATGGCCACTATCTTCGCAGGATCCACGGCTATCCCTTCTTTGGAAACCACGTGCCCTAAGAATCGCACTTCTTTCCTCCAAAAGTGACATTTAGCTTTAAGGCTATGCGCTCGAAGAGTCTCCAACACTTCCCTAAGACGTAGGGCATGCTCTTCCTGCTTCTAGAGAAAACCAGAATATTATCCCATGCAAAATCGTTACAACTATCCATCTCTCACGCAGACCATCCTAGTCGAACTCGACATCCCCCAAGTGCAAGCCCCAAAGGCCTAAACCAATATCAGACAAACACCCAAGGGATACCTCCTTCGAATTCAGACGACCTACGTAAGATGATACTAGTAAGACGGTCAATCAATTAAGCACTTGACCGACTCTGGCTGTCCTTGCCAGTCTTGCTCTAAAACCACCGTTGATTACATAACTGGCTTTGCTTAATCTATTAAGCACATACGAAAACTTTTTTCACGCCTCTGGGTAAACCCCACACTTTATCAAAGACGTCTCCATACTCACGGACCACACAAACAGATTCCTAATCATCGTTAGATGCGTCAGAAGATTCTAGGCAGCTAAGCATCACTGAACCCCTAGGTTCGCAAGAAATATGAGGGTCTTTCCATAACGAATCAATAGTCTAACTACCCTCCTTTCACAATCTAGGATGGCACCTCGCCTGGCTAGCCAATCCACCCCTAGAATCAAACTATAGCCCGTGAAACCAAGGACGAAGGCGTTGCATTCAAATCAAACGCCCAAGATAGACACTCTCAAATCCCGACAAACCATTGAAGGATGAGCCGAACCACCAACAGGATTTGAGACTAGGATGGGATCCTTAACTAGACTAGTATTTAGGTGCAGTGTTTCAACTAATGAAGCAGATACTAATGAGTATGAAGTGCCAGAATCAAACAAAGTTCAAACATGAGGATAAAGAAAACCAAATTTCAACATAGACGGTCCTACCCCCATCAGGTATACCAGCCGAGAGGGAATACAACTACCATCCAGAAGATCCTGTACTTTGTCCTTGCCTCCTTGGACAATCCTAAGGTGTCCTATTTCTCCAAAACAACTAGCCTTCTTCTTCACATTCTCCATTCGTGACCTCCTACCAAGATGAGGCTTCGTCCTTTGTTAACCAAACAACTATTTGGACCTTCCTCCCATCGTCTATTTTAAAGGTACCAACAAGCCCTCCGCTTCCTTGGACTAACTTCTAGCCAAAAAAAACGTCTAAGTCCCTTGAAAAGGTTTTCCGTCCTTCGTACGGAAGTCCTTATTTATCTTAGAAAAAAGCATCCATACGCAGAGGGGAAAAACTCAAAAAGAGAAAGAGGAAGAGATTCAAAACGGGGAATCGAAGGAAGAATATATGGCTCTTGGGGATTATGTTTTTAAAATAAACCTTTCTTTCAAAAATACTCCTCTATAAACATATTTTTGAAAGTATTCTTTATAAAAATGCTTTTGAAAAATAGTTTTTCAAAATATCTTATCTATTCTGCTAACCTTCAGCTCCGATACCACGTGTAACACCCCACGTCCATTAATGTCACTCACAAAGGGAATGCATTAACTTCCATGGAGCATTTTAAGTAAGTATAGAACAGAAAATCACAACAAGACAGATATAAAGCAGTACTTGAAAATTAAAACTTTATTTCATTGCAGCGGATAAACCCATATGTTTGATTACATCATCAAAACCATAAACCAAAGTCAAGTACATCATATCCATCTTGATAAAACAAAGTACATAAACTGAAAGACATAATCCCCAACATTAAAATAGCCATAAATAAAGAGAAGCTGAACTTTACTTCAGCAGTCCAAGAAATCTTCTAAAAGCAGTCCAAGATCATGATCCACTAGTGCTAGTTCCAACCTGAGCACCTAGAGGGGGGAAAAGGAAAGAGATGGAAAACAGGGGGGCAGACATAAAGTCTGGCGAGTGCGATAATTCTAACAATAAAATTAACAAAGTAACTAGGCTAAGGCATAAGTTGGAAAATAGGGAAATGACCATGAACCATTGAGTATGACAGAGTAAACAAGGAAACAAGATGAATTACGATATCGTTAAAGCGCACCTAAACTACTATAGGATAATTACTGAACTACACCAACACTATGGGATAATTCCTAAACTGCACCGCCACTAGTATACTGCACCACTACTAGTCACCCTAAGATTGATCCCGCCTATAGACTTAATAATGATATTGGTAGTTTCGTGCACCCCCCACTAGATGTACTCACTACCCCCAAGCGATCGGCTCCCTGACTCGTAGATACCCGTGCTGGCCCCACAGTGGGGTGTATCACTCCCCAAAGTGGCAACCCGATACCACCAAGAATGCATGGCTTATACCTACACGATGCAACAACGTCTTACCTACCAGCACGGGTCCACACACGCATATGAACCCGTTGGACTTGCGTTGCCACCGCTAACCCGGTTTGGCCTCTTACAGTCAAGCCCAGTATGCGTGTCCCGTCCTCGACTTGGGTCGAGCCCACAAAGATACGTATGGGTTACTGGTTGAAACGGGCCCCCATTACTTGACACAAGCTATCCACCTAAGCTTGGTCCCCTCTAGTACATCCCACTTAACCCACTTCTTATTCATGTTTCAATTACATGTTTCATATTTTGGTTAAGTGTTTCTAATCGTATTTCCAAATGCCACCCAAGGCACCCACTAGATTCCACATGCCACCTAAGGCACCCACTTAACCCCCTCATGTCCCACTACAAGCTTATCTGGTTAAGTGTTTCTTAATTCATTAAGACCGTAACCTCATAAAGACCTCTCACATTAGACTGGCATTTGTGGCAGCTGGATTTGCCGGGCGGGTCCGGGCAGTCTTACACCACAAAAGAGCCTAACCTCGTGTCTTTACAATTGTTACGTATTTAGTTTATGCCTAAGACCTCTCACATTAGACTGACATTTGTGGCAGCTGGATTTGCCGGGCGGGTCCGGGCAGTATTACACCACAAAAAAGTCTAACCTCGTGTCTTAGACGATTAATTACTCCTAATTAATCACCCCCAATTTGAATTACTTTCCCTATTCAAATTATCAATCAATTCCAAATTTAGCGATGTCCATAATTGACTCAATTATGTCCATCCATTTATGGTATGTAAAATCATACCAATTTCACCACAATTTTATTTTATGCCTTTTAAGGCATTTATGCCAATTAAACATTTTTAATATTATCCCCTTTTTTCCCCTACGTAGTACGTTTGATCGTTTAACGTAAAGATATACGTTAGACTCGAATAGTCTAACTCATGGAATCAAAGAAAACATCACATACATAATTAAAACATAGATTTAACATAGGGGTGAACTTGCATATGTGATTGATGTTCTACATCTAAAACTTGCATAGGCCAAGATTACAACTTGCATAACAACATATGTCATGGTTCCAAATTTAAAGGTGTGAACTTGATGAGAAATTGGCCACAAACTTGCATAAACATCATGTATAACATAGATCCAAATCTAAAGGTGTGAATTTGATGAAATAATGGCCACAAACTTGCATAGACAACATATGTCATAAACCTATATCTAAAGGGGTTAAACTTGCATAAACATCATATGTCATAAACCTATATCTAAAGGGGTCAAACTTGCATAGGTAATAACATAACATGATTCATGTCCAACTCATAAATTCACATATGTGATTTATACATCGCAACAATGGTGTAAACTAATATCTAACATGTAAAGTATCATGTCATAGCCTAATCTTTCAATTAAATTCTCACGTAAACTAGGTGCCATAATCATGTAAGGTCACATGTAATTCTACCCAAACTTGTATATGATTCATGTTTGAATCAACATCTAAACTTTCCTACATATGGATTATCATATGAATCAATATCGCAAACTAGCATAAGAAACATGACGGTTTGATTGTATATAAGATTACAACATGGATGATAGCAATATAACTTCGCATCACAACATAACATCATAGGATTTCAATCATAATCCTACAACATAATTACAACATGCAATCAATACTTCATATCACATCCATACAATCCGTGTTATAACTTAATCTAATTAAATTACTAATTATTTTGCTAAAATTATCGAACTCACAACTCAAAAGTAGTCTTGAGTTCTGAATTCTAATTTCTGGAGTTGAATTAGCGCTCCTTTGATGAAGAATCGCTGTTAGGGTTGAGTAGTTCTGATTTGGTTGTTGTTCTTCCTCTTTAATTTAGTGGCGGCTGCTCTAGGGTTCAAGACAACAGCATGACGGTCATAGTTTTAGTTTTAATTCTGATTTAGGGTTTGAGTCTATGGGTCTTTTTATAGAGTTATGAATTAATTCAAGCCATCGGATGTTCTTAGGGTTAATCAAAACCATTCAATCATGATAGGGTGATGAGTCAGCCCTAATGACTCAGCAAGGAGTCAGAATAGACTCAACAACACGGGTCAGCCTGAACCAGAAAGCTGTGCAGGCTCCAGCCTCGGCCTGGGCGCACTTGGCAGGTGCGCCAGTGTAAATATGTACTGGCGCACTTCCCAAATGCGCCAGTGCATTTATAATTTTTTTTTCTAATTTGCCCCCAAACTTCGTTCGTCCATAACTCTTTCATCCAGTACTCGTTTCCCGCAAACTCGGACTCTATCTTCACTAGAATTCCGAGACGAACACAATGGCGTAACCCAATCCCCATAATTCTCACGTCTGAGATTTATTATTCTTTAATTTAGTTAATTCGATTATTCAAAAATCCGGGGTGTTACAGAATGGTAAACAAGGCTTTCTACAGAAATATTACTACCTCGGTCAAGAGCTGGAGTGGTGTTGAGAGCTTGCAACTGCCCTCCAGAAGGTCCTGCTCGCTGGGTCTGCCCTTGCCTCTGTCCTTACTTCTAAGGGCAATCCTTGCTGATGTGTCCAGTATCTCCACAATGAAAGCATTCACCCAACTTTCTCTTCTTCTTTCTACAGTCTTTAGCTAGATGTCCCATAATACCACAAAAGTTGCACTTCCTTGTCTCACGTGCCTTGTTATTATTGTTGTTGTTGCCCTTGTTATTCTTGTTATTCTTGTTGCCTCCCTTCTTGAAGTCAACTTTCTTATTCTGAGTCTCATTAGGCTTAACCTCCTTCTTGCTATTCTTGTCTTCCTCATGAAGTAGGGCCATATCCACCAAGCTTTCAAAGGTCGCCCCCATGGGTATATGAGTTATGGCCAAACTGTGTAGTGGCTCGTTCAATCCTCGAGCAAAGCGTACAGCCTTTTTCTGGGCCGTGTTGACCAAGTCCAAACCGAACCGAGCAAGCTGATTAAACCTATTCATGTACTCCCTAACAGACATGTCTCCTTGCTTGAGTGCTAGGAACCTCTCCATCTGAAGGTTCTCTTCTGCTGACGATAAGAATTTAAGCCCAAACCTCTCTCTAAAGTCTGCCCAAGTCTCAACTGGCCTGGTAGCGTTGGTGACTTCCCACCAAAATGCAGCTTCCTCTTTCAACAACCATGCTGCCAACTGAACTTTCCTATGATCCTCCACATCGAAGATAATAAACAAGTCTTCTGTCTCCTTTAGCCAGTTTCGTGCCTCAACGAAGGTTTCAGTTCCAACGAAGTTCTTGCCACCCATTGTTTTAAAGTCTTTGCATATTTTGGCAAAGGCGGTACCAGGAGGAGGAGGAACCGCGACCACTGGGGGAGGAGGAGGAGGGATGTCTGTCGGGCCCGCGCCGTTGGCCCTAGCTTCTAAGTACCTTCGGAACCATCCAGGTACGGGTACTCCCTCAGGAAGGTTAAGATCAGACTTGCTGAAAAACGAAAAGAAAAAGATTCAAACGAGGAAACAAAGGAAAGTGCTAATGGCTTTTGGGGAATAGCCTTTTTAAACATAAAACTTTTATTGAAAAATGCTTCTTTATAAATGGTTTTGGAAAATAGTTTTAGGAGGTTTTTAAAACTTTTGCCCCCTCTGGTAACCTTCTGCTCTGATACCAAATGTAACACCCCACCTCCGCTAGGGTCACTCACAAAGGGAATGTACTAGTTTTGGTGGAGTATTATCTAGGTAAACATACACAGAGATGTCACAAGGCAGAACATAAATAAAGCAGCGGTAGAAATTAAAAACCAAATTTCATTACTTTCAAGAAAAGACTCAAAACCTCATATATCCAAAGCACAAATTATTCCATTACATCAAGTTCTAAATAAAGAAGCATAAACTTAAGATAACAAAAGTAAATTATTCCCCAAAGATAGCAGAAGTGCAGCCATAGCATAGCTCAAGACCAAACCGTACATGAGATGACAGAAAGCGAGCTAAATCCAAGCTAAGAGCTAGTGTTTCCTCCATGAGAACCTGCGGGGAAAACGAAAGAAAAAGAGGCGAAAGAAAAAGGGTCAGTCATAAAGACTAGTAAGTCCTAGTGATTTTCAGTATAAAAACTAGTAAAGTTAACAAGACATGAGTAAACGGAAAGTAAACATAGGGATGATAATAAGTCTAGCAAGATAACAAGATAAATCAAGTCTAGCATCGCATATTCAAGATTCGCGGCACCAACTGTACTATTATTCTAACCCATGTCAAGTATTAACCATGAAATGATCCCTTGGCCAAATATCATGAAATGACCCATTACGGGGTCCTCCAGTACGATCTACTAATCGATCGGCTCCCCACAAGTTTTAGCTCGTCATGTGTCTGTGTCATACGGCCTAATCACAAAATGTAGTCACCTGTGCTAGGTCCACCCTAGGGTGTATCAGGCCCTAGGGTGACAACCACCGACACGAATCAAGAACACACAGTGTAAACCTACGGGTGCCCAATGCCTTCTTTTTCAACTCCGGACTACGTGCACGACCATAGTCTGCCTGAACCTACAATGGCGCACCTACTCAGCCATCGTTCTGGTCGCTTACAATCAGTCCAGTAATCGTGCCCCACCTTGCCTAGTCCCAGGGTATCGTGATACATCTAAGTGGGTTACTGCTAAAATAGACCGCGTAACTAGGGTTTCTAATGGGTTAAGTGTTGTCATTCAAATTCATGACTTAACCCTATCTGAATCATGTATCAAGTTGGTTAAGTGTGTTCAAGCGGTTCATGACTTAACCCTATCAAATCATCGTGTCAAATTGGTTAAGTATATTCAAGTGGTTCATGACTTAACCCTATCCTGTAGCATAAATTCATTAATGCACCCCAACCTCCCACATTAGACTAGTTGTTGTGGTCACTGGATTTGTCGGGCGGTTCCAGGCAGATTTACACCACAACATAGTCTAACCTCGGGTTTTAGGTGCGATATGACCAACTACCCACATTGGATCCTATTGTTTGCAGTCACTGGACTCGCCGGGCGGTTCCGGGCAGATTTACACTGCAAACTCAACCCAACCTCGAGTTGGCCATTTTCAAGTTTATTCTAAGTGTCATGTCCAGGTTCAAGTTTCGAGTCTAAATTCATGTCAAGTTTTCATGTCATGTTTCATGTCAAATCGTGTCAAGTTCATGTCCATATCCAGGTTCAAGTTATAACAATGTTCGCGTTTCAAGTTTACAGTAAATTCAGGTTTGCCTAAACTACCCAAATCGTATTCCCATCGCACGTGAATTCGAATCGATACAAACAAATCTAATTAGGGAATAACATAGAAAGAATGGGCATAAGGTGGCAAAAATGATTATAAGTCAAGCATGGTATAACTTGAGATAAATGACTACAACAATACTGGCATATGGAATAATGGTCTCAAATATCTAACCTAGTGAAACACCCCACCTCCGTTAGGGTCACTCTCAAAGGGAATGCCCTAATTTTGGTGGAGGTTTTATAAGTATAAGTCACAGATATACAAGACAGATATAAGAACACATATTTTTGAACAGCGGAAAACAACAACTTTTATTTCATCAAAATACGTGTTACACAAACCATGCCAAAATTGTCTTACAATACTTCCAAAATCATAACTGTTTTGATTACATTATTTAAAGAAGCATAAAGAAAACATAAATAAACTGCAAAAGTCCCATAATTGCTGTCCAAAGCCATAGTCCGAAACGAAAAGATCCAAGCAATACATTCTTTCTCTTCAAGCTGGATATGGAGGCTGGTCAAGCTGCGGTATTCCCTCCCTGTGGACCTGGGGGGGAAACGGAAGAAAAGAAGACGAAAGAAAAGTAGAGTCAGACATAAAGCCTGAGTAAGTCTAGGACTATTCAGTATATGAATAAAGAACTGGGTATGATAAGTATAAACTAGAAATGGGAAAGCACCATAAACTAAGTTAAGTTGTCTAGGGTCGAATATACTATCGTACCCCATATTAATCTATGTACCCATATAAACTAGTTCCCAACAGGCACCCCATAATCAGGGTGAAGTGATCCATTTTATGATGATCGGCTCCTACTCGTATAGTTACATGTGTCTTACGGCCCCCGATGTTGTAGTTACCTATGCTGGTCCCACCATGGGGTGTATCAAGTCAAAAGGTGGCGGCCCGACACAATCCTAGAATGCACAGGTATGCTACTGGTGCCCAGTGCCTTATTTTTCTGCGCCGGAGTGTGTGCACGCCCGCACCCCGTTAGAACCTACACTGCTGCACCACCGCCGTCGATTTGACCTCTTACAGTCAGCCCAGTAATCGTGCCCTACCCTGCCTAGTTTCAGGGTATCATGATACCTTGTAGGGTTACTGCTGAAAAGGGTCCCCCGCTACTAGGTTTTTCTATTTCTAGCCGACATGCTAAGTTGGTTAAGTGTTTTATAAACCTAACCCCCAATCAGTCTGTTTAGTTTAGCATGTTCCATTTTGATTAAGTCTTAATTCACTTAATCCTATCAATCCTGACTCAGCCTTAATTGTCTTATTAAAGCCTTGACCTCTCACATTAGACAGGTATTGTTGTGGCTACCTGTTGTCGGTTGGGTCCGGGCAGTCTTACGCCACAACTCAGTCTAACCTCGGGTCCTTATTGGGCTCTGTGTTTAACCACCCACATTGGATAGGTATTTTTGTGACTACTGGACAGCCGGGCGGTTCCGGGCAGGTTTACATCACAACTCAATCCAACCTCGGGTTAAACACATCGTATTTTCTACATTTACATATTTTGTCTCTTTTCTTTTTATATGTAAATATTTGCGGCCCATTATTCAAATTCATCTTTATTGATTAAGATTTATTTATGCCACTTAATTGTTTTTCAAGGTTGTTGGCATGCGTCAAACATGCCAACACATATGTTCTATATTTTAGCCCAAACGTCATTACCCCTGTTTTATACGTTCGTTCCAATGTAAGGTGTGTTGGGTTTAACACTTAAACCCAATTTAGCCATATGAAAAGGGGAGGCTTATAACATGGTGTTTATAAGGTAACATAAAAAGGGGAGTGTGAACGCATGAACTTGCAACATAACGACTCAATTAACATAAGGTAGGCATATGTAAACTTGCAATTGTAACAACATATAATATAAGCAATACTTAGACATGAATCATTCTATTCACATAATCATGGTATAAACAAAACATGAATCATTCTATTCATGTAGTCATGGCATAAATAGTACTTAAACATGAACCATTCTAATCATATAATTATGGCATAATCATAATTGAACATGAGTCCTTCTATTCATATAGTTATGGCATAAACATAATTGAACGTGAATCCTACTATTCATATAATCATGGTTTTTATCCTATCTATGTAACTAGTAAGTAATTCTAGTGTAATTCTAATGTAACTTATGTGTCAAATATATTATCATATGATTTTGATAACAACATAAGCCTAAAAACATGTTTTCAACTAGGCATAATAACAAACGTAGTTTAGTCATGTTCATAAAATTAATACAAGCTTACAAAGACGCTTGCTTTTGTCACTATCACAAAATCATGATTTTTATACTTGAACTATGGTGCCAATTCCAACATAACCTTTATATGAATCATAATGCTCAAATGGACCAAATTACACTAAAGATGACCATAGAATTATACATCATGTTGGCATAACAATATATCATAGACTTGCATGAATTTCAAATAAACTATTACAACATATAGTTGTTATTTTCAACATGAATCATATGCTTGCATGAATCCCAATTAAAATTCCACAACATGTGGTTGTCAACATAAACCATATACTTGTATGAATCCAATCGTACACCATAGCATTGCCAAATCGTTTAAAATCAAAACGACATACAAATATAAGTTATTATCGCCACAATTCCATTTCGCTGTTAACTTCCAACGCAAATCGCGTACTTGCAAATATTCAATCGTATACCATAATATTCCCAAATCGTTTAGCATCAAAGCAACGTACAAATATAGATTATTATCGCCACAATTCCATTTCTTACTTTACACAAATCAACACAATTATTTAATTCACATCGGAATAGCACTCTACTTACAACGTATGACGAATCTTCAATTCAGGAATCTGAATTCTGAATTTGGAGATGCTATCCTTTGTTGTAGGCGTTGCTTTGATTTGATTAATGTTGCTTTAAGCTTTGAATTATCTCCTAATTGTCTCTCTATTTCTGACGGCTATCCTCAGTCTCTCCTCAGCAGCATGACGGTCTCATCTCCATTTTAGTTTGTGTAAATTAGGGTTAGTCTTAGGTCCTTTTTATAGAGTTTGTGAGTTGATTTAGACCGTCGATGAAGCTTGGTTTAATAATAGCCGTTCGTTCAAAGGAGAGGCCAATCAGGAGCTGACACCTAGCCCTAGTGACAAGGCAAGGCTCACAAAATCGACCAAACACAGACTAGGCCAGCCAGGGGGGGCTGGGTTCGACCTGGCTCAGGGGCCAGGTCGACTCCCCAGTCGACCCCCAGGTCGACTCTAGAGTCGACCTGCCTGGGGCAGGTCGACACCTAGGTCGACTCCCAGGTCGACCTGGCCTGGCAGGTCGACCCTAGGGTCGACCCCCAGGTCGACCTGGTGGGTTTGGGCGGGAATTTTCCCGCCTACTCTGATTGGGCTGAAATTCAATTCTGTTTTCGAAATTTGAATTTCCTGAAACTTCATCGGGCCATAATTTGGTCATACGGGCTCCGTTTTTCGAAAACTCGGACTCTATTTCGCGTATTTTTCCGAGACGAACGTAATGGCATATCCCGTTTCCCTTAATACTTTGATTTGAGATTTACTATATTTTAATTTGTAAATTTCACTGTTATAAAATATACGGGGTGTTACATTCTCCCCCACTTAAAAGGATTTCGTCCCGAAATCTTCAAGTTCAGGAAGAATGTACATCCTAACATCCAAATATCCATCTACTCATCCATCAAACACGAGCATCCATTGTCCTTAAAAGACTTCTAATGCTTCATGATAATATGCGAAGTGTGTGTGTACATGTACTTATCTAATGCAAAATCAGGCGGTCTACTGATTCAGTTGACCTCCTTAATGCGGATTATGTAAGTGCTATGAATCCATTATGTATACAAATCCTCCTATTCATGATTCTACATGAGTGCACAATCATTCATACAAATGCAACATCCATATGACACATATTAAAGTTCAACCATATACGAATGAAAACATATATGCATATGCAATATGAAGTGATTGAGCCGATCTAAAACCTAGATTGTGTGTGTATATGCAACCACGAGCAACCACTAGCAATCACTTGCAACCACTTGCAATCATCATCCATAACATGTTTCAATTACATGTTTTCATCCAAAGGGTTTCTACCTAAAAGATAAGGTCGAGGAGATATACCTAAAAAGATAGATAAAAGTGCAACTTAAGGAAAAAGGAAAGATCAAAGATGTACCCTCGAAAAGAAAAGGGTAGGCAGCGCGTATTCTAGCTTCAGTTTCCCAAGTTGCGTCTCCCTCGGCGTCGCTCCACTGAACTTTGACGAGCTTGACTTCGCGGTTGCGTAGCTTCTTCACTTCCGTTCCTAATATGCGGGTTGGAACTTTCCTTATGGTTGCTTCGCGTTCCACTTCAGCTTCTTCTAGGATATTTGGCTCTACCACTTCAGCAGACTCATGTAGACATTTTCGGAGATGTGAAACGTGAAAGACGTTGTGAACTCCGGCCAATTTTTCGGGTAGCTCTAATCTATAGGCCATTTTCCCAATTTTCTCAATGATAGGGAATGGCCCTACGAACCTAGGTGCTAGCTTTCCTGTGGTTCCAAAACGAACAACGTTCCTTAGCGGAGATACCTTAAGAAAAACTTTGTCTCCAACCTCAAATTCAAGGTCGGTCCTCCTCTTGTCGGCGTAGGACTTTTGTCTGTCTTGGGCCGTCTTCATCCTTCTTCGTATTAAGTCTACTTTCTCTGAAGTCTCTCGGATCATATCTGGTCCATGTATGAGCTTATCAGTAGACTCCCACCAACAAGTGGGTGATCGACACGGTCTTCCATATAAAGCTTCGAAGGGCGCCATTCTGATGGTTGCTTGATAGCTGTTGTTGTAGGCAAATTCCACCAAAGGAAGATGGTCTTCCCATGTCCCTCCGAAGTCAAGGACGCACAGTCTTAGAAGTTCCTCCAAAACTCTGTTCACTCTTTCTGTTTGGCCGTCGGTTTGGGGATGATAGGCTGTGCTCAGGCATAACTGTGTATCTACCGCTTCTTGCAGACTCCGCCAAAACTCACTTGTGAAGATAGGGTCTCGGTCACTAACAATGCTGGATGGTATTCCATGGAGTCGAACGATTTCCTTGAGGTAAAGAGATGCTAGGGATGAGGCAGTTCTTTTACTTTTGACAGGTAAAAAGTGGGCGCTTTTAGTAAGCCTATCCACTATTACCCAAATGCTAGTGTTGCCTCTCCTAGACCTAGGCAGCCCATCGATGAAGTCCATTGAGATGCTATCCCACTTCCACTGTGGGACCTCTAGAGGATGTAGCAGACCGCCAGGCTTTTTCTGTTCCGCCTTAACCTGTTGGCACACCATACACTTAGAGACGAATTCTGCCACGTCCTTCTTCATGTCGTTCCAAAAGAAAGTTCTTTTTATGTCCTTGTACATTTTATCGCCGCCCGGGTGTATCGTCATCTTGGAGTGATGTGCTTCCTCGAGAACCTTCTTTACTAAATCCCTTGTCTGTGGGACGCATAGTCTTTCGTCTCGCCTTAGCCAACCCTTATCGTCGATGGAGTATCTGTTGAGGTGACTTGAAGTCTCACCCCTAGTTAGCCTATCAATCGTCTCCACATGCTAAGGGTCCTCGCGTTGTGTTGTCCCTATCGAGTCCACTAAAGTCGGGCGTACTTCGAGAGATGCTAGCAAGCCTGGTACAAAATCGGAGGTAGGCCTAAAGTCGAAGCTGGCTATAAACTCTAGGCTTTGTCTTTCAACAAACAGCGGGCTTAGGGTCAGTTTCTTTTGGCTCAACGCGTCTGCCACTACGTTGCCTTTGCCCGGAGTATAGGAGATCTCGAAATCATACGAGGCAAGAAACTCCATCCACCTCTGTTGCCTCAAGTTAAGGTCCTTCTGCGAGAAAAGGTATTTCAACGATTTATGATCAGTGTAAAGTTCAAACTTCTCACCTAGGAGATAGTGTCGCCAAGACTTGAGTGCAAAGACGATGGCAGCTAACTCAAGATCGTGGGTCGGGTAGTTCTTTTCGTGCACTTTCAATTGTCTCCCGCCATAAGCTACTACCCTTCCTTCTTGCATTAAGACGGCGCCTAACCCAGTCAAACATGCATCTGTATAAACTGTGAACATCTTGCTTCCATCTGGCAACGTCAAAACTGGGGCTGTTGTAAGAGCCCTTTTTTAGTCGCTGGAAAGCAAACTCGCAATCCAAGTCCCAATTGAACACTAGATTCTTCTTGGTCAACTTTGTGAGCGGAGCTGAGATTTTCGCCAAATCCCTTATGAACTTTCGATAGAAACCTGCTAGTCCTAGAAAACTTCGGACCTCAGTTGCATTCCTTGGTGTCTTCCAATCCTGTACCGCCACTACCTTAGCAGGGTCCACTGCTAACCCTTGTTTGGATACTATGTGCCCAAGGAACCTCACTTCTTCTCTCCAAAAG
The DNA here is from genome assembly GCA_030737875.1 of Allium sativum. NCBI lineage: Eukaryota > Viridiplantae > Streptophyta > Magnoliopsida > Asparagales > Amaryllidaceae > Allium > Allium sativum. The sequence continues at coordinate 488,691,257 of CM060918.1, read as the reverse complement.
TGGCATTTGGAGAATTTGGCTTTTGGCTGATGGGCTCGCAGAGTTTCCATGATTGCCCTTAAGTGCTGAGCATGTTCCTCTTCATTCTTTGAGAAGATAAGGATATCGTCTACGAAGACCACTACGAATTTATTGAGGAAATCTCTGAATACCCTACTCATCAGGTCCACGAAGTAAGCAGGTGCATTTGTCAAGCCGAAAGGCATGACAAGCCATTCAAAGAAGCCGTCTGGGGTTCTAAATGTCGTTTTATTGATACTATCTTCAGCCACCCTTAGCTGATGAAAACCGGTCGCTAAATCGAGTTGGGAGAAAACAGACGCTCCTACAAGCTGATCAAACAGATCGTCAATTCTGGGGAGAGGGTGCCTATTCTTTTTCGTTAGCTTGTTGAGCTCCCTATAGTCAACACATAGACGGAGTGAACCATCCGCCTTTGTAGCGAACACCACTGGAGCGCCCCATTCTGAAATGCTCCTCCTAATGAACCCCTTTTCTAGAAGCTCTTTAATCTGTTTACTGAGCTCTTTCCTTTCCCGTGGAGCCATGTGTCTAACAGGCAACGCAATGGGCTTTGCATTATCTACGAGGTATATGCGGAAGTCTATCTCCCGCTTCGGAGGCAAGCCCTTCACCTCTTCGAAGACATCCGGATATTCCCGGACCACTCTAACCGATTGCAAATTTTCAACGGAGGCATCTAGCGATTCAAGGTAACTAAGCATAACCGCATACGAGGGATTACAAGAAATTTCCAAAGTATTACCGAGCTGGGTTAGGAGCCTAACAACCCTTTTCTCACAATCGAGGATGGCCCCATTACTGGATAGCCAATCCATGCCCAAAATCAATCCATATCCCGAAAAGCCCAAAACAAAGGCACTACATTTAAATTCTACGCTTAGAATAGAAATTTTCAATCCCAAACAGATCATAGACAGATGAGCTGGGCCCCCAATTGGGTTTGAAACAATTAAGGGGTCCTCTACCATACTAGTTTTTAGGTGCAGAGATTCTACTAAAGCAGACGAGATAAAGGAGTGTGATGCGCCAGAATCAAATAAAGTGCGAACGGGGTGATCATAAAGATAAACTACACTTTCTACAGAAGTATTTATACCTCGCTGTTGCAGAGGTGGCGCCTCTAGCACATGAACTTGTGCCCCTGAGGTGGATCTAGCCCTCTGCCCCTGTCCTCGTTTCTTTGGGCAGTCCTTAGCCATGTGCCTGTCTCACCGCAAGAAAAGCACCCACCATTCATCTTGGCCTTCATTTTCCGGCAATCTTTTACTAAGTGCCCCACTTTGCCACAGAAATTACACTTCCTCTTCTCTTTGTTTCCTTTCCCGCCCTTCTTAAAGTCTGTCTTCTTAGGCTGCAAACCCTCTTTCTTCCCTTGAGAGTTTTCCGCCTTTGTCTCCTTCTTGCCCTTATCCTCTTCGTTCAGCAACGCCATCTGTACCAACCTTTCATACGTAGCTCCCATGGGTATATGGGTCATGGCCAAACTGTGTAATGGCTCATTCAACCCTTTGACAAAACGGAGAGCCTTCTTGTGCGGGGTGTTGACTAGGTCCAGTCCGAACCTAGCCAGCTCATCGAACTGATTAACATACTCTTTGACTGTCTTGTTCCCTTGCTTAAGAAATAAGAATTTTTCCAACTGCAAACTCCTTTCCGCATTTGAGAGAAATTTAGCCTCAAACCTTGCCCTAAAGTCCTCCCATGTTTCCACTGGTCTTTCTGCATTAGTGACTTCCCACCAGTAGGAAGCCTCGCCCTTTAGTAGCCATACTGCCAGTTGTACTTTCTGTCTATCTTCTACCTCAAAGATGATGAATAAGTCCTCGGTTTCTTTCAGCCAATTTCTAGCTGCCACGAAGGACTCGGTTCCATGAAAATCCTTTCCTCCCATAGCTTTAAAATCTTTACATATCTTAGCAAAGGTGTTTCCCCGCGGAGGAGGTGGAGGAAGAGGTGCTGCTACAGCTGGATGATTTCCTGCAGCTGGGGGAGGAGGAACGGTAGGACCTGGCTGAGTGGCCCTTGCTTCTAAGAACCGTCTAAACCAACCAGGTATCGGTACACCCTCGGGCAAGTTAAGTTCTTCGGACATGCTGAAACAAAAAGGATAGATTCAAAACGAAGGATAAGAGATAGTTCCTATGGCTTTGGGGGGGGACTTTGCCTTTCAAAATAAAATAATATTTTATCTTTTAAAAATGCTTCTTTAAATTTCTTTTTGAAAAATAAACTTTTTATCTTATCCGGTAAACCTATGCTCTGATACCAAGTGAAACACCCCACCTCCGTTAGGGTCACTCTCAAAGGGAATGCCCTAATTTTGGTGGAGGTTTTATAAGTATAAGTCACAGATATACAAGACAGATATAAGAACACATATTTTTGAACAGCGGAAAACAACAACTTTTATTTCATCAAAATACGTGTTACACAAACCATGCCAAAATTGTCTTACAATACTTCCAAAATCATAACTGTCTTGATTACATTATTTAAAGAAGCATAAAGAAAACATAAATAAACTGCAAAAGTCCCATAATTGCTGTCCAAAGCCATAGTCCGAAACGAAAAGATCCAAGCAATACATTCTTTCTCTTCAAGCTGGATATGGAGGCTGGTCAAGCTGCGGTATTCCCTCCCTGTGGACCTGGGGGGGAAACGGAAGAAAAGAAGACGAAAGAAAAGTAGAGTCAGACATTAAGCCTGAGTAAGTCTAGGACTATTCAGTCTATGAATAAAGAACTGGGTATGATAAGTATAAACTAGAAATGGGAAAGCACCATAAACTAAGTTAAGTTGTCTAGGGTCGAATATACTATCGTACCCCATATTAATCTTTGTACACATATAAACTAGTTCCCAATAGGCACCCCATAATCAGGGTGAAGTGATCCATTTTATGATGATCGGCTCCTACTCGTATAGTTACATGTGTCTTACGGCCCCCGATGTTGTAGTTACCTATGCTGGTCCCACCATTGGGTGTATCAAGTCCCATGGTGGCGGCCCGACACAATCCTAGAATGCACAGGTATGCTACTGGTGCCCAGTGCCTTATTTTTCTGCGCCGGAGTGTGTGCACGCCCGCACCCCGTTAGAACCTACACTGCTGCACCACCGCCGTCGATTTGACCTCTTACAGTCAGCCCAGTAATCGTGCCCCACCCTGCCTAGTTTCAGGGTATCATGATACCTTGTAGGGTTACTGCTGAAAAGGGTCCCCCGCTACTAGGTTTTTCTATTTCTAGCCGACATGCTAAGTTGGTTAAGTGTTTTATAAACCTAACCCCCAATCAGTCTGTTTAGTTTAGCATGTTCCATTTTGATTAAGTCTTAATTCACTTAATCCTATCAATCCTGACTCAGCCTTAATGGTCTTATTAAAGCCTTGACCTCTCACATTAGACAGGTATTGTTGTGGCTGCCTGTTGCCGGTTGGGTCCGGGCAGTCTTACGCCACAACTCAGTCTAACCTCGGGTCCTTATTGGGCTCTGTGTTTAACCACCCACATTGGATAGGTATTGTTGTGACTACTGGACAGCCGGGCGGTTCCGGGCAGGTTTACATCACAACTCAATCCAACCTCGGGTTAAACACATCGTATTTTCTACATTTACATATTTTGTCTCTTTTCTTTTTATATGTAAATATTTGTGACCCATTATTCAAATTCATCTTTATTGATTAAGATTTATTTATGCCACTTAATTGTTTTTCAAGGTTGTTGGCATGCGTCAAACATGCCAACACATATGTTCTATATTTTAGCCCAAACGTCATTACCCCCGTTTTATACGTTCGTTCCAATGTAAGGTGTGTTGGGTTTAACACTTAAACCCAATTTAGCTATATGAAAAGGGGAGGCTTATAACATGGTGTTTATAAGGTAACATAAAAAGGGGAGTGTGAACGCATGGACTTGCAACATAACGACTCAATTAACATAAGGTAGGCATATGTAAACTTGCAATTGTAACAACATATAATATAAGCAATACTTAGACATGAATCATTCTATTCACATAATCATCGTATAAACGAAGCATGAATCATTCTATTCATGTAGTCATGGCATAAATAGTACTTAAACATGAACCATTCTAATCATATAACTATGGCATAATCATAATTGAACATGAGTCCTTCTATTCATATAGTCATGGCATAAACATAATTGAACATGAATCCTACTATTCATATAATCATGGTTTTTATCCTATCTATGTAACTAGTAAGTAATTCTAGTGTAATTCTAATGTAACTTATGTGTCAAATATATTATCATATGATTTTGATAACAACATAAGCCTAAAAACATGTTTTCAACTAGGCATAATAACAAACGTAGTTTAGTCATGTTCATAAAATTAATACAAGCTTACAAAGACGCTTGCTTTTGTCACTATCACAAAATCATGATTTTTATACTTGAACTATGGTGCCAATTCCAACATAACCTTTATATGAATCATAATGCTCAAATGGACCAAATTACACTAAAGATGACCATAGAATTATACATCATGTTGGCATAACAATAAATCATAGACTTGCATGAATTTCAAATAAACTATTACAACATATAGTTGTTATTTTCAACATGAATCATATGCTTGCATGAATCCCAATTAAAATTCCACAACATGTGGTTGTCAACATAAACCATATACTTGTATGAATCCAATCGTACACCATAGCATTGCCAAATCGTTTAAAATCAAAACGACATACAAATATAAGTTATTATCGCCACAATTCCATTTCGTTGTTAACTTCCAACGCAAATCGCGTACTTGCAAATATTCAATCGTATACCATAATATTCCCAAATCGTTTAGCATCAAAGCAACGTACAAATATAGATTATTATCGCCACAATTCCATTTCTTACTTTACACAAATCAACACAATTATTTAATTCACATCGGAATAGCACTCTACTTACAACGTATGACGAATCTTCAATTCAGGAATCTGAATTCTGAATTTGGAGATGCTATCCTTTGTTGTAGGCGTTGCTTTGATTTGATTAACGTTGCTTTAAGCTTTGAATTATCTCCTAATTGTCTCTCTATTTCTGACGGCTATCCTCAGTCTCTCCTCAACAGCATGACGGTCTCATCTCCATTTTTGTTTGTGTAAATTAGGGTTAGTCTTAGGTCCTGTTTATAGAGTTTGTGAGTTGATTTAGACCGTCGATGAAGCTTGGTTTAATAATAGTCGTTCGTTCAAAGGAGAGGCCAATCAGGAGCTGACACCTAGCCCAAGTGATAAGGCAAGGCTCAGAAAATCGACCAAACACAGACTAGGCCAGCCAGGGGGGCTGGGTTCGACCTGGCTCAGGGGCCAGGTCGACTCCCCAGTCGACCCCCAGGTCGACTCCCAAGTCGACCCCCAGGTCGACTCTAGAGTCGACCTGCCTGGGGCAGGTCGACACCTAGGTCGACTCCCAGGTCGACCTGGCCTGGCAGGTCGACCCTAGGGTCAACCCCCAGGTCGACCTGGTGGGTTTGGGCGGGAATTTTCCCGCCTACTCTGATTGGGCTGAAATTCAATTCTGTTTTCGAAATTTGAATTTCCTGAAACTTCATCGGGCCATAATTTGGTCATACGGGCTCCGTTTTTCGAAAACTCGGACTCTATTTCGCATATTTTTCCGAGATGAACGCAATGGCATATCCCGTTTCCCTTAATACTTTGATTTGAGAATTACTATATTTTAATTTGTGAATTTCACTGTTATAAAATATACGGGGTGTTACACCTAGCAAAATAGGGTGATAGTCATGGTAACAGTTGACATAAGATAATAACCCCAAACTTGTGAATAACAACTAATTCAACATCACAGGCATGTTAACATCATGGACATGAGGGGTTTAGGTTTACAACATGTTTAGGCCCTAAATCAATTTCATATAAATATTTCCACAAGTCAAGATTCAAGATGAATAGATCCAAGGTGAATAATAGTAGATCCAAAATAATAGATCCAAAAGGAACGATAATAGACCCAAGATATACAATGACAGATCCAAGATAATTATCATACTTAGGTTCAATTTCAATTTACAACATGTCCATTTTAAGTTTAAAGTTTAGATCTAAAAGTAACTGGGGATTACAGATCGTGGTTTGAGAATTAGGAAACAAAGAGGTGGTGTTGAATCTCGAGTCTAACAGAAATCCCCCAAACAGTAATACTCTACACGTAGCCTTGTTGGAGAAGAAGCAATTCCTTTTCTCTAACTTTTCAACCAGAGTTTTAGCAGCATAAGACCAGAGAGAATTTGTGTAGAGAGACTAGAGTTAGGGGCTGTTTATATAGGGTCAGGCCAATGAATTTAGACAGAAATCGGACTAGAAACATCAGAGTGAACTCTGACTCAAAAATGGGCTCGGCAACCAGGTCGACACCCAGGTCGACTCTATGGTCGACCTGGTCCTGGGCAGGTCGACACTATGGTCGACCCCCAGGTCGACCAGGTCCTGGGCGGGAAATTTCCCGCCCAGTCCGTTCTGGGGTTTGAATTCGAATTCTGAGCTGTTTTTGAACTTGAAATTTCTGAAACTTTGAAGGGTCATAACTTGGTCATACAGACTCCGATTTTCGAAAACTCGGACTCGTTTCCAAGAAGAATTTCGAGACGAACGTAATGGCATAACCCGTTGCCCTTGATTCTTAATTTAAAAATTAATTCTGCCTTGATTTATGGTTATTACATGTTATTAAAATACGGGTTGTTACAATTGGATATTACTAATCCAATCTCTGATGAATTCTTTTGTTCGGTTATAATGTGTCTTGTTCTCGAGCTCTGTAAACAAAGCCCTGATACCAAACTGATACGACCAGAACTTCCCCGTAAAGGAAAGCCCGGATTGAGTTGAGAACATGACAAATCAGAGCACAAACAGAAGAACATTTCATTGCTTATTACAACAATTTACATGAGAGTACAAGAATATACAGAGTATGAATAAATATTATACATCAGAGGAATATTAGAGATTTAAATTACAATGCAGCGGAAAAATAATACATAACACAACTGAAACAAATATACGGATACAGAGCTTTCTGAATAACATTCCAGTTGTAAACCAGGATCCCGTGAATATAAATCTGCAAAACCAAAACTACTAGCTGCCCGTGTGGAAAATAGGGGCACCCAGAGTTTAGGTTAAAACAATAAACTCCAGGTCAGTCATGTGACTGGTGTGAGAACTAAAACAGTTAATTAATCTTTACTTTAGAAATAAGGTAAATCAAGGGACCACGCCGTATAACATGGAACGGGTTTCCTCCCAAGAATACCAGTGTATAGAATAAACAACGCAATGCATTTTGGAAAAATGAAGCTATTATAAGACCCAGGTCCCATCACACAATGCAACGCAAGCCGGAGGATGGGGTTTTCCCTTATAATAGCCAAACATGTTTGGTACGTTTAAAACAAATCATTTGATACTATTATAAGTGCTTACTGTATAAACAACTTCAAATATAAATGTATCAATCATAGGCGACATGGGTACCATCTATCATGTCGCCAATACTAGGCTCTACAATCAAAACTGAAATGTCACATATTGGAAATTGGATTTTCGTCATGAGTCGAGGCAAGGGATGTACTCCTCGCCGGCTTCGAGACACTCTAGCAAATGCCTCAGGATCTCCCGCAGTAGACCCTTGGATCCTCCAAGGTCGGTCCTCCCTTACGTTTGAGGATTAGTATTCCTGAACACACGTTTCCCGGTCCTATAGGACCTATACCTATCGGCTCCCGCAGTAGCCGATATATCCGAGGCGCCTCTCATTCCAACAACCACAAAGGTAAAAATAATATAAATGTCTAGGCTTGTAAAATACCGACACCACCCATAGCTAGAAAGAAATGTCATGTCCTCCTTGGGTCCCTTATCCTGTTTTTAACTCATACCGAGGTGTGAGGCTCGCGAATTAATGCTATACACAAAGCTATGCCATATTAAAGTCATGCTTTGATCATCAACTACAAAACTCTTCTTTTCAACAGAAGCCTTGATCATTTGCATCTCAGCATGCCACACAGGCAATTCACGCCATGCGACCGAGGTCTATCGATATATAACCTCTGAGCTCGTACGTCTCAGAGAAGGGCGTTAAGCAAGAGAATAAATTCTCCTCCTCCAAACAGATATATATTTAATAGAAATCAATCAACATAGAATAAAATCCAATGTTAGACACACATTTATTTACAAGTTCGTTCTGGGTCTGAACGAAACCGGAGGCACCTTATTCCTCGTCCCATATGTCCAATACAGGAGAGAGGTCCTCGCATATCCGGTCGATCTCCAAGTACGTCTAGACGATCACCACTTATTACCTCGTCTTGGGTGTACAACCCAATCTAGACATCAGTAATCATCCAAACGATGTGAAGACCTCCGATCTTCAACCACCGTCTTCATCGTCGACGTATCTTCGAATCAGTTATTCAAAATGGGTATAAACCCGGCCTTTCCGAATAACTCGCGTATGTAATAACTAAGTGCTATAAAAACACAACATACGCCTCATTCCAATTCTGAATATTCTTTTATTTAAATATTTACATCCTTAGGGATTTGTTCCCATTAATTTTATCAAAGATAAATTCTTTAAAATTTATTCTTTAATCTTCTTTTGGATATCAATTCAAACCATATTAAGGTTTTCCAAACTAGTCGGGATTAACACACCTTACCGAAGTAATCATTTGTTTAATTTCCTAATCCCAACCTATTCATTATGACGACCCCAAAACCCCATACGACGGTGGCAAGGGTAATCTTTGGAATATAACACATAAACAGATAACAGCAGAACAGAAATAATTAAATACACCAGATAATGTACAAATAATACACTAGATAAACATAATCATCAGAGTTACACAGTATACAGGATCATACTTAGTACAAAATACAGTACAGCTATACATAAATGTCTACAGCGGAAAACAAAACATAATATGTGCAATAGGAGCTGAGCAATATAAAAAGAGATAAAGGGTAGAATCCATCTTCCGCTCCAGCTATCCAAAAAGAGCCTGCTAAAACCTGAATACAAGGCTGCCCATGTAGAAAAAAAGGGGCACCCGAGTTTGCAACTGAAACAAACTACGAGTCAGTCATGGGACTGGTATGAGAAATCCACTTAACTGGTTAATCAATAATAACAAGGCAAATCATAGGACCACACCACTTTCACGGAACGGGTTTACTCCAGTGATTGCCAGTGCTTTAAAACAAGTAAATCTTTTAAACATCGCAATGCTTTTTATAAAAAATGAATCCATTATAAGACTCAGTTCCCATCACACAATGCAACGCAAACCGGAGGATAGAGTTTTACCTTATAATGGCCAAAATATGCTTGATACGAATAAAACAAAAGCATTTGATATTATTACTAGTGTTTATATGTTTCAAAAACAATTTCAAATCATAAGTATGAATCATAGACGACATTAATGCCCCATACACTATGTCGCCATATATAGGTATACAATCAAATCCGCAAAGTCACATATTTGGAAATTGGATTTCCATCATGAACCGAGGCAAGGGATCGTCCTCACCGAATTCGAGACGCTCTAGCCCGCCCCTCAGGCAAGCGCGCAGACAAGCCTTGGATCGCCAGGGTCGGTCCACCGATGTGGATTATTATGCCTGAACACTGTGTTTCCCCGCCCTTTGGGGCGTAAATGAATCCTATGACCCCATCGTCTCCACATAGTCACCGATATATCCGAGGCGCCTCGCAATAGCAACAACCACACAGGTGAAAATAATATAAATGTCAGGGCTGGTAGGTCACTGACACCACCCTAGCCATAAGGAAACGCATGCCCTCCCTGATGTCCTCTCCCGTTTCTGGTTCATACCGGGGTGTGAGGCTCGCGAATCAACGTTATACACAAAGCTATGCCACACAGGCCGTGCTTTGATCATCAACCACAAGACTTTGCTTTTCAACAGAAGCCTTGATCATCTGCCACTTAGGCATGCCACACAGGCAATTCACTCCATGCGACTGATTTCAATCGATATATAACCTCTGAGCTCGTACGTCTCAGAGAAGGGCGTTAAGCAAGAGAATAAATTCCCCACCGCCAAACAGATATATATTTAATAGAGATCAATAAGCACAGAACAAAATCCAATGTTAGACACACAGTCCATTTACAAGTTCGTTCTGGGTCTGAACGAAACCAGAGGCACCATATACCTCGCATATCCATCGATCTCCAAGTACGTCTGGACGATCACCACTTATTATCTATACTTCGGGATGCCTCTCAATCAAGACATCAGTAATCAACCAATGGAGGTGAAGATCTCCGGTCTTCAACCATCGACTTCTTATCGCCGATCAATTATTTGAAATGAGATTTAACTCGGCCTTTTCAAATAATTCACGTATATTTAGAATTTAAATCAATTCATTTCAATGGTTAAATTATTCTACATCAATAATTCTGTTCTTAATTGTAATTTTCACGCCAAACACATTCAACCATCAAATATCCAATAAACCGGGTAAATTCGGTTTATTTCCATTGCATATCATTTATAATATTTTATAACGATTTATCGCTATTTTTATTCACTTAAAAATAGCCAATTCATTCAAACGACGCTTAAGGCCATAACGCGGTCGTGGCGCTGTTTTTCTTCATATTTGATTTACATATATCTGAAAATCTAACCGTTGGATCTTCACAAATATCATTAGAAAGATCTTTTCAAAACGAATCCAACGGTTTCAGTTTGGGGAAAATCCGACGGTCGGATCTCCCGGTACAATCGTTTGAAGTTACGATTTCAAAATACGAACTGCAGCGTCGTTATTCGATTTAATTTAATTATATATATATATATATATATATATAATCGATTCTGGCACTGTTTTTCTTTAGATTTGAATTAAACATTCTAGACAATCCAACCGTTGGATCTTCACAAAGTGGGTGTCGTTGGAAAGATATTTCCAAAGCGAACCCGATGGTTTCGGTTTCGGGAAAATCCGATGGTCGGATCTCCCGCACTAATCGTTTGAAATCACGGTTTCAAAATATGAACTGCAGCTTCGTTATTCGATTTATTTTATTTATATTTATATATATATAATTCATTCTTCGATTTCGAAACCATATTCACTTCATATATTTGATAAAAATGATATTTTTATCCAACAGATATTTATTTCAACACATCACCATTTTTAACACTTCATATTTCGCATAAAATGATATTTTTAGCGAACAAAAATATTTTTTAACTCATGACTATTTTATTTAGTTCATACACCGGTTAAAAATAATATTCATAGCAAACAAATATTTATTTCAACACTTGTGTATTTTTAGCGAGTCGTTTACAGGATAAAAATGATATTTTTATCATCAAAAATATTTATTCAACACATGAATATTTTTAGCACTTCATATTCACAATAAAAATGTAGATTTTATTGTTCAATCTAAATATTCAACACATGAATGTTTTCGACTTCACACATACGATAAAAATATGATTTTCATCGTTCTAGTCCTTTATTCAACACATGAATTTTTCTATAGTTCATATATATAATAAAAATGTGATTTTTATTGTAAAACAATTTATTTCAAAACACGATTTTTTTATATAGTTCATACATAAGGTAAAAATGTTATTTTTGGTGTTAAAACAATTTATATAAAATACTAATATTTTATATAGTCTATATATATATATATAATAAAAATGTTATTTTTATCTTTCAAAGAATTTATTCAACACATGAACTTCATTCAACACATGAATTTCTATTCAACACATGAATATTATTGAAAATTTTGGCTGCATAACGGCAGGGTAGTTAAAACCGGCACCGTCCCTAGTACGGCTCCTCGCTCTACCTTAAAATCTCGCGGTTTTTGACAATGGGGATTTTCAATATCTAGTTCGTACGCAGACGAATTTTCTCATATATTAATCCTATTGGGATTTCAATCACAATCAATCATTTCAAATCAACCATCCATGATATTTACCAAATTTTCACATCAACCAATAATCCAAACAATATCACAACCAATATATATCGTCCATGGTCTGTGGACGAAGGGAGTATATATATATATATAGATATACGTATATAACTATATTTCGATTTCATTTCAATATCATTTCAATTTATTTCAACGCATATATCATTTTTACAACGCATATATAACTTATACATCGAACATACAACTTATACAACGCTTATACATAAGGTGTACAACGCTTATATAACTCATACTTCGAATATATAATTTATACATCGTTGTTTCCATATCGTTTATAATTCAGAAATCTCACATTGGGTTCCACTCCACCAAAAATAGCAAAAGGCTCAGAAAAATATCCGGTCTCTTCTAGAATGTAGAAGACGTCCGCACGAGTCCGTTGTCTCTTTAAAGTGCTATAAGATATGATTTTTATAGTGAAATCAAAAACCGTAGCGCTTTAAAGTGCTATATACTATTTTATATTATATAAACTGTACCTCTCTGAAATTCTTCAAAACTAGGTCACCGATTTGCGATCAATCCGCGACGCTATAGCACGATCGGACTTCACCACGTTGTAGTGCTTCAAGAGAGCTTTCCGGCGCCTGGGGTTTCATCCAACTCGAGCTCGAGATGGAGGCACGGCGGCGGTCGCAAGTGCTGACCTTTGGGGGCATGAAACACGAGGCACGGCGAACGAGGGGTAGCGTGGCAGGTATAGATTTGAAGCCCTCGACGAGTACTACAAAAACTTCAACTGGGTCGAGGTCTATTACTGCGTGGATTGGCCGGAAAATGAACGGCAAGGGGGGAAGGCTTTTCCGCCGTGCGTCGCGATCGGGGAGAGAGAAAAGCGGGGAGAGAGAAAAGTGATGGCCCATAAGATTTTTTATTTTATTTATATATTTTTAAAATTCTAAAATACCCCTCTTCACATACTAGCTCCAATCCAAACACAACGACTGTCGTCCCTAGCTAAATACCCCCATTCCGAACACAATGGGATATGTTTCGCAGGCCCATTCGACTGTTTCAGTCAGTTTCTCTTCAAATTAAAATATAAAACATTCAATATTTGATTTGAACGTGCATTTAAATTTTCTAGGGCCACATACTGATCCCAAAAATTCTAGAAAAATAAATCTAGCTATGTTTTGACGATACGGTCCCAACAAAACTAGTTTGGTAGAATTCTGAGACCGTTTGAAAAATGGCCATTTTCTGGTCGATCCAATTTAACAGAAATCGACCAAACACATTTTCCTTTGCCACGCTCACATACTAGCTTCAAAAATTATGAAATTTGAAACCTAGCAATAATTTGACATCCCGAATCCAACAAAAGTGGTTTCGTCGAATTATGAGGTCGTTTGCAAAATATCTATTTTCACAAGCTATATAAATTCTATACCGACCTTGCTGAAAATTCATTTGGCCATAACTTTTGATTCCCGCTACGAAACTTCGATTTTTCAGATTAGTTAGAAAGATATTCATAAACAGATTTAAATATTTTTGGTTTCACTAAAATCCGTTTTATTTTGCACCCGGTACAGTCAGTCAAAGTTCGAATTCAAATTTTGAAACTGGCGCGCCCTTTCAGGCCTTGTTTATAATTAAAAATAATTATATTTATTTTCAAACGTCGATTCAAACATACTTTTCGTCGTTATTATTTAAAATAATTTATTTTAAATATCTAAAATTCACTAAAATAGCTAAATTAAAATTTTTAAATTGGCTCAGATTTTCCGGGTTGTTACAATCTCCCCCACTTAAAACTTTTCGTCCTAAAAAAGGAACGAAGTCGAAAGTTGTGTAATTACCCAACTCAACTTTCATTCTGGCTTCCATTCTCCAACTTTTCAGTTTCTAAGAATTTTCAAATTCTTCAAAAATTTGGCTAACACCCTAAATTTTCGAAAAAAATAGCCATAACCTCCTTTGTACAGGGAGCTTCGGGATATTTCAAATAGCCTCCCACGGCCCTCACCAATCCAAAAGAAAAAGCCGAGCGGCTAGCCAATTGGCTCATAAAATCATCAAATTCCCAAGAAATACAATAAACATGTACCTATTTGTCAGGCAAACAATTTTATTCCTCTACTTAGCTGTTTATCCATAACCTGTTCACACATATATAATGCACATGTATATATTTCTATCTATTTTCAATTCAGTTCAACACTTGTTCAATTTGGCTAAATGGTTCAAAATTCTAATTAATCAAACAAAACAACCAGCAATCAATTTGTTTTTATCTTTCAAAAATATACTAATTAATTCATATACTCTTATAAAATCATTCAGACTATATGATTAAAATTTTACATCCATGAAAAGAAAACAACGACAAAGTAGAGAACAAAATGGAAATGCAAAATATGGTAAATGTACCCTGCACCGGAGTCAATCAGAGATATCCACCCTGCACTTAGGATAGGCTTTCTTAATACTCTCCTCAGTTTCCCAAGTACAATCTCGCGGATCTCCACTCCATTGTACTTTGACTAAGTGAACCTTCTTGTTCCTCAGTTCTTTAGTTTCTTTGCCAATAATCTTTAGCAGCTCTCTTCTCACAGCCAACTCTGGAGTAATATCTATATCCCATTGCCCTGCTTCTTCCACGATCAAGTCTGGATCATGAAAATGCTTTCGAAGTTGAGATACGTGAAATACATCATGCACTCCAGGCAACTAATCAGGCAATTGAACTCTATAAGCGAGAGTTCCAATCCGTTCATGTAACGACCCGGATTTTCAGTCGTTGAATTCTGAATATTTAAATTTATTTTAAATATTTTATTTTGAATTATATATAGGAATTTATAACGAATTTATTTATAGAACGAAGTTTGAATGTATAATTTATAATATAATTAAAACGAGATCAAAATGGCGCGATAGTTTGAAAATTCGATTACAAATTTCAAATGAATGTACAGGATTCAGAATAAATCGGATTTTAGCGAAACAAGAAATATTTGAATCTGTTTGAAAATATCTTTCCAACGAATGTGAAAAATCCAGATTACATAACGGGAATAAAAAGTTATGTCCAAATCAAATTTAGAAATAGTCGATGTAGAATCGTATATAAGCCATAACGGTTTATTTATTATAACTAGAGATTGGTTACGAATTTGGACAAGGTTCTTTTGAGGCACTGTTATAATTTAATTTTTAGAATTTTACTATAATTTTTAATTAATTAAATACGCAACTTTTTATTTGGAGTATTTTGCACCCGATATCAATATTTTGAGGTTTCATA
This sequence comes from Allium sativum, assembly GCA_030737875.1. Classification (NCBI taxonomy): domain Eukaryota; kingdom Viridiplantae; phylum Streptophyta; class Magnoliopsida; order Asparagales; family Amaryllidaceae; genus Allium; species Allium sativum. The sequence continues at coordinate 488,675,890 of CM060918.1, read as the reverse complement.
ATATAAGTTAAAGTACCGGTATTATTATATTTTTTGGATCGTGGTACCTCACTGAACACGACTGTACTCTTATTTCTGTCCATAACGGCTCATGCACAAACAAAATTTTATTTAATCAGGTACACCATAATTTAAAACATTTTAATTTCATTTTTTTTCGTGATGTGCCATTAGCATTGTACATTTGTTACATCCTTCTAAGAAATTGTACGTGCTTTGTTTTATTTATCCAACCTCAATACCACTGAGCTGTCCTCAAGTTTTATATATGCATTCTTCTACCAAACCTAAGGAATGGACTACCTTACACCACACGCTCCAGGACAGCGTGTCCTCCACGGTTTTCATTTCCGTGCTTGGAAAGGAATTCGTAACCGTGCGTACCAAGGCAAATTCCTTTCCGTGCAAGCCAAGCCATATCCTCCTTTATAAAAGAAAGAAAAAAAACTGTACATCCTCATTTGTTCTGAAAACTGAAAGCTCTTCTCTTCCATCCATTTCGTGTAAAATCTGAAACTAAATGCCACAACTTAAAAGAAAAAAAATCCTTGTTTCCATTCTTCTCATTTCAAAACCCGCAAGTATAAATCCCAACACGCATATTTTAGATTAGTGGGCCGGTTCTCTTAGGCTCTATACAATTTTCAATCAGATCGATATTCAGTTTTGGGGAGTTCGCGTTCTAGAGAGGGTATTGGGGGACGTTGAGATGGTGGTGAGCGTTCTGATGATGTGGTTCATCCGATGATGGACTATGGTGGGAGTGCGTGGTGCATTAGATCTAATTCACTGTAGAGGGGACTGTAATGAGGAAGGAGTAGCATTGGTGATCGTATTTCTTTGCAGGGAGGGGGATTTTGAAAGTTTACTGGGGAACAAAATTCTACAGGGGTTATTCTTGGACTGGGAAGGAGCACCGGAACGTTGGAATGATGGCAAAGGCCTTATCATGCAAGGGTGAAGTTCAAGGCGAGCATCAGGTGGTATCAAATTAAAAGAAAATGGGTTTAATTTTGTGAAATGAAATAAGTTCATATGGGTACAGTAGGACAATGAAGTCGGGGGATTGACTAGATGTTGTCACGTTGAGTTTGTAAGTTGGGAGGGCTTCGCTTATGACAGAGTAAAGGAGGAGCTGGCACCATTTAAAGTTAAAAGACTGGGTGACTTCATGATCATGGGGAAACTCGCATTGAATAGCAGCGTTTAGATGGATTTGGTAGTCTATTTTTTCGCATGTGGCACTATAGAGTGAGTGTGATTGGTCAAGGCCGTCGTAATGATGAACAGTTCAAGTGTGGCATTCAGGGGATCGAGAAGATCGGCTTGCAGAGAGAAATAAATGGGTGGACTTGGTTTGAAATCTCATGATGTATAGTGAGAGGAGGGATGCAGCAAAGTTTCGGTTATGGTTCTTTTGCACAGGAGAAGCCGCGTTTACCTGTAGAAGGAGAAAGAGAAATATTTGGAGATAATAATCTGATGATTTAGAAAATTAATTAAGGTAATTAATTGCTTAGTTTAATATTCAATGATCGTAAGTATATAAAATTCGCAAAAGTTATAACTTCTTCGTACGTGTACAGAAGTGGATGCTACCGAATCCGTTGGAACTGTTATGTAGTGATCTACATCATGAACCGGACGTGGCTAAGAACAAAGCTACCGGAATCTCGTGAAAATCAAATGTAGTTTGATTGTCAATGAAATAAAACAGAAATCGTCAACTGCGAATTAGGTGAGTAAACTCACTAACTTTGACTCGTTTATATCTTTATATAAACGAGTTTTAATTTATTTCTAGTAATTTTATACTGTGTGATGGTTGTTTGAATGAATGGTTGATAAAATTGGTTGAATGGTTGATATAGTTATATAGTTGATCGATAATCATTTCTGTTATTAATTAATGTTGATTAACATCTGTGGATGCAGGGAAACAGGTTGGAGGGATCCAACTGGATTCCTCAACATTTTATTTAATATTTTATTTATTTATGATATATGATCGTGATTGAATTTGTTGTGGTTAAATTACACTGGCTTGATAAATTTTGGTATTTAAATACCGTAAAATATTTTAGGATGTAGAAAAGGGATTTGAGATTTAAAAAGGAAATTAGATTTCAAGTGGAAAGAAAATAGAAACTTGTTTAAGTGAATTAAAACAAGAAGTTGTTTATAACGATGTTTTTAAATTAAATAAAATATGTATCATAGATTAAAGTAAAATATAAATTCAAGTTGATTTTATATAAGCAAAGTGGTAATCGGTGTTGATACCGATATTTGAGGTGGGGTTGAATGCAATAGTTGTAAAAGAGATTTGAGTGGGAAAATTGGTTTCGAAAGAAACGATGAGTTATATTCAAAAAACTAAGAAATGGGAATATAAAATTAATTGAGATACACCCAATGGAATTTTAAATAGAAATCCGGCTATGTTGAATTTTACAAATCATTTATGTCTTGAAAGGATATTTAAATTTATTTAACATGAACCTATAATTTAATTTAAATACATTAAGAGTGTAATATTCTATTAATTCTATAGTTTGCAATAATATATATAAAAGGGATTTATAGACATCAAATTGAGTTAATTTCAGAAGTTGAAAGAATGTGTAGCTTGTAAATACATTTAAAAGAGAACTCGAATTTGTTTAAAATAAACAGAGTTTATAAATGAACAACGGAAGCGTGTGCGTCGCAAACGGTACTTTATTTAAACAACGGTTATAGCGCTGTTGTTATGATATTTGTTTTGTAAATCTAAAACAGCGATTATAGCGCTGTAGTTATGATATTTGTTTTTTGTAAATCTAAACAGCGGTTATAGCACTGTTGTTATAATATATGTTTTTGTAAATCTAAACAGCGCTTATAATGCTATTGTTATCACAAATATTTTAACAGCGATTTTAATGTTGCTATTATAACAAAAGCTAAACGGCGATGTAACGCTATTGTTAAAAGTAATGTTTTATAAATCAAATATTGGGAAACAACAATTATAACCCTTCCGTTATAATCAGTGTTTAAAGTAAAAGAAGTGTGTTCTTAGATTTAATCCGAGAGTCATGTAAGCGACGGTTTGTTTAAAAATTGTGAGCTTTGACTATTTCAAAGTTAAGAATGTTGTTCAGTTAAGGTCGAGAGGTAATTATACCCCAACTTGATTGACTTCATGATTGATGGAGAAATGGTTAAGGTTCGATAGTGAAGATTGGTTAACATTCTGGATAGTTAATAATTGGTTAATGTTTTAAGTTATATTAACGATGTTTATAACATCGCGTTAATTTAAAAGAATTTGAAATGTTTTTCCCAGTAAAATGAGAGATATTTTTATATGTATAGAAAATGAAATGAATTGGTCAATGAGGAATTAAGAAAGAGAATTTGGAAATATTTTCCAATATTAATGCAGCATATTTTCTGAATATAGAAAATAAGGATTCGCTAATATATATATAGAAATGTTTTCTAAATGGGAAAAGAGATATTTTCTCGAATAAAGAAATTACTTATTGGAAATGTTGTTCAAAGGATCGAGAGGGAAATCGAGCTTCAAAGGAATACGGAAGATGGAAAATGGGAATTGGAAATAATAATATAATAAGGAATTGATTCAAAGGGGCCAAATGTTGATTGATGATCGATCGATCGAATTCCTACCTGGAAATAAGATCGTTGGTTGTACACTTCTTTTTCTTTGATAGTTAAATCACCGACTATCGAAGTTTTAGACCATTTTTTTCCGTTGTCAATACGGAGAGACCGAGATTAGATTCATTATCTGGAAACCACTCTATATGGAAGTTAGCGTTGCGATCGAATATGATGAAGAAAATTGAAGACGGAGTTATGCAAGGGCTATCCTGTTTATAGAATAGTGCCTTCGGTTTGTTTAGTCTCAGGACAATGTAAATGGACGGATGTCTGACAGAGTATACCTAACGGATCGCGTAAGTTGATCTCTTCAAACGTACTTACGTTTGGTGGCGGAGGAATTCGTTTATCTTAGCTTTATACCCGTGGTATTTTTTGGGAAATCAATTTGTGATTTGGCGGGTATGACGATGTGGCATTCAAAGTGAATGGTGGCAGATGTTCTGAAAGATAATTCAAACCTCAAGCCTCACAACCCGGAATTTGACAAAAATCGGGCAGGAAGCATGGCTATGTGGGTCGCTCCCATTAGGATGTATAATCACCTATCTAGAGAAATTCCATTTGTTTCTAAAATCTATCGATGTCGTTCCTTTTGGGAAACGGTTGCTGATCCCAACCGTTGGTGATATACATTCGATACACTCAAGCGAAATGAGTGGTCGGTCATGTGTGGGCTGGGTTGCAAGACGTTCTTGTTGAACCCAGTGTATTCGCCTCTAGAGATACACTATCGGCAGGTGGTCCCATACCTTGTCATGTTGGAAATTCAATCTCCAATAAGCGCCCTGCGGTTTTTGATTTAATATTATGTATGGAGCGTGAGATGCAAGCGTTCCGCTAGATTCTATTTATTTGATGTTGACATTATTGTAATATCACTGGATTTGATATCAAAAACAAATTTGGTTATCGTAAGGTAAAAACCATCCGTGTTTATGTGTGGATCAGTCTTACGATTATCTTTTCTTTCGAAAGGATTTTGAAAGATAAACAAATGGTTGGAGTTTACTCACACCAGTCCCATGACTGACCCAGAGTTTATTTTATTTGTTTCCCTAAACTCTTGGGTGCCCAAATTTGTACGGGCAGTCAAGTAGTCGGGATTTTTTAGATTCACTTGGAGGAGCTCGAAGCAGGAGGCTTCATCAGTTGGCTATAGACTGTCATATTTTCCGCTGTGTACTATGTTGTATCTGGAAACAGGAGTTTATAATTGTTCCAGGGATAACTGTTGTGCTCTGATGATGGTATGTATATACAGTTACTGATTTGTATTTCAAAAGTTATGTTATATAATATATTTTATTCGTTCTGCTGTAAGTTTGTGATCTTCGTTTTTCTTCTATTCTAAAATTTCTTTCTTTCTATTTCTCATCAACTAACTTCTTTCTAATAATGATTCGTGTTTCTGTGCAATCTGGGTTGGACGTGTGGTGTTATTAGTCGACTCAAAAAGTACGGAAATTCGGGTCGTTTCATTTGGTATCAGAGCTGAAGGTTGAGTAGTAACCTTGGCTCAGTGGCGTATCTCAATAGAGATGGGGTTAGTAACACCCTAGGTTGAGTTTTAGTGTATTTTTAAGAGCGCGTATTTGTAGATTTGATATTAAAATTGTTTTATATTGTGTTGACTGGTTTGTTGAGTGTTTTATGAATTCTAGTCGATACAGAATGTACAACTGTATCGATAGGTGTTTCTAAACGCTCGAATAGAACAATTTGACATAGTATTGTTTTAAGGTGGGTAAATGTTATAATTTTGCCCAACAGATATTTTTGATACAAAAGGGATAATTTTCTGAAATTATTGAATGTGTTGATTGTTATTACAATCAAATGGAATTGTGGAATAGTGAAATGGTTATGTAATTTGTATACGGATAATGTATACAAAAGAGATAAGCCAAGATTTAGTTCAAACCAGAATGGGAATTCAAATTCCGGGTGATTAGAAGTATTTTCTGAAGTATTTTTTTTAAAGTAATATAACATTACTTTGAAGGACTTTACAATAGAAATTGTTTTAAATAGATTTTGAAAATGATTAAGCATTGAAATCACTTTAGTGGCGAGAAAATAATTCGGATATTGGATCGCGACATTATCGGTATTCATTTTCAAGTTTCTGAGTGGTGGATTGCTACCATGAAAATTCTTTGATTGGAAATTGGTTTGAAAAGAACAAGTTATTTCTATAAAATCCAAGTGTTTTGAATTTGCAAAAAGATTTTAAATATATGTGTATAGTTATATGATTTCAAACTAATTTGAAATAAACCTTGGGAATTCGAATTCTGAATTTAATATAAGTTAAATAGATTAAAAAGGTGGAAGTAAAATCGAATAGATTAAATTTAACTAAAGTTTAGTTAAATGGAGCGGGACGACCCTAAAGAAAACAAAATTTGTTCGAAATCCATTGAAATAGAATCTGTTTGAAATTAGATGGAAAACTTGGCCTGATAAATGGTTTATAAGAAAATGATATGAACCGGGTTATCATTGGACATATATTGAAGCATACAAAATTGTGTGAACCCTTGAAAGTAAATAAACTAGTTTAAACCCAATATGCAAGAAATTTGGGATTGCATGCAAAATTGTATTAGATTGGAATTTAATCTAAGTTAAATGGAAATTAGATTGAATAGAGATAATTCCAAATGAAAGGAAATGTGAGATTCGAATTATGAATATAAATTCGACCTATGTATCAACAAGTTGAATATATAATCTGAATGTGGTAAATTGGAATCAAGTTGTGATAAATTTGAACCCAAGTGGGATAAGTAGATGGATTTTGAATTAGAAATCAAGTTTGAGCTATATAATGAAAGCGAACTAGTCAGGAGATTGATTAGTGAACTGGAAACTGAAAGTTGAATTCATTTGGAATCGATTGAAATAGATGTTGAGTTGGCATTGAATGGAAGCAAATGCAAGAGATAAAATTATGCCCGACAAAAAGGTACATGTTTACAATATTATTTGGGTTTGATGATTTTATGAGCCTATGAGGCAAGCCGCTTGGCTTTTTGATTTTCTTTTGGATTGGAGAAGGCCTAGAAAGGCGAGTTGTGGTTGTACCGATTGAGCCGTGCAGAGGAGATGCTACCGAAATTTTTCAGAATTCAAAGTGTTAGAAAATTTTTAGAATTTTTGAAAATTTTCGTTAGTAAGAATAAATTAATATTTTAATTGAAATAAATTGGTCCAGTTAAACTGAAGTTAAGAATTGAACAAAAAGGAATTTTGGACCTAGTTAATAGGGTATGTATCATTTTCCAACCTTAGCAATTTCGAGGACGAAATTATTTTAAGGGGGAAGGAATGTAACGACCCGGATATTCAGTCGTTGAATTCTGAATATTTAAATTTATTTTAAATATTTTATTTTGAGTTATATATAGGAATTTATAACGAATTTATTTATAGAACGAAGTTTGAACGTACAATTTATAATATAATTAAAACGAGTTCAAAATGGCGCGGTAGTTTGAAAATTCGATTTCAAATTTCAAATGAATGTACAGGATTCAAAATAAATCGGATTTTAGCGAAACAAGAAATATTTGAATCTGTTTGAAAATATCTTTCCAACGAATGTGAAAAATCCATATTTCATAACGGGAATAAAAAGTTATGTCCAAATCAAATTTAGAAATAGTCGCTGTAGAATCGTATATAAGCCATAATGGTTTATTTAATATAACTAGAGATTGGTTACGAATTTGGACAAGGTTCTTTTGAGGCGCTGTTATAATTTAATTTTTAGAATTTTACTGTAATTTTTAATTAATTAAATACGCAACTTTTTATTTGGAGTATTTTCCACCCTATATCAGTATTTTGGGGTTTCATAATATAAGTTAAACTACCGGTATTATTATATTTTTGGGATCGTGGTACCTCACTGAACACGACCGTACTCTTATTTCTGTCCATAATGGCTCATGCACAAACAAAATTTTATTTAATCAGGTACACCATAATTTAAAACATTTTAATTTCATTTTTTTTCGTGATGTGCCATTAGCATTGTACATTTGTTACATCCTTCTAAGCAATTGTACGTGCTTTGCTTTATTTATCCAACCTCAATACCACTGAGAACATAGTGATAAATTAATATCGCATACATTGAGTTGTCCTCAAGTTTTATATATGCATTCTTCTGCCAAACCTAAGGAATGGACTTCCTTATACTGTATGCTCCTGGACAGCGTGTACTCCATGGTTTTCATTTCCGTGCTTGGCAAGGAATTCGTAACCGTGCGTACCAAGGCAAATTCCTTTCCGTGCAAGCCAAGCCATATCCTCCATTATAAAAGAAAGAGAGAAAAAAACTGTACATCCTCATTTGTTCTGAAAACTGAATGCTCATCTCTTCCATCCATTTCGTGTAAACTCTGAAACTAAATGCCACAACTTAAAAGAAAAAAAATCCTTGTTTCCATTCTTCTCATTACAAAACCCGCAAGTATAAATCCCAACACGCATATTTTAGATTAGTGGGCCGGTTCTCTTGGGCTCTATAAATTTTCAATTAGATCGATATTCAGTTTTGGGGAGTTCGCGTTGTAGAGAGGGTATTGGGGGACGTCGAGATGGTGGTGAGCGTTCTGATGATGTGGTTCGTCCGATGATGGACTATGGTGGGAGTGCGTGGTGCATTAGATCTAATTCACTGTAGAGGGGAGTGTAATGAGGAACGAGTAGTATTGGTGATCGTATTTCTTTATAGGGAGGGGGATTTCGAAAGTTTACTGGGGAACAAAATTATACAGGAGTTATTCTTGGACTGGAAAAGAGCACCGGAACGTTGGAATGATGGAAAAGGCCTTATCATGCAAGGGTGAAGTTCATGGGGAGCATCAGGTGGTATCAAATTAAAAGAAAATGGGTTTAATTTTGTGAAATGAAACAAGTTCATATGGGTACAGTAGGACAATGAAGTCGGGGGATTGACCGGATGTTGTCACGTTGAGTTTGTAAGTTGGGAGGGCTTCGCTTATGACATAGTAAAGGAGGAGCTGGCACCATTTAAAGTTAAAAGACTGGGTGATTTCATGATCATGGGGAAACTCGCATTGAATAGCAGCGTTTGGATGGATTTGGTAGTCTATTTTTTCGCATGTGGCACTATAGAGTGAGTGTGATTGGTCAAGGCCGTAGTAACGATGAACAGTTCAAGTGTGGCATTCAGGGGATAAAGAAGATGGGCTTGTAGAGAGAAATAAATGGGTGGCCTTGGTTTGAAATCTCATGATGTATAGTGAGAGGAGGGATGCAGCAAAGTTTCGGTTATGGCTCTTTTGCACAGGAGAAGCCGCGTTTACCTGTAGAAGGAGAAAGAGAAAGATTTGGAGATAATAATCTGGTGATTTAGAAAATTAATTAAGGTAATTAATTGCTTAGTTTAATATTCAATGATCGTAAGTATATAAAACTTGCAAAAGTTATAACTTCTTCGTACGTGTACAGAAGCGGATGCTACCGAATCCGTTGGAACCGTGATGTAGTGATCTACATCATGAACCGGACGTGGCTAAGAACAAAGCTACCGAAATCTCGTGAAAATCAAACGTAGTTTGATTGTCAATGAAATAAAATAGAAATCGTCAACTGCGAATTAGGTGAGTAAACTCACTAACTTTGACTCGTTTATATCTTTATATAAACGAGTTTTAATTTATTTCTAGTAATTTTATACTGTGTGATGGTTGTTTGAATGAATGGTTGATAAAATTGGTTGAATGGTTGATATAGTTATATACTTGATCGATAATCATTTCTGTTATTAATTAATGTTGATTAACATCTGTGGATGCAGGGAAACAGGTTGGAGGGATCCAACTGGATTCCTCAACATTTTATTTACTGTTTTATTTATTTATGATATATGATCGTGATTGATTTTGTTGTGGTTAAATTACACTGGCTCGATAAATTTTGGTATTTAAATACCGTAAAATATTTTACGATGTAGAAAAGGGATTTGAGATTTAAAAAGGAAATTATTTCCAAAATAGAAATTAGATTTCAAGTGGAAAGAAAATAGAAACTTGTTTAAGTGAATTAAAACAAGAAGTTGTTTATAACGATGTGTTTAAATTAAATAAAATATGTATCATAGATTAAAGTAAAATATAAATTCAAGTTGATTTTATATAAGCAAAGTGGTAATCGGTGTTGATACCGATATTTGAGGTGGGGTTGAATGCAATAGTTGTAAAAGAGATTTGAGTGGGAAAATTGGTTTCAAAAGAAACGATGAGTTATATTCAAAAAAAAATGGGAATATAAAATTAATTGAGATAAACCCAATGGAATTTTAAATAGAAATTCAGCTATGTTGAATTTTACAAATCATTTATGTCTCGAAAGGATATTTAAATTTATTTAACATGCACCTACAATTTAATTTAAATACATTAAGAGTGTAATATTCTATTAATTCTATAGTTTGCAATAATATATATATAAGGGATTTATAGACATCAAATTGAGTTAATTTCAGAAGTTGAAAGAATGTGTAGCTTGTAAATACATTTAAAAGAGAACTCGAATTTGTTTAAAATAAACAGAGTTTATAAATGAACAACGGAAGCGAGTGCGTCGCACACGGTACTTTATTTAAACAACGGTTATAGCGCTGTTGTTATGATATTTGTTTTGTAAATCTAAAACAGCGATTATAGCGCTGTAGTTATGATATTTGTTTTTTGTAAATCTAAACAGCGGTTATAGCGCTGTTGTTATAATATATGTTTTTGTAAATCTAAACAGCGATTATAATGCTACTGTTATCACAAATGTTTTAACAGCGATTTTAATGTTGCTATTATAATAAAAACTAAACAGCGATGTAACGCTATTGTTAAAAGTAATGTTTTATAAATCAAATATTGGGAAACAACGATTATAACGCTACCGTTATAATCAGTGTTTAAAGTAAAAGAAGTGTGTTCTTAGATTTAATCCGAGAGTCGTGTAAGCGACGGTTTGTTTAAAAATTGTGAGCTTTAACTATTTCAAAGTTAAGAATGTTGTTCAATTAAGGTCTAAGAGGTAATTATACCCCAACTTGATTGACTTCATGATTGATGGAGAAATGGTTAAGGTTCGATAGTGAAGATTGGTTAACATTCTGGATAGTTAATAATTGGTTAATGTTTTAAGTTATATTAACGATGTTTATAACATCGCGTTAATTTAAAAGAATTTGAAATGTTTTTCCCAGTAAAATGAGAGATATTTTTCTACGTATAGAAAATGAAATGAATTGGTCAATGAGGAATTAAGAAAGAGAATTTGGAAATATTTTCCAGTATTAATGCGGCATATTTTCTGAATATAGAAAATAAGGATTCGCTAATATATATATATAGAAATGTTTTCAAAATGGGAAAAGAGATATTTTCTCGAATAAAGAAATTACTTATTGGAAATGGTGTTCAAAGGATCGAGAGGGAAATCGAGCTTCAAAGGAATACAGAAGATGGAAAATGGGAATTGGAAATAATAATATAATAAGGAATTGATTCAAAGGGGCCAAATGTTGATTGATGATTGATCGATCGAATTCCTACCTGGAAATAAGATCGTTGGTTGTACACTTCTTTTTCTTTGATAGTTAAATCACCGACTATCGAAGTTTTAGACCATTTTTTTCCTTCGTCGATACGGAGAGACCGGGATCAGATTCATTATCTGGAAACCACTCTGTATGGACGTTAGCGTTGCGATCGAATATGATGAAGAAAATTGAAGATGGAGTTATGCAAAGGCTATCCTGTTTATAGAATAGTGCCTTCGGTTTGTCCAGTCCCAGGACAACATGAATGGACGAATGCCTGACAGAGTATACCTAACGGATCGCGTAAGTTGATCTCTTCAAACGTACTTACGTTTGGTGGCGGAGGAATTCGTTTCTCTTAGCTTTATATGCGTAGTACTTTTGGGGAAATCAATTTGTGATTTGGCGGGCAAGAAGATGTGGCATTCAAAGTGAATGGTGGCAGATGTTCTGGAAGATAATTCAAACCTCAAGCCTCACAACCCGGAATTTGAAATCGGGCAGGCAGCATGGCTATGTGGGTCGCTCCCATTAGGATGTATAATCACCTATCTAGAGAAATTCCATTTGTTTCTAAAATCTATCGATGCTGTCCCTTTCGGGAAACGGTTGCTGATCCCAACCGTTGGTGATATACATTCGATACACTCAAGCGAAATGAGTGGTCGGTCATGTGTGGGTCGGGTTGCAAGACGTTCTTGTTGAACCCAATGTATTCGCCTCTAGAGACACACTATCGGTAGGTGGTCCCATACCTTGTCATGTTGGAAATTCAATCTCCAATAAGCGCCCTGGTTTTTGATTTAATATTATATATGGAGCGTGAGATGCAAGCATTCCGCTAGATTCTATTTATTTGATGTAGACATTATTGTAATATCACTGGATTTAATATCAAAAACAAATTTGGTTATCGTAAGGTAAAAACCATCCGTGTTTATGTGTGGATCGGTCTTACGATTATCTTTTCTTTCGAAAGGATTTTGAAAGTTAAACAAATGGTTGGAGTTTACTCACACCAGTCCCATGACTGACCCAGAGTTTATTTTGTTTGTTTCCCTAAACTCTTGGGTGCCCAAATTTGTACGGGCAGTCAAGTAGTCGGGATTTTTCAGATTCACTTGGAGGAGCTCGAAGCAGGAGGCTTCATCAGTTGGCTATAGACAGTCATATTTTCCGCTGTGTACTATGTTGTATCTGGAAACAAGAGTTTATAATTGTTCCAGGGATAACTGTTGTGCTCTGATGATGGTATATATATACAGTTACTGATTTGTATTTCAAAATTTATGTTATATAATATATTTTATTCGTTCCGCTGTGAGTTTGTGATCTTCGTTTTTCTTCTATTCTAAAATTTCTTTATTTCTATTTCTTATCCTCTAACTTCTTTCTAATAATGATTCGTGTTTTTGTGCAATTTGGGTTTGACATGTGGTGTTATTAGTCAACTCAAAAAGTACGGAAATTCGGGTCGTTTCAGTTCAAGTATAGGGAATGGACCAATAAATTTGGGCGCCAACTTCCCAGTTTTTCTAAATCGAATTACTCCTCTCATCGGAGAAACCCTTAGATACACATAGTCGAAGAGTACCATCTGACTTTGGGACAAACACCACTGCTGCTTCCCAATCAGAGAAACTAGGCCTGATCAGACCCTTCCATACAAGCTGTCGAGTTTGATTGTATAATTCTTCTTTATCCTTTAGAGTCATCCTCCGAATAGCGTGCACTACTGGCCTTGCATTCGAAATTAAAGCGATCTTGAAATCAATTTCTCTCTTTAGAGGTAAGCTAATAACTTTTTCGAACACATCTGCATAATTCTTGATGACAGGAATATCTTTTATGAGGTCTGGAATATTCTCTATAACTACAGGGATATTTTCTATTTGAGCAGGAGAAACATCAAGAGCTGACCAAAAGTCTTTTCTATCTGAATTCGGACCTTCACATGGTATGGTGATATAATCCCCAGATTTAATCTTTGCCCTAACAACTCTCTCGGCGCATTTAACCTCTTCTTCATATTTGGTAAACCAATCCAATCCCAAAATAAGATCGAATTAGGTAAAATTCATGACGATCGAGATGGTAGGAAACTGATACCGGGAAAAAGAGACAGGCACCCCACATACCCAACTAAGATCGAGGGAACCCCCAACCGGATTATGGACGGTGATGGGTTATTTGAGCTTTTTCAATTTCAAATCCAATTTCTTAACTTCATTCTTTGCAATAAAGCTTCGTGATGCGCCTGTATCAAACAGTACTTTAACTGGAATGTTTTTGATAGTAAGCGTTACTTCCAAAACATCAACCTCCCCGGACTAGCTGAGGGCTCAGAAGTTTCTGCCACTTCATTCACATGTACTGCTTCAGACTTTTTCTTTAATAGCTGGCAATTCTTCTCAATATGACCAGCCTGATGGCACTTTCGGCATTTCCTAATCTCTCGAGACTTCCTACCGGGTTTAAATCCATCTTTCTTCAAAGATTTACATTTCCTGGACAGATGGCCCTTTTGATTGCAGTTAAGGCATATGGCAGTCGTTATTGGTTCTTTCTCAGATTTAACCTTTTTCCTATTGATTCTAGTTTTTTTCTTGTCCCAGACATCGTACTGACCTCCGGATGTGTACTTGTCTCTGGGCTATCAGTTTCAAATTTCCTTTTGTTACTAGAACTGACTTCCTCTTCGTCAACAAAAAGGCCTCGCTTATCTAGATCTTCATACTGATCAGCCATGTATATCATTTCAGAAAAAGGAAGCTTCACATGCCCCATGACACTACTTTGGTACTTTCTTTGAAGCCCGTTAATAAACCTCAGATTCTTCCTCTTCGGATTTTGAATTAGATGAGGTGCAAAATGAGAAAGTTCATTGAATTTCTTATGATATTCTGGGATATTCATATCTCCTTGTATCAGATAGTAGAATTCATCACATAATCGCTCAGTTGCTTCCGGAGGAATAAATCTTTCACTGGAAATCTCTTTAAATCTATTCCAGGTAATATTACCTTCTGGATTATCTTTAATAATCGAATCCCACCAAAACAAAGCTTCGTCTTTGAGTGCCCAAGATGCCAGTAATCTTTTTTGATCATCTCTCAGCTTTGAACCTTCAAAAATTTTCTCAGCAAAGCGTATCCAGGCTTGAGTTTGAATAATAGATTCATTGCCCGAGAACGGTACTCCACCCATATTTCGATACTTAATTAATAGAGCCTCAATATCTAGTTCTGCCCTGCCTCTTCTACTACTGCCACTCATTTTTCAATGTCTGCAAATGGAAGACAAAGTGTTAGGCCAACAGAAAAGGTATTTTAAAGCATAGAGACATATATGTTAATGTAAATGTGTCTATCGAGGTGTATTTCATTCTGCTATACCCATACTAGGAACTTACGGATCCTATCTGTAATGAGCTATTCGTCCCAGAACACTACTGGTTCTATTTCTGATGAGTTAGTTAATATGTTATATTCCAGAACTAAGCTTAACCAAAGCTCTGATACCACATTATGATGACCCCAAAACCTCGTACGACGGTGGCAAGGGTAATCTTTGGAATATAACACATAAACAGATAACAGCAGAACAGAAATAATTAAATACACAAGATAATGTACAAATAATACACTGGATAAACATAATCATCAGAGTTACACAGTATACAGGATCATACTTAGTACAAAATACAGTTCAGCTATACATAAATGTCTACAGCGGAAAACAAAACATAATATGTACAATAAGAGTTGAACAGTATAAAAAGAGATAAATGGTAGAATCCATCTTCAGCTCCAGCTATCCAAAAAGAGCCTGCTAAAACCTGAATACAAGGCTGCCCGTGTAGAAAAAAAGGGGCACCCGAGTTTGCAAGTGAAACAAACTACGAGTCAGTCATGGGACTGGTATGAGAAATCTACTTAACTGGTTAATCAATAATAACAAGGCAAATCATAGGACCACGCCACTTTCGCGGAACGGGTTTACTCCAGTGATTGCCAGTGCTTTAAAACAAGTAAATCTTTTAAACATCGCAATGCTTTTTATAAAAAATGAATCCATTATAAGACTCAGTTCCCATCACACAATGCAACGCAAATCGAAGGATAGAGTTTTACCTTATAATGGCCAAAATATGCTTGATACGAATAAAACAAAAGCATTTGATATTATTACTAGTGTTTATATGTTTCAAAAACAATTTCAAATCATAAGTATCAATCATAGACGGCATTAATGCCCCATACCACTATGTCACCATATATAGGTATACAATCAAAAACGCAAAGTCACGTATTTGGAAATTGGATTTCCGTCATGAACCGAGGCAAGGGATCGTCCTCACCGAATTCGAGACGGTCTAGCCCACCCCTCAGGCAAGCACGCAGGCAAGCCTTGGATCGTCAGGGCAGGTCCACCGATGTGGATTATTATGCCTGAACACTGCGTTTCCCCGCCCTTTGGGGCGTAAATGAGTCCTATGACCCCATCGGCTCCACATAGTCATCGATATATCCGAGGCGCCTCGCAACAGCAACAACCACACAGGTGAAAATAATATAAATGTCAGGGCTGGTAGGTCACTGACACCACCCTAGCCATAAGGAAACGCATGCCCTCCCTGATGTCCTCTCCCGTTTCTGGTTCATACCGGGGTGTGAGGCTCGCGAATCAACGTTATACACAAAGCTATGCCACACAGGCCGTGCTTTGATCATCAACCACAAGACTTTGCTTTTCAACAGAAGCCTTGATCATCTGCCACTTAAGCATGCCACACAGGCAATTCACTCCACGCGACTGATTTCAATCGATATATAACCTCTGAGCTCGTACGTCTCAGAGAAGGGCGTTAAGTAAGAGAATAAATTCTCTGCCGCCAAACAGATATATATTTAATAGAGATCAATCAGCACATAACAAAATCCAATGTCAGACACACAGTCCATTTACAAGTTCGTTCTGGGTCTGAACGAAACCGGAGGCACCATATACCTCGCATATCCATCGATCTCCAAGTACGTCTGGACGATCACCACTTATTATCTATATTTCGGGATGTCTCTCAATCAAGACATCAGTAATCAACCAACCGAGGTGAAGATCTCCGGTCTTCAACCACCGTCTTCATCATCGACTTCTAACCGCCGATCAATTATTTGAAATGAGATTTAACTCAGCCTTTTCAAATAATTCACGTATATTTAGAATTTAAATCAATTCATTTCAATAGTAAAATTATTCGACATCAATAATTCTATTCTTAATTGTAAATTTTACGCCAAACACATTCAACCATCAAATATCCAATAAACCGGGTAAATTCGGTTTATTTCCATTCCATATCGTTTATAATATTTTATAACGATTTATCGCTATTTTTATTCAATTAAAAATAGCCAATTCATTCAAACGACGCTTCAGGCCATAACGCGGTCGTGGCGCTGTTTTTGTTCAAATTTGATTTACACATTTCTGAAAATCTAACCGTTGGATCTTCACAAATTTTATATCATTAGAAAGATCTTTTCAAAACGAATCCAATGGTTTCAGTTTTGGGAAAATCCGACGGTCGGATCTCCCGGTACAATCGTTTGAAGTTACGATTTCAAAATACGAACTGCAACGTCGTTATTCGATTTAATTTAATTATATTTATATATATATGATCGATTCTGGCACTGTTTTTCTTCAGATTTGAATTAAACATTCCAGACAATCCAACCGTTGGATCTTCACAAAGTGGGTGTTGTTGGAAAGATATTTCCAAAGCGAACCCGACGGTTTCGGTTTCGGGAAAATCCGATGGTCGGATCTCCCGCACTAATCGTTTGAAATCACGGTTTCAAAATACGAACTACAGCTTCGTTATTCGATTAATTTTATTTATATATATATATAATTCATTCTTCGATTTCAAAACCATATTCACTTCATATATTTGATAAAAATGATATTTTTATCCAACAGATATTTATTTCAACACATCACCATTTTTAACACTTCATATTTCGCATAAAATGATATTTTTAGCGAATAATAAAAATATCTTTCAACTCATGACTATTTTATTTAGTTCATACACCGGTTAAAAATAATATTCATAGCAAACAAATATTTATTTCAACGCTTGTGTATTTTTAGCGAGTCGTTTACATGATAAAAATGATATTTTTATTATCAAAAATATTTATTCAACACATGAATATTTTTAGCACTTCATATTCACAATAAAAATGTAGATTTTATTTTTCAATCTATATATTTAACACATGAATGTTTTCGACTTCACACATACGATAAAAATATGATTTTTATTGTTCTAATCCTTTATTCAACACATGAATTTTTCTATAGTTCATATATATAATAAAAATGTGATTTTTATTGTAAAACAATTTATTTCAAAACACGATTATTTTATATAGTTCATACATAAGGTAAAAATGTTATTTTTGGTGTTAAAACAATTTATTTAAAATCCTAATATTTTATATAGTCTATATATATAATAAAAATGTTATTTTTATCTTTCAAAGAATTTATTCAACATATGAACTTCATTCAACACATGAATTTCTATTCAACACATGACTTTATATTTAACACATGAATATTATTGAAAATTTCGACAGCAAAACGGCAGGGTAGTTAAAACCGGCACCATCCCTAGTACGACTTCGCTCTACCTTAAAACCTCGCGGTTTTTGACAATGGGGATTTTCAATATCTAGTTCGTACGCAGATGAATTTTCCCGCCTACTAATCCTATTGGGATTTCAATCACAATCAATCATTTCAAATCAACCATCCATGATATTTACCAAATTTTCACATCAACCAATAATCCAAACAATATCACAACCAATATATATCGTCCATGGTCTGTGGACGAAGGGAGTATATATATAGATATACGTATATAACTATATTTCGATTTCGTTTCAATATCATTTCAATTTATTTCAACGCATATATCATTTTTACAACGCATATATAACTTATACATCGAACATACAACTTATACAACGCTTATAAATGAGGTGTACAATGCTTATATAACTCATACTTCGAATATATAATTTATACATCATTGTTTCCATATCGTTCATAATTCAGAAATCTCACATTGGGTTCCCCTCCACCAAAAATAGCAGAAGGCTCAGAAAAATATCCGGTCTCTTCTAGAATGTAGAAGACGTCCGCACGAGTCCACTGTCTCTTGTTTCACTGGATTTCGTCAACATAGCAAAACGATATGATTTTTACAGTGAAATCAAAAACCGTAGCGCTTTAAAGCGCTATAAACTATTTTATATTATATATACCGTACCTCTCTGAAATTCTTCAAAACTAGGTCATCGATTTGCAATCAATCCGCGACGCTATAGCACGATCGGACTTCACCCCGTTGTAGTGCTCCGAGAGAGCTTTCCGGCGCCTGGGGTTTCATCCAACTCGAGCTCGAGATGGAGGCACGGCGGCGGTCGCAAGTGCTGACCTTTGGGGGCACGAAACACGAGGCACGGCGAACGAGGGGTGGCGTGGCAGGTATAGATTTGAAGCCCTCGACGAGTACTACAAAAGCTTCAACTGGGTCGAGGTCTATTGCTGCGTGGATTGGCCAGAAAATGAACGGGAAGGGGGAAGGATTTTCCGTCGTGCGTCGCGGTCGGGGAGAGAGAAAAGTGATGGCCAATAGGATTTTTTAATTTATTTATATATTTTTAAAATTCTAAAATACACCTCTTCACATACTAGCTCCAATCCAAACCCAACGACTATCGTCCCTAGCTAAATACCCCCATTCCAAACACAATGGGATATGTTTCGCAGGCCCATTCGACTGTTTCAGTCAGTTTCTCTTCAAATTAAAATATAAAACATTCAATATTTGATTTGAACGTGCATTTCAATTTGCCGGGGCCATATACTGATCCCAAAAATTATAGAAAACTAAATCTAGCTATGTTTTGATGATACGGTCCCAACAAAACTAGTTTCGTCGAATTCTGAGACCGTTTGAAAATGGCCATTTTCTGGTCATCCAATTTAACAGAAATCGACCAAACACATTTTCCTTTGCCACGCTCGCATACTAACTTCAAAAATTATGAAATTTGAAACCTAGCAATAATTTGACATCCTGGATCCAACAAAAGTGGTTTCGTCGAATTCTGAGGTAGTTTGCAAAATGTCTATTTTCACAGGCTATATAAATCCTATACTGATCTTGCTGAAAATTCATTTGGCCATAACTTTTGATTCCCGCTACGAAACTTCGATTTTTCAGATTCGTTAGAAAGATATTCATAAACAGATTTAAATATTTTTGGTTTCACTAAAATCCGTTTTATTTTGCACCCGGTACAGTCAGTCAAAGTTCGAATTCAAATTTTGAAACTGCTGCGCCCTTTCAGGCCTTGTTTATAATTAAAAATAATTATATTTATTTTCAAACGTCGATTCTAACATAGTTTTCGTCGTTATTATTTAAAATAATTTATTTTAAATATCTAAAAGTCACTAAAATAGCTAAATTAAAAAATTTAAATTGGCTCAGATTTTCCGGGTTGTTACATTCATCCCATGGAGCAAAACTGGTTATACTCCATATCTAACACCACGGTACTATCGGTAAATATTAATTACCATTTCACGTTCAAATCTAGTTAAAGATTTAACTATTGCTTGGAGCAAAACTGGTGATACTCCATTTTCGATCATTTACTTGAATTGATAATTTTAATTTTCACATTCACTTTTCAATCTAGTCTAAGATTCATTAAAACTCCGTTTAGTTTTAATATTCCCAAAAATCAATATTAATGATTATTCAAAGCTAAGAAATTAATCTTATCTTTAACTGGGTTAAAGAACCAATGTCATTTAAAACACAGTTCACGATAAACCGGAAATCACATTCCATTTTATTCCAATTACTAAATATAACTGGAAATTCTAATAATCTTAATTAAAAGATTTATTCTTTTCACATGGGGTTTAAGAACAGTGTTACTGAAGACACTATTCCATCAGTCCCTAACCGTAAATTAGTAAGAGAACAATTCCCTAAGTATTAATCCCGAAGGCCGAAACCAACATCAGATAAATACCCAGGAAACCATTCAACTTAGCTAATCTCTAGTTAGTTTCTAATTTTCTTAACTCCATTGGGTTTAAGAACAGCATTTTTAAATATACCATTCACAACAAACCCAAAATTCAATTCAATTCAATTCCAATGAAATATTAATTAATTGGTAAATTTCATTAAATCTTAATAAAATGATTTAATATTTTCTCAAATTGGTTTAAGAATAGTGTTAGTGAAGACACCATTCCATCAGTATCTAATCGTAAATTTGTAAGAGAGCAATTCCCTAAGTATTAATCCCGAAGGCCAAAACCAACATCAGATCAATACCCAGGAAACCATTAAACTTAGCTAATCTTCAGTTAGTTTCTAATTTACTTAACTTCATTGTGTTTAAGAATAGTATTTTTTAAAGATACCATTCATGACAAACCCAGAATCTCATTCCATTGTTAATTGCATTAAAGAACAAGTGTTATTTAAAACACCGTTCACGATAAACCCAAAAACCAATTTGATATTATATACAAGGCTCTGAATAGAAAATATATCGGCTTATATTCAATATCAAATTCTGAAACCAACAAACATCGTATTGGGAATAATGATATATATATATATATATATATATATATATATATATATATATTCCAAATTCCTCCACAATGTCCGTATAATCACGGAATCCAATATCGAAATATTTTGAAGATAAGTTCGATTCAAATCCATTCCAATTCATATATCGGAAATTCTGGATATTTTTAAAATCGTTTCAAATCCAATTTATTTATTTAAAAATATTGGATTATGATTCTAGTTCATAACTAGTTCATTTCGATAAAAATATATTTTTATCTTTTCAAATATGGAATTTTTCATCCCAATTCTTTCCAAATCATTTATTATGATTTTACACAAATTATTGACATTTTTAATAATTTTATCAAGGCCCGTACAGTCGATTTCCATAAACGGTCATCGAACTGCACTTACAGCAACCTTTTCCTAATTATATTTGGACATAATTCCAAATCCAACCATTAGATTTCAAATCTCTTTTATTCATTGGAAAACTATCTTCGATATGAACCCAACGGTTCCGGTTTTAAGAGAATCCGACGGTCGGGTCTCCCGTAATATCCATTCGAAGTCAATGGTCGAAATTCGCGAACTACCGCGGCGTGTTCTATTCAGGCCATTCTATATATATATATATATATATATATATATATATATATATATATATTATATATATATTTCGTTGATTTCCATTTAAAACATATTTTATAAATCATTTTAAATTCGTTTTGAAAACGATTACAACTTCATATTCAATTTCAAATCAAAATTGAATATTCCATATCATTAATATATAAATGATAATATTTTCAAAACATTAGATTTTGAAATCAATTCCTTTTCGATATTCATTTTAAAAATGAATAAAATCGATATAAATATCGTTCGCTTCAAAATGGCGCACATCTAATCAACATGGCGTTATATATTTAAATATTTTCGTGTCCATCCCAAATCGTTCATCGAAATTAGATTTTGATTCTTTTCTGAATATTATTTTAAAATATTAATTCTTTTTGAACTGGAATCAGACACAGTCAATTACCATATAATGTTATTTATATGGATTTCATACAACACGTGTATAGAACAACAATGATAAACAATCAACCATCATCCAGAGTGCATTACACAACTGCATAAGCGTTAAATATAAATAATCAACGCTTACAACAGCTTGTCAACCAATCGATCGACATACAACTAAATATTGGGATTAGTGTATGTCCAATATCATCCTAATACCCGAGTGGGGTTTTCAAACAACAAACACTAATTATTATTTATGCAGTTGGGCGATGTGTAAAATTTTATCGTCCCAATCCATATTAGTCAAATGTGTGTACATAAACAAATAGTCCGATTTGTAAATGAATAAAAAACGTTAAAAATTATATTTTAACACATGAATATTTTATACAGTCCATTTCACATCATAAACAATTTTCACAACACTATCAAACAAACAAGTCATCCATGGTCTATGGAAGATGGGGAGCAGTTCATATATGCAGTTATAAAATAAATAACTGTATAAAGAAAATTATAGTGAGGAGTTCTCACCGTGGGTTTTCACTCGTACATTTTTATTTCTGAATTTCAGAACAGTCCTGACTTGCCTGAAATTCAAACGCAATATTCTTCATGTTGTTCATAGTAAAAATCACATTTTTATTTCAATTCTAAAAATTATATTTTTAGTTCGCTAAAAATTATATTTTTAGTTCGCTAAAAATTATATTTTTACTTCACTAAAAATTATATTTTTACTTCGCTATGTAAATAAAAAACATATTTTTATAGTGTTAAAAATCATATTTTTACAATGCCACTACATGTATAAAAATCGTATTTTTATACCGTCACTATACATATATAAATTGTATTTTTATAACACTACATACATAATAAAAATCATATTTTTATCGTTTCTCTATCAATATAAAAATCATATTTTTATCGTTTCTCTATTAATATAAAAATCATATTATTATCGTTTCTCTATCAATATAAAAATCTTATTTTTATACTATTAAAAATCTTATCTTTATCTACCATAAAAACCTAGTTTTCATTAACATAAAAATCAAATTTTTGTATAAATAAAAACTAATTTTATAAATTAAAAATTGATTTTTATAAACTGAAAATCACCTGAGGGGCGCTAGGAGGGGTGGCCGGAGGTTGGCTTAGCGGCGGCGAGGTGCTGGGTGGCGCGGAGGGTCTGGAGTGGATGGCGGAGCAAGGGAATGGTTGCGGCTAGGGGATCCGGTGGTTGGAGCATCTGTTTGGGGATTGGGGGAATGGAAGTGGAGAGAGGAAGGAGGGACCGCCAGCGGTCTATTGGGGTGGCGGCGCCTGAGGCGCGGCAGCCCTGGTGGCTGCGGCGGAGGCGGTTTCATCCCCCCGTCGATCCCCTTTTTTATTCTTCTGAATGTATCGGGGAAAGAGAAAGTGGAGAGGGGGGTTTGTGTAACGGTTTTATTTATTTTATTATTTTTCTTTATTTAATTCTCCAAATATGTGTTTTTCATTCTGACTCCGAACGAGACCCAACGACTATCGCCCCTAGCTTATTACCCCCATTCTGAACACAATGGCATATATATCGTAAGCCAATTCGACTGTTTCGATCAGTTTTCGTCAAAATTAAAATATAATTCAATGTATATTTAATTTAAACGCACATTATAAATTATCGGGGTCACATACTGACTTCGAAAATTTCAGAAAAATAAATCTAGCTATGTTTTGATGATACAGTCCTAACAAAACTAATTTCATCGAATTTGGAGACCGTTTGAAAAATGGTCATTTTCCAGTCGATTAAATTCAAACTGAAATCACCAAACACGTTTAAATCCGCCACACTAACATATTGATTCCAAAAATTATGAAAATTGGAATCTAGCAATAATTGGATACTCCGGATCCAACAAAAGTGGTCTCGTCGAAAACAGAGGCCGTTTGCAAAATCTCCATTCTTAAGGGCTAAAATTCCATAGCGACTATTCTGAATTTTCAACTAGACATAACTTTTTATTCCCGCTATGAAATTTCAATTTTTCGGATTCGTTGGAAAGATATTTTCATAAAAATTCAAATATTTTTTGCTTCACTAAAATCTGGTTTATTTTGAATCCTGTACGTTCATTTGAAATTTGAAATCGAATTTTCAAACTACCGCACCATTTCCAATTCCTTTTATAATTAAAATAAATATTTATATTCTAACTTCGATTCAAACAAATATACACATTCTAATTCTATTCAAAATAAATTTCTAGCCATTATTATTTAAAATAAATCATTTTAAATATTAAAAATTCATTAAAATTGCCAAAATAAAAATTTTAAATTGGTTCTGATTTTCCGGGTTGTTACAGACGTACTGGCGTTTTACATGCAAACTATAATCTAACAGTATAAACAGTGTAATGTTAATATGGTAATCCCTCTTATGCTATTTTCAATAGTATATTCACCGTAGACACTATTGCAATAACATATTATATATATCTAATTACATAGATCGTTAGAGAATGGAAATCCCAAATACGCTCTAATTTATGGATGCATTTCATTAGGCATTTTAGTTGAGTTGATTCATTTATATAAGAATTTTAGTCCTAACTCGAGTGTTTTGTGTTTTTGCATAATATGCGGGTTACACCGTGTATTACGTCTTTGCGATCTCATTCTTCGGAGATGGATATTTTCTGAATACTCATCCATTTAGTTTCTATTTCCATAAATCCCATATGTATTAGAAAACTAAATGTATTAAATTTCCATTTGTATTTATTCATAGAAACTCTGATATATTGCATAAATTTATTCCACTGTGAGATGCTGTATTTATTCTTTGTTTATGATTTTGTGATTTGATTCTTATTTAAGCCCTATAGAAACAATAATCCGTTGTTTCGAATAAATTGATTTGGTTTTATTATCGACTTAAATGGTTGGAAATAGCAGGTCGTTAAAACCACAGAGCGACAGTGGATGCGGTGATGAGGGGCGATGGAACTAGGGTTTCTAGGTGTGTAGGTTTTGGTTTTAGTGAGGAAGAAAGCGAACGTCCTAGTTCGTGGGTTGTACCTTGTTTGGCGATGGCTCGCGTTAGCCGCTTATTTTAACGTTGCTAGCCTCGCTAGCTTCTACCACCAAATAGGGATTTTCTAGTAGTGTTAATAGTTTGATTTTTTAACTTGTAATTAAAATTAGGGTTGGTTTAAATTTCGAAACTTAGTGTATAATTATTGGTTAATATGCTTATTGATAGATTTACGCGAATGTTATGCGCAAAACAATATTTGTTATATTTTACATGAAAAATTTAATATTTAAATGAACTTTAGATGACATTTTAACATTTCTAATTTAGTCTAAAAAGTTAACAAATAGTAAACGTAAATCAATTTTTTTAATATTTAAATATATATAACAAAAAGTAGAAAAATAATCTTTTTCTCCAATGGCGAACAAAAACAGATATGTAGTTAATAGACTACAAAATCTATACCCAAAAACATAAAATACAGAGCGACAATGAAAACATAAAAGCATAAAACAGCTCGTAGAAGCATCCTCAGAAGTGAGCTGCAAGGTGTGCTAAAACACAGAGTCAAGACAAACTCGGAGAATAACGGGAGGCCACCAGTTGGAATGAACAAAAGGCTGAAGGTGGCAAGAACCTCTTTTCCAAGGGGACCCAAAGCACAAAGCAATCCTATCCAGCAAAAATGTCAGTCCAAGTCATCCAACTCCAATCCTAAACCCCTACTCTTGCAGCCATGCCAAACCCAAGAACCTCAAGGTCTAAATGACAAGGTCAGTGATCCTAGAAAAGTCCTAGTAGCTCCTAGGAAAGAGAATCAAGCAACCCAACAGTCTGATAGTTCCGAGAACAAAACAGCTAATCCAACCCATAGGATCCATTACCCAACGATCGATAAAATATGTAATTCCAGACCCTGCAGTAGTAGCAACCAATGTCAGCACTAAAATGGGGGTTGGTGATGAGAAGAGGATAATGGGAAGACTCCCGCTTTCCTCCAGGAAACAGACTCAACCAATTCCCGCTCAGGTGGTAGATGGTACTTAAATCAATTTTGTAGAAAGTTAGGAAATGAATTTAACAACCACAAATACTATACTAAAAGTGATTTTCTAAAATGTTCAAAAACAAATTTAATAAGAACAAATATTCTACTAAAATTGATTTTCTAAAAAAATAAAATAATGAATATAGCAGCAACAAATATTCTACTAAAAACGATTTTCGAGAAAGTTAAGAAATGAATATTAAAGGTACAAATATTCTACTCAAATAGATTTTCTAAAAATCCAAGAAATGAATTTACAATTATAAATATTCTACTAAATTCGATATTCTAAAAAAAATTAAATGAATATAATTATAGCAAATACTTTACTAAAATCGATTTTCTACAAAGTCATAAATGAATATAACAACAGTAAATATTCTATTGAAGCTAAATATTTGATTTTAGCAGGTATTCTCTGATGGAGACTAGGTCTCGCTATCAGCCGCTTCTATCTTCTTCTTCAAATCATTTCTCTTCCTTCTCGCATCTTATCTCCGTTCTCCTTTACAATCTACCTAGCATTCTCTGTTATGTTCTATTTGTTGTGAGCACCACACATAAACCACATTTATTTTTATCAGATCTAAGTCTTTTCCACCATCATTTAATCTATTTAAAGCTTTTTGATGAAACTCCTTTGCTCAGATCTTCCGTGGATGTGTCAATACACTTAAAATATTTTTTGCTTTTCTTTTACTACCTATCATCCATCGTGACTGTTCTTAGCAGATCTGGCGATTTAGGTGTCGTCCCCCTAACTTATGGTTTGAAAGTTGTCTAGGGTATCTGATGATTCCCTGGCTTGGATGACTAAGGTCTCCATCTCATTTTTATTTAGGTCGTTTGGTAGTGAGCACTTGTTGTTATTATTTTCTAGTACGGCATGGCGGTTGTGACTAAGAGATTTCGTTGTGGGCGCTTGAGTTTCATTCTTAGATCTATCTGTTGGTTTGTGTGTTTGTTGGGGAATTTGTGGGTGGTTTTTGAAATTTATTCCGGTTTATGCCCCTCCATCTCTTCCAATAGCCAAAGCGATAACTATGCTACAAAGAGTAGTAAATTTGAGATCATTTCTAGCGAGACACTAAGGCATTTTTGCCCTATTTCCCATTGGCTTCTTTCAATTGCTTCTAATTGCAGCTAACGAGTGGTGTATGTTTAGAGCTTCATCTTTATGTTGTGGTATCTTGGGTTATTGTTCTGAGCGTGCTTTGTACCGTCCTTTACAATCTTCCCTCCACGATTGCCTATGCAATGAAGGTGCTTGTCTGTGTAGCATTTGGCATTTGATGGTCTTGTAGCTCGGCATCGACTTAGTATTCAAACTAGTGTTGTTTTCTTTTTCAAGCATTTAATTGGTTGTTGCAACATGGAATGGTTTCGGGTTTTGGATTGCTAGTGAAGAAAGGGTGTTGCTTTCTGTTGAGCGGTTGGGGTATTGAACATGTTATTCTGGAGTTGATCTATCTCTTGCTGTTTGTGAGGAAATGATAAAAGCTTTTTCTTATATTTGTTGGTAGTGTTGTTAATTCACACCAGTATGGTGTATTCATTATGTTTGGTGTATGCCACTGGCTACAGTTAAGTCATGCAATTATGTAGTCTTTGATTAGGGTGCTCACTACGTGGAGTATGTTAGTAGTTTAGGCGCTTTTGTCTAGCTCCTAATCTTTAAGCTATAATAGTTTACCACTTTAAAAACCGGTCGTCTCTACAACAAAAAATATTCTGTTGAAACTAAATTATAAGAAACTAAAAAATTAATATGGCAACAAAAAATATTTTAATAATAACAATTTTCTAAAAATTAGAAAAATGATATACAAGGCTAAAGTTGATTCTCTAAAAAGAAAATCTGAAATGAATATAACGTTGATTTGAAAAAGAAAAGTGTTGACACGTCTTCTAGTAAGGCCATCAAAGTTCATAGACAAAGTGCTGAAGACTTGATCCAGGCATCTCCATTTGCTTCTAAGTTAAAGGAAGCAACTCGTACTCTACTCAACCCCCGACTCTACCTACCACCGGCTCGACCTCCGCTAGCTCGTTCTTCTTTCAAAAAGACGAATAAAGTGAACATGAAGTAGGTTTGGCTTGACATATCGACCCGACCCATGCCGTCCCGGGCCATGCCAATCCAAATACAACATGCCTTAAAGACCTATTCTACTAGATATAAACATGGTAAAACACCTAATCTATCTCCAATTATTCCGAATCGAAGCACACATGTCCTATATCTGGCCGAAGAAGACATCTCTCACGAACTAAAGACTAGTCCCACTACCTCCCTACCGAGCCGGAATGAGCATCACGTGACATACTAATTGGGATCTAATTTCAGCTACAAATAGTCCCCCAAAGCTCAAGAACAAGATTTTTGGCATTTATTCTCTTATATACTCTATACTACTGCCTTATACTCGAGTGTTTGGGAGAACTTCCATTATTGTACTCATTTTATTCAAGTTTTATAAGAGAATATAAAGTGGATGTAGGCTAGTTAAGGCCAAATCACTATAAAATTGTGTGTGATTGCTTTTGCTCCTTTTTCATTTACTTTTCTTTATTTGTATTCTCTTTTTTGGTGCTGTGCCACTTTTTGGTGTTAACACTTTGGTGCTTTCACTGAGAAATATCATATCTTAGCGCTTAAGGATTTTTTATCCACTTTTTTGGATCACTAAGTCCAGAGGAAGAATCCATACTTCTGCAACAATGGTCTTCACAAGAGCCGATGAGATTAGGGCCTCCTCCAGGCCTTTAGCTAACAATAGCAAGCGAGCAGTGGACAGAGCTGCACAGCCTCCATCATTCGGGTCGGTACCGAACCAGTCCCAAGAAGTTGCTACCAGATCCAATCAAGCTCCCACTTCAATGTTCACTACTTAAGATAATTTCATGACATTGATGAACCAGCTTAGGGAGACCATCGTGGTGTTGAACACTCCATCACGAGAGAACACTACGATGAGAAGAGACATGAATCCGATGGCACGACAATGGGGGAATATTTTATGATTCAACAAGCTGCTCCCCGAACAAATCACCAAGTAGCCGAGAGCTCCTCATCATTAGGTAGGAATGGAGAGCTATGCAATTAAAGCCCAGAAAAATCCCTGCTATATCCCGCAACGCAATCTGACCGCTATGTTATTTCCATTTAGCGCTGATGAACAGTAGTTCCGCTGTAAGATCTGCTATTTTCCGTAGCACCCGCTAAATCAACACTATTTAGCCCTCGCTTTAGCAATATTGATATACAAAAGTTTATTTAGCCAGTTCTCCTTCAGAATAATAAAAAAAAGTTAATAAAAAGAGCTAATTTTAAGTTACAATTGTCTTATATAAGATAGAAATATGTAGTAATCCTCGAATATATTATGCATAACCGTGATATTTTTAGCTTTTTATATATAATATTGACTAATATTCGTATATTCTACACAAATAATGCAAGAATGTTAATTAATTAATTTTACTTATATCTTTTTACATTTAAGTAACATTTTTGCACCTTTCCTATGTCTCCGCTTTATCCTTGCTATAGTTTTCTACACCTATATCACTATAGAACCGCTAAGCGTTTTAACTACACAGGTGGAGAGGAAACATAATGGTTCGTCAGGCCATATAATGTAGAATAACTCTAGTTCGACTGAATCCTATCTCGGCCGGGTAATATCAAGTCCAGTAATGTCGTCCACACGTCTATATCGACCCGAAATCCCCCTAGATCTCACGATGCTCCTAACAATTCTCTTGCTCCAGTTCTTCCTCCTTTGCGCCATATGAATGACCAGGGACATAGGGGCCAAGGAAGCACTTCCTGGACGGAAGCCCAGATAACATTGCTTAATGCGGGAACAGACAGGGTCAGGCTAGGCGAGACCTTGCAATCCCTCATCTCTAGTACTCCCAATTGGGACTACCATGGTGTAGCAAATCATGGATGACATCAAAGGCTACAAGAATGAATATTAGGGGATTAAATATAGCCACACTCTGTTTACATATGATATTTTGCAAGTGGATTCCCTAGAAGACTCAATATGCCACAGGTATCCATTATTCAGGCATGATAGACTCCCATAAGCATTTGATGAGATATTCGTGGCACATGGAGACATCACCTGCCCCATACGTGGTTAAGTGCAAGGCTTTCCTGATATATCTTAACGGGGTGTATAACAACCCGAAATTTTGGCAGTAAATAATTATTAAATTAGAAGCTCGAAATTAGGAATTTCTGCAAACGATGGAATTTGACCACGAAACTTTAACCATTGCGTTCGTCTCAGAATTCTAGTCAACTTTCATGTTTGGAATTTCACAAATGGAGTCCGTATGTAAAAGTTACGGATGAAACACGAAAATGGACAGAAAATAAATAAAACTATATAAATTATATATAATAATGTAATATAATTGCCTAGCCACCTCACCGCCAGGTCGACCAAGAAGTCGACCAAGGAGGTCGACCACTGGTTGCGACTGCGTGGTCGAGTATGCAGCGGCGGCTAGGGTTCTGTCATATAAAATTTTATAACGAATGGACGGATGTTAATAAAAACCGATATGACGGTCCAAGGCCATTTCTACCCCTATAAATAAAGGGGTAGAGCCTCATTCTTTTTCCATATAAATCTGCAGAGGCAGCGAAGCTCTGCCATTTTTCTCTCTCTCTCTCTCTCTCCAAACAAAAATTCTAAAATAAAAATATATTCGTACATATCAAATCAAGTCAAATTCATATGAAATTGAGAGGGAAAGAGGATCTAATAGAAAAGAATGCAATTTTATGCTCAATGATAGATTTCTTCACTCTCTTTCCTTTTTCTTACATTTCTACAGATATAGAATTCCCCCTTTCTAGATAAACCGTAGATTTATAAGAATTTGGGGAAAGGTTCAAAATTCAGAAATTGGAAGTTATAAAGTGAGCAGAAAATTTATTAATACAAATATAATGATTTATCTATTCCATTTGAACCTAATCTATGTTTTATACCTATCAGATCTATTATTTAAATAATTGTAAATTGTGATAACCATCATATTTGATTATGAATATGTTTGAAATTGGTAAATGATAAAATTGTGATTATGTATAAACATGATTTGTAGGATTTTTATATATATTCCCACATATTCCTACAAGTTATGTCATGAATTATGAAATATGTTGTATATGCCACACAGCACTGTGGATCTGAAAATCAGTCACATTAAACATAAATTTTTTGTAGTTATGTTGCAGATCTTTAGTTCAATGCTGAAATATGAAATATGTAAATTTGGGTAAAAAGATGAATTTGTGTATTATGTGATTGCAAGAATAAAAGAAATATTCCATATTTACATTCAATATTGTTCGATTTTTGGTCCAAGCATTGTAAATTATGTCATTTTCCTCATTTTTAAAAAAAGAAGCATTATTTTAGAATCACAAGAAGTATGACAAAAAGAATTAAAAAGGGAAAGTGGTGAAAGGTATATATAAAAATAAATACATGTTTTGTATGTAATTTGCATCGACTATTCCAAAATAAAAATATAATAATATTTCTTGTGATTTGGAAATGTGTCAATTCCACAAAATAGGCATGATTTACAGTGATTTTGACTAACAATCCTTGTGAGACTTGAAACCTTTTTGGCAAGATTGAATGCAAAAAGGGAATGTTTGGTTAATTGATTAGACCAAATCATTGATTTAAAAATAAGCATTACAAAAAAAAAATTTAATAACTACGTTGACCGCACGAAAACATAAAAATGAATATATACATATTTTCCATCCAAATCAGCGTAAAATGGTGAAATGTAAATTATATAGAATATTTGAATGTTTAGATAAAGTTGAATTATGGAATTATGTGTTAATATAATCCGTTTTTAATTAATATATTTATGGTGACCATTTGTAGCAATAAATATAATTAATTGCCATAAATGAGACCGCAAATAAGGGGTAACCATTGAAACCAATATTGATTTAGGAAAATAAACTGTGAATAGGAAGATGGTTACAATTCCTAAAATCAATTAGGACAATTTTTGTAGACCCCAAGTAGGAAATTTAAATTATAACCGCATTTAAATACGAGGTTAAACTCAACTTATGGCGTAAGCATGCCCGGGACCGACCCGTAAATCCAGCGACCACAGGTATGAGTTTAATGTGAGGGGTATAATGCATAAATATAATCGTACTAAGGCACAAAGTTAAGTTCACTTACGGTAGAACTCTGCCTGGAACTGACCGGCATATCCAGCATCCACAAGTAGTCAACTTAATATGAGAGGTCTGGTATGTGTCTATATATATACATATATATATATATATAACAGCATATCAATAAAGAAATAAGAATAGGATATGTCCATTGGGTTACAACAAATAGATCACTTATGACGGATAAGTAGTTGCCTTTGGAAAATATGACCGCTATAGCCATAAAGGACAATAAATAGGAAATAAAAAAGAAATGGGTGCTAGAAAGGGGATTAATGGATATTGATTGTCATTTAAATACTAAGTCCAAATTAGGGAAGTAATTAAATAAATATCCTAGAGAAAAGGGAATATAAACTTCCGCATTTATGTCAATAAAACTAATAATTAAAAATATAGTTGAACTTAGTAGGTTAACAATGTAAGACATTATTAACCATATGAACCCGTGATACAAATAAATGGTGTACGTATAGTATTCCTATATAAAGGAATTAAACGGGAATGACTTAATAACGTAGCCTACTTTATCCCAAAAAGGGAAAGGTGTTGAAGGCAAATGGGGGACGAACGAATAAACTTTGCATTTAGTCTGTTTCCTAGGTCCTAAAAGCCTAAGTGACTAGGGTTTAGAGTCCACCTGGGAATAGATTTTTCAGTATAGGGGTCTTAAATGGCAGGTGTGTGTTGGCCTACCCAAACCTGGAAATTAAAAGGGCCAGATAAGTCCATCTATCCTATGGGAAGTAGTAAGTGACTAAGGAGGTTATCTAATAAGATCGGCTAGAAGGTATAACGAACGATTAAATACTTACTCTCACCTTATGTGGGGTAAGGGTATATGCATGAATGACGGAAGCCTTAACTAGTAGGGCCCGTAGCTAGTGCCCTCTAGTTTTATGTTAACATTTAATATATTATCGAGGGTTAATAAGTGACCAACAGGTTCGCCTAGGGTCTTAAGTGATCATGGAGAATCCACCCTATCTATCATTGATAGTGAGGCATTAAAAAATAAAGAATAGAGAATGACGATACAGATAGAAACCTCGAAATTAGGGGCCAACTCTCGATATAACTAATCAGTTAAACTCTGGTATAAAGGCTTCACAAAAATGTGTGTAATGTCCTATCTCGGTAATATAATCTGGGGTAACTACTTTGGGAAGATTAGTAGAGTCGTGCATAATCTTTAACAAGGTTGGTTTAGAATCACTTACCTTATCAGGAACACAACTTGGGTTGAATCAAACGGAATATATGTCTGCATTATAGACTATGTTGTACATTTCTTAGTCACCAGAACTTGTTGTTCTAACCCTCCTCCTCATTACAACCTCCAGGTTTTATAGAGAAGGTCGGGTTCTCATAGATGTTTAAGTTTGGCTTTCGGTTCTCATTCTCTCTCATGCTCGGTATTGGCAAAGTGACCTACTTTGAAAAAGGTAGTTAATTGAGTCAATACTAGTTTATACGATTTTATTTCCACTGTGAGTTATATTTATCGTACTCTGGTTATGCTCATGCTCATTTATTGCAAGTACCATATATATGCTCTACGCTTGGATGTGTTCAAGTTTTGATTTTTGTCAATATTTGGGTGCAGAAAAGTGTGGGGTGTTACATTTGGTATCGGAGCCTAGGTTAAATGATCAGAGGAATTAGTCAACTTAGGAATCGTGAGAGAACGTAATTTGATTTTCTTTTCTATTTTTTCGTCTTTCTTACTCAACTTTAATTTATTCCAACGATGAATTAGTCGTGGGCCTAAGTATTTAAAACGAGCTTTAAGCGGCTAAGAGTTGAAATGTGTTGAGTTCGGGTTTCTAGCAAATTTTGTCTTACCCCATAGTACGTTGGCAATCTCATCTTGAAGAGCATGAGGATGACATATGGTGGATTCTATTGATTCGAGATTTGGAAATTGGAATAATATATGTTAATATAAAAAGTTAGCTACAACCGAGATAGTTATAAATTCCTGGCTTGGTTTCGTCGGTAGTTCCAGTTAAGACCATTACTCAATCCTGAATAGATAAATAAAGCCCACATCAATATGATCCATTTCGGAAATACAATTGCGAGGTTTATCCTTTTGTTACTTCGTTAAAATTTCGAGTCTACCTTTGTTGAAATATTCAATTGAGTTCTTAGCCTTGTATTCGAGGAAATTTATTCTTTTAAAACTATTTGAAAAATAAAAATGGATTTCAATGGTTTTGAAATATGGTTTCAGAAAATAGTTTCTGAAGACATAGTTTTAAATTTTAATCTATTCATGTTTCAAAAAATTTAGAGCTATTGTGTAATTTTAATAAATATAGTCTAATTGGTAGGAAAGACGATATTAGGAAGGACAAGGAATATGCCACTAAACATGAAAACAATAGCTATCTATTACTTGTGATTTTTGGTATCCATTTTCCTATATATATATATATATATATATATATATTGGATAATTTATTGAAATTGCCAAAATTAACCCTTAAGACTCTAAAGCTCTAAACTTTTTGGACATGAAAAGGTTTTTCCCAGTTTGAAATATTAAACTGGAATATAAATAGTAATAATAAAATAGATTTATAAATACGAAACCGTTAGTTTATAAATAAATTCCATTTTTGGAAAAGTTTTAAATTTTTCTTCGGAAAGGCTAAGGAAAATCCTTCGTTCGGATTTTCGGGGTATTTGATTTTGTGAATCGTCTGCTCGTTATCAGCTAAGTAAGGGGGAAATCCATTTTAATTCATATTACGGATTTCTAGCTGAATTATTTTTGGAATTCGTTCGTTCGTTGTGTAGTCGAAGCATCGTTTTGAGACTATAAATCCTTGGAGTTGGTTCGGAGTATAACTACGGTCTTTAAATACCACGATGATGTGGATAATTATTTTTCGAGTCGCATCAAATCTTAAAAGATAACACGGGACGATTAATATTTTAATCTGGCCTAATGAGGTCAAGGTCCGACCTCTGTCAAAAGTCCATTTGGTAGTTGACCGCTTAGTGGTATACTAGGACGGTCAATTATTTGATGAGTTTTGGTACAACTTGGACCGAGGACTCAACCTTAAAAGTTGCATCCAAATTACCCCTTAACTTCCTTCTTTCGTCCTTTCTTCCTCATCTAGCCGAACCATATCTCTATCCTTCTTCCCTTTTTTGTCGTCGCCTCGTGTCCTCATTTTCTGCGTTTGTTCGCACATTAGATCTTGCCTCACTAGTAATCCAAGATCTAATTTTCTTCTCTCTGACCTTTTCTTAGTCCATAATACCTAACTGTGCTATCCGATCTTACTTGCACCAATTAAGTCTCATCCTTGGGTAGAGATCATTTGGTTGGATCGAAATGAGCAAAAGGGTCTCACCGCTTTAGGGCTAAGAAAATTTGGCAAGGCAGTTGGGCTTGCACTAGCCCATTGCTTCGAGATCTTAGAATAGCATTTGTGTTTATGCCACATCCGCCTTTGCTATAGCTTGTTCGAATAGGTTCTTTCAAAGGCGATCGTCATTTCGGAGATGCAGATTTAGCAATTTTTTGGATAGTTTTTCGGAGGAGAATATCGAAGAGACTTTAGAAGAATGTGTGTTTTACATGGACTTGTATGGCTCTTATTTGACCGGCTTTGGAGATTTTTTAGCAAATCTCTTTTTCTTAGTATCGGTTTTTGTGTTTGGTAAACTATGTTCGAATTGCCCATGTCGCTCTATAAATGGGAAATTATGACAAGGTTTCTCTCATGATGCGAGAATTTAATCCTTTGCTTGGTCGATGGCATAACCATCAGTTAGTAGCACATCATATTCGATTCAGCTTGTTGTTCATGTGTGTTTTCTCATCGAGTTACTTTATGTAAATTCGCCTATTCACTATTGTCTGTAGGCAATATTATGTAGGTTTCCATGAGAAGAAGTTTTGTAGTAGGTTTCTTTTCTCATCATAAATTCTCTCTTAGTAGAGATTGTAATGTGGAAGCCTCCAACAATACCAACAGTGTTTGTAACACGAGATTGAGCATTTTGTTACCATGGTATGGTTAATTAAATATCATAACAGTTTGTTTGAGCTCCAGCTAGGGAGCAAGACATCTCTTTGTTTATAGCCATTGTTTTGGTGTTGTTTTGTCATTGTCTTTGTTGTTACCCCCTTCCAGCATCGGGATCTTGGCTTTGTGGCGATTCGTGCTTGTAACTGCTAGTGTTGTTTAAATCGCACGACTTAGGTTAATGAGATTTCTTACTTTGGAAATGGTTATGTCATTCACGGGTGCCTGTTTGAATGAAATCTCATTTTTCATATTTAAACTAACAGTTGTCCTAGAGCTGTAAAGAATAGAATTCTATGTTGAATAAATTTTAGCAAAGAAATAGTTTTGCGTTGTTTTCATCACGGGTATATAAATAAATCACTGTTCCTTGTTAAAGTTAAAATTTATTTTGGCCTTTTTGTGTGTAATCTCAGCTTTCATATTTTTGGCGTAATTGACTTCCTTCTTTTCCAATATGTGACTTGAATCGTTTAAGTTTCCGCAAAATACATTTTGAAGTTTTTGGAAAATGTTGTCTGAAAAAAAAATTATCATTTTTTTATTTTATAGGAAAGTGAAACGGTTTTGGAAGGAAATTTTCAAAATAAACGTGATAAGTTTTTAAGCGGAAATTTATTTCTATGAAAATTTTTAATTTTTGGTCACATGAACAGTGTAAGGAAGATTTTTTGATGCTTTGTGTGCGCGTTTTAGCGATGCAGTAGGGTCGACGGTACGATAAAAACGTTAACGGTAACAAAGAAAAGGTAGTTTTAGCCTTGGAGACGATGTTTCCATACCTTGTCAACAATACGCGCGAGCTATTAATTAACTCGTTTTATATTTTAGAACTTATTTTATGCCTCCTTTACAGTCTGCAGATGGAAATTTTTGGAGCATTTTGGGTAACTGAGGTGAAAATTCCACTGTCGGGCGGAAAATAGAATAATTGTAAGTGCGGGAAATGGAATAGTTCTTCGCTTTGATTTCCTTTTTCCGATTTAGGAGAAATTAAATAGGAAACGATTAGATTGCGTGACGTTTTGGATGGTATAGTTTTGATGCAAAATTGGTTGCTTCACACTTTTATTCGTAATTTTGTTAAGGTTATGGATGAAAACGAATTTTCAAAATTCGCATTCAGGTAAAACTGCCAGTATATCTAGGATGTTTTGCATCATGTTTTTAAAAAGTATTTTAAAAATCTCAATACATACATATATAGGGCCCGATTTAGAACCATCTTGCATGCATATTTTATGGTTGAAATGCATTAAGTGCACCACGCACATATACACATGGTTGCAACGTGGATGTACACAAATTAGTTGTGTAGGATAAGATAACTAATTGTCAAAATTTCGGGACGAAATTCCTTTTAAGGGGGAAGAATGTAACAACCCGCAATTTTGACAATAAATAGTTATGTATTTAGAAGCTCAAAAATAGGAATTTCTGCAAATGATGGAATTTGATCATGAAATTTTAACCGCTACATTCATCTTGGAATTCTGGTCAACTTTCATGTTTGGAGTTTCGCGAATGGAGTCTGTATGAAAAAGTTACGGACGAAATACGAAAACGGACGGAAAATAATTAAAACGGAATAAATTATATATAGTAAAATATAATTGCCTAGCCATCTCACTGACAGGTAGACTAAGCGGTCGACCGGGGCGATCAACCGCTGGCTGCGACCGCTTGGTCGAGCCAGGCTGCAGCGGCTAGGGTTTTGTCATATAAAATTTTATAATGGATGGACGGATGTTAATAAAAACTGATCTGACGGTCCAAGGCCATTTCCACCCCTATAAATAAAGGGATAGAGCCTCATTCTTTTTCCATATAAATCTGCAGAGGCAGCGGAGCTCTGCCATTTTCTCTCTCTCCAAACCTAAATTCTAAAATACAAATATATTCATACATATCAAATCAAGTCCAATTCAAATG
The DNA here is from genome assembly GCA_030737875.1 of Allium sativum. NCBI lineage: Eukaryota > Viridiplantae > Streptophyta > Magnoliopsida > Asparagales > Amaryllidaceae > Allium > Allium sativum. The sequence goes on along the minus strand of CM060918.1, from coordinate 488,637,615 downwards.
AAATTGAGAGGCCAAACAGATCTAATGGAAAAGAATGCAATTTGACGCTCAATGGTAGATTTCTTCGCTCTCTTCCCTTTTTCTTACATTTCTACAGATCTATAATTCTCCCCTTTCTAGATAAATTGTAGATTTATAAAAATTTGGGGATTGTAAGCTTAAACAGGTTCAAAATTCAGAAATTGGAAGCTATAAAGTGAGTAGGAAATTTACTAATACAGATATAATGATTTATCTATTTCGTTTGAATTCAATCTATGTTTTATGCCTATCATGTCTATTATTTAAATAATTGTAAATTGTGATAACCATCAGATCCGATTATGAATATGTTTGAAATTGTTAAACGATAAAGTTGTGATTATGTATAAACATGAGTTGTAGGACATTTATATATATTCTCACATATTCCTACAAGTTATGTCATGAATTATGAAATATGTTGTATATGCCACATAACACTGTGGATCTACAAATTAGTCCCATTAAACATAAATTCATTGTAGTTATGTTCCAGATCTTTAGTTTAGTGCTGAAATATGAAATATGTAAATTTGGGTAAAAAGATGAATTTGTGTATTATGTGATTGTAAGAATAAAAGAAATAATCCATAATTACATTTAGTATTGTTGGGTTTTTGGCCCAAGCATTGTAAATTATGCTGTTTTTCTCATTTTAAATAAAGAGGCATTATTTTAGAATCACAAGAAGTATGACAAAAGATATTAAAAAGGTAAAAGTGGTGCAAAGGTACATACAAAAGTATATACATCTTTTGTATGTAATTTGCATCGACTATTCCAAAATAAAAATATAGTACATATATTTCTTGTCATTTGGAAATGTGTCAATTCCACAAAATAGGCATGATTTACAGTGATTTTGGCTAACGGTCCTTGTGAAACTTGAAACCTTTTTGGCAAGATTGGATGTAAAAAGGAAACGTTTGGTTAATTGATTAGACCAAATCATTGATTTAAAAATAAGCATTGCAAAATAATAAATAATAAATAAATATTAATAACTACGTTAACTGCACGAAAACATAAAAATGAATATATACATATTATCCGTCCAAATCAGCGTAAAATGGTGAAACGTAAATTATATGGAATATTTGAATGTTTGGATAAAGTTCAATTATGCAATTTTGTGTAAATATATTTGTGGTGACCATTTGTAGCAATAAATATAATTAATTGTCGTAAATGAGACCGCAAATAAGTGGATAACCATTGTAACTAATATTGATTTGGTTAAATAAACTGTGAATAGGAAAATGGTTACAAATCCTAAAATCAATTAGGATAATTGTTGTGGACCCCAAGTAGGAAATCTAAATTATAACCGCATTTAGAAACGAGGTTAAACTCAACTTGTGGTGTAAGCATGTCCGGGGCCGACCGGAAAATCCAGCAACCACAGGTAGTGAGTTTAATGTGAGGGGTCTAATGCATAAATATAATCGTACTAAGGCACGACGTTAAGTTCACTTATGCTAGAAGTCTACCTAGAACCGACCGGCATATCCAGCATCCACAGGTAGTTAACTTAATATGAGAGGCTTGGTATGTAAATATATATATATATAATAGCCAATAAATAAATAAGAATAGGAATTATCCGTTAGGGTACGACAAATAGATAACTTGAGACTGATAAATAGTTTCCTTAGGAAAATATGACCGTTAGAGTCATAAAGGGCAATAGAAAGGAAATAAAAAGAAATGGGCGTTAGAAAGGGGATTAATGGATATTAATTATTATTTAAATACTAAGTCCTTATTCGGGAAGAAATTAAATAAATATCCTAGAGAAAAGGGAATATAACCTTCTTTATTTATGTCAATAAAACTTATAATTAAAAATATAGTTGGATTAGTAGGTTAATAATGTAAAACTTTATTAACTATATGAACCTGTGATACAAATAAATGGTGTACGTATAGTATTTACGTATAAAGGAATTAAACGGGAATGATTTAATAATGTAGCCTACTTTATCCTAAAAAGAGAACGGTGTTAAAGGCAAATGGGGGACGAACGAATAACCTTCGTGTATAGTCTACTTCCTGGGTCCTAAAAGGCTAAGTGACTAGGGTTAGAGAGTCCACCTGGGAATAGGTTTTTCAGTATAGGGGTCTTAAATGGAAGGTATGTGTTGGCCTACCCAAACCTAGAAATTAAAAAGACTAGATATGGCCATTTATCCTACGAGAAGTAGTAAGTGACTAAGGAGGTTATCTAATAAAGTCAGCTAGAAGGTATAACGAACGATAAAATACCTACTCTCACCTTATGTGGGGCAAGGGTATATGCGTGAATGATGGAAGCCTTAACTAGTAGGGCCCATAGCTAGTGCCCTCTAGTTTTATGTTAACATTTAATATATTATCGAGGGTTAATATGCGAACAATTGGTCCTCCTAGGGTCTTAAGTGATCATGGAGAATCCACCCTATCTATCATTGATAGTGAGGTGTTAAATAATAAAGAATAGAGAATGAGGATATTATAGATAGAAACCCCGAAATAAGGGGCCCACTCTCGATATAATTAACCGGTTAAACTCTGGTATAAAGAATTCAAGAAAATGTGTGTAAATGTCCTATCCCGGTAACACTACTTTGGGAAGAGTAGTAGAGTCATGCGTAAGCTTTAACAAGGTTGGTTTAGAATCACTAACCTTATCAGGCATACAGCTTGGGTTGAATAAAACAGAATATATGTCTGTTTTATAGATTATTTTGTACATTTCTTAGTCACCAGAACTTGTTGTTCTAACCCCCTCCTCATTACAACCTTATGTTTTAATAGAGAAGGTCGTGTTCTCAGTGATGTTTAAGTTTGGCTTTTGGTTCTCATTCTCTCTCATGCTCGGTATTAGCAAAGTGACCTACTTTGAAAAAGGTAGTTACTTGAGTTAATACTAGTTTATCCCATTTTATTTTCGTTGTGCGTTATATTTATTGTACTCTGATTTTGCTCATGATCATTTATTGCAGGTACCAGATATATGCTCTATGCTTGGATGTGCTCAAGTTTTGATTTTTGTCAAAATTTGGGTGTAGAAAAGTGTGGGGTGTTACAGAGTGGCACTCATCTGGTTCACGCGGCTTCCACAAGGTCAGTGCCAAACTTCAAAGACTTGAGTGAAAATTTCTTAAACTAGTTTCGCCTTTACGCCACTAAGTCAAAACAAGTCATGGCTATTTCTGCAATCAAGTTATCCTTATGAGGGTCTCTTAGGGATTATCTTAACCGATTCAATATGGCTATTACTAAAGTTAGTAATCACAATCCTGAAATTGTCTTGGTGGTGATGGTCGATGGAGCCGATAAAGGAACGGAATTCGGGAGGTATTTGATTGTAAAACCTCTTATGTCGCTTGAATTATTCTATGAAAAGTCGAATGTGCACTACGATAGGAAGATGCACAATTGAATCAAAAAGGAGGCCGGATGATGTGTTGAACAAAGACATTTAAAGCAACGTAGTGGTGAAGCAGTCAGGAGATAGTTCCGGAAAGGTTGAGGTGAATGTTTGAAACTGTGGCAAGCGAAGTGGTAACCAACGAAAGAATGACAGTGGAAGGCATATACAGAAGGGAGATTCTACGATGCAACCCCGATTTTAAGCGTTTGGCAGCTATACAATGTTTAATGACACATTGGAAATATTTATATTGATACATCTAGTATAGTGCAGAAACCACCTCCATGGGAATTCATAAAGAAAGAACGTGAAATGGGGAAGTTTTTTTGTTTCATGAGATCTACGGCCACACGACTAACGAGTGGCGTCATCTTAGGGATACTATCAAGAAGCGGATTAGAGAAGGAAAGCTCGATGAATACAAAGTTGCCCCTAAGTGACAGGGGCAAGGGACCTAGTCCCCCAAATAAGGTTAGGTGGCTCCTAGAGCCACATCCCAACAAAAAGCTATAGGAATATTAATACCATCAGAAGAGAACCACATCCGGTGGGCCACAGTGCGAAGACTATGGAGAAATATGTGAATGCTGATAAACATCTAGAATTGTGGAAAGTAGTACTCCCAGAGAAAACACACCTATGAGGAAACGGAGGACAATGACTGACGATATCGTCTTCCGCAATAAAGAATCTGAGGGGGTGGAGACCTGAGTATTGACACACTGGTTATCTCGTCCATCATTGGCCCAGCCATCATACGAAAAGTCCATGAGGATTGCGGGAGTTCCATGAATATTTTCTTCAAGAAGGCATATGATCAGATGTGGCTCGAATAAAGATATTCGAAGTCATGCAAAGGCCGCATACGTGGTTTCAATGGCTCAACTAATGAACCGGTTAGGATTGTTGAGTTACCGACAGAGTTGGGCGAGGGGGACCGCATGAGAGTAAGAATCCTCCCATTTCTCGTGATGGAAATAACTCTCTATACAATGCCTTTCTTGGTTGACCGACCCTTGTTGAATTTAGAGCCTACATCGCTCCTTGGTGCTTTCTCTTAAAGTTTCCAACAGAAGGTAGGGTCGGAGTTTTATTAGGAGATCAAGTAGCAGGACGGGCATGCTACTTAGCGGAATGGAAAGAAGTCCGTGATAGAGAAAACAAGGAGTCTGAAGACAATCCTCCTCCTTCCAAGGAGGTGACAGCATAGCAAATAAAGAAAACATCCCAGTCAGGACCATCCAGTGCCATCTTGAGGATATTGATCCAAGGGTAGACGAAGAGATGGGATGCAGAAGTGCAGCTCCTAATAAAACAACGGTGGAGATTCCATTCGATAATGACAACCCAACCAAGGTCTTGAAGATCGGATCCCACTAGACCCCTTCAAGATGAGGGAGTCGTCGGAATTCCTCTGCGCAAACCTTGATGTGTTTGCATGGACTCATGCTGACATGTGTGGGTCATCTCCTTCCATCATAAGCCACACACTGAATATTGACCTGAATTATGTCCCAATGAAGCAGAAGATGGGTATGCTTTGCCCGAAGAGGTCAGCGTCTCTGAAAGAAGAGGTCAAAAGATTAAAGAATAATAGGTTTATCCGAGATGCAACATACCCCAAGTGGATATCAAACCTAGTTTTTGTGAAGAAGCAACGGGAAGTGGTGAACGTGCATCGACTTTTTAAACATGAATAAGGTGTACCCCAAAGACAGCTTTCCACTTCCCAGGATCGATTAGCTTGTCGACACCATAGCCGGACATCAACTCCTCTCTTTCGTGGATGCTTTTTCAGGATATAACCAGATTACGATTAACATCCCAAACCAGGAGCGTACTAGTTTCATAACGGATCTCGGACTGTATTGTTATGTGGTTATGCTTTTCAGACGAAAGAATGCGGGAGGAACATATCAGTGGTTAGTCAGCCGCATGTTCCATGATCAGATCGGAAAGACAATGGAAGTATATGTATATGACATGTTAGTAAAGTCAAAGAAATCGGCCGATCATGTCCAGAACATAGAAGAGATTTTCAGTGTTCTCCTTAAATATGGGGTGAAGTTCTACCCTTTGAAATGCTTTTTCGGCGTTGCGTCAAGGAAATTCTTGGGTATCACCTTTAGCTCTCAAGGAATCAAAATCAACCCAGAACAGATAACGGCAATTAGAGGCATCCAAGAACCTAGAAGAATCAAAGATGTTCAAAGTCTGGCTGGGAAGGTTGTAGTATTGGGCAGATTCGTTTTCATAGAAACTGACAAGCACCTACCCTTCTTTGAGTTGATTAAGCAAGAGAAACGTAATTTTTTTTGAATGCCTGACTATGTTGAAGCTTCCTAAAATCTCTTAGATCACTTGGAGAGACCTCCTATCTTGTCAAAGCCCATTGATCATGAGGACTTATTCATATATTTGGCAGTATCCCCACATGCAATTAGTTCAGCCTTAGCTCACGAGGAAGATCGGGTTCAGCGGCTAGTTTATTATGTAAGCAAAAAGTTGACAAGAGAAAAGCGCAATTATCCGAAGATCGAGAAGCTTGCTTACAATTTGTTAATAACCTCAAGGAAGATTTGCCACTATTTCCAGGCCCATCCAATTAAAGTGTATACCGACCAACCGCTACGAAAGGCTATAATACGACCTGAGGCATTTGGAAGGTTACTCAAATAGAATATCGAGTTCAGCCAGTTCAATATCGCTTACATCCCTCGAAAGGCTATTCTGGAATAAGCGTTGGCAAAACTTCAAATTAGAATTCACCCCCAGGAAATTGAAGGAGACGTACAGATGGGACCGATAACAGTCACATGGAAGCTATGCACTGACAGAGCCCGAAATGACTGATGTTCTGGCACCAGAATTATGTTATTCACTCCTGCGGGACGATCAGTGTGTTATGCATTAAGGTTGGAATTTCGGACCATCGATATTGAAGACGATTATGAATCCCTGGTTGTCGGGCTGAGACTCGCAAAGGAGCTCGGATCAAAAGCATTAGACATTTTTTGTGACTCGATGAATGTTGTGTTTTAGGTAAAGAAAGAGTTCTAGACAAAAAGGGATCGACTTGCTGAATATCTCAGTCAGGTAGAGCAATTGCTTGGATGGTTTGAGTACCACAACATCTCTCGTATTCTAAGGGAGCAGAATCAACATGTAGACTCATTAGCCAAGCTGGCCAGTTCAGATGGTCTGGAGCAAATCGAGTCAACCTCGATAAAGATATTGACAGCTCCCAACGTAAATCAGATGGAAAATGATGTAGTGCTGGATACTGAGCCTGAAAAGGAATCGGGGATGACCCCTGTCAAAGACTTTCTCTTGCAAGGATCTCTTCTAGAACAAAGGAATGAAAATCGTGCCCTCGTCCGTAGAGCCTCGAGATACATCGTACAAGGAGACACACTATATCGGAAGGGCTTCTCAGTTCCTTTACTCTAGTGTATTGATAACGAAGACGCCAAACACGCATTGCGAGAAGTACAAGAAGGAGAATGCGGCGACCACACCACGGAGCAAACTTTAGCAAAGAACATACTTCTGTAAGGCTATTTCTGGCCTACCATCAACTGAGATGCGGCCGATTATTCACGATGCTGCGACAAGTGCCAGAGGTTTGCGAAGATTCCAAGAGCTCTTCCAAATCAACTAACTCAAATGATCAGTCCTTGGCCATTCATTGTCTTGGGGGTTTACATTACCGGTAGCTTTCCAATCTCGAAAGGTGGAGCGAAGTACACGATCGTGGCGGTCGACTATTTCACGAAATGGGCCGATGCTAAACTACTGACCATGATCTCGATGAAGCGGGTGATCAACTTCATCGTCGGATATATCATATGTTGGTTTGGACTTCCCAGGACTACCATCACTGATAATGGGACCTAATTCAATAGCTAGGAATTCAGAGATTTCCATCGACGATGTCACATTGAGAATAAATACACTACAGTTGCGCACCTGCAATTGAATGGACATGTTGATGTAGTGAAAAAGATCATCAATTCCATTCTGAAGAAGTAATTGGAGCATGCCAAAGGCAAGTGGGTCAACGAGTTTCCATTAGCCCTTTGGGCTTATTGTACAAACCATAAGTCTACGAATGGCTACGCTTTATTTGTCTTACCCTATGGCACTGAGGTAGTGATACCTACGGAGCTTGAAATCCCCTCTCACCGAATGATTACTATGACCCTTTGACTAATAAAGCACTTCTCCTAGAAGCACTGGACATGATTGACAAGAAGAGAGAGAAGGCAAACTTGCATGCTTCAGAATATAGGCAACGAGTCACCCGATACTATAATAAAAAGGTTTGACCTAAAACCTTTGAGCTCGGTGACCTTGTACTAAACCTGCATTCCCAACTCCAGTTCACATGGGACTAAGATGGGAAGGGCCTTATGTCATTCTGCGGAATCTTGATGATGGAACTTTCATTCTAATGAATGTCGATGGTGATGGCCTTTAAAGAGCGTAGAGTGTTGAGCACTTGTTGCCTTATTTGACTTAGGCCTTTGTTTCCTTTTAGATTTTTAATTATTATTCCATTTTTCTACTATGTAATCAGGAAAAGCTTGCCAATTTATAGCTTGCCAATTGTTTATAAATAAAAGCTCCTTTCCATGCTCCACGACTGTGGTTACCAATTTAGCAATATGTTGTGAATCAACTGACCTACACCAAGACTCGAATGAAGCGGATGAATAGACCCCTAACGACATTCATTGGCTCAAGTTTCGACGAGCGAACTCAACTCTGCGGCTAGTTGGGTATGAGTTAACTAAATTTTAGTTTGACATCGACACTTGATATGGCGATCCTCACTTTGGATATCAAAGTGTAGGAAAGACGCCAAAGAGAATGTGACATGACCTTCGCACGATTAACTCTAACTCTCACGACTTGAGAAAGAGTATAAAACGATAAGGATAGGCGTGAATGGTGCACCACAACTTAAGACTGCTTAACCCATAACTCAAACCAAGACTTACTTCGAGAGAGTATAAAGGACGATTCTACGACGTCCACACTAACTCCGTCGCCCTCCGACTACTGGCAGGAGTATAAACACTTAAGGACTAGACGTCCAAATTGACTTAATCTGATCCCTACCAATGCTGGGGACATGGGTATATACTCGTAAATTAACCTCGAATGTGACTTGTGATTCAAAGTTAATCGGGGGCATATACACTATACCTTTAAACTACGACACTCCGTACTATGATGCCTAGTACTATGACACTTCAAATCGCTAATGACTTTTTTTGCAGCTTTTTACTTATGACTTGACTTAATAATATTTAAATTGTGAGTAAATGTAAAGCAATATATAAACTTGTAGACAGATAACATTGCTTTTATTAAAGAAACAGTGTGTTACATACAAATGCAGGTTTTATACAAATTTACAAGCAAAAATGCACTCACGATAACACCAAAGGACCTAAAGGTGATTCAAAGGACAAGTCAACTAAGCCTTTGATGGCTTATCATCAATCTGCTTCTTCTTCTTCTCCTTCTTCTCAGCCAACTCATCAACAATAATATTGCACCTTTTCTTAGGCTTAACACCATAAGAATCAGAATCACTTGACGTGGGAGCATCATGTTTCTTCTTATGACACAATTGCGGCAGGAGGCGGAGCTGCTTGATAGGAAAGACTAGACGGGGAGGAGGTATCATTCAAATAGAAGGAAATGACAAGGGGACTGTTGTGGTCTCAGCTTTTGGCTCTTAAAACTGCCCTATTTACTAAACTTGGATCTCTTTTTATGTTTAGAGGTCCATTCTGCCTAGACTCTCTGGTTCAATTAACATCATCGTCGCCCTCACCTTGAGATCCCTTACCAACATGTCCGTTCAGCACCTTAATCATCCCTTCATCCTTGTCGGAATCTTTGGCAGGGCCAGTTGTGGCTCATCAGCGCCTTTGGGATTCACAATAAGTATGGACCGAACGGGTACCTTTAGCATGAAGATCAATCGTGATTATTCTTTTAGGAACAATGGGAAATCCAACTAACACGGGAAAACTCTCTCGAATTTATGCGAAGTCTGGGAGATACCTTATGTGGAACCACCACTAGTAAGTCTAGGACTCTCAAGCGCTTCAGTTATTGGAATCAGTGGCTTTAACATTTTGAGAGCTTATGAATTGGGATTGTACCCTTCCATTTGTCCAGACTCGGGGATTGCAGATGAAGAACCAGAACCACCTTCCGTTGGGGTCATTCCCTTAGCTTGGCGTTTAGCAGTGACCTTGGCTTCTTTTTGTAACCTTCTCCCTTCGGCTAAGCACTCAGGGTCATCATTCCTCAAGAATATTTTCATTAGCTCCTCTTCGTCCACGACTCCATTCTCTGACTTACTACTCTCCTCTTCGACTAGTTCATTACAGGCATCGGCTAGATTGGTGGGGTAGTCATCCACCCAAGAGATGTCACGATGCTGGAGGACTTGAGAGAAAAATACATTATCATAGGTTTGAAGTCATCCAATCCTTGTTTCGTCTAAACAAGCTCTTTCTTCATCCCTGGCCCTTCAATATCATGTTGAAGACGAGAGTTGAAGATGGGAGTTAGAGGTGGACCTCAGAGCTGTATTAGCATTTTCTTCAACCTCTCTCGCCCTTCTCTTAGCCTCAACCAGTTTGGCTTCAGGTTAGCATTTTCCTTCTCGAGGGAAGTCTTCTCCGTCTATGAAAGAGTGAAAGCAAGCGTTAAGTTGGTATTTTCAGTCGTAACAGTCTTGCACTCCTCCTTGATGGTTGTTATTTCCTTGTTGCATATATAAAATTCTTTGTTGAAACAATTTTCTGAATCAATATACATTTTCTTATGCTTTTCTGCATCTGCTTCGCCTCTTTCAATTTAGCCTGAGCACCGGTGAGTTCTTTCTCAATAGTTTCCAAAGATGACTTATCACAATCCCATAGCTTCTTCTGATTGGCTAAATCTAGCTCGAGGTCATGTATAATTTCATAATGCTTTTGGTCATATTTATAGGTCTCTTTGTACTACCCAGTGATGAAGTCTATCTCCTTTTTAAGCTTATTGCCAAAGTTGTCAAGCACGGACTACAGATTAGGGACAAAGTGTATATGTCCAAAATAGTATTGAGGAAACTGCGCTCGTAGGATCTTCATTCTTTCCTCAGTAGAAGCATCGAAGACAACAGGTTGTGAAGTAGATATCATGGTGGATTTTGCGCTTGCTTGAGATGACTACAGTTTGCTCTTTATCCTTGCCTTTATGATCAAAATGCTTTTTGGAAGGCTTCTCTTGTGGTAACTATTCTTTTGGAGGGATTGGGGCCGTGACAACTAGTTTATCACCCTCGCGAGGGTCATGATGACTCTTCTGCTTTTCGGAGTCATGGTGGAGTAGAGAATGGGAATGAGAATGTGGATAATACTTGTAATTATAATTCTTTTTCTCCCTCTCCACTCCTCTCTATCATGATCACCTTTGTACTCTAGCTCTTGGTTAGAATGAGACTTGGGGGGAGCCCTATCCTTGTAATCGCAGATATAGATCTTTCTAAGATATACCCTCGAGAAGACATAATTCCTACAAACTAAAATGAACAAATGTCATAACTAGGAAGTTGTGAGGCATACAAGTGTTGTAACGTCCAGTGTGTGTGTCGTGTCTATCGTACTGAATCTCCTCGACTGACCAGTAGTTAGCACTTTGTTGGTAAGCGTAACTTCTTCAACTGTGGTCATTGCATGTTCATTCTCAAGCGTTGGAAAGAACTATTGAGAATCAATATTTGGGAAGAATTATTGCTCATATGGGAGCGAGAAGTTTCCCGAACCCTTAAAAGGACCCACCGAAGAGAGTGATCCGTTCTCTTGAACCTTTCAATGCTTCAGCTGATTTTGCGGAGATGGAGTACTTTCTAACTACTTCGCACCTTCCCTCTAAATGGCAGGAAACCTCTCCACCACTGGCTTCTCTGGTGTAATGTCACGTATTTTTGGTAGCCAAATATTTAATTTAATTTATTATTTTAAATGTTATATTTGAAATATTAATGGATTTAATATTGAATTCGTTTATTTAAAACGGAGTTTGAACGTTAAATTTGTAAATAATTATAATCGAGCTCGAAATGGCACGGCAGTTCGTAATATTGAATTTTGAACTTCAATTGAATATACAGGATCCGTTATAAGTCGGATTTATGTGAAACAAGAAACTAGGAATCTAGTTTATTATAATTTTCATATGGAAGAGGAAAATTCAGATTTCGTAATATAGACTGTTAGTTATGTCCAATTCGAATTTTAAAATAATCGCTATAGAAATCATTATTAAATTATAACGTTTATTTAATATATTTAAAGGGGTTTTAATATAATTTTTACAACGTTTAACTCGAAATTGATGATACTGAGTTGTATAATTTATATTTGAAGATATATGATATTTCCAATTGGGTATTTATGATAATAATAATTTATTATTATTTTATTTGATAATTTGGATATTTTATTAATATTATATAAGCGTTAAAAATATCCATTTTTGTAAATGGGCTCTATTTTCGATGAAATTAGTTTCATTGGGACCGCATCGTTAAATTATTGTAAGAAAATCAAATTTCGGGGCAAACTGATGTCGTATGTGGCTTCGGTGGCCAAAAACATCTCTGTTTCTATTTAATTGTTTAGATTATTTAGAAAGGGGTAACTTTTAACGAATAAACGACTGGCCAAACAAACTCCAAATTTAACGAAACAATATTCATTTGATCCGTTTGGAAGAGGTCTAATAAATGTCATGGTCTCAAATTTATTGGATTTTTTCTGTAATTATAGGAATTTTAAATGCTTGATTTTTCATCGATAATCATAAAGGACTTTTCACAAACGACTTCGGAATTCGACAAAACCTGTCCTATTGGATCCAGAATGATTTTTATGCAAGGATTACATTATTTTGTCAATAAGGGGATCGTATGGGTTCGTTTTAACATGATATTTCATCTCTAAGTTTAAATAATATTAAAATATGTTATGCCTATATATATGGGACTAAAACCTAGTCAAACCCTTATTTCCACTACAGCTTAGTCAACATTAAATATGTCGACCAATCTCTCCAATTTCTATTGATCCCTTCACCCATTCACCAAACCTTCCATATCGAACTTGTTAAGCTTCGCGTGGCCTTTCTAGTGAACGGTGATGATCAGTATTTGAATTGCTTACTGGTCGGAATTCCCTCGAGGAGACGTTGCAGTTTTTGGGTTCAAGCTGGAGATAGGGGTAATCAGAGGGCATGAAAATTCAAGTGAAGGAGGAGACGGCAGCGACGCTTCGAGTGGCATTTCCAGATCTTGCTCCGATGAGTCGGAGGATGGCACGGTGGTCTTGGCTCTCAGGTGCGCTGAGATGGTTTCGAACAAAGGAGTGTTTGGGGTTGAAAACAAGGAGCAGCTGAAGTTAAATCTGGGCACATACGAATGGAAACACATGACGGGCTCTGGTCATTTCGGAAATCAGTTGTTGGAAGACTATTATTTACAAATGTGGTTTGAACTGCTATGATGCTATCATGAAGGGTCAGCTTGCTCTATATGTTGCGAAGAAGAAGAACTGATGGAGAGCATTGGAAACGAGTTCGGTCTGTATATTTCGAATTAAACGAAAGTAATTTATTTACACTAATTTGATTAAATAGAAATGAGTAATCCTGATAGCTAATTTAGTTAGGAACTGTGCCCAGTATTTGTTATTCACATTGATGTCCTTTTTATATAAAATGTAATTTACGTTTTCAATGAAAATTGTCGGCCCTGTTAACAAACATTAGTACGTTACTTTAATGAAAATGATGGGGCTATGTTCATTTGAAGAGGCAACATACTTGTTTACTTTAGTAACAAGTATTTAGTTGGAGCCATATCTGTTAAAGTAGAGATCAAAAGAAAACTAATCAACCAATTGAGTTATAGTAATTAGACTTAAAAGATTAATTATAATTAAGCTGTTAATATAGGGTTTAGGGATTCATTTATTTAGTTAATCCTGTATGCTCATATTAATAATCAATTGTTGCCGGGACGGGTTGAAACATGAGAATGCAAGCTTACAGTGTCAGCCATGTTTTTCTAAGTCACTAAATCAGTTAGCCATGTTTTCAATGTAATTAGTTTTAAATGTGTTCATTAGTAATTAGTTTATATTTAAATTAAGATTAGGAGATTAATGATTTAATTATTAATTAAATTTATATTAACTTTAAGTAGTAATTTGTTGACTTAAAACCTGATTAGGAATTAAATACGTAATTAGCTGTTAAAATATAATTAGTTTAGTTTATAACTAATTTAAGGATTTTAATAATTTATATTAACTTATAATGTTAATAACTAATTCATATGTAATCAGAATTAGACGCTTCAAGAGACATTGGACCCGTCTCAACGAGCACAATATTATGGAATAGATCTGGACAGAATTGGAATCAACTGGAATTTACAGTTAAATTAAACGACTGTTTAATTTAACTATAACTGAACCGTTTCAACAGATCAAATCAAGGTGAGTTAAACTCACTCAGTTCTTCCCACTTATAATTTATAAAGTTGGGTTTTTATTTTGTGTGCTATAGTTGCTAATGATTGATTGTTTGTTATTTATATAATCTTATATTGATTGGGTTTCTGAAATTAAATGGTCTTTAATTTCAATGAAAACCAAATCGTTATTTTAAGGATTGGTCCCAATATAGGTAACTTACCTTGTTGGTCTCGTGTATAAAATAAACGTGTTAATTGTTTGAATTGTTTTGTTAGTACTAAATAAATTTATCTAATGTTAAATGGTCGTCATTTACTGTTATATCAGTTAAATTGAATTGAATGGGTTTATATTAAGATAACCAATTTAAATGCAGAGAAGTACAGGTTGGAGGGATCCAACGGAATTCCTCAAATATTTAATGATATTTATTTTCATATTATCATTATATGAACTGTACTAATTGAATGATTGATTTGGTTGTCAACCATTGAACTGAAATTCAACATTTTGATTTGTTTAAACCAATGGGCAATATTGGTTGAGTAATTGGCAGTATATGGCTTATAATCAATTGATTTCAAAATATTGATTCACCGTCAGGTAAATCGACGGAAATGAAGTTATAAAATTTATTCTATAACTGAAAATAGATTTGTAAATCTATTATATTTGAATAAGAAGTTTATAAAAAGGAAATAAATATTTATTATTTACATTTTTAAGTAATTATTCAATAATTTTATAAACCCAAATTCTTATGTTAATAAGAATTACAAGTAGACGAGCAGAAATTAACCAAGCGGTTAAAGAATTGAAGAAAAAAAACTGTTTTACGAAACAATTAAATGAAATTATTTAAATTAATTAGTTATATTAATTAATTTAAATGAAGGACCAATTGAAATTGTTTAACGAATTAATCATGTATTGAGTTAACTAAATCAATTGTCCTTAACTAAGAATAATTACTAAATTAATTTGTTTGAATTAATTTAAAAAAATAGTTAATGAATAATTGTTTAGATTTTTAATAAGAAACTTATTATTTATTTTAGTTAATTAAGAAATTAACTACTGCTACTGTAGTTAATAATTGAAGTGAACTATTATTTTAACTAATAAAAGTTATGGAAATTACTTTTTTTAATTCATTTATAAAGTGATCAAAGTTGAAATGAAATCGAATTGAAATATGAAAGGAGTTAATGGATTTTATATTAAAAACGGATTTTATAATGAAGTTATAAAAAGGATTTTTTTTAAAGCAAAAATGATAGCTTAAATTAAATATTTATTTAATAATTGAAAAAAGAAAAAGAAAATTGAGAAGTGGGGAAATGGTATGAAATGGTTAAGTAAGGGTTACTCCGAGATTCGGAATGTGATATTTCGAAGTTTAGAATAGTTAACGAAGTGAGATTTATTCCGAGGTTCGAAAGGTGGTATTCCGAAGTTCGAAATGTTAATCAAAGGCGAGAGTATAAGCTAAGTAAAAGGTTTTGGAAATGATAAGGAATATAAGTTATCGTAAAGGATTTACAACGATAAGTAAATGGAAGTTAAAGTTAGAAATGTAATCAAATTATTGGTTGTCGATAAAAATTTACAAAAGAGATTTGTAAATGAAGTAAGAGTTTTGAAAAATGAATATGTAACAATTGTTACAAATAATAAGTTGAACTGTTTGATTTATAACTACAGATCCTTAAAAGGATCGCTATGGGATTTTCGACAATGCATAAGTTGTCGCAAAAATTTGAAAAGAGTACAAATAAGGAAATAAAAAGTTTTGCAATGGAATCTGTAACGTTTGTACAATTGATAAGTGAATTGTTTTGAGAAAAAATAAATATACGAATTTGTAAGAGATGTCAATATAAGGATTGTAAAAGATAAATGTGGGATGTGTAAAGTGGTTTATATAAGATTGATAAAGATATTTATATTGGATTTGTTAAAGTTTTAAAGATAATTATATATGATTTGAAACAAATATAGTATTTGTTGTAAACAAGTTTGAAATTTTTATAAAGGATTCTATTTTAATGGAATCGAAGCTCGGGCATAATACTATAAAGGATCATTAAGAATTAATAGAGATTTAGTATAATGATAGTTTATTTAATAATTAACTAAATAAACGTTGTTGAGATTCAAATAAGTTTTCGAAGGAAAATGTGTGATTAATAAACCTATATCTATTCTGAAGATATGAATGTCATTGGTCAAGGTTTGAGAGGTAAATAAAATACCCCAACTTGAACGACTTCCCGATTATCCATGAATGGTATTAGTTTATGAACAAGAGCAATTGAGGGAAACATACTTTATGATTTCCGTAAATGATATAAAAAGTTGTGTTCGAAAATTTTATTAGTGAATGAGAATATTCTTATTTATAATAAGAAGTAAAAGATAAACTCCAAATATTAGAAGATTTAATTAATATAATTAACAGATGTTTGATTAAAGAGGCCAAGTATGCTAAATACTAAATCAGTAAACTCATTTCATTCTCATGAATATTTATTTGATAGTTAAATAACCGACTATCAAATCTGGCCAAATATGATTGTTGGTACGGAAAGACCGGTATTGAATTATATTCAAAAACCATTCCGACCAGCAAATACGTGAAAGATGTTAATTGAAGATGGAGCATTGAAGACCGTGGATCTTCATAAGCGGAAGACCCACTTGTTGAATTCCTCTGGTTTAGTGGTCAGAGATATTTCAGTAGTTATTCTGTCATGAGTGAAATCTTCGGATTGTAAGGACTACTCGCTACTGATCCTTAGGGTGATACCTATATAGGATGCGGTAGGAGGGTTCCTTCGATTCATCCTGTTTCTAGATGACTTCTATGGACGAGTGACTGACAGAATATTTCCAAAGGGATCACGTACGTTGATTTCTTCAAACGTACCATAGTTGATAGCGGGGAAGAACGCACTTCTCTTAGCTTAACAACTAGAGTATTTTTGTGGACGTTAATTAGTGATATCTGGCGGATCTGACAATGTGACATTCAAAGTGAACGGAGACATGCTATTCTGAAGGATACGCTTAACTTCTAGCCTCATCAACCGGGAAATGGTTAAAATCGGGTAGGTCGCATGGCTATGTGGGCCACACCCATCAAAAGTATATGTCATTACCTGATCTGGAGAAATCAAAAGCATTCAGTTGTCCCTTTTATTTCAGTTGTATACATGCTATCGGTTCGGTTAGCTGGCCCCCAACCGTGGTAATGATATATTCGGTACTCCCGAGCGAAGTGAGGGGCCAGTCATGTTTAGCCTGGGCTGCAAGATGTTCTTATTGAACCCCAATGTTTTCATCTCCAGAGGTAAATTATAGGAAAGGTGGTTGCCCATACCTTGCCATGGAAATTCATTCTTCAATAAGCGCCCGCGGTTTTGATTGTATACTATATATGTAGAGCGTGAGATGCAAGCGTTCTGCTAGATTGATATTTATTTTTATTTAGATACTATTATAATATCAAAAAAGATATTGATTTCAAAAATGTTTTGGGTTATCGTAAGGTAAAAACTGTCTGTATTTGTGTTCGGATTTGGTCTTACAATTATCCTTTTCTTTCAAAAAGATTTTGACTCTAAAATCAATTTGTGTGATACCTATAAACTTAGTGTGTTTTCTCACTCTAGTTCACCATACTAACCCCTCATTTATAATGCTCGGGTTAGACCAGGTCGTATAGGTTCAGGTTATCGGATGCTATGAAGAGACGAGCTGGATGGGTTCAGACGTATGATAAGACGTAGTATTATTCCACTGTGTGATTGTATCTGAGGACATGTTATTATAACTGTCTAGATGTGTTGATGTACTCTGATGATTGGAAGTATTTTTCAAGCTCTCAGTAAAGATTTATTTCTATATTATATTTTGTTCCGCTGCGATGTGAGACTCTGATTCTTTATTGATTCTTTTTCTTCTATTCTAATATTTCAATCTTTCCTATCTCACCCTCTAATTTCTTTCTAATAACGTTCTAGTGTTTCTAATGCTTGAATGTTCGACATGGTGTTTTTGTGTCGATTTTCGCGGTCGAAAATCCATGGGCCATTACAGTGGTATCAGAGCTATTGTTTTAGTAATAACCTTGGCTTTGTGGCGTAACTCGATAGAGATATGGTTAGTGATACCACAGATTGAGTTTGAGTGTATATACATGAGAGCGCGTATTTGTAAATTTTATGTACAAATGTTTTGTATTGTGTTGTTTGATCGGTTCAAGTGTTGAGAAGCATTGAACCGAAAATAGATATAATATTGTTTTGTAAAGAGGGTAAATGAAATAATTTTATCTGAAATATATTTTTGTATAATAAAGAAATAATTTATCAAATTATTAATTTATCGTGTGTTGATTGTTTTGAATGGAATTCAAATTGAATTAAAAATTTGAATTGGAACCTAACTTGGATAAGTGAAAATTAAATTAAGAAATGGTTTTGGAATTAAATAAAATAGATTTGGAAATTGAATAAATTGTAATTAAATAGAAATCTATTGGGTATAATCGATTGATGTTTAAATATGTTAAACCAAAGTAAATATTAAAATTGAATATAAATTCAATTGATTTGGTAGATTTGGTCATGTATTTGATGTTGACTGTGAATTGTTTGGGATTGGGTGGTAGATTGTTTGAATAGAAGTAATCAACAATTTAACGGAGCTGAATGAATTATAAGCTAAAGAATAAGTTCCAGTATTTTAAAATGGGAATGAAATTGCTTATAAATTGAAATAAATGATTAAAATCTGTATATGCAAACGAATTGATGCTCTTGTTTAATTTTTGGAAATTTATGTATTATGCTTGTTAATTACTGAAATATTATCTAAATTTCACGTAATTGTTACTTACATGTTGAACTGAGATAAGTACAGGTGCCAGATGGTAAGGCAGATTGATATTGGTTGAGTAAATCGCATATAGATTGAGTAAGTATGATCAATAGCGCTCGCATAAGGTACGCCTATGCAAAAATATAATTTTTGGGTTTTTGAATTTTGTTTTCCGACCGTGTGGTCGATGTATAAATATTATTTGTTCCTGCGATATCGCAGAAGTCACTCCATACAGGGAAGACTCTGCCAAATTTTTCCAGAAATTTAAAGTGTTAGAAAATTTTCGATACTTTTGAAAATTTATACCAATTATAATAAATTGGTTTTCAATTTAAAATAAATTTTATTTTAAAGACAATGGATTTGCGTATTTTTCTCACCTTAGTAAATTCCGGGGACGAAATTCTTTTGAGGGGGGAAGAATGTAATGTCCCGTATTTTTGGTAGCCAAATATTTAATTTAATTTATTATTTTAAATATTATATTTGAAATATTAATGGATTTAATATTGAATTCATTTATTTAAAATTGAGTTTGAACATTAAATTTATATATAATTATAATCGAGCTCGAAATGGCGCAGCAGTTCGTAATATTGAATTTTGAACTTCAATTGAATATACAGGATCCGTTATAAGTCGGATTTCTGTGAAACAAGAAACGTTGGAATCTAGTTGATTATAATTTTCATATGGAAGAGAAAAATTCAGATTTCATAGTATAGATTGTTAATTATGTCCAATTCAAATTTTAAAATAATCTCCATGGAAATCGTTATTAAATTATAACGTTTATTTAATATATTTAAAGGGGTTTTAATATAATTTGGACATCGTTTAACTCAAAATTGATGATACTGAGTTGTATAATTTATATTTGAAGATATATGATATTTCCAATTGGGTATTTATGATAATAATAATTTATTATTATTTTATTTGATTATTTGGAAATTTAATTATATTTTATTAATATTATATAAGCATTAAAAATAGCCATTTTTACAAACGGGCTCTGTTTTCGACGAAATTAGTTTCATTAGGTCCGCATCGTTAAATTATTGTAAGAAAATCAAATTTCGTGGCAAACCAATGTCGTATGTGATTTCGGTGGACAAAAACGTCTCTGTTTCTATTTAATTGTTTTGATTATTTAGACAAGGGTAACTTTTAGCGAATAAACGACTGGCCAAACAAACTCCAAATTTAACGAAACAAGATTCATTGGATCCGTTAGGAAGAGGTCTAATAAAATGTCAAGGTCTCAAATTTATTGGATTTTTCTGTAATTATAGGAATTTTAAACGCTTGATTTTCATTGATAATTATAAAGGACTTTTCACAAACGACCTCGGAATTCGACGAAACCTGTCCCATTGGATCCAGAATATATTTTTTATGCAAGGATCACATTATTTTGTTAAAAAGGGGATCGTATAGGTTCATTTTAACATGATATTTCATCTCTAAGTAAATAATATTAAAATATGAGATGCCTATATATATGGGACCAAAACCTAGTCAAACCCTTATTTCCATTACAACGTAGTCAACATTAAATATGTCGCTACCCTCAACAAACCAACGTCTATAATTCACCAAACCAATCTCTCCAATTTCTCCTGATCCCTTCACCCATTCACCAAACCTTCCATATCGAACTTGTTAAGCTTTGCGTGGCCTTTCTGGTGAACGGTGATGATCAGTATTTGAAGTGCCTGCTGGTCGGAATCCCCTCGAGGAGACACTGCAGTTTTTGGGTTCAAGCTAGGGATAGGGGTAATCGGAGGGTATGAAACTTCAGGTGAAGGAGGAGACGGTAGCGATGCTTCAAGTGGCGGTTCCAGATCTTGCTCCGATGAACCGGAGGATGACGCGGGGGTCTTGACTCTCGGGCGCGCTGAGATGGTTTCGAACAAAGGAGTGTTTGGGGTTGAAAACAAGAAGGAGCAGCTGAAGTTAAATCTCGACACATACGAATGGAAACACGTGACGGGATCTGGTCATTTCAAAAATCAGTTGTTGGAAGACTATTATTTACAAACGTGGTTTGAACTGCTATCATGAAGGGTCAGCTTGCTCTATATGTTGCGAAGAAGAAGAACTGATGGAGAGCATTGGAAACGAGTTCGGTCTGTATATTTCGAATTAAACCAAAGTAATTTATTTACACTAATTTGATTAAATAGAAATGAGTAATACTGATAGCTAATTTAGTTAGGAACTGTGCCCAGTATTTGTTATTCACATTGATGTCCTTTTTATATAAAATGTAATTTACGTTTTCAATGAAAATTGTCGGCCCTGTTAACAAACATTAGTACGTTACTTTAATGAAAATGATGGGGCTATGTTCATTTGAAGAGGCAACATACTTGTTTACTTTAGTAACAAGTATTTAGTTGGAGTCATATCTGTTAAAGTAGAGATCAAAAGAAAACTAATCAACCAATTGTGTTATAGTAATTAGACTTAAAAGATTAATTATAATTAAGCTGTTAATATAGGGTTTAGGGATTCATTTATTTAGTTAATCATGTATGCTCATATTAATTATCAATTGTTGCCGAGACGGGTTGAAACATGAGAATGCAAGCTTACAGTGTCAGCCATGATTTTCTAAGTCACTAAATCAGTTAGCCATGTTTTCAATGTAATTAGTTTTAAATGTGTTCATTAGTAATTAGTTTATATTTAAATTAAGATTAGGAGATTAATGATTTAATTATTAATTAAATTTATATTAACTTTAAGTAGTAATTTGTTGACTTAAAACCTGATTAGGAATTAAATACGTAATTAGCTGTTAAAATATAATTAGTTTAGTTTATAACTAATTTAAGGATTTTAATAATTTATATTAACTTATAATGTTAATAACTAATTAATATGTAATCAGAATTGGACGTTTCAAGAGAGATTGGACCCGTCTCAACGAGCACAATATTATGGAATAGATCTGGACAGAATTGGAATCAACTGGAATTTACAGTTAAATTAAACGACTGTTTAATTTAACTATAACTGAACCGTTTCAACAGATCAAATCAAGGTGAGTTAAACTCACTCAGTTCTTCCCAGTTATAATTTATATAAGTTGGGTTTTTATTTTGTGTGCTATATTTGCTAATGATTGATTGTTTGTTATTTATATAATCTTATATTGATTGGGTTTCTGAAATTAAATGGTCTTTAATTTCAATGAAAACCAAATCGTTATTTTAAGGATTGGTCCCAATATAGGTAACTTACCTTGTTGGTCTCGTGTATAAAATAAACGTGTTAATTGTTTGAATTGTTTTGTTAGTACTAAATAAATTTATCTAATGTTAAATGGTCGTCATTTACTGTTATATCAGTTAAATTGAATTGAATGGGTTTATATTGAGATAACCAATTTAAATGCAGAGAAGTACAGGTTGGAGGGATTCAACGGAATTCCTCAAATATTTAATGATATTTATTTTCATATTATCATTATATGAACTGTACTAATTGAATGATTGATTTGGTTGTCAACCATTGAACTGAAATTCAACATTTTGATTTGTTTAAACCAATGGGCAATAGTGGTTGAGTAATTGGCAGTATATGGCCTATAGTCAATCGTTTTCTAAATATTGATTCACCGTCAGGTAAATCGACGGAAATGAAGTTATAAAATTTATTTTATAACTGAAAATTGATTTGTAATTCTATTATATTTGAATAAGAAGTTTATAAAAAGTAAATAAATATTGATTATTTATTATTTACATTTTTAAGTACTTATTAAGTAATTTTATAAACCTAAATTCTTATGTTAATAAGAATTACAAGTAGACGAGTAGAAATTAACCAAGCGGTTAAAGAATTGAAAAAAAATATTTTAAGAAATAATTAAATGAAATTATTTAGATTAATTAGTTATATTAATTAATTTAAACGAAGGACCAATTGAAATTGGTTAACGAATTAATCATGTATTGAGTTGACTAAATCAATTGTTTTTAACTGAGAATAATTACTAAATTAATTTGTTTGAATTAATTTAAAAAAATAGTTAATGAATAATTGTTTAGATTTTTAATAAGAAACTTACTATTATCTTACTTAATTAACAAATTAACTACTGCTACTGTAGTTAATAATTAACGTAAATTATTATTTTAATTAATAATAATTATGGAAATTACTTTTTTTAATTCATTTAAAAAATGATCAAAGTTGAAATGAAATCGAATTGAAATGTGAAAGGAGTTAATGGGTTTTATATTAAAACTGAGTTTTATAACGAAGTTATAAAAAGTTTATTTTAAGAAAAAATGATAGCTTAAATTAAATACTTATTTAATAATTGAAACTAGAAAAAGAAACTCGAGAAGTGGGGAAATGATATGAAATGGTTAAGTAAGGGTTATTCCGAGGTTCGGAATGTGATATTTCGAAGTTCGGAATGGTTAATGAAGTGAGATTTATTCCGAGGTTCGGAAGGTGATATTCCAATGTTCGGAATGTTAATCAAAGGCGAGAGTATAAGCTAAGGAAAAGGTTTTGGAAATGGTAAGGAATATAAGTTATTGTAAAGGATTTACAACGATTTGTAAATGGAAGTTTTTTTAGAGGAAGACAGACGTGTAGCGTGATGCTACACAGCCGGTTATGAGATAATAGTAGCTAATAATATAAACTAGTTGACAGGCCCAACCAGTGGCATAATATGTCTTGACCCAGTAGGCTAAAAAAGATAATACAAACATAGTGCAAAATATGTACATCAGGAAGTAGAACACATAGCATATAACTACACAGCCAAAATAAACCATAGACAATAATAGTTAGCTACTGCTGAAATCATATAGGGAAGAGGGAGCTGCTTTCTTGTGATCAAGGAGATTGCAACATGGGAAGAGAAAGACTAAAGCGACAGTGCCTAGCTGATCCTGTCCATGATTCGAAAAGATGTAGGATGTGATAGCATGTTCCCATCAAAGGTTTCGTGGGTCTGCCGAAGATGATTGAGTTGCGTTCTAACCAAATACACCATGAAAAGAAAGCAACTAGGGAACCCAGTATGGGATCAGGGGGATTATGTTGCCAATATTCGAAGAATGAGTTGATGGAAGGGATGAAGCCAAGAATGAAGGAATTGATTGTAGCCCATACTGCATAGGAAAAAACGCATTCGAAGTAAAGATGCGAAAGGGATTCATTGTGGTGATTACAGAGTACGCATATAGAATCAATATTGTTATTGAAGCGATGAAGTCTGTCTCTTGTGTTAATGCGATTGTGGATGAGAAGCCATTGAAAGAAGATCACTCGAGGAGGCAAGTGACATCTCTATATGCGAGAAAAAGAGAAACATCGGCCTGGATGGATCAAGTATTTATAACAGGCTGCGACTGAATATGTATTAGATGGGCCCAAAGCCCATGAGAATGAATCAGGTTCATTAGTTAATTGAGAAGTGTTATAGATTTTCCTAATAGAAATAATCTTATCTAGATACTCAAGACCAAGGAATGTTGAAGGGAAAAAGCCCACTGGGCCAAGTTCGTGAGCCAAAGCCACCGTCAACGGGTTATGTTGGTTTAATGCTGCAAGGTTAGGGAAAAGAGTGGAGAATGGGATCTGTTCTCTCTAAATATCCAACCAAAAAAGACATGATTCATCATTGCTAAATTTTACATGAAAAAGAGATTTTACTCTGGCAATGGTAGATAATATTCCTTTCCAGAATGGTGAGGGTCTAGCATCTGATCTAAAGTGGAGGATGAGGAAGGGATTTGAATCATACAATCGAGTCAAGATCCAATCTTTCTAGATGAATTGACCCGGCGAGAGGATTCGCCATAGCCATTTGGCGAGCAATGCAAGGTTAAAGGTTGAAAGATCTAGTATTCTAAGACCACTATGATTTGTTGGGAGACAAACAGTTTGCCAATTGATAAGTTTTTTTAGTTTTCCACCATTCCATAGAAATGAGCTAGGAATTGAAACAATTTTGTTAATTACCCAGATAGGGAGCTTGTGAAGGGACATCCGGTAAGTTGGAAGGGATGAGAGGACATGTTTAACAAGTATAAGACGACAAGTAGAGGATAAGGAGTTTGCTTTCCAACTAGAGAGTCTAGTTTCAATTTTTGAAATGAGTGGATGCCAATCAGGTTTGTGAAGTTTAGTGGGACGAAGAGGAATGCCCAGATAATTAATTGGGAATGAATCAAGTTTGCAATTAAGGCATTCTGCTATTTTAGGACCGAGGTGAGTACAATTGCCCAGCGTGATAATGAAGCTTTTATTAAAGTTAATAGAGAGACCTGATACCATTTCAAATGTGTAAAGGAGAACCTTAAGCTATGAATATTTTTGGGAGTAGGGGTGGTGAAAAGAACTGTATCATCTGCAAATTGTAAATTGGATATGCATGTTTGTGAGTTTGGAAGAGGGATACCTGAAAAAATATTGCGAGATAGGGATTGTTTCACCATTTGGTTAAAGACATCTTCTATCAAAAGAAAAATGAGAGGAGAGAGGGGGTCTCCTTGCCTTAAGCCTCTTCTGAATTTTATTTTGCCTCCATATTCACCATTAATATAAATTGTAGAAAGTCTGGTGTGTAGTATTGCCTTAATCCAGTTACACCATTTCAAGGGGAAGCCCTTGTGTGTTATAAGAGATAGAATGAATTCCCAGTTAACTGAGTCAAAATCTTTTGAAAAATCAAGTTTAAGGAGAACACCAGGGGTATTAGAGATATAGCAAAAGGATATTACTTCTTGGGTGGATGCAACACAGTCAAGGATATTTCTTCCTGTGATGAATGCAGATTGTTCAGTACCAATTAAAGAATCAATATGTTGTTGGAGTCTAGAAGATAGAATTTTGGTGATGATCTTGAAGGTTGTATTAAGGAGACTAACGGGTCTGAAAGATAGGACGGTGTTAGCTCCAGGAAATTTTGGAATGAGGATGATGTTAGCATAATTCAATTTGGCAATTGATGAAGGGTTGGAGTATAATTCAGTACACATTTCAATGACATCAGATTTTACAGTGAGCCAAAAGTGTTTAAAGAAGGCTGGGCTAAAACCATCAGGCCCAGAAGCTATCATCAGCCATCTCCTTTAGTGCATTCCAAATTTCTTCCTTAGAGAAGGGATGGTCAATGGCAATGGGAGTAGGATGCAGATATAGACGATGCCAATCAATATCTGGAGAAGAGGGTGGAGGTGAGCCAAGAAGGTTTCTGTGGAAGATAGTAAATTGGTGAAAAATATCTTTAGTATCATTGAATGTGTTGTTATTATGAACAATCTCTGAGATGAAGGAAAAACGTCGATGGCAATTGGCTATTCTGTGAAAGTAAACTGTGTTTTTATCCCCCTCTTTAATCCATTTAGATTTCGATCTATGTTTCCATCCAATCTCCTCTTGTTTGATTAGTCTGTTAAGTTCCAATTCATGTTCTTTCATTTCTTGACGTTCAGATTCAGATAGAGGCCGGAGCTCTTCAATGATATTTAGAATGAGAATGGCATCTTATGTGGAAGAGGTACGAGTTTTTAGAGAGCTCTAGACATTCTTAGCTCATGGTCGAATAAGTTTGCGAAGAGAACAAAGTTTACAAACTATTCTAACCATGGCAGATTGATGGTTTGGTAATTGTTCCCAGTTATGTTTGATAAAATTGTCAAAACAGGGTTCTAGTAGCCAGAGTTGTTCAAACCTGAATGGGCGTTTAATATGAGTGTTTGAGCAAGTATCTAGAAGAATTAGGCAGTGATCTGAAATGGTAGTGGCAAGACCATTGACAAGTGATGGAGGAAAATGATCATCCCAGTTGAGGTTGAAGAAAAACGGTCTAGTTTAGCCAATAAGGGGATTTCTCTTCTACTTGACCACGTGTAACGACAGTTGTTGATCGGTGGTTCAATAAGGGAGAAAGATTGGATAAACGAATTGAAATGAGAAGAATCAGTGGATATATTGCCAGAATTGTGATCATCAAGTGATCGAGTTGTATTAAAATCTCCTCCAATTATCCAAGGTTCATTTATATTTTGTGACAGGTTGTGGCAATATTGCCATGTTTCAGCTCTTCCTTAAATATCATTAGGTGCATACACATTAGTAAAGTGAAAAATGGCGTTAGAAGAAATGTGACGAAGGGACACGTGTAGAACAAAAGGGTGAGAGAGAGAGAGAGATTGTTCATATACCCACACGTGTTCATTCCATGTTGTAATTAAACCATCACGAGTGTCAAAAGCATCAACATGTGACCAACCAGATAAAAAGGGTCCACAAAGTCTTCGAATGAGCGAATTGGGTGGGTTAGAGATTTTAGTTTCTTGTAGAAATAAAATATCAATATGATGTGGGGAGATGATGAGATTGACAACATGATTTTTTGTGGGATCCCCCAACCCTTTGATATTCCATGTGACTATCTTCATTTAGAAAGGTTAGTACGTTGTTGTTCTAGGGCTTGCATGGCAGAATAATGTTTGCCATGCAAACACACCCCCATGTATTTTGCCAATTTTTTATTTAAGACTTTATTAGCAGAAGAAAAAACAATTGGTTCAAAATAGCTACCCGAAGATCCTGGAGGTAGTGAGCGAGTCCTGTTAATCCTTGCACTCCTTCTGATAGCAGACGAAGAGATGAGAGGAGACGATGAACCTTGACCTTCTTGTTGCATTTGCTCTTGTTGATCCTACTGAGTTGGCAGCTGCTCGTACAGAGGAATCGAAAGATCCAGATCAGCCATTGGGTCCCATCTAGGCACAACCATGTCTTCCTTGTGTTGTTCAACCATAGCCAAGTCCTGATGTTGATCTTCAAACATCCTAGGAACTTTCCTTATAGCATCATCTAACATCACGTCATATCTATCCTCCTCCATGTGGTTTACTTGTTGAGTTAAGAGTTGAAAAATGTAACCATCATAATCGTAATTGATTCTCAACAGAAGTGTTTCTGGGCATTGACAAGGATGCGCGTTTGTCTAGCGGTCAATCTTGAGCTTTACTGCATGGTTATTTATATAAGAAATGAAAGTACATGGTGTTGAGATACCTTCAAAGAATTGCATCTTAACATATAAGAAGCGATGATCAACAAAGGACCAGTCACATGAGTCTGTATGGATGAATCGTCCCATTGGTTTTAAAGCCTCTCTGATAGCGTCTGAATCATTCTTGAAAAATTCTGGAAAACCACTGATTTTGGCCCATGATTCCTTCTCGAGGAGGGGTTCAGGAGTTCCATTAAGAGTGGTTGGTTGTTGTAGAAGGACAACACCATCTTCTTTTGTCAGGATTTTTAGGTGCAAGGCAGGATTTTTAGTGTCTGAGTTGGGGAAGCAAATGAGAAAAGAATTGTCAGTAATATGCCAAATTGGCCATTTATAGTTTTGATCAAAAGTTGATTTAAGGGTTCTTGAAAGCATTTCGATTGACCAAAGCCAATCGATGGTGGTTGCGGTGAGATAAAGGTAGGTGTCTGCCATTTCTAAAAAAAGTGGAAATTTTTGAGTAGTTTTGGAGGAATGAATACGAGAAGGAGAAGAGTTTTCGTTTGAAATGAGTAAGGAATTGAGTTTGAGGTGAGGATTAATTGCATTAGGGTTATAATTACGATTTGAGTTTTGAGAAGACCGGTGGGACCCTCCTTTCTGAGTTTGCAGATATCCTGGCTCACGGCGGTTCGCTGTATGAACAGCATTGGGATGCGTCCAGTCATCATTTTTGGTTCGAGATAATGGTGACTTTTTATTGGGACATTGCAAGCTTGCATGTCCATAGAAAGAGCAATTATAACATATCAACGCAATTCTGCATGTCCTTGCCACGTGTCCTGATCAGCGCAGCTAAGACAACGCCTCTCCGAATTCAAAAAATTTAACGTCTCCTTAATCGATTTGAATGTTGGTATGACTCTTCGCTATTTGACAGGTGGGTTGGGGAGGACAGGTGGAAGCTTGGCTCTAGTTGCCGCCACCTGAGCGTAAGTAAGCAAAGGTTTCTTTGGTGGTGAAGACAGCTTGTCCTGAATTTGCGTATTTACTGAATTAGTAGGGAAATGATGTATGGGTAAGGATTCAGTATCAAGTGGAGAAGAAGAGGCAGATGAAGAGATGAACTAAGAAGATGACGGTGGTTGGGGATGAGAGAAAGAAAGAGTGTGATAAGGAAGAGATGAGTGTTTTGTGGAGGTCGCCATTAAAATAGAAGTTTGAATGTTAAATTTATATTGGATTGATTATGTAAATGGAAGTTAAAGTTAGAAATGTAATCAAATTATTGGTTGTCGATAAAAATTTACAAATAAGATTTGTAAATGAAGTAAGAGTTCTAAAAAATGAATATGTAACAATTGTTACAAATAATAAGTTGAACTGTTTGATTTATAACTACAGATCCTTAAAAGGATCGCTATCGGATTTTCGATAACGCATAAGTTATGGCAATGATTTGAAAAAGTACAAATAAGGAAATAAATTTTTTGCAATGGAATATGTAATGTTTGTACAGTTGATAAGTGAATTGTTTTGAGAAAAAAATATATATACGAATTTGTAAGAGATGTCAACATAAGGATTGTAAAAGATAAATGTGGGATGTGTAAAGTGGTTTATATAAGATTGATAAAGATATTTATATTGGATTTGTTAAAGTTTTAAAGATAATTATATATGATTTGAAACAAATATAGTATTTGTTGTAAACAAGTTTGAAATTTTTATAAAGGATTCTATTTTAATGAAATCAAAGCTCGGGCATAATACTATAAAGGATCATTAAGAATTAATTGAGAATTAGTATAATAATAGCTTATTTAATAATTAACTAAATAAACGTTGTTGAGATTCTAATAATTTTTCGAAGGAAAACGTGTGATTAATAAACCTATATCTATTCTGAAGATATGAATGTTGTTGGTCAAGGTTTGAGAGGTAAATAAAATACCCCAACTTGAATGACTTCACGATTATCCAAGAATGGTATTATTTTATGAACAAGAGCAATTAGGGAAAACATACTTTATGATTTCCGTAAATGATATAAAAAGTTGTGTTCGAAAAGTTTATAAGTGAATGAGAATATTCTTATTTATAATAAGAATTAAAAGATAAACTCCAAATATTAGAAGATTTAATTAATATAATTAACAGATGTTTGATTAAAGAGGCCAAGTAATGCCAAATACTAAATCAGTAAACTCATTTCATTCTCATGAATGTTTATTTGATAATTAAATAACCGACTATCAAATCTGGCCAAGTACGATTGTTGGTACGGCAAGACCGGTATTGAATTATATTCAAAAACCATTCTGACCAGCAAATATGTGAAAGATGTTAATTGAAGATGGAGCATTGAAGACCGTGGATCTTCATAAGCGGAACACACACTTGTTGAATTTCTCTGGTTTAGCGGTCAGAGATATTTCAGCAGTGATTCTGCCGTGGGTGAAATCTTCGGATTGCAAGGACTACTCGCTACTGATCCTTAGGGTGACACCTATATAGGATGTGATAGGAGGGTGCCTTCGATTCATCCTGTTCCTGGATGACTTGTATGGACGATTGTCTGACAGAATATTTCCAAAGGGATCACGTACGTTGATTTCTTCAAACGTACTATAGTTGATAGCGGGGAAGAGCGCACTTCTCTTAGTTTAACAACTAGAGTATTTTTGTGGATGTCAATTAGTGATATCTGGCGGATCTGACAATGTGACATTCAAAGTGGATGGAAACATGCTATTCTGAAGGATACGCTTAACTTCTAGCCTCATCAACCGGGAAATGGTTAAAATCGGGTAGGTCACATGGCTATGTGAGTCGCACCCATCAAAAGGGTATATCATTACCTGATATAGAGAAATCAAACGCCTTCGGTTATCCCTTTTATTTCAGTTGTATACATGCTATCGGTTCGGTTGGCTGGCCCCCAACCGTGGTAATGATATTTCGGTACTCTCAAGCAAAGTGAGGGGTCGGTCATGTTTAGCCTGGGTTGCAAGATATTCTTGTTGAACCCCAATGTATTCATCTTCGGAGGTACATTGTCGGAAAGATGGTTGCCCATACCTTTCCATGAAATCCATTCTTTAATAAGCGCCCGCAGTTTTGATTGTATACTATATATGTAGAGCGTGAGATGCACACGTTCTGCTAGATTGATATTTATTTTTATTTAGACACTATTGTAATATCAGAAAAGATATTGATTTCAAAAATGTTTTGGGTTATCATAAGGTAAAAACCATCCGTATTTATGTGTGGATTTGGTCTTACGATTATCCTTTTCTTTCAAAAAGATTTTGACTTTAAAATCAACTTGTGTGATACATATAAAGTAAGTGTGTTTTCTCACTCTGGTTCACCAGACTGACCCGTCGTTTGTAATGCTCGGGTTAGACCGGGTCGTACAGGTTCTGGTTATCGGATGCTATGAAGAGACGAGCTGAATAGGTTCAGACGTATGATAAGACATAGTATTATTCCGCTGTGTGATTGTATCTGAGGACAGGTTTTTATAACTGTCTAGATGTGCTGATGTACTCTGATGATTGTAAGTATTTTTCCAGCTCTCATTAAAGATTTATTTCTATATTATATTTTGTTCCGCTGCGATGTGAGAGTCTGATTCTGTGTTGAATCTTCTTCTTCTATTCTAATATTTATTTCTTTCTTATCTCACCCTCTAATTTCTTTCTAATAACGTTCCGGTGTTTCCGATGCTTGAATGTTCGACATGGTGTTTTTGCGTCAATTTTCAGGGTCGAAAATCCGTGGGCCGTTACATCTGGAGAAGGAGTCTTATGCTTTTCTTAAACTAACTTCTCAAGTTTTATCTTTCCTCTCCTTCGGGTTCCCGACTAGACAAGGGAGCCTCCCTTTTACTGATAGCTTGCTTTTTACGACTTTGGGGCTTGGCTGCTACTATCTGCCACCTAACTGGCGGCATGACTTCTGTTCTTTGCTCCTCGACCGAGGGCACACCCACCGGCTCCCTGACTGAAGGGGCGCACCAGTATCGATGACGCGGTAGTTATAGCCGGAGCACTACCCACTCCCAAGGTTCGATCAGGACTAGGGAAGTTAAACCGATGAAGAAACTCATCTGCTATCCATCTCCTAATAGCCCTGGCATTCTCTGGAACTTCCTTCAAAGTGGCCCGGTAAGAATGATATTCGTTGTCGATGGGTTTTGCCATTGCAAACAAGCATTGATGTTAGAACCTCTTCAACAAAGTTCCAAGAGGTAGGTGTAGTCCAAGCACTTACGACTTTCTATCCACTGCCGAGCGCAATTTTCTTATTGCAGACCATATAACCAGCCAGTCCTTATGTTGCTCATCTTTCTAATCCCTTCCGTCATCACTCGTTTTTTGCAGCATACTCGAGAAAAAGGAAGGACGGGTTATCCTTTTGGTGTTTAAAATTAAAGAGGAAAACAATATCGTTGAAGGAAGGCTCGCGTTGTAGATGTTCTCTGCAAATAATATACAGGGAAAAGGTTATCCTTTTGGTGTTTAAAATTAAAGAGGAAAACAATGTCGTTGAATGAAGGCTTGCGTTGTAGATGTTCTCTGCAAATAATATACAGGGAAAAGATATTTGCATAGGCAGTTGGGTGCAGCTGCATGCGAACAATCTCCATGTAACGAAGGAAATTGGCAAAAAAAAGTACTGAACGATGGGATGCACCCTACCGAGCACATTTGACGATAATGGTCATAAAACCCTCAGGAGGATTATGTACGGTATCGCTCAAAGTAGGAACCTGTACTTGATCAAAAGGTATCTTATGTTTTACACAGAGCCACGTAGTTTTATTTCATCCATGTTGGAAGGATGAGAATCTAGTGGGTTGTCCAAAAGCACGACTTCGGCGAATGTATCAGGTGCTCCTTCTTCTACATCTTCTTTACCCGACAATGATGCTTCTCCTGATGAAGTAGAATCGGCTTATGGATCGCGAGGTTGAACTTTATAAGCTGAATCCTCATTAGTATCCGTCTTTGAGTTGGAATCAATCTCAGGTTTCTACGGGAGTGTCTTTCCTCTCCCGGCTAAAGAGTCACTTGTTTCATACTGTCTGGACGTCAATGCTGTACCATCCAAGAAAATTATTCTTGGTTAGAGCTAATAACCCGAATCCCCATGTGCATGTTCTAGTGCAGTGTGTGTAGTGATTGTGTACATGTAGAAGTAAGGACAAAGCATTAGAAATATGCAGGTTATTCGAAGTCATATGCAATCAAGTCTGTATGCAACTTTGAATGTCTCGATATGCTCTATCCTAACTGTCCAGATGATCGTTGAATTTAGTTCATTATTATCTTTGTGTACAAAGCTATCACGATCGTTAAAACTGGATTGATGAGAAGTAGGGTGTCACTTCAGTTTGGCCTCATCCGTGTCGGTATCTCTGGCACGACCTAGCCCGGGTAGGTGATACAGACCGGAGTCGTGGTACTTAGCTAAATCTTTGGCAAATTCCCGGATCGACCTAGTCCTTGCTCGAACTATGTTAGCACCGAACCAGACGCTTCAGTATCTTCTCCACCACTTCCACCGCGGGTCTCATGCAACTTCCACTAATATTCATCCATCACCCTTGAAACTCTATATCAACCCGATTACACCGAAGAAAGGCCTCGAGTTCCTCATTCTCCTCAACGAGTCCAACCAATCATCACAACACCGCATCTTCAACGTCCCCTCTCGAGGCTCCACGACCACTGTGCCACCACAGCTACTGCTAGAAACAACAACGACGAAAGCTGCAACCATGATTCTTAAATTGGAGGCAACACGAGCGCGATGACGAAGGATGGAGGTCAAATTGGCATATAAATAATCGAATTATAATCTATCTGTGTGATTAAATTAGAAGAAATGCGGATTGGATAAGAGAGTGGGTGATTTCAATAGTTTTCGACTTGGTATTGATAAAGGTAGAAAAGGGAGAAGTGACGTGGGCCCGCTACTTATAACGAAAACCAGAGACTCTTGGCTTTCCACTACTGTGATCGGCTGACCGGGCATGGATTGGTATACCGACCCGGAACCCAATTCAAATACCGATCTGAGCCGGACAAAAGAGAGAAAAATAATAATATACATAAAAGTGAAGATTGAAAGGCTCTCTCTGACTTCTTGCTCTACGATAACAAGTGCTGAATCACGTGCGATCAATAATTTAATTTATTTCGTGCTCGACTTGCACGATAAGTGTAACAACCAGTATTTTTAGTGCATTTTATTTAAATATTTAATTTAAAATTTTGATTTTATTTTATTTTATTTGTTTCAAACTCAAATTTTTTGGATTTTATAAGAAAAACTATTTTGATTTTGATTTAAAGCCAAATTCATTTTGGATTTTTGGTATGAATATAATTTAATAATACAAATTGATATTTGTAATTTCAATCTTACTTATTGAATAAAATTAAATCAATTTTTTTATTTTAATTTGAATTTATTCTTATATTTTTATTTAAATAGTAAACTCGTATTATATAATTTGTTTTTAATATTAATTAAATTCATATCCTTGATTTAATTTCATAATATTCTATAATTTCTCGTAATAGGAATTTGAAATTTGAAATATGTCTAGTGAGGCGTAGCAGTTGTAAAATTTTCATCGAAAATTTGAATGTTTATCGGTCGCGCAATTTTCAGTGCAAAGCTGCGCATAACAGTTGAAAATTTAACAATTTTAAAATCTCTTTGAATCCAGTTCGGACATACATGAAAACATTTTATTCGTTGTCACAAATCCAATGGCGTAATTAGTTTCACGAAAATCGGATCTTTTGACCTTCGTTTAATTGTTTTTGTGTCGGAATTTTACATTTAAAAGGGGTCTGTAACGCGTTGTAACAGCCCGAACCTCCGTTCATGCAAGACATTTTCCCCAACTTAGCCACCGTACAGGTGTGGGGTTTTGTTCCTCAAAAGGCCTCAGCTTTATTAAGAGATGGGTTCTACTATATAAGTACCCACTTTACACAGGCTTCCATGATGTGGGACTTAGGGGTGTTAATGTTTTTAAATGGAGCATCCTGACACTGCAAATTATGTATCGTTGTGTCCGTCTCATCACGCTGAATAGTGCAATATGTTCATTTGTCAGTTTCCGCATTCGATTCGCGATGAAATTGTGAAAGTCTTGCACAGTTCATTTTTGAGACAAAGCCATTTGAGTTCGAAGTGTCCTTATTCAGGTCCCGCATATTTTTCTAGACATTTTGGGTATGCAAAACATGTCTTTTTATTTTACTAAAGCACCCTTTTTATTTTTTGTTTTCTAAATGGACACTTTTGCTACTTAATTCCAATCATGCATGCATGAACACATGAGACCAACTTGCTACCATCGTTCTTTTGCTTGTCCATTTTCCTATTGTATGGTAGCATGAGTTTTGTGATTTTGTCCACAAAATGAAATAGTGGTTTCCAACCTGTAGCATGCAAATTCATATGTACCAAAATGTTCTCAAGTTATGTATAATTTTAAAACTTTATACCCCCGTGTGTATCCCTTGGCCTTTCGTTGGTTGATGCGTGGATTTGAAATTTGAGATAAAATTTTTCTTCTTCAAAATGTCGATTCCCTTGAACGTCACTTAATTATGCCTCAACGGATGCTTCTCCCTCTTCTGTTCCTCTTCTTATTATATATTTTCAGCATCTAGCTTCTACAATTTTTCCCCTACAAACCCATCGCGATTCACTCTTCCCCTTCAAACTCTTTCGCCACTTTTCCCTTTGCTCTCCAGAAAATATCACCAAGCCTTCCATGCCGATCCTCCCACTCCGACAGCGCCGAGGTCACCCAACAGTCCGCCGTATCCCCTGGCCAAACACCTCGTCTGAAACTAAGCTTTGAGCACCGCCCTAACCAATGCCTTCACCGGTCGTGCTCAACGCTCAGCTGCTGAGCCCTATCTAAAACCGCCTGCCACCTTTCTTGGAGCCAATGACCTGAAATACCAAGCCCGCTACCCTTTAAACTTGTTTGGCCATTACCCCTCCGAGCCGGAGTACCACTGACTTGGCAAAAGTCGCCCGAACTCCGCCCCAAAATGTTCAGACCTGAATCACTCGCGGTTGAATTTACTTTTAATCTCTCTTTTGGTATGTTAAAAAAACAGGTATAATATACTTATTTATATATTTGGCGATAGGGAATACATGTGCATGATCTGATGGGGTGTAGACGTGTAGTGTAGGTACAGGCGCTTGAGTTAGTGTTCATGTTCTTTCCACGTATAGGATTGAAAGAAAATTTGAGTTGTGTCCGTCGTCCATTTAGCTTTGTCGATCCTATTTGATATGGTGTTCATCATCATGTTGGTTTGAGACAATTATCGGACTTGTTTTGACTAAGTTGTGCTATCTATATTTGTATCCATTCATTTGCCGTTTTCGTTCTGTGCCACGAAATGTGAGTTTATCTCACACTTGACCTACATTATTTCATGGATGTTAGATCAACATAAATGAACTGTGATGAAATGTATAGGACTGCTAGTAGAAATTATTTGATATATACACCTTTCATATATGACACTGTAACGATTCGGATTTCGCCTTGACATTTTTATCTAAAATGACAATTTTATCCAACATGACATTTTTATCTAAAATGATATTTTTATCTAACATGACATTTATTTAAAATGACCTTTTTATAACAAAATGTTATTTTAATGTAATATAACATTTCTAACAAAAATGTTATTTTTATTCTGATGTAACATTTCTAACAAAAATGTTATTTTTATTCTAATCTAACAAAAATGATATTTTTTAACTCTAAGATAACATGATTTTACAAAAATGACATATTTAAATAACATGACATGATTTTACAAAAATGACATGTTTTTAATGATCACCATATGTAATAAAAATGTTATCTTTGTTATTTAACCAAACATGTAGTAACATGTTATTCTTTTTATTTTAGTCTAACATATTAAAAAATGTCTTTTAAAATAGCAAAACATGTAATAACATGTTTTTATTTTATTCTTAATCTAACATAAGAAAATGACTTTTTTAATGCCAAACATGTATTAACATGTTTTTATTTTATTTCTAATCTAACATAAGAAAATGACTTTTTAATGCCAAACATGTATTAACATGTTTTTATTTTATTTCTAATCTAACATAAGAAAATGACTTTTTTAATGCCAAACATGTATTAACTTGTTTTTATTTTATTTCTAATCTGACATAAGAAAATGACTTTTTATGCCAAACATGTATTAACATGTTTTTATTTTATTATATACAATAAAATAAGGTTTTTTTTGTATGCATACATTTTGACAAACATGAATATATACAATTCAATTCAGTAGTTCAACGTAAACACAAACAAACAATTTCAATTTTATACAACACCAACATGAATTTTATATAGTATAAATATAAATTTCACATCACGATTAATAATTAAATTTATTTAAAAATAGAGATCTCACATCGATTTTTGTCAGAATTTCCAACATGCTCTATTTCAGCTCTAGTCAGTTCCATATTGCAGATCTCATCGTCGTGATTCCAACACATTTCGTTTCGTCCGATTCTGACCTCGTATGAGAGATATACGACGTTACGAACATTGATTATATAATTAATTAATTAAAAATTAAAATCCCTTAACCTTTCTTCTCAAAACCCATCGTTCTCTTTTTAAAACCGCTCAACCCAAAACTGTCGTTCCTCATTCCAAATCGCACCCTGATTGAGGTCGACTTTAATGATCTTGACCGTTGACTAGAGAGGTCTCGTGGTGCTCTCCAATATTGGCTTTATAATTTTTGTGAATTATGTGATGGATTAGAAGAAATTGATGAAGGAAATTTGAAGAAGAGTGGTCATTGAAGGATAAGGTGGCAGTGGCTATAATATAAATTAGGGTTTGATTATTCTAGGGTATTTATAAATAAATTAGTTATTTACTTCTTTAATTCAGAAAAGGCCCGCTAACCATATATTGCACGTTACAAAAGAATTAAATTAATTGATAGGGATGAGGTGTTAATCTATGTGAGATAAAGGTCAATATATAATAACAATATATTAAATAATATTTAATTTAATAATTGTCTATCATATCCTTTTTTTCTTTTTTTTTTCTTGTATTTATAAAAGGTATGTAGTATGGCATATATGTATATGAAAAGAAGAGAGAGAACATAAAGAATTAAAGGATATGAATGAAACGCATGCGGAAATTATTGTTATCATTGTCATTAATATTATTATTTTCCTTTTTTATTTTCCTTGCAATGAATGACATGCCTCGTTGAATATGATTTCAAATTTTATTTATTTTATGAAAGAGGCGACTTTAATTTATTTATGATTTTATATTTCACTAATATGCTAATAGCGATGCTTTTGTCTAACAAAAAATATTTTTAACTAACTAATGAATATTTCATTTCATGACAATTTTATATATCGCATTTATGTATGCTCATATATTGTATATGTATATTTTCATACAACGCAAATACATATTTTCATATAATGTGTATATATATATATATATTTGGTTATATACTTTATTTTATTCCTCACTTGAGTCTCTACATATGTTGTAGGTTACAAGTGAAAAAATTAGTTGACTAGACATGTCATGTTAATCTAATCAACATTTATTAACCTTTATTTCTTATTAAAAATTCAAAAGAAAATTACATAAAGAAAGAGAATAACGGAAAGTAATGAATGCATAATTTATTGTTTTAATGATGACTATAAGAAAGTTATGTGACTTTTTAAATTTCAAAACACGTAATATTAAATAACGTAATTTAGGGGACATATTTAATCGGACTAATAAGAATAAATCATAGAAATATGCATATAGTTTTGTAGGCTTTTATTTTATTTTATTTTGAGATTTGAAGATTGTAGATATAAAGAGAAGGGATGAAGAAAAGGAGAAATAAAGGGAATAGCTTTGTTTCTAAATGAATTTTAATGATAGATAAAAGAGTAGAAAGAGGAGAGAATAAATACAAGAGATAAATGCTAGATTATTTAATGATCATTATTAGAAAGTTTGCAACCTTTCAATTTTCAAAACATATAGTATTAAACATCATGTGTTATTACATAGATAACATTAAAAGTTTCACGGTATTATTATTATTTTCATATATACAATAATTTAATAACGGAATTTTTAAATTCTGACGCATTTTCTAACAAAATTTCCTTAATTTTTTTTAAATTGGTTCTGATTTTCCGGGTTGTTACAGACACGATATTCATATGACACGTAGTTGCACTGATGATATATGATTGATGCTATGTTATGATTTGTTTATGTTGTTGATACCCCTAGTTTAGGAAAAATAACTAAGGGTTGAAATGATACATACCTGAATGGACATTAGAGTAGGGAAAAATCGTTATAGGTTGAAATGATAGACCTGAACGATTTTTACTGAATTTGGGATTACGGGTTGAAATGATATATATCGGTAAATTTTATAAATTGCGGGTTGAAATGATAAATATCCCTATCACTTGACCATAGGGTAGAAAATTATATACGGACACCGTTGGTCATGTTTTCGAAGTAAAGTCATTTGGAAATTTAATTTTAAAATAATAATTTAAGATTTTATGTTTTAAGATTTTAAACTTATATTTTGTAAATTGTAAATGATATATTTTAAAATGATTTTATGAGTAAATATAGATTAAAATACTTATTTAAAATTTTACTTATAATTATTTATTTTAAAACCATATAATTTAATCTTATATGTATTTTAAACTTTTATATTATAACAAATATTTCTTTTAAATCTATTTCTATATTATTTTAAACTTATATATGTTTATAATCTATTTTCTAATTAATTTTAGAATTTTATAAACTTATATATATACATTTTCAAAATTTATATTTTCTTTTATAAATATTTAACAAACTTTAATAATAAACTCAAAGATGGATAAGTTAAGATTTTACGATTTAAATTCGAAGTTTTAAAGATTTAATTTATATAACGATATTTGATTTAACAAATGAACTTATATGAGATACGAATTTGAATTTGAATTCGAATTTGATTCGAATGTATAACAGATGAACTTGAATTGTGAAATTGTTTTTGAATTTGGATTTCAAAATTTAAGGAATGAATTTGAACCTATAATGGATATGAAACGAATTTGATTATAAGTCAATCGAATGTGAATTTGAATTGGTTAATTTAAATACTGAAAGAAATGAACGTGAATTGCATAAATTGATTTGAATTTGAATTTATAATCGATATGAATTGAATTCGGTTTTCAATGTGACTGAATATGAATTTGAATATATAAATTTTATAAATGGAATTGATTTTATAAACCGTTTGATTTGAATTAAAAAGTTTGTTAAATCTAATTTATAAGAGTGACTTTTAATTGTATGAAATGTTTGAATTGAAATATAAGTTTTGATTTGAAATTATACGTAATGAATTTGAATTGTATGGTTTGAGTTATAAATATGAGGTGATTGTTGAAATTGAAATATATGATTTGTTTGAATTATATAAATTGAAATAGAAGGTTTTGATTTGAATTGTATATACCAAATTTGAACTTAAGTGATTGGGATTTTGAATCAACTCGAACGAATTCTTATAGAAGGAGAAAACTAGTTTTTTATGATTTGTTTAACTTGAAATATAAAGTTATGATTGGAATTGTCTATATTGAACTCGAACCAAATTGTTGGATTTTACGAATTGACTTGAAACGATTTTTTACAAAGGTAAAAATCGAATCATTTGAATTGTTTTGAACTTGAATTTTTGGCGAATATAAATCTAGCTAAAATATTTCCGAAGTTTAAATATTTTGGTATCGATTTAAATGGAAATTGAGACATTAAGATGTGATTTAAATATTAGCTGATATACGAATATTTTCGGAAAATTTATGTAGAATCAAAGTTAAATAGTATAGTATTGGTTTATACTATATTTTGAGATCTTTTTGATATGGTTTCTAAATTCGATTTGATTTAAGCAAGTTGTTTTCAAAATTTAAATATAATCGAAGTTAAATATTTAAATTTGATTTCAAATTCGAATATGAGATTTCATATAAACTTTTTTTTAAAGTGATTTATAAATAATGGCCATTGTGTGAAAGATGTAAATGGTTGGTTGTTAAAGAGACCGGGATCGGCTATTGTCATACTCTCTGCCACTATCGAAAACCACTTTAAAAACTGTGTATGCGGTGGAGTTCCGGAATGAAGTAGAATGGATGGAGATCGACTCAATTTTTCTATTTCATATTAATTACAAGACCCTGACTACCTTGAGTCAGCTTGATGTGACTAAAACAGGAGCTACGCCAAGACCAAGTGATGTCATACCTCCTATCGAATGCACTTCTTCAATACCATTCTATTACTTTTGTGATGTGTTTGGTGGTCACCCTCTGATTTGATTATGGGAGTGTGTCTCAA
Source organism: Allium sativum (assembly GCA_030737875.1). Classification (NCBI taxonomy): domain Eukaryota; kingdom Viridiplantae; phylum Streptophyta; class Magnoliopsida; order Asparagales; family Amaryllidaceae; genus Allium; species Allium sativum. The sequence continues at coordinate 488,596,222 of CM060918.1, read as the reverse complement.
GGTGGGCGGTAGTGGCTGTTATGCATTACCTCTCGTCTGGCTCTGCAAACGGTGAATCCACCGTGGCATTCCTTGTGTTCCTTGTCACATGCCATATACGAGCTGTAAGGACCCGTAACTTCCCCGTGAAGGAAAGCACGGATACTTTGAGAACAACATACAAAAGGACGCAGACGGAAGAACATTTCATTGTTATTACAACAATTCCATCAGATACAAGAATATACAGAGTACAAATGATTAAATTACATTCGACAAATATCAGAGATTATAATAAATTACATAGCAGCGGAAAAATATACAAAACACAACTAGAAGTGATACACGGATACAGAGCTTTCCGAGCATCGTTCCAGCTGTAAATCAGGACCCAGTGAATATAAATCTGCAAAACCAAAACTACTAGTTGCCCGTGTGGAAAATAGGGGCACCCAGAGTTTAGGTTAAAACAATAAACTCCAGGTCAGTCATGTGACTGGTGTGAGAACTAAAACAGTTATTAATATTGGTTTTAAAGTTAGGTAAATCAAGGGACCACGCCATATAACACGGAACGGGTTTCCTCCCAAGAATATCAGTGCATAAAACAAACAACGCAATGCTAAATAAAGAAAAATGAAGCTGTTATAAGACCCAGGTCCCATCACACAATGCAACACAAGCCGGAGGATAGGGTTTTTACCTTATAACAGCCAAATCATGCTTGATACGTTTAAAACACATTATTTGATACTATTATAGGTGTATAGTGTCAAAACAATTTCAATCATAAATATCAATCATAGGCGGCATGAATGACCCATACCACTATGTCGCCATACTAGGTTCTACAAATAAAACCGAAACACACGTATTGGAAATTGGATTCCATCATGAGTCGAGGCAAGGGGCAAGCTCCTCTCCGCGTTCGAGACACTCTAGCAAATGCCTCAGGACCCCACTTTGATCCTTGGAATCGGCTGGGCCGGTCCTCTCTTACTTTTGAGGATTAGTTATTCCTGAACACACGTTTCCCGGTCCTTACAGACCTATATCCGAGGCGCCTCGTATCCAACAACCACACAGGTGAAAAGTATATAAATGTCAGGGCTGGTAGGTCACTGACACCACCCTAGCTAGAAAGAAACGTCGTGCTCTCCCAGCGGTCCATCTCCCGTTTTTGACTCATACCGAGGTGTGAGGCTCGCGAATTCACGTTATACACAAAGCTACGCCACACAGGTCGTGCTTTGATCATCAACCACAAGACTTTGCTTTTCAACAGAAGCCCTGATCAATTGCCACTTACGCATGCCACACCGGCAATTCACTCCATGCGACTGATGTCCATCGATATACAACCTCTGAGCTCATACGTCTCAGAGAAGGGCGTTAAGCAAGAGAATAAATTCTCTGCCGCCAAACAGATGTATATTTAATAGAGATCAACCAACACAGAATAAAATCCAATGTCAGACACACAATCCATTTACAAGTTCGTTCTGGGTCTGAACGAAACCGGAGGCACTTTCCTCGCATATCCATCGATCTCCAAGTACGTCTGGACGATCACCAACTGTTTCCCTCATCTTGGGTGTACAGCCCAATCAAGATCATCAGTAATCACCCAAACGATGTGAAGACTTCCGGTCTTCTACCACCGTCTTCATCTTCGACATCTCGTCGAATCGGTTATTCAGAATGGGTATAACCCGGCCTTTCTGAATAACCCACGTATATAATAGACAAATGTTACACAAACACAACGAACGCCTCATTCCAATTCAGAATATTCTTTTATTCACAAAATCACATTCTTAGGGAAATGTTCCCATTAATTTTATCCAAGATAAATTCTTCTAAATTTATCCTAAAATCTTCCTTTGGATATCATTTCAAACTAGTCGGGATTAGCGAACCACACCGAAGTAATTATTTATTTTATTTCCCAATCCCAACCTATATATCCCATGGGGCAAAACTGGTAACACTCCATATCTAACACCACGGTGCTATCGGTAAAATTAATTACCATTTCACGTTCAAATCTAATTAAAGATTTAACTATCGCTTTGGAGCAAAATTGGTGGTACTCCATTTTCGATCACCTTTCAGATTTGATAATTTAAATTATCAATTCACATTTTTAATCTAATTAAAGATTCATTAAAACTCCACTTAGTTTTAATCTTTTCAAAAATCAACATCCTGCCTTTTTCTGGGTTAAAGAACCAATGTCATCTAAAACATGATTCACGATAAACCCAAATCACATTTGATATTATATACAAGGCTCTGAATAGAAAATATACCGGCTTATATTCAATATCAAATTCTGAAACCAACAAATATCGTATTGGAAATAACGATATAAAATATATCTTTCAAATTCCCTTAACAATATCTGTATAATCACGAAATCCAACATCGAAATATTCCGAAGATAATTTCGATTCAGCACCAGTCCAATTAACATATTGGGAATATTGATTATTTTTAAAATCACTTTCAAATTCAATTTATTTATTTCAAAAATAAATTGATTTTAATTCTAGTTCAAAACTAGTTCATTTCGATAAAAATTTATTTTTATCTATTCAAATGTGGAATTTTTCAGCCCAATTTTTCCCAAATCATTTCTTATGATTTTACACAAATTATAGATATTTTTAATAATTTTATCAAGGCCCGTACAGTCGATTTCCATCAACGGCCATCGAACTGCACTTACAGCGACCTTTTTCAAATTTGATTTGGACATAATTCCAAATCCAACAGTTAGATTTCAAATTTCTAATATTCATTGGAAAGCTCTTTTCGATACGAACCCAACGGTTCCGGTTTTAGGAGAATCCGACGGTCGGATCTCCCGCAACGTCAATTCGAAGTCAATGGTCGAAATTCACGAACTGCCGCGGAGCGGCGCGTTCTATTCAGGCCATTTTATATATAATATATATATATTATATATATTTCATCAATTTCCTTTTTAAAACGTATTTTATAAATCGTTTTAAATTCGTTTTCAAAACCATTTCAACTCTATATTCAATTTCTAATCAAAACTGAATATTTCATATCATTACTATATAAATGATAACATTTTCTAAATGTTATATTTTGAAATCACTTCTTTTCTATATTCATTATAAAAACGAATATAATCGATATAAATATCGTTCACGTCAAAATAGCGCAACTCTAATCAACACGGCTTTATATATTTCAATAAATCCGTTATTCTATTCAACAAATGAATATTTATTCCATTCAACACATGAATCTATATTTCTTCCAACACCTGACTAATCTCAACACATGAGTACTGTCAACACATCACTATTTTTATTATGTAAAATATTTTATAAAACTATGGTATCTACCGTTTGATTTTCAATTAGACTTCAACCGTAAAGTAGTTCTAATTTTAAATATGATAAAGATGTAAATTTCATTGTATAAAATATTTCACTCAACACAAGAACATCGTCAACACATGACTATTTATTCTATTCAACACATGAATCTTCTTTTATAATATTCATTATTTTCCCCGATTGGAATGAGGCCCAATCAATCACCATATAACGTTAATTATATGGATTCCATACAACACGTGTATATAATAGCATTGATAAACAATCAACCATCATCCAAAGTGCACCACACTGTATAAGCATCAAATATAGATATCTAACGCTTATAACAGCCTGTCAATCAATCGATCGACATATTTAATCAATCAGGATGAGTGAACTTCAAATTTCATCCCAACACCCGTGTGGGGTTTCAAACAATCAAACACAGAATTTATTTGTGCAGTTGGGCGACGTGTAAAATTTATCGACCCAATCAATATCAGTCAAATCAGTGTATATATAAACAAATCGGCTGATTTGTTTATAAATATTCATTTATTCACTTTCACGTTAAAAATTATATTTTTAACAATAAGACATTTTATTTTAACACATGAATTTCTATTCAGTTCATTTATTCAATAAAATGATATTTTTATTTTTCTAACATATTTTAGAAAATTTCGACGGCATAACGGCACGATACTAGCAACGGGACGAGGCCTAGCCTTATCCCCGGTCTAGTGAAGGCCCACGCCATTCACACATCAATCAAATCCATTCCATTTCACCAAACAATTCAATTCCAACTAAATAAACTAACCAACTACTCAACCAAACAATTTAACAAGCAAGCCATCCATGGTCTGTGGATGACGGGTGTCGGGTGCTACTAAGCACCGTCTACATCCTAGTATATATATATATAACTAGAAAAAGAGAATTTAGAGTGAGAAGTTCTCACCAATAGCTATCCAACTTCACGACACTTCATTTATAGAAATCTTCTTCATTCTCGTTTTTTTATCATCTTCGTTGCCCGTAGTCACTACATATATAAAAATCACACATTTTTATATTTTGATGTCTTTAAAATAAAAGTCACATTTTTATTTCGCTATTCAATATATAAAAATCGAATTTTTACTTCAAATCCATATGGATAAAAATCGCATTTCCATACCGCTAATATATAGATAAAAATTCTATTTTTATAACGCTATTCTCTATATAAAGATTTCGCCCTTTTCCTTTTCAACACTATAAAAATCACATTTTTATTTTTCTACATATATAAAGATGATATCTTTAATATCCCTAACATGTAAAAATTATATTTTTACTTCTCTACATAAACAAAAATCATATTTTTACACCTTCTACATAATAAAGATTATATTTTTACCACTTTAAAAATATAAAAATCAAATTTTTAATTCTTTAAAATATAAAAATCATATTTTTAATCTTCATAATGTATATATAAAAACAGCATTTTTATTTAACTAAAGTATAAATAGAAAAAAACTGATTTTCATATAATTGTAAATAAATAAATTACTTACAGTAATTTGCGAAGGGGAGTGGGTCGATTTCAGGCGACGGATGGACGGAGGGGGGTCTTGGGCGGCGCGTCGATTTGGTTGCAGGGGGGGTCGCTGCGGGGTTGGGGTTCGTCGCAGGTCGAGGCGGAGGTGGGGAGGTGGCCAACGACGGCGGTGGGAGCTGGGGTGTGCGGCCGACGGTGGGTGGCGTGGTGGGGTCAGGCGGCGTTCGATTTGGAGGGAAAGGGGAACGAGGAGTCGCAGGGGGTCGGGTTCGAAGCGGAGGAGGGCGGTGGTCCTCCTGGGAGGCGGCGCCTGAGGCGCGGCGGCCTCGCTGGCCGTGGCGGCGGCGAATCGCCCCCCACCCCGTCGCTTTTCTCTCTCTTTTTTTTCTGTTAAAATCGATTTTGAAGAGGAGAGGGGCCAACGGGTTTAAAGGGGGTGAGGAGAGAGAGAAATTTTTATTTTATTATTTAATTATTTTATTTTGCAAAAAGTTGACTTTTACATATGACCTCTAAACGAGGCCCACTGCCTGTCGTCCATAGCGTTTTACCCCCATTCCGAACACAATGGGATATGTATCGCATGCTGATTTGATCGTTTCGATTAGTTTCCGTTGAATTTACATTTAAATCACTATATTGAATTTTAAACGTGCATTTCAAATTACCGGGGTCGCATACGAACTTTAAAAATTCCAGAAAAATATTTTCTAACTTCGTATTGACGATACGATCCTAACAAAACTAGTTTCGCCGAATTCTGAGACCGTTGGAAAAATGGCCATTTTCCAGTCGATTAAAATCAACTGAAACTGGTCAAACGCGTTTTCCTTTGCCACGCTCACATATTGATTCGAAAAATTATGAAATTTGAAATCTAGCAATAATTTGACACTGCGGATCCAACAAAACTGGTTTCGTCGAAATCCGAGGTCATTTGCAAAATGGCTATTTTTTAAGGGCCTGAATTCCATAGCGACTATTCAGAATTTTCAACTCGACGTATCTTTTGATTCCCGCTATGAAATTTCGATTTTTCGGATTCATTGGAAAGATATCATCAATTAGATCCTAATGTTTTTTGTTTCACTAAAATCCGGATTGTTTTGCACCCGGTATGTTCAATTGAAGTTTGAAATCGAATTATCGAACTACCGCGCCATTTTCAATTCTATTTATAATTATATATAAATATTTATATTCAAACGACGCCGTATATAAATATATACGTTCGAATTATATTCAAAATAAATTTTTCGTTGATATTATTTAAAATAATCTATTTTAAATATTCAAAATTCGCTAAAATTGCCAAAATAAAAATTTTAAACTGGCCCAGATTTCCGGGTTATTACACGAGCCCACTACGACTTTGTTTTCTACTGTTTTATATGGAGTGCCCTCTGATATCCCTCCAGTTTACGAAGGAATTACGGTACTGTATATACTATGGGAATATATAAACGGTGTAAGGGTAATAATGGTAATGCCACTTACGCTATTTTGATAATTTACTGATAGACACTATTGTATATAGCGTATTATACTATATAGTATTAGTTTGACGAATCCTTAGAGGATGGTGATCCCAAACATCCTTTAAGTTATTGATTGCATTTCATCGAACATTTCACTTGAGTGATTTACTTCCATGAGAATATTTGTCCTGATCCGAGTTGTTTTGTTTTGCATTATTGCTCGGGTCAGATCGAGTATTACTGTTTTTGAGATTCACTTTTGGAGTTTGGAGCTTATAATGGATTTTTCTCACCTATATCTAGTTGTTGATCAATTGTTCCAGTCATCCAGTTATTTCTCTCATTCTGTTTCAGACTGTTATCATTTATTTATTGTATTAGACTTCCGCTGTATTATTTATGTAAACTTTATTATAAAAAAAATTGGTAGCTTCATGAACTACTATTGTATTATTTATTTTCGGCTGCGAGATATTGCTATGTATCTGTGTCTGTGATTTGTGATTCTTTGATTTATTCTACTTACCCCTAAAAGCTAATAACAAGATGTTGTTTTGGACTGGTCGAGTTGACATATTTTGTCGATTCGGCACGGTCAAAATGGCGGGTCGTTACAATAAGACGACGTTTTTTGGTAATGACATGTGTATGAACCATCACACGTAGGAACTAACAACTCGACATAACTCAGCTATACAACTAGCATATTCAACTTCTTGACTCGACGAGGTTGGAATATTTACCTGTGTCTCCTTATTACTTCAGTTAATGACTTTAACTTAACAAGTACTATCGATGGCGTGAAGAATAACTAGCAATTTATACAGAAGAGAAAGTCCAAATATCACGACTTATCGAAAAAGATGCGACTATTCAATATCAGTTCTTTTCAAAACTGATGACATTTCAGGAAGTGTGATTCAACATATTCAAAGCACATCCCGTCTGTGACGCAATGTACTTTGGGGGCAGTGTGTTGACCCGCCTTTTGGTAAGGCCATCAAAGTTGATAGACAAAGCGCTCAAGACTTGATCCAGGCATCTCCATTTTCTACTAAATCGAAGGAAGCAACTCGTACTCCACTCAATCCCCAGTTCGACCTACCACCGGCTCGGCCTCCTCTAGCTCGACCTTCTTTCAGAAAGACAAATAAAGTGAATAGGAAGTAGGTTCGGCTTGACATACCGACCCGACCCATGCCAACCCAAACCATGCCGATCCAAACACAGCACGCCTCAAAGGCCTATTATGCCGGCTATAAACATAGTCAAACACCTGATCTATCTCCTATTATTCTAGATCAGAGCACACATGTCCTATATATGAGCGAAGAAGACATCTCCTACGAACTAAAGACTAATTCCACTACCTCCCTACCGAGCCGGGATGAGCGCTACATAGCATCCGACTCGGATCAACCTTCAACAACAAATAGTCTTCCAAAGCTCAAGAAAAAGGACTTCTGGCACTTATTCTCTTATATACTCTGTACTACTGCCTTATACTCGTGTGATTGAGAGAATTTCTATTATTGTACTCATTTTATTCAAGTTTTATAAGAGAATATAAAGTGGACATAGGTACGTTAACGCAGGACCACTATAAAATGGTGTGTGACTGCGTTTGCTATTTTTTCATTTACTTTTCTTCATTTTTATTCTGTTCATATTCTGCATTTGGGTGTTGTGACATTTTTTGGTGTGAATAATAAGCATTAAATACTATTTTAACATATACAACAATAAAAATGGAAGTCTTTAGTCCTGTTTTAATTTATTTTAAAAGATACAACAATAAAAATATACCCCTTCGATGCAAAGTTATGCGTAGAAAAGAAGTGAAGTAAAGTAAGGCCGAAATTAGACAAATGTACGGTGTGTGTGATGCCTTTAGTCCTAAAAACTTTATTTTATTTTAAAAAAATATAACAACAATAATATGCCCATTGGATGTAAAGTTATGCATAGAATAGAAGTGAAGTGTTATCGAAATTAGACAGAAGTATGATGTGTGAAGTCTTAAGTCCTAAAAAGCTTTACCTTTAGAAGTGTGATGCATGAGGCTTCCAATTAATCTCGAATTTTTTTAATGTAATTTAGACAAAAGTTATATATGTGTTATCAAAATCAGTAACACATATTTTTAAATTAGGAACAATGTTCGATTATTTCGTCGATCATAAGTGGATGCATGAAGTAAGAATTAGAATGAAAGGTTAAGTGAAAGCATAGTTCTACAATGATATATATTAATTTATTGGACCCATAATATCTAATAATCAAAATAACATGGAATTTCGTTGCCTATGTAGTGAGTGCCAACCGTTTAGGTTTTGAAAACCAGATACAGTTAAAGTACAATGGTGAAATAGAGTTTTGTGTCAAATTATTATTTATGAGGTCGTCATGTAGAACTTGTTGCACCTATAGTAAATCCTACAATGTCGGAGGCCAATTTCATTATGAAAAATCCAATATAAGGCACGGTAGAAGATATAGCACGATCAGTGTTCCATACATTCATATTGATGATGGTAACATCAATATCGAAGAAGAACCAAATGAAATAGCGAAAAATCAAGAGGTAAACTATTTCATTAACTAACATATAATTTATATTTAGTCTTAGATCATAAATTATAACTCTCGATAAACTATATTACAGGAAACGATGACTTACGTGGCTTATACACTACTACAAATTTGTGGTTTTCCGACCCTTTTTTGGCGTCGTTAAGGCGTCACTAAAAATTTTAGCGACCTCTTAACGACACCAAATGCAAGTCAGAAAAACAAGCGTTGCTAAATTATTAGACGTCGCTGCGGTGTCTTTGAAATGACGTCGATATGGCATCACTAAATTTTGCAAACGCTATAATGACGCAAATGATTTGGTAAAAATTTGTATCGCAATGACATCAATAAACTTTACCGACGCCCTTGTGACACAACTAAAATATCAAAATATTGGAGTCACAACATTGTCACTAATACGAAGAATTCTAAATACTATTATAAAATTAAATAAATAGGTTTAGTCCTAAATACTATTATAAATTAAAATTCCAGCAATTGAAATACAAAATAATTCATTGATTCAAAAAACACTTTATATTCAATATCATGTTCATTTTACATATAACATTTAAACAATAATATAACAACACTATTGTGTCATATCTACGACTAATAAAAAAAATCTTACATAGATACAAAGCTTTGTCTCTGCTACAATATCACAACTCCTATCATTACATTATCTTGCTTTGCTACTCCCAACATACAAGAAAGCGTAGTTCCTTGAAGAGATACCCCCTATTGCTGTACTTGCGAATACGTATGGCATCAATTTTAACTTGGTTATCTCCGTCGCTTATGTCTTTAATTACAAGCTGACACATGCAGATTACAATAGTTGCAACAGAAGAACCGTCTGCACCACCAGATAGTTGAAGCAAAAAGAAAGAAACTCCACTTCTTCTTAAATAGTCCCACAGCTAGCAACTAGGACCATATGAAATCTCTTCTTCAGGATAGTGATGCTTAATATGAATACACAAAATATCACATATTAGGATGCCATAAATTCGTATTTAGCACAAAAATAATATGTAAAAACCATACATATATATATATATATATATATATATGTATATATATATATATATATATGTATATATATATATATGTATATATATATATATATATATATATATATGTATATATATATATATATCACTTCAAGATTCATATAATTGAAAACTTCTCGTTTATCGCTTCAAGCTTCATATAGTTGGACAATAAAACGACAATCATTATTTGAATACAAGGCACATTTTAAGTCAGTGTCCATATGAAAAAAAGAATAAGAACTAAATGATCCCCGGTCCTTGAATTCAATTGAGGTGATTTAAGTATTCAGATCCAAATTTAACAACTACAGCCAAATGCAATCTTTTCTTCAGGACAGTGATACTTAATCTAAACACAAAGAATATGTGTGAATTAAGTGCATGCAAAAAAAAATGAAAGATAAACCTTATATTCTGCTGATAGTGCTTCAAACTTCGTATTTTTGGAAAATGAAAAAAAAAGTTCATTATTCGAATGTCTCAATTGTAGTAGATCAATAATACTTAACAATCTAAAAAAAGAAGAAGAAACAAAATCTTCCACAGTCTTTGAATTAGATAGAGGTAATCTAAGCATGCAGCTACAAGTTAATTAACTTGTCCCTGGGATTTGTACACAAGTTGGCTATAGAACTTTAACAGAGACTTATTTCATATTTAAACACAAGGCATATAGGCATAAATACTTACATTTACTGGTCCAGTAGAGGCATGGCTGAGTTTAAATGTTTGGCAAAGCTTATGCATCACTTTCACAGAAGAAACTTTGAATTCTTCGTTAGCTTGTTCTCCAAAACTAGTTATATATCGTCGATAACTAGAAACCTGCTTACAATAATGAAACAGGATAATATTATATTGGTTGTATTCATCTCATGTTCACTTGCGTGTAACACTATTTTTAACTGACAAATGAGCACAATAGTTTCCACTGTCATGTCCGCATGACAGCATCTGTATTTCCATCAAATTTAGTAAGAAGGCAAAACATTGACTGAGACGGAGAATTAGAAGGTTATACAATGTTCACTCCAACTTCATATGTGCATTCAATATTTTATTTATTTCTTCTTCTTCTTCTTTCTGTTAATTACGTTTAGGAAGACAGAATGTGTCAATTTGTCATACATGTTTTGATTAAATTCAAAACCAGATAAATTAGTAGAACAAAAACAAAATCCTATGGTACAAAATGCGTTCAATAAGTAGGGCATGAGCTTGAGTTACAATGTATCATAACTTAAACAACCTAAAATGCAAGATGTATGTCTAGTGTATTTGGGAAGATATATAACTTATAGCATCAAGATCTACTTGTGCAACCAAAACCTCTGCATCCTTCAGGGAAAATTGTGATACTTGAGCAACAACATCTCCATTAATAGCAATGCAAGAACATCAATCTGTACATACATGTTATTTACAACTTAATTCCTGTAAAACAGCTTTATATCTTATGTTTCATTGGTATTTATCAAATTTCAACGTTGAATGCAACATTTTCATGATTTTGTAAAAGACAATGATAACAAAGGTTATCATGGTAACTCTCATCAAAACTAAATTAAGAAATTTAGGTAAAACAACTAACTAATCCCTAACATGGATCGGTGATCAACATGAGTTTACTTTTTTTTTTTTTGGTGAAAATTGAAAGAAACTACCAAGGGGAAAAATGATAAACATGGGTCAAAGCATATGTCATTAACAATCTTTAGTCACAAAATATGACAGGATGCATACCATAATAAAGGCAACCACCATCACATCCTTGTCGGTTGCTATACATGTAAACACCTCCACACGACATGGTTCCTGTTTTAATTGCATCAAATCGCAAGTTTAACTTTCTAAGTTGGTGATGACTTCCACTGGCATTCATAAAGATTTCTACTCCACTCAATGCAAGTTTATTGCGAGGTGCATCAGCGGTGAAAAGATCTTCGCAAGTCTCTGCAGCAACAACTGTGTCAATAAACTTTATGTATGAAAAGCCAAAAGGCACTTCAGTTTGGGATACAACTTCTGCGATATCAGTAAGGAGTTGGAAATCCACAAGTTTATCTTCCCATGACCATGCTGAAAACCAATGACGTTATCTGTAATACACACCATAGTACCCACTTCAAAATATTAAAATAGTAACAGTTACTTGTTTCATAATATTTATTATTATTATTAACATGTTTGTATTGCTCAAGTTGTCAAATGACATGTCTCTTAATATTAATATTACACACACAAAAATTAATGTTGTACTACACATTTGTTACTGGTGAGTGTTCATGCATAAGTAATAATCTACAGTTTATAGTGGTGACTTTATTGGAGTACCTGGATGGGCGAGGATACTTCTTTGGGGTTGCTCGGTTTTTCAAACATATTACAGCAGTTCTCCGACCAAGAGGTCCCTCTGACTCAACTGAATAGAGCTCCAGCAAAGAAGGACCCATCATCTTTATTGCATTCTCTGCCTTCCTGACTTCTTCCCGTATAAAAAGATGGAACGTCTACTTAAGTATAAGGAGAACTCATTCAGGTAGTGTTTGAAAAGTGTTAACCCAAGCGATCTGATATAACTTAAACAATCTACTTTCAGTAGTTTTTAAGATAACAAGGGAAGGCATTCTTAATGTGAAAGTAAAACGACTTCGTGTTATCCTGAGGATCATAGCCTTTTGCAGCTATGTACAGCCCACCAACTCGAACTAAAGGAAGGCAGTATTCAGCTAAAATTCTCATTTCAGCAACTGCTCTTGCGACAGCAACGTCATATAATTCGCTGAAGTCAGGAGATTGAACCACGTTTTATTCTCTGCTCTTTCCCTCAAGATTTTCACATTTGATAACCCAATGAGATCAACCACATGCTCTAAGAATACACGCCGCTTTTGCATGGATTCCAAAAGAGTTACTTGCCAGTTAGGACAAGCAATGGCCAAAATCAATCCAGGAAGTCCAGCTCCAAAACCAACATCTACTAAATTAATAACATCATTATCATGTCTACTCTTTACCTTATTTTTCCCCCTTTTTACATATAAACTATTTACCTTATTTTGCCCCTTTCTTCTATGACTAAAATGACAAATTACAAACCTACTAAGCGGTGTATTTGGTTCACAAATCATCTTATTGAAGTCTAAAATTATCATAAACAATATGAACCTACAAAGCTTTTGTTTCTCTTTATAAAACCGCATAATAAAAGTGGTGTATTGACAAATGGGGAGACTTTTTGAACATCCTCATCTAGTAACCTTTTCGCATATCATCTTTTGAAGACTCGTCGTCAACTACAACAAACAGGGAACAATGATTCAGCTTAAGTCCAATATATGTTAGGGTTCGAACACGTTCGTCGACCTTCCTCATATGTATGTTCAAACCTGATTTCAAGATTTGTGGTGATGAAAACTTGGGTTTAGGTCAAAGATTAGGGATTTATGAGGAGTTTGAAGGGCTGTGTTAAGGAAGCAGTTGAAGCACGACCGGGGAAAAACAGGATTTTGGTTCAGATGTGGAATTAAATGGGATTGAATTTTAATTAGGGTTTAATTGGGGAATACTGCTGTTGGAGGGATAAAACATCGATCAAAATAAGGGAGGGACGACGAAAAAAATTGTTTGAAGCATGTTTTTCATTAGGAGGAATATACGTTAGGTTATTAATTCGTGGTACAGATTTTTCACGGTAAGGAATGTTGGATTGCTAATAGTCATCGTTGGATTGGATTAAATTAAAGGTGTAGATTGCTTGGGTATTGATAACATGGATTGCTAAATTTTCTTGATGTCGCAAAGGCGTAGATAATTTACATTGCCTTTATGACGCCAATAAAGGAACGTCGTAATAGTCATGTCATCGCTAAGACATAGCTAATTAGTGGTACAATTATGATGTCGTACTGACGCAAATAAATTTAGCGATGCTCTACCGACGATGGGTCATAATGGTGTCGCTAGTTGATGTCGGAAATCAGCCCTCTCTCTGTAGTGATAGGAGAACCCAAGAAAAGAAGGAGATAACTCTATTAGAATGACAGATAACCATGTTAATTGACTAGCGGAAGAGAGGATTGGCGACATTGCTTGTTGAGTGGATTATGGTATACTTAACTGAGCACGACACTACAACAAAAATACCCTATTACAACTATCAAGAAAATGCATTTGTAATAAACGTATTTTACTACTCCTATTTGTAGAAAGTTGTAATAAACTTGTTTTCAACAACTCTTTTATTATGCCATTAGTAATAGGTGCTTGTTACAACTACTGTTTCCTGCTAGTTGTAACAGATCGATATTTCAACAACATTTTCATCGTGCCAGTTGTAATAGATGTTTATTGCAACTTTTTTCCAGCACTTGTAATAGATTTTTACTATTAAAAGCTCTGCTTTTTGCAAGTTATAATATATGGCTATTACAACCTTTTTCGTTTACCAGTTGTAATAGTCAATTAATAACTATAAAATAAATAATAGTACTTAATAATAATTAAATAATAAACAAATATTAATAACTAATTATTATAGGATAATGATTAATCTAAAAGTATGAAATAAATAATATTAATAATTACAATTCAATAATTACTAATTATATAATAATTAATAATTATAAATAAAAAACATAAACAACTAAAAAATAATAAATAAGAATAAAATTTTAATAACGAATAATGAATATATGTAATTAATAATTAAGAAGTAATACTTAATATTAATAAATAAAAAGTAATAATTAATATTAATATTAATATTAAGTAGTAATATTTAATACTCTGAAACACGTCTTGGAACAAAGTTAATATAATTTTTGTAATAATACCGCAACAGGACAAAACTGCTACAGTACTGCTACAGTGTAAACTGTGCTACAGTGTTTTCAGGATCTTACATATCAAACTGAAATCACAAAATCAAAATTGGGATATTTTACAAGTCAAGTAGCATACTAAAAATAGTTTCTGGCTTATAAATCATGTAAACAAAGTCCGAAAACACTTTAACATGGCTTGAAAGTGGACATAATACATGATTATAAACAAAACCAGAAACTATTATCATTTGATACTGTCCTCAACCCATGACTTCATCTTTTTCAGTTTAATTTGTATTCCTATATATATGAACACATGAACGCATACATATAGAACAGAAGTAATTCAACACATAATTAACTTAGCTTGCCATACAGGCTTTTCTTACACAAATATAATAATTACAAACTTAAAAAGAAAAAAACTTACAGTACTAATGGAGGCAATAGGCTTCTCCTTATTTTACACACTTATATTTTACAAGCTAAATATTAATAATGGAAGAAGATTTTGGAAGAGAATGAAAATTTTTTGTGAGTATGAAATAAATAATATTAATAATTACAATTCAATAATTATTAATTATATAATAATTAATAATTATAAATAAAAAACATAAACAACTAAAAATTAATAAATAAGAATAAAATTTTAATAACGAATAATGAATATGAGTAATTAATAATTAAGAAGTAATACTTAATAATAAATAAATAAAAAGTAATAATTAATATTAATATTAAGTAGTAATATTTAATACGTAGCAATTAACATTCGATAATAATAATAAAATTAATCATGAGTATTATTTAGTAATTAATAAATATAATTTTAATGAATACTGATTAAATAATAATAATTAAGTATTAATATATATAGTAACTAGTATTATATAATAATTATTAATAATTAATTTGAAATAATTCATGTTAATAAAAAAATTAACTAGTAAATAATAATTAATAATCAGTAAATATTTCATAACATTGATTAATCTATAATAATAATTACTACTAAATGTTATAACAAATAATTAATATATTATATTTTTATAATAAATAATGGTTAATTAAATAATAACTAAAAGCTATAATTCAAAACCAAATAATATAATAATAATCAATAAAAATTTAATACTAAATAAATAATAATTAAACATTAATACCTTACAGCTAATAACAACTATTAAATTATGATAAACTAAAAAATAATCTACATTTTGAAATTATTCCTTTTAATGATAATTAATTATTATTCAGTAATTAATGATTAATTATAATAATTAATTCATTGGTAACTATAATTAAGTAGTAGTTGATTAGTAATTAATAATTAATAAATTAATAATCAATAAATAGTTATCGAACATTAAGTATTTAGTTAACAATTAATAATTTATGAAAGTTCACTATTAAGTACTTATAATTAACATCAATTATGTATTTAATAAATAAGAATTTATATTTAATAGTTAGTAACTGTAAAATGATAATTTACATCGCTAAAGATTTACATTTTCTTAGAACTAATGATTATTATAAAATTATTTATAATTAATAAATAATAATTAATTACTAGTGATAATTTTTCTTAGTTCCCTTTTTTATGTGTGTGTACATGTATGTACTCCACATCTTGCTTCCACATTCCCTCAAGACTCAGCAAAATAGCCCATTACCAATCCATGCACATGAAATAGTAAATAAAAACTAATTAACCAACGTCGATAGAGGCACCGGATTATGTCTTGGATCATGGTCAGTTACCCAAACATCGATATAAAATATTACCACCAAACAAGTACTAACTTACATACATATAAATAATACCATACCCAAGTTGTAATTAGAAATGGAAATGGAGCGGGTTTCTCGTGCTCCAGACCTAACTCGAACTTTTTAAATCCTATCCCAAACCCGCCCCATAGACCCGGCGCGGGTCTGGAATTTCGCTCCGTACCCGGAACCCGTACGGGTCAGGGTAGACCCGCCCAACGACCCGATGATATTCTGTTCTAATGTACATAAGTTTATATACTTATATTTTTTATCATTAAATGATAAATTATATATATATTATAATGTGTTCACAATGATAAAAGAATATAATAAAATGAATTGTAAGATAATAATTCAAAATGTATGCATTTGTTATTGTATGATTATCATTATTGCAACTTAATAGTATGAAAATTTTATAGATTGTTGATTGTAAGAATATAATATTCAGGTTATAACCATGTATACCTAAGAATATTAACAAGTAATCATTATAGTTATAAATTATTTTAATAATGTTTCCATCATGCCGGTCGAGGCGGGGCGGGTTAGCCTTGCCCCAGACCCGACCCTAGATCCGGAACTCTAAAAGCGGGTCTTGGGTGTACTCGCCCCGAAGACCCTATGGGGCGGGTCTAAACGGGTCAAAACAGGGGTGAGTCAAGTGGGTTTGGACCCTAGACCCTCCCCGTTGCCATCTCTAGTTGTAATGTTGTCCCTTGTCGGTAGCAAGGCTTCAGTCCATGCCATTCAAATCATATAAGCTCCTGCATAGTTACTTCAAAATTTCATGATAATAACCCATTACTCATAAGAAACTAATTTTTGTAGTGTCAAAGGAAGGTTTAAACCAAATTCCATCTCCAAAATATTCTCTCTAGCCTCGTTCTTACAATTTAAAAACCAGTCTAAGGAAGCAAAAACTATTGCTTTTAATGAGCAGTTAATCCCGGAGTCAACCGTAAAGGCTCAAACTACCAATATTTTCAATGCAGACCAAAATCATGCACATAAATAGTGCAAGTGACACAGTGCAATGGGAAATCACCCTAATGCTAGCAAACTGAAACATATACCAAAATGCATCACACTACTATTGAAACCCCCTATAAACCAATGTGAACTCCACTGTAAAAATTACAAACTCTTAGTCCAAAACGACCCTAGACAAGAGCATTACTGAATCAAGGAGTTATAAAGGGTCAACGCATTCTAACCCCTTCAGCCCTGTTTCAAGAGATTGTTATGGAACCCCTCATTCGTCACATAAGAGGAGGAGGAGCCGTAGGTGGTCTTAAAGTCTATTGCATTTTCTCATAACTGAGATTAACATATACCATTCTAGAGAAATAGACTTGTTTAGGTGCATATGTTACTATTATTTGTGTTGCCGCCAGTTCTACAAACTGGTGATAACAATCACTAAAATATTCGTTTGCTGTCCCAAACTCATCCGAACTAGAGCTTCCACATACATATACATTGGTCAGTTTATTTTGGTCTGAAAAAACATATGCATTTTGTTGTCCCAACATTAAGGAACTTCCTGCCATAGTGGATGCCATAGGGTCATCACATTGGAGACAGTCGAAGGGGTTACTCAATAGGATTCATTATTCTTCAGCAAAGGTCCCTTACCAGTATTTCTAGGCGATCTCTTTGAATACAAATCAACTTTTCCATGGTCCTCTTCCTTTGTACTAATTTGTGTCTTCTCATTATCGTTCACCTGCTTTCTTTTCATGTATGTCTCTTCAGTCACAACGATGTGTACCAGCACAATCTGAGAAATAGTTGATGTCATCTTTTGTTGTACTCACCTCTACTTTTTGGCTTCCCTCTTGATTAATGTCTATAGTCTGTTGCTTCCCTTTCCATGACTTCGTTATATGACCGCTACAGGTTTTAATGCGATGGCCAAAAACTTTACAATTCTCATAAGGTCTAGGTTTGTACTCATAAACGACTGGAATCTCAAACTCCACACCGTTATAGTTCACTCCTTGAAACATTTGGAAAGTACTGAAATCACGTCAATTTCTACTAATATACGAGCCTAATTTAGCCGACTCTCCTTTACTGTGGTTGTATCTATATGAATTGTCCTCCCAAGCATGGATGCTATCCTGCTTAAAGCATTTCCATTCCACAATTCCAAATTTAAATCAAGCAGTTTTACCCATATTGGTATGGAAGAGAAATAATCTCGAGTGAAACTCATTCCTTGCCATTTATTTATTACGATAATTTTGTAATTAAAGGTGCATGGACCAATTTTAATAATTCAAATACTATCCTCCTCATTTTCGAAATGAATAATAATAAACCACTTTTCCCGTAAAAGACATCAAAAGGACCAGTAGGTTTACATACCTTGTTCACATAATCTACAAAATCAGACGTTAAATTATAGTTGTGAACAATAATTTAAAATTAAACAAATGGCAAAAATAAAATTTATACAGGATTTTACTTTTGGGATTTTCGATAATTCCATTACATTTAAAATTATCGAAAAAATATATTTTGATACATTTCTCGGTTTGGCGATGAGAACCGACTTTTGGGATGATGTAATCGATTTAGCCCAACCACCCAAACATTCCCATGTATATATTATCTTTGTGAAACCCTAACAGCCTTTTTTGTTAGTTTTTAACCCTAAATCCCAAAATTTTATAATCACCAGTTGATGGTGATTATCACATTAATCTAAACTAACATAAAAATTCAACCTTTCAGAAGTATATCCAATTTTATATTGTCGGAAATATCTCGATGAACGGATCAATGACTGGTTTTTGTTTTTGATTTTGAGAGTCGGTTGAATCAGAAATTACGGTTAAAGCTCGAAATCGCGGAACCCTAAACTACAATTGGGCTCTTTTGATTCGGATGGCAATAGACGAATTGGATATATGGGTTTTGTAAATCTCGTTTATTGGAGTGCAACGGTGGTTGTTTTAATGCCCAAAAGCTATCGTGATGGCTACAAATTGGTAATTTGGGTTCGGTAATTGTGCTTGGCGCAGGTTGTTGAATGGTGGTGGTCAAAGATCATAATTCACAACGAGGATGTTGTGGAGTGGAGCATGGTCAAAGTTTGGTCAACCCGAAGGTAACGGGCTTGCTGTGATTTGCTTGTAGATGAATGAGCGTGAAGATGTAGACAGGGGCTGACACGTTAGACCCTTATCGGTGTGTGGATTTTTAAGTTATTAATTTTAATTTGAAATCAAATTATATTGAGTCGAATAACTTTTACATATGAGGTTCGACTGAAACATAATTTTTTACATTGGATTCGTATTGAAATTTCAAACATCATAACACTAGTTTTATTGGAATCGGAGACGGCTGAAAATTTTGGGTTAATCTGGATTTCAATTGGACGCAAAATCAAATATGAGTGATTAAACTCATTCATGACGTACTAATATTTCGGTTGCAAGTCAAATTAATCTCTGGATTATATGATATATTTAACTGCTATTTGAGAAGTAAATTGATACTGAAATCAAATACGAATCAGACATAACTTCTAATTGACACCCTATAGATGATAATTAATTTTAGTCTGACATAATTTGATTGACTGTTTGGAAATTTCAATATATGTTTAGATTGAGATTGAACGGATTAAATGTGGATTTACATTAAACCGATATTACTTTGAATCGATGTTTAATTACTATTGGAATTAAACTGCTAGTTATAAATGTTGATTTATGATAATTACCGATTGTTGTATTATATCGATTGTTTGGATGATGATTGCTTCTGTATGCTTATTGGTTGAAGTGTTGATTGATTTATGTGTTATTCTTGATATTTGTTGACTATGAGTTCCCCTATTATCACCTGGTGTATCATGGAAATTGTATAAGTTGTTATATGCATCCCTTCGACATCGAATACCTAAAATGTAAAATAAGTTGAAACGATATATGTCTATGATCTTTGACATGAGTTAAAATGATATATACCACGTAACTAAAATTTAAATTAAATGATCACTTGGCCATGAGGTTGAAATTTTAATTATAAACATCGAATTTGGTTAAATGAATGTTTTTAAATTTATATATTTAAAATTGTTAAGTGAAATTTATAAATAACTTTTCACTTAATTTAACACGTTTAAATCTTAAAAGTTGAAATTAAGATTTAATGTGAATTTATTTATCGAAATTGAATAAATTCAAGTATGGAAAAAATTTGAAATTCAAGTTTTGGAAACAATCTAATATAATATGCTTAATTGGAAACTAAGAACTAAACTATTAAATTGAAGGTGATGTTGAATTGAAAAATTGAAATGATGACAAATTGAAACTTAAAGTGCTTTGAAAATTAAAATGTTTAATGTGAATTTTTGAACTTGGGACTTTAGGTTCAAATGGCTTTAGAAATAATAAACCATTTTAGTCCAAATTATTATATTAAGATTATGTTTAAATTAGTATTATTTTCTATCTCTATTTAAACTTTTTCCCCTTATACTATTTATTTTCATATTATTCTATAAATAATATTTTCAATCAATTATTTTATTCTAAATGTAACTATTATATATATACATATACATATGTATATATACACATGCATATATATAAACTATTTTGAGTAAAAATCCTATTTCCTATTTAAGCTATTATAAGCCTAAAATTTTGATGAATGTAAGATTACATTTGAAAAAGGGTAACCGTGACATGGTAGTCTTAAATTAGAATTTGAACCTCATAATGAACCATTGTGTAATATGAAATTATGAAATTGGAAAATTGAATCCGATATTGAACAAATTTAAAATATGATAATAAGGGAACCCATATTTTAACTAAATTGGTCTTTGACATGAAATATGAAGTTTCATTTAAACATAAAATGACCATAGCGTGTAAAATGACAGTTAGTGGTTAAAGTGGTCAAAACTGAATATTGACATAATGTCTATCAATACTGAAACCACTTTAACAACTATGTACATGGAGGATGCTCCCGAATGAAGTGGTTGGATTGACGAACGTTTACTAGAATGAAGTAAGAGGGTATAAATATGTTTATATAATATACTATTACGATTTCATATGGTTTTATACTTTAGAATACTCATTTATATCACTAAGTTTTAATTCAAGAATTTCCAGAATAATATATATGTTTAAACACTTGAAAAAGTTCAACATTCAAATTTTTAACATGCCTACGTTGACATACATAAGAGGGTATGTCGCAACCTTTCAAATCTTATAAATAGGGTTGATTTCGATTTTTTTTCTCTATATATCTTCTTCTCCATCTTCACTCCTCTTCATCCCACCATTAATATTTCATATTTATTGATTTCTACACTTCTACTTTGCCGATTTCTATTTTAATTACATAAAACTTCTTCTTTTCTCAATCTCTATCCACTACTATCTAAATTGAAGTGTTATTGAAGAGTTATAGAGTTGTTGTAATCATTTGGGAAGTGTTTGGGAAAGGGTGTGTTCCTTGTAGCCCTGAAATCAAGGAAATGGCGCGGTGTTAATCTTGTAGCCGTAGATTCAAGGGTGTTTAGTGCAGTGTAACATTATAGCCGTGAAATCAAGGGGATTGTACTTGGATATTGATAATAATAAAACTCTGTGCAATCCAGCATTGCATGGGACTGGACGTAGGAGTAATCCGAACTAGAAAAAAATTCGGTGTGTTCTTTTCTGTATTTTATATTTATCTGTTTCTGTGTTTGTGTTTGATTCTGTGTCTGTGGTCATCTCTGTTGTGTGTGATTCATATAGTAGCTCATTTCAATTTAAGATTTTTGTAAATTTCTTGAAACACTATTCACACCCCTGCCCCCCTTTAGTGTTAGTTTTACCTCAAAATCTGCATTCCGCATTCCCTAATAATTGTTATCAAAACATAGGTTTTCAAAAAGTTCATAATCCGATTTTTGAAAATATTAAATGGCAACCAACATTGGTAATAATAGTTCTTTAGTAAAGGGTCAGTCCACTGTTAGACAACCACTGTTTAATGACAGTAAGTATTCATATTGGGCATGTAGAATGAAAATATATTTACAATTAGTAGGGTTAGACACATGAATAGTACATAGACTGAGTACGTTGAACCCACAACTTATTTTGCACAATGGAATAATGAACAAAAGGTTGCTGCACAAAGCAATTCTAAATCTGTGAATATGTTATATTGTTCATTAGATAGAAATGAGTTTAATAGAGTGTCGGTTTGTAAATCTGCTTATGAAATACGGAGAACATTACAAATTACTCATGAAGGAACCAATAAAGTTAAATAGACAAAAAATATCAATGCTAATTAATCAGTTTGAGTTATTCAAAATGAACGAGAATGAATCTATCTCTGATATGTATTGCAGATTCCAAGAGATAGTGCATTCAATAATAGCATTGGGAAAGATTTATTTAAAAGAAGAAAAATATTAAGTTTATTGACTCAAGAATGGGATCAGAAAATATTGGCGATTGAAGAAGCCAATAATGTCAATGAAATGAAGATTGAGAAGTTAATCGGGAATTTGATGTCTTTTGAAGTCCAATTAAACAAAAGAAAGGAAAATAAGCTAACTGAAAAGAAATACATAGCATTCAAAGCAACAACAAATGGTTCTGATTCAAGCAGCGAAGACGATGAAGAAATAGCCTTAATGACAAGGAATTTCATAAAATTCCTGAGATATAAAAGGAGAAATAATTTTTAAAGAAATAATCAAGGAAATTAGGGAAGAAATGATGATCGATGTTATAACTGAAACAAAACCAGACCATATAAAGGGAATGTGTCAATATCCAGATAAATCAAATCAACTGACGGACAATAGTAATTCGTCAAAGAAAAGAAAGAAGGGTTATGTAGCAACCTTAAATGATTCAAATTCATCATCAAGCGATGAAGAGCCAAAAACCAAAAATTCAAATATATGTTTCACAACAATTCAAAATTAGAAAATATCGAAGAAATGGATCTAAAAACCAGGTACGCCATAGTTAATTTTTAATTTTTTGGTTGAATGGTTGTTTTATTTGTTTAGAATTTAAAATTTAAAAGTCAAAATTGAAATTCAAAATAATAATAATAAAATAATGATTAGTAAAATAGTAAAATAAATTATGAATGTTTGTTAGTATTAATTTAGGAAATAATAAAACCTGAAATATAAATCGATAATATAATAAAATCAAAAGTCAAAACAACATGTCATTTGGAATTTTGCATGTATGTCTACATACATATAAGGGCATGTCAACATAAAGACCAGAAAATGAAATTCAAATTTTGAGTTTCAAAAGTTTAAACTTTCAAACTAACCTCCAACTTTTCACCAACACCCAAGGTCTGAAAATGTGTCATTGATTTCAGAAAAGTTGTGCCCATTCAATCTCTATATCTATTCAATCTTATTCTCTCTACCTCTCATTCAAAATTCAAACAGCAGTCTTCATATCTATTCTCTTCAAAAGCAAATCTCTTATGGCTTCCTCTAGCACTCCTCAAATAATAAGATTATCCAAAACCATCAAATGATATCTCTACAATGATAGAGAAGCGATCAAAACCTATGTTAACTACGTAGAAAATGCAAAAGTCAATACGGGAGCTTTTGCCATCTTTGGAGATTTTCCATCTTATGATCTTCCTTCTCTTTTCAATCATAATGAAAAAGCTTGGTTGACGCTCGAGATAATGATGAAGTATGTTACCCGAAACTCGTCAAAATGTTCTATGCAAATCTTAATCATGGCTTTTACGAAGGAAATGAAAATCAAATATGGAGTAGCATTAAAGGCACACAAATCGTTCTAGATTGTGAAATTTTGGGTAATATCTTAAATTGCAAGAGCACGGGCATGGATTTTTCGAAATTCTAAATCGATGAAATAGATTTGGAAACCTTTCATCACATATTTGAAAGCGATGCTCACTTGGAATTCAAAAATCGCTTTTTTCCGTCCAAAAAAAATAATTGTAAACCTCCTTTTTCAACATTTCATCACTCCTTGTTCGAAAACTTCAACCACCCAACTCTCAAAGTCCAAAAAGCACTATTTGCAATTATTGGTGGTTATGTCATCAATGGGCCGATACAATCTTAAAAGAATTTAAGCCCAAATAAATGTCAGCTAGAGAAAATCTCGTTATTATGGAGTTTACCTAACTCGAATTTTCAAATATTTCGGAGTTGATCTCAAGGGAGAAGAATTTGTACCAAGAAAGGAGTTTGAATCCACAAATATACACCCTATGCAAATTCCACTCACCTTTAAGCCTTATGAGATATTTGAAGATAAACAAGCTCGAATGCAACAAGAACAAGAAGCTATGGATATCGAAGAAAAAGAAGAAACTTCTTTAGAAAGTGTAGTGTCCCACTCAATGCTAGAACCATTTCCAAAGAGACGCTTGTCCAAAATCAGTAAAACTAGCCAAGAAACAAAAGAAGCTCAAAAGGACGCATACTCATATGTCTAAGTTCATTGGAAAAAATAGGAAGAAAACTAGGAATTTCATCTTCCTCCTCTTCATCCGCTGAAATCTAAACTTATCTAGTTTATATTACCTTTCATATTTTCTTGTATTTGCTTTCGAATCTCGTATTTAGTGTCTTGTAATTAGTTGGATGTATTTGCTTTTAAGTTGAAATGAATGGTGTTTTATTTATGTCAAAACTATCTTTAAGTTACAGTAAAAACATTAGAATTAAATGAATTAATATAGTATAATAACAATTAACTAAAAAATGAAAATTTTCAAAAATTTATAATGTATGTCGACATACATATATCCCTATTCGACATATAAGTACCAGAATTTCAAATTTGTTCAAAATTTAAATAACTAACTCATGTCCATTCAAATCCAACGAATTCTAGACCCTATATAAACCTATTTCTTACAGATAATTTATTCTATCATTTCTTCTTTCACTCTAATCAATTCTTATCTAAAACTATCAAATTATGCCAAATCCAATACATAATTTGAGTGAGAATCTTGAAGAAACTTTGAATTCTTTCAAGAATATCCTATCCATAAAACTATGAAATCAGCGTCATCTCGAATTGAGCCAAATAAAGATGTTTGAACAACAAGAGAAGCACTTTGATGCTATCTGTTGGCTAATATCTTCTCTTTTCAGAGACGAAAACAACAACCTCGCAAAGGCACCACCTACAAAAGAAGATGGAGATTGGGAGGTCATCAAGAAAGATCTGATCTTTGGAGAAGACGGATTGGTATAAGTTCCAAGAGACGTTTGATTGTTTGGTATGATTTGATTGATATGATTTGATTGGTTTGAATTTGATTGTTTTGATTTGAATTTGTTTAAACATTATGTGTAAATATTGCTTGGATTTAAAACTTGTATGGACTAATACATTTGTAAATATTAACATTTGAATTGATTGTTTTGTTTCTGTTTTTTTATAGTCATGAAATTAGGGGGAGTAATTTTCTTTAGTATAGAATCAAATATTATAATAATAGAATATATAAATATAGGATTTTTGTGGGGGGAGGGGGGAGGGGTATGTTTAGAATTTCTTTTTGTTGATGACAAAGGGGGAACAATTATAAAATAAGGATTAGTTAGGCTTAGTTTAAGGGGGAGTATGTTGAATTCATGATGACAAGGGGAGTATTAGAAGAACCAGCAACAGGTATGAACAAGGGGAGTATTAGAAGAACCAGAATCAAGAGATATGAACATGTATGAATATTTTAAAAACTAAGGTTGTCATCATCTAAAAGGGGGAGATTGTTAGAGAATGGAGTTTTGATGACAACAAAATTATTTCAGTTATCATTATTAATTGATTATAGAATATATACTAACATCTTTATCTAGAATATATATATATATATATATATATATACATATATGTAAGATTTGTTTAATACTAAAGACTGTACAGTTTTAGAGTTTCAAGAGATTCAGAATTCAAGAGAGATTCAAGATTCAAGAGTTATCAGGTTTTCAAGAGTTCAAGACAAATATAGTAATAGAGTATAGTTTATATGTAAAACTCTGAATAGCACTACTGGTTCAAATTCTGTTTTTTCAAATTATGATTTTCAAATCATAATTTCAAATTGTTTTTATATCTTACTTACGATTTCAAATATAAGTTTTAAGTTTAATATATAAGTTTATATAGTTTTATAGTTATATAGTTTTAAACTTTATAAATTTATAAATATGTTTATATAATATATTATTACGATTTCATATGGTTTTATACTTTAGAATACTCATTTATATCACTAAGTTTTGATTCAAGAATTTCCAGAATAATATATATGTTTAAACACATGAAATAATTTCAAAATAAAAAAAATTCACATGCCTATGTCGACATACAAAGGAGGGTATTATGTCGACATACAACTGCCAGATATCAATTTTCAAAGGAAGTGTCTTTTCATTATTTATAACGTTCCAGAAGCGTTGCAACCTTTCAAATCTTATAAATAGGGGTTGATGTCGATTTTTTTATATATATCTTCTTCTCCATCTTCACCCCTCTTCATCCCACCATTAATATTTCATACTTATTGATTTCTACACTTCTAATTTGCCGCTTTGTATTCTAATTATATAAAACTTCTTCTTTTCTCAATCTTTATCCACTACTCTCTGAATTGATGTGCTATTGAAGAGTTATAGGGCTTTTGTAATCATTTGGGCAGTGTTTGAGAAAGGGTGTGTTCCTTGTAGCCCTGAAATCAAGGAAATGGAGCGGTGTTAACCTTGTAGTCGTAGAATCAAGGGTGTTTGGAGCGGTGTTAACCTTGTAGCCGTGAAATCAAGGGGATTGTACTTGGATATTGATAATAATAAAACTCTGCACAATCTAGTGTTGCGTTGGACTGGATGTAGGAGTGATCCAAACCAGATAAAAATCCGGTGTGTTCTTTCCTTTCCTGCATTTTATATGTATATGTTTCTGTGTTTGTGTTTGATTATGTGTATGTGATCATCTTTGTTGTATGTGACTCATATTGTAGATCATTTAAGTTTAAGATTTTTGTAAATTCCTTAGAAACACTATTCACCTCCCTAGTGTTAGTTTTGCCTTAAGATCCACATTCCGCATTCCCTAACACTTTGCAGTAAAAAGCATATAAATCCCAACATCATTTATCATATATAAACATAAGCAGCAAGGGGCAAGTGCTATTAAGTGTTAGCCGAGGATGGATAAAAGAAGTAGGTCAATTGAGAAATATTTGACCGTCTAACTTGATCAAAAGAACCTAAATATTATTTATAAATTATGTGCCAACATTTAGTTTTTGGTAGTTGTTGATCGAAACAAGTAATTTTTAAAGCATCGGGTATTTGGTGACAACGTAACCTACTTCACATTCATCTGCATAATGTCTTTGTGAATTAGAATTAGAGATGTATATAATGAATAAATGTACAAATATTTTCAGTTCTTACCACGGTATCCTAGGTGATACAATATACATGTGCAATAAGTTCATGATAGGGCATATCAAAAGACAAAACCTATATAAGACAAATCATGTCAACAAACAAAGTGACTTTAGGACTATAGCTGTTAAAAAAATAATCAATTTAACTTTCACCTAAACTATCAGAGTCATTCATGTACGATGTATAGATTGTGATCAATATTGCTGAACGATTTGCACAGAGATCTAAAATGGTAAGGAAACGGCTTTTATCCAAATTGGCATATGGTATATGTTGCATAGCTAATAAGACATATTTTCATGACAAATAACATCTCAACTCTCAAGAAAACTTTATCTCAACCTACCAGATATTATTATTTATCATTTGCCTCAACTTATGACCAATGTCACGGTATAGATGAAATCAACCCATTAACCATAAACTCTTTTCACCACCGCAATTCGATCTTCAGACTCCACATAGTTGTATTGCGACATCTAATACCAATGAATTTTCTTTGGTACCATTAGAGTCACACAACAATGGACACATTTTATGATGGCAGCAAAATTGCAAGAGAAGAAAACAGAGATATACTCATCAATATTTCAGAATACTTCATTTCAAAAATCAATGGAGTGGTTGGTCTGAACAAATTAGTTGTGAATTTTTTTTTTGCATAATGTCAATATTGTATCATAACAAAAAATTTGAATGAAAATGATTAAATTATTAGCGTTAATGAATGCATTTTTATAAAGAAAAGTTTCATTTGTTTATTTAGATTTAATCGGAGACGGAATTCAGTTGATGGCATGATGTTTAAACAATACTTTTGACAATGAGAGACTGCTAGGTAAAATTAAAATATTCTTAGCCAAACTACCTTATTGCTAAAAGTTAAAACAATTTCTCCATAAATGTATGATATAAATTGCTTTTAAAATGGAAATGAACTTTTATAGTGAAGGATATAGAAACTATACTGATGTAACTTCCATCAATCCACTAAACATGAAGGTTTCACAACTACAACATATCATAAGAATAAATAGTACATAGAGCAAGCTATCAGAGCCAATACTGATTGGGTAAAACGTAAGTTTATGATAAAACCTTCCTTGAAATCACTAAACATGCAATAAACGATTATTTTCCTCCTTAAATGTAAGAATGGACGAACATCCATTGTAGCAAATGAAACATACATTCCATGATAGAAAATGATGTTTTATGTTTAACCATGTAGTCAAAAAAAATAAAAATAGAGGAAACTTTCAGGATGCATTCATGCTTGTTATGAAGCTTGATACCTGCTTGCTTCCCTAAACTAATAATTGTGTTTAACCCGTATGTGAATCCACATCCCGAACATCCTCATGAAACTAAAGGAATTAGAATTTCAATTGGTCAAAGTGATTGAAAGAATCCATACTAAATTCATCTAGCCTACTGCACGCATACTAATTTAAATTTCAAGATAATCAAGGTATAGCACATACTTAGAAACAAAATTTTATATAAATTCATCTTTAAAGGGAATACGTTATTTGAAACTTACACTCACCTTCTTGACCGACAATATTATTCAACCTTATATTAATATAAATATTCACCCTCAACGGTATTACCGTTATATTGGTTGAATTTGAACTTATTCTAAAGCGAAATTATATCGATGACAAAGGGTTTGTTTAATGCAAAGTTTATTGCCTATGTATTAATTTAATGATTATACTAAATTTTCGATCTAGGGTGCTGAAATCAAGTTTATGTGGTTTAATAGACATGTTTCTTGTAATACTTTTAGAACTTATGGAGATTAAATAACAAATAACAACAAAAGCCCTAAAAATAGTGTGTCTACTTGAAATCAATAAGTTTCATCAAATTTTGGAACCAAAATTTTATATGTTAAAAATTAGTTCAATTTTTACTCTTGTTTTTATTTAAGTTGTCAATCTCAGTTGTTCATAAATAAGAGTTCAAAAATACAATTTACAGATATTTCTCCAATGTTCACTAATCATAGATTTAATAAATAAAAAAGAAGATAAATAAATGACATAAAACTATAAAGAGCAACGGTTGGTTTACCCAGCTGAACAATAGATGAAAGATAGAAAGCAATAGGTCTAGAAAACTAAGAGATTGATGGAAACATTTTTACCTTGATGGCGATGAATAATAATCGATGACCGAGCGTTTGTCTCTTCGCTGTTTAACCTGGTTGAGAAACGAATCACCGAAACCAAACAAAAAGACCAAACTTTTTTGGTTGGATGATTTGATTGAGCAGTAGAGGCGACAGTCGGGATCGAAAGGCAAATGCAAGTTGGAGTCATGAAGAAGGGATCTGAGAAGCAATTATTGTGATCCATAGCTTGATTTAGGATAAGATATACGGTTTGAAGAGGGAGCTAAATAGAGGAGAAGCATAAATATTGAGGGTCTAAAGGAGAATGGAGCCATGAGATAGTGCAAAGAGTAGGACAAAATCGCAGCTGCCTGATCGTCGAAGATTCACGATTGAATCCATCGAAACCTAAAACAAACAACCAGGAAAGATCGCTACATTCTAACCAAACGATGTGGCGAATGCGAGAACAACTTGCAGATGTTGATCTCATTTGTCAAGAGCCTTCTGATGATATTCAATATAGCTCAAAGAGATTGAATTTAGTCATTGTTTAATCAGTTTATTAATTGCCATTAACAGATGATTAAGGTATTACGAAATTAAGGATCAAAATTGAAAATTGTAGATGAGACGAAGGTTGCTAGGGTTACATAATAACAATCTATTTTAGGCAACGCTAGGTTGGTTGGGCCAAAGCAGTAAACAGAGCCCAACAGCCCGTTCATGTCGTAAATACAATTCTGTATAAATTTTATTTTTGCCATCAATACAAAAATTAGAGAAACATGGTAAGAAGGCAGTTTGATGGTTGTGAATTTGTCAGTTCTATTTTATAACAGTAGAAGCTCATGATTTTTTGCGTGTTTACAATACTTCATCAGAGTTGAAAATATAGCTGTAGAGACTGAAAAATACTATGAAAGAAACCAAAGAAATGGCAAGAGAAAGAGATAATTACTGATCAGCAACACGAACATTCTTCACGTTTATCGTGGACCGTTTTTCCGGTGATATGTTTAGGCGAACATGATGTTCCTTCTTTTCACACTCTATCCTTACATGGCAGTTCCAACTCTAAGGTACACAATTAAATACATCAAGCTTTTGGGCTGCGGATTTATATTTTGTACTAAGAATTCCCAGCACAAGAGCAACTTCAACAAAGCAGCAAATTTCACAAAATCTGAAATGTGCGTCCAAAAAGCTTGCCAACATAGCATGCAAACACCTGATAGTGTGGATTTCAGGATAATAGTTCCAAAATCTACACACTATTGAGGTGTTTGTTGAACAAACGCCTAAAATCAGACGGTCGTTCAACAAACGCCTAAGAATTTCTTTTTTCCTCAGAAGCTTGTTCAACAAGCGTCTATCTTCTCAAAAGCTAGTTCTACAAGCGCCTGACTTCCAATGCTAACTCTGGTCAACTTTAAAAATATGCGGGCATTTGTCAACAAACTCCTGACTTCTCAGAAACTTGTTGAGCAAACGTCTATCTTTCAAAGTTGACTTTGGTCAACTTTGTTCAACAAACGTCTGATGTCCGGGCGGTTGTTGAACAAACATTTATTACTATTGGTATTTTTTCGGCTCCAACAATTCACAGTGTGGAAGATCGAAATCCACGCCCTAAAATGTTGAAGATGCTCTAAGGACCCCTTCCTGCGCTGATAGGACGTAGCCGAAACAATGACATGGCAATTTCGTAGCGATACAAATGAATTTTACAAACGCATATTTCTTGAAAAAAAAATCTCTCCTTGGTCGCAAACAAAACCGAAGTACATACGAATTACAGGCGGCGCACAAATACCCAGACCAACCAACCACTGCATAGACAATCGCGTCATCCCAAATCAGAAGAAAAATAAAGTATTGCAACCAGGGTGTAGAAGTGTGTTGACACTAGTGTCAACTAACCTCATTCACTGATTGGAGGAAATCAGCGGAAGCCACATGGACCTCCCTGAATTCCACCAATCAGAGAATGAGGTTAGTTGACACTAGTGTCAACAAACTAGTACTCGCAACCAGGCGATACACACATCACTGCTAACAAGCTATCATTAAACAAAGGAAGCATAACTTGAACAAAGCACAAAATCTGCCATAATCGCAGCTTTAAAAAAACAATGATAAGAAAAAAGATAATGTGAGCATATTCAATCCTAGCTGACATAATTAATAGGAGCATTGATATGTTTACTTGCATTAAGATTCAAAAAAAAAATTGTGCATGCATAATCAATCCTAGCTAACAGTAACAAAAATAAAAGGGAATGATAAAAATATAACAGAGTTATTGTTTATCAGACTGAATATTTTCACTCGACGATATGGATCAAGAGATAAGACCAAATCTGCTCAAAAGGGCTAATGGTATGTACTTTCAAAGCAAATTACTCACAACACAGAAATATATGTTGGAGCTGACTAACAGACATGAAAGACAATGCAAATTTGATGTATAAAAGTTGAGAGGTTAAGAAAACCAATAAATAGTGATTTTACATACCAAATGATCAAAATCTTCCATAGGCAAGGTAAATATTTTGAGAGTTTGAAATCTAATGGTAAGCTTCAGTTTCTTTCTTGAAATGTGCGATTAAGTCTGCAGTTTCCATCACTAAATGTTCCTTCTGGTCTCGCACTCGAACACTAACCTTTCCAGAGCTTGCCTCCTCTTCACCAACGACAAGTATATAATTGTACTGAGCTAACTGAGCCTCTCGCACTTTTTTCTGCATTGTTCTGTCTGATGTATCAATATCCACGAAATACCCAGCCTGATGTATTAATTTTTGTACCTCTTTACCATAATTCTCTGATTTATCAGATACAGGACAAACCATGGCTTGTCTTGGGCTAAGCCAAAACGGCCACTTCCCTTTGTAATGTTCCAAAAGGATAGCAAGCATGCGCTCTACAGATCCCAGAATTGCTCTATGAATCATAACGGGACGTTCGAGCTTAGCTTCATCCTCTGCTGAATATGTTAACTTGAAACGGAGCGGAAGTTGAAAATCCAACTGTAAAGTTGCACACTGGAATTTCCTTTTCAATGCATCGAAGACACCTATATCAATCTTCGGTCCATAGAATGCTCCATCTCCTTCGTTAATCTGCCAGGGTTGCCCAAATTCATTTAAAGCCTCAGTTAGAGCAGCTTCAGCTTTGTCCCATGTTTCTACATCTCCCAAATACTTCTCTGGCCGCGTTGATAGCTCCAGCTCAAATCTGAAGCCAAATACTTTGTATGCATAACTTATGAACTCAAGTACACCCTTGACCTCATCTTTGATCTGGCTCTCCCTGCAAAATATATGAGCATCATCTTGTTGAAATCTTCTGACACGTGTTAAACCAGTGAGAGCGCCACTAAGTTCATTCCTATGCAGAACTCCAAAATCAGCCAGGCGAAGTGGTAATTCTCTATATGACCGTACCCTGTGCTCAAACATTAAACAATGTCCAGGACAGTTCATTGGCTTCAACCCAAACTCTTGATTTTCTATCTGAAAACAAAACATGTTTTCTTTATAATTGGCAGCATGTCCTGATGTTTCCCATAATTGCATGTTGTATATATTTGGAGTTAAAACCTCTTGGTAACCCCTGTCTCTGTACTGTCCTCGAAGGAAATCCATTAACTTGTTATACACTCTAGTGCCGTGTGGTTGGAAAAAGCAACTCCCAGGACTCAAAGGATGGAAAAAGAAAAGCTCCTGATTTTGCCCTAATATTCTATGGTCATACTTCTTGGCTTCCTCTAACATGGTTCGGTATTCTTTTAGGCGCTTAGAATCTGGGAATGAAATCCCATAAACTCTTTGCAAGCTTTCACGATCAGCTTTTCCTCTCCAATAAGATGATGAGGCCTTTAAACAAGCAAAGGCCTTCACAAACGATGTATTTGGAATATGAGGCCCACGACAAAGATCAACTAATGGGCCACATCTGTATACAGTGATAGTCTTGTCCTCTGGTAATTCATTAATGATTTCAACCTTGAATTTATTTTCCGCAAACATTTCCAAAGCCTGTGACCTGGAAATTTCAATTCGTTCAAATGGCTGTTTTTCCGCAGCAGCTTTGGCTGCTTGAGACTGGATTTGGTCAAAGTGCTCCTCATTCAAAGTCAAATCCTCATAATATGCATCATAATAGAAGCCCTCCCCTCTTGTTGTGCATGGTCCAATACAAAGCTTGCATCCATACTCCACCTCCAAAGCCTGCCCGAGAATGTGAGCGCTAGAATGCCAAAAAGTATCACGCCCCTCATTGCTATCAAACTTAAATAACTTCATTTCACAGTCTCCCTCTAATGGCCTTGACAGGTCCCAAAGATTCCCGTTAACTTGGGCGATCAAAACACTAGCAGCTAACCCAGTAGATATCTCCTTAGCAATGTCTATGGGTGATGTCAGCCACTTCTTTCCCTCTTTGACTGCTCCATCTGGTAGAGTAATCTTTATCGGTTCCCCACCAATGTTTTGTCTGTTTGCAGCCTGCTCTGCCTTAATGGACTCAAACATCTGAATTCGCTTACCAATCACACTATCTAAATATGTCTGATCTTTCGTGACCTTGATCTTGCATTTCGCATCCGGTTTCAATTTGATAGGACCTGCCATCACTGCGACAGATAAATAGGAACAGAATAGGCAAGGTGGAAAAACTAGGAGTGCTAAAGGAGAAACTAGGGTACTCTGACTTCGGTGTGAAATTGATCGGAGAAGATGATAAAGCATAAAACGGCTTTGGATAGTGGTGGTTAAGTTGAATTTGCCAGTTCCGTACCCTGCTTAGCATGAAATTATAACTTTAAATAAAAGAATATAAACACTAACTATCTTTTAAAAATGAAAGGCATAAATGGATTGCGTTACGTAGATAAAAGTCCCACCCGAGACCCACATGTTAGCTCACATGCATGTGCGAATCACCTTTTACGCAATGGTTAACACGTGCAAATATTTTTAAGATTATTTGCTTTGTTTTTTACAAATATTTTGACCTCTGTTTCACAACAATACATATTAACATACAAATGAAGGGGAGCAACAAATATCGCAGAAGCAAATTTATACTGCATTATACAAAATAAAATCTTCAAAAGAAAACCCGCATTGTAAATTGCCTTCAGAGTAAAAGCTGAATATTATATAAAAAAAATATAGCCCACAAAAATAATTTTTTAGTATACACAACATAGGAGCATCAATCATATATTATGTCAAAACCCGTAGCTGTGTGTACAATGCAAACAAATATGGGTACATATATTTGTACCATGTTTAAGTAGTATTTTGATTGTAAAGACAGACTCATTTTGCATAAAACATGCATTTTAGTCTTGTATGTTCAAAATATATTAAACATGAGAGATAACTATATAAACTTCTATTTTCCCAACAGTTATTTTTACTATGAGTTTGCAACAATCATGCCGCTATTCAACGCAAATGAGTTTTCTATAACACACGAACACACAAAGTACGAATCAATTATGATTCACTTGTAAGATCAATCCGTGGATTACAAAAGTAAATTTACTAACAATGCCACGATATTAATAGAAATTCTGTAAAGTGAAATTTCACGTCCAAGCATCTTATACCATTTGCCTAAAGCCATAAGTCCAACAAACAAAAGTAAATTTAACTTCTATGCAATCACCCTACTAATCGGCAATCCACTAATTGCTGGCATAGCGTAATACGAAAAGCCTGGGCTACACAAAAGGTAACAGATGTTAAAGGATAACAGGACACTGATGATTACATATTTTTATTTATTTTTAAGGCACTCTCTACACTGTCAAATCCACCTTAACTAACTGGATCCTCAAAGTAGAAATTTATGTTATGTACAAACAACTCTTTGTTTACAATTTTCAAAGAACAAACCAAATAAATGGATTTGGTTCTTCCTCGTTTATAAGAAAGTTAATAAACTGAAACTGCTTAATTGATAAGAAAGACATTCATGATGTGCGTTTACTAAATTCACACATGACCATGGCTTAACTTATAAGAAAGTAAATTCAACGTTTTATAAAAAAGATCTTCATTGATAATACTTATTTATAAGAAAAAACATAGATTTATGTTTAATAACATTACATTCCTCCAAGTTGAGTGTAGCAATAAAACCATCAAAGTTGAAGGAATTAATTATCATGGTGATTAATGGCATGTAACAACCTCAATTCTTAGAGTATTTTAATTAATGATTTAATTTAAAATTTTGGTTTATTTATTTGCATTTTTATGGAAATAAATTTTATTTTGATTATTTAAAACTAAATTTGTTTGGATTTTATAAAACAAATAAATTTTATTTTTGATATGAATACTATTTAATAATACAATTCAATATTTGCTATTTTAGAATCTTATTATGGTAAATTTTAATCGAGTAATTTATTTGCATTCATTCTTGAATTTTTATATAAATATTTAATTCGTATAATTATACCCTCTGTTTTCAATATGGAATTATATCTTTAATTTAATTTCAATTCGTATTGATTGTTGTTGATGTAAACATTGCAAGATTTTAATTGTTCTTTAATTTAATTTCACTTCGTATTGATTGTTGTTGATGTAAATATAGCAAAATTTTAATTGCTCTTTAATTTAATTTCAATTCGTATTTATTGTTGTTGATGTAAATATGGCAAAATTTTAATTGTCATATTCTTTTTCTTTGATATCATTTTTTTATATTTGATTTGCAAAATTGTTGTTAATTTTATATTGAAAAAAAAAAAACGTTGGTTCCTTTGTATTTAATATTTATATTTTTTTTAATGAATGTTTACCTTTAAAGATAACGTCCATTTATTAGTATATCTCTTTCCATGCATGTTTATTTTTTTTCAAAAAGTTAATTGTTCATCTTCTTTTATTATTTAGTTTCGCTCCCCCAAATTTTGTGAAATTATAATTAATTTCCTGATGAAATCATTCGTTGCCCTTTTGATTTATATTTCTTTTGGTTTCCATTCTTAGATGCATCCATTTGTTTTGAATTTTGAAACTATACGTTGATTTCAAAAGGCTGTTCGATTTTCAGTGCATGGCTTTGGTGACATTAAAGGAAAAATAATTAATGCGTTGACCCCAGAAATTAAGAAGAAAAAGAGAGCAGAGGTCGAAGACTCGACGGAGACAGCTGTGGGACGGAGACAGCTGTGGATGGGGAATGGGATGTATGCGCATGAATTAATGAAGGGAGAGATGGGAAGGAAGATGAACTGCTAAAAAGAAAGATGGAAAAGGGAATAATGTGAGGGAATGGGATATTTAAGATTCTCGAAACCACACGTTTTAGGGGGAGAAAACTAAGGGTAGATGGGACAATTTAATTCCTGGGGACAACGCATTAATTATTTTCCCTTTTATGTCACCGAAGCCATACACTGAAAATTGAACAGCCTTTTAAAATCGACATATAGTTTCAAAAATAAAAACAAATGGACGCAACTAAGAATAGAAACCAAAAGAAATATAAATCAAGAGGACAATGAATGATTTCATCAGAAAATTAAATATAATTTCACAAAATTTGGGAAAACGAAACTAAATAATAAAAGGAGATGAATAGTTAACTTTTTTGAAAAAAATAAACATGCATGGAAAAAATATACTAATAAATGAACGTTATCTTTAAATGGTAAATATTGATTATAAAAAAGAAAAGAAAAACATAAATATTAAATACAAAGGAACAAACAAATTTTTTTTTTTAATATAAAATTAACAACAATTTTGCAAATCAAATATAAAAAAATGATATCAAAGAAAAAGAATTTGACAATTAAAATTTTGCTATATTTATATCAACAACAATAAATACGAATTGAAATTAAATTAAAGAGCAATTAAAATTTTGCTATATTTACATCAACAGCAATCAATACGAATCGAAATTAAATTAAAGAACAATTAAAATCTTGCAATATTTACATCAACAACAATCAATATGAATTGAAATTAAATTAAAGATATAATTCCATACTGAAAACATAGGGTATAATTATACGAATTAAATATTTATATAAAAATTCAAGAATGAATGCAAATAAATAAATCGATTAAAATTTACCATAACAAGATTCTAAAATAGCAAATATTGAATTGTATTATTAAATTGTATTCATATCAAAAATAAAATTCATCTGTTTTATAAAATCCAAACAAATTTAGTTTTAAATAATCAAAATAAAATTTATTTCCATAAAAATGCAAACAAATAAAATAAATAAACCAAAAATTTAAATTAAATCATTAATTAAAATACTCTAAAAAATTGAGGTTGTTACATGGCAGTTATGTATTTCTTTCATCTACTGCAACCACATCAAAACATCATTTAAGCATCTGAAACATGCAATGAATTATGTGAAATTAAAACGACATACATAAATACATTGGTAATTTAATATGGCAAACCCAAAATCTGAGGTGAACCAAAATTTAGGAGTACAGTTAATTAAATTTCAACTAAATGAAACTTTTAATGCAAAATTTAGGAGTACAGTTAAATAAATTTCAACTAAATGAAACCTTTAATGCAAAATTTAAAACAATTGACATTTACCAATATATTTTTTTCTACATCAAAGCTGAATTAGATAATGAATTGCTTAAATAATTTGTGTGGATTCTAAACATGACTATGGAATCATATTCATACTTCGTGCTTACTTATTAATAACTTACCACAACACATATAACATAATACGTTATTCTATGCAT
Organism: Allium sativum; assembly: GCA_030737875.1. Lineage (NCBI taxonomy): Eukaryota > Viridiplantae > Streptophyta > Magnoliopsida > Asparagales > Amaryllidaceae > Allium > Allium sativum. The sequence goes on along the minus strand of CM060918.1, from coordinate 488,557,257 downwards.
ATCAAAACGATATATTTTTATGTCATTATTTTCCACGAATCGTTCAGTAATAGCTGTTAAACTGAAGCACTACATGAACTATTACTTTCACATGATAACTTAGTTTTGAATCTACTAACCGTTCACGCTATAAAATTGTTGACATGAAAATCATTAGTCAAAGCAACTTGAACAGTTAACTAATCGCATAACTCATATTCTAGATTGATATTAGTTTAATAGCTAATTTAGAAGCAAAAATGTGTAGGTTAAACAGGCTGCAACAAATCAAATTCTTGTTTGTTATGATGATATATATAAAGTTATTTTTCTGTAAGATGCTTAATGCCCTCCTTAATCAGATTACTAAATTACCACGTTCTAACCTCCAACTATAATTTATTTATTTTGATTTAAACCTTTTGCATCTTATAGGAACAACTGAATAGTAAAGATGATATTTATTTAGCCAAAAATGAGAAACTTACAGAAAAATTTGAGAAAACACAATTTCTAATCAACAAAGGCTGATAAAAAGACCTTACATTGATCAATGATATCGCTTGGATAAATAAAAATGGCCTGGATACAAATAGACTTGTATTTAAATATCACTGATATCATATCAAATTATAATTATAAGACGAAGAATCACCATAAGAAAATATGTCAAGTTGAAGGGATCTCGTTAATAAATTAACGAATATGAAGCAAACATAACCATACTCTTTTCCAAATAAACAAATCAATTGTTCAAACAAACAACTTACTTCTATATTCATCAGCTTACCTTACATTCAAAGCCGATAAGTTTAGCAGTGAAGGACAAATCTATCACGTCAGGTCATTGCAGGATGGTCAAAGCCTCGTTTTCTTGCTCCAAATGATTGTACCTCGGGGCGAAGAACTATCGTCTGACTTTTAAGCAGGTCTAAAAACGAAGATCGAGATTTGGATACAGAAACTGGGGAAGAAACCTTTCAGATTCAAAGGAACAAATCTGGATCGTGGGTTTTCTTATCTCAGGGGCGTAGAGATTAGGCATAGCAATGGACCGGTCTGGGTCCTAATCCAATTGACCCACCCTTGTGTTGACCCGTTTAGACTCGTTTAATTGGGTTTTCGTAGCGGGTAGACCCGCGATTCGCGTTATTGAAACTTCATTAATTTTATTAGTAGTATATGTGGTTATGACATGAGTATTATATTCTTTTAATCAACAAGCTATACATTTTTTTATAATATTAAGTTGCATCAATGATAAATACACAATAACAAATGCATACATTTTGAACAATTATCTTACAACATATTTATTATATTCTTTTATCATTGTAAACACATTTTATATATAATTTATCGCTTAGTGATAAAAGTATAGATATATAAATTTATGTACACTACAACACAATTTCACCTGGTCATGGGGAGGGTCGGGTCTACCCTGACCCTTACGGATTACGGTAATGACACAAAGTTCCAGACCTACACCAGCTCTACGGGGCAGATCTGAGGCGGAATTTAAAAAGGTGGAAATTTACGTAAAATATTCCTATAAGCATTCGTAAAATATTACCAATAGTAGCATACATCTGTGCATATATCATAAAATCGAAAATATTCCTATAAGCATTCGTAAAAAAAAATTGCATACATCTGTGCAACTATTACGAATAGTAGCATACACGTATGCATATATTCATTCAGTGTTTTCTATTGAAAATCTGGGTGAATATATGCATACATGTATGCGTATATGTGTAATAATTGCATACATGTATACATATATTCATCCAGTGTTTTCTATTGAAAATCTGGGTGAATATATGCATACATGTTTGCATATATGTGTAATAGTTGCATACACGTATGCATATAAAGTTGAACTGAGATGCATGTGTTACAAATAGTAGCATGCATGTATGCAACTATTATGTATATATGCATGAATGTGTGCAACAAATTCCAAATGGATGAAGGCTTCTGAATATGTGCATGAATGTACACATGTATTCTGTATAACAACATATATGTGCAACAATGTCTGAAAACCATGAATGCTTGAAAAAATAGGCCAGAATTGAATATATGCATAAAAGGCTGCGTATATTGCTATTTACTTGCATATATGTATGCATTTATACTGTAGTTTGATGCAACACTGAAATATAAGCATGAATGTATGCAACTATGTACGAATAGATACATCTTTTGATGCATAAACCTGTTGTTTCGCTGTTTTTTGTTATTTTGGGTTTTGATGCAATTTTTGATTGTTTTTCCACGTGATTTTTTTTTTACGTGTACTTGTTTTATTTAAATATTAATTTTCGTGATATTTTTAACCTATTTTCGAAAAATAGGGACCTAATTTATAATAAGTTTAAGATAGAATGTAAGCCTAATTTTGAAACTTTACAGGGATGTGTGCCAAATGGACCCTTTAAAAAGTCCGAGATGGGTCTGGGGCACGAGAAACCCGCTCCATTATCATTCCTAGTGGTGATACATAAGGCAAAGTGGATAGAAATAAATAAATTAAAAACCGACTATTGATTTCATAAAACCTAAGTAGGCTTGTATGCCCTTTAAACAAAACTTGGTAATAATATCATAGTATACTCTCTCCAGTTCATAATATAAGACCTTTTAGAAATTTACATCGGAATTAAGGAAAAAAATCAATTGACACTTTGATCCATACTTAAATTAAGAAGGTCCCACAAATTTAGTTCTCTTTGTACGTGCAATCTAATTATAACTCCTATTTGCATGCATAAAATATCGTGAAGCAACCATTTAGTCTCAATCATTTATTATAAATCAAGGATATAATATGAATAACAAGCTTAAACGTCTTATATTTAAAGGCAGTGGGACTGGGATCCAACGAAAGTAGCAAGTACACAATGTATATGTTAGGGAACGCGGAATGCGAATTTTAAGGTAAAACAAACGTTAGAGGGGGGTAAGTAGTGTTTATAAGGAATTTATGAAAAATTTAAACTTAATTGATCTACTAAATGAATCAGCAATGATTATCACACCAGAGATGATCACAAACACATAAACAATCACAGATACAGAAATAAATAAATAAATATAAAATGCAGAAAAGGAAAGAACACACCGGATTTTATACTAGTTCGGATTACTCCTACGCCCAATCCCATGCAACGTTGGATTGCGCAGAGTTTTATTATTATCAATATCCAAGTACAACCCTTTGATTTCACGGCTATAAGGTTAACACCACTCTAAACACACTTGAACTCATGGTTACAAGGTTAACACCGCTCCCTTTCCTTGATTTCAGGCTACAAGGAACGCACCATTTTCCAAACAATTCCCAAATAATTACAACAGTCCTACAACTCTTCAATAGCACTTCCAAATTGATAGTACTAGATAAAGATTGAGAAGAGAATAAGTTTGATATAATTTGAGTGGAAATCGGCAAAGTACAAGTGTAGAAATTAAGAAAATAATGTATATTATGTTAGAGTTTATGCCCTATAGGCAATCCATTTGATGTGATTAATAACATTGTTGATGCTATTATTTTATTTAGAATAAAAATATATTCTGTTATGTTATATTTACCGCGTAATATAAATATTAACATAATAGAAGTCCTTAGAATGATAATACGGAATTACATAGTTCGAGTAAGATTTGAACTTGATATTATATAATATAATAAGTATTATCATTCTTAAATGTCCTTAGTCAAGTTTTATTGTTTATATAGGGCAACAATAAAACATTGAGACTAGTATGTTGGTTGACTTATAATCACATCTTATTGATCATTAATATACGTGATATTAATGTCAAAACATAAATACGTATTGGAGAATAGCGTATTAGGCTGACTAACTGTGAGAAAACTACATGTAATATAATTAACAGTATCATAAGTTATGTTCATAGTGACAGTGATGTAATGGTCCTCAGACCTGAAATCATTATAATTTTATTCGAGGTATTTGTGTTTTGATATCATCAAAAGTTACTTGTAACAGTGTAGACGATAAAGGTGATTATTGGACACATCTCAAGTCGAATGAAAATTATGAATGATCTGGAAGGAATTTAACCCTATGATATATTCGTAGTGATATCCACGGGCCTCTCGATTGAGTGAGACTTTGAAATGCATAGACGATGCTCAAATATTGATTTGTTTTAAACAGTCTACTCATCGATCAAGATAAACGGATTAAATTATAAAGAGGGCGATACGTTCTATGCTTTGAGTTTTATTCTGGATATACTGGTTAAAAGGGTTATATTACATTGAGATACTAGTCACAAAAGGTTGTATTGAATCGTTAATTGATCTTATTATAACTTGGGTAGCAGGATGTACTGCTAGATGTCGCTCACTGTTTATAATTTAAATATGATTTAAATTATTGTCAAGGTTGTAATAACTTATAGGGTCACACACCTTGAAAGGTACAAAGGAGAAATTATTTTCTTTGGGTCAAACAAAACATTAAATTTGTTGATATTTTATTTGAAGTTGGAATTAATAGACGGGTCAGTATCTATTCTATGGTGAACGTTTAAATTTAAAAGGGATATTTATTTTTCCTCTTTTAAATATACACGTGTATACCTAGTGATAGATATTCATTCAGTCAAGTAGAAAATTGACCCGATATAATTTTTTTCTCCAAAACCCTAGAAAACAATGGTTGCGGTTAGTACCGCTTTCTCCCCTTTCCTCTTCAATTTGATTGAAGAAGAAATTGTTCTTGTGGACTCCTCTAGAGGCACGGAAAATGACGGGCTCTCGATTCGATGCATCAATTTTCCTTCGATTCGAGTTTCTTCCGGGTTTTTTGAAGGATTCGACGCTGCAGGTATAAAACCAAACCTAGATCAATTTTGGTTTACTTTTATTGCATAGATCCATGATTTAAACATGTTAAATCGTTGAAAACCTGGGTGCCGATTTGATCGACTATATCCAACAGTGGTATCGGAGCATGGTTTGTAATAGATTGTACTTCGATTTATGGATTAGGTTTGTTTGTGTAAGTATTGAATGCATTGATATTAGAATTTTGAGTAAATTCATTTATTAATAGTGAAACTGTTTACTGTGATTAAGGTTTATGTTCGATACAAAAGTAAAATAGTTCGCAGAAAATAAATTTTGATATATGTTACAAAATTACAAAAGGGATTCATGATTAATCTTGAATTGTTATTCAGTTTTAAACTTGCTATTAAAATGCTTGCTGATTTATGGAATCTAGTAGAATTATCAAAAACTAGTTTAGATAATAAAAATTGTTAAGACATTATAGATTTGGTTTTAATTAAGAAAAATCAAAGAAAAGGCTATTTTGATCAATCATCCAAAATCATTGATTCCTAGAAATTTTGGATATAAAATGATTTTAGGACAAACAGTTTTTTAGTCTGAATAAAATTGTAAATTAATATATAATATTAATTATGACATATTTCCTGTTTTATCTACTATATTTTATAATCTGAACTTTGGAAATCTAGTTTAAAACATTAATCTCTAAGTAAATAAATTTAAGTATTCTGATTTAAACAATTAACTCCTGGAAGAAAAGGTATCAAAATGTTTGATAGAAAAGTATTTATGACCTAGATTTATTATGTAATTTTATGGATCGAAACTGTTTTACTTATTCATAAATCAGTAAGATTGTTTTCAAATTGATTTTGATTTAATGAAATCAAAATTATGGAAACATGTTATAAGATTTTTTTTTGATATGATCTTTATACAAGCATACTTGCATATAAAATCAACATTTTGTTTGATTTAAGTGCTTGATCATATCATATTCTCCCTTTTAATTTCAAGAAGCCATTTTTTTTTACTGATTGCTGAATAGTAATGGATAATTTTCAGTTGTATTTGATTTACTGAAAGCAATTATATGAAAACTATTTAGACAGTTTTTTCATAAAAAATAGGTGATATGATTGTATTTTGACTTCAGATCAAAATGGTCAATAGGATTATACAAAATAAATTAGAGATTTAAATGTAAATTTTCTTGATTTTGATTTTTCGTTATATTGATAATGACCATAAGTAAGTTCAGATCATAATAAATGTCTTATGACTTGATCATTCCATAAAATATATAAGTGATGTATTTTAGAAGCAAATATAAATTAACATATATGTATTGACATATTTGTATAGGTGCAATCTTCTAATCCCATATTTATAATGATAAATATGTGAATAATGTAATCTGGTTTTAAAACTATAAGGAATACGATTTGCTGATTATTTTATACTACATGTATAAAAACTTGTATCAAGATACAATATTGATTTTAAAATCATTTTACAATTTACAGCAAAGGATATAGTGCCAATTATGCCAAAAAAAATTACATATAATAGAAGATCTACAACATCCTCCTTTTTGTAATAATTGATGCTTTTACCTACTTGCTTTAATGATATTCATCAATACACATTGACTAAGTCACTATAGGATTTTAAATGGATAAAACTACAATAGTCATGCATGTGCAACATATTTAGATTTTGTATTTGCTCGGCATTTATAATATTGTTTAAAATTGTGATCACATCAACCTAGACAGTACACACAACATCATAGCATTATAATTTTGATACTTGATCATAATTACTTGTATGATATGAAATCTGTTTTAAATATTGGCTCTATATATATTGTGCATCTTGTTTTGAAAGCTACGGCAGATAAGATTTGCTATTTGATTTTATATATATGTATAAACAATGACATCAAAACAGTGAATAGATATTAAAACCTATGTTAGCATTTAAAAGTTAATGTTACTATATATACATATACATATAATATATATATATATATATATGTGTGTGTGTGTGTGTGTATGCATGTGTGTGTATATATATATATGTGTGTGTGTGTGTGTGTGTGTGTGTGTGTATCTAGAATATTTGTAAAATGTATAATATATGAATGTCTCAAATACAAACACTGAATTTTAATAAGATGTATGTATACATTGATAAATATAGAGATATATACTACAAGTTTATATTATCACACTGATGTGATATTATGCAGTACAAGTAATTATGCATTTGGTGATAAATCAAATGTATAATTTATAAAATCATTCACTGATGCTCAGGTTTTTATCTTTGTTGTGTCATCATGAGCAATAACACTTGATTTCATAAATAGACATGGGATTATATGTAATACACTTGTAACACATGTTATGAATTAATATGTGCATCCCCATTGACATTATTATATGCTAGTTAACCATGCAATACATGGACATGATTAAAATATCGTTCGATGGTATATTTACACAATTGGATCAGTATACTGCCAATGAATGATTGTTTTTCTCCATGCTTCATGCTTTTAAATTTTATATAAATGCATTATAAGTTGTTCATGAATGTATATATATTAGGCTATCTAATATATATGTATATGCTTTAATTTTGTTTACACCTGAAAGGCTATTGCATGATCTGAATTTGGAAATTACTGGGCTTTTGAGATATCAAAGCACCTGAACCCATTTACAATTCTAAAATAGTAATTGTATAAAACAAAAGGGATGGATATAATTTGTTGTTAAAGAATAGTAAATTAATTTTTTGACTTACAATCTCACTTGATTCATAATCATGGTTTATTGAATGTTTAAAATTGGCTTTTGAAGCCTCATCTCCATAAAATTACTGTTGTGCATTGCAAAAAAAAAAATCACGTATATTTTTAGTAAGACTAAACATTTGAATCAAATTTATTTTCAGGAAGCGATTGTGCTTGCTGAAGTTGTTCAGCGGGAAGGCTCCAAAAATTGCCAAATCTGCAAATATGTCTATGAGATGATGGACAAGTATGACTTCTCTTATTTACAATAATTTTTATAAATTTTATGTACTACTGCATGGGTCAGTGTGTGTATAAACATCTCTATTCTATACATTTTTATGTGTGTGTGTGTGTATATGTATATATATTTGTGTAATCTGTAACAAGAGCAATCTGTGTTGTTTTAAAATATATGTAATGTTATATGTAACATGCCACATAAATCTTGATCTTTAATCTCGGTTGTATTTATTGAAATAGTTGTTATATGAAACGTTCTATTTAAATATGTATGTTAATGCCTGTGCTAGTTAATGTTTTGAATACATATTAGCGGAATATATTTGTATTTTTGATTAATTCTGCATGTGTAATATAGGATATCTAATCAGTATATATAAGCCTGAATTAATCTGCAGGTTTATATTTTATTTGTGAATATATATATATATATATATATATATATATATATATATATATTGGGGCCTGATTTATTGAAAGTTGCATATAATTCTTTTATACCTTAGAGAGCTATAATGATATAAATACTTTAGTGCTTTGCGGCATTACAAATATTGAGATGCAACGTATATTTTGAAATGTTGAAAAACAATGGGAAAATATATTTAATTCCTTTAAATGCTAATGTTATTTAATGTGTTAAGTACTCAAAAGGTGTAATATCTTTATAAATGCATTTATGTGGAATTAACAGAAATAACCAAATAAAACATATATTTTGAGATGTATATGATACTAAATATTGTTTCCCACTACTAGTTATAAAATTCCCTTAAAAGAAAATTTTGTTATATTAAGTCATTGTGAAGTCTTCCAATAATACACCCATCAATGACAATCTCATTGGGTGTAACTAACGCCAAAGTGATGTGCACCTTTTATTTTGGTTATATGCGGTATGAGTAATTGTGGTGTTTCGACTGTATTATTGGGTCTGATTTAACTAAGGTTGCATAATAGGATTATAGCCATAGAGACAATAGCATGAATTATTCTATATTTTGAGCATATGAATAATATTGAATAAAGTTGTTCATCATGCGATCCAAGAATCATATACGATATAATTGACATAAGATGTCTACCTAAAAGGTTGTGTTTTTTGGTATAGCCAAAGCTTGGTCAAGGCATGACTAGACATGGATCTTGGAACACCATTATATATATACACACACACACACACACAAAGGGATGTTAATTTGAGTGGTAGCATATTTTAGTTTAAATTATACATTTATATTAATATAAAATTTTGATTGTCAAAAATTTGTGTTTATATTAAATAAATATAATAGGATCAGTAATTATTTATTATCTATTGTAGATATTAAATAACAAATAACTCCGATAATTTAAAATTAATCCTTAAGAAGGATAAATAGAATAAAATCAAATTTCTTTACCAACATCGAAATTTGAGGATTGTCCTCAAACAAATTAAAACGTAATTGTTTTACAAATAAAGAAGATCTAAAATGAAAGTTGAAGTGCGACTTCAACTGAATAAGATATAAATGTTATAACAATTTGCTTATACATCTCTAGTATTAGATACTAGATATGAATCACATAAATATATGTGAATTTATGGAAATTGCAAAATAAGTAGAAATCTGATCAAAGGACAACTGAAATTACGACTGGATATTGTAACACCCCGTAATTTTAACAATGCTAAAGAGGACAAATTGAACAATAATTAATTTAATATTCAGAATTAAGGGAAATAGACTATGCCATTGCACCGTCTCAAAATTCTGGTCAAGATAGACACTTGGTTTGCATAAAATGAACAACGTATGAAAAAATTATGAAGGTTTGAAGCTTGTATACGCGTAAGCGAACTATATATATATATTAAATCAGAAAATCAAATTTTCAGTTCAAAAATCAAATTTCCGTGGGCGGCAAATTTCCCACCCCAGCGGTGTCGACCCCTCAAGGGGGGTGTCGACCCATGGGTTGACCCCATAAGGGGTGTCGACCCCCCCCCCCCCCCTTATGCAGTCTGGGTAGATTAGGGTTTCGGGGTTTTGGCTATAAATATGGCCTCATTTCTCTAGTTTTCTCACACTGAAAATAATAGGGGACTAGAAGTTGTCGCTACCCGAATTGAATCAAACCTTTTTCTTCTTCTGCAATCGAGTTAATCAAGTTTAGAGTTATTCAAGTGTAGATCTGTGATTCAACATCTGTTATTCTCCTTCTATTTTTCTGGATCCAAACACTGTGAGTTTAAGTTACTTTTAGATATGAATAATTAAAAGTAAAACTTGATATGACATTAACTTGGATCTATGCCTATGACCATTTGAATCAAATCAGATATGCTATAACCTGTTTATATATGGTGTTATGGCATGATTATGATTTAGATCTAAACCTTCACCTATTTATCATGTCAGATCTGCCATTATTTCACTATTTAGATCACCTTATACTTGTCCGTATCATGTTTCTGGTTAAATTGGATCTGTTATTAGTTGGAAATCTAAACCATTGTTTAGATCATATCATGCCTGTTATGACATCCCTATTATGTTAGAATCATTTCTATTATCATATGTTCATCAGATCTGTTTTTATGTGCCTATCTTGTCATTATGCCACCATATGTTTATGTCATTATATGTCAATCTAGTTAGTATGATCATTTCTATCATCTTCCCTTCATCTTTCCCTTTTTATTTAATATAGCCTGACACTTTCGAGCCTAGACATGCCGCTGAAATATGCGAACGCATTAAACGGGGAACGAGGGAAAAACATTGAAATTGGGCATAACCTGAACAAAATGTATGAATATGAATTTGGGCATATAGTTTATTATGAACATAACTAGGTGAAAAGGGCATGAAAACCTATAACGACATAAGTAAAATTGGCTAACAATGAAATACCTAGGATTACAGTAATTAGAAACTATAACTGCGCCTAGACACAAGGTTAGATTACACTTGTGGTGGAAGTCTGCCCGGAACCACCCGACATATCCAGCGACCACAAGTGGTGAATCTAATGTGAGGGGTCTAATTGCACAAATATGAGACGTGCTAAGACACGAGGTTAAGCCTGACTTGTGGAAGAAGTCTGCCCGGAACCACCCGGCATATCCAGCATCCACAAGTGGTAGGCTTAATGTGAGGGGTCTAGCACATTACACCATAAATGGACATGGTAATGAATTGGAATACTTAACCTAATTGAATCCATAGGGATTGAATGAACATGAATTTGAATAGGGGTTAAGTGAACTTGGTTGAAACAGTGGGAATGTTAAGTATATCTAGGTAGGGTGGGTAATATTTATATATAGGCCCACAAATTTAACCGGTTGGGGTTATGTAATTAAAGATACCGTTAGGTAAGCATAACCTATGGAAATCTTAGTGGGGATAGAAGACAAAGGGGAGAGATTATATCATCTTGTGTAAGGGACCCATTTCGGTCAGTAACCCATAGAACGGTATCAAACGAGTACTCTGCCCTAGGTCGGAGTCGGGACACGCTTACTGGCTGATTGTAAGAGATTGAAACGTGGAGGACGGTGTGGGCGGTGCAAACTGACCGGGGCCATGTGCGTGCATGGTCCGGGCAGAGGGGGATAAGACGACCATGACACCTGTAGATATGGTTGTGCACATCAACGAAGGGTTGACACTTGACACATCCAACTATGGGGTCGGCACAGGGTATTTGTGGAGTAGGGAGCCGATCGATTAGGGTACTAGCTAGGGTACATCTAGACTCTGGTAAAGTTTAGGAGCCTATTAGGTTGGCTGCCTGTGGATTGTATGGGGTTAAAACCTCTCACTAGAAGTACGCCTAAGTCTACCATCTTATAGTTGTTGGGATCATCTCATTCTGATTATACTAGTATTGGTGCAGAGTAATCATTAGAGAAGCGTATACACTGTATCATGTTTACCTGTCATATCTGCCTTTTGCGATATTATCTTTCTTATCCACTTTATATGCCTATCATGATACTTTTACTTATTTATTTGCTAAAAGTAACTGGACTCGCCAGACTTTATGTCTGACCCTTTTTGTTTCCTCTTCTTTCTTCCGTTTCCCCCCGGTTCTCAGGGTGGGAATACTCAAGCTTGACCAGGATTCTGCTCTCATTTTGTTGGAGCTGCTTAGCTGTATTTCTCAAGCTCCTATCTTTGCTAATATGGCTATATTTTTTTATTTGGAGATTTTTCTTCTTTTATTTTTTACTCTAATGTTTTAAGTACAAGACAGAGTTTTTTATGATGTACTGGTTTTTATGTAATTCAGACATATAACGTTTTGAACCATGATGCTTTATGATTAATAAAGTTTTTAATTCCGCTGTTATTTTATATCTATCTTGTAATGTTTCTGTTTATCTATAACGCTTCACGAAACTTAATGCATTCTCTTAATGAGTGACATCAATGGACGTGGGGTGTCACACTTGGTATCAGAACTGAAGGTCACCAAATTGGATAAAAGTTTTTGACAATTATTTTCAAAAAGGTTTTAAAAGAAAGCATTTTCAAAAGAAAAGTCTGTTTTGAAAAACACATTCCCCAAAACCATATGTAATATCTCTCAATTTTCCGCTTGATTCCTTTTTCCTTTTTGTCTGGGAACCGATTCTTCCCAAAAGGTGTCCCCATTGCGGCTTGGTTCTGTAGGCATGTTAAAACTACGACACATGTCGAAAGGCAAGGAAGTTCCTAACCTTCATCCATAGCCGCAGCAGTTTCACCTGCAGCTAATTTTCTCGAGCTTCGTAAGGATTTCTGTGCGATGGAGGCAACTTTCGAGAAACTTGTTAGCTTGTTACACAAGTATGGTAAAAAGGAGAATAAGGAAGTTAGGGATGAGGAACACAGCCCAAGGATGAGAAAAGTGATGGCCCACGAAGGGAGCATAGATAAAGTTCAAATAAAGGTGAAAAGAAAGAAGCTAAGGTTGAGGAAACACAAAACAAGGAAGTGTGGCCCAAGAAAGGACAACAACAAAAAAAGAAGGGTGGAAAGAATGACAAGGCTAAGGATAAGAGGAAGTGTCACAATTATGGGCGAGAGGGTCACTTGGTAAAGGACTGCAAAAGAAGGAAGAATTCTTGCTTCAATTGTGGAGAGGTCGGACACTTTGCTAAGGAGTGCCTGAAGAAACAGGGACAAGGTCAAAGGGTAGGAGCTTCTGGAGGGCAGGTGCATGCTCTCGTGACCAGTGCTCTAGATAGAGGTAGGAAAATTTCGTGGAAGGTTTGATTTCTCTTTCTAGTCATCCTACTAGAACTCTTTTTGATTCTGGCGCTTCATGTAACGACCCGGATTTTTCAGCCGTTGAATTCTGAATATTTAAATTGGTTTAAATATTTTATTTGAATTATATATAGGAATATATAGGGAATTTATTTATAAAACGAAGTTTGAACGTTAATTTATAATATAATTAAAACGAGCTCGAAATCGCGCGGCAGTTCGTAATATAGAGTTTTGAACTTCAACTGAGGATACAGGATCCGATATAAGTCGGATTTCTGTGAAACAAGACACGTTGGAACCGTATTGATTATAATTTTCATATAGAAGAGAAAAATTCAGATTTCGTGTTATAATTTGTTAGTTATGTTCAAATCAAAATTTGAAATAGTCGCTATGGAAATCGCCATTTAAATATAGGCCTTTAAAATAGCCGTTTTGCAAACGGACTCAGATTCCGACGGAATCAGTTTCATTGGGACCGTATCGTTAAATTATCGTACGGTGTTGAATTGCGTGGAAAACCGATGTCGTATGTGACCACGGTAGCCGTAAACGCTCGTTCAGTGCAATTAAATCAATTCAACTGAATAAAGGAATATTAGAATGTAACTTGAACAGACGATCGAATCAGGACACGAAACCAGTTCCAGTGAGTTCGTAGCGTCAAATATAGTCAGGGTAGGTATATAGTTTGTTATTTTTAGAGATCGGCAAATTTGGTGTTCAGAAGGGCAGCGCGGTACGCGCCAAAAACAGTCTACCGGGGCAACAGTCTCAGAATGCGATGAAACTAGTGCCGTTGGGTTCGTATCGAAAAGTTATTGTTGGTGTTCGCAGTTTCAAGTTGTTTTGATTTATCTGGTGATCGTGAAAAATTTAAACGCGTGTTGATTTCTGGTTTTATAAAGGAAATTTTTTCAAACGATATCGGAATTCGACGAAACTTGTTCCATTGGGTTCAGAATACCTTTTTACATCAAGATTAGCCTTTTTATCAGTAAACAGAAGCCACTTCTATTTTCAAGTGCCGTAACAGGGGAAAAGCTATAGCGTACATTAAATTTAAGCTTTCACCGTAGAATTGTCCTCTTCTCTAGGATACAGTGACTTGTCACATTGAATTTTCTCCTTCATGTCTAAATTTGGATACATGAAAATCTCTATAGCTCTTATACTTAAATATAATGTACAAACCTATAGTATAGCATGCGAAGGATTGTCAACCTATTTCCAAAACCTTGCCGACAAAGTAAGCTGAAAAGAAATCACATGTCTACACTGTGAAAGAAAAGGACGCACGCCTATGTAGATGCTTACCCACATGGCTATATCTCTTCACATTGCCTAAAATTTCAACTCTATTCTGCAACCTATAAACTAATACACATGCTAGGACTGAACAGAAATTTAATACGCGCGTACATGATAAATTAATTAGTTAGACAGAGCCTACAACCTAACCTATTCTCCTATTTTACGTGGCCACCAAGTCTCTCACCTTATAAAACACATTGTCTCCTTCAACACTCACAGCAAGCCCATGAAGTAAAAAGAAAACGCAAGTAAAGAAAATCAAGACGAAAATAAAAACTGATTTGTTCCTTCGTCTCCTTGAATGGCTCGCGCTCGTTGTTTGGGATGCTGGAAGTTTCCAGTCGTGAGCCTAGGGCTCGGGATTGTAAACGAAGGGAAGTGAATGTGTGGAAGTAGGGATGATTTGTGACGGTGTTTCATGGCGAGCAGGGAGGAAGAAATGGTGGAAACAAGGGACGCTTGTCACTGTAGGGGGCTGAGGTGGTTTGAAACCACACAGGAGCTGCTGCTTGGATTCTCGCATGAAGAAGGGAGAGCGGAGTGAGTAGGTGGCAAGGTGAAGGGGGTTTTGATGAGAAGAGGAGTGGCAGTCTCCGCTTAGTGAAATCGAGGTGCGTGACTTCCGTTAGGCGGAAGTGAATATACGGGAATGGTGACGACGTTCGTTCTCAACGCTGATGAAAAGTCGGGTCCTGTTTGTTCAAATTGGGAAGAAGCATTTTAATGGGTAGCTGAAGCAATGCAAATGGAAAGTGATAGCGGTAAGGGGGAATGGGAAAGGTATCGGTGAAGGCTGCAAAAAAAAGGGGTCAGCGTGTTAGCAGTTAGCAAGGGACGGGAAGAAGAATTAACGGGAGGTGGTTTATGACGATCAGGATTATGGGAAAGTACGAAAATGCTATTACAGCTGCATTTCAAGATTCCCTGAAGGAGTGCACTTGAGTTGGGAGCAAACGAAGGAATGCACAAGGCACTCGAACCAATTCTCAACATCCTATCACATCCATCCCCCTTCATCCAAACTCGGAGCCATAAACAAAAACATTAAAAGGTTTTTACGTACTCAAATATCAGAAACAGATCACAGCTCTACAAAATGTTATAGCCAACGGAAGCTGGGTTCATGTGGTGACCGCATGCATGTATGGCCTTTGAAAACTGAGGTAAGTAACTTTCGACAGAAACTAGTATCCTCAATATTTTCAACTGCGGTAATCATGGATTAGGATTTATACTATCGTTAATTAAAAATTTAATAAAGCCTTAACTATTTGAAAATGAATATAAGATTTTAAAACCATCGTATATTATTCATACGTAACAAAATTGGATGCAGTTGGATCCGCGGGAGCCTTAACGACAGAAACTACGGTGTGGAACCGATATGGTCAAAGATAGAGCTACATGAATTCCATGATAAGATCAAATGCTAGTTTAATTTTAAGCGAAACAAAAGAAGAACAGTCAACTGCGAAACGAGGTGAGTAAACTCACTCGTTTAAATTATTTTATAATGTGAAATGGTTGCTTGGTTGAATAGTTGATAAATTGGTTGATATAATCATCGTTGATTGATTTATTTCACTAAGACGATATTTTTGATGTTACTAACATCTGTGGATGCAGGGAAACAGGTTGGAGGGATCCAACTGGATCCCTCGACATTTTATTTACTGTTTTATTTTGATGGTGATATATGTTATGCTACATTATCCATGGTTGAATTTGTGTGTTTGATTTACCCTGGCCTTAGGAACCTGGTATTTTAGATACCGTAAAATATCATCGAATGTGAAAAAGAAATTAGAATTTAAAAGCAGAGTTTATTTCCAAATTAGAAATAATTTCTTTTCATTGAGTGCAAATGGAAACTTATTCCATAGGGTAAACCAAGGAAAATGTTATAAATAAAGATATAGATTAAGTGGATCATGGACCATTGGATGATTAAAATATAAGTTCAAATATAAATGTATATTTGAAAGTGAATATCGGTTCTGAAACCAATATTTGAAATAGATTTGAATTTAGCAAAGTATAGAGGAAAGTTTAAAGAAAGATTTTCAATGCTTAGAAGAAAAAGAATAATAGTTTAAAACAAGGAAATATTTTGCAAAATAAAATGTATATAAAAAGGGGATTTATAGAAATCGAATTAAGTGGTTAGAAGAATGTATAGCTTATAAATATGTTTAAAGGAGAACTCGAATTGTTTAAAATAAACAGAAATTATAAATGAACAACGGAAGCGTGTGCGTCGCACACGGTATTTTATTCAAAACAACAATCATAACGCTGTTGTTATAAGAAATGTTTTTTTTTTATTTTAAACAGCGATTATAACGCTGTCTTTGTAAGAAATGCTTTTATAAAACAAAACAGCAATTTTAGCGCTGTTGTTATAATAGATGTTGTAAATCTATACAGCAATTTTAGACGCTGCTGTTATAATAAATGTCTTGGTAAATCTAAAATAGCAATTCTAACGCTGCCGTTATAATAACTGTTTTAATAGCAATCTTAATGCTATGGTTATGATAAGTGTTTTATAATGCTAGATAGCGGTTTTAACGCTGTTGTTGAAAGCAATGTTTGATTTAAAGTTGTGAGCTCTGAATGTTTCAAAGGCTCGATAGCAAGGGTTGGTTAGTGATATCGTTAATTAACGAATGATTTATGATTTAAGTCATAATAACGATGTTTATAACATCAGTAAATTCAAAGGATTTAGAAATGTTTTTCTAACCGGAATAAAAGATGTTTTCTCAATAAAGGAATTATATATTGGAAATGTTTTCCGATATTCAAGTTAGAAAATAAAAGTCATATTAAAGTTATTATATTTCGGATGCAGGGAATTATAACACCATTGTTATAATCAAGTGATTCCTGAAAAGGAAGTGGATTCATAATCGAATCCGAGAGCAACGTGAGAAAGTGTGTTAAAAGATTGGAAAGATGAACCTTGTCTATTTCGAGGTTAGAAATGTTGCTCAGTTAAGGTCTGAGAGGTAATTATACCCCAACTTGATTGACTTCGTTTTAACTAAGAAATGATTAAGGTTCGATAGTGGAAAGTGGTTAAGTGGAAACCCAATGAAGGAGATTTGGCATAGTGATGTTTATTCAAACATCTGTTTAATCAAATGAAGGAGATTTGGAAATGTTTTCCAAATGAGAATCAGAAATGTTTTCTGAATATAGAGGACAGATAATGGAAATGTTTTCCCAATGTTAATAGAATATATTTTCTAAATATATTAAATAAGGAATATAAATGAAAATGAAAAGGGAAATGAATAGATGAATGAACTAAAAGGGATAAACGTTGAATGATGGTTGGTCGATAGAATTTCCTTTTGGAAATAATATCATTGTTTGCACACCGACATGTTTTCATTTGATAGTTAAATCACCGACTATCAAAGTTTTGACCATTTTAACGTTGTTAATATGGAGAGACCGGTTGGATTATTATCCAGAGAACCACTCCATATTGGCATAAGCGTTGCGAATCAAGTATGCTGAATAAATTGAAGACGGAGTTATGCAAGGGCTATCCTGTTTACGGGTTAGTGCCTTCGGTTTGTCCAGACCCAGGACAACTTGTATGGACGAGTGTCTGACAGAGTATTTCCAAAAGGGGGTTACGTACGTTGATTCCTTCAAACGTACGAAGTTGGTGGCATAGAAGGGAAACTTCTTTAGCCTAACAATCTGAGTATTTTTGTGGGAATCAATTAGTGATTTCCGATGGATCTGACGATGTGGCATTCAAAGTGAATGATGGCCAGATGTTCTGGAAGATAATTCAAACCTCAAGCCTCACAACCCGGAATTGGACAAAAATCGGGCAGGCAGCATGGCTATGTGGGTCGCACCCATTAGGATGTATGATCACCTATCTAGAGAAATTCCATTTGTTCTTTAATCTATCGATGCTGTCCCTTATCGGGAGACGGTTGCTGATCCCAACCGTTGGTGATATACATTCGATACACTCAAGCGAAATGAGTGGTCGGTCATGTGTGGGCCGGGTTGCAAGATGTTCTTGTTGAACCCAGTGTATTTGCCTCTAGAGATACACGTTCGGAAGGTGGTCCCATACCTTGTCAAGTTGGAATCCAATCTCCAATAAGTGCCTGCGAGTTTGATTGTATATTATATATGTAGAGCGTGAGATGCAAGCGTTCTACTAGATTTTAATTACTTGTGATTAGACATTATTATAATATCAGATGATATATGATTTCCAAAGTGTTTTGGGTTATCGTAAGGTAAAAACCATCCGTGTTTATGTGTGGATTGGTCTTACGATTATCATTTCTTTTGAAAGGATTTTTGAAAGTTAAACCAATGGTTGGAGTTTACTCACACCAGTCCCATGACTGACCCAGAGTTTATTTTGTTTGTTTTCCCTAAACTCTTGGGTGCCCAAATTTGTACGGGCAGTCAAGTAGTCGGTTTTTTTCAGATTCACTTGAAGGAGCTCGAAGCAGGAGGCTTCACCAGTTAGCTATAGACTATCATATTTTCCGCTGTGTATTTTGTTGTATCTGGAAACAGGTGTTTATAACTGTTCCAGGGATAATCGTTGTGCTCTGATAATGGTATGTATATACAAATACTGATTTGTGCTTCAAAGTTATATTATCTAGTATATTTTATTCGTTCCGCTGTGAGTTTGTGATCTTCGTTTTCTTCTATTCTAATAATTCTTTCTTTCTATTTCTCATCCTCTAACTTCTTTCTAAAAATGATACGTATTTCTGTGCAATTTGAGTTGGACGTGTGGTGTTATTAGTCGACTCAAAGGGTACGGATTTGCGGGTCGTTTCATTTGGTATCAGAGCTGAAGGTTAAGTGATTACCTTGGCTCTGTGGCGTAACTCAATAGAGATGGAGTTAGTAATACTCTAGATTGAGTTTAAGAGTATATATATGAGCGCGTATTTGTAGATTTGATATAAAAATTGTTTTATATTGAGTTGGCTGGTTTGTTGAGTGGTTTATGAATTCTGGTCGATACAGGAAGTACAACCGTATCGATAGGTGTTTCTAAACTCTCGAACAGAACAAATCGACTCAGTATTGTTTTAAAATGGGTAAGTGAAATAATTTGCCCAAAAGTTATTTTGATATAAAGGGATAATTTTCTGAAATTATCGAATGTGTTGATTGTTATTACAATCAAAGGAAATTATAAAATATTGAAATGGTTATATAAAACCAAATTGAATTTGTATAAGAATAGGATATGCAAATAAGTTGAACTGAAATTTAATTCAAACCATAAATTGGAATTTAAATCCCGGATATTTTGAAAATATTCCTTGAAGTATTTTAAAGGTAATATATCATTGGTTTGAAGAGATTTTTGGGAATAAGAATGATTTTGAATGGATTTTAAAGGTGGTTAAGCACTGAAAGCACTTCAGTGACAAGAAAATAATTCTGATAATGGACTGCAGCATTATCGGTATTCATTTTCAAGTTTCTGAGTGACGAATTGCTACCATAGTAATTTGGGAATAAAAAAAAAATTGTTTGCAAAAGACAAGTTGTTTTAGAAATTCAAATGTTTTGAATTGATTTGATTATAAATATATATGATTTCAAAATAATTTGAAATGAAACCCGGGAATTTGAATTCTGAAATTTGTTAACTTGTAAAAGTTGAATAGATTGAAATGGGTCAAAAGGTATCAAGGGAATTGAAATTTAACTTAAGTTAAATGAAATCAAACTGGATTAGGGATAATCCAATTTGAAATTTAACAAAGAAAAATGTTGAGATTCGAATTATTAGTATGAACTCGACTTATGAATAAGAAAGTTGAATATATTGGATGTTGTTGAATGGGATTGAATTGGATTCAAGGATAGTAAGTGAATTGATTTAAATAGAAATCAGATTTGACTTGATAGAATTGGAATGGACTAATCAGAATTTGATTAGAGAGTTAAAGACTGGAAGTTGGACTGATTGGAAATCAGTTGGAATGGATATGCTGAGCAAATATTGAATGGAAGCAAATGCATGAGGTAGAATTGGCCCGACAAAAAGGTACATGTTTACAATATTGTTTGGGTTGATGATTTTATGAGCCTATGAGGCAAGCCACTAGGCTTTTTGATTTTCTTTTGGTTTGGAGAAGGCCTAGAAAGGCGAGTTGTTGTTGTACCGATTGAGACGTGCAGAGGAGATGCTGCCGAAATTTCTCAGAATTTAAAGTGTTAGAAAATTTTCAGAATTTTGGAAAATTTTGTTAGTAAGAATAAATTAATATTTTAATTGGAATAAATTAGTTCAGTTAAGCTGAAATTAAGAAGTAAACAAAAAGGGATTTTAGACTTAGTTAATAGGGTATGTGGCATCTTTTCCTACCTTAGCAATTTCGAGGACGAAATTATTTTAAGGGGGAAGGAATGTAACGACCCGGATTTTTCAGCCGTTGAATTCTGAATATTTAAATTGGTTTAAATATTTTATTTGAATTATATATAGGAATATATAGGGAATTTATTTATAAAACGAAGTTTGAACGTTAATTTATAATATAATTAAAACGAGCTCGAAATCGCGCGGCAGTTCGTAATATAGAGTTTTGAACTTCAACTGAGGATACAGGATCCGATATAAGTCGGATTTCTGTGAAACAAGACACGTTGGAACCGTATTGATTATAATTTTCATATAGAAGAGAAAAATTCAGATTTCGTGTTATAATTTGTTAGTTATGTTCAAATCAAAATTTGAAATAGTCGCTATGGAAATCGCCATTTAAATATAGGCCTTTAAAATAGCCGTTTTGCAAACGGACTCAGATTCCGACGGAATCAGTTTCATTGGGACCGTATCGTTAAATTATCGTACGGTGTTGAATTGCGTGGAAAACCGATGTCGTATGTGACCACGGTAGCCGTAAACGCTCGTTCAGTGCAATTAAATCAATTCAACTGAATAAAGGAATATTAGAATGTAACTTGAACAGACGATCGAATCAGGACACGAAACCAGTTCCAGTGAGTTCGTAGCGTCAAATATAGTCAGGGTAGGTATATAGTTTGTTATTTTTAGAGATCGGCAAATTTGGTGTTCAGAAGGGCAGCGCGGTACGCGCCAAAAACAGTCTACCAGGGCAACAGTCTCAGAATGCGATGAAACTAGTGCCGTTGGGTTCGTATCGAAAAGTTATTGTTGGTGTTCGCAGTTTCAAGTTGTTTTGATTTATCTGGTGATCGTGAAAAATTTAAACGCGTGTTGATTTTTGGTTTTATAAAGGAAATTTTTTCAAACGATATCGGAATTCGACGAAACTTGTTCCATTGGGTTCAGAATACCTTTTTACATCAAGATTAGCCTTTTTATCAGTAAACAGAAGCCACTTCTATTTTCAAGTGCCGTAACAGGGGAAAAGCTATAGCGTACATTAAATTTAAGCTTTCACCGTAGAATTTTCCTCTTCTCTAGGATACAGTGACTTGTCACATTGAATTTTCTCCTTCATGTCTAAATTTGGATACATGAAAATCTCTATAGCTCTTATACTTAAATATAATGTACAAACCTATAGTATAGCATGCGAAGGATTGTCAACCTATTTCCAAAACCTTGCCGACAAAGTAAGCTGAAAAGAAATCACATGTCTACACTGTGAAAGAAAAGGACGCACGCCTATGTAGATGCTTACCCACATGGCTATATCTCTTCACATTGCCTAAAATTTCAACTCTATTCTGCAACCTATAAACTAATACACATGCTAGGACTGAACAGAAATTTAATACGCGCGTACATGATAAATTAATTAGTTAGACAGAGCCTACAACCTAACCTATTCTCCTATTTTACGTGGCCACCAAGTCTCTCACGTTATAAAACACATTGTCTCCTTCAACACTCACAGCAAGCCCATGAAGTAAAAAGAAAACGCAAGTAAAGAAAATCAAGACGAAAATAAAAACTGATTTGTTCCTTCGTCTCCTTGAATGGCTCGCGCTCGTTGTTTGGGATGCTGGAAGTTTCCAGTCGTGAGCCTAGGGCTCGGGATTGTAAACGAAGGGAAGTGAATGTGTGGAAGTAGGGATGATTTGTGACGGTGTTTCATGGCGAGCAGGGAGGAAGAAATGGTGGAAACAAGGGACGCTTGTCACTGTAGGGGGCTGAGGTGGTTTGAAACCACACAGGAGCTGCTGCTTGGATTCTCGCATGAAGAAGGGAGAGCGGAGTGAGTAGGTGGCAAGGTGAAGGGGGTTTTGATGAGAAGAGGAGTGGCAGTCTCCGCTTAGTGAAATCGAGGTGCGTGACTTCCGTTAGGCGGAAGTGAATATACGGGAATGGTGACGACGTTCGTTCTCAACGCTGATGAAAAGTCGGGTCCTGTTTGTTCAAATTGGGAAGAAGCATTTTAATGGGTAGCTGAAGCAATGCAAATGGAAAGTGATAGCGGTAAGGGGGAATGGGAAAGGTATCGGTGAAGGCTGCAAAAAAAAGGGGTCAGCGTGTTAGCAGTTAGCAAGGGACGGGAAGAAGAATTAACGGGAGGTGGTTTATGACGATCAGGATTATGGGAAAGTACGAAAATGCTATTACAGCTGCATTTCAAGATTCCCTGAAGGAGTGCACTTGAGTTGGGAGCAAACGAAGGAATGCACAAGGCACTCGAACCAATTCTCAACATCCTATCACATCCATCCCCCTTCATCCAAACTCGGAGCCATAAACAAAAACATTAAAAGGTTTTTACGTACTCAAATATCAGAAACAGATCACAGCTCTACAAAATGTTATAGCCAACGGAAGCTGGGTTCATGTGGTGACCGCATGCATGTATGGCCTTTGAAAACTGAGGTAAGTAACTTTCGACAGAAACTAGTATCCTCAATATTTTCAACTGCGGTAATCATGGATTAGGATTTATACTATCGTTAATTAAAAATTTAATAAAGCCTTAACTATTTGAAAATGAATACAAGATTTTAAAACCATCGTATATTATTCATACGTAACAAAATTGGATGCAGTTGGATCCGCGGGAGCCTTAACGACAGAAACTACGGTGTGGAACCGATATGGTCAAAGATAGAGCTACATGAATTCCATGATAAGATCAAATGCTAGTTTAATTTTAAGCGAAACAAAAGAAGAACAGTCAACTGCGAAACGAGGTGAGTAAACTCACTCGTTTAAATTATTTTATAATGTGAAATGGTTGCTTGGTTGAATAGTTGATAAATTGGTTGATATAATCATCGTTGATTGATTTATTTCACTAAGACGATATTTTTGATGTTACTAACATCTGTGGATGCAGGGAAACAGGTTGGAGGGATCCAACTGGATCCCTCGACATTTTATTTACTGTTTTATTTTGATGGTGATATATGTTATGCTACATTATCCATGGTTGAATTTGTGTGTTTGATTTACCCTGGCCTTAGGAACCTGGTATTTTAGATACCGTAAAATATCATCGAATGTGAAAAAGAAATTAGAATT
Organism: Allium sativum; assembly: GCA_030737875.1. Lineage (NCBI taxonomy): Eukaryota > Viridiplantae > Streptophyta > Magnoliopsida > Asparagales > Amaryllidaceae > Allium > Allium sativum. The sequence goes on along the minus strand of CM060918.1, from coordinate 488,533,327 downwards.
TAAAAGCAGAGTTTATTTCCAAATTAGAAATAATTTCTTTTCATTGAGTGCAAATGGAAACTTATTCCATAGGGTAAACCAAGGAAAATGTTATAAATAAAGATATAGATTAAGTGGATCATGGACCATTGGATGATTAAAATATAAGTTCAAATATAAATGTATATTTGAAAGTGAATATCGGTTCTGAAACCAATATTTGAAATAGATTTGAATTTAGCAAAGTATAGAGGAAAGTTTAAAGAAAGATTTTCAATGCTTAGAAGAAAAAGAATAATAGTTTAAAACAAGGAAATATTTTGCAAAATAAAATGTATATAAAAAGGGGATTTATAGAAATCGAATTAAGTGGTTAGAAGAATGTATAGCTTATAAATATGTTTAAAGGAGAACTCGAATTGTTTAAAATAAACAGAAATTATAAATGAACAACGGAAGCGTGTGCGTCGCACACGGTATTTTATTCAAAACAACAATCATAACGCTGTTGTTATAAGAAATGTTTTTTTTTTATTTTAAACAGCGATTATAACGCTGTCTTTGTAAGAAATGCTTTTATAAAACAAAACAGCAATTTTAGCGCTGTTGTTATAATAGATGTTGTAAATCTATACAGCAATTTTAGACGCTGCTGTTATAATAAATGTCTTGGTAAATCTAAAATAGCAATTCTAACGCTGCCGTTATAATAACTGTTTTAATAGCAATCTTAATGCTATGGTTATGATAAGTGTTTTATAATGCTAGATAGCGGTTTTAACGCTGTTGTTGAAAGCAATGTTTGATTTAAAGTTGTGAGCTCTGAATGTTTCAAAGGCTCGATAGCAAGGGTTGGTTAGTGATATCGTTAATTAACGAATGATTTATGATTTAAGTCATAATAACGATGTTTATAACATCAGTAAATTCAAAGGATTTAGAAATGTTTTTCTAACCGGAATAAAAGATGTTTTCTCAATAAAGGAATTATATATTGGAAATGTTTTCCGATATTCAAGTTAGAAAATAAAAGTTATATTAAAGTTATTATATTTCGGATGCAGGGAATTATAACACCATTGTTATAATCAAGTGATTCCTGAAAAGGAAGTGGATTCATAATCGAATCCGAGAGCAACGTGAGAAAGTGTGTTAAAAGATTGGAAAGATGAACCTTGTCTATTTCGAGGTTAGAAATGTTGCTCAGTTAAGGTCTGAGAGGTAATTATACCCCAACTTGATTGACTTCGTTTTAACTAAGAAATGATTAAGGTTCGATAGTGGAAAGTGGTTAAGTGGAAACCCAATGAAGGAGATTTGGCATAGTGATGTTTATTCAAACATCTGTTTAATCAAATGAAGGAGATTTGGAAATGTTTTCCAAATGAGAATCAGAAATGTTTTCTGAATATAGAGGACAGATAATGGAAATGTTTTCCCAATGTTAATAGAATATATTTTCTAAATATATTAAATAAGGAATATAAATGAAAATGAAAAGGGAAATGAATAGATGAATGAACTAAAAGGGATAAACGTTGAATGATGGTTGGTCGATAGAATTTCCTTTTGGAAATAATATCATTGTTTGCACACCGACATGTTTTCATTTGATAGTTAAATCACCGACTATCAAAGTTTTGACCATTTTAACGTTGTTAATATGGAGAGACCGGTTGGATTATTATCCAGAGAACCACTCCATATTGGCATAAGCGTTGCGAATCAAGTATGCTGAATAAATTGAAGACGGAGTTATGCAAGGGCTATCCTGTTTACGGGTTAGTGCCTTCGGTTTGTCCAGACCCAGGACAACTTGTATGGACGAGTGTCTGACAGAGTATTTCCAAAAGGGGGTTACGTACGTTGATTCCTTCAAACGTACGAAGTTGGTGGCATAGAAGGGAAACTTCTTTAGCCTAACAATCTGAGTATTTTTGTGGGAATCAATTAGTGATTTCCGATGGATCTGACGATGTGGCATTCAAAGTGAATGATGGCCAGATGTTCTGGAAGATAATTCAAACCTCAAGCCTCACAACCCGGAATTGGACAAAAATCGGGCAGGCAGCATGGCTATGTGGGTCGCACCCATTAGGATGTATGATCACCTATCTAGAGAAATTCCATTTGTTCTTTAATCTATCGATGCTGTCCCTTATCGGGAGACGGTTGCTGATCCCAACCGTTGGTGATATACATTCGATACACTCAAGCGAAATGAGTGGTCGGTCATGTGTGGGCCGGGTTGCAAGATGTTCTTGTTGAACCCAGTGTATTTGCCTCTAGAGATACACGTTCGGAAGGTGGTCCCATACCTTGTCAAGTTGGAATCCAATCTCCAATAAGTGCCTGCGAGTTTGATTGTATATTATATATGTAGAGCGTGAGATGCAAGCGTTCTACTAGATTTTAATTACTTGTGATTAGACATTATTATAATATCAGATGATATATGATTTCCAAAGTGTTTTGGGTTATCGTAAGGTAAAAACCATCCGTGTTTATGTGTGGATTGGTCTTACGATTATCATTTCTTTTGAAAGGATTTTTGAAAGTTAAACCAATGGTTGGAGTTTACTCACACCAGTCCCATGACTGACCCAGAGTTTATTTTGTTTGTTTTCCCTAAACTCTTGGGTGCCCAAATTTGTACGGGCAGTCAAGTAGTCGGGTTTTTTCAGATTCACTTGAAGGAGCTCGAAGCAGGAGGCTTCACCAGTTAGCTATAGACTATCATATTTTCCGCTGTGTATTTTGTTGTATCTGGAAACAGGTGTTTATAACTGTTCCAGGGATAATCGTTGTGCTCTGATAATGGTATGTATATACAAATACTGATTTGTGCTTCAAAGTTATATTATCTAGTATATTTTATTCGTTCCGCTGTGAGTTTGTGATCTTCGTTTTCTTCTATTCTAATAATTCTTTCTTTCTATTTCTCATCCTCTAACTTCTTTCTAAAAATGATACGTATTTCTGTGCAATTTGAGTTGGACGTGTGGTGTTATTAGTCGACTCAAAGGGTACGGATTTGCGGGTCGTTTCACTTCACATTCATTTATACTTAGTTCTGTGGTTGAGTCTCTACACTTAAATACTAGTATGGTAGTGGATCCCGTAGTTGTCTCAAACCCCATTGGTGATTCGGCTCATTTGTCCATGATTTGTCAAGGTTTGAGAATATCTGTGTTAGGCGTCGAGTTTAAGTGTGATGCATATGTGCTCGGTTTTATGGGCTATGGTTTGATTCTAGGGATAGATTGGATAACCATGTATGGTGCAATTCTAGATTGTGAGAGGGGGTTGTTAGGCTTCTGACTTGTCATGGCAGGACCCTCGGGATTTCTTGTGACCTGCAAGGATCTGTCATGCTTAGTTCTCTATAGTCTCTAGATGCATCTATCGATGATCTGCAATCTGTTCCAGTAGTCCAAAATTATCCAAATGTTTTTAATGAGGTACAGGGCTTACCTCTGAGGCATGAGATTGATTTTCGTATATATATTTGGTGGTCAATGCAAAGCTAGTTGCATTACATGTGCGTCATATGGCTCCAAGGGAAAGGAGGGAGCACAGCAAGCAAGTAAGGGAGCTACTTGAGAAAGAATTCATTAGGTGAAGCATATCTGAATGGGGTGCTCCAGTAGTATTCGCAACTAATGTGGATAGTTCGCTTCGCTTATGTATAGACTATAGGGAATTGAATAAACTCACCAATAAGAACAGGACCCACTCTTGAGGATAGATGATTTGTTTGACTAGCTTGTTGGTGCATCAGTATTCTCTCAGTTAGACTTGACCACGGGGTTTCATCGGTTGAGGGTGGCCGAGGACAGTATAGATAAGACCATTTTTAGGACTCTAGATGGTTTCTTTGAATGGCTAGTTATGCCTTTTGGGTTGATAAATGCACCCGCCTATTTTGTTGATCTGATGAGTAGGATGTTTCGGGAGTTTCTAAATAAATTTGTCATGGTCTTTGTTGATGATATCTTGATCTTCTCAAAGAGCGAAGAAGAACATGCCCAACATTTGAGAGAAGTTTTGAAAACTCTCCGTGCGCACCAGCTTAAGGCAAAGTTTTCCAAATGCCATTTTTGAAAAAAAAAAAAGGTGAGATTCCTAGGGCATGTGGTTTCCAAAGATGGGATAGAAATAGATCCCGCAATGGTAGTTGCAGTTCAAGATTGGCAAATTCCGAAAATGCAATGGAGGTGAGAAGCTTTCTTAGACTGGCAGGCTATTATAGGAAGTTCGTTAAGGACTTCGCAAAGATATCAGCCCCACTCACCAAGCTGACGAAGAAGAATCTGACATTTTCATGGGATATAGATTATGATGTTGCTTTCCAACGATTGAAGAGGGCTTTAACAACTGCCCCAGTCTTGACCATTCCCGATGGGGAGAAAGTTTTTGCAGTATACACTAATGTATGTGGTACAGGGCTTGGTGCGGTTCTGATGTAAGAGGGAAAGGTAGTATGTTATGAGGGTAGACAACTTAGGGTTCATGAGAAGAATTACCCTACCCATGATTTAGAGCTAGCTGCCATAGTATTCGCACTTAAAACATGGCGTCATTATTTGCTTGGAGAGAAGTTCGAGTTGTACACCGATCATAAATCTCTCAAGTACTTGTTTTCGTACAAGGATCTTAATTTAAGGCAATAAAGGTGGATGGAGTTCCTAGCTTCTTATGATTTTGAGATTGCTTATACCCCTGGCAAGAGTAATGTGATAGCAGACGCACTGAGAAGGAAGAGGATGACCCTAAGTCCTCTGTTTGTGGAAAGGAAAAGCTTGGAGTTCATATCGACTTTTGACTTTAGACCCTACAACGAGTTATTTCCTGGTTTGTTTGTATTGATAGAGATACGACCTACTCTTATGGATCAGATAGGAGCTTAGCAGTGAGATGATCCACAGATTTCAGACTTCTTGGATAGGCTCAGTAAAGGGGAGACATCTAGTCACCTCAATAGATATTCGATAGACGATAAAGGGTGGTTGCGACGAGATGGAAGGCTTTGTGTTCCCCAAACTGGAAGTTTATTAAAGACAATACTAGAAGAAGCCCATCATTCTAAGATGACTATTCATCCCGGTGGTGATAAGATGTATAAGGATATGAAGAGGGTTTTCTTTTGGGTTGGGATGAAGAAGGATGTGGCAGAGTTTGTTTCTCAATGTTTGGTTTGTCAGCAAGTTAAAGCTGAGCAAAAGAAGCCCAGTGGTTTACTTCATCCTTTGGAGGTTCCACAGTGGAAGTGGGAGAGCGTCTCTATGGATTTCATAGATGGCTTTCCTAGATCAAAGAAAGGCAACACCAGTATTTGGGTTGTAGTAGACAGACTTACTAAGAGCGCTCGTTTCATTCCAGTTAAGAGTAAGAGGACGACAGCATAGTTGGCAGCAGTTTACGTTCGTGAGACAGTCTGTCTTCATGGAGTTCCTACCAGCATTGTAAGTGATCGTGACCCTATCTTCACCAGTGAATTTTGGAGGAGCTTGAAAGAAGCATTAGGTACACAGTTGTGTTTGAGCACTGCTAATCATCCTCAGACCGATGGACAGACGGAGAGGGTGAACAGAGTTCTAGAGGGTCTTTTAAGGCTGTATCCTAGACTTCGGAGGGACTTGGGAAGAGCATCCTCCTTTAGTAGAGTTCGCCTACAACAACAGTTATCAAGCTAGCATTGGCATGGCACCCTTCGAAGCATTATATGGACGACCCTGTAAATCACCAATTTGTTGGTGGGAATTTACAGAAAGGCTATTACTTGGACCAGATATGGTTAGAGAAACGTCAAAGAAGATTGATCTTATTAGACGACGAACGAAGACCGCTCAAGATAGGCAGAAATCATACGCAGACAAGAGAAGGACTGACATTGAATTTGAAGTAGGATACATGGTTTTCATTAAGGTGTCACCATTGAGGAATGTGGTTCGCTTTGGATCTGTAGGGAAATTGGCACCAAGATTTGTAGGGCCATTTCCCATAACAGAAAGGATTGGCCAAATGGTCTAAAGAGTAAAGCTACCAGAGAGACTATCCGGCGTTCATGATGTTTTCCACGTTACTCATTTACGGAAGTGCTTACATGATAACGCGGAAGTAGTTGAGCCGAGTATATTGGAGGAAGTATAGGTGGAACGGGAGGAGACAGTCAGACGAGTTCCTTCCAGTATTCCTGGATCAGAAGTTAAGAAGCTACGCAATAGAGAAGTCATGTCGATGAAAGTTCAGTGGGGAGATGACCCAGAGGATGCGACTTGGGAGACCGAAGACAAGATTCTTGCTTCATACCCTTTTCTCTTCGAGGGTATGTTCTTAACTCCTTTTCCAAAGCTTTTATTCTTGCTTGTTTCTATCATTTAAGTATATCCTATCGATCAAATCTTCGACCTTTAGGTAGGAATCCCATGAATGTAAACATGTGTTTGAGACATGTTATGTTTGATGGATGCAAGTGTTTGCTAGTGGTTGCTCGTGGATGCATATACACATACATTAGGCACTAGATCGGCTCAATCACTCTCATACTGCATATGGATGTTTGTGCATTTTTCTTCTTTTAATGGATGGAAATGGATCTATCATCATATGGATGTTGCATTTGGGCGGATGATTGTGCACACATATAGAACTTACATGTTATAATAGGATTGTTGCATACATGTTGGATTCATGGCACTAACATACATTGCATTAAGGAGGTCGACCGAATAAGTGGAGTGCCTGATCTTCGCATTAGCATAAGGACATATACACACACCTTTGCATATGTTCATACAAGCATTAGAAGTCTTTAAGGAAAATGGATGCCTATGATTGGTATATGAGTAGATGGATGTGGTGGTATGATATACATTCTTCTTAACTAGGAGATTTCGGGGACGAATTCCTTTGAGTAGGGGACAGCGCCATTGCGTCCGCCTCGAAATTCTAATCAAGATAGACTCTTAGCTTGCGTAAAGAGGAAACCGTATGAAGAAGTTATAAGGTTTGAAGTTTGTATACGCGTAAGAGAATTATATATATATATATATAATTACATCAGAAAATTAAATTTTTAGTTCAAAAATCGAATTTCCGTGGGCAGCAAATTTCCCGCCCCACGGCTGTCGACCCCTTAAGGGGGGTGTCGACCCCTGGGTCGACCTCTCAAGGGGTGTCGACCCATGGGTCGACCCCCCTGCGGCAGTCTGGGCAAATTAGGGTTTCGGGGTATTAGCTATAAATATGGCCTTATTTCTCTAGTTTTCTCACACTGAAAATAATGAAGGACTAGATAATGTCACTGCCCAGAATGAGTCAAACCTTTTTCTTCTTCTGCAATTGAATTAATCAAGTTTAGAGTTATTCAAGTGTAGATGTGTGATTCAATATATATTATTCTCCTTCTGTTTTTCTAGATCCAGACACTGCGGGTTTAAGTTACTTTTAGTTCTAAATAATTAAGAGTAAAACTTGATATGACATTAACTTGGATCTATGCCTATGACAATTTGAATCAAATCAGATCTGCTATAACCTGTGTATCTATGATGTTATGGCATGATTATGATTTAAATCTAAACCTTCACCTATTTATCATGTCAGATCTGCCATTGTTTCACTATTTAGATCACCTTATACTTGTCCCTATTATGTTTGTGGCTAAATTGAATTTGTTATTAGTTGGATATCTAAACCATTGTTTAAATCTTATCATGCCAGTTATGATATCCCTATTATGTTAGAATCAGTTCTATTATCATATGTTCATCGGATCTATTCTTATGTGCCTATCTTGTCATTATGCTATTATATGTTTATGCCATTATATATCAATCTAGTTAGTATGATCATTTCTATCGTCTTCCCTTCATCTTTCCCTTTTTATTTTATATAGCCTAGCTCTTATCGAGCCTAGGCATGCCATTGAAATATGCGAATGCATTAATCAGGGAACGAGGGGAAAAACATTGAAATTAGGTATAATTTGTAATTGGGAATTTGGGCATAACCTGAATAAAATGTATGAATACGAATTTGGGCATATAGTTTATTTTGAACATAACTTGGGGAAAAGGGCATGAAAACCTATAACGACATAGGTAAAATTGGCTAATAATGAAATGCCTAGGATTACAGTAATCAGAAATCGTAACTGCGCCTAGATACGTTGTTAGATTACACTTGTGGTGGAAGTCTGCCCATAACCACCCGGCATATCCAGCGACCACAAGTGGTGAATCTAATTTGAGGGGTCTAAGTGCACAAATACGAGACGTGTTAAGACATGAGGTTAAGCCTGACTTGTGGAAGAAGTCTACCCGGAATCGCCCGACATATCCAGCATCCACAAGAATTAGGCTTAATGTGAGGGGTCTAGCACATTATAACCATAAATGGACATGGTAATGAATTGGAATACTTAACCTAGTTGAATCCATAGGGATTGTATGAACATGAATTTGAATAGGGGTTAAGTGAACTTGGTTACAACAGTGTGAAGGTTAAGTATATCTGGGTATGGTTGGTAATATTTATATATAGGCCCACAAATTTAACCGGTTGGGGTTATGTAATTAAAGACACTGTTAAGTAAACATAACCTGTGGAAATCCCAATGGGGATACAAGAAAAAGGGGAGAGCTTGTATCATCTTGTGTGGGGGACCCTTTTCTATCAGCAACCCATAGAACGGTATCAAACGAGTACTCCGCCCTAGGTCGGAGTTGAGACATGCTTACTGAACTGGTTGTAAGAAATCCAAACGTGGAGGACGGTGTGGGCGGCGCAAACCGACCGAGACCATGTGCATGCATGGTCCGAGTAGAAGGGGATAAGACAACAATGACACCTGTAGATATGGTTGTGCTCATCAATGAAGGGTTGCCACTTTAGGAAGTGATACATCCTACTGTGGGGCTGGCACAGGGTATCTACGGAGTAGGGAGATGATCGGTTGGGGTAGTAGTTAGGGTACATCTAGACTCTAGTAAAGTTTAGGTGCCTGTTAGGTTAGGCTGTCTATGGAATGTATGGGGTTAAAACCTCTCACCAGAAGTACGCCTATGTCTACCATCTTATTGTTGTTGGGATCATCTCATTCTGGTTATACTAGTATTGGTGCAGAGTAATCAATAGAGAAGGGTATACACTCTACCATGTTTACCTTGTCATACCTTCCTTTTGCGATATTATCTTTCTTATCCACTTTATATGCCTACCATGATACTTTTACTTATTTATTTGCTAAAAGTAACTGGACTCGCCAGACTTTATGTCTGACCCTTTTTGTTTCCTCTTCTTTCTTCCGTTTTCCCCCAGGTTCTCAGGATGGAAATACTCATGCTTGACCAGGATTCTGCTATCATTTTGTTGGAGCTGCTTAGATGTATTGCTCAAGCTCCTATCTTTGCTACTATGGCTAGGTTTTTTTATTCAAGGATTTTTCTTCTTTTATTTTGTACTATGATGTTTTAAGTACAAGACATAGGTTTTTATGATGTACTGGTTTTTATGTAATTCAGACATATGATGTTTTGAACCACGATGCTTTATGATTTATAAAGTTTTTAATTCCGCTGCTATTTTAAATGTATCTTATAATGTTTCCGTTTCTGTTTACGTATAACGCTTCATGAAACTTAATGCATTCTCTTGATGAGTGATATTAACGGACGTGGTGTGTCACAGATATGAAGCAAATGTTGCTGGATTATCTATAGGAAGTTGCTTTTTATCCTATGTACTAGCTTAATTGAATAGTCAAAATATTATGAAATTCCATTTAAAATAAATGTTATTACGAATCTTGTTTAGACAAGCTTGAATTTCATTTGTAATAAGAGAACAATTGTTATTCAATCTATTTAAATGAAGTACCTAATGGAATTTGACAAATAGTTAATGATCTTTGTAAATTGTTAACTGTGATGTGCTTGACATAAACACTGAGTGGATTGAATTTAATAATTTTACTCTAGCACACCTTTAGCATTGTTAGTTAGCCAATATAAACAAGAAAAGCATATCAAAACTCCTTAATGATGGAATTTTGAAATCATTTGATTTCGAATCTCATAAAGAATGCAAATCTTGTTTATTACGCAAAATAACTGAATCACCTTCACTTGACACAATAAATAGATGATAAGTATTGGGTCTCGTACATAATGATGTATATGGAGCAATGAATGTATATGCTAGAGGCAGGTTTTGTTACTAAATTATATCCACTGATGATGTCATTAGATATAGATATGTGTATCTTATGAAACACAAATCAGAATCTTTTGAAAAGTTCAAAGAATTCAAAAATGAAGTTCAAAACCAGTTTTTTAGAAAATAATTTTTCTTCGAACAGATCGAGAGAATACTTTAAACCAATAAATTTAATGACTATCCAAATGAGTTTGGAATTGTTTCACAACTCACTCCACCTAGAACACTATACTGAAATGGTGGGTCTGAAAGGAGAAATTGCACCTTATGGGATATGGTACGATCAATGATAAGTCATATAGATCTTCAAATGAACTAAGTTTAGAACAATTGCATTTAATCCTACTAAAATGAGTGTGAAGATGACATACAAGATATAGACTAGGAAATGTAATAGTGTGTCTAATGTGAAGATTCGGGATGTAAGGCGTTTATTAAACGTCCTTCCTTTGATAAGATTGGACCGAAATCAGATAACTGTTTTGTGGAATATCCCTAAGAAACAAATGGATATTATCTCTATAAATTCTCTAAGAATAAAACATTTATTGCTCGAATTGGTATACTTTATTATGGAGATCCAGTCTCTAAGATACTGATGGAAATGAAATAGAACTCGAAATGTCTCGAAAACCACAAAGTACCATTGAATCTTGTACATATAAGAAATTGAGTGGGAGTGACACAATCATTCTAATGTTATATATTGATGACACATTAATTATTGTGAATAATTTTAGTTTTAAAACAAGAAATAGATACTGATTCTAAGAAAGAAAATGTTTAGATTAAGAAGTTCATAATTGAACTTAATTCATTGCTGATCCAATGATTTACATTGCGATAACAATCTGGTCATTGCTCAGGCCTAAAACCGTAAACTCACTATTGATCCAAAGATATATTTAAGAAATATAATTCTAATGTAAAGTTGTTCACAAAGGAATTAAACTTATCTGCAAAGTTGCAAAAATTGTAATATTGCAGACCTACTGAATTAAACTCTATCGCAGCAGAAGTTTAATAGCCACACTAGTTTCATGAGTATATGATACATGAATGATTGACTCTGAATGCAAGTGGGAGATTGTTAGAGTTTATTCCCTAGAGGCAATCCATTTGATGTGATTAATAACCTTGTTGATGTTATTGTTTTATTTGGAATAAGAATATATTTTGTTATGTTATATTTACTGCGTAATATAAATATTAACATAATAAAAGTCCTTAGAATGATAATACGAAATAATATAGTTTGAGTAAGACTTGAACTTGAGATTATATAATATATTAAGTATTACCATTCTTAAGTGTCCCTAGTCAAGTTTTATTGTTTATATTGGACAACAATAAAATACAGAAACTAATATGTTGATTGACTGATGATCACATCTCATTGATCATTAATATATGTGACATTAATGTCAATACATAAATATGTGTTGGAGAATAGCGTATTGTGCTGACCCACCATGAGAAAACTACATGGAACATAATTAACAGTATCATTAGTTATTCTCATAGTGACAGTGATGTAATGGTCCTCAGACCTGAAATCATTATAATTTTATTCGAGGATATTTGTGTTTTGATATCATCAAAAGTTACTTGTAACAAAGTAGATGATAAAGGTGATTATTGGATTCATCTCAAGTCGAATGAAAATTATGAAAGATCTAGAAGAAATTTAACGCTACGATATACTCGTAGTGATATCCATGGGCTTCTTGATTGAGTGAGACTGTGAAATTGCATGGCCCTTCTCAAATATTAATTTGTTTAAAACAGTCTACTCATCGATCAAGATAAACAGATTAAATTATAAAGAGGGTGATACATTCTGTGCCTCGAGTTTAATTCTGGATATACTGATTAGAAGGATTATATTACATTGAGACACTGATCACAAAAGGTTGTATCGAATCGTTAATTGATCTTATTATAACTTGGGTAGCAGCGATGTATTACTAGATGTCACTCACTGTTTATAATTTAAAAATGAATTAAATTATTGCCAACATTGTAATAACCTAGAGGGCCACACAACTAGAACGTTACAGAGGAGAAATTATTTTCTTTGGGTCAAATAAAACATCAATTTGTTAATATTTAATTTGAAGTTGGAATTAATATACGGGTCGGTACCTATTCTATGGAGAAGTTTTAAATTTAAAAATGATATTTATTTTCCCTCTTTTAAATATACACGTGTAGACCTAGTGACAGATATTCATTCAGTCAAAACAGAAAACTGACCCAATATAAATTTATTTTTCTAAAACCCTAGAAACCAATAGCGGCGGCTAGTACCGCTTTCTCCCCTTTCCTTCTAAATTCGATTGAAAAAGAAATCGTTCTTGTGGACTCCTCTAGGGCACGACAAATGACGGGCTCTCGATTCGATGCATCAATCATCGTTCGATTCGAGTTTCTTCTGGCTTTTTTCAAAGATTTGACGCTGCAAGTATAAGTCCTAACGTATATCAATTTTGGTTTACTTTTATTGCATAGATCCGTGATTTAAACATGTTAAATTGTTAAAAACCTTGATGCCAATTTGATCGACTATATCCAACATATTAATGGTGGTAAGTAAAGGAGTGAAAATGGAGAAGAAAGGTTGATTAAAAAATCGAAATCAACCCCATTTTATAGTATCCCAAAGATTGCAACGTTTCTGAATCGTTTCAAACAGTGGAAAGACACTTCCTTTGAAAACTGAAAATCTAACAGTTATATGTCGACATGTCTAATTATATATGTTGATATATGTATAATATTTTGAGTTCTTAAAACTATTTTTCAAGTGTTTAAAGATATATATTATTATGGAAATTCTTGAATTAAAACTAAGTAATCTAAATGAACATTCTAAAGTGTAAAGTCATACAGAAACATAATAATATATTATATAAACATATTTATAAAGTTATTCTAAAGAGTCAATGCAGGATAAACAAACGAAGGATTGTAATACAATGGAGAAAGAGAAATGTGCAAAGCAACTTCCTGTTATTTTGAAAATCTTGCTAGAGAATGAAAAAAAGGATGATAATGCTCAACTGGATATGGATCCAATATTAAGTATTGGTATGCCCTACTTTGTTGGCATAAGCTCAAATGACACATATGCTTTGGATCAACTTCAAGCTATTATACAACAGGATGATCAACATCAGCAACCCAACTAAATTGAAAATAGAATTTTTTGAATTTGAAATAATGTGGGGGTCAAAAAGCCAAAATAAGTGATTCATTCGAAGTCGCGGTATTTTTTCCACTCAATATTGGGATCTATGCCAGGTGACACAAACCTCGTGTGGGGCTAAGAGTTTTCATTTCCCAGATAAAATTAATTTCGCAAGTATAACGAAAGAAAAATTGTTCTATTCCTAGTTCTAAAAAAGAGGGAAAATAATAATGTTCTGTCGAATCACACATATAATCCTTCCTACAGGTACCTGTTCCTTTCATTTCATTTATCCAGTCCTTGTCTTGTATCTTATTCCTTTGATTTTGTATACCCTGTTTTTATTTTCCTCGAAATGAACGTTCCTTTCCTCCGCATGCAGGAAAGGAATAAATTAATCAAATTATGAGCATGTAAGGGGTTATTTCTTAGTTTCGTCGATCAAAAACAAGCAAGAGGTGGAATACCACAAAGAGAAAGCCCTTTCCCGATGAGAGGAAACCAAAGCTCTCATTTTCTGTTGAGTAGCAGTTCGGGTAGGCTCGAGGCATTTTCTCTACCCCTTCTTACCCAGATGGAGAACTTGTAACACCCTGTGAATTCTATAACTATGAAATTCACAAATTAAAGTATAATTAATTTCAAATCAAAGAACTAAGGGAAACAGGATACGCCATTGCGTTCGTCTCGGAAAAATACGCGAAATAGAGTCCGAGTTTTCGAAAAACGGAGTCCGTATGAAGAAGATATAGCCTCCGAAAGTTTTTGAATTAAGTTTAAAATTCGAACAGCTCAGAAAAACAAGTTTAAAAAAAAAAAATCGGGCCCAATTGGCCAGGGCGGGAAAATTCCCGCCTAAGACACCCAGGTCGACTGGGCTGTCGACCTGGTCTAGCCAGGTCGACAGGGCTGTCGACCTGGTCCAGACCCAGGTCGAACCCAGTCCACCCTGGCTGGCCTAGTCTATGTTGGTCGATTTTCAGAAGCATGCTTTGTCATTAGGGCTAGGTGGCAGGCTCTAATTGGTCTCTCTTTCGAATGAATGGCTACGATCAATCCAAGCAACATCGATGGTCCTAATCAGTTCATAAACTCTATAAAAATGACCCTAGACTCAACCTAACCTATTCATTCAAAAATAAGAACAAAGCCATCATGCTGCTGAGGAACGACTAGGAGTAGCCACCAATTTGGGAGAAGACTAGGAGGAAAATTCTAAAGCATAAAGCAACTTAAACAAATCAAATCAACAAGGAATCACATCTCCAAATCCTAAATTGGAGAATTCGCCACACAATTGTAAGTAGAGTATTATTTTGGTATGAACAAATAATTGTGTTGGTTTGTATACTTGATTTGTGGTGATAAAGTAATTCATATTTGTGCGTTACTATGATTCTTATCGATTTGGAATATTGTATACGTTTGGATATTCTCAAATTATGTTATTCATTATAAAAACTACATGTTTGCGGTAGTTTTATGCAAGTATACGTTTGGATATTCGCAAAGCATGTTATTCATTATAAAAACTACATGTTTGCGGTAGTTTTATGCAAGTATACGTTTGGAATATTCGCAAATTATGTAATTCATGTTGAAGCTACATGTATGTAGTTGTTTAATTGAAATTCATGCAAGTTTGGGGTTTTGCTACTATGTCATCATAATGTGTATTTTTGTACAAAAAAATCATTTTTGTGAGTAATTGGAACAAATTTGGGTTATTATAATTCATATGAAATTATGTTGAAAATTTGGCATCATGGTCTATGTATTAAGCCATACTTTTGTACTAGAAAACCTCTTTGCGAACTTATGAATATGACTAGGCTATGATTAATATTTTGCATAATTGAAAACCATGTTAGGTCTATATTGTTGACAAGAATTATATGATGACACATGTGGTACATAGCTAGGTTAGATTCAAAATCCCATTTGCAAGTTTGCATGACTAAAGTAAAAATCATGATTTCATGTTTAGAAATATTTATGCCATAAGTATATGTGCGCCATGGTTATGTGAATAGATTTAAAATCATGATTAAGTTGGAATAATTCAAGTTGAACTATGCTTTTGTATTATTAACAAAAGTAAACCCCTTTGTAAACATGTAGGAATCTTATGAACATGATTTGCCTATGTTTGACATTATGCCTAAATAAAAACATAGGTTTATGTCGTAGTTAAGACTATGTGTCAATAATGATATCCAATTTAGATTCTTATCTCAACTACAAGTTTACATGCTTTGATTCATGTCACTTATGCTTTATGACCAAAGTATACATTACTACTATGCAAGTACACCAGTTTCTATTTTGTAGTTCCAACGTTATGTTGCAAGTTCATGCGTTCACATTCCCCTTCTTGTGTATGTAATCATGCTTTAAGCCTCCCCTTTTCACGTGGCTAAGTTGGGCTTAAAAAGGCTAAGCCCAACATATATATATAATAAACGAGCGAATTAAACGGGGGTAAATAGCGTTGGGCCAAATTAATTAATAAATGAAAATATAAAGTAAAGGGGCCCAAATTCAAGTATGGGTTGGGCCCATGATTGGTGTAACCTTCACACCATTGATTTTTAATAATGGGCCGCAAATATTTACATATAAGAAAATAAAGAAGAAAGACAAAATATGTAAATGTAGAACATACGATGTGTTTAACCCGAGGTTGGATTGAGTTGTGATGTAAACCTGCCCGGAACCGCCCGGCTGTCCAGTAGTTACAACAATACCTATCCAATGTGGGTGGTTAAACATGGAGCCCAATAAGGACCCGAGGTTAGACTGAGTTGTGGCGTGAGACTGCCCGGAACCAACCGGCAACAGGCAGCCACAACAATACCTGTCTAATGTGAGAGGTCAAGGCTTTAATAAGACAGTTAAGGCTGAGTCAGGATTGTTAGGATTAAGTGAACTAAAGACTTAATCAAAAATGGGACATGCTAAACTAAACAGACTGATTGGGGGTTAGGTTCATAAAACACTTAACCAACTTAGCATGTTGGCTAGAAGTAGAAAACCTAGTAGCGGGGGACCCTTTTCAGCAGTAACCCTATAGGGTGTATCATGATAACCTGAAACTAGGCAGGGTGGGGCACGATTACTGGGCTGATTGTAAGAGGTCAAATCGACGGCGGTGGTGTAGCAGTGTAGGTTCTAACGGGGTGCGGGCGTGCACACACTCCGGCGCAGAAAAATAAAGCACTGGGCACCAGTAGCATACCTGTGCATTCTAAGGTTGTGTCGGGCCGCTGCCATGGGACTTGATACACCCCATGGTGGGACCAGCATAGGTAACTACAACATCGGGGGCCGTAAGACACATGTAACTATGCGAGTAGGAGCCGATCATCATAAAATGGATCACTTCACCCTGATTATGGGGTGCCAGTTGAAAACTAGTTTATATGGGTTCAGAGATTAACATGGGGTACAATAGTATATTCGACCCTAGACAACTTAACTAAGTTTATACTGCTTTCCCACTTCTTGTTTATACTTATCATACCCAGTTCTTTATTCATAGACAGAATAGTCCTAGACTTACTCAGGCTTTATGTCTGACTCTACTTTTCTTTCGTCTTCTTTTCTTCCGTCCCCCCCCCCCCCAGGTCCACAGGGAGGGAACACTGCAGCTTGACCAGCCTTAATATCCAGCTTGAAGAGGAGAAATGTATTGCTTGGACTTTTGCGTTTTGAACTATGGCTTTGGACAACAACTATGGGGCCTTTGCAGTTTATTTATGTTTTCTTTAAGCTTCTTTAAATAATGTAATCAAGACAGATTATGAAAGTGTTATGTTATGATTTTGGAAAGGATGTAAGACAATTATGGTGATGTTGTTGTAACACGTATTTGCTTTTATGAAATAAAAGTTACCACTTTTCTGCTGTTTACAAATATGTGTTTTTATATCTGTCTTGTATATCTGTGACTTATACTTATAAACCTCCACCAAAATTAGGGCATTCCCTTTGAGAGTGACCCTAACGGAGGTGGGGTGTTTCACTTGGTATCAGAGCATAGGTTTACCAGATAAGATAAAAAGTTTTGAAAATTTATTTTCAAAAAGGAAATTTAAAGAAGCAATTTTAGAAGAAAAATATTATTTTATTTTAAAAAGGCAAAGTCCACTCCCCAAAGCCATAGGTACTATCTCTTATCCTTCGTTTTGAATCTATCCTTTTTGTTTCAGCATGTCCGAAGAACTTAACTTGCCGGAAGGGGCACCAATACCTGGTTGGTTTAGACGGTTCTTAGAAGCAAGGGCCACTCAGCCAGGTCCTACCGTTCCTCCTCCCCCAGCTGCAGGAAATCATCCAGCTGCAGCGGCACCTTTTCCTCCACCTCCTCCACGGGGAAACACGTTTGCTAAGATATGTAAAGATTTTAAAGCTATGGGAGGAAAGGATTTCCATGGAACTGAGTCCTTCGTGGCAGCTAGAAATTGGCTGAAAGAAACTGAGGACCTATTCATCATCTTTGAGGTAGAAGATAGACAAAAAGTACAATTGGCATTATGGCTATTAAAGGGCGAGGCTTCCTACTGGTGGGAAGTCACTAATGCAGAAAGACCAGTGGAGACATGGGAGGACTTTAGGGCAAGGTTTGAGACTAAATTTCTCTCGGATGCGGAAAGGAGCTTGCAGTTGGAAAAATTCTTATTTCTTAAGCAAGGGAACAAGACAGTCAGAGAGTATGTGAATCAGTTCGATGAGCTGGCTAGGTTTGGGCTAGACCTAGTCAACACCCCGCACAAGAAGGCTCTCCGTTTCGTCAAAGGGTTAAATGAGCCATTACACAGTTTGGCCATGACCCATATACCCATGGGGGCCACGTATGAAAGATTGGTGCAAATGGCATTGCTGAATGAGGAGGATAAGGGTAAGAAGGAGGCAAAGGCAGAAAGCTCTCAAGGGAAGAAAGAGGGTTTGCAGCCTAAGAAGACGGACTTTAAGAAAAGCGGGAAAGGCAACAAAGAAAAGAGGAAGTGTAATTTCTGTGGCAAAGTGGGGCACTTTGTAAAGGACTGCCAGAAAAAGAAGGCCAAGGAGAATGGTGGGTGCTTTTCTTTCGGTGAGACAGGCCATAGGGCTAAGGATTGCCCAAAGAAACGAGGACAGGGGCAGAGGGCTGGATCCACCTCAGGGGCACAGGTTCATGTGCTAGAAGCACCACCTTTGCAACAGCGAGGTATAAATACTTCTGTAGAAAGTGTAGTTTATCTTTATGATCACCCCGTTCGCACTTTATTTGATTCTGGCGCATCACACTCCTTTATCTCGTCTGCTTTAGTAGAATCTCTGCACCTAAAAACTAGTATGGTAGAGGACCCCTTAATTGTTTCAAACCCAATTGGGGGCCCAGCTCATTTGTCTATGATCTGTTTGGGATTGAAAATTTCTATTCTAAGCGTAGAATTTCAATGTAGTGCCTTTGTTTTGGGCTTTTCGGGGTATGGTTTGATTTTGGGTATGGATTGGCTATCCAGTAATGGGGCCATCCTTGATTGTGAGAAAAGGGTTGTTAGGCTCCTAACCCAGCTCGGTAATACTTTGGAAATTTCTTGTAATCCCTCGTATGCGGTTATGCTTAGTTATCTTGAATCGCTAGATGCCTCTGTTGAAAATTTGCAATCAGTTAGAGTGGTCCGGGAATATCCGGATGTCTTCGAAGAGGTGAAGGGCTTGCCTCCGAAGCGGGAAATAGACTTCCGCATATATCTTGTAGATAATGCAAAGCCCGTTGCGTTGCCCGTTAGACACATGGCTCCACGAGAAAGGAAAGAGCTCAGTAAACAGATTAAAGAGCTTCTAGAGAAGGGGTTCATTAGGAGGAGCATTTCAGAATGGGGCGCTCCAGTGGTGTTCGCTACAAAGGCGGATGGTTCACTCCGTCTATGTGTTGACTATAGGGAGCTCAACAAGCTAACGAAAAAGAATAGGCACCCTCTCCCTAGAATTGACGATTTATTTGACCAGCTTGTAGGAGCGTCTGTTTTCTCCCAACTCGATTTAGCAACCGGTTTTCATCAGCTAAGGGTGGCTGAAGATAGTATCGATAAAACGGCATTCAGAACCCCAGACGGCTTCTTTGAATGGCTTGTCATGCCTTTCGGCTTGACAAATGCACCTGCTTACTTCGTGGACCTGATGAGTATGGTATTTAGAGATTTCCTCAACAAGTTCGTAGTCGTCTTCGTAGATGATATCCTTATCTTCTCAAAGAGTGAAGAGGAACATGCACAACACTTAAGGGCAATCATGGAAACTTTGCGAGTCCATCAACTAAAAGCCAAATTCTCCAAATGCCACTTTTAGAGAGAAGAGGTGAGGTTCCTTGGGCACATAGTATCCAAACAAGTGTTAGCAGTGGACCCTGCTAAGGTAGTGGCGGTACAGGATTGGAAGACACCAAGGAATGCGACTGAGGTCCGAAGTTTTCTAGGACTAGCGGGTTTCTATCGAAAGTTCATAAGGGATTTTGCGAAAATCTCAGCTCCGCTCACGAAATTGACCAAGAAGAATTTAGTGTTCAATTGGGACTTGGATTGCGAGTTTGCTTTCCAACGACTGAAAAGGGCTCTTACAACAGCCCCAGTTTTGACGCTGCCAAATGGGAGCAAGATGTTCACTGTTTATACGGATGCATGTGGGACAGGGCTAGGCGCCGTCTTAATGCAAGAAGGAAGGGTAGTAGCTTATGGCGGGAGGCAGTTGATAGTGCACGAAAAGAACTACCCAACCCACGATCTTGAGTTAGCCGCCATCGTCTTTGCACTCAAGTCTTGGTGACACTATCTCCTAGGTGAGAAGTTCGAACTTTACACTGACCATAAATCGTTGAAATATCTTTTCTCGCAGAAGGATCTTAACTTGAGGCAACAAAGATGGATGGAGTTTCTTGCCTCATACGATTTCGAAATCTCCTATACTCCGGGCAAAGGCAACGTAGTGGTAGACGCGTTGAGCCGAAAGAAATTGACCCTAAGCCCGTTGTTTGTTGAAAGACAAAGCCTAGAGTTTATAGCCAGCTTCGACTTTAGGCCTTCCTCCGATTTTGTACCAGGCTTGCTAGCATCTCTCGAAGTGCGCCCAACTTTAGTGGATTCAGTAGGGGCGGCACAACGCGAAGACCCTCAGCTTGTGGAAATGATTGATAGGCTAATT
Source organism: Allium sativum (assembly GCA_030737875.1). Lineage (NCBI taxonomy): Eukaryota > Viridiplantae > Streptophyta > Magnoliopsida > Asparagales > Amaryllidaceae > Allium > Allium sativum. The sequence goes on along the minus strand of CM060918.1, from coordinate 488,512,752 downwards.
AGGGGTGAGACTTCAAGTCACCTCAACAGATACTCCATCGACGATAAGGGTTTGCTAAGGCGAGACGGAAGACTATGCGTCCCACAAACAAAAGATTTAGTAAAGAAGGTTCTCGAGGAAGCACATCACTCCAAGATGACGATACACCCAGGCGGAGATAAAATGTACAAAGACATAAAAAGGACTTTCTTCTGGAACGGCATGAAAAAGGACGTGGCAGAATTCGTTTCTAAGTGTATGATGTGCCAACAGGTTAAAGCGGAACAGAAAAAGCCTGGCGGACTACTACATCCTCTAGAGGTCCCGCAGTGGAAGTGGGATAGCATATCAATGGACTTCATCGATGGGCTGCCTAGGTCTAGGAGAGGCAACACTAGCATTTGGGTAATAGTGGATAGGCTTACTAAAAGCGCCCACTTTTTACCTGTCAAAAGTAAAAGAACTGCCTCATCCCTGGCATCACTTTACCTCAAAGAAATCGTTCGACTCCATGGAATAGCATCTAGCATTGTTAGTGACCGAGACCCCATCTTCACCAGCGAGTTTTGGTGGAGTCTGCAAGAAGCAGTAGGAACGCAGTTATGCTTGAGCACAGCCTATCATCCCCAAACCGACGGCCAAACAGAGAGAGTGAACAGAGTTTTGGAGGACCTTTTAAGACTATGCGTCCTTGACTTCGGAGGGACATGGGAAGACCACCTTCCTTTGGTGGAATTTGCCTACAACAATAGCTATCAAGCAACCATCGGAATGGCGCCCTTCGAAGCTTTATATGGAAGACCGTGCCGATCGCCCACTTGTTGGTGGGAGTCTACTGATAAGCTCATACTTGGACCAGATATGATCCGAGAGACTTCAGAGAAAGTAGACTTAATACGAAGAAGGATGAAAACGGCCCAAGACAGACAAAAGTCCTATGTCGACAAGAGAAGGACCGACCTTGAATTTGAGGTTGGAGACAGAGTTTTTCTCAAGGTATCTCCGCTAAGAAACGTTGTTCGTTTTGGAACCGCAGGAAAACTGGCACCAAGGTTCGTAGGGCCATTCCCTTTCATCGAGAAAATTGGGAAAATGGCCTATAGATTAGAGCTACCCGAGAAGTTGGCCGGAGTCCACAACGTTTTTCACGTTTCACATCTCCGAAAATGTCTACATGAGTCTGCTGAAGTGGTAGAGCCAAATATCCTCGAAGAGGCCGAAGTGGAACGCGAAGCAACCATAAGAAAAGTTCCAACCCACATCTTAGGAACGGAAGTGAAGAAGCTACGCAACCGCGAAGTCAAGCTCGTCAAAGTTCAGTGGAGCGACGCCGAGGGAGACGCGACTTGGGAAACTGAAGCTAGAATACGCACTGCTTACCCTTTTCTTTTCGAGGGTACATCCTTGATCTTTCTTTTTCCTTAAGTCGCGCTTTTATCTATCTTTTTAGGTATATTTCCTCAACCTTATCTTTTAGGTAGAAACCCTTTGGATGAAAACATGTAATTGAAACATGTTATGGATGATGGTTGCAAGTGGTTGCAAGTGATTGCTAGTGGTTGCTCGTGGTTGCATATACACACAACCTAGGTTTTAGATCGGCTCAGTCACTTCATATTGCATATGCATATATGTTTGCATTCGTATGTGGTTGAACTTTAATGTGTTGTCATATGGATGTTGCATTTGTATTGAATGATTGTGCACTCATGTAGAATCATGAATAGGAAAATTTGCATACATAATGGATTCATGGCACTTACATAATTCGCATTAAGGAGGTCAGCTGAATCAGTAGACCGCCTGATTTTGCATTAGATAAGTTCATGTACACACACACTTCGCATATGATCATGAAGCATTAGAAGTCTTTTAAGGACAATGGATGCTCGTGTTTGATGAATGAGTAGATGGATGATTGGATGTTAGGATATACATTTTCCTAAACTTGAAGATTTCGGGGACGAAATCCTTTTAAGTGGGGGAGAATGTAACACCCCGTGAATTCTATAACTATGAAATTCACAAATTAAAGTATAATTAATTTCAAATCAAAGAACTAAGGGAAACAGGATACGCCATTGCGTTCGTCTCGGAAAAATACGCGAAATAGAGTCCGAGTTTTCGAAAAACGGAGTCCGTATGAAGAAGATATAGCCTACGGAAGTTTCTGAATTAAGTTTAAAATTCGAACAGCTCAGAAAAACAAGTTTTAAAAAAAAAAAAAATCGGGCCCAATTGGCCAGGGCGGGAAAATTCCCGCCTAAGACACCCAGGTCGACTGGGCTGTCGACCTGGTCTAGCCAGGTCGACAGGGCTGTCGACAGGGCTGTCGACCTGGTCCAGACCCAGGTCGAACCCAGTCCACCCTGGCTGGCCTAGTCTATGTTGGTCGATTTTCAGAAGCATGCTTTGTCATTAGGGCTAGGTAGCAGGCTCTAATTGGTCTCTCTTTCGAATGAATGGCTACGATCAATCCAAGCAACATCGATGGTCCTAATCAGTTCATAAACTCTATAAAAATGACCCTAGACTCAACCTAACCTATTCATTCAAAAATAAGAACAAAGCCATCATGCTGCTGAGGAACGACTAGGGGTAGCCACCAATTTGGGAGAAGACTAGGAGGAAAATTCTAAAGCATAAAGCAACTTAAACAAATCAAATCAACAAGGAATCGCATCTCCAAATCCCTAAATTGGAGAATTCGCCACACAATTGTAAGTAGAGTATTATTTTGGTATGAACAAATAATTGTGTTGGTTTGTATACTTGATTTGTGGTGATAAAGTAATTCATATTTGTGCGTTACTATGATTCTTATCGATTTGGAATATTGTATACGTTTGGATATTCTCAAATTATGTTATTCATTATAAAAACTACATGTTTGCGGTAGTTTTATGCAAGTATACGTTTGGATATTCGCAAAGCATGTTATTCATTATAAAAACTACATGTTTGCGGTAGTTTTATGCAAGTATACGTTTGGAATATTCGCAAATTATGTAATTCATGTTGAAGCTACATGTATGTAGTTGTTTAATTGAAATTCATGCAAGTTTGGGGTTTTGCTACTATGTCATCATAATGTGTATTTTTGTACAAAAAAATCATTTTTGTGAGTAATTGGAACAAATTTGGGTTATTATAATTCATATGAAATTATGTTGAAAATTTGGCATCATGGTCTATGTATTAAGCCATACTTTTGTACTAGAAAACCTCTTTGCGAACTTATGAATATGACTAGGCTATGATTAATATTTTGCATAATTGAAAACCATGTTAGGTCTATATTGTTGACAAGAATTATATGATGACACATGTGGTACATAGCTAGGTTAGATTCAAAATCCCATTTGCAAGTTTGCATGACTAAAGTAAAAATCATGATTTCATGTTTAGAAATATTTATGCCATAAGTATATGTGCGCCATGGTTATGTGAATAGATTTAAAATCATGATTAAGTTGGAATAATTCAAGTTGAACTATGCTTTTGTATTAGTAACAAAAGTAAACCCCTTTGTAAACATGTAGGAATCTTATGAACATGATTTGCCTATGTTTGACATTATGCCTAAATAAAAACATAGGTTTATGTCGTAGTTAAGACTATGTGTCAATAATGATATCCAATTTAGATTCTTATCTCAACTACAAGTTTACATGCTTTGATTCATGTCACTTATGCTTTATGACCAAAGTATACATTACTACTATGCAAGTACACCAGTTTCTATTTTGTAGTTCCAACGTTATGTTGCAAGTTCATGCGTTCACATTCCCCTTCTTGTGTATGTAATCATGCTTTAAGCCTCCCCTTTTCACGTGGCTAAGTTGGGCTTAAAAAGGCTAAGCCCAACATATATATATAATAAACGAGCGAATTAAACGGGGGTAAATAGCGTTGGGCCAAATTAATTAATAAATGAAAATATAAAGTAAAGGGGCCCAAATTCAAGTATGGGTTGGGCCCATGATTGGTGTAACCTTCACACCATTGATTTTTAATAATGGGCCGCAAATATTTACATATAAGAAAATAAAGAAGAAAGACAAAATATGTCAATGTAGAACATACGATGTGTTTAACCCGAGGTTGGATTGAGTTGTGATGTAAACCTGCCCGGAACCGCCCGGCTGTCCAGTAGTCACAACAATACCTATCCAATGTGGGTGGTTAAACATGGAGCCCAATAAGGACCCGAGGTTAGACTGAGTTGTGGCGTAAGACTGCCCGGAACCAACCGGCAACAGGCAGTCACAACAATACCTGTCTAATGTGAGAGGTCAAGGCTTTAATAAGACAGTTAAGGCTGAGTCAGGATTGTTAGGATTAAGTGAACTAAAGACTTAATCAAAAATGGGACATGCTAAACTAAACAGACTGATTGGGGGTTAGGTTCATAAAACACTTAACCAACTTAGCATGTTGGCTAGAAGTAGAAAACCTAGTAGCGGGGGACCCTTTTCAGCAGTAACCCTATAAGGTGTATCATGATACCCTGAAACTAGGCAGGGTGGGGCACGATTACTGGGCTGATTGTAAGAGGTCAAATCGACGGCGGTGGTGTACCAGTGTAGGTTCTAACGGGGTGCGGGCGTGCACACACTCCGGCGCAGAAAAATAAAGCACTGGGCACCAGTAGCATACCTGTGCATTCTAAGGTTGTGTCGGGCCGCTGCCATGGGACTTGATACACCCCATGGTGGGACCAGCATAGGTAACTACAACATCGGGGGCCGTAAGACACATGTAACTATGCGAGTAGGAGCCGATCATCATAAAATGGATCACTTCACCCTGATTATGTGGTGCCAGTTGAAAACTAGTTTATATGGGTTCAGAGATTAACATGGGGTACGATAGTATATTCGACCCTAGACAACTTAACTAAGTTTATAGTGCTTTCCCACTTCTTGTTTATACTTATCATACCCAGTTCTTTATTCATAGACAGAATAGTCCTAGACTTACTCAGGCTTTATGTCTGACTCTACTTTTCTTTCGTCTTCTTTTCTTCTGTCCCCCCCCCCCCAGGTCCACAAGGGGGCATAGATGAAAAGGGAAGACTTGCTATAACTAACCAGAATTTTCGACCTTTAAAATATAAATTAATTTAGAGTTCACCATTAACAATAAATATTTATAGTGGGTTTTGATGTAGAATTTGAAGTTTCAATTATTTGGAACATAGTTGAATACATTCATTTGGATTTCAATTTAGAGTTTGAACTTTAAAAGTTGTTTTGATTGTATTTTGAATAAACTTATAAAGTAAGAAAAGAAGAAAAAACCTTTTTGTAAATTTAAATTTTAATATGAATATTTGATTTATTAACATTTGTTAGATAATCTAAATTTATTGGAATACTTAAATTTTAAATTAAATTGAGGTTTAATGTTAATGTGAATATTTGTACTTAGATTTGGAATTTATTTATTTGAATATAATTTGAGTTTACCTCTGATTTAATCCTTTTGTAAATTTATAAATGTTTTGATATTATTAACAAATGTGTGCTTGTAGCCTTGTATTTTTTGCAATTAATCTTAATGTAAATGGTTATCGAAATTTAAAGCTTCAATTTAAGTTTAATCTATATATGGTTTTATTTGCATTAAGCTTTTATATATTGTGTTCTCCGTTGTATTCTAGCTCTTTTGCATTTATAATATTCTACCTTTAGATTTAATTATTTATTTTAATAGTTATGGTATTTTACTTTTTTTGGTTTATGTTCTTATTATATTTATTTCGACTTATCTATGTTATACTAGAAGTATTTATTTTATTTTACTACCTTAAATATGCTTTCTTAATTATTCATATTGGATCATTTTATTTGAACTTATTGAAATACTAAAATTTTGTGCTTAGCTTTTATATAGTATATCCTTTGTTTGCATAAACTTCGTTGCATAAAATTTTATTTTTGACTAAATTATCTGTATTTAACAGTTTGTAGTATTTTAACATTTCTATTTATTTCAACTAGTAAGCGGTTGTATCTTGTCTAACCCACTTTGATTGTTTACTTAAAACTATTTTCCTACATTACCTTGTTACGAATAAAATGGTAAATGTAAATCGATTTCGAATAAAGATTTTTGATGAATGGCGTTTACTTAATTAAACTGGCTGATAAATATTTATGACAATTTGCCCGCTGATATAATAAACCAAGAGCTGAAGTTCACGTTAATAATCGTTAATAAAAGAATTTGGTTTGAAAAATTCATAAGATATAATCGTTTGACAAAATTTATTTTGAACGTCACTTTGTTTTACCGCGTTCACAGTAAAATTAATAGCAATGGAATTTGTAACAAAATTGGTAACCAACGTTGTTGTATATTTTCATTTCAACCATGTACTATGTTATGTAACGACGGTCGGAACAAAGCCCCCCTTCCTTGCACGCATATGAGCTGGCACACAACTCCCATATAACAAAAGGAATCCCTATTGTTACGTGCCTACCAACTCATATTTGTATACAATTCCTTCAATTTATTCTATGATGTGGGACTATTAATTCCAACCCGTCGTTCCTCCTCAACAACATGGGAGGCAATCCTAACAGTCTGCCCCTTGACTCGCATCCTACGAGTATCTTTTGAGAGCACCCCTTGCCTGCATGGCCCAGTCCGAACCTTCGGCTCTGATACCACTGTTATGTAACGACGGTTGGAACAAAGCCCCCTTCCTTGTATGCATATGAGCTGGCACACAACTCCCATATAACAAAAGGAATCCCTAATGTTACGTGCCTACCAGCTCATATTTGTACACAATTCTTTCAATATATTCCATGATGTAGGACTATTGTATCCAAACCATCATTCCTCCTTAACAACATGCGAGACAATCCTAACAGTCTCCCCCTTGACTCGCATCCTAGGAGTATCTTTTGAGAGCATTGCCTTGCCCGCATGGCCCAGTCCTTAACCTTCGGCTCAGATACCACTGTTATGTAACGACGGTCGGAACAAAGCCCCACTTCCTTGCACGCATATGAGCTGGCACACAACTCCCACATAACAAAAGGAATCCCTATTGTTACGTGCCTACCAACTCATATTTGTACACAATTCCTTCAATTTATTCTATGATGTAGGACTATTAATTCCAACCCATCGTTCCTCCTCAACAACATGGGAGGCAATCCTAACAGTCTCCTCCTTGACTCACATCCTACGAGTATCTTTTGAGAGCACTGCCTTGCCTGCATGGCCCAATCCGAACCTTCGGCTCTGATACCACTGTTATGTAACGACGGTTGGAACAAAGCCCCCTTCCTTGTACGCATATGAGCTGGCACACAACTCCCATATAACAAAAGGAATCCCTAATGTTACGTGCCTACCAACTCATATTTGTACACAATTCCTTCAATATATTCCATGATGTAGGACTATTGTATCCAAATCATCATTCCTCCTTAACAACATGTGAGACAATCCTAACATACTAAAGTTAGCCTAAATATTTCGTTCAGCCCAAGGTTTTGAAACTGAACAAAAAATAGTTTAAAATCTTGCACAAGATTTGGGTGGTGGAAAACTTTTGCTATCTGTTATTGCCTCTCTATGTCTCTCAACACCTATCACCAATGTTATCATGACCGGACCGTCAGTCGAACCGCGATGCCCAAAGGTTTAAGGTTTTCAGGGTTCGATCGGTCGGACTGTCAGAACCGTGCATGTTAACTTTTGATAAAAATATTTGTTCATGCACTAGAATATAAGCTATTATTTAAAAAAGCAGTGGTTTCAGTAATTGAAAGTTGAAAATGCTTCAGTAAAATTTGTCCAGCCTTTGTTGATTTATCCCACACCCCAGATTCATATGGGTATGTTTTCCCATCCGCTTATATATATTCAATGCCACTTTGTTTTTAATTACTGGCTGCATCTAGGCTGCACATGGGCCCGTTAACGGACCTATGAAATAGGCTTATTAAAATGTTTTAAGCATGGCTGGGTCTGGAATCGCCGGTTTTTGGACGGTTTTGGAGGTTTTTAGGCTGTCTGTGCATGGACACGGTCTGACTTCATTCCGGGTCGAAATGCCTAAAGGCCACCGGTTTTTCACGGTTTAACTGAGGCCCGGTCCGGTTTAAATAACTATGCCTATCACTGTTCTTCTGTGCATAAATGATAAGTTGAGATTTTTGCTGGATACTGGTCTCCTTCGTTTCCATTATAAAATGGTGTACCACCTTTCATTCGTTCACAACACAAAACAAATATCCTTTGATTTTCCTCTTTCCCCGTTTATTTCCTACAGCCGATAGTTACACTTCTTCCCCAAGTCAAACTTTCCCAATTCAGTCTGTCCATCGCTCAAATTCAATTAGCGAAAAAGCATGGCCTCCACCTGAAACCGAATCTGCTCCCTCTCCTCTTCAATAGCCACTACAGTGTCCAGCGTTCGGCTACGCCATCGTCTCCTCCATGCACTGCTCGCTTCCATCTCGAGCTCCTCCACCAGACAAGCCTCCGACAGCCTCTGCTTGGCTCGACAGCTCCTGTCACCGTTCGCCAACACTAGCGGCCTTCGCCAGTCCATCGCAGCTGCTCTTCCACCTCTAATGTTTTCCCCAAACTCGTTCAAGCCTCCGCACCCATCGCCATCTCCAAGTTGTTGCTTCTCCCTTGCCACAACTCACCTCCAACCAATGGCAGCGCCTGGACACGCCGGAGCTGCCCTTCCTTGAAGCCTTGTTCCGCTGTTTCTATGCTGCTTCAATCCAAATGTAAGTTTTGGTTACGATTAAACTTATTACAAGTTTAACTTCACACTTATCTTTTGTATGATTAGTTGGGCTATTGATACCGCATTTTAGTTGTTTGCCTTGTTCATTTGTGCACTGCAGTTCCTTGATAATTTTAGATATTGCTTGAGTGTCCGTATCCTGCATGTTGGTTTGCCCTGATGCACTACAAAAAAATACTGAATTAAAGACGGACAATTTCAGTTTTTAATCAACCAATTCAGTCTTTAAATCATAATTAAAGACTGATCAAACACTGAAATTTCAGTCTTTGATTTCTTAGTCGCAAAAAATATTAAGACTGAGATTTCAGTCCCAAATTGTAAAGACTGATACTGCAGTCTTAAATCATATTTGAAACTGAAATTTTGTCTTTAGTCGGTCTTAAATTTGTTATTTTTAAACAATAAAATATCCACAATGATAAACGAATATCATGGATTCACTATATCGTCACTACAATTTCATACATATCAAAATATATTCACTTATATAGAAATTACTATTCATGAACACAGGCAATGTACATATATTAACAGGAAAGCAAAGATGTATGTCCAAAACACATTTCATTAAAACAAAGTCGGTCCAGCATGTTCACAAAACAAAGATACATACAACTGTTGAGACAAAAACAAAAGAAACAAGTAGCACACTAACATGTATGTAGATGCATACGATCCTTCAACAAGAAAAACAAAGCAAGCAAAGTTGAAACGCCAATTCACTCCATACCTTCATGATGACGGTGTTCTTCGCGATTTTGAGGCGACTGATAAGGCATAGAAGGTCCTGCATATTGTTGCATATGTGGAAATTGTTGCATATATGGCAGTTGTTGCATTAGCTCAAAAAATGGCATACTTTGTTGCGTGGTCCTGAAAGCATTCGAATGCATAGGCGACTGTGATGGATATGCCCCTACTGGCATAGACCCGTGACCTGATAAACAAAATACATACAAATTACTATGAGAACAATGGTTAATATAAGATTGTTTATTATGAAAATCCATTACTAGCCAACAAGTTAACATGTTACTGTGATTTGACATAGCAGATTTGTGTGCATCGACTTGTACATAGATTGTAATAAACAAGCTAGACACAGCAACTTTGTATGCCTTAACTTCGTATGCATTACAAGTTTCGTGTATACAAAACAATCTCATTGAGTACAGTAACATGCACGCAAAGCTGTGATGGAAGACAATACAAAAACTTCTTTTATGATGTTCGATTTCCTAGTATATTAAACATACATACTACTTGCTTAAACTTTCAGTTTTTTTATTAGTAATGTCATTATTTTACCGCATACTGACAAACTGCCTTCGCCCGTAAGCTGTACATCCGCAAACATAATCAACAAAAAAAGTTAGTTCTACTTCATTAAATTTCTCAATCTCATCCCACATCGTAATTTACTTCTCTTCGTTATACATTGATCGCTAAACAGTGAACAAAAGCGTATTATGATGAATGATATTTGTATGGAACTCAATAGAGAATAGTACATGGTGGTTTATTTCCTTGCTGATGTCGAATAGCTAATTTGAAATGTCTCAAGGAAGACAGAAGGAAGACAAAGAAAGAAAACTCGGTATGGTTGGGTGACTTTTGTTAGAATTTGGAATTCAAACAAAGACCGACTAGTGGCTATGATTTGCTGTGTGATTTTCCTAGCTAACCTTAGTACTAGTCCAACAAAACGGGGTTTGAAATTGTTCCCGTTTTCTTTTAGTTTTCCTTCAATCAGTGCTGGCTCAAGCTGAAATGTTGCCCCAGCCGAGATCTATAAAGAATGCCCTAAGAAAAATAGTAAATGTGAATTAAACTCTTACTGTTTGTTGTATTAAGCAATGAATAAACCATATGAGACATAATACAATTCATAATTGCCCCCCAAAAAGAATCACGAAGATTAACTTTTAAAAAAAAAAAAAAGGAAGAATAAAAGAGAGGCTGGCACAAAATAATTTGAAGTCTTATGACTCTTATCAAGCCTATGCCGGAAACCAAAGCAGAACAGAATTTTACCAAGCACAAATAGAATTTCCAAAAAATCTTCTAACAGTACTTTTCATGTGCAAAAGGACAGAACAGTTGAGATAAGTTGGTCTAAGCAGATGAGGGACAAACTCAGTACTACAAGAAATCAAAAAATAGCCACTGTTCAATTATCTAAAGTAAATTTGACATGACAAAATGTAATAAAACAAATCCTAAATTTGTAAAATAGGCTTTGGTTATAACATGCCTGAAGTTATAATAGGCTTTGGCTATAACATTAACTAAATTATGCTAATTAGTTTTAAAAAATAAACATTGCACTATAAATAAAACTACACAAAACCAGACTCAGCACTTTACAAATTTTTAAAACTGACATCACTTTTAAACCTTTCTGCTTTTTATATATTATAAAAAAACGTCAAAAATCTTCTATACAAAATACAATTGGCTAATCAAATATGATTTTTTGCATTATATAATTGTTTGATAATATCGATTTCATTACGAAGTACGTAGCTTGCAATAGCGATAATAACAGAGCTGTCCAAATTGCCTGCTTTTATGAAACGCACACTATTGTATTGTTGCCGTTTTATGTTAATGGGCTCAATGCATATTGGCTCATGTACGCTGCTGCCGGCCCTACTACTAGATACCAAGCATCAAAAGCACATTTCAGCAAGCATCACAATATGGATTGAATGTTGTTAGGACTTGGGCTTTTAACGACGGCGGTTATAGGGCGCTTCAGACCATTCCTAGAGTTTACAATGAGGATGTGTCCATGGTACAAAACATTATATATTTTCGTATAATATAGAGATCTCCGCACACGAGGATATGTCAAGAAATGGAAATCAATTGTGGAACTCAAGGATGATAGGAAATACAAAGACGGTGAGGTGCAGACAGTGTCGGCCCAAGAATATCTAATGCCCTAGACGAATATTTTTTTCTTCCAATTTCGTTGCCCTACTTTTTCCAAAACATCGATATTTTTATATGTAAAGCAAAAATACAGTTCAATTTAAAATTAACATAGATCAAAAAATATAAATCAAAAGGATTTACATTTTAGAATATCAAAATACCCACATGGTATCAAAAATATCAATACATATTGATACAAACAACTTCTTCCATTTTTTTTAAAATTAACTTGCATATAACATCTTTATTATGTTCTGATGGTCTCGATCAATAGCTGAGCTCATGGTCTTCAATATTTTTAAAGAGGTAATTGATCATTTTTGTCTTCTTCTTTCTCATCTCTATGTATAAATACAGGACATATGTAAAGCATGGTACTTCTTTGGTTGGCATGTAGGTGATAATACGTATTAACTTTATGTGAAAATGCAGTATTAACTTGCACATAATATCTCTGGTTGGCATGTAAGTGATAATACAGTATTAACTTGCATATAATATATGTGGTTGGTATGTAGAAAGGTCTTATTGTTCCAACTTCCATATAAACTGCTGTTTTACTATAGACAGAAAAGCATTCACTAAAATAAAAAAGCTCATCCTCTATACTGGATAGGAATAACCACAACTATCTAAGTTTCTTCTTGAATACTACAATGCACATGATAAACTACTACTCTTTTTTGACAATTTTACAAAAATCAATTTGATTGAGAGATTATCTCAATAGATAAATCATATATGGACTGACAATAGGATCGTAACAAGACTCAAGTATTTTTATCGTTGATTTGCAAACACCCAAAATATCAATAGGAATCATAACAAGACAATTTCTACATCGCTGATATAATTCATTCACTGAATAATGAAATTAATATTATTCATTCACAAAATAATAAAATTTATTGTCTTTGCCAGGAACTAATTGTAAAACGGTTTCATCTACATTATTGAAATATACATAGTCTGTTACAAAATCATAAATAAATTTACCGTAAATCTATAAAAGATTGTACAATTTTTAATTAATAGCAATTGCAATAAATGAAAGACTTACAGTTCAATCAATCTAGACAATAGGAATTGAAAAAAATATTAGGTTAAATTAAAGGAGCATTACAGTAGCAACTGAGGTAGTAGGCGAGAAGAAGGTGGTGTGCGGTTCTTGATGGGATGCAATGGATCGATGATGGTGGAAAGCTAAGGATTGAGAAGCGAGATATTTTTTGTTGCCCCCATCCGTCGCGTTGCCCTAGGCATTAGTCTCGCCTGCCTAGGCTTCGGGCCGGGCCTGGGCGCAGAGATGTGCATGGCAGATCTAGATTGTGCATGGCGGGGGTGAGAGTATTATGTAGCTAGTGTATGCCATGGCAATAGGAAAAGAGAAAACTAGAGCAAAGGCAGAAAAAAAAAAAAAAGGCAGAATTAAAAAAAAACACAAAAGTGGATCATGGAGGAAAATTTATGAGCAAAGGGGGAAGTGATGAATAAACAAGAGGAAAGGAATCTAGAAGAAGAAAAAAGGTGGAACCCTAACCCCATTAAAAGTCTACATTGAAGGTTCGTTCTATTTATGTACTTGTATAAAACAACTAGTCTCATTTTCCACTATCAAATTTGATAAGCATGTATAAGTTCAACTTTGTAGAGAGTGGAACATCTCACGTAAATTATGTAAAAGCCATAATGAATAACAGAAACTGTGAATAGAAGTATACTAACCTGTCAAATGAGGAAATGTACCATTGAACGAAGAAAGCCCCATTTGTTGTAACTGCGTAGGCATGGTGGTCTGTGCAGGCACGTTGGACTGATCAGAAATATAAGGTGATGTTGGCATAGTTGGTTGAGAAGACGTTACGACATGACCAATGGTTGGCTGTGCAGTGGTTGGCTGTGCAGTGGCCTGCATAGGTATATCAGGGGATTGCTTCAATCTATCCAATACCCTATTTAAACATAATATATGAATTAGAATTAGATAACCACATAAAAATTCAACATTCATTGTAAATTTCATATTTATAGCTCATACCGTTGAACAACTTCTTCCAATGAAAACCGCGGATGTATTGGCTGGTTAGATGATCCCTGATGAGCACTGGCTGAAGAAGACTGAGAACCTCCATATAAAATATTAGTATCTACATGAGATGCTCCATAAATCTTCCCTTTTGTCAGTCCACCTGACGAATCCACCCAATGTTGTGGATTGAAAACATCCATTGCCTACTCAGACTCGGCCTTCTTCTTGATATAATTCTCCTAAGTAATAAAAAAAATCATTATATACTGCCTTTTTTTTTGCTTTGCATAAGAACAAAATTCATCAAGCTCCAATTTGAAATCATCACAAAAAAAAAAATTGAACAGCTTACGATCATATTATTTCAAGTTTAACAACACTATTGATATTGGCAATGGCTCTTGCTACTATGACAAAGAAAACATTCATCCCCATGCTATGCTGATATTATATTTTCCATAGTTCTGAAAGGGAATTTCTTTGTTGCCTTCGCATCTGATACAGAAGTATTCGTCATCGCTATAACGAACACTATATAAGGAAGTATTCGTCGTCCATATTAAATTTTGATATGCTGGTGACTAAGGGGACATCTATTAAATACTACAAACATATTAACTACTCAAATAAAATAAAATAAAATAATTACCATTGTGTTTGCAGATTTGTTGTCCACATATTTACTGCTCCTACATATTTTTTTGGTATTTTTTGAGGAATTAGACGAGTCTTTCAAAACATGCCAATATCGAAATGCCTCATGGAACGTTGGTTCCTTTCCTGTTACAGCTTTCTGCATTCATTACATAAATATTAAAAATTTATGGTAATAAATAAAATTATTAGAAAATTTTGTGTATTATTTACCTCTAAATTTTTGTGCCTATATATTTAGACACTGAGTTGCTAGGAGTTCACATATATGATGTTAAGTTTCTTCAGTTTATAGATTATACAATGGGAATATACTAGATTCCATACCTTTTGACATGCAGGGTATGATTTATTTAATACACGTAATTGTGTGTATCGTTTTCAAAAAATACTCTGTATGTGTGTATTTGTTTGTTTTATTATTCTAAAATAGCCCTTGAATTCTGTGTGTTGATGAGGATAGCAGCAGCTGAATTTAAATCAGCACTAATTTGGGTGTTGTGATACCGATAAGTTACTGCCATAGCAGCAGTTGCAATACATTGCAACCAACAAACATCCACAAATTGCAGCAGTTGACAATTGTTAGTGAGGCTGCAGTGATCTGTTAAATTTACAGCGAAATGAAAATGATAACATACTGTGTGTCTCTGTGTGTATATGTATGAGTGTGTGTGTGTTTTTGTGTGTACATATACATACATACATACATACATACATACATACATACATACATACATACATATATATATATATATATATATATATGTGTGTGTGTGTGTGTGTGTGTGTGTATACACCAACATACTTAATTTTCAAGAAAAAAAAATACACCAACATACTTTAACTAGCATGGTTAATAGTTTACTAGACAAATAATTATTGAAATTGTTTGACTTACAATTTGTTCATTATGCGAGGCAATTGAAACAGAACCGGCACAATGATGAGTATAGGTCCCTTCTTTCGGCGTCAGGCGATTCTTTCGCATTACTTCTCTTCTTTTCTCAAACTCCTCTTGCGCCCAACGGACATCAATCATATGGTTCCATATATCGGGAGGAATCCAAGCTGGTGGATGGTCCTTGCATTCCGTAATATTAGTCGTCTTATTAGCTCTTTTTGCTGCTTCACGTGCACGGTTTAGTTTTTTCTTCAAATTTTCTTTTGCTGTAGCCTCCCATATTCTTCGGACCGTCGGTTCATGAGTTTCATCATAAGAGAAATGTCTCTGCATAAAAGATCTTGTTAGTCTTGGGAAATACACAATATATGAGAGTAATACACGACTAATAATACTGTCCCACTGTCATTTTGTTGGATGATTTGGTCAATATTACTGTTTAATTAAATTTTTATGTTCATGCAGAAAAAACTGAAAATAAATAATGACAAATTATTCAAGTCTGATTTACGAACGTTACATGAATTGAGAGAAAACAATTGCTGTTACATGTGTAAACTGATTTCCAATGTGTTTGGAATCAGTTGAATAAAAGGTATCACCGGCTTAAGAAGATTTCTATCTATAAGAAGCGTAGTTATATGAATTACTGAGATACAAGTAAAACCAGGCATACATCATAATCCAAAATTGCAGAAATTTAAATTAACCATGTTTACAAGTAAAACCAGGCATTACTATAGCAGCGTGCTATGAATTATTGAGATATAAGTAAAACGAAGTGTGCCATGGAAGCATAATCCATAGTATGACAAAATTAAGCATGCATAACCGTTAGAGTTATAACAACCAATAAGGAAATTTGAATGTTATCAACAAAGGACGAAAAAGAATGCAAGATTGATTTTCCTGTGTAGAAATTAGAAACCGTTATTATATTAGTTATACACATAATTATACACCACTTGTCTTTTAAATTTATCATACATAGAAAATGACTAGCTGAAAACTTATCCTGTGTAAAAACTTATTATCATCATCTTCTCTTTAGTCGTTTCCATTTATTTTTTCTTTCTCATTTTTATTTACATTTTATTTTGAAATCAAAAACTGTTATTATACTACATAACGAAGATGCCTCTTTTAATGTTAAATTAATCGTGTCTAAGATATGATGTTTGAATCTTAAATTTATAGTGAAACTAACTTACAAAATATTACAAAAGTCAAATGGGGGATGAGGAAAGTTCAGTTTCCAGCATTTGGAAACTGGTAAAATTACTACGACTATGATGTTTCTGTATCTCAGTATTTCGATTCCACTATTCAACCTGATTTGTATAAAGTAGGATATCACAGCTCTTATGGTCATAGTCAAGAGGTTGATCTTTTCAAAGTCCCTGCTAGTCCTCTTATCACTTATCATCAAAGCCAAAAACTCAAAATGGAGAAAAAAAGGGGAGAAGAGAAGCAAAACAGAGCAAAAGATGATCAGTTTACGAAAAGTCCGGGAAGGGTTCATGACCTGACAATGCATAAGCAAATGAATCAAAGTAGAGTTTGTAAAGCTGTAGATGAGCATTTGTATAGGATCCCTCCTGAATTATAATACAAAAAACAAAAGAAGGGTAGGATGCTGAAGAAATTGTGGTCAGGTTGCTTGTCACATTTTTATTTTATAACCAGAACATAGATGATCATTCATGCTAAAAATGTCGGCAACCTAAAAGCAGATATTACACATAATGTCGGCAACCTAAAGTCTTTGTGTAGAAAAACGTTTGGCTTTATTTGGTTTTCTAAGCTCAATTTTGTGAAAAAATGATTTGAGGAGACGAACTTTGCGAGCTGAGTATGAGAAAACCTAGTGTCAAGCAAGAAATCCATCTTATGTTTTATGACAGTCATCGGATTGTCCGAGGGCTTAATCGAGAAATTAGTGCAGAACTTTGCGATTTGGGGATATGTGAATTCGCATGATTTGAGAAGTTCAGTAAGTGAAACGATTGTATCATTTCCTCTTGATGAAGACAGAGCTTCTTGGATTCGATTTGCATGATTTCGCGGAACTGACGAATATTTTAATTTAAATTGCCTGAAAGTGTTTAGGTATAGGAAATTGAGTCTCTAACAACAATTCTACTATGGAGAAAAGCAAACACTGCAACTGAACAAAACAAATAGTTGGCTGATGCGAAACTTACAGTGCCAGTGTTCTTCGGGTTTCTGCTTTTTCCATTGGTAAACGTACAATGAGAACTTAGAAAGAAGAACCCGCTAATATTTAGGTCGCTTGTCACTTAGTTGTATTGCTTAATCATGAAAGAACATATTAAACTGTCTAGGTCCTGTAAGTTTTTAAACTATTGTACCTAAGCAAAATCTGTTCTATGTAGAAAAAAAAAATTAACTTACAAAATAAGATAAAACGAACAAGAGTTCATACATATAATAGAATTTAATTATATGTAAAGGCGATATTTTTGAATTCTTTAAAACTTAAACTTGTTAAAACTTAATGCACTCATGTAATATTACAATAATATAAATAACTTTATAATTTCTCTTGTGGAAAAACAATAAATGGTTGAAGAAATATAACTTGAATTCATCAAACAGCACGCTTCTAATTTCTTGAGGTACCAACTTAAATTCATACCATGGCCCCGTAAAACGTCTAGACCGTATATCTCCAATTATACGCGAGGCCTTTTGGTTTTGAAAACTACAAAAAATGGTGTTGAATTAAACAATATCATCAATTATCTATATCTAAATGAGTATTCAGAAGTAACATAAAAAAAAATTACCAATTTCCTTTCCATTCCAACGGAGGTTTCTTTGTGACCGGATCAATAGCAGGATTGTAACCCTGGGTAGGAATTGTTTCAGAATCTTCTTCAACTTCTTCTCCATCATCAACATTGTTCGTCCTCTCTAACTCTTCTTCATTTGATGGGCCACCATTACGTTGAGAAATAGATGTGGAAAATTTATTTGGTTGGTTCGAATAAGTTCTTCTTTGAAGAAGACGAGTTACGGATCCACCTGGCATTATACCTTCACAAAAAAATACAGTAAACATAATTAGAACGTGTAATCCATAGAAACAATTCGTTGAATTCATATATCTTATACATACATTAGTCGGTAAGTAAAGGGTTTCAAAAGCAATAGCACATAATAAAGCATAATGTCAATAGAATAATTTGCTTTTCAATAAAAGTGGATATGTCACATTACCCAAAATGTAGACTAATATAATGGGATTAAGATTCAAAAATAAAAGTGCAATCATTGGTTTCAGATGTTGAATTATTGGTAAGCTTTTCATTCAACAGGCATTCGATTCCATCATTAAAAAGTGTCAAAACAAATTGTAAAATCACATTGCATGTTCAAACAATCTTAAATATTCAAGTACGGGATATATATTTCGAAAATAACAAGCATAACAGCAAATATGAAAGACCAAAAATACAACCTTTGTGTACTTCACATCATTTACTTCCATGAACATGAGTTATCAAACATGTTGACCAATCCCCAAACCCATACATTAAATAGGTTGTAAAAAACAGCAGTTGAGATTATAATTTGCATTGAAATTTTAATGGTGTAGATAAAAAAGCAAAAAGAACATGTACTATTAGACAATGCATCAAGTCACTAAATAAACTGGAAATGTACAACAAAAACTACAAAGTTATTTTAAACTAATGTACTCGCATAAATTTTATTCAGCACATAATATTTTCAAGTTGACTATAATGCAAACTTGTCTTCAGTGTCTTCATCATAACCATCTTCATTTTGATAACCATCTTCATTTTCTTCCTCATCATTGAGGTCAACATCCTCATCAAAATCCACCTCAGCATCACTTGCATTTTCATCATCTTCTGATGACCCAGAATAATAAGCATTATCTGACTGCATTACACATTCCAACTCTTCTTCATTAACCGCATCAAAATCTTCCGGTACAAATGGTTGATCTAAGATATTGTCGACGGTAACTGTAGAGGGCTGATAAATCTTGTCCACTTGATCGACATTGGCAACGCCCTCCATTAAGTTAGGACTCAACAATTCACTTGCAAATCGACTTCTTGTTGCAGTTTTAATTACCGTCACCCCTTCATTCAAGCCACTGCCCGGCTTGGACAATAAATACATTTGTTGGAATTGTTGGGCAAATACGAAGTTATCATCGGTTTGTAGTCGAGAATTTCTATTCAATTCTATTAATCCATTTGTATGGTGCACTTTGATTCCATTTCTACTCAATGTATCGAACCATTCACAATTAAATATAAATATTTCATTTTCCTCTCCATGATATCTAACCTTTATGACTTCTTTTAACAGTCCATAATAATCGTTTTCTAAATCATTGTAACAACTTCCTTTCACACAAACACCACTATTCATCGTCGCCTTGTTTTTTCCATAATTCAGTGTATGAAATTTAAAACCGTTTACACAATAGCCATTGTAGCACTCTACTTTATAATCTGGTTTTTGTGCAAGTAAAAACAACTGATGTCCAATACCGCTCGGTTGAAATGGAATCTATTTACCAAAAAAGAGAATCAGTAATTGTATTCAATTTATTATATAATTATGAGCTACTTTGTAATAAGAATACTTACACGATTTTTTAACCAATCAGGAAATATGGATTCAAGCTGCGCAACAATGAAACTTTCATTTTCCATAGGGTACTGACTTATTAACTCATTTTTGCATTCACTGTAAGCAATAGAAATAAAGTTAAATTATAGTATAAATGCTCCAAATACTTTGCTGTAAAATATAAAACACATACTTCACATAATCTTCTACTTCTGTGCAGTTGAAAAGCACATACTTATGAATGGCATGATGTTCAAATTGAGAAAGATTCCGTCGAACAAACGCATTAGATAATACTTTTCCTGGATGGGAAAATATAGACAAACGTCCATTCAATATAACTTCCCCTCCATCATCATTTCTTGGAGGTTGATTCCAAATTGTTTCGATATTTGGGCCAAAATAACATGATGCAAAGTTTGAAATCTCATCAATGACATATGCTTCAGCAATGGATCCTTCAACATGTGCTTTATTAGCTACTTTTCGTTTTAAATAAAATAGATACCTTCATTTTCTTAAAAGATGTGGTTGAAATATTAATAATAAAGCATGAAAAAAAGATTCAAAAATTATAGGAAGAACATACCGCTCAAATGGATACATCCAGTGGTATCCAACTGGACCGCATAACATAGCCTCATATGGTAGATGAATAACTAAATGTTCCATAGAATTAAAAAAACCAGGTGGAAATATCTTCTCAAGTTTACAAGAAATCTCGATGATATTCTTATTTAGAAGTACCATATTTTCCATATTTATAATTTTTGCGCAAAGTTCACGGAAAAAGTTGCTTAAATCAACCAAAGTTTCCCATATTTTTTTTGGTACAAATGGTTGGAATGCGGTAGGAAGGAGTCTTTGCATAAACACATGACAATCATGGCTCTTGAACCCACTTATTTTTGTTTCAGACTCATTAACACATCTTCTTATGTTAGAAGCATATCCATCTGGAAATTTAATTGATTTAATCCACCTACAAACATCTTTCTGATTGGCTTTTGTAAGGCAGTAAGGAGCTTTCGGCTTGTAAAAGCGACCATTGTGATTTTTGACCAAGCTCATCCATCGTATTCTACTGCAATACTTTTCAAGATCAATTCTAGCTTTTAAATTGTCTTTTGTCTTATCAATATCCATTAGAGTCTCAAATATATTATCAAAAAAGTTCTTCTCCACATGCATTACGTCTATAGTGTGACGAATCAAATTACTTTCCCAATATGGAAGGTCCCAAAATACACTTCTACGAAGCCAATTGTGTGTTTCACCGAAGCCTACTATTTTTCTATTTTCCGATTTAAACCCAGGTGCAACATTAAGGCAATTGCGACACAATATTTTTCAATTCATTGCCATAATGTTTGATTGGAGCATCATCTAATTCAATTTTATTTTTCAAAAACTTGTCTTTTTGTTTCCTAAATGGATGGTCCAATGGTAGGAAACATCGGTGACAATCGAACCACGAAGGCTTGCCCCCCTTCTCAAGAATAAATGATTTTGTTTGCTCCATACAATAAGTACATGCTAATCTACCATGTGTACTCCAACCAGACAACATTCCATAAGCTGGAAAGTCGCTAATGGTCCACATCAGTGCAGCTCTTAAAAGAAAATTTTCCTTTCTATGCACGTCATAACTGTTATACCGAGCCATAAATCCGATAACTCATCAATCAAAGGTCGTAGAAAAACATCCAAGTTTTTTCCTGGATTTTTCGGACCTGGGATGATCATGTTTATGAACATGAATGGTTTCTTCATACACTTCCATGGTGGTAAATTATACACAACCAGAATCATAGGCCAACATGAATAAGTAGTCGATCGAGTGCCAAATGGGCTAAAACCATCTGTACAAAGTCCAAGCCTAACATTTCATGGAGAACTGGCGAAGTCGGGATAACACCGATCAAAATGCTTCCATGCCTTACCATCAACTGGATGAGCCAATTTACCGTTGGTGGAGTGATTATAATAATGCCATGTCATATCCTTAGCATGCTTTGAAGACATAAACAGTCTTTTTAGACGTGGTATGATTGGAAAATAACGTAATCGTACTTCGGATTTTTTTTTCTACAACCACTAGAATTGGTAAGCTTATATCTTGGCTCTTTACAAATATCACAGAAAATCTTTGCTTCATTCTCCTTGTAGTATAGCATGCAAAAATTATGACACACATTGATTTTTTCGTAACCAAGTCCCAATGGTTTCAACATCTTCTTCGCCTCATAAAAATTATTATTTAATTTATTGTCTTCTGGCAAAAAGTTCTTTATCATGGAACTGGCAAAATTAAAACCGTCTTGTGTCAATCTTGTTTGGGCTTTTAACACCATCATATTTACACATGCTGACAATACTGTCTCTGTTTTGCAACCGTTATATAAAGGCTCGCTAACATCTCTCAACATGTCATAGAATTTTTTAGCTTCAGAATTAGGTGCTTCATCATTAACATAATCAAAGTCTTCATTGTTATCGACATAATTTTCACCCATCGCATCCATAAGCATTTCCCTATATGGATTAGCACTAACATTATTATGTGAAGATTCTGGTAATGATGTTTCTTCTGTGCCAGCCTCCCCATGATATATCCAACGGAAATAATCTGAAGTAAACCCTTTCCCCAGCAAATGCTCTAAGATAACCTCTTTATTTTGAAATTTTCTATTATCGCATTGCACATATGGACATCTAACAACTGTCACTGGTAATGCTTGAGAGAATGCAAAATTAACAAAAATTGTAATATCATCATAAAATTCTTGAGTTAGAAACCATCACAAACTCTACGATACATCCACTGTCGATCATCCAT
This sequence comes from Allium sativum, assembly GCA_030737875.1. Lineage (NCBI taxonomy): Eukaryota > Viridiplantae > Streptophyta > Magnoliopsida > Asparagales > Amaryllidaceae > Allium > Allium sativum. The sequence goes on along the minus strand of CM060918.1, from coordinate 488,489,978 downwards.
TAATATAATGATAATCCTACAACACGATGAATTTTTAACATTAAAATAAACTGATATTAGTAAATTAGTACTGCAAAACTGTACAAATCTATAGTTCGTAATAATACAAACTCCTTTATAATAATACGATTGAATATCTCAATATTAAAACACAATTTTAATGTTTGGATGATATTTCATTTTATTTATTTGCAGGATGAAGGCTTTGAATAATGAAAATGAAATATGATATCACATCAAAAAAAGAAAGGGTTTGTCTTCTACTACACGCTTAAACTATAATCATGTTCAAAACAAACCATTTCTACTAATAGCAAGAAATATTAAAATTTCCTACAAGATTAATTTTTTATATTTAATAGAAAATGAACTACAAGCAGGTAGTTGAAACATTCCGAAACAAATTCTTTTTTCATTCGATTTGTCATAGAAAAAAGGATGCATACCTGAAATTCTATTAGCATTTGTCAAGTGTATATAATTTATCTACAGCAATGTTTAATCTTGTTCAAAACATTACTTCAGTGTGATTTATCATGTTTATTTTTTAACATAGCGTGTTTATGAATTATTATATCATTATTGCCGCAACCATTATTGCTAAGAAGAGGTGGAACATAAAGCATATTTGTCAATAATGATAAAAGTAATAACCCTCTACTTTCTTTTTTCATTTTTTTCCTACTTCTTTTTAGACATTTGTTAATCATTGTATACTGTGATTCCCGAAAATAATTTTTATTGATCTCGACTGTTTTGGTTGACTTCAAAATGTATTAACATGTATTTTAGCTTTGATTTCAATTGGTTGTGATTTATTTTTTAATCGTTCCTTATAATTTCCTGCTAACGCTGATTTAAAATTTACTTTCTCCATATGAAAGTACAAATTTGGAATGTGAAAGTATTATATCAATTATCAATATAAAATTGGCATACTCCCATATAATTTAAATAGTTCATTTTAGTGTAGTGAAAATTGAGAATTACTTCTATAGTTGATACATATAATGAAATTTTTGATGGTAATCAGTTGGATAATGGGTAAAAATCAATATTGTATTATAAATATATAGTTGGTGAATTGGTAAAAGTCGGTATTGTATTAGAAGATGCTTTGAATCAAATTATAAACCAGTTGATCAAACAGACAAAACCAAAATTCAATTCAAAAATTCAAAAGTTAGTATGGTATTAGAAGTTTCAGTGACTTAAGTACAGCTTGCAATCTTTAGCTCGTTTGGAGACTAATAAACAACAAATCAATGTGGGCTAGATGGATTACAAACAAGCACATTAAGGAGTAACTTAATGGAATATAACAACCAAATCAGATCGGTCAAAGACTCAAATAGCATGAAACACGAACATAGATATAACCAAAAAATGTTATCATAAGTATGGGATAATAATGAGTGATACTGGGTTTGATACTTGATGTAATAAGGAGTGATTAACATAAGTATGGGACTGGAACAACTTGATTATTACAGGCAATGCTAAAGCTATAGTGGCAGATATAATTATCACTGACCAATGGTGTCCAAAAAATCATGAAGCAACAAGAGCATACAATAATATTATTAAAAAATTGCTCGTGGATCTAATTGCAGAGCAAGCCTTGATTATATGGCTTGATATCTAGCCACTAGTAAATGTATTTTCACTTCATTTCATGTAAAAGAACTTTAACCAATTACAAACCCAGTGCAAATTCAGCGCAAACAACGAACTTTAACCATTACAAACTCAGCTGATATCTAAAAGTTAATTTTAAACAATTCAAAGTACCAACTTTAACCAATTACAAAGTCGGTGCAAACAGAAAGCTCATCAAATGATTCTAACTCAACTCAAACAACAGAGTGAAACTAATTTGATTTTCAGATTACCTTTTCAGAACTCCAGACGTTAAACGGTGGATGAAGTCGGCGCTGAAGAGGTGATCAAGCCACTAGGTTTTTGAAGTACAAATGAAGTGAAATCTACAACAATCAAAATCGGTAATAAGATGTTAAACCAATATCTCCATCAGTGCTACCCATTTATAATTAAAAAAATACATACATAAATAATCAAGTTTTAGAAAACACATAAAAAAATTACCTCATCATTATGCTTCGAAGATATGGTGAGCGAAGATTGCTGGGGAATCGGTGATAACTGGATACAGCAAGAATCGTGGGAAAGAGGGAAAATTTCCTTTTAGCGAGAAAGAAAACGAATTCATCGTCGATTTGCCGCTAAGATCGGATCTGTGATTTCGTGAAAGGGCGAAATAAAGAGATCGAGGGCAGATACTTCTAATTCACCAGTGCATCTGAATACCTAATATTTGTAATTTACTTTTTTGCACCTCAATATTTTCATAATTACTTTTTTGCACCTCAATATTTTCATAACTAACTATTTACAGAAGTACCAAACATCTATTTTGGTATATCTCACATAGGGCTGGACAACTTTACCATATTACCACTTACCAGCCATTACCAACCGCTACCAATGAAAGTGGTACCGAACAATCGGTAACCAATTTGATTGGTACGGTATGCCAAACCAAATGAAAATATGCGGTATGGTAATGGTAATTGAGCATTAACAATTGTAGTTACCATATCTACCACTTATATTAAACAATACATATGTATATTTTTATATTTCATCATATATGAAAATTACATAACAAAGAATGTAATGATTTAATAAAATATCTAGGAAATACTATTACTATACAAGATTGAATGCAATTTTTATCATATATCTTAGAAACAGTATAATTTCTATGATATTTTCGTTCATCCATATAGTTTTCATGCATGTTTGACTACATAAAATAAGGTAGATACATAATAATAATAATATAATAACAAAAAGGTCAATTTTTCATATTTTATATTTTAACATGAAATATTGTAAACAAAAAGATCTCATACTAGTGAACGGAAAAATCTTATTACCGACCTCTACCAACCATTACCAACCATAAACCGAACTGTTGGTAATCGATTTTTTTGGCTGATAATGGTATGATTTTTCTATTACCATATAAAGTCGGTACGGTAATGGTTTTGAATACAAAGTTCCGGTACCGAACCGATTCCACCCCTAATCTCACATGCAAAATTAATGATCATCAATATTGTAAAGTTTAAAAGCGCACAAACAACGTTAATTAGTTATTTGAAATGCAAAACTAAGGGATGGAGCGCAAAGTTTATAAGTTTATGAGCGTTACAACACGCGTGCGACCTGCCATGACATATGTTTTGCATCTCAATTATGCTTCTAAAATTTTTATATGTTTAACAAATTCAATAGAATAATTTGAATTTTTAGTTATTTGTTTGAGTTGAAATCATAAGTAGTTTTAATTATTTTTAGTTATTTGTTTAGCTTGAAATTTATTTCTAAATTCTAAGCGGCAACATTTTTTTTTTAACTTTTAACTTTTAATAGTGTCATTAATTAATGGAGAATAGTATTATAAAGAAATTTTTTTAATCATATTTTTATTGACATTAAGATTCCTTCATATTTGCATAAATTAAAGTTGAATTTGTAAAAATGGTTTAACTGGTAGATCCTAAATTTGAGTGATACACAAACACAAATCAAATACAAATATCTAAGATAATTTCCGAAGTTCACTGTTAGACCAAAAGTTTTATTCTTCGAAGGCAATTATTATTAAATACTTAAAAATTTAGTGTGAACTTATAAGAATTGTTTGACTACTAGATTCTAATTTTAAGTGATATGAAAATAAAAATATTTAAGGGAAATTTCACAAGTTCATGGTTGGATCAAAAGTTCACGCTTCAAAGGAAAATATTAATAACGAGTAGTATAGCACGTGTTTCGCATGTGATAAAGATAGGTGCTCTGCTCTTGTATAATTTCTCTACAAAGTGTATATTTACACACATTCAAGAGATAGTGATTTGTAAAAATCTTTAACTATGTTTTGATGTCAAAATCATTTTTTATTAGTTTAGATTTTATTTTTAAATTATAGCAATATTAATTGGGCATGAATCTTTTATTTAAATTATTAATTAATAAATGTCATATTTTTAAGCGATATTAAGTTTGCTGATGAAAATTTTGGAATTTAAAAAAAAACATGTTTGTTAGACCATATATTAAATGATTTTAAGATATAAAGTATCTGTAGGAAGACATTTTGAATTTATAAAAGAAATTAAATTGTTAGATCCTATTTTCTTGCATTGAAATCATATTGTTAGGTTAAAATTTATTTTGAAGTTTGCATTGTCTTTCTTTTCTCAAGTTTGAATTTTATTTATATAATTAATCAATGATTTTTTTGATAGATTTTATTTTAAGTGAGTTTCAAATTTTAATGGCATTGGTCAATGAGAGTTTTGAATCTGCAAAATAGTTTTATGTTTTAGATCGTAATTTATAGTGATGCTAAGATTTAAAAATAATAGTAGGTGATCATTTTGAATTTGTGATTAAAATCAAACTGGTAGATCCTGTTAGGGACGAGGATCAATGATCTTAATGCAAAACTAACACTAGAAGGGGCGAATAGTGCTTTAAAGAATTTATAGAAAGCTTAAACAATTAACAATTACTCAAACTACTATATGAATCACAGAATGAATATCACAACAGAAACAATCAACCACATAGATGTAAGTCTGGCAGATATATTGATCCATTATTCAAGGGCCAACGCATACATAAATGAAGTTTTAAAAAGAAAAAAAATAAGCCACACATATCCTACTTTTATGGGATAGTTTTTATCTCAATTAAAGGGTAATTTTTGAAGTTCGCGGTCAAACTAAAAGCATGTGTTTTCAAGACAATTATTAATACAAATAAAAATATAGAAATTAAATATGAATTCGTAAAACTTGTTTAATTACTAAATCTTAATTTTAAGTGATATTAAAACAAATTATGGTTGTTTTAAAATTTCAAAAATAAGAAAACTTGTCCACGATCGTCATAAATATTTGCAATGAATTTAATTCAAATCACCAATAAAATGTGCCTTTACTATTGAATTACAAGATTTTACATGAGTAATATTGAATTCATACACTTAGCACTCCTCAAATCAATATTGAATTACATGATTTTGAAATTGAGTTTTGTTTATACAATTAAACAATTAGTTGAGTTTATATAATATTGAGACGAAGCTCATCAAATGGTCCGAAAATAGTGGGTCGTGACCTCGCTAGGATGAATCAAAGATCATCAATAAAATCAAATGAACCAAAGTTCCTTAGATGATCCAAAGATCATCGATATAATCAAATGAACCGAAGTTCCTCAGGATGATCCGAAGATCATCGATGTAATCAAATGAAATGAAGTTCCTTGGGATAACCCGATGATCACCCATATAATCCAATGAACTGAAATTCCTCGGGATGATCGAAAGATCGTCAAAATGATCCAAAGATCCACTAGAACCAAAGTTCTTTGAAGGATGATCTGAAGATCATAGATGATCAAAATTTATCAAGAATAGTGTAAAATACAACAAGCTAGTAAATATAAGAGTCAAGCTACATGTCTCATAACCACTTGCTCTAGTCAAATAGTTACAAATAAGTTGTATATTCCACTAGAAATACAGAATGATCATTATCACCATTTTCAATTGAACGAGTCAAGAATTAACCGTTGAAGCAAACACAAGGTTCATAGTCCTTGTTTTTACTAAGGCATTTAATTGGATTTCTCATACGAACGAGGAAAAGGTGAAACACCCCACCTCCATTAAGGTCACTCACAAAGGGAATGCCTTAACTTTGGTGGAGGTTTATTAGTAAAAGTCACAGATAAACACAAGATAGATATATAAACACACACACATATATATATAAGCAGCGGAAAACAAACAGACTTTTATTTCACAAATACGTGTTCATACAAAACATTTCCATAACTGTCACATAATAACTTCCAAAACATTACATCATCATTTCTGTCTTGGTTATTAAATAAAGAAGCATAAAACATAATTAAAACTGCATAAATCCCCATAGAATGTGTCCAACAGCCAAAGCCAAGGAAAGAGAGTCCAAACCGTACATCTACTATCTTGAAGCTTGCAAAGAGTCTGACTAAGCTGGGTTGTTTCCTCCCTGTGGACCTGGGGGGGGGGGGGGGAAGAAAAGAAGACGAAAGAAAATAGGGTCAAACATAAAGCCTGGTAAGTCTAGTGACTCTTCAGTATGAGAATAAGAAAAAGGACGTGATAGGTATAAACTGGAAATAGGAAAGTGTCTTAAACTAAGATAAAGTAGTTTAAAACGAATATACTACCGCACCCCACACTAAATCTCTACACCTACTTGCATTGCCTCAACTGGCACCCCATGATCGGGGTGAAGTGATCCCCTTTTTTCTAAAGATCGGCTCCTACTCGCATAATCATCTGTGTCTTACGGCCCCCAAAGATTGTAGATACCTATGCTGTTCCCACCATGGGTGTATCAAGTCCCATGATGGCGGCCTGACACAACTCTAGAATGCATAGGTTATACTACTGGTGCCCCCAGTGCCCTGTTTGTCTACTCCGAAGTGTGTGCACGCTCGCACTCCGTTAGAACCCACAATGTTGCATCCATCGCCGTCGCTTTTGACCGCTTACAATCAGCCCAGTAATCGTGCCTCACCCTGCCTAGTTTCAGGGTACCATGATACCTAATTGGGTTACTGCTGAAATGGGTCCCCGTTACTAGGGTTTTCTAGTCAAACATGTTAAGTGGTTAAGTGTCTGTATTTACCTAACCCCACCCATCAGTTTAATTAACATGTTGAATTGGTTAAGTGTTTTAATTAACTTAACCCTACCATCCTGACTTGTCTATCCTTAATTTTTTAAAGCACCGACCACTCACATTTGACAGGTATTGTTACGGTTACTAGATGTGTCGGTCGGTTTCGGACAGGTTTACACCGTAACTCAGTCTAACCTCGGGTCCTTATTGGGCTCAATGCTTAACCACCCACATTGGATATGTATTGTTGTGACTACTGGACAGTCGGGTGGGTCCGGACAGGTTTACATCACAACTCAATCCAACCTCGTGTTAAGCATACTCGTATTTTCTAAATTTACATATTTGTCTCTATTACTTATTATATGTAAATTTGCTAACAATTAAATGTTATGGTCCACTTTCCAAGTTTGACATTTTTGGTATAAGAATTTATACCATTCAAGTGCCACCAATTTTTGGCATGTGACAAACATGTCAATTTCATATATTCTTGTTTTACTTTAGTTTTGGCTCGTCTCTAAGCTTTCTCTAACTGACGGCTACTCTTAGTTTCCTCCCAGCAGCATGACAGCTATTATTTCTGTGAATTTAGGTTGAGTGTTGAGTTGTATTTATAGAATTTCAGATTTATTTGAGCCGTCAGATGATCATAGAGTGAATCCAGACCATACACACAAAGAGAAGCCAATCAGAAAGTGACAACTCAGCCCTAATGACACAACCAAGCTCAGAAATTCGACCAGAAACCGACCAGGCCAGCCAGGGCCAAACCAGGTCGACCGGGCAGGTCGACCCCCAAGTGGACCTGGTGCCTGGGCGGGAATTTTCCCGCCCATCCCAGTTTGGGTCTATTTTTCGAATTTCGAACTGTTTGAATTTTAATTTAATTTTGAAAACTTCCGGAGGTCATAACTCCTTCATACGGAGTCTGATTCACGCAAACTCGGACTCTATCTCAGGTAGAATTCCGAGATGAGCGCAATGGCATAACCTGTTTCCCTTAATTCTTTCATTTAAAATTAATTATACTTTAATTTGTTAATTTACTATTAACTGAAAATTCGGGGTGTTACGAAAGGTTTGTATAGATATATACTAGTAGATTGGAAAACAATTTGTAAAATAACTTTATATAATGAAGTAGGATTATAAACTATTTTAATAAAGGATTTGGTATCTACTAATAATGTAAAAACTCTTTATAGCTTGAAATGACAAATATCGTAAAATATCGATTGAAATATCAATCGATCTCAAAATTAGCTTTTTAATAACGTATATCAAATCTCAAGACTGTCGATTTTAAATTCGTTCACCACGAATGAATCGAAAATCGATAAAAATTAAACTGTAGAAATATGTGAATTAGAGAAACTGAAAAGTCACAGGAAAATGCCAAACGGGCTAAAAACTCGATTGGGAAAGAGCCTATAACAGCCTAATCTATTGACCGTGGTTTCCACCGGTCAACAGCTGAAAACAGATTTAGACATTGAAATTTTCAATTCAAACGTCTTACCTATGCACAAATAATGTGCACAGTGTAATATTAAATTCAGTCGTTTAAATTTTTAATTCAAACATTTGAATTTGATGATATTGAAACAGAAAGCAACCCAAAAGTTCGGATGTCTGACCCATATATTCAGCCGTTTGAATATTATGTAGGGCATGTGTTTACCTAGCTAAGTGTATGTAAATTTATTTTGAATGGTCAGCGATGGCACATAACATTTCCTTAATGAAAACGATGCCTCTCAAACTTACGGAACCACACTCGAACATATACAAAGATTTATACTAGAAATCATCGAAATGAATTCAAAACTCATCAAATGAAATATTATCACACAAACAACGTAAACACACAATTTTCATGCAATATATACATGCTAAGGGGAAACTAAACAAGCATATAGCTTGAGGCATAGATGCAAGTTCTCCAAGAACTCACATTTGATCTTGATAAGGAAGGAGAGGTTCCAAAACAAAGCAAAGTCAACCTCTTCTCAACCAGAACTCAAGAATCTTCAATCTAAATACATATAAATGAATTTCTAAAAGTTCGGTTTAGAAAAATCTCAGAAATCGAAGAAAGAACAAGACGGAGAAGATGGACTCACTCAAATTTCTGCTTTAATTTTCCACTTGATTTGAGCTACTAATTGCAATCCCTAGGTTAGGAATATTAATTTCTCATTCCCTCTCCCCACTTTCTATATTTGCTAAGTTTAGAATGAATAAAGAAGGAGAGGGGGCGTAGCCTACTTATGACTTAGTGGGTTAATGATTTGTTTGACCAAACCAGATCCAACTCAAAAGTCTCAATTTTCACTAACTCCAAACATATCGATGTTTACAGTTTTTGTTGTCGTAAACAACATTTTAAACTCAATAGAAATGATCTCGAGTCCAAATTCATTCGTATGCAAAAGTGATTTTTCGGACATACACTCGACTAACGATGTTATATTTAAATAAAAAATTGTGAAATATGCGGGTTGTTACGAAATATATATTAAAAGATATTAAATATATATTAAAAGATGTTAAATATATATTAAAAGATCTTAAATATATATTATCATGCGTAAACAGACTTGTTATTTAAACGATGATAAGTTTAATGGCATTACCATGAATTATCAATTAATCATTGAGTTTTCATATGATAATAATGTTTAATAGTTTTTAAGACTCCTTAAATACTGAATTAAAGACCGAAATAAAGACTGATGTTTGGTCTTTAAGTAGTCTCAACGATTACAAACAGATCTGAGACTGAATTTCAGTCTTAAATGTGAAATTTTAAAGACTACATTTTTCGGTTTTTTCAGTCTTTATTTAAAGACTGAATAATTTCAGTCTTTATATGGATGTTTTTTAGTAGTGATGTTTCTTTAACCTGCAATAACTGTGATGAGTTTTATTCTTAGCATATCTCATAAACAAATGCTACAATGGATTTTTCAAAGTATAAGAACAATGACTACACTGGGTTTTCACAAAATATATTAATATGGAAACTGATACTATTCCCTTGTCAGTCATATAGGAATTATGTCATAATTAGGTTTGCCAGTCTGATCTCACATGGTTGGAAAGAAAGAAAAACGTTTCTAACTTTACATCTGTGCCATGCTAACACTAAACATTTAGACCTGTTTAGCTATCACTAATGATTATTTTATACTCTACTGGGTTAAGCTTTTGATAACTTGCTTTACCATTTTTGCTATGTTAACCTTAAATTTGGACATTTATATACATTGTCCTGTCCACTAATTATTGTTGAACCCTTCTTTTGGTCAAAGTTAAAACTTCACTCATATATGTTTTAGTACTGTTGATGCGTGAGGCGTGTGTGGTGAGTGCGTGTCCACGGATTTCGTGTATATAGGAGGCCATACTTGATCAGTCCGGTAGCACACGCATTTCATCTATTTCAATCATTACAGTTTGCATGAAAGTACCATTATTATGAATAATTCGTTTCCTGTTTGGTATTGCAGTTACAATAACCTTATGTTTGTTGTGCATTCCCTTAGTTGTCCACTCTCTGCTGCACTTGCTTTATACTCCCAGTGCATGGCCTTTTCACGCATGGAATTTTAGTATTTGACCTACCTTATTAGTAAGCTGGAATCACCTTTCCTTTAGATTTATGCCATGTTACCTTTTTGGGTACGTGCATTTGTGTATACACTAGATTGCACATAGTTTATATTGTTGGTTATAAGTCACGTATGTACTCTACAAGTGCATTGCTTCCATACTTTGCCTTATGCCACATTCGAAACTTAAGACCATCGTATGGAGGGCTCCAATACACTGCCCCATTCAATTTAAAAAGCTGGAACTATCATATGTATTCTACGCTGGAATAATTACATTACCTGAACTATGGTTTCTGTATTCTGAATTGCTACCCAGGCGGTTCATGCATTTTTGTATCCCTGACTTGCTTTAGTTGGCATAACCTTACACAGTTTGAAAGAGTGACATTTTGCTTATGACCAACCTTTATACATGCTTATCTCGGTATATATACACATAACAATATCTTGAATTTGAGAAATGCCACCTTTTGGTTCTACCGCACATACTTTTGTCACATGCGGGTATCTCATTCCATTGTGGTATAAACAACATCGGCCGTAGTTCATGGGTATCAAACTCAAAGTATTTAATAATTATTGGGATTAAACTGATTATATTTGTGTTTATCGAAGTGTGCTAACTTGAAATAAATTTAATCCTGACTCGGGTGTTTTGTGTATTTTGCATGGGACACTCGGGTCAGGCCCTAAGTGTTCCAGGTTTAGATATTTCATCTTGCAACGAACTGGAGAGGTGGAGACGTGAAGACACTCGCACGCGTTAAGCTCGGAAAAATAGTAACTTGCTTGAAAAGAAATTTTATTCGTTTAAGACTTTATGTAAAAAAAAAAATTTATCTTCCGCTGCAAATTTGGTACAACTCTGATATTTATAGACATGTTTATTCCGCTGCAATTATTGTACTCTGTAATTCGGTGTTAATTCTGTTTAAACCATGTAAGCCAATAACAATCTGTCGTTTTGAACGTTTCGTGTTGGTTTAAATACCGATTACAGGCGGTCAAAATGCCAGGTCGTTTCACTTACTAAAAGAAAAGACGATACTCCAATGAAGTCTACTGATTCATGCAAAGAAACATAGGTAGAGAAGAGCAAAGAAAAGCCGTATAGCTGTATAATGCCACCTCCTGGCCATAAGGAGCCAAAGGATTCGCTTCTGTATGAATCTGACAGAGGTTAGAAGAAGTTCAAAGCAGCAACAAAAACGAAGTAATAAAAATAGAACCTTCTAAGATCTTAACCAGATCTATGGCAAATGGTCAGCAACCTTTCACTTGAGTCTCCCAATGCAGCAAAATCTTTGCGTATGGAATGTTTGAGGAGCCCATCAAGATCTTAAGCTTGACCAATGTAAAATGATAATCAAGAAATACAATTTGAGTTTGCTAACTATTCTAGAAACTAAACTTTGCGAGCAACTTACCTTGTGAGCCGCAAGGTACACCAATTCTAACTGGAATTTCGTGCATAATTTGAATGAGGCAAGCTATGGTAGAATCTTAATATTATATGATCCCATTGTCCATAATCTTACTAAACAAACTACTACAAGTCAATTTATATATTGTCACAATTTACACACACCGTCGAACACATTGTATTATCTCACCATTGTTTATGCGAATAACTGTGCCAATGCTAGAAACACTATGTTTAACATGCTACCTACACAAAGACAACACAATCACCCCTGGATTGTTTGTAGTGATTTTAACTCACCTCTCAAGCTAACTGATAGGGTTGATGGTTATCAAGTGTTATTATTAGAGACTAGTTGTAACACCCCAAATTTCGGTTAATGCTAAAATTCACAAATTAAAGAATAAGTAATCCCAGATGTGGGAATTAGGGGAAACGGGTTGCACCATTGCGTTCGTCTCGGAAAAATACGCGAAATAGAGTCCGAGTTTTCGAAAATCGGAGTCCGTATGAAGAAGATATGGACGAACGAAGTTAGGCAGAAAAACCGAAAACAAGCCAGAATGCACTGGCGCACTTGTGAAGTGCGCCAGTACAAAAATACACTGGCGCACTTGGGAAGTGCGCCCGTGTCGAGCCAGAAACCTGCACAGCTTTCTGCCTTGACCCTGGCTGGCTTGGTGCACCTGTTTTGGTTCTCTGGTCTGTTCTGCTGGCCTATGACGATTTTTGATGGTTTAGATCTAAACTAGGGTTAATCTAATGGCCTAAAACACTTGCCTAATCCTATAAATAAGACCCTAAGCTAGCCCTAAATGATCATAATCCTATCATCTAACTAAACTATGCCAAAATTTTCTATGATCATGGCCTCCACTCAAATCCCTAGCCTCCATCCTCTTTAAATCCTATTTCTATGAAGGCTTTCATGTTCATACAAGCATCTTTGAGTTGTATGAATGATCATTAGCTTGCATTCATCATCAAGTTGCAAGCTTTATGTTCAAGGCTAGAGTTTTTGGGTGATTTTTGGCAAGGGTTTGCTTATTAGAGTTTAGTGGTGAGTTTCTATAGCCTTAATAATCAATTGTTAAATTGATTATGATAGGATATGATAAGATATGGCTATGTTTGTGGATAAATGTGCTTATGCAAGTTTAGTATAGTGTATGTTGTGTGTTTTGCAAGTTTTATGCTATATGCAAGTTTAATGCTATGCTTTATGATGCTCACTATGCAAAACACTATGTTGAACATTTATGCATATGTAACATGTTATGCAAACTATATGTGAGATTATATGCAAGTTATATGTAACATGTTATGCATGTTATGTATTTGGTTTTATGCATGCTAAGTATTTGGTTTTGTGCATGCTAAGTATTTGGTTTTATGCATACTAAGTGTTTGGTTTTATGCAAGTTATGATGCAAGTTCATATGCAAGTTTGTCTCTTTTTATGATATGCATAATATATGCAAGTTTGCCTCTAAGTATGGCATGTTATGCAAGTTCATATGCAAGTTATGATGCAAGTTCATATGCAAGTTATGATGCAAGTTCATATGCAAGTTTGCCTCTATGTATGACATAAGTACATGTGCAAGTTCATCCCTTTTAGACCTATGACATGTATGCAAGTTGACACCTTTATGATAGGTCTATGACATGAACATTTAAGCAAGTTACCATCTTTATGACATATGTGATTCATGCAAGTTTGGGTTGGTTATTTATGCAAGTTGGGTTTATGGTCATATATACAAGTTGACACCTTTTAAACCCATGATAATGCTAATGATATGCTAAGTTGAACCCATTGTGTGTATGATGAATCTCCTCTTTTGAAGTATGTCATGCTAACGTATTTACGTGGGGACGATGGGGTAAAAATTAATGAACACATAAAATTGTGTGAAGTGGGTATGATTAAACATACCGTAAAGTAGATGGACATAATTGGGAATTTACCTATTAAGTTAGGTCTACCCATATTATGGAATTGGGAATTTACCTATTGAGTTAGGTCTACCCATATTCTTAAATATTTGTAATTAATTAGGGATAATTAATACAAATTATGGGGGTGATTAATTAGGTGTAATTAATCTACTAAGACACGAGGTTGGACCCTTTTGTAGCATAAGACTGCCCGGAACCGACCGGCAAATCCAGCGGCTACAAATGATTGGCCCAATGTGAGAGGTCTTAGTCATAAACTAAATACGTGACAAGTGTAAAGACACGAGGTTAGACTCTGTTATGGTGTAAGGCTGCCCGGAACCAACCGGCATATCCAGCTGCCATAAAAGACAGTCTAATGTGAGAGGTCTTTACAAAGGTTACGATCTTAATTAATTAAGAAACACTTAACCAAATTAGCATGTAGAAGGGCATGAGGGGTTAAGTGGGTGCCTTGGGTGGCATGAGGAAACTAGTGGGTTGCCTTGGGTGGCAATAGAAAATACGATTAGAATACTTAACCAAAGTGGAACATGTAATTAAACATGATTAAAGGGTTAAGTAAGTGCCTTGGGTGGCATGTGGGAATTAAGTAAGTGCCTTGGGTGGCATGTGGGAATCAAGTAAGTGCCTTGGGTGGCATGCGGAAATCTAGTGGGGGCCTTAAGTGGCAATTGAAATATAATTAAATGACAAGCTTAAGTAGTAGCTTGTGGGGGCCTTAAGTGGCAATTGAAATATGATTAGATGACTTAACCAAACCTTAACATGTAAGTGGGCATGATTATAAAAGGGGTTAAGTGGGACGCACTAGATAAAATGGCAAGCTTAAGTAGTAGCTTGTGGGGGCCCATTTCAACCAATATCCCAAACGTATCTTTGTGGGCTCGACCCAAGTCGAGGACGGGACACGCATATTGGGCTTGACTATAAGAGGCCAAAACGGGGTAGCGGTGGCAACGCGAGTCCAACGGGTTTCATATGCGTGTGTGGACCCGGGCTGGTAGGTAAGACGTTGTTGCATCGTGTAGGTATAAGCCGTGCACCATTGATTATCGGGTTGCCACTTTGGGGAGTGATACACCCCACTGTGGGGCCAGCACGGGTATCTACGGTAGGGAGCCGATCGCTTGGGGGTAGTGGGTACACCTAGTGGAGATAGGGGCAGACGGCACCTATGTAGTCAGCTAGGGATACAAGAAACTACTGGGTAAAATTACTAAGTACACTTAGTGGGATCAACCTTTAAGTAGGAATTACCCTTGGGTGGGTAGAACTGGTGTGGTGCAGTGTAGGAATTACCCTTGGGTGGGTAGATCTGGGGTGGTGCAATCTAGTAATTATCCTTGGGTGGATAAATGCGTCTTTTCGGTTATCTTAGTACATCCTGTGTTTAGTTGGCTACTTAAGGGTAGTCATTATCCCCAGAGGTACCATACCTTGTTTATATCATACCCTAATTACTTTAATAATTGTATTGTTAGGGTTATAGGACTCACTCAGACTTATGTCTGACCCCGTTGTTTCTTTATCTTTTTCCCAACCCTCAGGTTTTCAGAGTGGGCCTAGCACTAGTGGGCTTTGATCAAACTGCTTTATCTATCTTTTGGAGCTTGGACCGTGGATGTAAAGCTCAGTTTATCTTTTCTATTATGGCTATTAGGTTATGTAGTGGGATTATGTACTTTCGTTTTTATCAGGATGGATATTATGTACTTGACACTTATTTATGGTTTTGGTGTAACCAAACATGTTTTACTTTCCGCTGAAATGAAATGATGTTTTAAATTCTCAAGTATTACTTATATCTGTCTTGTTGTAATTTTTCTGTTCTATATTCACTTAAAATACTCCACCGATGTTATGGCATTCCCTTAGTGAGTGACCGTAGCGGGTGTGGGGTGTTACACGTGGTATCAGAGCTTAAGGTTACCATAACAGATAAATTTTTTAGAAAAACTATTTTCTAAGAATATTTTTGAAAGGAGTATTTTCAAAAACATGTCTTTTAAGAGAAAAGTTTTTGAAAGAAAAGCATAATCCCCAATAGCCATATCTCTATCTTTCAAATTCTCCGTTTTGAATCTCTTCCTCTCTCGTTTTGAGTTTCCCCTCCGTGTATAGATGATCTTTCTAAGATAGATAAGAATGAAAAACCACTTCAAGGGACTTAGACGTTAGTCAGATTAGAAGTTGGTTCAAGAAGGAGGAGGACTTGTAGGTACCTATTGGACAGACAATGGGAGGAAGGCTCAAATAGTTGTTGTTTAATGATGGACGAAACCTCATTTTGATGGGAGGTTACGAGTGGAGAATGGGAAGAAGAGGGCTAGTAGTTATCCTTTTGGAGGAATAGGACACCTTATTAGGATTGTCCAAAGGGGCATGGGCAAGGTATGGAATCTCCTGGAGGGTAGTTGTATTCCCTCATTGCTAGTGTACCAGATGGGGATAGGACCGTCTAGGTTGGAATTTGGATTTCTTTATTATCCAGTTCGAACTTTATTTGATTCTGACGCATTGAGTTCGTTTATCTCATCATTGTTAGTTGAGTCACTGCACTTAGACACCAGTTTAGTAGATGATCCCTTAGTTGTTTCAAACCCAATTGGGGCTCCATGATGTGTTTGGGTTTGAAAGTTTCTATACTTAGCGTTGAGTTTAGATGTGATGCTTTTTGGGCTTCACGGGCTATGGGTTAGTTTTGGGCATGGAATGGTTATCCAGTAGGGGTGTCGTTCTTGATTTTGAAGGGAGAGTTGTTAGGCTTATGACCCGCTTGGGTAACACTCTCGAGATCTCTTGTAATCCCATGGAATCTGTTATGCTAAGTTATCTAGAATCGCTTGACACGTCGGTCGAGAGTTTGCGATCTGTTAGAGTGGTCCGGGAATACTCGGATGTGTTTGAGGAAGTGAAGGGCTTACCTCCGGAGCGGGAGATTGACTTCCGAATATATCTGGTAGACAATGCTAAACCTGTATCTTTACCAGTGCGCCACATGGCTCCTCGTGAGAGGAGGGAACTCCATAGGCAAGTAGGGGAGTTGCTTGAGAAGGGGTCCATAAGACGAAGTATATCGGAGTGGGGTGCTCCAGTAGTTTTTGCTACGAAGGCGGGTGGGTCCCTCAGACTTTGTGTAGGCTAAAGAGAACTAAATAAACTCACAAAGAAGAATAGACACCCATTGCCGAGGATTGATGATCTCTTTGATCAGTTAGTTGGCGCCTCAGTATTTTCGCAGTTGGACTCAGCCACGGGGTTTCGTCAGTTGAGAGTGGCTGAGGATAGTATAGAGAAGACTACCTTTAGGTCTCCGGATGGTTTTATGAGTGGCTGGTGATGCCATTTGGTTAGACGAACGCCCCCGCATACTTTGTTGATTTGATGAGAAGGGTGTTCAAGGAGTACCTAAATAAGTTCGTGATGGTCTTTGTAATTGACATCTTGGTCTTTTCTAGGAGCAAAATAAGTTTTCGTATGTGCTCAATAGGTTGAGCAAAGCCAGTTATGGGATAAGCGGTGGTTTTAGAGCGAGACTGGCGAGGACATCCAGAGTTGGACAAGGGCTTAATTATTTAGCCGTTTTTACTAGTATCATCTCACATAGGTCGTCTGAATTCGAAGGAGGTATCCCTTGGGTGTTTGTCTGATATTGGTTTAGGCCTTTGGGGCTTGCATTTGGGGGATGTCGAGTTCGACTAGGGTGGTCTGCGTGAGAGATGGACAGTTGTGATGATTTTGGATGGGGTAATATCCCGGTTTTCTCTAAAAGTGGAGAAGTGCATGCCCTACATCTTAGGGAAGTGTTGGAGACTCTTCGAGTGCATAGTCTTAGGACAGCAAAAGTGGATGGGATTCTTAGCATCCTATGAGTCTGAGATAGCGTATACCCCTGGCAAGGGTAACATGGTAGCGGACGCCTTAAGTAGAAGAAGGTTGTCCTTGAGTTCATTGTTCGTTGAACGACGGAGATTAGAGTTTATTTCTATGTTTGACTTTAGACCTTCTGTTGACTTTGTACCCGGTTTGCTAGCCTCCTTGGAGGTTAGGCCTACTCTTTTGGGGCGTATTGGCGGAGCACAGCGGGACGACCCACAGTAGGTTGAGTTAGTAGAGAAGCTCATGAGGAGGGGGAGTCGTCCAGCCATTTGAGTAGGTACACCCTAGATGGTAAGGGGTGGTTGCGTAGAGACGGTAGACTTTGTGTACCGCAAGACAAGGGTTTGAGGAAGGCTATACTTGATGATGCACATCGATCGAAGATGACCATTCATCCCGATAGGGACAAGATGTACCAAGACATGAAGCGAGTTTTCTTTTGGGCCGGTATGAAGAAAGATGTGGCCAAGTATGTCGCTCGATGCTTGGTGTGCCAACAGGAGAAAGCGAAGCAAAAGAAACCAGGTGGGTTGCTTCACCCATTGGGAGTTCCGCAATGAAAGTGGGATAGCGTCTCGATGGATTTTATTGACGGGTTACCGAGATCGAGGAAAGGTAATACGGGAATTTGGGTTGTGGTAGATAGACTTACCAAGAGTGCCCATTTCATACCCGTAAGAGGACTGTTCCATGTTTAGCTTTAGTTTATATTCGAGAGATAGTTCGGTTGCATAGGGAACATGACATATCCCATGTGTCACATTTGAGGAAGTGCCTACATGAGACCGCAGATGCGGTAGAGCCGAGCTTGCTTAAAGAAGTAAAGGTAGAGCGTGATGTGATTATTCGACGAGCTCCTACCCGCATCCTTGGGTCAGAGATTTGGAAGTTGAGAAACAGAGAGGTTCGACTAGTCAAAGTGAAAAGGGGAGAAAGTGAGAGCAATGCTACTGGGGAGACAGAAGCGAAGATGCGTTCGTTATACCCATTCCTTTTGAGGGTATATCCTTTAAACGTCTCCTTTATCGTTTGTCTAGTGCTTATCTTTAGTATGTCCTCTCATTAGTACCTTTGACCTTTAGATAGGGTAAACCTATGGTTGAAACATGTGTTTGAGACATGTTATGTTTGATGGATGCGTGTGGATGCAAGTGGTTGCTAGTGGTTGCTCGTGGATGCATATACACACACTCTAGACACTAGATCGGCTCAATCACTTCATATTGCATATTGCATATAATTGTGTGTAGGTAGCTATATTTATGGATGTATAATGATTGTGTTATCATATGGATGATGCATTTTGGTGAATGATTGTGCACTCATGTAGATATTGTATGTGTCGATAGGGTTCTCTCGCATACATAATGGATGCATGGCACTATCATGGTTTGCATATGTTCATACATTAGATAGGGAACATATACACACACTTTTTGCATATGCTCATACATCATTAGAAATTGTTTTAAGGACAATGGATGCCCGTGTTTGATGGATTGAGTAGATGGTTGTTTGGGTGGTAGGATATGCATTCTCCTTAGCTTAGAGATTTCGGGGACGAAATCCTTTAAGGAGGGGAGAATGTAACACCCCGAATTTCGGTTAATGCTAAAATTCACAAATTAAAGAATAACTAATCCCAGATGTGGGAATTAGGGGAAACGGGTTGCACATTGCGTTCGTCTCGGAAAAATACGCGAAATAGAGTCCGAGTTTTCGAAAATCGGAGTCTGTATGAAGAAGATATGGACGAACGAAGTTAGGCAGAAAAACCGAAAACAAGCCAGAATGCACTGGCGCAATTGTGAAGTGCGCCAGTACAAAAATACACTGGCGCACTTGGGAAGTGCGCCCGTGTCGAGCCAGAAACCTGCACAGCTTTCTGGCTTGACCCTGGCTGGCTTGGTGCACCTGTTTTGGTTCTCTAGTCTGTTCTGCTGGCCTATGACGATTTTTGATGGTTTAGATCTAAACTAGGGTTAATCTAATGGCCTAAAACACTTGCCTAATCCTATAAATAAGACCCTAAGCTAGCCCTAAATGATCATAATCCTATCATCTAACTAAACTATGCCAAAATTTTCTATGATCATGGCCTCCACTCAAATCCCTAGCCTCCATCCTCTTTAAATCCTATTTCTATGAAGGCTTTCATGTTCATACAAGCATCTTTGAGTTGTATGAATGATCATTAGCTTGCATTCATCATCAAGTTGCAAGCTTTATGTTCAAGGCTAGAGTTTTTGGGTGATTTTTGGCAAGGGTTTGCTTATTGGAGTTTAGTGGTGAGTTTCTATAGCCTTAATAATCAATTGTTAAATTGATTATGATAGGATATGATAAGATATGGCTATGTTTGTGGATAAATGTGCTTATGCAAGTTTAGTATAGTGTATGTTGTGTGTTTTGCAAGTTTTATGCTATATGCAAGTTTAATGCTATGCTTTATGATGCTCACTATGCAAAACACTATGTTGAACATTTATGCATATGTAACATGTTATGCAAACTATATGTGAGATTATATGCAAGTTATATGTAACATGTTATGCATGTTATGTATTTGGTTTTATGCATGCTAAGTATTTGGTTTTGTGCATGCTAAGTATTTGGTTTTATGCATACTAAGTGTTTGGTTTTATGCAAGTTATGATGCAAGTTCATATGCAAGTTTGTCTCTTTTTATGATATGCATAATATATGCAAGTTTGCCTCTAAGTATGGCATGTTATGCAAGTTCATATGCAAGTTATGATGCAAGTTCATATGCAAGTTATGATGCAAGTTCATATGCAAGTTTGCCTCTATGTATGACATAAGTACATGTGCAAGTTCATCCCTTTTAGACCTATGACATGTATGCAAGTTGACACCTTTATGATAGGTCTATGACATGAACATTTAAGCAAGTTACCATCTTTATGACATATGTGATTCATGCAAGTTTGGGTTGGTTATTTATGCAAGTTGGGTTTATGGTCATATATACAAGTTGACACCTTTTAAACCCATGATAATGCTAATGATATGCTAAGTTGAACCCATTGTGTGTATGATGAATCTCCTCTTTTGAAGTATGTCATGCTAACGTATTTACGTGGGGACGATGGGGTAAAAATTAATGAACACATAAAATTGTGTGAAGTGGGTATGATTAAACATACCGTAAAGTAGATGGACATAATTGGGAATTTACCTATTAAGTTAGGTCTACCCATATTATGGAATTGGGAATTTACCTATTGAGTTAGGTCTACCCATATTCTTAAATATTTGTAATTAATTAGGGATAATTAATACAAATTATGGGGGTGATTAATTAGGTGTAATTAATCTACTAAGACACGAGGTTGGACCCTTTTGTAGCATAAGACTGCCCGGAACCGACCGGCAAATCCAGCGGCTACAAATGATTGGACCAATGTGAGAGGTCTTAGTCATAAACTAAATACGTGACAAGTGTAAAGACACGAGGTTAGACTCTGTTATGGTGTAAGGCTGCCCGGAACCAACCGGCATATCCAGCTGCCATAAAAGACAGTCTAATGTGAGAGGTCTTTACAAAGGTTACGATCTTAATTAATTAAGAAACACTTAACCAAATTAGCATGTAGAGGGGCATGAGGGGTTAAGTGGGTGCCTTGGGTGGCATGAGGAAACTAGTGGGTTGCCTTGGGTGGCAATAGAAAATATGATTAGAATACTTAACCAAAGTGGAACATGTAATTAAACATGATTAAAGGGTTAAGTAAGTGCCTTGGGTGGCATGTGGGAATTAAGTAAGTGCCTTGGGTGGCATGTGGGAATCAAGTAAGTGCCTTGGGTGGCATGCGGAAATCTAGTGGGGGCCTTAAGTGGCAATTGAAATATAATTAAATGACAAGCTTAAGTAGTAGCTTGTAGGGGCCTTAAGTGGCAATTGAAATATGATTAGATGACTTAACCAAACCTTAACATGTAAGTGGGTATGATTATAAAAGGGGTTAAGTGGGACGCACTAGATAAAATGGCAAGCTTAAGTAGTAGCTTGTGGGGGCCCATTTCAACCAATATCCCAAACGTATCTTTGTGGGCTCGACCCAAGTCGAGGACGGGACACGCATATTGGGCTTGACTATAAGAGGCCAAAACGGGGTAGCGGTGGCAACGCGAGTCCAACGGGTTTCATATGCGTGTGTGGACCCGGGCTGGTAGGTAAGACGTTGTTGCATCGTGTAGGTATAAGCCGTGCACCATTGATTATCGGGTTGCCACTTTGGGGAGTGATACACCCCACTGTGGGGCCAGCACGGGTATCTACGGTAGGGAGCCGATCGCTTGGGGGTAGTGGGTACACCTAGTGGAGATAGGGGCAGACGGCACCTATGTAGTCAGCTAGGGGTACAAGAAACTACTGGGTAAAATTACTAAGTACACTTAGTGGGATCAACCTTTAAGTAGGAATTACCCTTGGGTGGGTAGAACTGGTGTGGTGCAGTGTAGGAATTACCCTTGGGTGGGTAGATCTGGGGTGGTGCAATCTAGTAATTATCCTTGGGTGGATAAATGCGTCTTTTCGGTTATCTTAGTACATCCTGTGTTTAGTTGGCTACTTAAGGGTAGTCATTATCCCCAGAGGTACCGTACCTTGTTTATATCATACCCTAATTACTTTAATAATTGTATTGTTAGGGTTATAGGACTCACTCAGACTTATGTCTGACCCCGTTGTTTCTTTATCTTTTTCCCAACCCTCAGGTTTTCAGAGTGGGCCTAGCACTAGTGGGCTTTGATCAAACTGCTTTATCTATCTTTTGGAGCTTGGACCGTGGATGTAAAGCTCAGTTTATCTTTTCTATTATGGCTATTAGGTTATGTAGTGGGATTACGTACTTTCGTTTTTATCAGGATGGATATTATGTACTTGACTCTTATTTATGGTTTTGGTGTAACCAAACATGTTTTACTTTCCGCTGAAATGAAATGATGTTTTAAATTCTCAAGTATTACTTATATCTGTCTTGTTGTAATTTTTCTGTTCTATATTCACTTAAAATACTCCACCGATGTTAAGGCATTCCCTTAGTGAGTGACCGTAGCGGGTGTGGGGTGTTACATTAGTCCCATTAATGTTTCATTACATGACGCTGATCTGCTTGAAATTAACACTTATGGGGTTCAATATTCATGGAATAATTGCAAGAGTGTAGGGACTAGGACATTTACCAAAATCGACCATGCTTTTTGTAATGTTGTTGCACTGAATGTTCGACCTTCTTTGGTTAAGGAACTGCCACCTCCTTTATTATGTGATCACTCCCCACAACTTCTTCATTTAGGTGATTATCTAAATCAAAGAAAAGCCAGCTTTAAATTTTTTAACACTTTGGTCGATGACCCTCAGTCTTATAGTATCGTTATGAATGCTTAGAGTTCACTATTGTTTGGTTACACCAAAAGCTTAAGAATGTTAAAAATGTGCTTAAAGAGTGGGCTAGAAATAAGTTTAGGGCTGGAAATAATCAATCTAAACATTAGTTGCAAACACTCAAGAAAGTACAAATTCAGACGAACCATGATCCTACTAACCCGAATTTAGCTGAGTTAGAAACTCTTTACTCTACAAAGCTTAGAGAGGCTCTGCTTTCAGAATCTCTTACGAGCAGGCAAAAAGAAAGAATCGGGTGGGCTGAAGATAGCGACAGAAATACCTCTTACTTTCATGTTGCACTAAAAGCGAAGCAAAACAGAGAGAATATTCTCTTGATTACCGACCATTCAAGTGCTGTTTTAATACCCAAACTGGTATCCATAATGCATTTATTAAGTACTTTAGTGATGTTTTTTGTAATTTCGAAAACTTTGAACCAAATATTGAAGCTATTAACCACATTCACCTCTCTCGACTTAGTGCTGAACATAGAGAACTTATATGCTCACCTATCACTGATAGCGGAATAAAAACTGCAATATTCTCTCTCAATGCTAACTCTTGTGGAGACCCAGATGGGTTTAATGATTTTTTCTATTAAAAAGGCTGGAACATAGTCTCCTTGGAGGTTATTAATGTTGTTAATCAATTTTTTTAAAAAGGCAAGATGTTAGGCTCTTTTAATAATATAATTATTTCCCTAATACCTAAAGTAACGAATTCATGTAATGTGAATCCTTTTAGACCTATCTCGTGTTGCAGTACCATTTACAAATGTGTTACTAAGATATTAGCAAGTAGAATGAAACTTGTTTTACACTCCCTCATATCTAGCATTCAAGCAGCCTTCTTACCTGGCCGTAATATTTTTGATAATGTTCTACTTGCTCACGAATTACTTGAAGGGTACAACTCTAAACATGTTTCACCACGAGTAATGTTAAAGCTTGATATTCGTAAAGCACTTCCCACTATTCAATGGATTGCTATGATCAGAATTTTGAGTTTTATGAAATTCACTCCTACTTTCAATGCATGGATTTTTTTTCATGTACTAGTTCTTCCCATTTCTCTATTAATTTCAATGGTTCTTCTGTGGGATTTTTTGAGAGTAGGCAAGGTATACGATAAGGAGATCCAATCCCCGCTTATCTATTTATCATTATGATGCAATTACTGATGGGCATGATGAATGAACCGGTAGTTGCAGGTAATTTTAAGCTTCATCCCAAATGTAGAGAGGCTGTTATTACTTCGCTGATGTTTGCAAATGATTTAATTATCTTCTGCAAACTAGAAAATAATACGCTATCTAAAATCATGAGCACTCTTGACAAATTCTACAATATGACTGGTTTGTGTATTAATATGGAGAAATCAGAGTTCCTTGCAGTTGGAATTAGTAATGATCATATCTCTCAAATTACTATGCAAACCGACCTCAGACATAATGAATCAACTATGTCATATCTTGGGTTGTCGTTTGCAACTTCGAGAATAACTACACGTCAATGTGCTCCATTATATGCTAGAATCACCGAGAGACTTAAATGTTGGTTGACTGGGATGTTTTGCAAGCAGGTAGGGTTACTTTGATTAAGTATTTCATTATTTCCATGCACGTATACCGGGTTCGCACATACATATTATCTAAAAAGTTGCTTGTTATGTTGAGAACTTCTTTTATATAGTTTATCTGGAAGGGAAATATACACATGAAATACCTAGCCCCTACCTCTTTCTCACTAGTTGAATATCCCATAAATAAGGGGGTTAGGTATCACTAATATGTGCATTTGGAATAAGGCAGCGCTTGGGACGCATTTGAGTGGCATTTTGATTAAAAGAGAAGGCTTGTGGGTTGAATGGTCTTATAAATATGTGCTTAAAACTGAGATGTATTGGACTGTGGTTGTTAAAAGTGGAATGAGTTGGACATGGCAGAGCTTAATTAAGCTCAAACATGTTTTTCTCCCATTTTTCAAGTACGATCAGAAATCTTTTCAAAATATCAACTTTTGGAACGATCCTTGGAGTGATTTTGGGATAATACTCTCGAAGTCAATGACATATCTTAATATGATCCAAAGTGGTATTAGTCTCAATAGCAATGTGGCAAACTACATGCAAAGGAATCAACTTCGACTGTCTGTCACTTCAAATCAGGAGGTGGAGAATGTCTGAGCTAATATCAGGAACAAATGGGTCTCGATTGATGCCAATGCTATTACACTATGGAACTTCAAAGGTGATAAATTTACGATTAAAAATATGTGCATTAAACTACTTGGTGCTTCAGAACTTTCTATTTGCAGCTGGCACAAGGTGGTGTGGAGGAGAGACAATACAGCTAAAGATAACTTCAGTCTTTAGAAAACTGTCCACAACAAGCTACATAGTAGAGGGATGGATGTGGATCAAGTTTGTAGCTTCTGTCGCTCATGACGACACATATTGCCACCTATTTTATTTAATGTAGCGTAATTCGAAAGCTATGGACCTAGACTCTTGCACGGACTGGGAGAACTGATGCGCAAAGCAATAGCATGCTCGAGTGGGAAGAAATTAAAATTAAGGCCAAAGGAAGAAGTAGCAGAGCAAGGATATATACATATGTGCTCAAGAAGTTTGCTCAACGTATTTGGACACAGAGAAATCTTCAGCTATTTGATACTACTCTTGCTTTGAACGATAATCAGCTGAAGCAGCTTTTGTGCATGAAATAAGAGATGGATTGAAATTCTTGAAATTTTCTTATGATCCAGTAATTTTCGGAAGCTAACCCTTGCTTCCTCTTGCAGTTTTCGTAATTATATGTTTTGTTTAGTTTCTGTTAGCATTGATATACCGTGTTGTCCTTGGTTTTTCTTTTCTTTTCGAATCTGTCTCTGTTTCTATGTAATCATCTTCGATATATTAACAAATATGGTAGAGGTCCATTTAACCCCATCGGATTTACCAAAAAAAGGTTATAAGATTTAAAACTATATATATTATAAAATTATATATATTAAAACTTTATAAATAATTTTTTTAGAAATCATAAGTAAGATAATAGTTTAAAATTATTTTAAAAAATAATTTGAAATCAGGATTTGAATTTTAAAAATAGAATTTGAAATTTGAAAATCAAAATTTGAACCTTGAGTGGTATTCAGAGTCTTACATATAAACTAGACTCAATTTCTATATTTTTCTTGAGCTCTTGAAATCTTTATATCTTGATAACTCATGAGTCTTGAATCTCTTTTGAATCCTGAATCTCTTGGCACACTAAAACTGTACAGTCTTCAATATTTAAGTCATGTATACAAACCCTGTATATACCAACAATCTCCCACTTTTTGATGATGACAACCTTGATTTATAATATATTCATACTTGTTCATATATGTTGATACTTTTTGATCTAGTCCTTCGAATACTCCCCCTTTCACCATGAATCCTACATACTCCCTCTTAAACTAAGCCTAACTAATTCTTATTTTATAATTTTCCCCCTTTTTCATCAACAAAATGAACATGTAAATATACTCTCCTAAAATATATAACATAAATAACAATAACCTATATCTATCGATATATTCTAAGGTTACAATACTTAATTCTATACTAATATACATGACTCCCCCTAAATTCATGCCTATATTATCCTAATTCTAAAAGTAGAAACATAACAATCCAAGTATTATAGTCAATATTTACAAATATTTCAATCCATGCATACAGAATTTTCAAATCTAATCCAAACCAAGCAATATTTACAAGCAAGTTCAATCAAACAAATCATACCAAACAATTCAAATATCTCTTGGAACTTCCACCCCACCCTTCTCCTCCAAAGATTGGATCCTTCTTAATGACTTCCCAATCTCCGTCTTCTTTTGTAGGTGGTGCTTTAACGAGATTGTTGTTTTCGTCTCTGAAAAAAAGAAGGTATTAGCCAACGAGTGGCATCAAAGTGCTTCTCTTGATGTTCAACCATCTTTATTTGACTCAATTTGAGATGAAGTTGATTACGAAGTATTATAGATAGGATATTCTTGAATGAATTCAATGTTCCTTCATGATTCTCACTTAAATTATGAATAGGATTTGCCATATTTTGATATTATAGAAAAGGAATGGTTAGAGAAGATGGATAAAGTTTAGAATAAGTTTTTCTGGAAGAAAGAGGTATTTATAGGGTTTGGAATTCGTTTAAAATGAAGAGACACTGGTTGGTTATTAAATTTTGAATAAATGTGAAAAACTGGCAGTTATATGTCGACATGCTGAAAAATGTATGTCGATATACCTATGTTAGTTATTGATTATTTGAATTTTTGTTTAATCTTTTTGAATCATTTCTTATTATATTATATTATTTTATATAATTTTAATGTTTTTACAAATATTAGAAATCAATTTTGATAGCAAACACGATTATATATTAGTACTTAAA
The DNA here is from genome assembly GCA_030737875.1 of Allium sativum. Classification (NCBI taxonomy): domain Eukaryota; kingdom Viridiplantae; phylum Streptophyta; class Magnoliopsida; order Asparagales; family Amaryllidaceae; genus Allium; species Allium sativum. The sequence continues at coordinate 488,462,461 of CM060918.1, read as the reverse complement.
ACAAAGGTACATTTGAAAGATAAAAGATACTAAATACGAGATTTGAAAGCAAATACAAGCAAATACGAAAGATAAAATAAGCTAGATTAGCTTAGACTTTAGCGGATGATGAGGAGAAAGACGATAATCCAAGTTTTCTTCCTACTTTGCCAAAGAACTTGTTCATTTTAGAAGACATTTTATTAAGCGTCTTCTTTATCTTCTTTTGGTTCTTTGTTAACTTGGCTTGATTTTGGAAAAGCATTTCTTTGGATATGGTTCTACTATTAGATGGACACTCTATACCTTCCAAAGAGGTTTCTTCGTTCTTCTTCGATTTCCATAGGATTCTCCTCTTGTTCCACTCAGGCTTATTTTTCCGCATATGTTTCATAAGGCTTTAAAGTGATTGGAATTTGTAGCAGGGTAATATTTCCCAAGTTAAAGAACTTCCTTGATACAAATTCCTCTCCTTTAGGATCAACTCCAAAATATTTAAAAATGCTGGTGAGATAAACTCCATGATAGAGTATTTTCTTTTGTGGACATTTCTTTAGGCTTAAATTCTTTCAAAATAACATCGGCCCAATTGATGTCATAAACACCAAAAATAGAAAAGAGAGCTTTTTGAACTTTGAGGGTAGGGTTGTTGAAATTTTGGAACAGCGAGTGATGGTACTTTGAAGGAGGTTAACTATTCTTGCTTTAGGACGGAAAAAGCGATTTTTTGAATTCAATGTGTTCATTGCTTTCAAAGATGTCATGGAATGTATCCAGATTCGTTTCATCAATTTCAAAATCCTAGAAATCTATACCCATTTTCTTACAATTTAAAATTATTCCCAAAATATCATAATCTAAAATGATTTGGGTTCCTTTCACACTACTCCATACTTGATTCTGATTTCCTTCATTTAAACCACGACCCAAATTTTCATAAAACATTTTTACTAGATTAGGATAACATACTTCATCGTTATGCCATGAATGTATTAGACTCAAAACTCCATTTTGCTCGAAAGAGTAACAAAGATCGTATGATGGAAAATCTTCAAAGATGGCCAAAGCTCCTGTATTGGCTTTTCCATTTGCTATGTAGTCGACATAGGCATTGATTGCTTCTTTATCATTGTAGAGATAACCTTTGACGGTTTTGATTAATCTCATTGTTTGAGGTGTGCTTGAGGAGGCCATTGAACAGTTGCTTCTGAAGAGTATAGATATGAAGAAAGTCGTTTGAAATTTGAATGTGAGGTAGAGAGAATAAGATTGAATATAAATAGAGATTGAACAGACACAACTTTTCTGAAATTAAAGGCACCTTTTTAGACCTTGGGAGTTGGTGAAAAGTTGGAGAGAAGTTTGAAAGTTCAAACTTTTGAAATTCAAAATTTGAACTTCATTTACTGGCCTATATGTCGACATGTCGATTTTTGTATGTCGATATACATATTGGTTTTCAAAAGACATGTTGATTTGACTCTGTTTTATTATATTAATGTTTTATATTTCAGGTTTATTATTTCCTGAAATAATATCAAAACAACTAAAAATTATATTATATTCACTATTTATTATTTTATTATTATTTTGAATTTTAAAATTCAAATTTCAAATTTAAATTTTAAAGTTCAATTTTGAATTTTAAAATTCAAATTCAAATTTATATGTATATATGTGTGTTCCGTAATTGTTTCGGTACATTGCCAAGAAACCTGGACATGTTTTCATGATTAGCAGACCTGAACTACATGCGTTTACCTATAAATAATTGGTCCTAGCAGTTTTGTATTGATGCGTATTTCAGTATAAACTGTTGGAGAATGGAGTTTTGATGACAACAACCTTATTTCAATTATAGTTACTACTTGACTATAAAATATTTACTAACATCTCTATCTAGAATACATATACATATACATATATATATATATGCATGGTTTGTATACATGGCTTAAATACTGAAGACTGTACAGTTTTTGTGTGCCAAGAGATTCAGGATTCAAAAGAGATTCAAGAATCATGGGTTATCGAGTTATCAAGATATCAAGATTTCAAGAGCTTAAGAAAAATAAATTAATTGAGTCTAGTTTATATGTAATACTCTGAATAACACTCAAGGTTCAAATTTTGATTCAAATTTCAAATTCTGTTTTCAAAATACAAATCCCGATTTCAAATTATTTTTCTTAATGGTTTCAAACTATTATCTTACCAATGATTTCAAACAAATATGGTTATAAAGTTTTAAACTATATATAAACATATATAAGTTTATAATATACATAGTTTTATATCTTATAACTTTATAAATATGTTTACATAATATATTACTATGTTTCCATATGATTTTACACATTAGAATATCCAATTAAAGTATTAAGTTTTGATTCAAGAATTTCCAGAATAATATATATGTTCAAACACTTAAAAATTAGTTTTAAAAAATCAAAATATTATACATATGTCGACATACATAATTAAACATGTCGATGTATAACTGTCAGATTTTCAATTTCAAAGGAAGTGTCTTTTCACTAATCGAAATGTTTTAGAAATGTTGCAATCTTTGGGACACTATAAAACGGGGTTGATTTAGAATTTTTAATCATTCTTTCTTTGCTACCATTAATATTCATTATTTTCTTGATTTCTACACTTATACTTTGCCGATTTCTGCTCAAATTATATCAAACTTCTTCTCTTCTCAATCTCTATCTGCTACTATCAATTTGGAAGTGGTATTGAAGAGTTATAAAGTTGTTGTAATTGTTTTGGAATTATATGGGAAAGGGTGTGCTCCTTGTAGCCGTGAAATCACGGAAAGGGAGCAGTGTTAACTATGTAGCCGTGAAATCAAGGGTGTTTGGAGCCGTGTTAACCTTGTAGCCGTGAAATAAAGGGGTTGTACTTGGATATTGATAATAATAATAAAACTCTGCGCGATCCAGTGTTGCGTGGGACTTGACGTAGGAGTAATCCAAACCAGTATAAAATCCGATGTGTTCTTTACTTTTCTACGTTTTATATTTATCTATTTTTGTGTCTGTGATTGTTTCTGTGTTTGTGATCATTCCTAGTTGATAATCATTGTGTGATTCATATAGTAGATCAATAAATTTAAAATTTTCATAAATTCCTTATAAACACTATTCACTTCCCCCCTCTAGTGTTTTTTTGCCTTAAGATCCGCTTTTCGCATTCCCTAACAATTGGTATCAGAGCTGGTTAGAGAATGTGAGAGGGGGTTCTCGCTCGGCTGTTTGGCGACGAGCAGGAGACTCTTACTCCTACATGTCCCCATGTGTAGGTTGGTTGAGTCGTGAGGCTAACCATGAAATCAGTTATGAGGTACCATTATCATGCCATGATGGCAGGTTAGGCCACTGGTTGTTAATGATTCATAACAATTGGTAACAGAGCATAGGATTTCAAAAAGTTCATAATCCAACTTTTGAAAATGTAAAATGGCAACCAAAACCGGTAATAATAGTTCTTTTGTAGAGGGTCAGTCCACTGTTAGACCACCACTATTTAATGGAACTAATTATTCATATTGGGCATGTAGAATGAAAATATATTTACAATTAGTAGGATTAGACACATGGAATAACACACAGACTGAATATGTTGAACCCACTACTAATTTTGCACAATGGCCTAATGAACAAAAGGCTGCTGCATAAAGTAATTCTAAAGCCTTGAATACGTTATTCTGTTTATTAGATAGAAATGAATTTAATAGAGTGTCAGTTTGTAAATCTGCTTACGAAAAAAGAGAGAACATTACAATTTACTTATGAAGGAACCAATAAAGTTAAACACACAAAGATATTGATGCTAATTAATCAGTTTGAGTTATTTAAAATGAAAGAGAATGATCTATCTCCGATATGTGTTGCAGATTCCAGGAGATCGTGCATTCATAGCATTGGGAAAAACTTATTCAGAAGAAGACCAAGTCGAGAAAATAATTAATTCATTGACTCCAGAATGGGATCAGAAAACATTGGTGATTGAAGAAGCCGACAATGTCAACGAAATGATGATTGAGGAGTTAATAGGGAATTTGATGTCATTTGAAGTTGAATTACAAAAAAATAAAGGAATTTAAGTGTAACAACCTGTATTTTTGGAACCAATTTAAAATTTATTTTCAATTGATTTGCATCAAAATTAAATGTTTTAGGTGAATTATTTTTAGAATAAACGACTTAAAGTCTAATTTGATCGAAGTTAGAACGTATAAATTAAAATTTAATTAAAAGAACTTGAAATGGCGTGCTAGTTTGAAAATTTGGTTTTAAACTTCGAATGAATGCATAGAATTCAAGATAAATCAGAATTTGATAAAACAAGAAAGACTAGGATATTTTGAATTGTAATTTTCTACCGAGTGTAAGAAATTGAGATTTTGCTTTATGAATTATAAGTTATGTCTAAATTAAAATTTAGAACAGTCGCAATGGAATATTATATATATATATATATATATATATATATATATATATATACAGACATCCCTAAAAGCCACATTTTGTTCACAGATGAATTTGGACTCGAAACCACTTCCATTGAGTTCAAAACATCGTTTAGGTGGTCAAAAACTATAAGGATCGATATGTTTGGAGCTTGTGAAAATTGGGACTTTGGTTAGGGCTTGGTTAGCCAACTTAACTCACTCACTTAAGTGCCCTAAATCAGCCCTTCTCCCTCGTATACTTTAACATTTGGATAAAATTAGAAAAATGAAGAGTGGAATGAGAAATTAAAATTCCTAAGCTAGCATTCTTGATTTCATGCTCAATTCTTGTTGAAATCAAGTGTAGAAGCTTAGATAAGCTCCTCTTCGTCATCTCCATCTTCTCTAGAAAATCTCCTCTTTGATTTTTGATGCTTTCCTATGGCCTAACTCTTAGGAAATTCAATTATATGTGTTTATATTGGAAATTTGCATGCAACATTGGAAGATAGGTTGATTTTTCTTGCTATTGGATCTATTCCTTGTTTGTAAGCAAGCAAAGGTGAGAATTTCAATCATAATTGTTTAATGTGAGAATCTCTAAACGAATAGGGCTAGTTATATATATTGATTGTTGTTTATGAGCTTGGTTGGGTTGTTAAATGGCATATAATAATCAATTCTAATGCATGAAATGATTTAATGATGTTTGGTATGAGTTCAAGTAGTATGAAAATGATTTGAGTGTCAAGTGAAGTTTATGCAGTAGTTGATAAATTTTGGGTTGATAGAACGACTTTTGATTGACCATATGACTTAATATGATGTTAAACGCTAAGTAATGCAATGAAAATACAATTGTATATGTTATGGAGGAGTTATTCAAGAATTCACATTAATGCCTCAAGCCTTATGCTAGTATAAGTATGCCTATGGCACATTTGAATTGAGTATATGTTGTGTATGCATTGGGTTAATTGCTTGGGTTGACGATTTCCTTGCATTTCCGGTATCAGAAATCTAAGTATAATTGATATACGAGTTGTATATGTTATAGGTGATGTTATTATGTGCACCCATGCTCTTGTAGCTTCCCTTTAGCATTGCCAAACCATCTCGTTTTAGCTCGAGTCGCATTTGATAGCTTTGGTCTGGAACTTAGATCATCTTTGAACTTATGATACAAATCATCGCGAATATCTTGTATGAATGTGTGCATGTGTGTGTACGTGTTCTTGAGTGTTTTCGGTGATCTAAGAAGGTTTCATTTTCATTTAGAAATTGTTTTGAGCTATCACCAATGATCCAAGCTCGTCCGAGAACCATTTGTACACCATTTCTTAGGAAAATTGCCCATATTTCAGCTCAGAATTCTGTCTGGGAGGGGGATAGACGTTTGTCCATGTTTTAGAAAAAAATTGCATCAGCTCAGACGTTTAACAACAAATAGTCAGACGTCTGTCCAAACTCTCGTGAAAACAGTTTTCCTGACAACAGACGTCTGTCCTAGTGGTGACAGACGTCTGTTGGCATAAAACTGTTGTTCACCAGTGGGAACCACGGTCAATAGTTTAGGTCCGTCCAGGCTCTTTCCCAACCGATTTTCAGCCCATTTCGACTTCGTTTGTGACTTGTTAGTTTCACTAATTCACAGATTTAAGAAATTGATTTTATTCGAAATCATTTGATAAATCGTTTCAAGTTGTTTTGAGCGATTTAAAATGTGTGCAAATAAGTTTAGCTTGGTTTGTATAACAAACTGGTTAAGTACAATTTGGCATGAAAACATATAAAATGAATTATGGATATGATATGACTTGAGTATTTAATTCGATGACCGAGTTAAAATCTCGATTAAACCTTTTTACATAAGGTAATGAAGGGTGAAGGCCAATGATTTAACCAAGGGAAAGAATTTGATTTAAAATTATATGCAAGAATTATTTAAAAAGACTGAGTTAAATCTCATTTCAAATAGTTTAACGACTATTAAAAATCGAAGATAATGAAGACGGTGCAAGACCGGCAATCTTCACATCGAATGGATTGCTACCCATTCCCTTGATTGGAGTTGCTGCCTTGAAGGGGTTATAGTGGTGGTTATCCGGACGTACTTGTTGATTGTTCGGATATGCGAGGGCCTCTCTTCCGCATTGTACATATGGAATGAGGAATTAGGTGCCTCTAGTTTCGTTCAGACCCAGAACAGACGTATGAATGGATTGTATGATTGTCATTGTAGTGTGTGCTATGTAATTGATCTCTGCTAAATATATATCTGTTTGGTGGTGGAGAATTTATTCTCTTGCTTAACACCCTCCTCAAAGACGTACGAGCTTAGAGGTTATATATTGGTGGAAATCAATGACATGGTATGGATTGACAGTGTAGCACGCTAAGATGCAACTGATCAAGGCTTTTGTTGAAAAGAAAAGTCTTGTGGTTGATGATCAAAGCATAGCTTTAAGTAGCACAGCTTTGTGTATAACGTTAATTCGCGAGCCTCATACCCCCGGTATGAGTCATAAACAAGATAAGTGACTATAGGGAGTGCATGTGTTTCTTTCTAGCTAGAAGTGGTGTCATGGTATGGAGCCTAGACAATTTTACTTATGTGGATGATGGACTGCGAGGCACCTCGGTTACCGAGCCAACTAAAAGGCTTAGAGATAGGCTCGATAGGACTGGGAAACTTATTGTTTAGGAATAACCAATCCTCAAATGTAAGAGAGGACCGACCCTGATGATCTAAGGGTTGCCCAAGTGTGTAATCCTGAGGCATTTGCTAGAGTGTCTCTAAGCCGGTAAGGAGACATCCCTTGCCTTGACTCATGATGGAAATCCAGTTTCCAATACGTCATTGTGCGGTTTTAATTGTAGACCTATATCGCGACATAGTAGAATGAAGTATTATGCCGTCTAAGATTGATACATTTATGTTGAAATTGTTTTTGGAAACATCTAAACACTAATGATATTGTCAAATGGTTTTTGTTTTATGAGTATCAAGCATATTTGTCCATTATAAGGTAAAACTCTATCCTCTGGTTCGTGTTTGTATTGTTTGGTGGGACCTAAGTCTTATAGTGGCTTCATTTTTCTAAAAAACACTGCGTTTTTTTATTGAATTTATTTATTTTATGCACCGGCAATCCAATGGAGTAAACCCGATCCGTGACATACGGCGTAGTCCTGTGATTTTCCTTATTCTTAATAAAGTTAAGTAACTATAGAATTTCTCATATGAGTCTCATGACTGACTCGTAGTTTGTTTTTCCCTTGCAAATTCGGATGCCCATATTTTTACATGGGCAGCCTAGTGAACAGGTGATTGGCTTTCTTTTGGATATGCATCGTAGCATGGAGTGCTCTTTTGGATGAAGACAAAGACTTACGTTTATCATTTCTTTCGAAATCTTAAACACTATTTTGTGTATATCTTTATTTGATTCTGTTGTAGACTTGTTATCTACTTGATGAAACTTGTTATGTACTAAGTAGGATCTTGTATTTGCGTAACTCTGATGATGATTATGATTCCACTGTTATGATATGATGTAAATTATTCTCCAATTTTACGTATTTATGCTATATTCTATATTCCGCTGATGTGATTAATATATTATTTTCCAAAGACCGAACTTGCCACCTTGAAGCATGAGTTTGGTTCGTGTCAGGCATGGTATCAGAGCTTTGGTTAACCTTAGTTCTGGAAGATAACATATTAAACAACTCGTCAGAGATAGAATCAGTAGTATTCTAGGACGTGTACCTCGTTAGAGATAGGATTAACAATATCCTAGAATGACTACATCATAATAGCATATAACATGAATTATTTATGCATATTCTATATTCTTTTATCATTCCTTTAGTTATCTTTTCTGTCGACGTGACTCTTTCCTTGCTATCCTCAGAACTGAAAGGGAATGAGTGCATGAGGCAGAGGCGGAAGAGGCAAAGGCCAAAGAAGGGGTAATATCTCCATTGTTAATAATCAGCTTAATCTCGATGAGGGTACATCAACGGATAATAATGAGCCCATATTACAACAACAACAGCCGCAATAGTAGTTTGATCTTGATGTTGTCGCCAAGAAATATAAGAACTTAGGCGGTTGCCATTCACAGGCATTGGAACCATAATGGAAGCTCAAACTTGGTTAAGGTCTTGCGAACAGATCTTTGCGGGCCTAAAATTGGCAGATAACAGAAAAAGATTTTTAGCATCTTGGTTACTTAAAGATGAGGCCCTAATTTGGCGGGTAGATGTGACTGTAGGTGATCTAGATGTTGACATGACTTGGACCAGGTTTAAAGAGGTCTTTGAGGAAATGTTTGTTCCACGATAGGAAGTCGAGCGCTTGTATGATGAATTTGCTAATCTCCAGCAAGGTGACCGAACCGTTCATGAGTATGTCAGCAAGTTTAATGAACTCTCTCGCTATGGGCCGGAACTAATTCAAGAGTCGATCAGGAAGAACAAGTGGTTCATTGACGTTCTTCTGAAGAGGTACCACAGTAGAGTGACAGCCCACATAGAGCTCCATTTTCTAAAGTTGTCGAGATGACTTGTAGATATGAGGGTATCAATAAGAGGAACTCTCAAGCGGATCAGGAAAGAATCCAAGCTAATAGCAAAATAAAGCTTCCCGACAAGAAGCCTGAGGCAAGTAAGGCTGAAGTAACTAAGACCCAAGAAGACAGGAAACCAAAGGGTAAATGTGTCAATTGTGACCAATATGGACATTGGACTAATTAGTGCAATGCCCCTAAGAGGCCAAAAAGAAATGAATCCGGCCCTAGTCAGAAACCTCAGGATACTAGAGAATGCTACAATTGCTATAAGATAGGGCTAGTTGGAATTGCCATTGCTGAAAAAGTCCGAAGTGGCTCATGTATATAATGTGGCAAATGCGCCAGATCTTCCTATGAGTGAAGGAAGGCCAGATGTGTTAGAAGGCACACTTTCAATTAAAAATAGTCCTATTAAAGTATTATTTGATACGGGTGCATCGCGAAGTTTTATTTTGAGTCACACCGTTAAGAGGTTAAATTTAAAACTCAGAAATTTTGAAGAATATATTAGTGTCCACAACCCAATAGGAGGTTTTCTTGTTCTTTGTTTATATTTTAGAGTTCCAGTCTTCTATTCTTGTTATCGGTTTTCTTTTAATTTTATTGTAATGACTCTTTCCGAATTTGATATCATACTTGGGTTGGATTGGTTGACGAAGTATGGCGCCGAAGTTAAATGCGCCGAAAGAATTGTTAAAGTCAAAACAAAACTTGGGAGTATTATTATACCATGTATAGGCTCAAGCTCAGATAGAAACACATTTTGGTCTGCTCTAGAAGTTTCTCCTACTTCTATTGAGAATATTCCCATTGTTATAAATTACGCGGATGTGTTTGAAGAAGTTGATAGCTTACCTCCGCAAAGAGAAATTGACTTCAAAATCGATCTCGTTCCAAATGCAAGGCCAGTTGTGCATGCAATTCTAAGAATGACATTGAAAGAGAAAGAAGAGTTGGGTGATCAAACTCGACAATTGCTATGGAAAGGTCTAATCAGGCCTAGTTTCTCAAATTAGGGAGCAGTCGTGGTATTTGTTCCTAAGCCAGACGGTACTTTCAGATTATGCGTATATTACCAAGACTTAAATAAGCAAACATTGAAGAATAAATATCCATTGTCGCACATTGATGATTTATTAGATCGCTTAAATGGAGCGCGAGTGTTTTCGAAGATGGACCTACCTACAGGTTTCCATCAATTGCGAATTGCAGAAGAATGTGTTCCGTTGACAGCTTTCAGAGGTCCAGACTTATTTTATGAATGGTTAGTAATGTCGTTCGGCTTATGTACTGCTCCTGCTTATTTTGTTGATTTGATGAATTGAGTATTTCGCGAAGTGTTAAATAAATTTGTGCTAGTTTTTATTGATGATATTTTAATCTTCTATAGATCAGCTAGCGAGCATACGAAGCATTTGGAGCAGGTTTTGGAAATTCTGAGAAAGAATGTATTAAAAGCCAAATTTTCTAAATGCATATTCTGGCAAGAAGAAGTGAAGTTCCTTGGATATGTCGTATCAAAGGAGGGAATATCAGTGGATTCAAGCAAAATTATAGCCATTCGAAATTGGAAGCAACCTAGAACTCCCACAGAAGTTAGAAGTTTTCTGAGATTGGCAGGCTATTATCGAAAAATCGTTAAGGATTTTTCAAAGCTATCTAGTCCATTGACTGAGCTTATAAAGAAGCATGTGATGTTTAATTGGACGACTATTTATGAGGTAGCTTTTCAAGAGCTGAAAGTAAGGTTGACTACTGCTCCAGTGTTGACTATTATAAATGGCAATCGAGATTTGACTATCTATACGGATGCTTCTCATGAAGAAGTAGGTGCGATATTAATGCAAAGAGGCCAAGTTGTTGCTTATGCTAGCCATCACTTGAAGCCGCATCAAAAGAGGTATGTAACTCATGATTCAAAGCTATCGGCCGTGGTATTTGCTTAGAAGATACGGAGGCAATATCTTTTGGGTGAGAAGTTCAAATTATATACAGATCATAAATCATTGAAATATCTGTTCACCCAAAAGACTTGAATTTGAGATAGCAGCGTTGATTAGAATTTCTGGCAGCATATGATCTTGATATTTTGTATATTCTAGGGAAAGCTAATGTTGTAGCGGATGCACTTAGTAGAAAGAATGCAATCATCGCTAATCTGATTATTACGTCTTCGTTGATCGAGAAGATTTCTGCTTTACAGAAAGAGGATGAGTTTATTCAGATGATTAGCAAACGAATTCTAAGAAGGAGAAGTTTCAAGCTTTTAGATTGACAGTAAAGGAACTCTTAGAATGCAAGGACGAATCTGTGTTCCAGATGTTCCCGAGCTTAAAAGAGAGGTGATGGATGAATGTCACAAATCTAATCTTAGTATTCACACAAGGGTGAGTAAGATGTGTTACAATCTTAATTGTACATTCTGGTGGAAGTCTATGAAGAGAGACATTTCTATATACGTTAGCAGGTGTTTTACTTGCCAACAAGTTAAGAGTGATCAACAGAAGGTAGCTGATTTGTTGCAACCCTTAGAGATTCCAGAATGGAAGTGGGATCAAATTTCTATGGATTTCATTGATGGTTTGCCTAGAACCAAGAAAGGGAATGATAGTATTTTGGTTATAGTTGATCGTTTCACGAAGAGCGCCCATTTTATTCCAGTGAAATCAAATAGAACATCTCGGAGTTTGGCTCACGTATATTTCATACAAATTGTTAGACTGCATGGAGTTCCCATCAGCATTGTTAGTGATCGTGATCCGCTTTTTGCTAGTAAGTTCTGGGAAGCATTTCAATCTAAATTGGGAACCAAGATCAATCTTAGCACCGCATATCATCCTTAGATGAACGGAAAACTGAGAGGGTAAATCGTATATTAGAAGATTTATTATGGGCTTGTATTCTTGATTTTGGATGATCTTGGGAAGATCACATACATTTGGTCGAGTTTTCATATAATAATAGCTATCAGGCAAGTTTAAAAATGTCACCATTTGAAGCATTGTATGGTAGGCCATGTAGATCTCCTGCATATTGGATAGAGCCCGGGAATAGATTACTATTGGGTCCAAATATGATCTGAGAAGCTTCAGATAAAGTGGATTTCATTAAGAAGCGACTACAAGCAGCTCAGAGCCGACAGAAGAGTTATGCAGATTCTAAAAGAAGAGATTTGACATTTTCTGTTGGTGAATACATATATTTGAGAGTTTCTCCGATGAGGGGGTAATTCGATTTGGGAAGATGGGGAAGTTGGCACCTAGATATATTGTCCCTTTTCCTATACTCGAGAGGATTGTGACTCTTGCTTACTGGATTCAGTTGCCAAGTTGGTTATCTGGTGTTCATGATGTGTTTCACATTTCTTAGCTTCACAAGCATGTTCATGATCCATATTTGATTGTGGAAGAAGCATCGCAACAAGATTTGGATATGACTCCGAGTTTAGTTGTGTGAAGAGAGCCAATGAAGATTATTGTCAAAGAAACCAGAGTTTTAAGGAACAAAAAGGTGCATTTAGTCAAAGTGCAATGGAGCGGAGATCCTAAAGACTGTACACGGGAAATAGAAGATAGCATTAAATAGGCTTATCCCAGGTGCAGAGTGGATATCTCTGATTACCTCTATTTAGAGGTACATTTGTGATATGTTATATTACTATTTAGTTTCTACTTTGCCATTGTTTCTTTTTTGAGGACGAAAAACTTTTAAGTGGGGGAGATTGTAACAACCCGTATTTTTGGAATTAATTTAAAATTTATTTTTAATTGATTTGCATCAACATTAAATGTTTTAGGTGAATTATTTTGAGAATGAATGACTTAAAGTTTAATTTGATCGAAGTTAGAATGTATAAATTTGAATTTAATTAAAACAAACTTGAAATGGCGTGGTAGTTTGAAAATTCGGTTTTAAACTTCGATTGAATGTATAGAATTCAAGATAAATCAGAATTTGATAAAACAAAAAAAATACTAGGATATTTTGAATTGTAATTTTCTACCGAGTGTAAGAAATTGTGATTTCTCTTTATGAATTATAAGTTACGTCTAAATTAAAATTCAGAATAGTCGCTATGGAATATAATACATATATATCCCTAAAAGTCACATTTTGTTTGCGGAAGAATTTGGACTCGAAACCACTTCCATTAAGTTCAAAACGTCGTTTAGGTAGTAAAAAATTATAAGGATCGATATGTTAGGGCTTGGTTAACCAATTTAGCTTACTCACTTAAGTGCGCTAAATCAACCCTTCTCCCTCATACACTTCAACACTTAAACAAAATTAGAAAAATGGAGAGTGGAATGGGAAATTAAAATTCCTAAGCTAGGGTTCTTGATTTCAAGCTCAATTCTTGTTGAAATCAAGCGTAGAAGCTTAGATAAGCTTCTCTTCATCTTCTCTAGCATATCTCCTCTTTGATTTTGAATGATTTCGTATGACCTAACTCTTAGGAAATTCAATTATATGTGTTTAGATTGGAAATTTGCATGCAACACTAGAAGAAAGGTTGATTTTGCTTGCTATTGGATCTATTCCTTGTTTATAATCAAGCAAAGATGAGAATTTCGATCATAATTATTTAATGTGAGAATCTCTAAACGAATAAGGGCTAGTTATATATTGATTATTGTTTACGAGCTTGGTTAGGTTGTTTAATGGCATATAATGATCAATTTGAATGCATGAAATGATTTAATGATGTTTGGTATGGGTTAATGACAAGTAGTACGAAAAAGATTTGAGTGTCAAGTGAAGTTAATGTAGTAGTTGATTAAGTTTGGGTTGATAGAATGACTTTTGATTGATCATATGACTTAATATGATATTAATTGCTAAGTAGTGCAATGAAAATACAATTGTATATGTTATGGGGGAGTTATTCAAGAATTCACATTAATACCTCAAGCCTTATGCTTGTATAAATGTGCCTATGGCACATTTGAATTGAGTATATGTCGCATATGCATTGGGTTAAATTGCTTGGGTTGTCGATTTCCTTGCATTTCTAGTATCGGAAATCTAAGTATAATCGATATTCGAGTTATATATGCTATAGATGAAGTTATTGTGTGCACCCATGCTCTTGTATCTTCCCTTTAGCATTGCCAAACCATCTCATTTTAGCTCGAATCGCATTTGATAACTTTGATTTGGAATTTAGTTCACCTTTGAACTTATGATACAAATCATCGTGAATCTCTTGTTTGAATGTGTGCATGTGTGTGTATGTGTTCGTGAGTGTTTTTGGGGAGCTAAGGAGGATTCATTTTCATTCAGAAAACATTATGAGCCATCACCATTGATCCGAGCTCATCCGAGAACCGTTTGCACACCATTCCTTAGGCAAATTTGCCCATGTTTCAGCTCATACGTCTGTCCATGTTTAAGAAAAATAATAATAATTGCATCAGCTCAGACATCTAACCAAAAATAATCAGACGTCTGTCCAAACTCTCGGAAAAACAATTTTCTTGACAATAAACGTCTGTCTTGGTGGTGATAGACATCTGTTGGCATAAAACTGTTGTTAACCGATGGATACTAGGTCAACAGTTTAGGTTCATCCAGGCTCTTTCACGGCCGATTTTCTGTCCATTTCGACTTCGTTTGTGACTTGTTAATTTCACCAATTCGCAGATTTCAGCAATTAATTTTATTCGAAATCATTTGATAAATCGTTTCAAATTGTTTGAGTGATTTAAAATGTGTGTAAATAAGTTTAGCTTGGTTTGTATAACAAACTGGTTAAGTACAATTTGGCATGAAAACATATAAAATGAATTATGAATATGATATGACTTGAATATTTAATTCGATGACCGAGTTAAATTCTCGATTAAATCTTTTTACATAAGGTAATGAAGGGCGAATGCCAATGATTTAACCAAGGGAAAGAATTTGATATGAAATTATATGCGAGAATTATTTGAAAAGACCGAGTTAATTCTCATTTCAAATAATTAAACGACGATTAAAAGTCCACGATAATGAAGACGGTGCAAGACCTGCAATATTCACATTGAATGGATTGCTACTGATGCCCTTGATTGGAGTTGCAGCCTTGAAGGGGTTATAGTGGTAGTTATCCGGACGTACTTGTTGATTGTTCGGATATGCGAGGGCCTCTCTTCTGTATTTGACATATGGAATGAGGAATAAGGTGCCTCAGCTTTAGTTTAGACCCAGAACGGACATATGAATGGATTGTATGTTTGACGTTGTAGTATGTGCTATGTAATTGATCTCTGCTATATATACATACATATATATATATATATATATATATATATATATGTTTGGTGGTGGAGAATTTATTCTCTTGCTTAACACCCTTCTCAGAGACGTAAGAGATTAAAGGTTATATATTTGTGGAAATCAACGACATGGTATTGATTGACAGTGTGGCATGCTGGGATGCGATTGATCATGGCTTTTGTTAAAAAGAAAAGTCTTGTGGATGATGATCAAAGCACAACTTTAAGTAGCATAGCTTTGTGTATAACGTTAATTCGTGAGCCTCATACTTCCGGTATGAGTCAAAAACAGGATAAGTGACTACATGGAGTGCATGCATTTCTTTCTAGCTAGAAGTGGTGTCATCGTATAGAGCCAAGACATTTTTACTTATGTGGATGTTGGATTGTGAGGCATCTCAGTTATCAAGCCGACTAAAGGGCTCAAAGATAGGTCTGATAGGACCAGGAAGCGTATTGTTCAGGAAAAACCAATCCTCAAACATAAGAGAGGACCGACCTTGAAGAACCAAGGGTTACCCAAGTGTGTAATCCTGAGGCATTTGCTAAAGTGTCTTGAAGCCGGTAAGGAGACATCCCTTGCCTTGACGCATGATGGAAATCCAATTTCCGATACGACATTGTGTGGTTTTAATTATAGACCTACATGGCGACATAGTAGGATGGGGTACTATGTCATCTAAGATTGATACATTTATGTTGAAATTGTTTTTGAAACATCTAAACACTAATGATAATATCAAATGGTTTTTGTTTTATGCATATCTAGCATATTTGGCCGTTATAGGGTAAAACTCTATGCTCTGGTTTATGTTTGCATTGTGTGATGGAACCTGAGTCTTATAATGGCTTCATTTTTCTAAAATGCATCGCGTTGTTTATTTAATTTACTTTATGTTATGCACCGGCAATCCAACTCCGTGACATACGACGTGGTCCTGTGATTTTCCTTATTCTTAATAAAGTTAAGTAACTATAGAATTTCTTATACCAGTCCCATGACTGACTCGTAGTTTGTTTTCCCTTACAAACTCGGGTGCCCATATTTTTACACGGGCAGACTAGTAAACAGGTGATTGACTTTCTTTTGGATATGCACCGTAGCATGGGGGCTCTTTTGGCTGAAGACGAAGACTTACTTTTATCATTTCTTTTGATCTCTTAAACACTATTTTGTGTATGTCTACATTTGATTTCGTTGTAGACTTATTATCTACTTGATGAAACTTGTTATGTACTAAGTGGGATCCTGTATTTGCGTAACTCTGATGATGATTATGATTCTGCTATTATGATATGATGTAAATTATTCTCCAATTTTATGTATTTATGTTATATTCTATATTCCGTTGATGTGATTAATATGTTATTTTCCAAAGACCGAACTTGCCACCGTGAAGCTGTGGTTTGGTTCGTGTCAATAAGCCCACAGAAAGGACTACAAACAACAACAAGGGTTTGACTTCAACGAAACATTCTCACCAATGGTGAAACATACTACAATCAGAGTTGTTCTTGTTGTTGCATTACAAAGGGATGGTGTTTGAGACAACTTAATGTAAATAATACATTTAAAATGACAGTTTACAAGAAGTCTATATGGAACAACCCACTACTACAAAAGTGGGCATATTCGACATAAGTTTTATGTGGCCTTAGATCAAAAAAGTGTTGCATTTTCCCCTTTCTTTCAAATAGGCAACACCGGAAGGGCATGGCATCCGTTGCCTTAGCCCTCTAAGGCAACGCTTTAGCACATCTACTGCCACGGAAAGAAAGTGTTGCATTATAGACGTAATGCAACAATATTCAGCGTTGCTTGAAAATTAGTTCGATCTTGGCTATCAGGTCACGATAGCGGTGGCCACGTCAGATTTCCATGTTAGCTGCCTACGTGTCACACAACACGTCAGGTGCACACGTGTCACATGCCATGTCAGTTGTGGTGTCTACGTGTCATGTGGACTTACTACTATTTATGCAATACAACACCATTATCTTGAAATACAACATCAGAAAAAAAAATACAAATACAACAGTAAAAGAAGACAAATACAACGCTTTAATTATAAATTTTGCAATATCAGTTTTGTACATAGAAGAAACACATCCGTTGCATTCATCATCACATTCAAACCTTCAATACATACCACCTTCAATACATAAGATCAAGTACGTAATTCAACGCTTTAAATATATAACACATACGATCAAATACATAATTTAAAAGTAGCAAAAGTGCCAACACATACCACCTTCAATACAAGTGCCAACAAATACGATCAGTGTGCATTCTACAAAGTGGCAATGCCATGAACCAGAAACTGTATCTCTCTATGTCATTTCAGGTCCTTCACTTGCCGCTTGTATCTCTCCTCGTCATTTCAAATCCTGCAATTTGAATTTACAAGTTATTTGATAAGTGCATATGTGATGTGTTCATCTGTGCATTTGGTCATCTAATTAACTTATAATTCTTAGTGAGTTACGCATACAATTATAACAGTTGACTGTTCACCATTGGTCACTCGTGCCATCTCAGAATTGAGTATGCTTCGTCTTCTGTGCAAGCGTTTCCAGTTCATATATTTACCTAACACCATCCATCGGGTCCCTCGCACATCCTTTCAAGCTTCAGAACATCATCATCTCCATATCCCCTAAACCCCAATCTTCGAAAGTTCAAAAAAAATATCAATGGAGGACTCGTCTCTATACATCACTGCCACTGTTCTTAAAGTACATTGGAATTTAGAAGTTGTGCATGGCGTTCTTAAGGTGATTCTCAATCATAATTCGTGGCCTATACGGGTAATACTCAATCATAATTCATGTCGATCGTACAATAAGCATGATCATGCGCTAATGTTGAAAGTTTTTACAAAACCTGTGGTGCTATTTACCTGCAAGCATTGTCTGATGAAGAATTTGAACCTGAACCAGCATTAGAAGTGGAATCATGGGCTAAAGTTGAGGGCTTTCCTGAGTTCCTAAAGAGTAATGTTCCTGCCGTTGAAGAAATAATGAAGCCAATGGGATGTGTGCTTGCAATTGACTACTGCAACTGGTCTCAGTATGACCATACAGCTTTCTACCTGAAAATGCAATTTTATGAAGGCATTGGCAATATCGACACTTTTGCTGCTCAATTCAATAACATGGTTTACCTCATTAAGGTTTAGCACTGTACCCATGCTCATCCTGGAACAAGGCCCGAACTTCTTTTTGTGAGAAATAGGGAGGAACAGGTGGTTCCATGTTTGCATCATTACGGATGGAATGGGAAATTGATTCAGATGAAAGATTTGACGTAATGATACAAGAAGCTACTGTGTTTCCCCCTTGCCAAGTTTATTTCCTGAAGCCACTCATGACCTACATGTTGATAACCAAGCCCCAATGAAGCACATAATGATCAGTGGATAGATATACAAGTTGATCAAGAATTTGACTGGCCAAACTACCTTACCCCTTGTCCTGATGTTGCGGGTCCATCACATGCTGCGGGTCCATCACATGCAGCTTCTCACTCCGGACTGGCTCTCCCACAACCGCAAAGCCCTAACGAATCAGTTGGAAGTTCCATAGCCCCGCAAAGCCCTGATCTGGTATGAACTAATGCTACTATAATGTCATTTTTTGGATGTGTATGTATTAAGTTAACTTTATGATACTTTTGGATGTGGATGTGGATGTGTATGTCATTTTTTGGATGTGTATAGTATGAACTGATCGATGCTGCCTTATGATACTTGTGCGTGTATGGTATGAACTGATGTGTATTGTATGGTCTGATGCTTCCTTATGATACTTGTGCATGCGTGTATACTTGTGCATGTATGGTACGAACTAATGCGTATTGTATGGACTGAGGCTGCCTTATGATACTTGTGTGTGCGTGTTAGATACGGGTATTTGTATCACAAAACCTCAATGCAAACACACCGCAGTGCAAGCACACCGCAGTGCTACACATGTATTTGTATGAACTTTATGGTACAAACACACCGTAGTGCAAACACACCGCAATGCTACACATGTATTTGTATCACAAAACCTCAAGCATACAATTGTATGTCATTTTTTGGATGTGTATGGTATGAACCGATGCTGCCTTATGATACTTTTGCTGCCTTATGATACTTTTTTGTATGACTGCTTTATGATACGTAGTAAGGCATAATATGGATGCAAAACTGAGCATATGTTTCCAAAATTGAAACATTAAAATTGGTAGTTTCCAAAATCAAATGGAAAATACCTATGCGTGTTAGATACGGGTGAACGACTCGTCCAGATCGGGAAATTGGTAGCCTCAAGCACACCGCACATGTATCTGTATTACAAAACCTCAAGCATACAATTATATGCTAATGTAAATGAATGCAAAGTGCAAATAAATTTCGACGGTAAAGTCCCCATTCCTTTACTAGCTTGGCCTCTATAATAAACCGATGTCTTTTTCATGCCAATAGCCCAGTTCTCATGGCCCACAAAGGTAGCACTCATTTAGGTGAAACTTAAATCCTGGTGACAAACCCACCGGCGCCATCTGCTTTTTTTGGTTTATTGCTGAGTATGATTTTCAAATAAAACTCAGCATAATCCCAAATCCCAAATCAATGGTCAAAGCACAACTAATTACTCATAATTTAATCTTTCGCCGATTAATCACTCATAAGCGAACGGGTTTTCCTAAGTCTGGGATGTCCAAGCATGTAATGTCCCGTATTTTTACGGTACAATAATTAATCAATTTAATTATTTAAAAAGTGATTTATAGACTTAAATGGTTATTTAATTAAATAATATACAATATTTAATTAATATTTATAATATAAAAATATATTATTATTTCTGAAATAATCGAAAATAGTAGAATTCACAATATGGTGTGAAATGGATTATTTATAGGATATAATTCAGTATAGAATTGAATTATAATAGCGAATATATTATTTAAACAACAATTGAACTTATAGATTATATTATAATTATAATCGAGCTCGAAATTGCGCAGCAGTTCGTAATTTCGCGATTCGAACTTTAAACGAATATGCAGAATCCGTTTTAAGTCGGATTTCTGTGAAACAAGAAGCGTTCGGAGCTGGTGAAGTATATTTTTCCAATGGAAGAGAAAAATCGAGATTTCTTCAGGTAGATTTTGAGTTATGTCCAAATCAAATTTTTAAATAGTCGCTATGGAATGTTTATAAGCCATACGATATATTTAATTATAATTAAATATTGGCTTCGAATTTGGACAAATCCTTTTAGACGTAGTTATAATTAAATTTTTCTGTAATTTTTATTTTGAAAAATAAACACGTTTTATTTTGAAGTATTTTACACCCTGTATCAACATTTCGGGGTTTCACGGAATAAGTTAACGAGCCTATATTATTATATTTTTGGGATCGTGGCACATTGCTCATCACAACGACGTTTTTATTTTTGTCCATTGAAGCCATGAACGAATGGGGTTTTACGAAATGGGTACGATAAACTTGAAAATATATATGTATATTCTTCACTTACCATACCGGTTAAGTTTGGTGTAACCAATATTCAACTCATTGCAGGCGTTTTCCCCAAATTACTTCAGACCAAAGTAATGCACACATGAAAGTATAATAGGTAAGTCTAGTAATAGGAACACTGACAAGAAGTACCCTAAGCTAAGCAATATAAATGTAAATACTCTGTATCACGTAAGCGCGTTGAAGTGAAAACTGATGGCCAGTGGTTTCGGGCTAAAACTTTATGGTAAAGGAATAGATAGGTACCCTACATTTTGCAAATACGGGTAACACCCCACGTCCATTAATGTCACTCACAAAGGGAATGCATTAACTTCCATGGAGCGTATTTAGTGTATAGAATAGAATATAACAAGACAGATATAAATAATGGTACTTGAAAATTTTAAAACAACTTTTATTGCAGCGGAGAAATAGTTTGATTACAACAACTTCATAAACCAAGTAAACTTAATATCCATCTTGATAAATTATTTTAGAGTACATAAAATAAAAAGCATAAACCCCAACACAAGTAGCCATAAAAGATATGAGCTGAACTTTACTTTCAGCAATCCAAGCACTTCCAAAACAGAGAGAAAGAGATCCGAGATCAAGCTCCACTAGTACTAGCCCACCCTGAGAACTTAGTGGGGGGAGGAAGAAAAAGGCGAAAACAAGGGGGTCAGACATAAAGTCTGGCGAGTATAATAACTTTAACAATATAATTATTAAAGTAACTAGGATAAGGCATAAACTGGTAAGATAAGATATGACCATGAAACAAGTGGGCACAACAAAGCAAATTAGAGGAATATTCTGGCGTTAATCTCATTCCTAATCACTATAGGATAATTACTATACTGCACCACCACTAGTCACCCTAAAAGTTGATCCCGCCTACAGAACTTAATAATGATAATGGTAGTTTTATGTACCCCTAGCTGCCTTCATAGGTGTCGTCTGCCCCGATCTCCACTAGCTGTGCCCACTACCCCCATTCAATCGGCTTCCTAACTCGTAGATATCTGTGTTGGTCCCACAGTGGGGTGTATCACTCCCCAAAGTGGTAACCCGACACCACCAAAGATACACAGCTTATATCTACACGATGCAACAACGTCTTACCTACCAGCCCGGGGCCACGCACATGACCCCGTTGGACTTGCGTTGCCACCGCTAACCCGTTTTAACCTCTTACAATCAAGTCCAGTAAGCGTGTCCCGTCCTCGACTTGGGTCGAGCTCACAAAGATACTTAATGGGTTACTGGTTTGAAAAGGGCCCCCATGCTTGACACAAGCCTTCCACCTATGCTTGGTCCCCACTAAGGTTTCCCCACTTAACCCTATTCTTATTTATGTCTTCTTACATGTTTCAATCTTGGTTAAGTGCGTCTAATCGTATTTCACATGCCACCCAAGGCACCTCACTTAATTTCACATGCCACCCAAGGCACCTCACTTAATTTCACAAGCCACCCAGGGCACCCACTTAACTCCCTATGTCCCACCACATGTTTATCTGGTTAAGTGTTACTTAATTCATTAGAACTGTAACCTTGTAAAGACCTCCCACATTAGGCTGACATTTGCGGTTGCTGGATTTGTCGGGCGGGTCCGGGCAGTCTTATACCGCAAACGAGCCTAACCTCGTGTCTTTACAATTGTTACGCATTTAATTCATGCCTTTGACCTCTCACATTAGACTGGCATTTATGGCTGCTGGATTTTTCGGGTGGGTCCGGGCAGTCTTACACCACAAAAGAGTCTAACCTGGTGTCTTAGGCGGTTAATTATTACACATTTTTATTCAACCCCAAATTGGATTAATATCCCTATTCAAATTTGTCAATAAATTCCAAATTTATTTATGTCCATAATTGTCTCTTAAAATTATGTCCATAACACGCTATTCGTACGTTTTCATATGACATATGTTAGACACGCAAATAGTCTAACTTATAAAAAGAAAAACAACATCACATAACACATAAAATAGATCTAAGGATCATGACATAAGATTACATAGCCAATAACTTGCATATGAATTTCATTCAAACTAGCATATGATACAAAACTAGCATAGGTAATGGGCATAAACTTGTATAACTTATGTACTGCTATAGATCCAAACATAAATGTGTGAACTTGCATATGGATCTAAACATAAAGATGTAAACTTGCATATAGATCTAAACATAATGATGTAAACTTGCATATAGATTTAAACATAAAGATGTAAACTTGCATATGGGTCTAAACATAAAGATGTAAACTTGCATATGGATCTAGACATAAAGGTTAATGTCACATAAACTAGCATATGCATATACATGTCTCACATATATTTTAACAACCCAAACTTGCATAAGATTCATACATGAATATATGATCCAATCATCACAAACTTGCATAAGATATATGATTCAACTTGCATAAGATTCGCATAAGAACTAACATATGATCCAACTTGCATAAGACTAAGATATGATTCAACACCACAAACATACATATAATTTACATTACATGATTCAAAATCATATTCTCATAATCCCAATTATATCTCATCAAAATTAAATTAATTAATTATTTTGTGAAAGCTATCATACTCACAATTAAAAAGAATAGTCTTGTCTTTCTGGGATCTGTATTCTGAAACTGAATTGCTTGCCTTTGATGTAGACTAATCATTATTTAGATTTGATTTGATTCAAGCTTCTATCTTGCTTTAGGGTTGAAAGTGTTTTCGGCTAGTCTAGGTTCTCCATTGACGGCACGACGGCTCTTGTTATGAATTAATGTGATTAGGGTTAGGGGTTTAGGAGTGTTTTTATAGAAGTTTAATTTAATAAGAGCTATCGGATTAACCTAGGGATAACCAGAACCATCAGGACTTCTCATATGCCACATCAGCCCTTAGGGCGAATCGGGCCACGGGTTGACAGCCAAACACCCTGGATCGACCCCTAGTCGGCCTAGCAGGGCTAGGGTCGACTCCAAAAATGGTGCAGTTCGGCTATTCCCCCTCCTAATTCGTTGTTTTGAACTTTTTTTGAATATATATATATATATATCTCATATGCATACAAACTTCAAGGCTTAATAACTTCTTCATAAGTTATCCGTTTTATGCAAACCAAATGTCTATCTTGACCCAAAATTTTGAGACGAACATAATAGCGCAACCCATTTCACTTAATTCTTCTACTAAAAATTAAGTATACTTTAATTTGTGAATTTTAATGTTATAAAATTACGGGGTGTTATATTTTCCCCTCCTTAAAGGATTTCGTCCCCGAAATCTCTAAGTTAAGAAGAATGTATCCTACCAACCAATCATCCATCTACTCAACCATCATCCACAAGCAACCATTGTCCTTAAAGAAATTTCTAATGCTATATGAACTTATGCAAAAATGTGTGTATGTGTTCCTTATCTAATGCAAAGATCAGGCGGTCCACTGATTCAGTTGACCTCCTTAATGCAAATCATGATAGTGCCATGCGTCTATTATGTATGCGAAAGAATCCTATCGATACATATTATTTCTACATGTGTGCACAACCATTCATCAAAATGCAGCATCCATATGATAACACAACCATTATACATCCATTTATTTAGATATGCACACGCATTTATATGCAACATGAAGGTGATTGAGCCGATCTAGTGCCTAATGTGTGTGTACATGCATTCACGAGCAACCACTAGCAACCACTTGCATCCATTTGCATCCACCAAACATAACATGTCTCAAACACATGTTTGCAACCAAAGGGTTCTTCCTAACTAAAGATTGATGATGTCATCACAAAGATAATACCAAAAGATAGGATAAGTGTCAACAAAGCGGTAGAAAAAGGAGAAATTAAAACATACCCTCAAAAAGGAAAGGGTACAGCGTACGCATTTTGTCTTCCGTCTCCCAAGTCGCGTCTCTTTGATCATCTCCCCATCGCACTTTGACCAGCTTGACCTCTTTGTTGCGAAGCTTTTTGACCTCCGATCCGAGAATGCGTGTAAGAGCACGTCTGATCGTGGCACTGCGCTCTACTTCCACTTCTTCGAGTGTGCTCGGCTCTACCACTTCCGCCGTATCGTGTAAATACTTACGCAAATGCGAAACGTGAAACACGTCATGAACACCGCTGAGCTTCTCTGGTAACTTTACTCTATACGCCATCTGTCCAATCCTCTCCGTAATTGGAAAGGGTCCTACGAACCTCGGTGCCAACTTCCCTACTGATCCAAAACGGACTACGTTTCTTAACGGCGACACCTTAACAAAAACCATGTCCCCAATATTGAATTCAAGATCAGTTCGTCTCCTATCAGTATATGACTTATGTCGGTCCTGCGCCGTCTTCATTCGTCGTCGAATCAGGTCTATCGTCTCCGAAGTCTCCCTAATCATGTCGAGTCCAAGCAAAACCTTATCAGTGGATTCCCACCAACATGTAGGTGATCAGCATGATCGTCCATAAAGAGCCTCAAAAGGTGCCATGCCAAAGCTAGCCAGAAAACTATTATTATAGGCGAACTCCACTAGTGGAAGGTGTTCTTCCCATGTTCCTCCAAAGTCTAGGATGCATAGTCTAAGAAGGTCTTCTAGAACCCGATTTACTCTCTCGGTCTGACCGTCTGTCTGAGGGTGATAAGCGGTACTTAAGCATAATTGAGTTCCAACCGCCTCTTGTAAGCTTTTCCAAAATTCACTTGTGAAAATGGGATCTCTATCGCTCACAATGCTAGAGGGTATTCCATGCAAACGAACTATCTCTCGAAGGTAAACAGATGCTAACCACACGACGGTCCTTCTACTTTTAACGGGAATAAAATGGGCACTTTTGGTAAGTCTGTCTACAATTACCCAAATCCCCGTATTACCCTTCCTTGAACTTGGTATCCCATCAACAAAATCCACGGAAACGCTTTCCCATTTCCAAAGTGGAATCTCTAAGGGATGGAGCAAACCTCCAGGCTTCTTTTGCTCTGCCTTGACTTGTTGGCACACTAAGCATCTAGCAACCAACTCGGCCACGTCCTTCTTCATTCCGGCCCAAAAGAAAACTCGCTTCATATACCTATATATCTTATCACCACCGGGATGTATGGTCATCTTAGAGCGATGTGAGTCTTCAAGAATTGCCTTCTTCAAACTCTCGTCTTGTGGTACGCAAAGTCTTCCATCTCTACATAGTCAACCTCTCTTATCTATAGCATATCTATCAAGATGACTCGAGGACTCCCCTCCTATAAGCTTGCCTACTATCTCAACCAACTGTGGGTCATTTCGCTGTGCCTCTCCAACTCAACCCAAAAGTGTAGGTTGCACCACTAACGATGCCAATAATCCGGTACATAATCGACAGAGGGTCCGAAGTCAAAGGAAGATATATACTCCAAACTCTGCCGCTCTACGAACAAAGGACTTAAAGTCAACTTCTTTCTACTTAAGGCGTCGGCTACAACGTTACCCTTGCCAGGGGTATATGCGATCTCAAAATCGTAGGATGCCAAAAACTCCATCCATCTCTATTGCCTCAAGTTTAGGTCCTTCTGAGAGAATAAGCACTTTAGCGACTTATTGTCTGTATACAACTCAAACCTTTCGCCAAGCAAATAATAACGCCATGAATTAAGCGCAAAAACTATGGCCGCCAACTCTAAGTCGTCGTAGGGTAATTTTTCTCGTGGGCTTTCAACTGTCATCCACCATAGCATATCACCCTTCCCTCTTGCATTAAAACTGCGCCAAGCCCTGTCCCGCAAGCATCAGTATATACAGTGATTGTCTTACTCCCGTCTGGCAAAACTAAAACTGGAGCTGTCCTCAAAGCCCTCTTCAGATGTTGGAAAGCATCGTCACAGTCAACGTCCCAAGTAAAAACTCAAATTCTTCTTCATTAGTCGAGTGAGAGGGGCTGATATCTTCGCAAAGTCCTTAATGAATTTCCTATAATAGCCAGCCATCCCTAAAAAGCTTCTTACTTTTGTTACGTTCTTAGGAGTTTTCCAATCTTGGATTGCCACCATCTTGGCGGGATCCACAGCTATCCCTTCCTTAGAGACCACGTGTCTTAAGAACCTCACTTCTTTTTCTCCAAGAATGGTACTTGGAGAACTTAGCTTTTAGCTAATGCGCTCGTAGGGTCTCTAAGACTTCCCTAAGATGTAGGGCATGCTCTTCTTCATTTTTAGAGAAAACCAAAATATTGTCTACAAAAACTACCACAAACTTGTTTAGAAACTCCCTAAACACCCTACTCATTAAGTCAACAAAGTATGCGGGTGCATTCGTCAAACCAAAAGGCATGACGGACCACTCAAAGAAACCACCAGGAGTTCGAAAGGCAGTCTTATCGATGCTATCTTCAGCCACCCTTAGCTGATGAAACTCTGTAGCTAAATCCAGTTGCGAGAAAACTGAAGCACCCACAAACTGATCGAATAAATCGTCTATCCTCGGCAATGGGTGCCTGTTCTTCTTTGTTAGCTTATTCAGCTCTCTACAGTCCACGCACAATCTAAGTGAACCATCAGCTTTTGTAGCAAAAACGACTGGAGCACCCCACTCCGAAATACTTCTTCTTATGAACCCCTTCTCAAGCAATTCTTTCACTTGCTTACTGAGTTCTCTTCTCTCTCTCGGAGCCATGTGGCGCACTGGTAATGCAACTGGCTTTGCATTATCTACTAGATATATTTGAAAGTCTATCTCGCGCCTTGGGGGTAAACCTCGAACTTCATCGAAGATGTCACTATATTCATGGACTACACGAACAGATTTCAAATCATCATTGGATGCGTCTAGGAATTCTAGGTAGCTAAGCATTATCGGACCTCTAGGGTCACAAGAAATATCAAGGGTCTTTCCACAACGAGTCAACAATCTAACTACCCTTCTTTCACAATCTAGGATGGCACCGTATCTAGTTAGCCAATCCATACCCAGAATCAAGCCGTAGCCCATGAAGCCAAGAACAAAGGCGTTGCATTCAAACCCAACGCCCAAGATAGACACTCTCAAATCCCGAAAAATCATAGAAAGATGAGCCGAACCACCAATAGGATTTAAGACTACTATGGGATCCGTAACTAGACTAGTATTTAGGTGCAGTGTTTCAACTAACGAAGCAGATACAAATGAGTATGAAGTGCCAGAGTCAAACAAATTACGAACAGGATGATCAAACAGATAAACTAAACTTTCAACGGAAATGTTTCTACCTCTCTCCTGTCCTGGTGCCATGAGAGCCTGAATCTGCCCTCTCGCCTGCCCTGGTGCCATGAGAGCCTAAAGCTGCCCTCCAAAAGTTCTTTGCCCTTGCCCCTGTTTCCTTGGGCAGTCCTTAACTAGATGACCTGCCTCTCCACAGTGGAAACAACCAGTCTTCTCCTTTTTCCTACAGTCTTTGCTCAGATGTTCTGGTGTCCCACAATTAAAGCACTTCTTCTTTCCTTTGCCATTATTGTTCTTCCCGCCTTTCTAGTTTTGCTGTTGTGGCTTCTTATGGTCTCCTTTCTTCTCCGGTGCCTTATTAGCATTCACACCTTTCTTTTCCTCATGCATAAGTGCCATGTCAACCAGTTTCTCAAAGGTAGCCCCCATCGGAATGTGGGTCATCGCCAACCCATGTAGCGGCTCATTCAAACGCTTACGAACCTCAGGACCTTCTTCTTAGGTGTATTTACCAATTCCAAGCCAAATCTCGCCAACTGATTGAACTTGTGACATACTCCTTTACTGATAAATCCCCTTGCTTCAACGCCAAGAATCTTTCCATATATAAATTCTCTTTTTCTCATGAGAGAAACTTCATTTTGAACCTACGCTTGAAATCCATCCATGTCTCCACCGGACGCTCTCCGTTCGTGACCTCCCACCAAAACGAGGCTTCGTCTTTCGTTAACCAAGCAGCCAATTGGACCTTCCTTCCATCTTCTACTTTGAAAATACCAAATAGATCTCCCACCTCCTTAAGCTAATTTCGAGCTTCAACAAACGTCTCTGATCCGTGAAAAGGTTTCCCGTCCATTGCCCTAAAATCTTTGCATATCTTTGCAAAAGTATCAACACGGGAAGGAGGAGGAGGAGCATTTGCTGGGCCTTCGACATTGGCCCTGGCTTCTAGATACCTTCTAAACCATCCTGGTATCGGTATCCGCTTGGGTATCTTGGGAATTCCAGACATGATAAAAAGAAAATGAAGAGATTCAAAACGGAGAATTCGAAAGAAAGATATATGGCTCTTAGGGGTTATGTTTTTAAAACAAACTTTTCTCTTGAAAATACTTTTCTTAAAACATAGTTTTGAAAGTATTTCATTATAAAATGCTTTTTGAAAAATAGTTTTTCAAAATTCATATCTGGTCTGGTAACCTTCAGCTCCGATACCACGTGTAACACCCCACGTCCATTAATATCACTCACAAAGGGAATGCATTAACTTCCATGGAGCGTATTTAGTGTATAGAACAGAATATAATAAGACAGATATAAATAATGGTACTTGAAAATTTTAAAACAACTTTATTGCAGTGGAGAAATAGTTTGATTACAACAACTTCATAAACCAAGTACACTTAATATCCATCTTGATAAATTGTTTCAGAGTACATAAAATAAAAAGCATAAACCCCAACACAAGTAGCCATAAAAGGGATGAGCTGAACTTTACTTTCACCCATCCAAGCACTTCCAAAAGAGAGAGAAAGAGATCCGAGATCAAGCTCCACTAGTACTAGTCCCACCCTGAGAACCTTGGGGGGGAGGGGAAAGTAAGAAAAGAGGTGAAAACAAGGGGGTCAGACATAAAGTCTGACAAGTATAATAACTTTAACAATATAATTATTAAAGTAACTAGGATAAGGCATAAACTGATAAGATAAGATATTACCATAAAACAAGTGGGCATGACAAAGCAAATAAGAGGAATATTCTGGTGATAATCTCGTTCCTAATCACTATAGAATAATTACTGTACTGCACCACCACTAGTCACCCTAAAAATTGATCCCGCCTGCAGAACTTAATAATGATAATGGTAGTTTCGTGTACCTCTAGCTGCCTTCATAGGTGTCGTCTGCCCCTATCTCCACTCACAGTACCCACTACCCCCATTCGATCGGCTCCCTAACTCGTAGATACCTGTGCTGGTCCCACAGTGGGGTGTATCACTCCCCAAAGTGGCAACCTGATACCACCAAAGATGCACGGCTTATATCTACACGATGCAACAACGTCTTACCTACCAGCCGGGGCCCACACACGCACATGACCCCGTTGGACTTGCGTTGCCACTGCTAATCCGTTTTGACCTCTTACAATCAAATCCAGTAAGCGTGTCCTGTCCTCGACTTGGGTCGAGCTCACAAAGATACTTAATGGGTTACTGGTTTGAAAAGGACCCCCATGCTTGACACAAGCCTTCCACCTATGCTTGGTCCCCACTAAGGTTTCCCTACTTAACCCCATTCTTATTCATGTCTTCTTACATGTTTCAATCTTGGTTAAGTGCATCTAATCGTATTTAACATGCCACCCAAGGCACCTCACTTAATTTCACATGCCACCCAAGGCACCCACTTAACCCCCCATGTCCCACCACATGTTTATCTGGTTAAGTGTTACTTAATTCATTAGTACCGTAACCTTGTAAAGACCTCCCAGCTTAGGCTGACATTTGCGGTTGCTGGATTTGCCGGGCGGGTCTGGGCAGTCTTATACCGCAAACGAGCCTAACCTCGTGTCTTTACAATTGTTACGCATTAATTCATGCCTTTGACCTCTCACATTAGACTGGCATTTGTGGCTGCTGGATTTGTCGGGCGGGTCTGGGCTGTCTTACACCACAAAAGAGTCTAACCTCGTGTCTTAGGCAGTTAATTATTACACATCTTTATTTAACCCCAAATTGGATTAATATCCCTATTCAAATTTGTCAATAAATTCCAAATTTATTTATGACCTTAATTGTCTCTTAAAATTATGTCCATAAATACCAATTATGCCAATTAATGTCTCAAATTAATTATATGCCTTTTAAGGCCATTTTATACCAATTCGCAATTTATGTATATTCAATATTATCCCATCATCCCCACGCTATTCGTACGTTTTCATATGACATATGTTAGACTCGCAAATAGTCTAACTTATAAAAAGAAAAACAACATCACATAACACATAAAATAGATCTAAGGATCATGTAACTTGCATATGAATTTCATTCAAACTAGCATAATATACAAAACTAGCAGAGGCAATGGGCATAAACTTGCATAACTTATGTACTGCTATAGATCCAAACATAAAGGTGTGAACTTGCATATGGATCTAAACATAAAGATGTCAACTTGCATATAGATCTAAACATAAAGATGTAAACTTGCATATAGATCTAAACATAAAGATGTAAACTTGCATATAGATCTAAACATAAAGATGTAAACTTGGATATGGGTCTAAACATAAAGATGTAAACTTGCATATGGATCTAGACATAAAGGTTAATGCCACATAAACTAGCATATGCATATACATGTCTCACATATATTTTAACAACCCAAACTTGCATAAGATTCATACGTGAATATATGATCCAATCATCACAAACTTGCATAAGATATATGATTCAACTTGCATAAGATTCACATAAGAACTAACATATGATCCAACTTGGATAAGACTAACATATGATTCAACACCACAAACATACATATACTTTACATCACATGATTCAAAATCATATTCTCATAATCCCAATTATATCTTATCATAATTAAATTAATTAATTAATATGTGAAAGCTATCATACTCACAATTAAAAAGAATAGTCTTGTCTTTATGGGATCTGTATTCTGAAATTGAATTGCTTGCCTTCAATGTAGACTAATCGTTATTTGGATTTGATTTGATTTTGATTCAAGCTTCTATCTTGCTTTAGGGTTGAAAGTGTATGGCGGCTACTCTAGGTTCTCCATTGACGGCATGGTGGCTCTTTTTATGAATTAATGTGATTAGGGTTAGGGGTTTAGGAGTATTTTTATAGAAGTTTAATTTAATAAGAGCCGTCGGATTAACCTAGGGATAACCAGAACCATCATGACCACTCAGATGCCACATCAGCCCTTAGGGCGAATCGGGCCACGGGTTGACAGCCAAACACCCTGGATCAGCGGGGATCGGGTCGACTCCAAAAATGATGAGGTTCGGCTATTCCCCCTCCAGATTCGTTGTTTTGAACTTTTTTTGAATATATTATATATATATATTTCTCCCATATGCATACAAACTTCAAGGCTTAATAACTTCTTCATAAGTTATCCATTTTATGCAAACCAAATGTCTATCTTGACCCAAAATTTAGAGACGAACATAATAGCGCAACCCATTTCACTTAATTCTTCTTCTAAAAATTAAGTATACTTTAATTTGTGAATTTTAATGTTATAAAATTACGGGGTGTTAAAATACGTATACTTAAGCATTAAGCTTCCACTGAGTATAAATAACGAAGGTGTTCACATAGAGAAAAGGGTTTCTACATTTTCTCTCTTTTCTATCTTCGACTACTACTACACTATCCCTAAATATTATAGCCGTTTTCACTCAATGCTATTCTCTTAACCTCGCCTCCCAGTCCAGTTATCGTCTCCTCCCCTCCCTTCGTCTTTCTCCTATACATCTTTTTCTGCCAACCGCATTCATGCCAAAATCTCGCTACGGAACACCAGACCTCACATCTTCCTTTCCTCTTCAGAAATGACGTAGCTATTTTAATGGCTCTGGCAACTTTTTATTGCATTCGAAAGTATGTTGATGGGACGCGGGATGAAATGGTTTATAACAGAAGGAACATTTGATGTTTGAAGCGAGGAGTAGGGTGTTAGTTTTGTTGTGTTGCGTGAGGTGAAGGGAGTTGCTAAAACGAGATGCCATGGTGGATGCTACAGGAGGACGTGGTTTGGTTGTTTAGGAAGAAGTTGTTTCGTATAAACTAGGATAAGGGTGGTGAGGCATGACTGTACACGTATGTATGGAGTGAAGACGTGGAGGTGTTTCAAGAATTGATGGTGTCAAACAAAGGGTGCAAACCTTTGAAATGGCAAAATATTTACACTAGAAAAAAAGCAGTATTTGAATTCGGTATTCATATTAGAGAAGAAAGGGTAGTATAATGAGTGCAGATCTTAAAAGGGTGGGACATGAGAAGATATACGGTATAGAAGGAGTTTGACTTTGAGATATATACCGAAATGACTTTGGAATGGAAATATACTAAAGCAGAAAACAAATTTGGAGAAGACGAGACACTGTTCCTCGCGGATCTAGATATTTACGTTGGTGGATGGGCTGTTTTTATACAGTATGGCTAAAATGTCGTATTAAATAATATTTTTAATATCAAATGCATATTTTAACTGAATTCAGCAAAACTGGATCCGTTAGGATCGTATGGAAAGACACTACCCAAAGGAACTGATTGGGAGTGAATTGAAGCTCGCTACAATTTATAACGGAATAAATTGTCAGTCTGAATCAAAGATATTTAATCGTTATTTAATGATGATCTTCCAATGTGAGTAAAACTCACTAACTCTATCAGTTTATATTTTTATGGATATAATCTAGTAATGGTAAATGATGATTGACTGTTGCGTGATGATTGTTTGGTTGAATTGCTTATGTATTGGTTGAAATTATAGATAACGATATATATATATATATATATATATATATATATATATATATATATATATATATATATCGTTAATCAAATACTGATTTTGTTTACCAGAATATTTCATATTGAAATGAAATTGATGTGAATTATATTGTGTAACATCTGTGTATGCAGGGAAACAGGTCGGAGGAATCCAACTGGATTTCTCAACATTTATTTTATTGTTTTTCATATATTGTGTTATATGATGTGATATGAAATCTATTGCTGATTTTGTATGTTTGAATGATACCGATCATTGTTATATGGTACGTTAAATACCATAATAAATACTGGAATGTTAAAAAGGAAATTTTCAAAGTTATATTGAAAAAGAAATATTTATAAAAATATTTTATAAAAAGAAAATATTTATTTAGAAAATAAATAGAATTGAATAAAGGAAATATTTATATGAAATAAATAGAATTGTATAAAGGAAATATTTATGAAATGAATAGAATTATATAAAAGGCTGTGTATAGAATAAATAGAATTATCTAAAGGTGATTATAAATAGGATTATAAGTGTTTGAAGAATAAAAGGAGATTTTATATGAATAATTCTATAAATAGAAGTATAAAGAGAAATTGGATTTGGGATATTGTTTTAAATACGAAATCAAACAGTTTTTGATTGCAAAGAAGAAATATTATTTACAATTAATGTGAACAAAGGATTTAAGTAAATATTTTGCTAATAAAATATTTATAAAGAAAATAGGGTTTGAAATAGGAATTAAGATAGAGTGAAAGGAATTAGAAACTAACTGGAGATTAGTTAAGTTGAATGATGTTGGTTTCGGCCTTTGGGGTTAATACATAGGGGGTTGTTCTCTTACTAGTTTACAGTTAGAGACTGATAGAGGTAGGAATATATTGATGCGTGAATCAGAAATGGAAACGTTTTCCAATGTTAATAACGTATATTTTCTAAAATTAGAAAATAAGGATTTGATGAATATATGGAAACGAGAAATGGGGAAATGAATAAATGTTGATTGATGATTAATCGATAGAATTTCCATCTGGAAATAATATCGTTGTTTGCACACAATTTTTCCTTTGATAGTTAAATCACCGACTATCGAAGATTTTACCATTTCTGTTGTCAATACAGAAAGACCGGGATTAGATATATTATCTGAAAACCACTCCTTATGGCATTAACGTTGCGAATCAAATATGATGAAGATAATTGAAGACAGAGTTATGCAAGGGCTGTCCTGTTTACAGATTAGTACCTTTGGTTTGTCCAGTCCCAGGACAAGCAGTATGGAAGGATGTCTGACAGAGTATGTCTAGTAAATCGCGTAAGTTGATCGTTTCAAACGTATTTACATTGGTATCGGAGGAAATCATTTCCTTAGCTTATACCCGTGGTATTTTTAGGGAAATCAATTTGTGATTTGACCGGTATGAAGATGTGGCATTCAAAGTAAATGAAGGAGTGATCTGTTAAAAGATACGTTATGACCTCATGCCTCATCAACTGGGAAATGACAGAAATCGGGCAGGCAGCATGGCTAAGTGGGCCGCACCCTTTAGGGTATATTGTCACCATCTAGAGAATATTCATATTTGTTACTTCTTTCGCTTTTGTATCTCCCGAGAACGGTTATGTTGGTATACCAACCATAAGGTGATAATATATTCGGAACATTCAAGCGAAATGAATGGCCGGTCATGTGTGGTTGAGTTACAAGATGTTCTTGTTGAACTCCAGTGTATCGCTTCTAGAGTACATTGATCGGAAGGTGGTTCCCTGCCTTGTCATAGTTGAAAATCCATTACCCAATGAGAGCCCGCAGTTTTTGATTGTATATTATATATGTAGAACGTGAGATGCACGCGTTTCTGCTAGATTTCTATTTATTTGATCTAGACATTATTAAAATATCAGACAAGTATCGTTTAAGAAAAATATTTTGGGTTATTGTAAGGTAAAAACTATCCATGTTTATGTGTGGATCGGTCTTACAATTATCATTTCTTTAGAAAGGATTTTAAAAGTTAAATAAATGATTGGAGTTTAATCACCCCAGTCATATGACTGACCCAGAGTTTGTTTTTTTTGTTTTCCCTAAACTCTTGGGTGCCTAATTTTGTACGGGCAGTCAAGTAGTCGGGATTTTCAGATACTTGAAGAGATGGAGCAGGAGCTTCAGGATTATATAGCTATTTTTATTTCCACTGTGTTGTAAGTGTTATACTCTAATAATGATATTGTATACAAATACTTTTTTATTTCAAAGTTATGTTATGAAATATATTTATTCGTTCCGCTGTGAGATTCGTGTTTACTCTGATGTTGTGATATCCTTCTCCTTCTTTTATTCTAAGTTTCTATCTTATCTATTCTCACCCTCTATTTTCTTTCATTAACTATCCGGTATTTTGATGCTTGGATAATCGACATTGAGTTTTATGTCAATTACTCAGGATTGCGAAAACCCGGGTCGATACAGTGGTATCAGAGTTGAAGGTTAAGTAATTACCTTGGCTCTGTGGCGTGACTTAGTAGAGATGGGGTTAGTAATGCCCTAGATTGAGTTTGAGTGTACGTATATGAGCGCATTTTTGATTATTCAATATAAAAATGGTTTTATATTATGTAGATTCATTGGTTGAGTAATTTATGGGTTCTGGTCGATAAGTTTGATCCACTGTATCGGTAGGGGTTTATAAACACTCGAATACGATGAACCGACACAGTATGTTTTGAAAAGAGGGTGAATGATATATTTTTTCCCAAATCATATTTTGATATAAAAGTATGATTAATATTTTAAGTATTATGGTAAATTGGTTGTGTTGGTTGTGATTATTACCAGACGAGATTATAATTGAAATGGTTATGCAAATAACTATTCAAAATCCGTATAAGTGTTGCGAAATGAATTAAATCTAAATTTAAAGTCAAAATTGGAAATTAAAACCTTGGAAATTTGAATAAGTGTTTGTAATTGGACTTAGATTAAATATATGAGAATTTTAAAATCCTGGGAGATTTTAAATTGTTTTAAAGCATTATAAATGGTATTTTGAAATGAATTTCAAAATGGAAGTATTTAGAAATGGTTTTAAACGTGATATAGTATTGAACTCACTTCGATAGCTGAGAAATAACCCTGATGATGAATCGCTACATCATTAGTGTTCATTTTTGAGTTGCTAAGTGACGGATTACTACCAAGGATTTTGTTTTTGAATTGTTTTGTGAAAAGCAAGTTGTTTTAATCCTAAAAGGGGATATCTGGTTTTAGAAAAGCTAAGCTATTTGAAATTCCCTTGGAAAGTTTTTTTGAATTAAAATAAATTAAATTAGAATTTGTAGAAGCAAATAGAAATAGAAATTGAATTGAAACCAGTTAAGTGGAAAATGAATTGAAATAGAAAGTATCGAATTAGGATGGACTAAAGACAATCCGAAATGGAATTGGACTGGTAAGTTAAGAGTTGAAATTAAAAATGGAATTTGAGTTAAGAACAGAATTCGGCTTGGGTATAACGGAATAATTAGGATGGCATTGGTATATGCCGAATCGGTAACACGTGGAAATGATATATTGATATGCCCGACAAAAAGGTACCAGTTTATATTATATATGGGTTTGAGATTTTGATGACCCGAATTGAAAAGCCGCTTGGCTGTTTGATTTTCTTTTTGGGTTGAAGAAGGCTTAGAGAGGCAAGTTGGAGTTTGAGCTATTGACCAGTAAAAAGGAGGTGCTGGCGAAATTTTTCGAAAATTTAAGGTGTTAGAAAATTTTCAGAAATTTTGAAAATTTTCGTTAATAGAATGAATTTATATTTGATTAAATTTATTGGTTTAGTGAAAATGGAGTTAAGGAGTAAACGAATAATTTTAACCCAGTTAATAGGGTTTGTTTTCTACCTTAGCAATTTCGAGGAAGAAATTATTTTAAGGGGGGAAGAATGTAACATCCCGTATTTTTACGGTACAATAATTAATTTATTTAATTATTTAAAAAGTGATTTATAGATTTAAATGATTATTTAATTAAATAATATACAATATTTAATTAATATTTATAATATAAAAATATTATAATTCTGAAATAATCGAAAATAGAAGAATTCACAATATGGTGCGAATTGGATTATTTATAAGATATAATTCAGTATAGAATTGAATTATAATAGTGAATATATTATTTAAACAACAGTTGAACGTATAGATTATATTATAATTATAATCGAGCTCGAAATGGCGTGACAGTTCGTAATTTGGTGATTCGAACTTTAAACGAATATACAGAATCCGTTTTAAGTCGGATTTCTGTGAAACAAGAAACGTTCAGAGCTAGTGAAGTATATTATTCCAATGGAAGAGGAAAATCGAGATTTCGTTGGGTAGATTTTGAGTTATGTCCAAATCAAATTTTTAAATAGTCGCTATGGAACGTTTATAAGCCATAACGATATATTTGATTATAATTAAACATTGGCTTCGAATTTGGACAAATCCTTTTAAACTTAGTTATACTTTAATTTTTAGAATTTTTCTATAATTTTTATTTTGAAAATTAAACACTTTTTATTTTTAAGTATTTTACACATGTATCAACATTTCGGGGTTTCACAGAATAAGTTAACGAGTCTATATTATTATATTTTTGGGATCGTGGCACATTGCTCGTCACAACAACATTTTTATTTTTTTCTATTGAAGCCGTAAATGAATGGGGTTTTACGAAATGGGTACGGCAAACTTAAAAATATATATGTATATTCTTCACTTACCTTACCGGTTAAGTTTGGTGTAACTACTATTCAACTCATTACAGGCGTTTTCCCCAAATTACTTCAGACCAAAGTAATGCACACATGAAAGTAGAATAGGCTCAGGCTAGTAATAGGAATACTGACAAGAAGTACCCTAAGATAAGCTAAATAATGTAAATACTCTGTATCACGTAAGCGCGTTGAAGTGAAAACTGATGGCAGTGATTTCGGGCTAAAACTTAATGGTAAAGGAATGGATAGGTACCCTACGTTTTGCAAATACGTATACTTAAGCATTAAGCTTCCACTGAGTATAAATAATGAAGACGTTCACATAGAGAAAAGGGTTTCTGCATTTTCTTTCTTTTCCATCTTCGACTACTACCGCACTGTCCCTAAATATTATAGCCATTTCTACTCAATGCCTCTCTCTTAACCTCGCCTCCCAGTCCAGTTATCGTCTCCTCTCCTCCCTTCATCTTTCTTCTGTCCATCTTTTTCTTCCAACCGCACTCATGCCATAATCTCGCCGCGGAACGCCAGACCTCACATCTTCCTTTCCTCTTTAGAAATGACGTTGCTATTTTAATGGCTTGGGGACCTTTTTATTGCATTCGAAAGTATGTTGATGGGACGTGGGATGAAATGGTTTATAACAGAAGGAACGTTTGATGTTTGAAGCGAGGAGTAGGGTGCTAGTTTTGTGGTGTTGCGTGAGGTGAAGGAAGTGTTTGGAGTTGCTAAAACGAGCTGCCATGGTGGATGCTACAGGAGGACTTGGTTCGGTTGTTTAGGAAGAAGTTGTTTCGTATAAACTAGGATAAGGGTGGTGAGGCATGACTGTACACGTATGTAAGGAGTGAAGACGTGGAGGTGTTTCAAGAATTGATGGTGTCAAACAAAGAGTGCAAACCTTTGAAATGGTGAAATATTTACACTAGAAAAAAAGAAGCAATATTTGAATTCGGTATTCTTATTAGAGAAGAAAGGGTAGTATAATGAGTGCAGATCTTAAAAGGGTGGGACATGAGCAGATATACGGTATAGAAGGAGTTTGACTTTGAGATATATACCGAAATGACTTTGGAATGGAAATATACTAAAGCAGAAAACAAATTTGGAGAAAACGAGACACTGTTCCTCGCGGATCTAGATATTTTCGTTGGTGGATGGGCTGTTTTTATACGGTATGGCTAAAATGCCGTATTAACTAATATTCTTAATATCAAATGCATACGTTAACCGAATTCAGCAAAACTGGATCCGTTAGGATCGTATGGACAGACACTACCCAACGGAACTGACTGGGAGTGAATTGAAGATCGCTACAATTTATAACGAAATTAATTGTCAGTCTGAATCAAAGATATTTAATCGTTATTTAACGATGATCTTCCAATGTGAGTAAAACTCACTAACTCTATCAGTTTATATTTTTATAAATATAATCTAGTAATGATAAATGATGATTGACTGCTGCGTGATGATTGTTTGGTTGAATTGCTTATGTATTGGTTGAAATTATAGATAACGATATATATATATATATATATATATATATATCGTTAATCAAATACTGAATTTGTTTACCAGAATATTTCATATTGAAATTAAATTGACGTGAATTATATTGTGTAACATCTGTGTATGCAGGGAAATAGTTCGAAGGAATCCAACTGGATTCCTCAACATTTATTTTACTGTTTTTTAATATATTGTGTTATATGATGTGATATGAAATCTGTTGCTGATTTTGTATTTTTGAATGATACTGATCATTTTTATATGGTACGTTAAATACAATAAGGAATACGGGAATGTTAAAAAAAATTCAATGTTATATTGAAAAAGAAATATTTATAAAAAGATTTTATAAAAAGAAAATATTTATTTAGAAAATAAATAGAATTATATAAAGGAAATATTTATATGAAATAAATAGAATTGTATAAAGGAAATATTTATGAAATGAATAGAATTATATTAAAGGCTTTGTATAGAATAAATAGAATTATCTAAAGGTGATTATAAATGGGATTATAAGTGTTAGAAGAATAAAAGGAGATTTTATATGAACATGTAACACCCCACCTCCGCCAGGGTGTCTCTTGCAAGCACTCTGACTTTGGAGGGGTGTTTGAATCAGGTAAACATGCATAATGATATATCAAGGCAGAAGAAGAACATATGTATATATGTAAACAGAGTAAATAAGATAAGTAAAACAGCGGAAGATTTCAAACTATTTCAAAACAAGTCTGGTACAACATAACTTTCCAAATAAACAAGTCTAGATAAAAACAACATCAACTGAAAAACTGAAATACATAAGTACTATCCCCAAAATAAGTGATAACCATAGCTAGCTTCATGTCGAAACCGTACATGAGCTGAAATCCCACAAGCAAGCAATCCGAAATCCAAGCTAAGCTCCAACGTTCCCACCCTGAGAACCTAGGTGGGGGGGGGGGGGGGGGAGGGGAACGGAAGAAAAGAGGCGAAAGGAAAACAGGTCAGTCAAAAAGACTGAGTAAGCCCTACTACAATCAATGTAAACTAATAAAGTTAACTGGCATGATGAAAGCTGAGATGAACATATGGATAACTACATACTGGCATGATGATTAACTAACAAGGTAGATAAATGTGTCATCGCATAATCAGGATTAAGGTTTTGCACCACAGGTGTACTAGCAAACTAACATGACTTGAATAAACAAGTATTGATCCCTTGGCCCAAGCTTTGGCCCAAAACATGAAGCGACCCTAATATGAGGTCCAATAACATGGTTTGACTCTAATACGAGGTCCAACCAAACGGTCTAGTCGATCGGCTTCCTAAGCCTAACTCGTCACGTGTTGGTGTCAATGCGGCCCAAACATAATTGTAGTCAGACTGTGCAGGGTCTCCCGTCGG
Organism: Allium sativum; assembly: GCA_030737875.1. NCBI lineage: Eukaryota > Viridiplantae > Streptophyta > Magnoliopsida > Asparagales > Amaryllidaceae > Allium > Allium sativum. The sequence goes on along the minus strand of CM060918.1, from coordinate 488,421,265 downwards.
GTGTATCAAGCCCTAGGGTGTCAACCCCCGGACACCATAAACATGAGTGCACAGTCTCGATCTACTGGTACCCGTGCATGTTTTCCCCGGCTTCGGACTATGTGCACGACCATGGTCCGCCCGGAACTACACCGGCGTACCACTCTGCCGTCGCTTTTGGTCACTTACCCCCGGTCCAGTAATCGTGCTCCCTCCCTAGCCTAGACCCTAGGGTCTTAATGATACGAACTTGGGATTACTGCTGGAGTGGACCCCCATTGCTAGGATTTTCTAGTGGGTTAAGTACGGTTTAACCCTTTTACTAATAATGGATTAACTTGGTTAAGTGTAACGATGAGTTCACGACTTAACCCTGATTAATCTACCAAGCCCAAATTGGTTAAGTATTAAGTGGACCATGACTTAACCCTAATCACGAGGCATTAATTAATTTAATGCGCCTTAACCTCTCACATTAGACCTTGTTGTGGTTACTAGTTAAGCCGGGCGGGTCCGGGTAGCTTTACACCACAACTTGGTCTAACCTCGGGTTCAAGGTAAAACATAACCAACTTCTCACATTGAGTCCTATTGTTTGTAGCAACTAGTTAAGCCGGTCGGCTCCGGGTAGGTTTACGCTACAAACTCAACCCAACCTCGAGTTGGTCACACTTATCTTTTCTAAGTGTCATGTCCATCATGTTTCCAAAACATATTACACTTTTCAAGCAATTGGGTAGACCTAACTTAATAGGTAAATTCCCAATGGGTAGACCTAACTTAAGGTAAATTCCCAATCTTATGTTTTTATGTCTTTTAAGTTTACCCAACCCCAAACGCAATCCCATCGCTTACATATCGCAATTAGCGCATAAAGGATAGAAAGAGGGAACTTGGCATAATCATGACATAAAGGTGTTGAAGCCACAAGTTCAACATGGTGGCATATGAAATGTACACATGTTCATATACTTGCATATTACATTTTTAGGCCTCAAAAGCATGCATAAAACCAAACTTAGCATATTGGTGATACATGGTGATAAATGACATGTAAAAATGGCCATAAGCTCGCATTTAGCCTCACATGCAAGTTATCATAAGGGATATGATAACTTACATGTTGCCAAAATGCAACCTTTAGCATAAAGCTTGAAGCTTTATGTTCATATACTCAAGATAAGCTTGCATAACATGATAACATGAACAAAATGATCACCCCAAACTTGCATAACCTAACATGGCAAACTTGCATATAAACTTGCATATTATAACATGATAAACTTGCATATCATAACATGGCAAACTTGCATATAAACTTGCATATCATAGCATGATAAACTTGCATATCATAGCATAGCAAACTTGCATAACATAACATGGTTAACTTGCATATCATAACATGGCAAACTTGCATATCATAACATGATAAACTTGCATATCATAGCATAGCAAACTTGCATAACATAACATGGTTAACTTGCATATCATATCATAATGATCAAACATCACTTGCATCATTCATTAACTTTAGAGTTTAAATATGAAAGTAGAATAGGGCTTACAATGCTTATGAAGACACAAAAATATGACAAAGCCCTTATGCAACCAATTAAACCCAAAATGCAAGCTTCAATAGAAAAACCCTTAAGCCAAAATGATCAAAACCCTTGCTTTATGATGCAAATATAGAAACTTGACTTGAATGCAAGCTAATGATGCTCATACAAGCTTGAAAACACTTGTATGCATGGAAAATCTCATAGAAATTTATTTAGGAATTTTATGAAGAGAGTGGAGGCCATGAGAGGATTGATTTTGCCATAGTTAGTTGTATGAATGAATAATGATGATTTAGGGTTAGGTTAGGGCCTTATTTATAGAGATTAGGACTAGTTCTAGCCTTAGGATTAAACCCTAGTTCCAATCTCAGCCCTTAAAACCGAATCTGGCCCCCAAACTCAACACAAACCCAAAATGGTGCATCAGGCAAAACTGCCCGGCTGGACCAAGTCGACAGCCAAGTCGACAGGGCTGTCGACTTGGGTCCAACCAAGTCGACTCCCAAGTCGACAGGGCTGTCGACTTGGGTGTTCTGGCGGGAATTTTCCTGCCTGGCCCAATCTGACCTAATTTTCCAAATTCAAACTTGAATTTGAAATCTGTTTTTATACTTTGAAATTTTCTGAAAACTTCGTTGGGCCTTAATCGGGTCATACGGACTCCGATTTTCGAAAACTCGGACTCTATTTCGCGTATTTTTCCGAGACGAACGCAATGGCATAGCCCGTTTCCCTTGATTCAGATTTTACAATTAAATTCTGCCTCGATTTATGTTATAACAGGTTATTGAAAATACGGGTTGTTACATTCTCCCCTCCTTAAAGGATTTCGTCCTCGAAATCTTCAAGTTGGGAAGAACGTATCCTACCATCCAACATCCATCTACTCAAAACATCATCCACGAGCAATCATTGTCCTTACAAGATTCTAAATGTTGTATGAACATATGCAAAGGTGTGTGTATATGTACTTATCTAATGCAAATATCATCAATGCAAATTATGTTAGTGAAATGAATCCATATGTATGCAATTCCTAACATAATGTATAACATCTATATGTGTGCACATAACATACATCCATATGCAACATCCATGTGATAACACAAAAATTTTCATCCATGAATAAGCATAAACACTCATGCATATGCAATATGAGGAGTGTGTGAGCCGATCTAGTGCCTAACGTGTATAATGCATCCACGAGTAACCACTTGCAAACACTTGCAACCACTTGCAAACATCAAGCATAACATGTTTCAAACACATGTTTCATCCAAAGGGTTTCTACCTAAGGTTCTCATGACAAGATTAACACGATAAACTAGATAAACATGGATAGCAAAAGAAAGATATGCTACAAAGAGATCGGGAAGATAAGCAGGATATACTCCTTTCGGATTACAAGAAATCCCTTCCTAACCCAACCCCAATCCTATAAAATCCCAAAAGGTTTAGTCAACCTAACGGACCCCTTCAAACCTTGACATGTATTACTAACCGATGAGTCATACCCCCTTATGGAATTTACAACAGAAATGGGATCGAGAATGGGACCGAGAGGATATATGTAAAAGATAACATGCGAGTAAGTTCCACAGGAAAACAAGGATCAAGAATATACTCTTAGAAAAAGATATGATGCGCGTATCTAGCCTTCAGTCTTCTAAGTCACGTTTCCTTGAGTTTAACTCCACTGTGCTTTGACCGTCTTTTACCTCATGATTTCTTGGCTTCTTAACTCTTATTTCCAAATATGAGTTGGAACCCATTTCATTGTCGCCTCTCGTCTTCCTCTTTTACTTACTCTTCTATCATACTTGGCTTAAACATAATTGTGACCTCATGGTTTCATGCAAGCTCTCCAAAATTCACCAGTGAATCCTGGATCTCGTTTACTTACTATAAAGTATTCCACGCAGCAGAACTTTTCTTAAAAATACCAATCCACGTTGCCAATTGCTCTTACTAACGTGATTTTCTATAACTCATGCTTGAACGAAATGAACCATCCGCCTGCGAATGATAGGCCGTACTTAGATTCAGTCGCTTGCCCATGACTTCCCGTAAAACTGGCTGGTAAAGATTGAGTCATGGTTACTAACTATACTTTAGGGAACCTCGTGCAACCGCTTTATTTCTTGAAAATAAACTGTCGCTAGCTATGATGCAGTCCTTTCGCTCTTTACCGGGGTGAAATGAGCACTCTTCGTGAGTCTACCTACTATGACCCACATGCTCGTATTCTCTTTCCTTGACCTAGGCAGTCCATCCACGAAATCCTTCGTGACGCTTTACTACTTCCATTGTGGGGACCTCCAATGGATGTAATAGCCCACCGGGCTTTTTATGACTCGGCCTTAATCTGTTGGCACAATATGCACCTTGGGACAAACTCGGCCACCTCCTCAGTGATGTGCCTCTTCAAGAGCCTTCTTTCTCTCATCGCGTCTTAGCCATCCCTTGTCATCTTATAGCGAGGTGACTTATCATCTCGCCTCGAGTCAACTTGTCCATGATCTCGACTAACTGCGGGTCTTCTTTCTGCGAAGTCCCTACTTGATCCAGAAGGGTAGGTCTAAGCTCAAGGGACGCTAACTAACTAATTAAACTGAGAGAACTTCTTACTTCAGTTGCATTCCTTGGAGTCTTCCAATCCTGAACTGCAACTACCTTAGCGGGATCCACCGCTAAGCCTTGCTTAGATACTATATGCCCAAGGAATCTAACTTCCCTTCTCCAAAAGTGACATTTGGAGAACTTGGCCTTCAACTGATGCGCTCTAAGCGTATCCATCACCTCCACGAGATGCCTTGCGTGCTCTTCCTCATCCTTAGAGAAGATCAGAATATCATCTACGGAGACCACGACAAACATGTTCAAGAACTCCCTGAACACCCTACTCATCAAGTCCACGAAATATGCGGGTGCATTAGTCAAGCCGAACGGCATGACAAGCCATTCGAAGAATCCATCTGGAGTTCTGAACGCAGTCTTGTCTATACTATCTTCAGCTACCCTGAGCTGATGGAACAGATGTTCCTACAAGCTGATCAAACAAATCATCGATCCTTGGCAATGGTTGTCTATTCTCCTTGTTTAACTCACGATAATCAACACAAAGTCGAAGAGAACCATCTGCCTTGGTAGTAAATACTACAGGCGCTCCCCATTTAGATATACTTCATCTAATGAAGTTCTTCTCAAGCAACTCCTTGACTTGCTTTCTTAACTCTCATCTTGCGGGGCCATGTGCCTAACCGGCCACAAAACTATCTTGGCATTATCAACCAGATAAATGCGGAAATCTATCTCTCGTTTAGGGGTAACCCCCTTCACTTCACCCAAGATATCAGGATATTCTCGGACCACCCTCACCGATTGCAAACTATCGATAGATGAGTTGAGGGATTCAAGATAACACAACATGACGAGACTCATAGGGTTACTAGAAATTTTTAGGGTATTACCGAGGCGAGTCATGAGCCTCACAACCCTATGCTCAAAAATCAAGGATGGCTCCAAAACTGGACAACCCATCCATGCCCAAAAATCAACCCATACCCCATGAAACCGAGAATATAAGCATCACGCGAGAATTCAAATCCACCTAGATAATAGACAAATGGGCGGAACCCCCAATTGGATTTGAAACACACACGGGATCATCTACCAAGCTAGTACTAAGGTGCAAACTATCAACAAGATCAGATGAGATAAAGCTATGCGATGCACCAGAATCAAACAAGGTACGAACTGGAAAATCAGAAATATATACAAGGCTCTCAACAGAAATACTACCTCGATCGGGAACTGGAGTGACATTGAGAGCATGAACTTGCCCTCCTGAAGGTCCAGCGCGCTGAGTCTGACCCTGGCCTTGCCCTTGCTTCTTCGGGCAATCCTTACTGAAATGTCCAGTCTCACTGCAGAAAAAGCATTCACCATTCTTCCTTTTCCTCTTCTTACAATCCTTAATAAGATGCCCAACTGAACCGCAATAATGGCACTTCCCCTTGTTGTTCTTGCCCTTGTTGTTGTTCCCCTTTTTGCCTTGACTCTTGTTCTTGTTCTGATTGCCTTGACTGTTCTGACCACTTGGATTACCCTGATTTCCTTTCCACTGGGAATCAGTCTTCTTGGCTTGAGTATCATTCATCTTGATCTCCTTCTTGTCACTCCTATTCTCTTCATTGAGTAGGGCCATATTCACCAAACTCTCGAAAGTTGCCCCCAAGGGTATATGAGTCATGGCTAAACCATGTAATGGCTCGTTTAATCCTAGAGCAAAGTATAGGGCCTTCTTCCGAGCTTTGTTAACCAAGTCTAAACCGAACCGAGCGAGTCGGTTAAACTTATCCACGTATTCCCTAATGGTCATGTCCCCTTGCTTTAGTGATAGGAACCTTAGTCCAAACTTTCCCCAAAGTCATCCCAAGTCTCAATTGGCCTAGTAGCGGTGGTGACCACCCACCAACGTGCAGCTTCTTCCTTTAGCAACCACACTGCCAATAAAACCTTCCTACGGTCATCTATATCAAAGAAGGCAAAAAGATCTTCGGTTTCTTTCAACCAATTCCTTGTCTCTACAAAAGTCTCGGTTCCAATGAAATTCTTGCAACCCATCGCCTTAAAGTCTTTGCAAATCTTTGCGAGGTCAGCTTGAAGATGTTGAGGGGGAGGAGGAAGAGGAACCTCAGAGACAGGAGGAGGAGGAACATTAACTACCGGAGGAGGAGGAGGAGGGACATCTGCGGGGCCGACTTCGGTCGCCCTAGCCTCCAAAAGTCCCCTATACCAAACAGGTACGTGTACTCCTTCCGGAATAGCAAAGTTATTGGCCATACTGAAAACGAAGAAAAAGGCAGATTCAGAATGGAGAAAAACGAAGGAATTTTGCTAATGGCTTTTTGGGGAATAGCCTTTAAAATAAACTAGACTTTTCTTTGGAAAATACTTTATACTTGGTTTTGAAAATAGTTTTCCAAAAGTTTTAAAAACCTTTTTGTTCCTTCTCGTAAACCATATGCTCTGATACCAAATGTAACACCCTACCTCCGCCAGGGTGTCTCTTGCAAGCACTCTGACTTTGGAGGGGCGTTTGAATCAGGTAAACATGCATAATGATATATCAAGGCAGAACAAGAACATATGTATATATGTAAACAGAGTAAATAAGATAAGTAAAACAGCGGAAGATTTCAAACTATTTCAAAACAAGTCTGGTACAACATAACTTTCCAAATAAACAAGTCTAGATAAAAACAACATCAACTGAAAAACTGAAATACATAAGTACTATCCCCAAAATAAGTGATAACCATAGCTAGCTTCATGTCGAAACCGTACATGAGTTGAAATCCCACAAGCAAGCAATCCGAAATCCAAGCTAAGCTCCAACGTTCCCACCCTGAGAACCTGGGGGGGGGAACGGAAGAAAAGAGGCGAAAGGAAAACAGGTCAGTCAAAAAGACTGAGTAAGCCCTACTACAATCAATGTAAACTAATAAAGTTAACTGGCATGATGAAAGCTGGGATGAACATATGGATAACTACATACTGGCATGATGATTAACTAACAAGGTAGATAAAGGTGTCATCGCATAATCAGGATTAAGGTTTTGCACCACAGGTGTACTAGCAAACTAACATGACTTGAATAAACAAGTATTGATCCCTTGGCCCAAGCTTTAGCCCAAAACATGAAGCGACCCTAATATGAGGTCCAATAACATGGTTTGACCCTAATACGAGGTCCAACCAAACGGTCTAGTCAATCGGCTCCCTAAGCCTAACTCGTCACGTGTTGGTGTCAATGCGGCCCAAACATAATTGTAGTCAGACTGTGCAGGGTCTCCAGTCGGGTGTATCAAGCCCTAGGGTGTCAACCCCTGGACACCATAAACATGAGTGCACAGTCTCGATCTACTGGTACCCGTGCATGTTTTCCCCGGTTTCGGACTATGTGCACGACCATGGTCCGCCCGGAACTACACCGGCGTACCACTCTGCCGTCGCTTTTGGTCACTTACCCCCAGTCCAGCAATCGTGCTCCCTCCCTAGCCTAGACCCTAGGGTCTTAATGATACGAACTTGGGATTACTGCTAGAGTGGACCCCATTGCTAGGATTTTCTAGTGGGTTAAGTACGGTTTAACCCTTTTACTAATGATGGATTAACTTGGTTAAGTGTAACGATGAGTTCACGACTTAACCCTGATTAATCTACCAAGCCCAAATTGGTTAAGTATTAAGTGGACCATGACTTAACCCTAATCACGAGGCATTAATTAATTTAATGCGCCTTAACCTCTCACATTAGACCTTGTTGTGGTTACTAGTTAAGCCGGGCGGGTCCGGGTAGCTTTACACCACAACTTGGTCTAACCTCGGGTTCAAGGTACAACATGACCAACTTCTCATATTGGGTCCTATTGTTTGTAGCAACTAGTTAAGCCGGTCGGTTCCGGGTAGGTTTACGCTACAAACTCAACCCAACCTCGAGTTGGTCACACTTATCTTTTCTAAGTGTCATGTCCATCATGTTTCCAAAACATATTACACTTTTCAAGCAATTGGGTAGACCTAACTTAATAGGTAAATTCCCAATGGGTAGACCTAACTTAAGGTAAATTCCCAATCTTATGTTTTTATGTCTTTTAAGTTTACCCAACCCCAAACGCAATCCCATCGCTTACATATCGCAATTAGCGCATAAAGGATAGAAAGAGGGAACTTGGCATAATCATGACATAAAGGTGTTGAAGCCACAAGTTCAACATGGTGGCATATGAAATGTACACATGTTCATATACTTGCATATTACATTTTTAGGCCTCAAAAGCATGCATAAAACCAAACTTAGCATATTGGTGATACATGGTGATAAATGACATGTAAAAATGGCCATAAGCTCGCATTTAGCCTCACATGCAAGTTATCATAAGGGATATGATAACTTACATGTTGCCAAAATGCAACCTTTAGCATAAAGCTTGAAGCTTTATGTTCATATACTCAAGATAAGCTTGCATAACATGATAACATGAACAAAATGATCACCCCAAACTTGCATAACCTAACATGGCAAACTTGCATATAAACTTGCATATTATAACATGATAAACTTGCATATCATAACATGGCAAACTTGCATATAAACTTGCATATCATAGCATGATAAACTTGCATATCATAGCATAGCAAACTTGCATAACATAACATGGTTAACTTGCATATCATAACATGGCAAACTTGCATATAAACTTGCATATCATAACATGATAAACTTGCATATCATAGCATAGCAAACTTGCATAACATAACATGGTTAACTTGCATATCATATCATAATGATCAAACATCACTTGCATCATTCATTAACTTTAGAGTTTAAATATGAAAGTAGAATAGGGCTTACAATGCTTATGAAGACACAAAAATATGACAAAGCCCTTATGCAACCAATTAAACCCAAAATGCAAGCTTCAATAGAAAAACCCTTAAGCCAAAATGATCAAAACCCTTGCTTTATGATGCAAATATAGAAACTTGACTTGAATGCAAGCTAATGATGCTCATACAAGCTTGAAAACACTTGTATGCATGGAAAATCTCATAGAAATTTATTTAGGAATTTTATGAAGAGAGTGGAGGCCATGAGAGGATTGATTTTGCCATAGTTTAGTTGTATGAATGAATAATGATGATTTAGGGTTAGGTTAGGGCCTTATTTATAGAGATTAGGACTAGTTCTAGCCTTAGGATTAAACCCTAGTTCCAATCTCAGCCCTTAAAACCGAATCTGGCCCCCAAACTCAACACAAACCCAAAATGGTGCATCAGGCAAAACTGCCCGGCTGGACCAAGTCGACAGCCAAGTCGACAGGGCTGTCGACTTGGGTCCAACCAAGTCGACTCCCAAGTCGACAGGGCTGTCGACTTGGGTGTTCTGGCGGGAATTTTCCCGCCTGGCCCAATCTGACCTAATTTTCCAAATTCAAACTTGAATTTGAAATATGTTTTTACTTTGAAATTTTCTGGAAACTTCGTTGGGCCTTAATCGGGTCATACGGACTCCGATTTTCGAAAACTCGGACTCTATTTCGCGTATTTTTCCGAGACGAACGCAATGGCATAGCCCGTTTCCCTTGATTCAGATTTTACAATTAAATTCGGCCTCGATTTATGTTATAACAGGTTATTGAAAATACGGGTTGTTACAGAACAATTCTATGAATAGAAGTATAAAGAGAAATTGGATTTGGGATATTGTTTTAAATACGAAATCAAACTGTTTTTTATTGCAAAGAAGAAATATTATTTACATTTAATGTGAACAAAGGATTTAAGTAAATATTTTGCTAATAAAATATTTATAAAGGAAATAGGGTTTGAAATAGGAATTAAAATAGAGTTAAAGGAATTAGAAACTGACTGGAGATTAGTTAAGTTGAATAGCTGTCTGGGTATTGATATGATGTTGGTTTAGGCCTTCGGGGTTAATACGTAGGGGGTTGTTCTCTTACAAGTTTACAGTTTGAGACTGATAGAGGTGGGAAGATATTGAGGCATGAATCAGAAATGGAAATGTTTTCCAAAGTTAATAATGTATATTTTCTAAAATTAGAAAATAATGATTTGATGAATATATGGAAACGAGAAATGGGGAAATGAATAAATGTTGATTGATGATTGATCGATAGAATTTCCATCTTAAAATAATATCGTTGTTTGCACACATGTTTTCCTTTGATAGTTAAATCACCGACTATCGAAGATTTTGACCATTTCCGTTGTCAATACGAAAAGACCGGGATCAGATATATTATCTGAAAACCACTCCATATGGCATTAGCGTTGCGAATCAAATATGATGAAGATAATTAAAGACGGAGTTATGCAAGGGTTGTCCTGTTTTGCAGAATAGTACCTTTGGTTTGTCCAGTCCCAGGACAACCAGTATGGTTGAATGTCTGACAGAGTATGTCTGGTAGATCACGTAAGTTGATCGTTTCAAACGTATTTACGTTGATGGCAGAGGAATTCGTTTCTCTTAGCTTATACCCGTGGTATTTTTGGGAAAATCAATTTGTGATTTGATGGGTATATACGACGATGTGGCATTCAAAGTAAATAAAGGAGTGATCTATTAAAAGATACGTTATGACCTCATGCCTCATCAACTGGGAAATGACAGAAATAGGGCAGTGTAACGTCCTAGAGATTTTGACTATTGGAATATGGAATTAATTAAAGATTTAGTTATTAATGATCAATTTTATACTTGGATTAGAAATTTAAAATCAGATATATCGTTTGAGTTAAATTGAATTCCATATCTAAGTCAAAATGGTTGATCAAGGATCAAATATTTAGTATTGAATGTTTGAATGGAATTTGGTTGAATTGGAATTGAAATTCGAATTAAGAATTTAAATGGTTGAATTAAAATAATAAAATAAACGTTAATAGAGAATTTTGATCTGTGTAGATATATGGAAATCGGCCTGGATTTGTGTGTATTTATGTATATAAAGGAATTAAAATTTAATGTTTCAAATTTAGAACGAAATAGAGTTGTGGATGGACAAACAAGAAAAAAAATATCAGTGAACCGATAAATAATATAAAAATAAAATAACATTGTATATAGATGGGATTAGATTACAACCGGACAAATTTTATCGAATTTAGAATGTTGAAACAAAAGGTTACGTATAATTTTTTTGGTATTTAAAGACTGCGATTACGGTACGAATTTAGAGCATACGCGGCAACACACAGGTAGGAATTAATATTAAACTAAACAAAATATAACCTATCCCAAATAAACATACGTAGACCTATCAACTGATATACACACAGCTAACCTAACCCTAGTGATTTTACATTGTTCTTATCTCTGTTTCCCCTTCTATAAAACAATGCCCCTTTCGCAAATCTCTTCATCCAAAAATCAATTTACCCAATTTATTCAGAAAAAGTATTCTTCCCTTTTCAATGTTTACTGGCCAAAGATGGTCAAACCAAATCGATTTCCCAATTCGAATCGAAGGCCATGACATTCTTTTCCCTAATCCAATTGAAAGACCCTAAGCTTCTTCCAGCATCACGCACCCCAAGAAGGCGTCTGCTTTGAAGCTATTCGCCTCCTCCCGAGCTTGCCACGAACCCTTTTCTGCTTCTCCTTCGGCCAACACTGATTTCATCGACAGCACAATGCCAAACAGGCATCGCTACCCCGCTCTCCGAATTTGGATGTTGCTCTTTCATCAGTAACAGTTCCGCCAGTTTTGGCACGGCAAGCCTGCCCTTTTAACGTCACCTAAGGCGAGTTTATACTCACGATTTATCTTTATTTCAAGTAAATTAACTTAATAGGAATTAGAATCTGATGGTTAAATATGGTTGGGGTTATTGTTGCCTTATTCCTGTATGCTTTGGTTCTTTGGATGCCTGACTTTGGATGCCTGACTGATTACAAATCTTCACCGTAAATATACGTGGAGGCCGATTCGAATATGGGTATTCATATACTTAGTATATGAATATTCATGTAGATAGACATACATTTATTTCCAGATTTATATGTCGCCTTAGTGATTGCATGAGCCGTTCTTGCAAAAGAAAAAGAAAAAACAATTCAGGCACTTGATTGTAAAATTCTCATGTGTATATGCTTATATACATACGTATTTACATGTGAGAATTCAGACAGTGCTATTGAGAATTTATCCTGTTGGCACACTTATATAGAAATACTGTTTTGGTTCATCTATTGAAAACTGGGATTGCATGCTTAAGTTAACCAGCTGCAATGTTGTCTACTTGACCTAGTTTTGTCGATTGATCCCTTGTGTAATTATATACAGTCTTCACTTACCCTTAATTTCATGGAATCCCAAATTTTTGTTAGCACTAATTTAATCTGAAAAGAAAATATGTATACTTGTGTAAAATTACCGAAATTTTGTTACTTAATTACTCAGTATACTCCCCACAGATTATACGACAAATACATGAATGACTTGTAGTATTCATTAAGACTCTGGTGTATATCATAAATGATATATATACAGACACATGCACGGTTTGAAACTAGTATTAGTTGACGAGCTTTTGGTAGTAAACTGACAGTCCTGATTAGAGAGCTGGTTCGAGCTTCATAATTATTGTATGCTTCTATTTAGCTTTACATTAATACTTCCACCTACACTGTAGTTGTCTGTCTTAATTTTTTTTAAGAATACAGAAATACATACTACATCAGGGGGTTAATTATGATAACTACAGGTTCTAATTATAAATAAGAAATTTCTTTACACTTGACAAATAATATGTTTTGTGAACATAGGAATGTCTGACATTCGATTAGGCTGCATGTACACTTTTGTGTTGTGTTTTCCCTTTTACTTGTGCCATTCAATTGCTTGCCATATACTCTTACCTGTATGACTTGAGAGTGTCTGCTTTTATTTTTATCCTGCGCGAATTATTGGACATGTTGAATATTTCCATGCGTATCATCCTTGAACTTCAGTGGTACGAATTCAGTTGGTTTGTTTGTCATTTGAAATTTGCTAGCAAGCCTTTGTATAAGTAAATGTGTGTGTGTTTAACTATTACTGGAATTGCTGGAAATGGTCATATGTCACCATGTCGCCATGTGATATTTTCCCCTACCCTGCTAATGTTTTAGGATTATTGAACCTTGGCCAGTTTGCCAAATCAAAGTTCTATTTTAGGTCAAGTCTGAAATTCAAAACCATCGAAATTCGAAATTTATTATCAAAAAAAAAATCATAGTTTCCAATACTGGTCTGCCCATATATCTAAATCACCATAGTGTCATTCAAAGATTTAGTTTTATTGCCTCATGGAAGTAATTGATTATTTCTAATGATATAAGCTTTGGTTTGAATGGCGACAATTTTAGAAGATACCTAAGACAAGATCAAACAACTTTGATGTTGATTATCGAGTTTAAACAGTTCAAAAATAGAGATATGATTTTATTTATTTGACCGGCTTGAGTTTATATTCTAGTTCAACATATATGTGTACATATGCTGTACAGTAGCCTATCTCCTCAATGCTAGTCCAAACATGTTGATGCAAGCAACATCTAGGATTTTTACATGACAATCTTGGAAAAAAATATAGGCCCATATTCATCGCCCTGCTTAGGTCTTATAGAAGAATGAATATCAAGATTTTACCCAGCTTAGTTATACACTGTTGTGGTTGTTCCATACACTTGAATATTCATATGATCCCTGTTATGTTTCTATGATAACTTTTGGCACTCTTGTATTTCCATGATATTGGTGTACAAAAAGGAACTGCATATGGTGTTCTAATTCAGCACAGACTAGGTTTTGGTTTCCATTCATCCATGGGATTTTGAAATAACTACATATATGTATAGATATTTCTTGTAACCTGGAAGCATTCACTCCTTTTTAAATATGGATATGTATTGGTATCTCAATTTGGCAGTACAATATGATTTCTGATATCTTGAATAGCCCCCTTTAGTCGCAACATGGTTGTCCTTTTGGCCTTATTTCACCTATGTCGTACTGATATATATGTACACACCCTCTGGTTTCCTTGATATTTTTCATGTTATAATCTTGTTTTTTTGGCTTATTGCCAGTTCCAGGCAATGATGCACGTTTTGTTACACCACCTCGACATGTTACTGGACACATGTATTCTACCTGATTGTGTGATCTTGGGTTGCATTTGTTATTGCCGATTCCTAGGATGCCGAGGCAGTGCACACATGTACCTATATATGTGTGTATATGCAGGCTCCTGTGATCACTGTCCCTGGAGAAATAAATTGATATAGTATGACCGTGGCACAATTGTATTTGGCTTATGACTAGTATGAGGATTAACTATTATATTCAGTTTCTATCAAAGTTAATCTACTTGAACTATGATTTGATCATGACTCGAGTGTTTTATGTTTTTGCATGGAATGCTCGGGTCAGACCCGAGCAGTACAGATTCAAGGATCACAACTTAGGATTCAAAGACTGGCGAAGCTGGGATTCCAAAGACGCGCACTCTGATGTTTTTTTCAAAAATAGTAAATATTCTCTTGTATTCAAGTTGTTTTAAAATTCCGTTGTGTATAGGAAAGTTTTGTATTCAAAAATTTTGATTATAAACAAAAGTTTTATTCCGCTGTTTCATACTGTGTTATTAATTATTTTGCAATTCTTTGTTAATTCTGTTCTTAAACTTTGTAAGCTAAATACGATCCGTTGATTTGAACGTTTTAAAATGGTTTAATTACTGGTTTGAAGCGGTCAAAAAAAGGCGGGACGTTACAGGAAGGCAGCATGGCTAAGTGGGTCGCACCCAATTAGGGTATATTGTCACCATCTAGAGAATATTCATATTTGTTACTTCTTTCGCTTCTGTATCTCCCGGGAACGGTTATGTTGGTATACCAACCATAAGGTGATAATGAATTCAGAACATTCAAGCGAAATGAATGGCCGGTCATGTATGGCCGAGTTACAAGATGTTCTTGTTAAACTCCAGTGTATTGCTTCTAGAGTACACTGATCGGAAGGTGGTTCCATACCTTGTCATATTTGGAAATCCATTACCCAATAAGAGCCCGCGGTTTTTGATTGTATATTATATATGTAGAACGTGAGATGCAAGCGTTTCTGTTGGATTTTTATCTATTTGATCTAGACATTATTATAATATCAGAAGAGTATTGTTTAAGAAAAATATTTTGGGTTATTGTAAGGTAAAAACCATCCGTGTTTATGTGTGGATCGGTCTTACGATTATCATTTCTTTAGAAAAGATTTTAAAAGTTAAACATATGATTGGAGTTTACTCACACCAGTCACATGACTGACCCAGAGTTTATTTTGTTTTGTTTTCCCTAAACTCTTGGTGCCCAATTTTGTATGGGCAGTCAAGTAGTCAGGATTTTTCAAATACTTGAAGAGTTGAAGCAAGAGGCTTCAGGATTATATAGCTATTGTTATTTCCGCTGTGTTGTAAGTGTTATACTCTAATAATGGTATTGTATAAAGATACTGTTTTATTTCAAAGTTACATTATGAAATATATTTATTCGTTCCGCTGTGAGATTCGTGTTTACTCTGATTTTGTGATGTTCTTCTCCTACTTCTATTCTAAGTTTCTATCTTATCTATTCTCACCCTCTATTTTCGGTATTTCCGATGCTTGGATAGTCGACATTGAGTTTTATGTCGATTACTCAGGATCGCGAAAACCCGGGTCGTTACAAAGCAACTAATTACTCATAAGCGAATGGGTTTCCAAAATGTAACAAATAAACTAATTACTATTTACTCATAATCCAATCTATTATAAGCGCAACTAATTCACAGTGTTATACAAACTGAACCCGAGGGAAAAAACTGGCGATGTCAACGCCCTGAACAATCAAAGCTAGAAAGCATTTCAAAGCTTCAACTTTTTCGGAATAAAATTTGCTATCAAGGAGAGGAGCGATACTGACGTGAATTTAGATTTAAATTTTTGTCAATAGTAAAAAGAGGGAAAAACGATTAGATGATAGAGAAGAAGAATGATTTGTGACTAGATTGTTTTTACATTATTTCGTGAAGGGAGAAGACCACGCCAAAATTTCATCAAAAGAATGCAATGACGTGGTTGTCAATGATTGGATGATGGCTAATGTTTAAATTCATCAGAATCATAGATGGTTTGAACCATTGGATTAATCTTGCATCTACGGTTGGGGTTTTTATATGTTGATAACGTGGATCGCTGAGCTGGATTGTATATATGTAATGCTACGCTTTTAACTGGTGTTGCACGCCAAAATACTAGAATTCCCACCGCAATAGTGCATTCAAGTATAATGCAACAACATATGAAAATTGTTGTAGAAGATCAAAGAAATAATAGCTTTCGCCACACTTTTCATGCAATGCACACAAATTAGTGTCAAATATGCCCACTTTTGTAGTAGTGACCAGAAGGATATAGACACACTATTCAACCTTTGTGCAAGCTCAATAAAGTCATCCTCAGGTTAAAATAAGCACCTAGAGTGTAGTTTGATAGATTGAAAAACATAATAGTTAAACTAGGTTTTCAATCTGCCAAATTAGATAATTCTTTGTTTACCATAATTAATAACAATATGACTTTATACATACTAATATATGTGGATGATCTCCTTGGTTCAAGTGACAATAAGTCAGAAATAAATCAACTCATTAAATATCAAAACAAGCAGTTATCAATAAAAGACCTAGGGGAGTTGAACTACTTTCTAGGCATTGAGGTGAAAAGAGTATCAAACTCAGAAATTATGTTGCTATAAAGGAAGTACATCACTGAACTTCTGAACAGAACAAAGATGAATGAAACCAAACCAAAACCTACTCCAATGATCAGCAACCAACAACACTCTATAATGGGGGGGGGGGGGACCCATATCAAATATAACAGAACATAGGAGTATAGTTGGTGCACTATATTACACAACTATAACTCGTTCCGATATAGCTTTCAGCACTAATAAAGTGTGTCAATTTATGCAGGCACTACTGGATGATCACATGAAGGTAGTGAAAAGAATATTGAGATATTTAAAGAGGACTAATAGCTACGGTCCATTTATTAAAGCTGCAAAGAATCTACGCACTACAGGATATGCTGATGCTGAATGGGCATCAAATACAAATGACAGAAAATCTACTACATGCTATTGTATATATCTTGGTGGAAATCTAATTTCATAGTGTTCAAAAAAGCAGGCAACTATATCCAGATCGAGTACAGTGACTGAATATAGAAGCGCGGCTAATGTAACAACAGAGGTGATGTGGTTACAGTCACTACTGAAGGAACTACATATTGAAGCATGTGGCAAACCAACTTTATGGTGCGACAGTGCAGTGTACATGACTGTTAACCTATTTCTACATGCAAGAACTAAACATATAGAAATTGACCTACACTTCGTAAGAGAACAAGGTGCCAAAGAAAACAGTAAGATAAATCACATACCAACATAATTTCAACATGAAGATCCATTAGCGAAGTCGCTTTCAGCCCCAAACTTCATGAGATACAGAAGTGACCTCAAAGTAAAGGAACCTCTCAATTTGGACAGGTCTGCCCTCCAAAAATCAGTAGAAGCCAACAAAAAGCTAGACTGTCATGAATTCTCAAAAGTGCCAAAGATCGATTATCTCCAGAAATCATTCAGGGAACCTAAAGCTCATTTTAAATCATGAGGAATCAATGATCTCTCAGATAAACAAGAATCGAAGCACTCAGTCACAAAGTTTAATCGATCAAAGGTGAAATCAGATTGGGCAAAATCTAGATAGGAACCCTAATGTCGGTTTGAGGGGGGTAATGAAAATAACCAATACATGTGTATGTTTTCTTTTATATGTTGCGCATTTGGTTTGGATCGAACCACGTTCTCAATATAACCGATAACCAAGAGATATTAGGTCAAGCCTAAGTATCAAAAGTAATATATAAATAACTGTGTACATATACATTATATTATTCAATTTAGCTTTCTTTCATATTACAATTGTGATTAACTTATGGCAAATTCTAATTGGACTCACCAAATAGCTGAGTTGCCCCCTTTAAAACCCAAAATAGTGATGACGAAATTACCCTTCGCTTTTTTTTTAAGTTTCAGCCTACCTCGCACTGCTACTGCGAGGTTCCTTAGCGTACCACGCAGAGACACTACGTGGTATGCTAAGAAACCTCGCAGTGGCAGTGCGAGGCTTCTTAATGTACCACGTAGTGCCTCTGCGTGGTACACTAAGGAACCTCGCAGTGGCAGTGCGAGGTAGGGTAATTTTATCTTTTTTTTAAAGGCGGAGGGAAACTCAGAAAAAAGGGGATTCCAACTTTTCTGGAAATAGAGGGCAACTCAGCTATTTGGTGAGTTCAAATAGAATTTGCCTTTACTCATTCATTCTCTCAAGTGCATCAACGAAACTCAAGTTAGTTGATTTCAAACGTAATACATTGTTGCACATCTCACACCAAAATACTTCTAAAATTCAACAATCTTCAAACTTCCGTTTAGCCATCTCGTTCTCAAACGTCATAGGCATATGTTTATGAGTTTAATTTACAGTTCGAAATTATCTAAAAATAAATAAATTGTTAAAATACAAATTTTTTTGTTATAACATTTCAAAATTTTACTACACGCTTTATTTATGGACGAATAAAAGAAAATAAACATGTTGTACGAAATTTAGTTCTTTCAAGATATAATTACTACCGTTCTTTCAAGATATAAAAGAAAATAAGTTTTACGAAGCATCGGTTCCCATCTCATCCAATCTCTTAGTTGTGCTCATTTTGTTCCTAAACACTTATTTGGTTCTGCGAGTGTTATAGAGAATAAAAGCCTTGAATATTCTCATAGAGCTGACCTATGACATAGGTGATTGCAACCATTAAGAGTATCCTACATATACTCCACTTGTTATTTACAAGATATGGCCATCATTAAAAAACATAGTTTTAACCTATCAATTCTTCTGTAGGCATGCATTTATGTTGTGCACCATTGGAATGGAATATGACTATGTCCAAACAAATGCATTACGTCTTGAGTTAATCATAACTGGTTTGCCTATTGATCCTAGTCCGTGGGATCTCCAGTCGCTAGGATAGGTTTCTGTATAAGGTAACTCTTATTGGTTTAGGCTTTTAAACCCATTCCCCTCGATGTGCCGTTAATTTTCTCTCTTGATAAACCATTAGTAAACGGATCCGCTAGGTTATCATTTGTTCTTACATAATCTATGAAAATAGTTCCATTTGAGAGTAACTGCCGAACCGTGTTATGGCGTCTACGAATATGTCGCGACTTTCCATCATACACAAAATTATGCGCACTACTTAGCGCTGCTTGGTTATCGCAGTGTATGCATATCGCCGGTACAGGTTTAGGCCAGAATGAGATATCTTCTAAAAAATGACGAAGCCATTCTGCTTCTTCGCCTGCTTTATCTAGTGCTATGAACTCCGATTCCATAGTGGATCGAGCTATGCATGTTTGTTTAGAAGATTTCCATGACACTGCTGCCCCTACTAGGGTAAAAACATAACCACTCGTTGATTTTGATTCCTCTGAATCAGCAATCCAATTTGCATCACTGTATCCTTCTAATACGGCTGGATATTTTCCATAGTGTAAGGAATAGTTTGTAGTATTTTTCAAATATCCTAGCACTCTCATTAGTGCTTTCCAGTGTTCCTTACCTGGATTGCTTGTATACCTGCTTAATCGACTTACTGCATAAGCTATATCTGGTCTTGTGCAATTCATGAGATACATGAGACATCCTATTACATGAGAGTATTCCAGTTGCATCACACTCTCATTAGTGTTTTTATGCAGTACTTCTGATGGATTAAAAGGTGTCTGTACTTCTTTAATCCCAAAGTGTTTGAATCTTTCAATCACTTTGTCTACATAGTGTGACTGAGATCATTCAATTACATTAGTTGTTCTCATTATTTTTATTCCCAAAATTACATCTGCAACTCTTAAGTCTTTCATATCGAATTTGTTAATTAACATATTCTTTATGGACTCTGTTACTTGGGTATTCGGACCAAATATTAACATATCGTCTACATATAGACAAATCATTACATATGATTGTCCACCTTGTTTATAATAAACACACTTATCACATTCATTTATACTAAAACCATTTTTCATCATGACACTATCAAATTTTGCGTGCCATTGTTTTGGAGCTTGTTTTAGTCCATATAATGATTTTACTAATCTACAAACTTTGTTTTCATTTCCTTTTGAAATGAAACCTTCTGGTTGCTCCATGTAGATCTCTTCATCGAGATCGCCATTTAAGAATGATGTCGTTACATCCATTTGATGAATCTCTAGATTATAAATGGATGCAATTGCTATTAGCATTCATATTGAGGTTATTCGTGTAACCGGTGAATAAGTATCAAAGAAGTCTACACCTTATTTTTGAGATATCCTTTGGCTACTAATCTGGCTTTATATTTATCGATAGAGCCATCGGGTTTCATTTTCTTCTTGAAAATCCATTTGCAGCCATTTGGTTTTATTCCAGGTGGAATATCTACAATTTCTCAAG
This sequence comes from Allium sativum, assembly GCA_030737875.1. Lineage (NCBI taxonomy): Eukaryota > Viridiplantae > Streptophyta > Magnoliopsida > Asparagales > Amaryllidaceae > Allium > Allium sativum. The sequence goes on along the minus strand of CM060918.1, from coordinate 488,400,556 downwards.
TTTTATTACTTAGAATTGAATCAATCTCACTTTGGATTGCTTCTTTCCAACATGCAGATTCTGAAGATGACATTGCTTCCTTGTACGTTTGTGGTTCGTGTTCTAACATATATGTTAAAAACTCCGGACCAAATGTCTTGGAAGTCCCAGCCTTTATGCTTCTTCTGGGCTCAATTTCCTCAATCTCATGAGAAATTACATCTTCGTGTGATTTATTTGATTCTTCTCTTGTCCTCTTAGGGACACTATTTCCTTCATTCCTTTTGTGCGGAAACACGTCTTCAAAGAATGTGGCATCTCTTGATTCAATAATTGTATTTACATAAATATCAGGTATATCAGACTTGAATATCAAAAATCTGTTGGCACTACTATTTTGGTATGGCCCTAGATAGTAACAGTCTATAGTTTTTGGTCCAAGTTTGACTTTCTTAGGAGGCGGAACTGGAATCTTTGCCAAGCACCCCCACACTTTGGGGTATTTAAAGCTTGGTTTATGTCCTTTCCATATCTCATATGGAATTGTTCCTGTTTTATTGTGAGGAACTTTATTTAAAATTTGATTATCCATATTTAAGGCTTCCCCCCACAAGCTCATCGGTAAACCAGAAGTTAAAAGCATTGCATTTATCATATCTTTTAACGTTCTGTTTTTTCTATCGGTTATACCATTTTGTTGTAGTGAATATGGTGCTGTTGTTTGATGTATTATTCCATTTTTTGCACAGAATTGTTCAAACGGTGATTCATATTCTCCACCTCGATTAGATCTCAATATCTTGATCTTTTTATCTAACTGGTTTTCTACCTCAATTTTATACTTTATAAACGATGTAATTGCTTCATCCTTACTATTTAAAAGACATACATAGCAATATCGTGTACAATCATCGATAAATGTGATAAAATACCTTTTCCCACCTCTTGTAGGTATTGATTTGAAATCACATAAATCAGTATGTACCAAACCTAGTGGTTCGGTGCTTCTATCGACTGTATGAAATGGTCTTTTTACCATTTTTGCTTTTACACATGTCTCACATTTGTAGTTTTTATCTACTTGGAAATTTGGTATTAATCCTAAGTTTGACAACTTTTTCATTTTTTGGAAATTTATGTGTCCTAATCTATCATGTCGTAATAAAATTTCATGCTCAAGCAAATAAGAAACTTCAATTTTATTAACAGCACAATCAGAATACATAGGTTTATTGCCGATAACGGCTACATTCGCCTTAAATAAGCCATCACATAAATACCCTCTTCATATATACATTCTAGTTTTAGACAGAACCATCTTGTCTGACTCGAAAATTATTTTGAATCCTTTCTTTGATAAAACTACACCAGAGATGGGATTCTTACGGATGTCTGGAACGTGGAGCACATCATTTAATTTGACAGTTTTTCCAGAAGTAAACTTGAGGATTACTGTGCCACTGCCTTCGACCATGGAAACTGTAGAATTACCCATATAGAGTTTTTCTTGGTGGTCGAATTTTGTATATGTAGAGAACATGGATTTATCTGAACAAATATGACGAGTAGCGCCTGTGTCTACCCACCATTGATTAGGATTTTGAACCATGTTGCATTCCGATACAACTGCTGAGAAGTTGGGCTCGTCTACTTCCATGTTATCCACTATATTTGCCTCTTTATTGCCTTCCTTTTTGTGTCGGCAATCTCTAGCGGCATGTCCCGCTTTTCCACAAATCCAGCAGTCGCCATTGAACTTCTTGGCTCGCTTGTTATCTTTTGGGTTGTTATCTGCAACTTTCCTTTTCTTCTGGAAATTCTTCTTTTTGTTTTTGGTCTTGGCCCCTTCAGTAACAAGTGCCTCCTCGCTTTGTTTCGTAATTCCACGGTTATTTGCTATAATTTTTAGTCGGACTATCAGATCTTGTAGAGAGATTTCCTTCTTTTTATGTTTCAAATAGTTGCGGTAATCTCTCCATGACGGCGGAAGTTATCCCATGATGGCTTCAACCGAAAACGATTCTTCAATCTTGTGACCTTCCGCTTTGAGTTCATGAATGATAATTTGCAGTTCATGTAATTGAGAAGTCACTGGTTTGGAATCGACCATCTTGTAGTCCATGAATTTGTCTACAATGAATTTCTTAAGACTGATATTCTGCGTCTTATACTTTGTGGCAAGTGCACTCCAGAGAGCTTTTGTTGTCTTTAGAGGTGATATACTTTGTATAGCACCTTATCGAGACAGTTCAAAATATAGTTTCTGCATAAAAAATCAGAATGTTTCCACAAATTAACCTCTGACTCTTTGCCAGTCGGTTCCTCCTCCTCAAGATATTTTTGCAGACCAAGTGTGGTGAGATAGAATAACATCTGATTCTGCCATGTTAAAAAATCGTCACCATCTCTCTTGAACGGATTAGGTCTGTTGTAAGTAGTATTCTTTGAAAGTTCTACTGTTGCCATCTCTATTTTAGTAAGAAAACAGTAAAATTCTTAAGATGTTATACGTCTAGTATACCAAAACAGAGAATAATCAATTATAAACTTGTCGCACAAGTTTATAACTCGAATTTCCACTATACTGGAAATTAATACTATTTAATAATAGCAATAAGAATGTTGTAATCAAGTTACAACAACAACAACGTTATACTATTTTAAGAAATAACACAACGTACAGAATGGAAAGATTATAAAATAATGTAAATAAATATACAAATAAATTAAAATCTAACCGTATAATTTCGTCTGAGGCTTGTCGTAACAATTTCCTTAAAAAATTTATTTTAAAATTCTCCCAAGATACAACAGACGTTTTCTGCACGAGATTGTAATGAGTATGCCACTCTGTGATTATATATAAGAGTATTAGAGAAGAGAGAAGGAAGTTCGGATTGGAGTAAGTTATGAAAGTGATCAGGTTTCCTCCTTATTTATAGTTTATCCGCATCCCTTCGAACGGTCGCACCCGTATCTCTTCGTACGGTCGCATCTCTTCTGAGCGGTCGCACCCGTACCTCTTCGTACGATTGCATCTCTTTCGAACGGTCATACTCATACCTCTTTGCACAGACGCATTCTATGAAAGGAAGTGTCTTTTCGCGAAGTGTCTTTTCGCTGAAATGTAACCGTTTAACGAAATGAAACGCCTTTTCATGAAGTGTCTTTTCGCTAAGATATGACCGTTGAGAAATATGACTGTTGGTGAAAGAAAGTGTATTTTCGCAAAGTGTCATTTCATAGAAAAACATGCTTCTGATAGTCACATCCTTTCACTTAACAATCGCACATGTTCGCTTAATGGAAAAGGTATATTTCATTCAATACTTACGAATTCCAACAGTTATGGCATATGTTTATGAGTTTAATTTAGTATTTGAATTTATCTAAAAATAAATAAATTGTTAAGATACAAATTTTTAGTTTATAACTTTCAAAATTTTACTACAAGCTTTATTTATGGACGAATAAAAGAAAATAAACATGCTTGTGCGAATTTTAGTTCTTTGAAGATATAATTACTACCGTTCTTTAATGTGTCATCTAATTTGGAGAACATATAAGTTAGAGTTTACTCAAAACTGGACTTTAAAGGATGTTTTGAATATGTTTGCACCTACTCAAAAGCATGTAAAGAATGTAAAACTATGGTTGTACATAGACAAGTAGTGCGAAATATTCTCGGTTTTCCATGTGAAATTGCAATCGATCATGCAGTCCTTGCCTATTACAGCTTGCAACAATTGAAAGATTAATGGAATAAAATCTAAACGAAGCTGGAGTGCAAAAATAACTGCAATTTAAAGGAAAACGCTAATGATGGTAGTTCGATGCATGCACCATTACTATAAGACTAGTTGTCAAGTTGATGCATCTAACTTCAACATTTCATACAGCTGGAAAAAAAGCTAATTATATATGTAATCCATAGTACGAATCTTGATCTACGAGGAGTGTTTTGCATAATAATATTAGTAATACGCAGATTAACCCATCCGTACATGCATGCACACCATATCCAGTGCTTAGTGCTTACTTAACAAATACAAAGTAACGCATAAATATATATTCATTATGGAACAAACCAACAGTACAGTGTACATTTACTTAACGTTGATTCTTTATGGAACAATTTAATCACATTAAGGTAGAAGAAGTTTTGGAACATGAAACAGAAGTGCATGTTATAAAAGTCAGTTATAAAATTTGAAATTTGATATATTTTGATAAAATCAAACCATACAATACAAGCAAAAAATGTGATTTTTTTTTTTTTTGTTAAAAAATGGTTTGAAGTTATGCCGTTGTTTATGTTTCTGGATTTGCATCTGAAGATAGATGCTAACTCTCTGTTTAGAGTGAAATTTGAATTTCTGACCTCCTGTTTGTAAATAAAAGTATTTTTATTACATCACGGTTGAACTACTATGCTTTATGAAGGTAAAGTGAATCCTAAGATACATTGAATCCATATGTCCAGTTTGTCAAAAGCAAAATTTGACATAAAACCAGCTAACCAGCATAGGATTCACATTTACTGGCTCAGGCATTTGGAGTAATTAAGCTTACTTGAAACCTAATGCTACTCCCTTATAGGAGGCACATTGGGAAGAAAGCCCATTGATTTGACATGTAATAACTTACATTGGTACCAAGAAAATAAATGGACACAGAGAGATTAAAGAAACCAAAACTTGCAAAAGAGTAGTACAATGAATCCTAAAAATAAATGAAACGTTACCAGCCAGTACACTTCTATAAATATGAACAGTAAAGGAAGACGTAATGTTGAAAAACTGAACTACTTTCCAGCAATGAAACATAACACAAAAGCATCATAAAACAAAAGTGTGTACATAGGATAAGAATAAAAACAAAAACCTCCGCCATAATGACAAGTTAGCATAAACCACTTGCATGAACGGTTACAAAATTGATGTATAGAAACATTGTATCTACCTCAATATCTCAGAAAAAAGTGCAAGGACTGCTGACACCTTTCCTTTCTTTTCCGTTTAAAACCATCATTTCATTCCAGAAAGATCAACATCTCTCTCCCATTTTCTCAACCCATAACCCTCCCATTTCATTTCTATCCTACACTTGTAATCTCGCAACTGCAGTCCCCACTTCTTTCATTCAATTTCTTCATGGAATAATGCTGTGATTTTAGCTCACTCGTGTTGCCTTTTCTTGTTGTTTAAATGCTGCAGATATTGTGGATTGGGAAGTTCGTGCAGTAGACGAAAATGTGCTTGGTGACTGAAGGTGGAAGAGAAGAAAACAGAAGAGAAAAATGGGATTCGAGTTACTTCACATCAGGGTACTTTGTGGTGCTTATAATTATGACTGCTTCGTTGCTGATTCTACCGCTGATATTGCCACCATTGCCTCCGCCACCCCTTTTGGTGTTGATGATTCCGTTAGGGTTGCTTGCTCTACTTTTGGTGTTAGCTGTTATGCCTTCTGATGTTAGAAATGCTGCTTCTTCTTACTTGTAAAGTTGGGTATTAAGCCGGCTTTTTTTTAAGTTATGTATGAGTAGTAATGCCTAAAGCATTAACATTTGCATTTTGGTTGTTAGAGTTGATCAGCATGGACCCTAAATATCTGTACTGTGCATTTAAAATACTGGTTTAGGATATTGTTTTAAGTGGACTATTGAATTCAGATTCCAAATTAGAACTACTCTTGTACTTTTTCATCTATGATACTCGGAAATTTGACTGCCAGGCAAATTCATAAATAAACTGAGATGAACTCTAACCACGTTCTTATATATTGTCGTCTACAGGCCTTTTTTTTTTTTTTTTTTTTTTTTTTTTCACCCCCGAGAAGTTGAAGTTAAATAAAGTCACTTGAAGTGGGAAACTGAATTGATGTTGTAGGACTACATTTCCTGTCTTTTACTGCCATCAGCAAACATAAAGTTCAGAGAGTACAGGGAGTAAGCTAGATGATGCTTCCTGTAATGGTGGGTCTTACAAATGTAGTCCCAGATGTGTTCACAATATTTCATAAACTACAAAAACAAAAAACAAAATTACCAACATACCCATGTTTTATAAATAAAAAAAAAGGGAATATACCTACAATCAATCTCATTTTAGAAACGTATCCTCATTGATACTTTTAATTACCTAGTGTCTATTATGGCATACTAGTGCGAAAGCATACTAGGTGCACCATTGTTAATCCGCTTTTTAATCAAAACCAATTTAACTGGATTTAGAATATCAGAAGGAAAACGAATTGAGTCACGGATTTGGAAAAATGATCCAAAAAACTAGAAAGTTGAACTTTAAAATTTTGAATGGAGAATTGGCTAAGAAAACAACTCAGTAACGCGTTGTTGTTGTCGGCGTCGACCTATTTCTTCCATTATTTGCACTCGCGAATATCACACACCTCCTATACTATTTTTGACAACTCGTGATTAATAGAAATCTTGTAAACATTTGCATTTGTGTTTTCAGATATGTTTCGAATGAAAGTTTTATGGAGAAGAAGATAAACATGCTTAATTGAAATATTTGATAAAATGTACACTGGTTGTCGTCGGCTTTATATAGCCGCTTCCATTATGTTATTGGGCAAAGTTATTTGATCCAATACAGAAGAGAATATAATACAATGTTACCAATGTAGCCAATTACATTTCTTTGTTTCTAGTTCTTTCCCGCAATCTCAACTAGGGTTTTCAGTCCCCTTCTTCACTTCGTAGATTCCAACTGCAAATCTCTTCAATTCTTGATTAGATTTGTAGAAATTTACTTGATGAAGCTTTGTAAAGGCTTGAAACATCCTGATTTGCGAGATGCAAGAGTGAAAAATGTTGAAATTGATGATTCAAATATTTGTAGAGAAGGAAAGATTTATTGTCAATCATGTAATTGGCTCCTATATGGAATAACTTGGATGCCAAGTTTACTTGGAGGTCAAGAAAACTTGGTGCCAAGTTTACTTGGAAGTCAAGAAAACTTGGGTGCCAAGTTTACTTGGAGATCAAGAAATCCCTCTATATAAATAGAGGTCATGTTATTGTATGAAGAAAGCAATCCACCATTAATCTTCTCTCTATTGCAATTTTCCTCCTCTCTTATGTACTCATTTCTTCATTGAGAAATAAAAGTTGTTGGGTCTCCGTGGACGTAAGATATTCATATCCGAATCACATTAAATCTTCTGTGTCCTTTTTTGTTCTTTGTTTTTTTGTCAGATTTCATAATTGTTTTGTTATACTCCATTAGTATCTAAATAAACAATACTAGATTCTCATCAAATTTCCGCATAAATCACTACAGTTTGGTATCTGACTGGCGTTCTTGTTTCTATTTGGATATTAGTGGCTACTTCTAGTAAGTCTGTTGGAAGATCTGGCATCAATTATGGAGTAACACGTTTTGACAGAAAATGAGATTTTGGTACTTGGAAGACAAAGATTGAGGCCGTATTGAAAAAGGAGAAGACTTTTAAAGTTGTTTCTGCGCCTGAGAAATTGAAAGATGTTGATGCAGCTGAATAGGAGGAAATGGAATACGAAACTCTCACAACAATTCAGTCTTTCAGATGAAGTCCTTAGAGAATTTTCTCAGAAGAAGACGGCGAAGGAACTATGGGATGCATTATCAGATGCATATCAAGACAAATCTCTTACAAATTGGATTATTCTACAACAACAACTTTACTCGTTCAAGATAAAGCCTGGAGCCGATCTTATGGAGCATGTAGATATCTTGACCACTTTAGTTATGAACCTGAAGGTAGCAGATGTTGATATTACTGATGAGGCTCAAGCTGTGATCCTCCTATGCTCCTTGCCTAAAGAATATACTACTTTTGTCAATTCCATGATTTATGGCCGTAGTAAAATTAGCCTTTCTGATGTAAAGGCTGGCCTTTATAATGAAGTGTTAAGAGGTAGATTGGCGAGCACTAGCATTGATAGTGATACCGAAGGCTAATCTGTTCAGAGAGGTAGAAGTCAAAGCAAGTCAAAGAAAGGTGAAGAACGGAATTCTTTGAGGTCCCAGTCTAGGGGGCCTAAGAAATTGACTTGCCATTATTGTAAGAAGCCCGGGCACTTTGTTGCACAATGTCCCAAGCTTGAAGGAAGAAGAAAAGACTCAAAGCAAGATCAACCTCTACAGCGGAGAAATCAGATACAAAGAGTGACACTGATGTGTTTACACCTTCTAGCTCTTTTGGAAAGAGCACCCTATGGTTGATTGATTCTGGCGCATCCTATCATATGACACCTGATAGGAACTCTTTTTCCACTTACCGTGAAATTGATGGAGGTGAAGTTCTGATAGACAATGATGCTTCTTGCCGTATGGTTGGTGTTGGTAGTGTAAAGATCTGGATGTTTGACGGTGTTATTTGAACCATTACAGATGTTAGCATGTACCTAATTTAAGGAGGAGCTTGATTTCTGTTGGGGCGATGAGTAGACTTGGACAAAAGATTGTAATTGAAGAAGAGAAGATGAAAATATCTAAGGGTTCCATGATCGTTATGAAAAGAGTGAAGGTAGGAAATCTCTATTTACTAAAGGGCACTACTGTAGTTGGTGAATCAGCTTCAGTTACTTCAGCTGATTCCGATTCTTCCAGATTATGGCACTTGCGGATGAGCCACATTGGCGAGCGCAGCATGGATGAGCTAAGAAAGCGATGTTTGATTGACGGAGTTCGCATTCAAAGCTTGTTTTTTGTGAAGAGTGTGTTCTTGGTAAGCAGACGAAGATTTCTTTTGGTGTTGGTGAGCATAAGGCAATAGCTATTTTGGATTATGTTCAGACAGATGTTTGGGGACCTTCCCCTTGCCCATCCTTGGATGGAGTCCGGTATTTTGTTTTATTTATAGACGATTTCTCTCGTAAAGTTTGGGTATACTTTTTAAAGTCCAAAAGTGAAACCTTTATTAGATTTCGTAAATGGAAATCCATGGTGGAGAAGCAGTCAGGGAAGAAGTTGAAAGTTCTTTGTTCAGATAATGGCGGTGAATTCCTATCACAGGAATTCATCGATTATTGTGAGTCTGGAAGCATTAAGAGACATTACACCACACCAGGCGACCCCGAGTCCAATGGAGTCGTAGAAAGGATTAATCAGACATTGTTGGAGAGAATTAGGTGCCTCAGATTGACTGCTAAGTTAAAGAAGGGATTTTGGGCTGAAAATTTATCTATGGCGGCTTTCCTCATCAACAATACACCTTCTACTGCCATAGATATGAAGATCCCTGAAGAAGTATGGAATGGAGAGCATGTTAGCTATTCATTCCTCAAGGTGTTTGGTTGTCCAGCTTATGTGCATGTGAGTCAAGGAAAGTTGTAACCTAGAGCTCGCAAGTGTATCTTTCTAGGTTATAGAAGAGGAGTAAAAGGATATAGGTTGTGGTGTCCTATTAGCAAGAAACTTATTATAAGCAGGCATGTAATTTTTGATGAGAAGGCTATGTTGAAGGTGGAGCCTTCCTCATCGGATGATGATGAGAGGACATGTGAAGAATACCAAACACAAAGCAAAACATCTATTGATTTTTTCCATAGACGTTCAAATGGTGTTTCCGATGACGCCGTGGTTGATGAGGATAGTATGGATACTGGCATAGAAGATCAAACTCAAGGTGGAGCTCATACAGAGACTAGGCATGTTAGAGAAAGAAGAAAGCCCATATGGCTTGATGAGTTTGTTGGTTTGAGCATCAAAGACATTAACTTTGATGATATGGCAACATATGCATTAAATGTTGCCCATGATGAGCCCAGAGATTATAGAGACGCTATTGCATCAGTTGACAATTCCAGTTGGTTTGTAGCAATGGAAGAGAAGATCTAATCTTTACGGAAAAATCACACTTGGGATTTGGTGCCACTTCCTACCGATAAGAGAGCTATTGGATGTAAGTGGATCTATGGAGTGAAAGACGGCGACAATGGAGAGTTCAGATATAAAGCAAGACTAGTAGCAAAGGGGTATATTCAGAAGAAAGGGGTAAAGTATCTTGACATCTTTGCTCCAGTTGTTAGGCATACTTCCATTCGTATTTTCTTGACATTAGTTGCTCATTATGACATGGAGTTAGAGCAACAAGATGTCAAAACTACTTTCTTGCATGGTGATCTGGATGAAGAGATTTATTTGCGGCAGCCGGAAGGGTTCATTGATAGTAGCAGGACATACTATGTTTGTAAATTTAACAAATCTCTTTATGGACTAAAGCAGTCTTCTAGACTATGGTACAAGAGATTTGATAAATTTATGCTTTCACAGGGATACTCCAGAAGCTTCAGAGACCAATGTGTTTATTTTAGGAGATGTGATGATGACATGATTTGTTTGTTGTTATATGTCGATGATATGTTGATTGCATCTCAGAGTATTGTCAAAATTAAGGAGCTGAAAGTAGAGCTCAGTAGAGAGTTTGATGTGAAGTACTTGGTAAATGCACAAAGAATATTGGGAATGGAGATAAGCAGGGATAGGAAGCGGAGAGAGTTAAGGCTCACTCAGGTGCAGTACATCGAAAAAGTCCTCGCTCGATTTGGGATGGAGAAAGCCAAACCGGTAGGCACTCCTTTAGGCTCTCATTTTAAGTTGTCGAAAGACCATTCTCCTACATTGGAAGAAGATAAAAGGTATATGGATAATATACCTTATTTTAGTGTTGTTGGTAGTCTCATGTATGCGATGGTGTGCACGAGACCAAATTTGGCCCACACAGTTGGTGTTGTCAGTCGATATATGTCTAACCCAGGTAAAGAACATTGGCAAGTAGTGAAGTGGATTCTTAGATATCTTCGAGGCACTTCTTCGGTGGGTTTGCTATATGGTGGATTAGATGGTGACATCTTTCTTAGAGGATACTATGATTCTGATTATGCTGGGGATAGAGATGCTAGGAAAGTCAGTGTCGAGCTATGTTTTTACATTTGGCATAGGCTCGATTTCATGGAGATCAAAGCTACAATCTATCGTAGCTTTTTCGACTACCGAGGCAGAGTTGATATCAATTGTGGAAGCAACAAGGGAAGGGTTGTTCTTACTTCAGTTGTTGGATGATCTTTCAATGGCGCAGTGGACAGTGGAGCTATTTTCAGACAGTCAGAGTGCGATTCATCTTGTTGAGAATCAAGCTTATAGTTCACGGACAAAGCACATTGATGTTAGAGGTTTCTTTCTTATGGTTGAGGAAGAACGGAGCAAGATCAAATTATTAAAGGTGGGTACTTCAGATAATCCTTCTGATATGATGACTAAGTCACTTCTGAAGGAAAAGTTTGAGCATTGCTCAAACTTGATCAGTTTGCTTCCTATTACTTGAGCGCCATGGGGCGCTGGGCCCAACAACTTCTATGTTGATTGTTGAAGATGAGATGATGAAGAAAGACTGTTATATTTGAATCAAGGTGGAGTGTTGAAATTGATGATTCAAATATTTGTAAAGAAGTAAAGATTGATTGTCAATCATGTAATTGGCTACTATATGGAATAACTTGGGTGCTAAGTTTACTTGGAGGTCACGAAAATTTGGGTGCCAAGTTTACTTGGAAGTCAAGAAAACTTGGGTGCCAAGTTTACTTGGAGGTCAAGAAATCCCTCTATATAAATAGAGGTCATGTTATTGTATGAAGAAAGAAATCCACCATTAATCTTCTCTCTATTGTAATCTTCCTCCTCTCTTATGTACTCATTTCTTCATTGAGAAATAAAAGTTGTTGGGTCTCCTTGGACGTAGGATATTCATTTCCAAACCACTTTAAATCTTCTGTGTCCTTTTTTGTTCTTTGTTTTTTGTGAGATTTCGTACTTTTTTTGTTATACTCCATTAGTATCTAAATAAAAAATACTAGATCCTCATCAAAATTCCGCATAAATCACTACAAAAAACTCATAGAGTATTAGATCTGAGATACATCTCAGATCTGACGAACTTCTGTGTCAATAAAATGAGATCTGGTGAGCTTTAGGTGAGAGGATCCTGTAGATGACTCTGAGCCACTAGGTTTGGTGGATTGCTCAGGAGATTCGCCAAATTCAAAGTTTCCTTCGACGATGCAAAGCTCCTTTCTGAAAGCGTAAATTAAAAAATTGAGGTAGACAGTGCCTTAGCGAGGGTATCTGCTTTTTGGTATGCGCTTGGTAAGCGATTGATGCTGATTTTCCCTTTCAATACTTGTTCTATAATAAAATAGATATCCAGTTCTATGTGTTTAGCTCTTGAGTGTAGTATTGGATTTGATGTTAGTGATACTATGTTGAGATTGTCACACCATAAAGTGGTATTGTTGATGCTAATTTTCAGTTCACTTAAAAGTGATTTTCCCCCCATTATCTTGATATCTGCACTTGCTACACTTTTGAACTCTGCTTCAATGCTTGATCTTCACAGAGTGGTTTGCTTTTCGAGCACCATGATATAGGATTTTGACAAAGGAAAATACAGTATCCACTGGTTGACCGTCTGTCGTCTGGATCATTTCCCCAATCAACATCTGCTAAACCAGATAAATTAATATTAGAACTAGGTTTTTCGAGTAAGCTATAGTTTGTTGTCCCTTGTAAATATCTTAAATCCTTTTCACTGCTTTCCAGTGTTGGTCCAATGGCTTTTACATGAATTGACTCACTTTATTCACACTATAAATTATTACTCGTATTGTAATGGTAACATATTTGGAGAGCCTCTACAGTACTTTTGTACTGTGTAACATTTATGATTGGTTCTCCTTGCTATTTAGATAAGTGTAAATTAGTTGTCATTGGTGTAGATATGCTTTTGGCTTGATCCATCTTTTTCTTCATTATAATTTCTGATACGTATTTCTTTTGACTGAGAAGCATTGTAGTGTCTGAAATTCTCTTGACTTCTATTCCTAGGATTTAGTTCAACTGTCCTAAGTCCTTGATAGATAATTCCCTGTTCAATTGATTAACATGGCTGTTGATTTGATTATCATTGTTTCCAGTGATAATGAAATCATCAACATACCTAGCGCATATATTTTAACATCATTATTGAATTTCAAAAACAGGAAATTGCCTGATTTAGGGACACTGTACTCTAATTTAAACAAAGTAGCCTTAACTTTTCAAACCATAGCATAAGTGCTTGTTTAAGACCAAAAATATCCTTGTTTAACCTGCACACATATTCTGTGTTGCCTTTTTGATAATACCCAAGTGGTTGTTGCATAAAAACTTCTTCTTGTAAAAATGTCATTAAGAAAAGCATTGTTAACATCTAATTGCCTAATATTCCACCTCTTATATAAGGAAATGGTAAGTATGATCCTTATTGTAGTTGGTTTGACCACCGAGGAGAATGTTTTATTGAAGTCAAAGGCTAATTGTTGAGAGAAACCTTTAGCTATAAGTCTTGCTTTGTACTTTTGAATAGTTCCATCAGCATGTCTCTCTAATTTGTATGTCCACCTGTATCCGATAGCATTCTTATATTTTAGTAATTTGACAAGGCTCCAAGTATTATTTTTGATAAGTGCCTTGTATTCTTCATCCATAGCTGCTTTTCGTTTGTCGTGATGACATGCATGTTCATAGTTGCATGGCTCTTCATAATCTGGATTTATCATATATGCTTTTGGCTTAAACTGCCACATTTAGCTCTTTTCATCATTGGGTGACCAGTGACTTGTGGTGCTGGTTGATGGCTTTCACTCTCATTTTCAGGATCACTTTAATGACCTTGGGTTTCCCAGCTTCAGAGTGATGTGAATTAGAGCGACTGTCATTATTATTCTCTTTTTCATTCTGACTTGCTCCATATATTTAGTCACTGTACTGCTCACCTGCATTGGTTATATTGTTTTAGTTCTGCACTTTACACATAATATAAGTATACAGGCACAAGTGGAATAGAAAATCTTGCATTATATATCTTATTGGTTGTTTGTATTTCTTTTTCCTTGAATGGCAACACATGTTCATCAAAAATGACATGTCTAGAAATGAATATTCTACTATTATTACCAAGATACTTGTATCCCTTTATATTTCTTGCATATCCTATGATTGTACATGGTGATGATCTGAAATCTAATTTGTTTGCCTTGTACATTCTTAAATGGGGAAACTCAAAAAACCAAATACCTTTAGTTTAGTATACTCAGGTTTTTGATTGAACATAACTTTAGTTGGACATTTATTTTTCAGAACTTTTGTAAGAAGTTTATTAATAAGATAGACTGCTGTTGAAAAAGCATCTGGCCAGAATTTAAGTGGCATTGATGCATGTGCAAGTAGAGTAAGACCTGTTTCAATCACATGCATATGTTTTCTCTCAATTAGACCATTCTTCTCTGAAGTGTGTGGACAAGTTAGTTTGTGTACTATGCCTATTTCATGAAAATACTTCTTTAAGGGTTTGAACTGAGCACTCCCATCACTTTCAATGGTTTTGACTCTATTTCCTGTTTGATTTCTAGCATTGTTTATAAATTGTTTTACAATATTCACTACTAAAATACAGGGCTATTCCAATGGCTCAAAGCCGTTGGAGGCCGTTGGAACAGCCGGGAATAACGTTCACGACTTCCAACGTATCCAGCGAATTATTTCCAATGGCTTACACCATTGAAACCGTTACAAAACAATGACCAGAAAGCCGTTGGTGACCATTAGAAAATCTGGGTTATTTTTTTTATAACAACAAGCATATAACCTTCCAGCAACCACATTTCCTATCCAGTCCAATTCCAATCCATTTCCAATCTAATTTCAACCAATTCCACATATATACAACACGTATATACCAATAACAATATAAACAACAAAAATAAATCAAAGAAACATCAATATAAACAAAAAAAAACATCCAAACATCCAGAAACCAACACATACATGTTCATAAACCAAATACATCAAAGTTACATATTCACAAACCATCTAAACATATCAAAAGTATCGTTCTCACCCACTCCATGCCAAAATATGCAACATTCAAACAAAATGTCATCATCTTCAAGTCATAAAAAACACATACCTCAAGCATCGCTTCTAGAATCAGTAGACGACGAAGGACGACTATCATGAATGTGTACATCCTTCGCAAACTTATGATTTAGTTGCTCCAACTGCATACTCTGAAGATTACTCTTCTCATGTAGCTGCTCAATCATGATTCTAAGATCTTTAATTCTTATTTGTATTTGGCCTTATTAGGTTGTCGAGTCTGCAAATATAACGGATAGTAAAAATGTTATTTTAGCATATAGAATATTATAACACTGTATATTTAAACGTTAATTTATTGTATGTATGCAAAAGGATTCATTATCGTCAGGTTACCGGAGCCACTATTCTCACCGCCACGTCGTCGAGAGTTAGACATAATATACCTGCCATATTGATACATATACAAATCATAATAATTATGGTACGATTAACTGGAGCTAGACATAATATACCTGCCATATTGATACATATACAAATCATAATAATTATGATACGATCAACTGTTAAATACAATATTAAACATAGGTAAATGTAATATGAATAGTTGTGAATGTTACCAAATTTTACTCAGTTTTCGTCGTTTTCTAATTCAGACTCGGTTTCGTGTTCTATGTCTGAAACACCCCACCTCCGTTAAGGTCACTCACAAAGGGAATGCCTTAATTTTAGTGGAGCATTTTATGTAAAAGATGCAGATAAATTACAAGACAAACAAATAAAGCAGCGGAAAATAAAGTCATTTTATAAAAAATACGATTCAGTCAAGCTTTTACAACAGTTGTCTCAATCATACTTAAAAGTAATACATAGAACTTCTGTCTTGATCTAAAAACTTCCAAATATAAAAGAAGCATAAAAATAAACATGATATTCCCCAATGAATCATGAACCAGCCATAGCAGAGGAAGAGATGGTCAAAGCAAAACATCGACTATCTTTGAGCTTGAAAAGAAAACTGAGCTAAGTGGTAAAATTTCCTCCCTGTGAACCTGGGGGGGGGGGGGGGGGGGGGACGGAAGAAAAGAGGCAAAACAAAACTAGGTCAGACATAAGTCTGGTAAGTCCAGTGACTTTCAGCATATAAACAGGTAAAAGCAACATGACATGAATAAACTGAATATAAGACAATACCGCGAGAACAAGGATAACAAGATAACATACGATTAGTATAGATATGATAAGGCAAGATAAACTGAATGCGCTTCTACTCTTTCTCTGCCTTGCTACTACTCTGTTATTCTGATTTTTATATCTATCTTTGCACCACCTAACTAGTGTTCCAACTAGTAATCTGTATAACATTATAATATGATAGCGTGATCCCAATCCCCGCAATTGTGGTAGCCTTCAGGTGTACATCTATCGTGACGATTCCACCTCAATCTGCCTAATTGCCATGAACATGTTAGATGTACTCTTACTACCCTATCGATCGGCTCCCTACTTGTATTAATGTTCCATGTGTCTGTGTCAATCAGCCATCTCTTGCGCGTAGATACCCTGTGTTGGTCCCACCATAAGGTGTATCAATCCTTATGATAGCAACCCGACACGATTCAGGATGCACAGTGTATATCTACTGGTACCCAGTGCCTGCTTTTTCCCACTCCGGAGCACGTGCACGCCCGTAAATCGTCAGAACCTATACTGACGTACCCCCTGTTGCTGTTTTGACCGCTTATAATCAACCCGGTAGTCGTACCCCACCCTGCCTAGTTCAGGGTACCATGCTACATCTATGTGGGTTACTGTTGAAATGAGTTTCCGTTACTAGGGTTTCCTACTGGTTAAGTTTGTGGGCCTATATATATACAAATATTACTCACCTACACAAGATGTACTTAACCCTCCCACCGATTCAAGCTTGTTTATTTAACGGTTAAGTTTGTGGGCCTATATATACTAATATTACACACCCACACGAGATGTACTTAACCATCCGACCGATTCCAGCATGTTTATTTAACGGTTAAGTTTTTGGGCCTATATATACTAATATTACCCACCTACACGAGATGTACTTAACCCTCCCACTGATCAAGTCAATACGTATTATTGGTTAAGCTTGCCATAACCCTATCCGCTTCGTTTATGTAATATTGGTTAAGTGTAGTCCATTCATGTTAACTTAACTCACCCACACATCATGTTATATTGGTTAAGTGTTTTCTATTAACTTAACCACACTCGTTCATCATGTTATATTGGTTAAGTGTTGCCTTCTTGTGTTACTTAACCCTACCATACATCATATTATATATTGGTTAAGTGCTTCCTTCTTGTGTTACTTAACCCTATCATACATCATGTTATATATATTGGTTAAGTGTTGGCTTCTTGTATTACTCAACCCTATCATACCTCATGCTATATATTGGTTAAGTGTTGCCTTCTTGTGTTACTTAACCCTACCATACATCATGTTATATCGGTTAAGTGTTGCCTTAGTTAACTTAACCCTACATTGGTTTAATTAACATGTTGTACTGGTTAAGTGTTTCCTTAGTTAACTTAACCCTACCATTTGTTTAATTAACATGTTGTACTGGTTAAGTGTTGCCTTATTTAACTTAACTCTACCATTTGTTTAATTGACATGTTGTACTGGTTAAGTATTGCCTTAGTTAACTTAACCCTACCATTTGTTTAATTAACTTGTTGTACTGGTTAAGTGTTGCCTTAGTTAACTTAACCCTACCATTCTTAACATGTCATGTTCATTAGCATTAATTGATTTATTAATGCACCAACCTCTCACATTAGATCTGTGTTGTTGCGGTTACTGGATATGCCGGGTGGTTCCAGGCAGTTTTACACCACAACTCAATCTAACATCAGGATTTTCTTGGGCATGATGCACTAGCCTCTCACATTAGATAGGTGTTGTTGCGGTTACTAGATGTGCCGGGCAGTTCCGGGCGGTTTTACACCACAACTCAATCTAACCTCAGGTTAGGCATGTTCATCCTTTATTTAATTTACATATTCGTCATTTATGTCAAGTTTATATGTAAATTATCCGCAAGTGTTGTCATGTCACATTTACTGTTTAAATTATGTTCATAATTAGAGGTATACAAATTATACCATTTCATGCTATTAATCATTTACATGATTATGAGCCAATCTATGCCATTAGCATGTAATTTAATGTTTTACCCCAACGTTTCCCCCCGTTATTCATTCGCATAATTTACATAAAACGTTAGGCTCGCAAATTAGCCTAACTCATAAACAAAAGGGAAAAGAAAGGAACATGTAGCATTCCAGCAGCACAAAAAAATATGAATCTAATTAAGTATGTGTAATACAAATTTTTCGTGAACAATATAAATTTAATCAAGCATATCAATGTGAACTTGTACCTGAGCTAGATCCAATTAACATAGATCTTAAGCATATGAACAGAAATTTACGTAGATCTTAAACAAATGTATTAACTTGGATCTAAACATGTATGCTTGTAGATCTAAACATATAAGCATATATGAATATGTACATAACATAACATAAAAACAAGCGTGTAGATCTAAACATATAAGTATATATGAACATGACTTAGCTCATGAACATGTACATAACATAACATAAAAGCAAGCATGTAGATCTAAACATATAAGCATATATGAACATGACTTAGCTTATGTACATGTACATAACATAACATAAAAGCATCACCAAATTAATATACAATACGATAGGTCCAATTGTACAAATCACAATAGTCTTATAGGCATAGTTAATTTCAGATTTGTCATAAGGATAAACATGAATCAGAATCACAATTATGCACAGTTCTAGATTCGATTTATTTCAAGTCATGGCTTTTATATATTTAAATCTGAAATATAACTGAACTTACAAAAAAAGAACAGTTCTTGTATTCTGGAAACTGATTTCTGGATTTGTTAAGCTATTCCTTCGATGTAGACTATTGATGTTCTTCTAATTGATTTCTAGTTGAAGAAGATATTCTGGTTTTAAGAAGATGGAGGCTACGCTAGTTCAAAGAGAGACAACATGACGGCTTCATAGAATGTGTTTATGTGTTTTAGGTTTAGGGTTTGAGTTGATTATATAGAAGTCTAGGATTAATTCTAGCCTTTGGATCAGCCTAGGATCCATCCAAACCATCCAAATCATCATGACACAAAGACATCTCAGCAGACCAATCAAATAAAGCCACATTAGCCCTAATACAAGAAAAATCGTCACCCAACCAACCAGAAAAAGCCACGTTCAAAAAACAATCCTTGACCAACAAAAATGCGCCACATGATGCGTACACGTTATATATATATATATATATATATATATATATTATATATATACTTTTCTTTTTAGCTATCTTCCCAATTAACTATTTCACACTAAACCACTTTTTGAACTGCGTTCACACTAAGCCACTTTTTAGCCATTCCCCTAAAACAAAAATATGGCGCTGGCGGGGATCGAAACCTATACCTTTTGTATGCAAGTTACATGTTCTAACCAAATGAGCTACTAAGTCTTTTGCTTACAAACCTTAGAACAATGCTAAACATTATTCTTTTCTCATTCCTCTTTTTTATGTTTTGCTGCAATATTTAATTTAAAGATATCTTCTTCATTTTAAATCGGTTTTCTGCAAGCCACACGTCTAAATTGATCAGAAAATCGCCACGAACGCAATGTCATTAATTTTGTGACCAAATTCCTGAAACTCTTCAAATTTTTCTTTTTTATTTAATTGTTTGCTTGCATTTCTTCGCATTTCATGTATTGCACTTAATTTTTTTCTTCATTTTACTGCATGAACTTATTACATGAAATATTTATTTTCATTATTTAATTTTTCTCTTAAATATATCTATGTATATAATATATATATATATATATATACATATATATATATATCCATACTTCCACATTTTTAATTTCATGAAAAATGCGGGGTGTTACATTCTCCCCTACTTAAAGGATTTCGTCCCCGAAATCTCTGAGTTAAGAAGAATGTATCCTACCATCCAATCATCAAATATACTCATCCATCATCCACAAGCATCCATTGTCCTTAAAAGATTTATAATGCTTTTCATGAACATATGCATAGTGTGTGTGTGTATGTTCTTGCTCTAATGCATAATCAGGCGGTCTACTGACTCAGTCGACCACCTTAATGCAATTCATAATAGTGCCATGCGTCCATTATGTATGGAAAAGAATCCTAATGATACATATTATTTTTACATGCGTGCACAATCATTCATTCAAATGCAACATCCACATGATAACACATTCAATATACATCCATCAAATTAATTATGCACACTTATTCATATGTAATATGAAAGTGATTGAGCCGATGTAGTGCCTAATGTGTGTGTAAATGCATCAACGAGCAACCACTAGCAAACACTTGCATCCACTTGCATCCACCAAATATAACATGTCTCAAACACATGTTTACAACCATTGGATTTTCCTACCTAAAGATCGAAGATGTAATTGAGAGGACATACTGAACGATAGAACAAGTATAAACAAAGCGATAGAAAAAAAAAGTTAAGAACATACCCTCCAAAAGGAAAGGGTACAACGTACGCATCTTGTCTTCTGTCTCCCAAGTCGCATCTCCTTGATCATCTAACCATTGGACTTTAACCACTTGACCTCTCGGTTGCGTAACTTCTTAACCTTCGATCCAAGGATGCATATAGGAGCTCGTCTAATCGTGACATCTTGCTCCACTTCCACTCCCCTAAGCATGCTCGGCTCCACTACTTCCTTGGTATCATGTAAATGCTTCTTCAAGGATTGTCTTCCTCAAGCTCTCTTCTTATGAACCCTTCCTCAAGTAGCTCTCCTACTTGCTTACTAAGTTCCCTCCTCTCTCTCGGAGCCATGTGTCGTACAGGTTATGCAACTGGCTTTGCATTGTCAACTAGATATATGCGGAAGTCTATCTGGCATTTTAGGGGACAAACCCCTAAACATCTGCGTACTCATGGACTACTCTAATCGATCGCAAATCATCGATAGATGCATCAAGTGATTCTAGGCAGTTAAGCCTAACTGATCCCTTAAGATCACACGAAATCTCGAGGGTATTTCCAAGGCAAGTCAAAAGTCCAACTACCCTCCTTTTACAATTACTAGCTAACCAATCCATGCCTAGAATCAAGCCATAGCCCATGAAACCAAAAACATAAGCATTACACTTAAACTCAATACTTGATATAGCTATTTTCAAATCCTTACAAACCAAAGATAAATGAGCGGAAGCACCAATTGGATTTGAGACGATAATGGAATCTTCTACTATACAAGTACTAAGGTGCAGAGACTCAACTATGGAAGCAGATATAAACGAATGTGAAGTGCTAAAATCAAAAAGAGTACTAACAGGATGATCAAAAAGAAAAACTAGACTTTTCCAACAGAACCTATACTACCTCTCTCTCAGGTACGCTGGCGGTGAGAGCATGCACTTGCCCTCCTGAAAATCCTGTCCTTTGTTCTTGTCCTTGTCCTTAATTATATGAACCGTTATACCATAATAACGACGCTTCCTCTTGTCTTAGGTTTTACTATTCTTTCCTCCCCTCCTTTGTGAACCAGGTCTATATCCATCAGTTCTTCATCCTTAGGTTGTGCTCCTTAGCCAAACTCCTTCATTCTCATCTTTGCCATCCTTGTGTAACTTGTTGATAGGTCTCTTGAAAGATGCCTCCATCGCATGAAAAATCCTACAAAGCTCGAAAGAAAATTAGCCGCAGGTGAAACTACAGCGGCTATAGATGGAAATTGTGCATTTCTTCGCCCTTTGACATGTGTCATAGTCTCATCAAACCTACGGAACCATGCCGCGATGAGGTTACCTCCCAGAAAGGCTGGAGCCCCGGGGACTCAGTAAAGAAGGAAAACAAGGATTCAAACAGAGGATCAAAAGATAATGCAAATGGCTTTGGGGAATATGCCTTTAAAACAAAAATTTTCTTAAGAAAATGCTTCTTTTAAAACCGTTTTGAAAATAAATTTTCAAATCTTTTGTCTGATCTAGTAACCTTCAGCTCTGATACAAAGTGAAACACCCCACCTATGTTAAGGTCACTCACAAAGGGAATGCCTTAACTTTGGTGGAGCATTTTAGGTAAAAGATGTAGATAAATTACAAGACAGACAAATAAAGCAGTGGAAAATAAAGTCATTTTATAAACAATATGATTCAGTCAAGCTTTTACAACAATTGTCTCAATCATACTTAAAAGTAATACATAGAACTTCTGTCTTGATCTAAAAACTTCCAAATATAAATGAAGCATAAAAATAAACATGATATTCCCCAATGAAGCATGAACCAGCCATAGCAGTGGAAGAGAGGGTCCAAAGCAAAACATCGACTATCTTCGAGCATGAAAAGAAAACTGCGCTAAGCGGTAACATTTCCTCCCTGTGAACCTGGGTGGGAGGGGGGGGGGAGGGAACAGAAGAAAAGAGACGAAACAAAACTAGGTCAGACATAAGTCCGGTAGGTCCAGTGACTTTTAGCATATAAACGGGTAAAAGCAACATAACATGAATAAACTGAATATAAGACAATACCGTGAGAACAAGGATAACAAGATAATATACGATTAGTATAGATATGACAAGGCAAGATAAACTGAATGCACTTCTACTCTTTCTCTGCCTCGCTACTACTTTGTTATTCTGATTTCTATATCTATCTCTGCACCATCTAACTAGTGTCCCAACTAGTATTATGTAAAAAATGATAATATGATAGCGTGATCCCAATTCCTACAATTGTGGTAGCCTTCAGTTGTACATCTACCGCGAGGATTCCACCTCAATCTGCCTAATTGCCATGAATATGTTAGGTGTACCCTTACTACCCTATCGATCGGCTCCTTACTTGTATTAATGTTCCATGTGTCTGTGTCAATCGACCCTCTCTTGCGTGTAGATACCCTGTGCTAATCCCACCATAACGTGCACCAATCCTTATGATAGCAACCCGACATGATTCAAGATGCACAATGTATATCTACTGATTCCCAGTGCCTGCTTTTTCCCACTCCGGAGTACGTGCACGCCCGTAAACCGACGGAACCTACACTGATGTACCCCCTGCCGCTGTTTTGACCGCTTATAATCAACCCAGTAGTCGTGCCCCTCCCTGCCTAGTTCAGGGTATCATGATACATCTATGTGTGTTACTGCTGAAATGGGTCCCCATTACTAGGATTTCCTACTGGTTAAGTTTGTGGGCATATATATACAAATATTACCCACCTACACGAGATGTACTTAACACTCCCACTGATTCAAGCATGTTTATTTAACGGTTAAGTTTGTGGGCCTATATATACTAATATTACCAACCTACACGAGATGTACTTAGCCATCCCACCGGTTCAAGCATGTTTATTTAACTGTTAAGTTTGTGGGCCAATATATACTAATATTACCCACCTACACGAGATGTACTTAACCCTCCCAATGATCAAGTCAATACGTATTATTGGTTAAGTTTGCCTTAACCCTATCCGCTTCGTTTATGTAATATTGGTCAAGTGTTGTCCATTCATGTTAACTTAACCCACCCACACATCATGTTGTATTGGTCAAGTGTTTTCTATTAACTTATCCCCACTCGTTTATCATGTTATATTGGTTAAGTGTTGCCTTCTTGCGTTAGTTAACCCTATCATATATCATGTTATATGTTGGTTAAGTGTTGCCTTCTTATGTTACTTAACCCTATCATACATCATGTTATATATATTGGTTAAGTGTTGTCTTCTTGTGTTACTTAACCCTATCATACATCATGTTATATATTGATTAAGTGTTGTCTTCTTGTGTTACTTAACCCTACCATACATCATGTTATATCGGTTAAGTGTTGCCTTAGTTAACTTAACCCTACCATTGGTAAATTTATGTTGTACTCGTTAAGTGTTGCCTTAGTTAACTTAACCCTACCATTTGTTTAATTAACATGTTGTACTGGTTAAGTGTTGTCTTAGTTAACTTAACCCTACCATTTGTTTAATTAAATTGTTGTACCTGGTTAAGTGTTGCTTCAGTTAACTTAACCCTACCATTATTAACATTTCTTGTTCATTAGCATTAATTGATTTATTAATGCACCAACCTCTTACATTAGATCTGTGTTGTTGCGGTTACTGGATATGCCGGGCGGTTCTGGGCAGTTTTACACCACAACTCAATCTAACCTTAGGTTTTTCTTGGGCATGATGCACTAACCCCTCACATTAGATAGGTGTTGTTGCGTTTACTGGATGTGCCGGGCGGTTCCGGACAGTTTTACACCATAACTCAATCTAACCTTGAGTTAGGCATGTTCATCCTTTATTTAATTTACATATTCGTCATTTATGTCAAGTTTATATGTAAATTATCCACAAGTGTTGTCATGTCACATTTACTATTTAAATTACGTTTATAATTAATGGTATACAAATTGTATCATTTTATGCTATTAATCATTTACATGATTATGAGTCAATCTATGCCATTAGCATGTAATTTAATGTTTTACCCCAACGTTCCCCCTCGTTATTCGTTCGCATAATTTACATAGAACGTTAGGCTCGCAAATTAATCTAACTCATAAACAAAAGGGAAAAGAAAGGAACATGTAGCATTCCAACAACACAAAATAATATGAATCTAACTAAGCATTTGTAATACAATTTTTTTCATGAACAATATAAACTTAATCAAGCATATCAATGTGAACTTGTGCTTGAGTTAGATCCAATTAACATAGATCTTAAGCATATGAACAGGAATTTACATAGATCTTAAACATATGTATTAACTTGGATCTAAACATGTAAGCATGTAGATCTAAACATATAAGCATATATGAACATGACTTAGTTTATGAACATGTACATAACATAACATAAAAGCAAGCGTGTAGATCTAAACATATAAGCATATATGAACATGACTTAGCTTATTAACATGTACATAACATAACATAACATAAAAGCGAGCATGTAGATCTAAACATATAAGCATATATGAACATGACTTAGCTTATGAACATGTACATAACATAGCATAACATAAAAGCATCACCAAATTAATATACAATACGATAGGTCCAATTATACAAATCACAATAGTCTCATAGGCATAGTTAATTTCAGAAACATTAATCAGAATCACAATTAGGCACAGTTCTAATTCAATTTATTTCAAGTCATGACTTTTATATATTTAAATCTGAAATATAACTGAACTTACAGAAAAGGACAGTTCTTGTATTCTGAAATCTGATTTCTGAATTTGTTAAGCTATTCCTTTGATGTAGACTATTGATTTCTTCTAATTGATTTTTAGTTGAAGAAGATATTCTAGTTTTAAGAAGATGGAGGCTACGCTAGTTCAGAGAGAGACAACATGATGGCTTCACTGAATATGTTTATGTGTTTTAAGTTTAGGGTTTGAGTTGATTAAATAGAAGTCTAGGATTAATTCTAGCCTTTGGATCAACCTGGGATCCATCCAAACTATCCAAATCATCATGACACAAAGACACCTCAGCAGACCAATCAAATAAAGCCACATCAGCCCTAATACAAGAGAAATCGTCACCCAACCAATCAGAAAAAGCCACGTTCAAAAAAACAATCCTTGACCAACAAAATGCGCCACGTGTGCCACATGATGCGTACACGTCATATATATATATATATATATATATATATATATATATATATATTTCTTTTTCTTTTTAGCTATCTTCCCAATTAACCATTTTCACATTAAACCACTTTTTGAACTGCGTTCACACTAAGCCACTTTTTAGTCATTCCCCTAAAACAAAAATATGGCGTTGGCGGGGATTGAACCCTATACCTCTTGTATGCAAGTCACGTGTTCTAACCAAATGAACTACTAAGTCTTTTGCTTACAAACTTTAGAACAATGCTAAACATTATTCATTTCTCATTCCTCTTTTTCATGTTGTGCTGCAATATTTAATTTAAAGATATCTTCTCCATTTTAAATCAGTTTTTTACAAACCATAGGTCTAAATTGATCAGAAAATCGCCACGAATGCAATGACGCTAATTCCGTGACCAAATTCCTGAAGCTCTTCAAAATTTTCTTTTTTATTTAATTGTTCGCATGTGTTTCTTCGCATTTCATGTATTGCACTTAATTTTTTCTTCATTTCACTGCATGAACTTATTACATGAAATATTTATTGCCATTATTTAATTTTTCTCTTAAATATATCTATGTATATAATATATATACATATTTCCACATTTTTAATTTCATTAAAAATGTGGGGTGTTACAATGTCGTTTTCCTCTACACTCTCAAACGAATCGACTAATACATTTGCCTCGTCATTTAAAGGTCCAAAATCAGTTTGATCGTCTGCAATTGTTATTTCAACATTTTCTTGTAGATCTGCTTGATAGGCTTGTTCATCATGAATATTTTGTCCATCGAACGTAAATCTTGCCTTAGCTTTAAAAACCGCAGACCAATTTGCTTTATCACTTTTTAGAGATAGATAAGGGGCATAATAAGCTTGTAGGGCTTGTTTGGCTATTACAAAAAGATCGTACTTTTGATAACGTGAGGTATATTTAATTTCTATAAGATTATACTTTGGACGCACAATATTACCAGAACTTGGAACATTGTTGAACCAATTGCATCTAAACAAATAAACATCTTCTATGGGCCTTGTAATATATGTCAATTGCAAAATCTGAGTTAACTCGCCATAAAAATCATTTATATGATTATTAGGATCTTCACTGCCTTTAACAAATACAACAATATTGTTTGTTAATTTTTCAGCACCGTATTCTTTGGTGTTGAATTTATACCCATTAACAAAAAATATTGAATACGTTTTGACTTTTCTTTTCTGTCCAAAGGTTAAATGTTTTAGTTCTTCGTCGAGCGCATGATTTATAGGATCAAAAACTAGTTCCTAAACCAACTACTGAAATCTTTGCTTAAATCACTGCTTAGATTTTGTGATTCATAAATACTGTAAACACAAACATTATATGTTACATTATTATTAACATGTTTAACTTAAATTTAGTAAAAATTGAAAAAAAAATTGATAACTTGACAAAAGGAGCAACTTTAGGACAAGTAAGAAAAATATATGTGTGTGCTATATGACAATCTTTATCATTTAGCTATACTTTCACACATTTTCTAGCACGTCGGTCATGTTGTTTAAAAATAAATAATGTTGATTCAGAAGAAGAATCTTGTTCAACCCTCTAATCATTACGTGGAACGCTTCTAAATGATAAGTTCACATGATCATTAAAATAATGTGATGATAAAAAAGAAGCATCTTCTTTGATATATGATTTGCAAATAGAACCATCAACCTGAACTTTTTATCTCACTTTTTTCTTTAAATGATTTAAGTACCTAATAAAAAATAGTTTGGTTCAATATTAAGTTCTATTTATAATTAAATTAACGTTTGAATATTTAGTATAATAAAATACCTTTCGAATGGATACATCCATCCATATTTCATGGGACCTCTAAGACGTGCTTCGTTTGGAAGATGAACAGGCAAAAGCTTCATTACATTAAAGAAACCCACAAGAAATATTTTCTCTAGTTTTCAGAGCAGTATAGAGATTTTTTCTTCAAGTTTAAGTAGGCGTCAACTTTTAACGTAGTTAAACAAAGCTCCTTGTAAAATAAGCTAAATTCTGTTATTACATTCCAAATTTTTCCAGGTAACAATTCTTTGAATGCGATGGGTAACAAATTTGCCTTCATTACATGACAATCATGGCTTTTTATTCCACTCAGCCTTCCATTTTTATAGTCGACATATTTACGAAGAATAGAGGAAATTCCATCGGGAAAACGTAATTCTTCTACCCATTTTAACAGTACTTAACTTGGTTGTTGTTTAGTTTATAGCATGCTTTGTTTTTTTTACTATCATTGGGCTTTATATGAAACTCCGGACGATTGCATATTTCCTCTATATCACGTCTAGATTTCAGATTGCCCTTAATCTTTTCCTTCACATTCAAAACTGTGTTAAACACATTATCAAATATGTTTTTCTCGTTATGCATCACATCAATGTTATGACGGATTAAGAGATGTTTCCAATAAGGTAATTCTTAGAATATACTCTGTTTGCACCAATTATGAATGGTCGATTTACCTTGAATATCAATTTGTTTTCCGGTTTCATGTATCTTTGGATAATCTTTTACAAGTTCATATATTCCTCGTTTGACCAAATCGTTGGTGGTTGTAGAGCCTCATGTCTATTAAACGTGAAATTCTTTTTGTCTCTTCTAAAAGTATGATTAATATGAAGAAAGCACCGATGACAATCAAACCATGGAATTTTCTTTCTATACGGTAACGACCGGCTATACTCCAACCCGAAAGCATTGCATATGCAGGAAAATTACTAATGGTCCATAACAAAGAAGAGAACATCCGAATTTTTTTTCTTTTTTGATACATCGTATGTTTCAACTCCTTCACTCCATAATTTTTTCAAGTCTTCGATGAACGGTTGCAAGTAAACATCAATACCCTGTGTCGTACCATCAGAGCTAGGGACGACAACTGTGAGAAACATGTATGGAGTTTTATACACATCCACGGGGGTAGATTGTAAGGTGTGATTATTATAGCCCAAGATGAGTATTTAGAACCAAATAGAGAAAACGGTGTGAAGCCATCTGTACATAAACCTAGTTTAACGTTGCGGCTCTCCGCTTCGAAATTGAGATATTTCTTGTTAAAATATTTTCATGCTTCTCCATCCGATGGGTGTGTCAACGCACCTTCTTAAGGTGTTCTCATATTATGTCATCTCATATGTTGCGCTGTTACAGTTGATTAATATAACCTTTGAAGTCTAGGGGTGATGGGTAAATAATGCATACGCTTGTACGGAACTTCTTTTCCCTTCTTTTTTCTTGGTTTGTATCTTTCTTGATTACAAAACTTACATTTTCTACGATTGTTGTCTTCTTTCCAATACAACATGCAACCCTTTAAACATGTATCGATTTTCTGATATGCCAAACCAAAAGATGACATAAGTTTTTTCACTTCATAATAATTTTGGCATGTTAAATTGTCGGATGACATATGACATTTAGCCGTTTAAACAATAACTGTAAATCCAGCTTCCGTAAGGTTTTTGATTTCATTGCAACGTATTCTGCAGTTATCGATAATTGAGTGCCGCTTGCACATCCATTCTTAAGGTTTTTTTTAGCATTATTCAATAAATCATATTTTTCTAAGCTTCAGCATTTGGATCTTCTTCGACGTTAACATCGTCATTACCAATTTGAACAGTAGGGAATATTGATCGTGCAGCATTTTCAATCATATTTTCTATGAGATTCGTGCTAACTTCAACACTAATGACCTCCGTCGACTTTCTTGAGTATCAGGGGCTAAAATTTCTCCATGACATGACGATCCCACAACAAATAATTGGGTAGGAAACCGTACTGGCGCAAATGAACCTTAATCATATTCGGTATTAAATAGTTCAACAATTTGTACCTACTACATGGAGAACAGTTTCTCTACCATTTCCAATATTGCTTATCGCAAATTCAATGAACACTTTTACCCCTTTTTCAAAATGTTCACTTCTTGCACCACTAATTTCTCTTCTTTGATACATCCAGTTCCGATCATTAAAGTAATTGGTCATTTTTCCTACTTTAAAATCTATGTTGAAGTAAAAAAGCAATCATTAATTTTATATGTTGTTTAAATTTTATTTACTGATTTAGTAAACGTGTACTAAATAATTTTATATTTTTTACAAGCTTTATTTTAAAATAAATAACTATTTGTTCATTGATGCTTATGTATCTTATTTAATGGTCGGTCATCCTACTTCCCATTACAAACACATTATTAATTATATTTCGTAAATCATATCATTTTGAACGATTTCACAAAATTTCGGCAGCATTTCCCCCGTGTTCCTTGTATCATACACACGTGCATGTACACAAGGAACGTAAAGGGAATGCCATTGAAATTTTGTGAACCGTTTAAAGTGATATGATCTACGAAATATAATTACTTTATAGTGTTTGTAACTTGTCTAATACAAGGACAAATCCAACAAATGATGCATCAGATGAATAGAGATGTACGTTTTGTAGAAAAAAGGAATATCCAGATAACGATCATATACAACACTTTTCAAACGGGACCAAATAATAACTAAGGGTTTAAATATTTATCTATATTAAATTAAAATATACAATTTGTAAATATTTTACCATTTTAGTACATGTGTACTAAATTATATATTTTTATAATTTACTAAATTCTAACTATGACAATTTCTATTAAAATCATTTATACATCAAATCATTTCGCGTAAGCACAAAACTCATGTTCGCACATATTATCCAAAACTACAATCGCTCAACATAATATAAACTTCGTGTTTGCATAAATTATATTATTAGCAAACTCTATTGCACATACATATAACTTTCACTACTAACCAAAATTACCTAAACAAACATAATTAAACCCTAAATCAATTTAACCCTAAATAATTTGATCATTATGATGATAATAATAGCAAATAGAGGGTAACATGATGTAATATACACATACAAACAAGTAGGAATTAAGCAAATTACAATTTAAATCGGAATCAATTAAACCCTAAAAATTAGGTTAAATGAAATTACCAATTTGGAGAACGAGAAGGTTGGAGATGGGTTGGAGAAGCTCGTAGATGGCACCCAAAGAGGTTGGAGTGGTGAAGGAAGCTTTGGCAACGAATTTGGAAGGAGATGAATGGTAGGAAGAGAGAATTATTTAGTTGAGGGAGAAGAATGAAGCTTTTGGTTTGCTGAAGTAGACAATATCACGTAAATTTGCAATGGCTACCAACAGCTGCCAACAATAGTTGTTCCATCGGTTTCCAATGGCTCCACAATAGCGGCCGCTGGAAAGTGGGCATTGGAATAACCCTGTATTCTTGTAGTGATTATAAGTTTCTGACTTGTTTCTTAAGAAATAAATCCACATGTATCTAGAGTGGGCATCAAAAAAGGATATGTAATACTTTAAGCTATAATCATAGTCAATAGGTGCAGATCCTCATAAATCAACAACAATTCACTTAAGTGCAGTGTTGATTCTGGTTTCAAAAATTTTGAATGGAAGTTTGGGACTTTAACCTAACTAACAATAAGTACATATGTGTGACTAATGATTATCATCGACGCGTATCTTATTTTCATTCATAATTCTTTTTACTATGTCCATGCTAGGATGTCCTAACTTGGCATGCCACAAATCACATGAATTAGCACTAGTAGTATTTTAGAAATTAACACTACTATTACTGTTAATCATATGACAAGACATAAGACTAGTAGTATTGCACGAATTAATATTGGCATTGTTAATCATATTACGAGACATCTTGCAGTCTTAAGCACCCTTTGAGTTGTTAGAAGTCATATATATATATATATATATATTATTTTTCATTTCATATATATGTTATTCACATTTCATATATATATATTATTTTTCATTTCATATATTAGTTATTCACATTTCATATATGTATATATATATATATTCATTTCATGTTTTTTTCACATATCATATATATGTTAAAAATAGTATTTTTTTAACCAACCAATATTTGTTTCAATACAAGACCATTTTACATATCGCATATATAAGTTAAAATTTATATTTTTAACAAACAAATATTTATTTCAACACATGACCATTTTATATATAGCATATATAATTTTATACAACGCATATGTATATTTTATTTCACAATGCATATATATAATTTCACAACGCATATATATATATATATATATATATATATATATATATATAATTTTACAACGCATATAAATCATCCATGGTTTGTACAGAAAGTAGTGTCAGGAGCTACTAAGCACCGTCTGCAACTTAGGATATATTTTACTACAAGGTAATTTGAGTGAGAGAAAATTCTCACTTTGGGTTCCACTCCTTCTAAATTGTAAAGAGCTCCAAATACGTTCTAGCCTCTTCTAGAATGTAGAATACGTCATCACGATCACAGTGTTTCTTGTTTCATCGGATTTCATCACCGTATGAGAAAGATACGATTTTTCAAAGGCTAATGATAATTAATATAGTGATTAATTATATTAAAAGCATCACCTTTCCTCAGTTAAACCACATGCTGTCATTTTCATGTGGTGTTCAAAACTAGGCCGCCATTTTTCTTTCAATCTACGTAGCTAGGTGACGATCGGACGATGCCACACTGTAGAGCCCGAGAGGCGCGCCACCCCCTGGAAGCACGGTCAACGTGGTGGTGACTGGCGGCGGCAATTCGAGGTGAGGCGGCGGCTATTCGAGGCGACGATTCTCCACGTACACGCGACGATAAAATACCAAACCAGTATAGATTTGAAGCTCTTTCAATTTTCTGCATATTTGCCTCAAGAATTGCTCGATTTCATTAAGTGGATCGAAAGTTATTGGAGGAGGAAGGTTTGAAAAACATCTGCCAATCGTATTTCAGGGTATCGGGGTTTTAATGAATGAACGAAGTCACCGCTAAATTTCTATTAGCTGGAATATTTATATATTTTATTTTTAATTTCTTTTTATTTCAAAAATAGTGTTTTCTTATCCGGACTCCAAATCAAACCCAACGAGTATCGCCCCTAGCCAAATACCCCATTCCAGACGCAATGAGATACGTTTCGTAAGCCAATTCGACTGTTCAATTAATTTTTCTTTATATTAAAATATAAATCAATATATATTGAATTCAAACGTACATTTTAATTTACTGGGGCCACATACGGACTCCAAAAATTCCAAAAAAATATATCTAGCTATTTTTTGACGATACAGTCCTAATAAAACTAACTTCGTTGAATTCGGAGACCGTTTGAAAAATGTCCATTTTCTTGTCGATCCAATTCAAATTTAAATTACCAAACACATTTAAATTTACTGCGCTCACATATTAATTTCAAAAATTAGAAACTAGCAATAATTTGACATTATGGATCCAACACGAGTGGTCTCGTCGAAAACGAAGGTCATTTGCAAAATGGCTATTTTTATGGGCTATATATATATATATACATATAAATTCCATAGCGACTATTCTGAATTTTCAAATGGACATAACTTTTTATTCCCGTTATGAAATCTGGATTTCTCACATTCGTTGGAAAAATATTTTCAAACAGATTCAAATATTTCTGGCTTTACTGAAATCCGATTTATTTTGAATCATGCACGTTCATTTGAAATTTTAAACTATCGCGCAATTTCAGGCTCGTTTTATAATTAAAATTAATTTATACGTTATAAATTCAATTAAAACAATTTTTTAGTCATTATTATTTGAAATAAATCATTTTAAATATTCAAAATCCATTAAAATTGCTAAAATAAAAATTTTAAATTGATTCTGATTTTCCGGGTTAGCAAAATGTTCTTTGTGAGAATGTCTCTAATAAAACAACAATTAGGATAAAACTCAAAATAAATGTTGTTATCACTTGCAAGTTGCCAAACACTTATTAAGTTCTACTTGATTTTTGGAACTCTTAAAATATTATTTAAGAAAAGTTTTCTATCACCTTGAATATAAGTATTTCCAGTATGCGTGATAGTGGTTGACTAACCATTACCCATTTATGTACTTTGTTTACCTTTATATTCCTTGTTTCCAAGGTTTAAATTGCATAGATTATTTGTAACATGATTGGTAGCACCTGAATTTGGAAACCATGCCCCATCATTTAGACCTTTTGGGTTTTCTATGTTATCATTTCTTGAACTGTCAGGCTGCTGGTTTCTCATTTCTTGATGCATATTTGTTAATTTTGCACTTATACTAGCATTCTTTTGATTGTTTGGCCTGGGTTGTAGTTGGAGTAAAACCTAAAGTAACATTTGTTGGCTATGTGACCAAACTTCTCACATATCTGGCACCTTGATCTGTTGTTACTATTCCACCTACCACCATCTCTGCCTCTCTAACCTTTGTTAAAATATCCAGACCTTTATGGGTTATTGGACCTTTCTTGCGTTTTAAACTTGTTTGATGCAAGATAGTTTACTGATAGATCTACAACAATGGATTTCTTATGATTAGTTCTTCCTTCATGTGAGAGAAGTGTGGGGTGAACATAAGATATGGAAGAGGTGGTTCCATGGTGGATATGATTGCAACCACTGCTTCACATTCATCATCAAGTCCATTCAAGATGTGTACTATATGTTTAGCATCAGAGATGGCTTGGCTTTTTGAAGCAAGTAAGTCACAAATGTTCTTGAACTTTATAAGGTACTCTTTCATCACCAATTTATATTTTTCATATTTTGTAACTGCTTTCTATACAACATAACTTTTGCTGATGATTGAAGACTAAAGACTTTCTGAATTGCAGACCATGTTTCGTAAGATGACTTACACCCTATTAATTGAGGCATTGTATTTTGACTGATAGAAGATAGGATCCAAACACATAACAATCTATCTTTTTTTTACAGATTGTATATTCTTTTTCGATTGAGATGTTTCCCTCATTATCTACATTAAACTGATCTGGAATGATTTTTGATCCATTGATGTATTCATCTAGGTTATATCCTTCAATTATTGTTTCTACTTGAAACTTCCACAAAAGATAATTTGTTCCATCAAGTTGAATTGGAATTAATTGATTCTATAGGAAAATGAGGATTTTTGATAGGTTATAATGTTAGTTTTGAAGTGGTGTAGTTTGTGGCATTGGAGTTTAAGGATGAAACAAGGTTGTTGTCACTCAGTGCCATAATTTAAGAACCTTTTGCGAGATAACTTGACCAGTAAAAAAAGAGGTTGAAAACAGGATATCAAGAACTGAGTTCTTGAAGACAGGAATAATGAAAACACTACTAGAAAATTGATTTTTTGTAGCACTCAAAAACCGCTACTGACCATTTTTGGTGGCGTTTTGATAATCGTTACGAGAAAACATGCAACTAAAAATCATTGAGTATTAGTTGCACTTGTTTAAACGCCTCTAAATATTTATTTTTAATAGGGTTTTTAAAAAGATACGAATGATATTTTTTGTATCGACTATATACCGCCACCAAAAAGGGTTACTAGTTTTAATGGTGTCCATTTATTTTTTTGTAGCATTTAGTAAACACCACCGCAAAGGTTCTTGATGACTTTAATACTAGTTTGTAGCGGATTTTAAACGCTACAAAAGAATATTCCATAGAATTATTTTCCACCACGTTTATTCCCAATTTGTATCATAATATTCCGAACCTACCCATAATTTTCGTCCAATTATATAACATAATACACAAACACATACACCTTTGAACAAAACATATTAAACAACTACAAAATACACGCACATTCAAAGATCCACATGATACATACACATTCAAACATCCACAACATACATAAGTGTCAAGACAAAAAGTATATTTCATCTGCACTCGTGTCACCATTCTTACAAAATAATTTGTCATCTAAATCGTTTTTTGAATATATTGCATACACAGTAATTTGTAGGAATCATGTATGCCATAGGTGCATTATCTTCCATAGTAGGAGTTCTAATCTATCAGAAACTACTAAAAGACTGTTCATTTCGAAGCATACTCTTTTATGCTAAACTACTATACAGTTATCAGAAATGCTTGATCTATTCTTTGTTCTACGGTGGAATCTTAAGCTACATATACCTGACAAGTACTTGTTGACAATCACAAAGGTGTAGATGTGCATCCCTCTTTGCTCTCATTCTTTTTGTTCTACAAGTAGATCGTTCCAGTTGCTACATAGCTCCGCCTGTAAATAATTCGATCGTATCTGACATATTGTTGCTTCTGTGGAAATAGAAAGATGGAGGAGGGACTGCTGGATGCATCAGTTGTTGTGGCATAGCTATTGTAGCAGCGTCACGGACCAACATTATGGAGTAATAAGAATGCTTGAGACCTATGCTTTCGTGTGGCATTACTGGACCTGCTGCTCGAACAGGCTTCGCTACTATAAAAGCGAACAAGAGGCAATCGTCTTACGAATTGAATATAAGTAAAGAATAATGATGGGAATGTAATAAATAAACCTGTTGGAGCCCTTTGTGGAATAGGTTGGGATGACCTTATAACATCTCTGGTGATTGGTTACTAATGGTCTTGGGGAAGAAGCATTTTGGGTGAATAGTCGGTCTATAAGGTATCAAGTGCATCATAAACCCAGGACTTTCGAAACACACGTATAATGGTTGAGAACCAAAAGAAATTGTTAATAATTTTCTTAATTTTATTTTACAATCATACCCTGATCTATTGTCGAAATTCAGGGAATTTGAAGGTAAAATGATAAAAGATTGTGTTCTGAGTCTAAAGAATATGCATATGTATCAACGTAAAATAAAATGTTCATCGACATCGATAGATAATGGTCATATATTATAAAAACCAAGATGATGACTAATTTGAAGTGATGATGACTTCTTGAATATGAAATCAGTATGAACCCATAGTGAAAGGGTATGTAATGAAAGGACAGATCTACCCATTAACACCAAATAAATATTGTATTCATACCAAACTCACAATACACTCTAGAAAATCTGTACAAGAAATTGTTTAATTGAAGAAGAGGAGAAAACAATATTAATTTTTTTTTCTTTGCTGAGTTTCTTTCTTTCTTTATTGCTTTCACTTTCTCTCTTTCATTCTTAACCAAATGACAATAGGCTTTATATAGATAGCCTTACATAACCCTTCAACTTAAGAGACACACCAATTCACAATAGACACCACATTAAAATAAGAGATACATACTTATTTAATAGACACACTAACTTCCATAAGACTCTTAACATAAAGACACTTAGACTTACGAACCAACACTTACTTAATACTAGACACATTGACTCATAAAAAGACATGTTTCTTTATTTTTTTCTCATTCCCAATAGCAATTAAAGTTTACCCAACAAAACTCCCCCATAAACTTTAAATGCTTTATTCTTCCAAGGTGGTTTGTATATGTCACCAGTTAGCTCTTCATTTTCTTCCAAAGTATCCGCCTTGCCTTCCTTGGGAATTTTCTTCAAAATCTTCTTGTCATCTCTATTTTCAGAAACCGTCTTCCAAGAGACAAGTTCAAGCTCAATGTTCAAAGTTGCATTAGGAGATACACACTCCTTACCAGAACTAGGTCTTCCCTTCTCACCAAAACCATATTGTGGTTTTACCATCAGAATAACTTTCTCACCCTTTTTCATCGTTTTCACAGCTTTGGACACTGTAGGACAAAATAGTCCATCTTTGACAGTAAATTCTACTCCCTTAGATTTAGATACAACTGTGCCATCCTCGAGCCTAGCCTCATACTTAACAAGAACTTCATCACGGTCTTTTGGGTTCTGCCATTTTTCACCCTCATGAAGAATTTTCTTTATAATACCACCATCCTTGCAAATGTCATTGACATTTGACCATGAAAGAAGCTCACCATCAAACTGAAGTGTAGCATTAGGAGGTGGGAGGAGAACCAGACTCTCCATAAGCAAGTTCTGGTGGAATAGTAAAAACAACACTTTCTCCTTTCTTCATGGTTTTTATTCCTTGGTCCCATCCCTTTATTACTTGGCCTTCCCCAAGCTTGAATCTGAAAGGAGTTCCACAATCCCTACTTGAATCAAACTTTGCCCCATCAAGCAAAGTTCCAGTATAATGCACCTCAACTTCGTCGCCTACTACAGGGGTCTCCCATCCATCACCTTTCTTAACAAGCTTCTTCTTCAATCCATCCTTTCCAATTTGCTTCTCCTCACCTACTTTTGAGATCGGGCTTTCGCCAGGAAAATCCATCATATCTTCTTCATGTTCTTTTTCATCAGATTTTGAATTCGCAGCAAGTGTTTCAACCTCTTTTTCTTTACTTCCAATATCTTCATTTTCAACTTCTTTGTTTTCTTCCTCTTCTTCTTTATTCTCCATAAGGGGCTCCTCGTTTGCGTACACTTCTTTCAAAAAATTCCTCGAATCTTTCGCGGTTTTCTCTCCATTAATATGATTCCATGCTTCTCCATCAACGTTCTCACTTATTAAAACACGAGCTTGATGATCTCTCCATCTCAAGCTTACAGATTCTTTACGATCTTTCTCTGTCATGTTTTTAACATCCTTTGGCCATTCGTAGTCATTCTCAACAATCTCCCATAGTCCTTTGGAAATCAACTTTTTTTTTGTTACTCCATCTTTCATAATTTTCCTTTGTGAGAACGAACGATGAAAAGAATAAAAATACCATTGTCTCAACCTAGCTCTGATACCAATTTGTTAGAATTTAGAAGAAGAGGAGAAAACTAGATTTTCTTTCATTTAATTTCTTACAAGCTTGCTTTCACTTTCTCTCTTTCATTCTTAACCAAATGACAATAGGCTTTATATAGATAGCCTTACATGACCCTTCAACTTAAGAGACACACCAATTCACAATAGACACCACATTAAACTAAGAGACACATACTTATTTAATAGACACATTAACTTCCATAAAACTCTTAACATAAAGACACTTAGAATTACGAACCAACACTTACTTAATACTAGACACATTGACTCATAAAAAGACATGTCTCTTTATTTATTTTTTCTCATTCATAGCAATTAAAGTTTACCCAACAGAAATGATATGCAGTGTTACACTAGAGGCAAGATTACGATAATATCAACAACAAAAAAACGAAAATGTACTATATGAATTCATCATAAGGTACCAAAAGTAGAAAAACATGCGGTTATAAGTCAAATCACTCATTTTTTTTATGTTCACTCTAAAAGTTCATGTCAGTTTCGAAGGAATAGGTCGTTGAGGACCGTTTAGGAGTATGGCGACATGAGTTGGGGAATTTATCTCTACCTAGTCAGTTAATTCTAAAAAAGATTGTTCAATGTAGACAATACATATTTTTCTTAAGATGAAAAGTTTTCAATAACATGGAAAGATAAGTAATCTTGTTAACCTAGCAACACTACAAGAAAAAGCTCATTTTGTGACGGCTAAAAACCGTCGCTAGCCGTCACCTGCCGTCGCCAAATGTCGTCACAAAAATTGTGGACGCTAAGCATATAGCGTCGGCCTTGGTGACGGCTTTGGTCACCAAATTTGCGACGGCTGGCGACGGCGAAGAGGCCACGTGGACAAGCAGTTATAATTCGTACCAACGACTATAAGCCATCACAAACCGTCACAATCTTGCCCTAACAAGTCGTCGCCAGCCGTCGCCCAGCATTGCAAATATGTCATCGCCAGCCGTCGCCAATCGTGGTAAAACTGGGTAGAACCCCCTCGCTAGCCGTCGCTAGCCATCGCTCGGCTTGACCAGATTGCCGTCGCCGGCCGTCGCCAGCCGTCGCAAATCTGTAGCATTTTTTTTATTTCACAGCAGCTAACAAGCCATCAAACCACACAACTCAAAATGCAGTTCATCTGCAACTCATATACATTCAATTTCACACTCCATCAACTCAAACTCACATTCAATCACCTCATCAACACTATAAATCAACTCATGCCATCAACACGTCCAAAAAAACAAAAATAAAAACGATAAATTATCACTAAACCATCAACAAGTCCACATCAAACAATCCATGTCCAAAATACCATCATCGATCGTCTCCACAAAATACTACGAACATCTCAAATCCATCACCAAAGTTTATATTTACAAAACATGTCCAACATAAAACAAAAAAACAAGTACCCACCTACTCATCATCCTCGTCCTCATCATCCTCATCATCGGGATCACTCGGCGGCATAACGCCATGCTCCTGAAGATATGCAGCAATCCGCGCATCCAGCACGGACACGAGCGTGTTCTTCTGAAAATCTTCTAAGGCTGCAACCTGTTGTCGAAGCATGTTGATCTCCTCCTCATCCTGACGCCTCGTATAAGAGGCCTGAGTCCCCGCCATCTATAATTATATTAAAATAGTTAGAAACCATTGTCAAAAGTTTTTTTATATACCATACATGTTTTATACAATTATTGTAATAGAGTTGTCAATATAAATGCACACCTCTATGTTCCCGAAGTCGTAGCGTCTACCCCTGGTAGGCGGGTCGATGATTTTGTTCCAGATGCGATTGCACTCCTCCACGTCCGGCTCTTGGCCTAACTCCGTCGCTCGAGCATCTAATGCCGCCCTGTATTTGTCCTGCGAAATACAAATTATTAGAAATATATTTGTGTTATACAAATTATTAGAAATACAAATTATTAGAAATGCTAACCATCGTTTCGCAGGACTTTGGGTCCGACCATGTATATGAGGTGTTACCCTCCTGATCTGTCCGCTCGACGGCATGAGTCTGGGTAAACACCTCAGCAAGTGTAGGCTCCCGCTGGAGAGTCGACATCTGAAATGATAAAATATATATTTGGAATTAATCAATACGATTTAAAAAGTTTAGAACTATTTGTAAATGTGATTTATCTTTCGCACCAGTTCGCGACGATGCTGGGAGAAGGACTTAGACCCAGCCCGATGCAAAGCAGGATTTTTGAGCCTGTTTGCTCGATTTCGCTCTGAAAGCTCCTGTATATTTAATTATATGATTAATTGATGGATATACAAAATAAAATTTTAAAACAAGCTTAAGTAATTTACCCTAGCAGCTTCCGTGGCCCACAATTTCTGGAAATCGGCGTAGACCTTCTCGCTCATCCACTGAGGCCTCTTTGTTGCTTTCTTTGCCTTGTATATATTGCCTGAATAATTTTTCCTCATCTTCTGGTTCCATGCGGTGAGGAAAACATCCATATCTTCATCCCGGACCCGTATAGAACACTATAAATTAACAAACAAAGAGTATTACATATTTTATATAATTTTAAAAATGAGAAATTTATTTATACTTACAAGAACCTCCGCGAGGACGGCATTCCTAATCTGCATAGGAATATCATCCCAGTGAGGCCACGCCTCTGTCCACCTAGCGACATATGCTTGTCTAGACACATGTAAAACAAGCTCTCCTGGAATAATATCAAACCCCCTGCAGAAAGTACGATATTAGCATTTAATAACTTTTGAATATTAAGCAGTTACGAAATTAAAAACTTACCCTGCGGACTTCGGCACGAGCTCTACGACCGGACGTGTATCCGGTGCTGTACTGCTCGCACCTGCCTCTGAACTGTGAGAAGGTCGGCGTCTAGGAGGCATATCTGTCACGAAATTAAAAACTCATATATCATTATGCACATACATTATCAAATAAACTCATACAACATATATTATCAAATGCAACTACAAGAATCATTTACATAAAAGAAGAAGAACCAGATAATAGATAACCGTAGCACATCATATAAGTTCACAACATAGCACATCATATAAGTTCACAACGTAGCACATCATATAAGTTCACAACATAGCACATCATATAAGTTCACAACATAGCACATCATATAAGTTCACAACATAGCACATCATATACAAATAATATTATTCTTCTTCATTTTCTGATTCAGTCTCGGTCTCATACTCTATATCGTTGTCCTCTGTACTCTCAAAAGCTTCTATTAATTCATTTGATTCATCGTTTAAAGACTCTAAATGGACATCATTAGCAATTATTATTTCATCGCTTTGATTTGCATCCGTTTGATACGCTGCATCGTCTGGAATAACAATTCCTTCAAATGTAAATCTTGCCTTTGTTTTAATTACAGCAGACCAATCTGCTTTATCTCTTTTTAAGGACGGATACGGAGCAAAGTAAACTTGTAATGCTTGCTTTGCCAATACAAAAGGATCATACTTATAGTAATGCGATGTGTGCTTTATTTCTATAAGCTTGTAATCTTTATGCACGTTGATTCCAGTACCAGGAACATTGTTGAACCAGTTGCACTTGAATATAACAACTTTTTCAACGGGTTGTACATAATATGTCAACTCTAAAATCTGTGTCAAGACGCCATAAAAGTCTTTTATATGCTCTTCGGGATCATCACTACCTTTGACAAATACACCACTGTTATATGTTAATCTGTCAGTACCATGGTCTTTGGTGTTGAATTTAAATCCATTGACGAAGAATATTGGATAAGTCTTAACATTTCTTTTTGGTCCAAGCGCAAGATGTTGCAAACCCTCGTCATTGACGCAGTTTATTGGATCGAAAACGTACTTCGAGAACCATTTAGCAAAATCTTTACTGAGATCGCCATTTGGATTTTCTGATTCGTAAATACTGCAAATATAAATTGTTTTATTAGTAACTAACAATTGATGTACACATATAATTGTAATAAAGTTAAAAATTTAGTACCCAACAAATGGTGCAACTTCAGCATAATTTAGAAGAACATATCTGTGTGCTACATGTTGATCTCTATCATCTAACCATATTTCTACACATTTTCCAGAGATCGTCCATGTTGTCTAAAAACAGATAGCATTGTCGGACAAAAATTCGGTTCCACGGTTTCATCATTACGAGGACCACTTACAAATGA
Organism: Allium sativum; assembly: GCA_030737875.1. NCBI lineage: Eukaryota > Viridiplantae > Streptophyta > Magnoliopsida > Asparagales > Amaryllidaceae > Allium > Allium sativum. Next base: position 488,357,994 of record CM060918.1, on the reverse strand, counting down.
TAGGTTCACATGATCACTGAAGTAATGAGAAAAAAAGAACGAAGCTTCTTCTTCAAGATAAGATTTGCAAATCGAACCTTCAACTCGTGCTTTTTGTCGTACTTTTTTCTTCAGATGATTCAAATACCTAAAATAAAATTAATTCAATTTATATGCACTAATGTCACTTTGAATTGTAAGCATGAATTTTACCTTTCAAAAGGATACATCCATCCATATTGCACTGGACCTCGAAGAATAGCTTCAGATGGAAGATGAATAGGTAAATGCTCCATTACATTAAAAAATCCCGGAGGGAATATTTTCTCTAATTTGCAAATCAATACCGGAATTTCAACTTCAAGTTTACGGAGACGATCAATTTTTAACGTTGCCGAACAAAGTTGTTTATAGAATAAGCTTAACTCTGTTAAAACACCCCACACTTTTACAGGCAATAATTCTTTGAACACCACTGGTAATAAATATTCCATCATGGTATGACAATCATGACTTTTCATCCCACTCAGTTTGTTGTTTTTATAGTCAACACATCTATGAAGATTAGAAGAAATCCCATCCGGACAATTCAGTCCCTCAACCCATTTCAGTACAAGTTTTATTTGTTTTTTGTCTAGTTCATAGCACCCTTTGGGTTTTTTATTGTCATTGGGCTTCATATGAAGTTCTGGACGTTTACAATATTCTTCTATGTCACGTCTCGAATGTATATCGTCCTTTGTTTTTCCTTTGACATTCAAAACAGTATTAAACAGGTTATCAAATACATTTTTTTCATTGTGCATAACGTCGATATTATGTCGAAGTTTGAGATCTTTCCAATAAGGTAGCTCCCAGAATATGCTTTGTTTACACCAATTATGAATGTCAGATTTACCCGGAATTTCTGTTTGCTCTCCAGTCTCATGGATCTTCGGATAATCCTTTACAATATCGTATATTTCTTCACTTGTCCAAATTTTGGGTGCTTGCAAAGTCATTCCGCTGTTAGCTTTAAATTTTTTTTATCTCTTCTAAAAGTATGATTGGTATGCAGAAAACAATTGTGACAATCAAACCACGAATGCTTCCTTCCATACCGTAAGAAAAATGCTTGTGATTCATCCATGCATAAAGGACAAGATAGACGACCAGCGGTACTCCAACCTGAAAGCATCCCATATGCAGGAAAATCACTAATCGTCCATAACAAACAAGCGAACATACGAAAATTCTTTTTTTTTGAAATGTCGTAGGTTTCGACTCCGTCATCCCATAGTTTTTTCAACTCTTCGATTAACGGTTGTAGATAAATATCGATGTCTTGTTTTGGATCATTAGGACCAGGAATGACAACAGTGAGAAACATATATGGAGTTTTCATACACATCCACGGAGGTAAATTATAAGGAGTAACGATAATAGGCCAAGATGAATATTTACTACCAAACTGAGAAAATGGTGAAAACCCATCTGTACATAAACCAAATCTGACGTTACGACTCTCTGCGGCAAATGTTGGATACGTCCTATCAAAATGTTTCCATGCTTCTCCATCCGATGGATGTGTCAACGTTCCATCTTCTTGTGTTCGCACACTATGCCATCGCATACGACATGCAGTGACTGAGGATGCATATAACCGTTGTAGTCTAGGGATGATTGGTAAATAATGCATTCTTGTATACGGAACTTCCTTACCTTTCTTTTTTCTAGGTTTATACCTTTCCCCGCCACATTTCTTACAGTTTCTAAGATTAATATCATCTTTCCAATACAACATGCAACCTTTAACACAAGTATCTATTTTTTGGTACGGCAAACCAAAAGCCGACATTAGTGTTTTCACTTTGTAATGACTATCGCACATCAGATTATCGGGTGGCATATGTCTTTTCGCAGCTTGTACAACCGCTGTAAATGCAACTTCTGTAAGGTTAAATTTTGATTTCATGGTGATGTACTCAGCGGTTACCGATAATTCAGTTCCACTTTCACAACCATTCCACAATGGCCGCTTAGCTGAAGCCAATAAATCATATATTTTTCTGGCTTCCGTGTTCGGTTCTTCTTCAATATTGACGTCATCGTCGTCAACCTGGCCGATAGGGAACATTGATCGTGCTGCATCTTCCACCATATCTTCTATTGGATTCGCCGTAACTAATTCGACCTCCGACGCTACAGGATTTACTGTAGGCGCAACAAGTTCTCCATGACGATCCCATAAATAATAATTTGGCACAAAACCTGATTTGTACAAATGTACTTTAACGGTGTCTGGTTTATGAAACCTCATCAGTTTACACTTACTACACGGACAACGAAGCTCCTCGTAATTTCGATTATTAGATACTGCTAATCTAACAAATTCATTTACACCATTAAAGAAATCTTCTTTCACTGAGCCTTTCATTCCAATTCTAACGTCATACATCCACCTACGGTCAACGTAATAATTGGACATTTTTCCTGATTCAAAAATATATGTCAGTGATTTCGATAACACATACATATATATGTTGTTCAAAGAATTTATTCAACGCATGAATATTTTTAGTGGTTCATACGTATAATAAAAGTGATAGTTTTAACATATGACAATTTATTTCAAGGTCTAGCTATTTTTAATAGCTCCTACACATATTAAAAGTGATGGTTTTAACATACTAGAATTTATTTCAAGGTCTAGCTATTTTTAATAGCTCCTACACATGTTAAATGTGATATTTTTAACATTCTAGAATTTTATCCAACGCATGAACATTTTTACTAAGATATATATATATTATAAAGATAAGATTTTTATAACTAGAATATTTTTATGAACCTATATAGATAATAATGAAAATATTTTTAGAAAGCTATATATATAATAAAGATGATGTTTTTATAATGAAAATATTTTTAGAAAGATATATATATATATATATATATAATAAAGATGATATTTTTATTGTTCTAGCATTTTATCTAACATATGAACATTTTATATAAGCTATAAACAAAACAAAAAAACATATATAAATATTTCAGGAAATTTCGGCAGCATAGGGTAATTAAAACTGGCACCGTCCCGATGTCCTTAAACTAATCAATTTCAATTCATATCCTCACCTTACAATCTATTTTCACTCAATCACTCTGGAATAGGGTTGCCAAACCCATATTCAATCAATATTTCCATATCATGATCCTTTCATACCAGTACAACCAATCATTCACAATCACATCCAATTTTATACCACTACAACCAATAATTCACATTCACATCCGTTTATATTTACTCCATTTAAAATAAATATCAATTGATTTTTATAAATTCAACATCAATAATTGATTATTATCTATAAAATAACGGTTCATAAACACATACATACGCACAAAATCAACTAACATACAATATTAACAAGTAAACAACTAAATTCACATTTTAGGGTTTTCAATCATAACTAAATCAATAATAATTCAACAATCATAATATAATAACACAACATATACACTTAAATAACCATTAATTAATTAAATTAGGAAATTAGGTTAGAAATCATACCTAAAATTGAAGAGGAGTGAGGAGTGACGACTGGAGAGGGGGAGGCGTCGGTCAGCGGCGGCCTGGGGCTCGGCGTCGGCTGGCGTCGTTGGCTGGCTGGAGGTTCTTTTTTTTTTTTTTCGTCGAAGGGAGGGTGGGTTTGGGGGAAATGAAAATGATCAATCTGGACTGTAGGCTCCCGGTTTATCCTTTTCTAGGCGACGGTTGGCGACGGCTGGCGAAGGCCTTTTTTTTAACCGTCGCCAGCATCCGACACCAAATGCATCCTTCCTTGTAGTGCTACTGTGCTGAAACTATATAATGCACGAATATGATATACCTAGGCAAAGAAGCATGCTTCCTACGTGCAAGGACACTTCTATCACCATTCTCCTCAAGACGAGCAAATTGCTTCTTAAACTGATCAACCGCACTGTAAAAATAAAGGCATGCATGCAAGCAAGATTAAAAATACTAAACACCAAAAGGAAACGTCAACTAATAAACTGACAAAATCAAGTTAGGCATATCATATAAAACGTACCCGTTTACCAGCAAAATACCTCTTCCATTAACAAAATATAAAGAAAATAGAAACATACCTGTAAAAAAAACCTGTTCCATTAACAAAATATAAAGAAAATAGAAACAGATTCCAAGTATACAAACTGCTTGTTTACCAGCAAGGATGAACCCATTAAGCATGAGACATATGTTGAAAGTTAAAGACAAAATCAAGTTAGGTGAAGTGACCTGATACCTCCAATATTAAATGGATGCAGTCTAATATGATAGTTCATTATCAATGATTACAACATGGATTGAGAAACAGAATCAAGCAAATATGTAACATATAACTTTTTCTAACCTATTTAAAACACAAATTCTGTCAAAATATACTGGACTCCATTGAAGATATAAACCAACGATCATGTTTTTTTTGTATTGAGAGTAGTATAATGAAACTTTCCTATATTTATTAAGTGAACAACCACTTAATCTACAAAGAAATGAATTATTAAAGTTTAGAACCGTTTATACACACCTAGCATTAACAACTTAGGAACAACATGGTTTACTTTTCAAACAACCTAAAGGTAGGGAAACAAATGGACATCATACAAAATAACTATTCTGGCAAGCATGAAACATTGCGTGCCCACAAATTCATGTCACACTTTTCGTGGTGCAAAGAAGCAAACCATAGTTAAGTTAAAATATCTTTTTAAAACTCTAAATAAATCTAAAATTTAAACATGCATATGTTACCAAATTATCCAAATAAAACTTTCTGAAGAGGCAAATAATCAAATCCACTGTAATTATTTAACTACAAGGAAAAAAAATTATTGATGTTATTTTTAGATCAAACATGAGATGTTCAAAAGTTCATTTGATGATGATATACAAACGGTTAGAATAAATACTACCACAGAGATTTAAGACAAAGAACGTTGCAGGTCTTACCTCAGATTGCAGTGTTGCTATTATTAGATTGGTTCCTCAAATGAATGAATTGCCCGAATTGCAAATCAAGAAAAATTGGTACATGGCTTACCACAAATTTCATCGTGGTACTTTCATTGTCAATGTTGGCAATTTCTTTAAGGTAATCAATTCCACTTATCCCAAACTCAAACAAAGTTAAATGATTTCCACCAAGGATGCTCATAATTTGATATTAAAATTACCCAACAACAACCTGTGATACATAGTAGTAAGTGTTTTTGTCAGCCACAGAAAAGTCAAGTTTGTGAAAAGTCGGTTCATATTAGGACTTAATAAGTATAATTCTAGTTAAAGCTTTAATTAAAATGTATAACAGTTCCGTCTCAGCTACTTAGCATCATGCAAGAAACTACTTACAAAATATGTAAAATATCAGTAAAAGTAGGGCTGTTATGGTAATGGTTACCGTTACCGTTTGACAAATACCATTACCGTACCGTTTTTACTGGTAAACCAGAATTGCTTACCGTTACCGTTACCGATCGACTGGTATACCGTTGACTGATATACCGATAATCTGGTAACCATTACACTGGTAATGGTAAATTACCGTTTGTCCATCAAAGTTTATATCTTAACATATTTTTTGCACACCGTGCATTTTTATTATACTATATGTGGTGTTAGTTTATAAAAAACATAAATGAAAAAGAAAATAAGTGTATATGGAATTATTTCATCTGATTATTGAAATAAATATAATCATTTATTTGGTTCTACGTGCATGTAATGGTTCTACGTGCATGTAATAAAGCATATCAGATATGCATACTTATGTTTTGAATTAACTGGTAAAACTATAGTTACCGCTGGTATTGAAGAAATATTACCGATAATTTACCGTTAAAAATGGTAAATTTACCGTTACCATACCGTTTTAACTGGTATACCGATTTCAACCAAAAATAGTTACCGATCGACTGGTAATGGTATGGTAATGGTAAATTTACCGTTACCGTAACAGCCCTAAGTAAAAGTTTCTAAAAACTTGATAATGTAGGCGTTCATCAATAGAATCTATAAAGGCACAGAGCAATAGTGGACAAAGAGACTTAACGCCTCTCTATGGCACTTTTTCACGTTGCAACTCTAGCAGCAATAGGTCTTCTGAAGAGTGCTTCTAATAACGCTGATGAAGCCAAGTATAAAATGATGGATAGTGCAAAGTTTACGTATTCTATAAAATGAAAAGGCAATTGCTTTCTTGATGGCATGAAAATGCGAGCATACAATGCTGATCCGTCAACCCAGAACCTCATTTGGCGTCTTATGGAACTTGCTTGAGACAAACTCATGTTATGCACACGGTTCGAATAGAAAGAACAAACTCAATACATGGCTATAAAATAGAAAAGAAACCAAACGTTAGGTAAAAACTAATAAACTGAATGAAACCTTAAATGTGGGATACAATTTGTTACAGACCTGAGTCTGCAACACCAACAACGACCGCCAGAGTTGATCAAAGGCTGAAGGTTAAGGCGGCAAGCAGCAGTAACAAATGGGAGAAGGCTCAGGGAATATGTGCAGAAGTTGTGCAGGTGTACAACGTGAATAGCAGCAGCAACTAAATGGACACGTGACAGCTAAGTTGGTTAGAATTAATCAAATAGTATTTAGGAGGGAAATGCTGTTAACAGTGGTCCCAAAAGTTAATTTCATTTAAATTCAAATTTGCCGCCTAAAAGGTTGTTATAGAAAGATTATAAATACTGGTGTATGAGACTCATTCAGCTATGACAGAAATGAAATGTTAATTCCTTCTTCTTCCCGTTTTTAAATTTAGTTTAGTTATTTTGTACCTGTTAGTTCATCAGATATTCGTCTCCATCCCTACCCTGCCATGCCACCTCGTTACAACTACAAGAAAGCGGTGACTGGTGCTCCACAAGTGGTATCAGATTCAGCAACAGATCCAATACAACCTGAAGCAGATCACCACATCACCGATTCACAAAATGATCTTCACACTACTTCAAATGTTGAGCAACCAAACAGTGATGAAGTGGATCTGACAGCTACCACCAGCTTGGATACAGAATCATGGAAGAGAGATCAACATGAATTCAACAATTCAATCTCAATAACAGTCTCAGGTATGCAACACACAGTCGAACTGCTTACTCAAAAAATTGACCAATTCATGCTCGCTCAAATGCCAATGACCATCCCTCCACCAACACAACCACCTTATTCATCCATGCTGCAAGCTACATCATTACCATACACACAAACATCTACCATACAACTAACAACTCCACAAAACATCACCAATTTTCCATTGCCACACACACAAACACCTACATCATTGTCACAATCACCATACACTCAAATCAATACCAATTTTCACCCAGACGCACAACAACAATTTCCCATACAAACAACTCATTCCCAACCAACTCCACAGCCTAGACCAGCAAACACCACACACTACTCACAAAACATGAACCCATACACTATACCTTATGCGTACTCACCATCTCAACTTCACAACATTCACCCACAACAATCGACTCAACCACCAATCTTTCAACCTCACTACTCCACATTTCCAACTCAATATCCAGTGATTTCCACTCAACCACCTCAAAACATATATGAACCTCCCATTCATGGCTACCCAGCAAGTTATTTTTCCCAAGTACCAAAGCCGATTCACCACAAAACACTGAAACTTGACTTTCCAAGTTACTCAGGGGACAGTGATATACTAGCATGGATTAAACAAGCAGAACAAGTCCTCCTGTATCATGAAGTATCACCATATGACTGGGTTCGAGTATGTGCATTTTACTTCAGAAAAGAAGCACTCCAATGGTTTAATTGGTATGCCACCAATGTTGATAATCACCAGAATTGGTCTGTTTTTGTGGAAGAAATACAAACCAGATTTGACACCAGTGATATGGCAAGGCCATTTGAATCATTTACCAATTTAAAACAGATCACAACAGTCAAGGACTACTTAACCAGATTTGAGCAAGTAGCATGCTTATTGAACAAACTACCACCTGCTTACAACATTGATAAATTTGTGGGAGGACTGAAGGAAGAAATTAAGTATGAAGTCATAGCTTCTAAACCGCAAACTCTGAAAGAAGCCATTTCCTTAGCCAAAACCTTTGAAGAAAAATATTTTTCGCAAAAGAAGCAGACCAAACCATACACTTTTCCACCACCATCTAATCCCGTAACCTCCTCACCACTCAGACCAACCAATAAAGCACCCTACAACAAGCTATCTCCAAATGACATCATTGCTAGACGCGACAAAAATTTATGTTATACCTGTGATGAAAAATGGTATCCTGGTCATAAATGCAACAATAAAAAAGTATATGTAATGGAAGGATTTTTGACAAACACTTCAGAAACTGATGAAATGGAAGTACCTTCAGCTGTAGCATTTTCAGCAGGTCAACGTATTGATGTATCTCCAGCTATTTCCTTACAAGCAATGTCTGGAATCCCTGCGATACACACTTTTCGACTTTCAGGTGCTGTTAATGGTCATCCAGTTCACATCCTCAATGACTCAAGATCCACTCATAATTTCATCAACAACAAATTAGCATACCAATGGAATTTACAAGTAAATGAATCGCAGAAATTTCAGGTGCTCGTAGCCAGTGGTGAACAGATGCATGGACAAGGAGTTTGTCAAGATGTTCAACTTACATGCCAAGGAGTACAAATGCCAGTAGACTTGTTGTTATTACCAGTGGAAGGATGCCAAGTCGTGCTAGGAGTTCAATGGCTAACAAATTTTGAAGACGTTACGTTCAATTTTAATACACTTCAACTGAAATTCAACTACATGGGAACAGACCACATATGGCAAGGATTACAAAATATTTCGCCAAAAATACTCCCTGAAGAAAAAATGGATAAAGTCATCCACAACCATAGCTTGAATTTCATGCTGCTAACCACTGTGAACCCAAATCCTACAACCTTCACCCCCAACATATCTCTCCAAAACATACCCACGCCTATTCTCGAAATCATAAACCAGTTTCCCTCAGTTTTCCAAAAGCCAAATACATTGCCACCTCATAGACCAATAGACCACAAAATTCCCTTAATTCCAAATTCCAAACCAGTTTGCCTTCGACCTTACAGACATTCCTACCACTTGAAAAATGAAATTGAAAGGCTAATTTCTGAAATGCTGGAGCAAGGCATTATAAGACCAAGTTTTAGCAGCTATTCCTCACCAGTGGTGATGGTAAAGAAACATGATGGCAGTTGGAGGCTATGTGTTGATTATAGGAACCTCAACAAGCTCACAATTAAGGACAAATTCCCAATCCCTCTAATAGACGATTTATTTGATGAACTTAATGGTGCAAAATACTTTACTAAACTAGATTTAATGTCTGGTTACCACCAGATAAGGATGCAAGAAGAAGACATTCACAAAACAGCCTTCAAAACTCATGAAGGCCATTATGAATTCACAGTGATGCCATTTGGTCTCACTAACGCACCATCCACCTTTCAATCTCTCATGAATTCCATTTTCAAACAATTTCTGAGGAAGTTTCTACTCGTCTTCTTTGACGATATACTGATTTTTAGTCAAACCTGGCAAGAACATTTACAACACTTGATTTTAACCTTGCAGGTCTTGGAAAGGCATAGCTTGGTAGTGACGCTCTCTAAATGCTCCTTCGGTCAACAACAAATTGTATATTTGGGGCACATTATTACCTACAATGGAGTAGCAGTAAATCCATCAAAGACCCAAGCTGTTAAAGATTGGCCCATTCCCAGAAACCTAAAGTCACTAAGAGGATTCCTTGGCCTCTCTGGATACTACAGAAAATTTATTCGAGATTATGGAACTATTGCGAAGCCGTTGACTAACTTGCTCAAGAAGAATTCCTTCCACTGGAGCGAAGAGGCGCAGGCTGCTTTTCAAGAATTAAAATCAAGATTAATCAACCCGCCAGTACTTGCTATGCCAGATTTCTCTAAAGATTTTGTACTCGAATGTGATGCATCGAGTACATGAATTGGAGCAGTTCTTCTTCAAGAAGGCAGACCTATTGCTTATCTAAGTCAAGCACTAAAGGGAAGGAACTTATCTTTATCAATTTACGAGAAAGAGTTACTTGCATTAATTTTAGCAACGAAGAAATGGAGTCAGTACCTAATAGGAAGGAAATTTATCATTCGAACCGATCACAGAAGCTTGCAATATTTGTTGGATCAGAAATTAACAAATAGTTTGCAACAAAAATGGTTAACAAAACTTCATAACTTTGATTACTTGGTTGAATTTCGAGCTGGAAAAGAAAATATTGTTGCTGATTCTTTATCTAGGCAAAATGAAATGGACAACACTTTATCATACCTTCAATTCACTACCATCAATATCATCCAGTCTCCATGGATAAAGGAAATTCTCAAGTTGATAGAGACAGACCCCTTTTACAGTAACCTTGATCAAAAGCTTCACAGTACTAATGACCCTCCTGCAAACATCACGAAAGAGAACAAACTATTTTATTACAAAAGGAGAATATTAATCAGCCCTAGCGCTCATGATCTCAAATCCAAGCTCCTCGAAGAATTTCATGCTTCCCCTTTATCTGGCCATTCAGGTGTTGCTAAAACATTGCATCGAATCAAACAAGTCTTTCATTGGCAAGGAATTAAGCGAGATATTCAAAATTATGTTGCAGCTTGTGACATTTGTCAACAAATGAAGAATGAGAACATTAATATTCCTGGTCTACTTCAACCACTGCCTATTCCAGAACAAATTTGGGAAGATATTAGCATGGATTTTATCACACAACTTCCCCCTTGCCATCACTATTCTGTGATCCTGGTAGTAGTTGACAGATTGTCAAAATATGCACACTTTATTCCCCTCACACACCCATATACAGCGCCACAAGTTGCACAAAAATTCTTTGATAATGTGGTTAAACTCCACGGAATACCAAGATCTATTGTTAGTGATCGTGACGCCATATTTACTAGCTTATTCTGGCAGGAACTCTTTAAGATTCAGGGCAGTAAACTGGTATTTTCTTCTGCATATCACCCTCAAAGTGACGGTCAAACAGAGATAACAAATAAAACTCTTGAATGTTACCTTCGCTGTTTTTGTAACCACAAGCCAAAGGAGTGGATAAAATGGTTATCTTTAGCAGAACTCTGGTACAACACTACCTGGCAATCCACTACTAAATTTACTCCTTTTGAAGTTGTCCACGGCAGGAAACCACCAACATTATTAACTTATGTCCCTAAATCTGCAAAAGTTCAAAAGGTTGAAGAAGAATTATTCTCAAGAGATATTGCACTTCAATTATTAAAAGACAACATAGCAGCAGCAAGAGAAAAAAATGAAGTTTTACGAGGATCGACATAGATCATTTCGGGAATTTGAGGTAAATGATTTGGTCTATCTAAAGCTTCAGCCATATAGGCAAATCACAGCAAGCAGCCAACACACTCACAAGTTATCTCCCAAGTTCTATGGACCATTTCGTGTTAAGGAACGGATAGGTCAGGTAGCTTATAAATTGGATCTTCCTAAATCAGCAAAAATACATGATGTTTTTCATGTCTCTCAACTTAAAAAGAAAATTGGGAAGCATTCATGAGTCCAAACTTCGGTGCCTACTTATACAGAACAACTCATTATGGAACCAGAAAAAATTTTGGCTAGACGAATGGCAAAAGTCAACAATTCAAACACAACACAAGCTTTAATCAAGTGGAAACAACGAGGAGAAGATGAAGCTACTTGGGAAAATTATTGGGATTTAATTGCAAAATTTCCGGCCTTTGACCTTGAGACAAGGTCAGCTATTGGAGGGGGGATAATTGTTATAGACCTGCGTCTGCAACACCAACAGCGACCGCCAGAGTTGATCAGAGGCTGAAGGTTAAGGCGGCAAGCAGCAGTAACAAATGGGAGAAGGCTCAGGGAATATGTGCAGAAGTTGTGCAGGTGTACAACGTGAATAGCAGCAGCAACTAAATGGACACGTGACAACTAAGTTGGTTAGAATTAATCAAATAGTATTTAGGAGGGAAATGCTGTTAATAGTGGTCCCAAAAGTTAATTTCATTTAAATTTAAATTTGCCGCTTAAAAGGTTTTATAGAAAGATTATAAATACTGGTGTATGAGACTCATTCAGCTATGACAGAAATGAAATGTTAATTCATTCTTCTTCCTGTTTTTAAATTTAGTTTAGTTATTTTGTACCTGTTAGTTCATCAGATATTCGTCTCCATTCCTACCCTGCCATGCCACCTCGTTACAACTACAAGAAAGCGGTGACTGGTGCTCCACACAATTTAAACATTGCTACATAATTCAATAGATCCAAAACCAATGTTGCGAAAGATTCAATGTTCCAATACAGCATAAAGAAAACGCCTAATTGCATTGGTGCAGAAAATTAAAAGAAAAGGCAATTTTTGAAGGACTGCTTACTTCTACAAATGTTTATTAACATCCCAATGCAGAAACATTTACATTATACTTTCAACATTTGTGGCAAATTCAATCAAATAAAAAAAATAAGCTGAAACATTTTGGCATAGTGAGGATCGAAAATCGATCGAATATGAATTTATATTCAATGTATATGGAAATAAAGTTATCAAGGAAGTAATGCTTCCGTTTATATACAGACTGAAACACGTAATATAATAAAGGGTTAAATCGGGTGTCCCAAAAAACTGTGCAAAGCATGCAGTAATTTCCATATAACAACCTCAAATGTGGAAAACAAATAATGTCCAAAACTTACCGCTCTATCCAAAATTCTATGTAGGAACAACATAGTTGAAGGATCCTGTAAGCAATAAGGAAGATAAACGGACATAATCTAGAGTTGTAGCTCAATTTGAAATGCAACCTTAGTTTGTAAATATTAGGGAAAGATAAAACTATGACATTAACCCAAAACCAATGTAAGTAAAACCCATACATACATTTGAATACCGATTCTGACCACTCTCAAATTGAATGGTAATGCTGAGAAGAAGCATGGATGATGGAGGCAGAGCAAGCAAGAATTAGTCTTTAATTTACTGTGCCTGTAAATGAAACTCAAACAATTAGCTCAGTGAAGGTTTGTTATAATAAAATGGGATCCATAAGGCATATAAAATAGTAGTACAATCATGGAACTCTGTAAGTAAATGTCTATGTCTGATACAATTCAACCGACGAAAGTTCGTCGAATTGGAGCGGTGAGAAGAAGAAGATTTGGAATGCATCTATCGGTTTTAAAGATATTATCAATTCAAGTGAATAAACATAGAACAGTAACCGTACATGATAAGGAATAGGAACATAAAAACCAACAGAAAGTGTCGCTAGCTAGTGACAGGATCGAAGACTGGAAGCGGCGGAATCGGCTTATGGAGGTGGTTTTTTGAACTGTCTGAGCAGAGAATTACATGAACGACAAAGTAGAGTAGGCACAATTTAACGTTAAGTTAATCATTTAAGGTGGATGAAATAGGTGGAAAGATGGAAGTAGATTGAATAAACGAAAGTGGATGAAAGCTAGGTTTTTTTTTTACCAAAAGTGATTCGGAGGAAAAGGAAGAGGGTTAAAAATTCTAAATATAAGTGGAGAGGAATAGAAAATTGGTGGTTACGTTTATTTTGGACCACGCGGATAATTTTTTCTTAAGTGGAGAAGTGAAATATTTTTTGTCGCGTTTATATTGTGAGTGAAAACACCTTTGCTTGCATTTGCAAAGAAACGCCACTGATTTTTGCAACAAAAAATCAATTTTCTTGTAGTGAATACAGGTTGAGAAACAGAACCTTGGCTGCGATAGCAGCCACAGTGACATGACTGGAAAATGATCACTGATGGCAAGGCTAAATTATCAACAAGATGATTCTGGTGATCGAAATGGAACTGAATAACGATAGTACTAATAGGCAGTTCGGATGATGACAGATTTTCTTATGAATCTAGCACCAACGGCAGCCCTCCGGGAAGTGATGACAATTTTTTGATGCTTGGAGAGGCATGGCAGTTGTGTCGATTAGATTGGATCGCTTTGATACCATATTAGAAATGTTGTAAACATTTGTATTTGTGTTTTCAAATATGTTTCGAATGAAAGTTTTGTGGAGAAGATGACGATACAAAATATTTGATAAAGTGTACATAGGTTGTTATTGGCTTTATATAGCCACTTACATTATGTTATTTAGTTAACTTATTCAACTCGATACAGAAGAAAATATAATATAATGTTACAAATGTAACCGATTACATTTCTTTGTTTCTAATTGTGATCAAGTGGTTTCGTTAGAATTGGATGAGCGGTTACAAGGATTGATGAGAAGAAAATAGAGAAAGCATGATGACTCAAGTTGTTCAGAAAGGTCACTGGAATAAATTATTTAAAGTAAAGGGAAAAGAACTTAAAACAACTCAGAAGATAACATAAAAGTTAGCAAAAGAATAAAGACAAATTTACATGAGTAAAAATATATCGATATCGAGCTAATTGCTCAGTATCTAGTTATTCCATTAAATTGCAAGTCTATAGTTTCACTTGTGAAACTTTGGATTTCCTTTTGTGTTGTCCAAGTAGTGTTGATTAATAGTCGCTATGTACTTGATCAATGATGGCAAAATATACAAATACGGATTCGAAATGCAGTAATCATAGCAACAACAGTATAAATGTAATAGCAGTGGAAAATATAAATCATGCATTCTATTTTATACCAGGCTGGGTCTCCAATCCTAGATCTAGTCCCAAACTATTTCCTAAATTAACTAACAAACACCGTCACTTCATTTGAAAAATTATGCACCTAAGAAACAAAGTAAAATTTCAGTATACTTGACATGGAAACCGATCAAGACTTCAACTTTTTTGCATGAGCAACAGAACAAGATTTTGACACCTTTATCTTAGCATTAGAGCAAGACTTTAACTGCAACAGTAATATGTTAAATTTGGTGATACAAAATCACAATTTGATTGGAACAAATTTGCAAAAAAAAGGGTAAAATAAATTTTTTTATAATGAGACTGCATTGATTGCCTTTGATGAGATGGTAGAGAAATAAATGAAGGGATTAACTTCTTCTATCTATGCAAAAGAAACGGATTGATTTACTTTCTATGTTTGCACAATTGTTGCTATGGTAATTTTCCTCCATTATATTATTACCATATGTTGGTAATGTAATTGATTACTCACATGGATTTGCACTGGCTATATATTGAGGGGTAGACTTTATGTAAACCCATCCTGACATGGAGTTAGCGATTCCCAAATGGAGTGTCTCTTCTTGTTAAGCCTATTTGAGGTTTGGATATGTAAACTCGGATTTTGTAATCTCCTGTAATTCTCTTATGTGCAATAAAATTTCTCTCTTTTGGACTGGACGTACAATATCTTATGGAGGATAGTGGAACTAGTATAAATATTGTGTCTCTTTGTTTCTCTGTTATAGTAATTTACTATTTGCTTGATATAATAGAATAACTGCTATTAGATTAGATTGATGTTCAATTGACAAATCTAGATCCTGTTTTATTGTGCTTCCGCATTTGTGCAATTTTTGCACAACAGATTGGTATCAGGGCAATTTTTGCATAACATAATAGTAGTAATTGACTTTAAGTGATCTAGATAACGCTGATGAGTTGTTATAATACACCATTAAATTTACGTAATTTTCTTCTAAGTGAGTTATAAATTTTTCATAAAGAGTATATATGAAAGTAATTTCATCGTAAGAGTATAAAAAATGAATTTACAAGAGATCAATTTGAAAGTAATGTATAAATGAATGCACATTAGAGTTCAAAAGCAAGATAAGAGGTTAAACATAAAATTGATTAAAAATTACTGTAATGATATTGCTACATATAATAGTTTTGAAACTTCTAGTGAAGAGAAATGATGAAGGTGAATTATTGCAGCCATTAATGGGAAGGAGAGACCCTTCGCAGAGAAGGCTATCCGTTCGAAATTAAAACGGTTAGACATATTTATTCAAGTGAAATTGATTGAATTAATTCGTTCTAAGGCATAAAGAAAATAGTTTTTTTGCATAAGTTTGGTTGACTCAAAATCTTGATTCAATCGACTAAACTTATATTTAGTCGATTGATTAAGAACGTTAGTCTACTGAACCGGTGTATATGTTTGTGCAGGTAAGCATGCATGTATTTAGTTGATTGAGGATTGCAATCCGATCAATTGAATTATGTATATTTGCTTTTGGATTCTGAAACTGAATTGTAATCAAGTGGGTATGTGCATATATACCGCTTAGAAGAGCTTTTAAATATTGTATAACTCTGGACTAAAACTCTACAACATATAGTACACTGGTTGTGTCATCTTGGTCTTCTTTTTGTTGAGTGAATCTCGTCGAATAATTGATAAATTTTCTGCAGAAATGGTTACATACACGAATATTCTTGTATAGTTATCGTGGCCAAACTATTGAAAATACGAGACTCTAACATTTTGGATTTCTGTCCAAGCAATCTTCTGGTTTCATACATATGTTTCTCCATAAATACTAACTTAGTTGCAACTAAGAAGGGGGTTAGTCTTCGCTATACTTTTCTAGCCAAAAATTTGCTGAATCTTCTTCACTTCTATTCCCTTACTTAAACATTATTAAACTTCATTATAAATCTGAGATCCACTGGTTCGTGGCCAAACCAGGGATAATTAGTTACAATACATAGAGAGTAACTAATAAAATACAATAAAGTAGGCATATGCGGGAGATTACGCCGAACCAAAATAAAATTCTTATGTTTTTTACGTTTTTCTTCTTTTACTGGCTTTGATTTAAATGAATTATTTCTTTTGTCTAATATTTGGGTGTTGATCCAATTTCTAGGCTAACATTTTTTGTTCTTTCATTGAGAAAGAAGTTAGATTTCATAACTTAAATCTTGGATTTGAAGCTTGAAGAAGATTAGTTAGCCTAATATAAGATATAAGACTCATGAAAGTTAGCCAGAGTACGGGGCATTCTTGAGGTTCCCTCAGATTCCAATCAATGCATCTATATAACCTGAGTGTAGATGAAGAAAAAAACGATTCATATGCAATATGTGCTAATGACTTGATAATACGATATGCTAGAAGGGTTTTCTTAAGGATGAGATATTAATGGATTTACTGAAGCTGTTGGAATTCATATATATGGACCAAAGGTCGATGCAAGAATATCCGATATTAGTTTGGAGCAAACTGGGATAATTCCCCTATATGTAGAATAGCTTGGTACTAACCCAAATAATCTTGATACCAACGGAATCATACTGAGAGATAATGATGGCATGGATGCTAGGTTGCAGCAATGAATAATGTTGGAGCTAAAAATGCGAATTAGAATACAAATAATCAAAGACCAGAGGAACGAGTTAGAACTACCCTATACGAGTGGAGGACATAATGAGACCAGAGAAGCATGTCAGAACACGAATGAGCAACGACTAGAGAAGTATGCGATAACATATGAGTCGAAGTTCCCTATAGAAGGTGTAGCTTTTGATCAAATATTTCAATTGAATAATAACAACCTGATGGCTGAAATAATAATAAAAGATGTTAGCGATAGACATCCAGACCATAATTTGGACGATATAAATATGAATCCATTTACTTGTAATATTTGAAATGCAAGGAGTGCACATGATACAAGTTTCCGATACTTCAAATGTACGATGAAAATGTTAGACCTAACGGTTCGTATGATGAGATACATCCAAGACATGAAGGTATTCAGAGCTTTTAAGGAGGTAACGAGACAGTACTTTTTGTCATACCTGATCGGATTAGCAACATTGGGATTCAAAAAGATAGAGAATGATTGCAAAAGCATACATACCAAATTGGAAAATATGTTGGTAAGAAAATTCATGGTTTATGTCTCACGACCAAAGAATATAACGCTATCAAGCACGAAGCAATTGCCTATAGAGACCATGAGGACCTATTGAAAAAGTTTAACATGGAAGTTGTTGTAGTCAATAAGCTTAATCCATCAATAATAGTAATGATGGCTTTGTTTGAAATTGCGAGCAAGATGAACATCAAGATTGTTTGGAAAGTGATCCACCGGTTAATCTCATGGAATGCTATCATGAGGTTGACAGGCATTTCATTTGGAAAAAAACCAGAGCAAAAAAGGCTAAAATTAATATTGGGAATGATGGTAAATAGCTCTGAGCAGGATACATAAGGACAAAGAAAAATGAAGCGCTGATGATGATCTCAATGTACAGAAATAAAAGAAAAGAAATCAAAATGCTCTTCTTACACTGTCCTAAGAGAGAACCAGGAGAGGATATATCTGAATACTATGGGGAGATCATTTGTGGGAAGACTGTTAGGAGAGAACCCACTGATTATGGGAGAAGGTCTAGAAAGTTTCACAATTCCATGAGCTAAAGAAACATGAAACAATCGAGTGCCAAAAAGTTCGTGGTCCGATAAAAAAACTTATTCTGAGTAACCCGCTATAGCGGTATGTGCGAGGAAAATTATGATGGAGTAGGTTGAGCGACCACCATCTAATGGGATGATTGACATTGATCGTTTCTTTTATTTTATTTGAATATTTGATTTCTAAGAAAAATCCACTTTAATGTGATGATTGACATTAATCGTTTTATTTCCCATCTAATGGGATAAGGTAGGGCTCCAAGGTGCTAGTTTCCTTGTTGAAGACAACGTGAACGGAGATATACGACATAAATCGCTTTAAGTCTTGTTAAAATAGACAGGAAGTAACGCCCCTTCCCGATACCCATACTACCAAGGAGCATTAAAAGGCAATGTCATCTGCTAATACAAAGTATAAGCCTAGTTTGTAGCAACTATCCGTAAATCTTGTATTAAACAAATATCAAGCATGTCGATATAGTGCTTTTTCTTACCTTCACAGGATCGACATACTTAATTCTTGCCTAATACAATACTATGTTGGCTAATGAATCAGTCTAGAACAAAACGTAATAATAAAAGAGTAATTTTTATTCTAATCCACAATATTAGTAAGTTAATCCACCCTATTTTATAGGATCGTTGACTTTTAATAAAATTTAAATTTTATTCAGTTTATCCATAAAAAAAAGTATGCATTTTCTCTCCTTCTCACTCTTCTTCTGGGCGTTTTTCATCGTCTTCTTCATTCTGTAATCCTAGCATTTAAATCCAAGCTTAAGCGTTAAGCAGAGTAATTCAACGTAATAACGGTGAGTAGTTTGTTTAATTTTTTTAATTATTTTTTGAAGTTGGTTAATTGTGTACAAAATTGTATTTTTTTTAATATCACCATTATCACATATAATTGTAGTTAGCTATTTTCTGAAATATTGAAAAATTAATAGAAACATGCCTGAGAAGAGAAGCCGTCTACATCTTGATGAGGGAGACGGTTTGATGTTGAGTGGTCAGTTTCGTTGCTTGCTATGTATAGTTTATGGCTGTACTTTAGTTGAAGGTCGAAGGCGAAGGCACGACTGCTGTACGTTATCGAGGCTATGGATTTTTTATTCAGGCTCAGAGACGAGTTTTGACTGTTATGGAGGCAGAAGAATATTTTGGTTGTCGGTGAGGGTAGCATGGAATGGAAAGCAGAGAAAAGTTTGGTTGATAAAATAGTCTATCCGAGGGAGTTAAAGAGAAGAGTATTTATTATATGCTTGGGATTGTTAGTAGTGGATGAGAGATGTGCGTATCATATAAGTAGCTTGTATATTTGTAGACTCCCAATCAATGACATT
Organism: Allium sativum; assembly: GCA_030737875.1. Lineage (NCBI taxonomy): Eukaryota > Viridiplantae > Streptophyta > Magnoliopsida > Asparagales > Amaryllidaceae > Allium > Allium sativum. Next base: position 488,338,194 of record CM060918.1, on the reverse strand, counting down.
TATTAGATCAATAAATTTACCTTCAAATACCATTGGCAGACCAAGATATGCCAAGATGTAATGTTAACTATATAATAGGATGAAATCTTTAAGTTAATCTACTCATGGATTAACTTACAAAATAGTTATGGATTAACTTATTAAAGTAAAATGGTGGATCAACTTATTAAAACCGTGGATTAAAATAAAAATTACCTAATAAGAAATAGTAAAAATCACATAACAACAAACATAGTCATATGTATATATATATATATATATATATATTGATATACATAGTGACATACATAAGCGATTGTAAGGAAAAAAAAAAAAACACACACACACACACACAATATACATACAACACCATATCCAAAAATATGTACATATAGCAGAGTAACCAACTAACAACTAGGTCGCTAGTTCAAAATATGCATAAACGTCAAAAGCTGATAAGTAGTCCATAGTAAAAGCTGGATTAGATGTTATCTACAATAGAAGCTATCCCGAACAGGCTCCATTTGACCCCGAGTATATAAAATACATGCTTCAGTCTAGTTTAAACAGGGTGAGTAGATCATATAACTTATGAATATAACATCATAACGGATAACTCTTCTCGAGTAGAGAAAGAGTAGGTTCAATTTGATACAACATACGATTCATAAGAGTACAACTAAACATCATGTAGGGTCACATGAATGATGTCATTAACATCATATAAAGGGGTTAAGTATGATGGGCTAAGCATGTACTGTACATTTCAACCCCCAACTTAAGGGAACAATGTGATAACCAAAACATCAAAGTGCAGCACAAATATGAGTGTTCCAAAACATCATAATGAAATCACCATACGTATAGAAGTATTATTGTAACACTAAGGCTACATACATTAATCAACTTAAACAGTACAGTAAATAGAGGTAGAATCACTATCAATAAAAGTGGATCCAAACAATAAATAACATCGTAGGTGGATCCGAACAACAAATAGATCAAAATGCATCCAAACAAAAAAAATGCAAGTTAACCAAATATAATAGCTCCCCCTAAGCTTTGCCATGTACTATATTCATATTCAGGCGCTCATCACTACGATTCCCCCGACCGAGTGTAACTTGACCTCATCAGCCAAGTGAATATGCATGTATAAAACTCCTCTCGAGCCAACCCCATCGGCGCAAATCCTGAAAACAACAAACAACAGTTATATGCCATAATCTTCCAAATAGTAACTCAAAAAGTGATAATAACACGTCTCATTTCGCACGGTTCACTAATTGATTTGCTACTAGTTAGCCTAGATCACACTTTAAATAAAAATAACTTTAATCAACGAGTCTGAAATCAACCGATATAATTAATCTACGTGTCTCATTCCATATGATTTATTATATCATTTAAATCATGTTCTTTCTTTCTCAATAAGTGCAAAATCATGTGGTTTCTTATATTGAGGATACTTGGTTGAGAAGACAAGTTAAAATGATTTTGAAATCATTTGGAATTGTTTCTTTAATAATCTATATACTGGAAGATATTGTTTATTATACAGCTTTGAGATAATTTTATTTTTCTTAACCGAAACTTAGAAAACATTTGTCTCAAAGTGATATATATATATATAAATAAAATTCCTTATAAAATTCATTTTATAAAACGCGCACTAGATCATAAATCCCATGAAATTGTTCATAAATTCAATTAAAAAAAAATCATCAGAACTCACCAATTTATAGTGCAAATTAGTGATAATGTTGGACAATCTATTGTAAAATCAATTCTTAGGAAAACAATATCATAATTAGTTTTGGAAATCACTGAAAAAAACCATCTAGAAAACACTTGGAAAATAGATCAAAAAGCATCAAAAATAAAGAAATGAAAGACACGTTCAAATGCCAATAGAGGTCGACCTTTATTTATCCAAGGTTGACTTTAATGCACCTTCAGTTGACAATCAGGTCAACCTTAAGGAGTTTGAGGTTGACCTGTTTAACACAAATTCCACCTAGGTTCAAATCAGCTCTGATTCAAAGTTTGGTAATATATTTTTGTATGATACAAAGATCAGAATGACCTAAAAATTGACATACATATATACCAACAAAATACTATCATTCAGAGAAGATTTGCCATGATTTTAGCAAAAAAAGAACATATACAATGTCCAATGTTGGATAGAGAGATGATTTTTCACGGTAAACATAAAACTTTGTTTTATGTTTACAGCTTTACAAAAAAATGCTGAAATAACCATAAAAAGTTAGAAAAACACTGAATAAACTTTGAAGCGTGAGTTAAACTCACCAATTTTGTCTTAAACAGAGATTTTACAGCGATTTAAAGAAGAAAAGCTAGAGATTTTTGCCTAGTAGAAGCTTTAGATACCTGCAGTTTCAATTACAAGCACATGCAGGAAGTTTGAACATGATATTAAATTTCACAATTCCAAGATGCAAATGAAATAAATTTATGGTTTTGATGTTGATTACCTATTGGATTAGAGTTTAACAAGTTTTTTCGGCTTTAAATTGGAATTTGGAGATTAGATTTTGAAGTTTTGAGGGGAGGTTGAGAATTTCTTCTTACGGTAAGAATGAAAGAAGGAAATAAAAAGTTGTTTCCTCTTTCTAGAAATAAGTACGTACTAAATAACTTAGGGTCCATTTAATTTTGAATGGGAAGGGGTATTTGAAAGGGTTATTTTGAAGGGGTATTTGATGGGGAATTGTTGCAAATGGGAAATGTGTTTTTTTTTACGAAAGGGGCATATTGGAAGGGGCAGAGTTATTATTTTTTTATTGTTTTTGTAAATATTATTTTTAATTGTTTGTGTGTGCTTATTGTTGAATAGAATAGTAGACTGTGGAATACAAATTGAAGAATCCAAATTGCAGAATTAAAATTACATAATTGCGGAATACAAATTGCAGAATTTAAAATGCAAATATAAAATACAGAATACAATGAAACTTTTTAATGCATCCTGCGGCAACTAGTTCGTTTCGTATATTGTCTCGTACAACCACCATGGTGGATGTTCTTCTTGTTCTTTGAACGGGTTCTCGATCTCTGTTTCTGCGTTTGATATACTGTAATATTCTTCGAGATGTTCTTCTGGCATAAATCAGGGTCGTCATCATAAGACATAAAATCTGGATCGCCAGCGTTGTATTTTCTGATGTACTTGTGAATAGCCATTGTAGCAGTAACAATTCGTACTTGAACATTGTATGGATATGTCTGCATGCTTACGTAAGATGAAAAAAAATTCTTCCAAATACCAAAGTTCTTTCAATTGTCATACGCAAACTAGAGTGATATTAGTTGAAAATTTCATTTTCTGACTTCGGTTCATTCAGTGTGCCATTAAAGTCTGGAATATGATATCTCACAGATTGGTAAGGAGTTATATATCCTTCCAACAGTGGATATCCTGAATCCACTAAATAATACTATCCGGTAGGAGGATGAAGGAAATTAAGATCCGGATTATTTATAGCTTCCCGAAATTCTTTGGCGTCGTGTGCAGTTCCTTCCCATCCTGCTCTTACAAATATAAAAGTTAAATCAAACGCACAAACAACTATAATATTTTGTGTAGCAGATCCTATCCTCCCTATAAAACGTTGCATGTCTTCTTGACCCGCATGAGCCATTACATGTGTCCCATCAATAGCCCCAATACAGTTTTTAAAGAAAGGAAAATATCAGGGTGAAGAACGAATTTGTTCTGGAATTCGGTTAAATTGACATGTCTCATTACAGGCTATCCTCTCCGCTGTTTTGAGAGTCCAATAATGGGGGTAGGGTTTCCGCCGCCGGCCTCTTTCCTCCATCTGATCTTCTTCTCGTCTTCTCGTTTCTTTCATTCCACCTCTTCGATTCGTCCTCCATCTTCTCCTATCACCTATTTTGTAGCCGCTCTTTCCTCAACACAGTTATGCTTTCCCGTTCAGATCTGTTTATAGCGGCTTCTGTGCTGTTCTTCTCAGATCTGATTTTTTTCTTGGGTTAGGGCTTTCGAGCTCTTGTGATGCCTCTTTAGGCTTTGGTCGGGGTTGTTTCGTCTTCTCCTTTGTTGGTTTTGCTTTGCTTTGGTTGTGGGTTTTGTGCATCGAGCTGCAGGTTCCACTCTTTCTCAACCTCTCTTCCATCTTCCTGCTTATATTGGGCCCAAATCGAAGGTCTTTATCTTATCGGCTTGCTACAGATTTCGCTGCTAATCTCTGGTATTCTCCTGGAGTGCCGATGTCTTTTACCATGATCTACATCGTGTCACGTCTTTCTATGTCTGGTAAGCTGTCTATCCTTCTCTAAGTAGTGGGTTCATCACCTTTCGGTGAACTATTGCTTGTGCCTCGGCTTCATCGGCCATAGGGATGACTGTGCTGGTATTTCGTGGTGTTGAGGCATTCTTTGTTCTTCGGCTTGTCCTATACTTTGTGCGATCTGTCCCGAGACTTTGGAGGTTCGGATTTTCGATGCTCTTTGGGTTTCCTTCTTTGAAGGTTGGTTGCTGATTTGTATATGTTTGCTTGGGAGCCTGTCCTTGTTTGTACTGCATTGCCCTGCTGCTTGATTCTAGGTCTTGTTTCTCTTGTAATTCTTGGAGTGCTTTGCTTTTCTGTGGCATGTTGGTTGATGGAGGTGCTCTTGATTGGTGATAGGAAGGCTTTTGTGTAATGTTTGTTTGGTTTTCTTATTGTTCTGTTTTTTGTTTTGTGATGTAGCTGTTTTGTGGAGCTTGTGGCTCCAGTTGTGTTTTCTTCTTTTGTTTTCGTTCTGTATTAGGCTTGTAATAGCTTGTGTTTTAATGAAAATCCTTTTGTTGAAAAAAAAGGGTATCGACCGGTCTAATAATATCCACTGCCAATAAAAGAACTGAATCCAAAACTTTATGAAAAATGATACAAATCGCACCATTTGATTGTTGAAACCGCTCAGCAACCTGCCTTGTAGGAAGGGCCAATGCAGTAGTATATAGGAATACATCCACCATTTCTTTAACCAATATGTGCATTGAAGCTTCCAATCCATAATTTCCTAACCGTTCACACAAGGATCTGAAACATAATCGCTTCATTCGAAATTGTGTTGACACCAGCCTACGTGTCCTGATAGTATTTCATGAATCCAAGCAAGACCGGAACTTACAAAATCATGTATTTTGCTCGTTTCTCATGTTTGATTAGCGATAATTTCTTGAATATCGAGCATATCTTCCAAATCAGAATCATCACTGTATGCCATTATATTTGATGTAGAATACTACAGAAATGAAGAAGTGGAGAGATATGAGAAATGAGGATGGTGAAGTAGTGCAGGAATGGGTAGAGATATATAGGGAGAGGGGAATGTAAAGGGGTTAAAAAATATCTTTCGCATCGGATGCGTCTGACGCGAAAGCTAACATTCCAACCATTCGTCTCAATGGGGAATTCTGGTGGGCCCTACATAAGACGCTTCTAACGCCGACACCAAAGTAACTTGGCCCTTTCAGTATTAAAACGCTACCTTAAGGGTCCGTTTGATTTTGAATGGGAAGGGGCATTCAGAAGGGTTATTTTGAAGGGGAATTATTGCGAACGGGAATGCATTTTTTTATGAAAGGGACAAATTGAAAGGTGCAAAGTTATTAATTTTATTGTTATTGCATTTATTATTTTATTATTTGTGTTATTTTTTGTGTTTGTGTGTGTTTATTATCGAAGAGAATAGTAGAATGCAGAATACAAATTGCATAATTGAAATTGCTGAACTGAAATTGCGGAATTTGAAGTGCAGAATTGAAAGTACAACACATTACGACACCATTACAAAAGAAAACATCACTACAACACAATAAAAAAAACACTAGTACAACAGAATTCAAACATGCAAACACAATCGCATATGTCGAGCCCTCGGCTTCATAACATAATGCATAACGCAACGCCTAAGCTGTGCGGGCTTGTCAAGCAGAGAATAAATAGGGTTGTGGCCCTTTCTGTCATTCTCTGACAGAACAGCCGCCACCTCCCACTCATGTATCTCATCATCGTCATGGCATACTGACATACACAGAGCAATAAGCTAATCTCGGTCCATGGGTGGAGGAGATGAACGAGAAGGGCCAGCACCGGACCAGACTGGCATACGAGCCTGACGACTCGATATCTTCGTAGTATCACCACGAATATAATCGCCATAGATCTGAGCCTCATGCAGATGAACTGTGGAGCAGCCGGAACTTTGTACTGACATTTGTCAGTACGAATGTAGCCTCCAAACATTGAGTCCAGCTCTCTGAATCGCGCCAGGGAACCACTCTTGTATTTGCGCGACAGTGTTGGCACCGTCGCCCACCAATCGTCCGATCCTGCGACAGTATCCATCTGCTCGTTCCACGTCCCTCTACCAATCTGTAGCAGTCTGTTCCACGGAGTCCAGTCTCTTTTCATATTATCGAACTTGTTCTTCATCTGACAAGCATTGTAGTCCAATCTGGTGCGCTCGTTGAACGCCGATGCGATCTGTGGTACCATTCCCCAACGTTACGTGAATGGGAATTAAGATGTTCCATACACACATTGATGAAAGCATTAGTCATGTCGTTGTTCCATTCGGCAATGGAACAGTAGAAGAGGACTGACTTTCTGTCATTCTTAAGAAAAGAATTCCAAAAATTATGAAAAATATATATATGAGAGATAAGAAGCTAAAAAACACAAATATAAAAGCAGAAACCTGAAAAAATCGATGAGTTGATGGAGATTGAAGCTTGAATTTTCGAATTTGTTGAGGGATTTGGTGATGAAAAAGGTTGGAAATGAAGTGGAATATATAGCTGAAGCAAAGAGAATCGACAGTTCCAGAATTTTCATCGCGTTCGACATGCGTCTGATGCGTCCGACATTAAAGCTATCTTTCCAACCATTCGTCTCGAAGGGGCAAATGTGTGGGTTCCACTGTCGACGCGTCGGACGCGTCAGATGCAGATGCCAACTTTAAATGCCCAGTTGGAAAATCAAATAGTACCTAAGTTTCCAAAGCCTTCTCTCCCCGGTCACTTGATTTGGGCTTAATTACTAGTTCGTTAAGGCTAACAGTAATTAATTTAGGCTAATTAATTACGTTAGTTAACACCTAGTTTGCAATTTGTTACTTCGTTTAAGCCATTTTAGTTCATTTCTTTATCAAATCTTTACAACTTAACATTGTTTCAAGTTTCAAAATTTGTACCAACTTATTTAAAACTCTTTTCAGAATAGTTTAACACTAGTTTTTAATATGTTGACACAAAAATTTACACTTTGGAACAAAATGTCCATTTTGCACTTTTTATGTACAAAACTGATTTTAAATTGTACAAAACATAGTACTTTTGACACGAATTAATATACGACTATATTAAAACTATTTTGACATACAAATTTTGAATTTTCATTAATATACACATTTTTATGTTTTATTTGCTACTCAATTATATTCAAAAACACAATTTGCCCCAAAATTCATTGTACAGCTCTAATTGCAATTTACTACAATAAATAACATAAAAATCATATAAACATTTATTTTATCCCAGTTTTCACATTATAAAGTTTTTCCAACTATATTTTCCATTTTAATTTTTATTTATCAAACCAAAATTTAGTTTGAAACTCAACTCATCCTTGATATTATAATTAGCTCAAAGTTTAACTTCAAAAGTCATATACTACTTCTTTTATCCCCAAAACACATTATTTTTTGGTAGGAAAGCTAAGCCGGTTTTTATAGTGGCTGCAACCACTTTTCATTATAATAAATAATAAATACATGTAAGTATAGGAGTTAAAAATTTATCTAACTAGTAAAAACCTGGTTTGAAGTGTCAGGACAAAAAAAAATAGAAGTACATGAGTAAAGCAGAGTGCTTCAGCTACAAGAGTGAATCTAGCTAGTCAACTACAAAAGAGGAACAGTTAGAGCTATCTCTACCTAAAATATTGATGTACTCAGTAAAGAGCACAACAAGGTTAGGCACATTACACTGTTTAGGACTACGTAACTCACGATCTCTAGCCTAAATATGATCATATAACAGCGACATGCTCAACTCACCAACTCCCCCACTTCGATGACCTCAAGTCATCACCAATTACCCGATAAGTCAATTTCTGCTCACCACTATCAATATCACTGACATATTTGTAGTAGAAGGCTTCAAAAGGGGAATATATCATACTAGAAGACTCATTACCCCAAGTATGATCTCTCGGGTATCGTAAAATACCATCACATACAGAATTCTCATCAGCAGAAGAATCGACATCAACAAATTGAGCCAACGAGACAACATGAGAGTAATTCGACTCAACTTCACAGTAGGAGGTAGAGGAAGTGGAACACGCTCCATAAGAGAAATGGGAGCCGGAACATCAATCGAGGGAACCCAAATACAAAACTCCTAGAGATGACCAAAAGAGCTACATATAGAGAAGATATTCAGCGTCCAACCATATCTAAGCCTAACCTCGGCTACTTAGTCTGAATCTGGACGAACTTTGATAGTTTCATGAAGACGCTTATCTGGGGAAATTTCAATTAGAACCTTAGTGTAAAACAACTTCTTCCTTGCTACTGTGCTTGCATCAAAACACTTGAGCTTTCCAAATTAGTTTGATAGCCAATTCAAACCAACAAGGGATTGGAGCACAGAAGAAATACGAGAAAAATAGGTCCAGATTGGCACGGATAATACCTGCTCCTTAACTCTGTCAACTCTGGGATTCCATGGAGTAATAATAAAAGGTTTTCCTCTTATAATTGTTGGTTCAAGGTTAAGTATTTGAAATCTTTCTTCCGCGATAGAGAACATAAAAAAACATGGATCTGTCTAGGCGTACATTAAGGCTACCCTTGATTTTCCACTTCTTTCCACATAGTTCCTCAACAACCGAATAAGGTATTGGTGGTCCTAAGAACAAAACCACCAGAGAGTTAGATCAAAACTCAACACCAGCGTCAATCATTTCAACCGAGAGATCATCAATACCATCTATCTCAACATACTCAAAGTCCCATGGCTCGTAATTTCCTTTATTTCTTGGACAATTATAAAAATGAGAGCTCCATTTGGGAGCAGACTTAGTGTTTTCAACAAGATTGTCATCCAAACACAATGATTCAACAAATCTACACTTACCAGCATAATTGATTGAGGAAGACAAAAAAGAAATGCAATTCTTTTGAATTATGTTCTTCTTTTTCGTTAAAGCTTTATTCTTAATTACTCTCTTGAGTTCGTCGGGCTTTACAAACCCCAACACAGTTTTGCTGAGTATGTCTGTTTTACCTTGGGAAAGAGTTGTTTGTCAACCTTCTACGTCATAGAGAGAGCAATATTGTTTCAAGAAAACAGAGAAATCTGGACTTGGACAAACGAAAAGGTACAGTAAGTATTACTGAATCTTTATAACGATTTATGGCAAAAACTTTAGAAGCAGATTTCTACAAATTATTTGCATTGGTTTTCTGTGACATGAATAAACATTGTGTTTGCAAAATCTTTGGAAACAGTTTAAAATATAAATTGGCACAGTTTTTTACAAAACATTAACAAACTATTTTTCAACTTGTATAATTGACTTAGTTTGTTTTGCAAATACTTATCTACAACATATTTGCAACAATTTATGTTGCATATTCATAGATTTTCTCTAACAACAGTAAGAATAAAGGAAAACCGACTAACCGCTTCATATGTGTTGATATGCTTAAAGTGGTGTGAAAAATTGCCTCATCAATCCTGTATCACCATAAGTTTTCAAGATAGCTAATAAATTGTAGAAATGAAAATTATTCAACTAACAACTATGAGAATATAAATTCTTTATTTAACATTTTAATATTACTGATGTTATGCCTTAAATCAATGGATGAAAATGAAATCAATATTAGATTTATGAACTGTCAAATAATATCAGTTTCAAATAATATACACATTCACTATTTGTGAGTCTGAACCAATTAAAAGGATTATCAGGAAACTCATGTCAGTCCAAATTCTTTTTATATTTACAACCATTTTTATTCGGTTTTTGCAACTATTAGAAGTTGCTAAGTTATAATAACAAGCTTTAGGTGCCCCTTTAATTCATACCTATGTTTTAAGCATTTTGCTGATAAGATGATAAGACAAAAACAATTTTTAATAAATGATTAATTAGATTATAATTTAATCGATAACTGCTGCATTATCTTTTTTTGGGAAAGACTGCGTTTAAAGCTAATCAGTATGGGTGGTTACACAACATCAAAGCTGAAATAAATCAATACAAGTTTGTTGACACCATTTTAACGTGTGTCTCCATGACACCACTAACGATGCTAGTGGTGTGTGACTGAGATTGTCTTCTGAATTCCTCCTGTTAAATCTTAGCCACACACCACTAACACCGTTAGTGGTCTCATGGTGACACACGTTAAATAGTGTCAACAAACTAGCTCTCTAAATAAATCCATCAAAAACTTATAACAAAATTACGGGTTGAGTTCAAAGCCACAATAGATGCTTACAGGTTAAACATACCAACTGGTGATTCAATAAGACAATAATATTCTTTACACTATTATAAAATGAAATTATGAAACTAATATTTGTATAGAAATATACCATTCCTTCAGTCCAAACCATTACCAGGCAGCCACCAAGCCTAGAAACAAACACACAAAAACAATTAAGATATCTGATTATACATACATAATACATAATACGATAGGAAACATATGGTAGGATGTAACTTTGCTACAATACCCGAACTACTTTTGGGTATTTTACCCGATCAAAATAGAAAAATATGGATTACTACCTTCTAATTTTAAGGCTCAATTCAAGCAATTCATGTTGGTCCCTGCATTTTTATCTTACATTCGGGTATTTTGCTCTATTTTTATTTGGGTAAAATAACATTTTTGGTAGGATGACATGATATCCTATCCTTGGATTCCTATGCAGTATGATTAATTCAGGTTATACACATGTCAAATTCATAGTGTGGAATTTAAGACTAAAAACGGGCAAAGTAATCAAAAACAGATTACTTAAACAACTGTAAACGTGAAAACATTGATGCGTTGAAATAACCAGCAATACAAAAACACTTGACCATCACATTATATGTCAGCTTGTCAATGACACCGAACGTGGCTGTGTCATAAATATTATTTTTAGTGTAGTCATGATAAGGAAAGTCTACAGTTTTATGGACTTATCCATTTGTTATATTTGGTCACCATTTTTATCTTTTGAAATCGAAAACTGACGTCTGTCATAAATACATACAGCGATGGATAAATCATTAAAACAATATAAATAAGGTTTAAATCAATATGCTAGATAAGTGAGCTGCACCATAGAACTCATTCAGTTACTAACAGTGTTTTCCTACTTGTCACTGTGTAATTCTTTTTTATTATTTCATCTTTTGTATTATTTTGAAAATAACAAATAAAATATTTTAAAAAATCAAAGCTGTTCCAACATCAAAAGCGTAAACTTTACAAATTCATTCTAAAATACATGTGTTTTTTATGCCTTTACTGTTTAATTATATCATGCAATCTATTAATGTTAGTGAATAATGCTACTAAATTTATAAATATCGCAGACAAACTCAAATGCCACTACTGTTTCGGCTATAGGCAAATAATCACCTTGTTCTGCCCCAAGTTACATGGGAGGCAAATTAGCATTTGCCTTTATAAATGACGTTCCAAATAATAATTGAAGGCAAAACGGACAATTAAACCGCCTCTAATGCTTAACGTGCCTGTGATAACCCGAAACTTCTGTGTCATGGAAGCATGGATAATCATTGGATTATAACACATTTATCATAACAGCAGATTACAGATAATAGCATAACACATGAAATCATAGGATAATACCATCATCATAGCAGCGGAATCATAAATGTCATCAACATCAGAGTTGCATAGACATAGGATACTACTTAGTACATAATAAGTTCCAACAAATAAAAAATAAGTCTAGAACATCCTCAAATAAGCATAGAGAAAGTAATGTCTAAATGTCCCAAAATAGAGATAAAAGATAAAGATAGTTTTCGTCTTCGGCCAAAAGAGCACATCATGCTGCGGTGCATATCCAAAATAAGCATGTTACCTGTTTACCTGGTTGCCTGTGTAAAAATAAGGGCACCCGAGTTTGTAAGTGAAAACAACTATGAGTCAGTCATGTGACTGGTATGAGAAATCTTACTTAACTAATTATCTAATAATAAGGCTAATCAAAGGACCACGCTGCTAATGTGGAACGGGTTTACTCCATTGGATTGCCAGTGCATAAAATAAGTAAATCTTTTAAAACAACGTAATGCCTTTTATAAAAATGAAACCATTATAAGACTCAAGTCCTATCACAAAATGCAACGCAAACCGGAGGATAGAGTTTTACCTTATAATGATCAAACATGATTGGTACGTATAAAACAATAATGATTTCATATTATTACTACTGTCTAATCAGTTTAAAACACTTTCAAAATTAATGTATCAATCCTTGACGGCATAGCTACCATATACTATGTCGCCATATATAGGTTTGTAATCAAATCCATAATTTCTTATTGGAATTTGGATTTCCATCATGAGTCAAGGCTAGGGATGCTCTCCTTACCGGTTCGGGTCACCTCTAGCAAGATGACCCAGGGTTCGAACGCTGGCGAACCCCTGGATCCTCCAAGGCCGATCCACACATACTTTAGTGAATTAGTTATTCCTGAACACACGTTTCCCAGTCCTATCGGACCTATCACTTGGCCAGTAGCGACCAATATACCGAGGGCCCTCACATTCCATCATCCACATAAGTAAAAATGTCTGGGCTCCATACCATGACACCACTTCTAGCTAGAAAGAAATGCATGCACTCCTTGGGTCCCTTATCCCGTTTTTGACTCCTACCGGGGTGTGAGGCTCGCGAAGTAACGCTATACACAAAGGTATGCCTAAATAAGCTGTGCTTTAATCATCAACCACAAGGCTTTGCTTTTCAACAAAAGCCTTGATCACGTGCATCTTAGCATGCCACATTGACAATCCATGTCACGTAACTGATGTCTATCAATATATAACCTCTGAGCTCGTACGTATCAGAGAAGGGTGTTAAGCAAGAGAATAAATTCTCCACCACCAAATAAATATTTATTTAATAGAATCAATTAACACAGAACGAAATCCAATGTTAGACACACATTCATATACAAGTCTATTTTGGGTCTGAACGAAACCGGAAACACCTTATTCCTCGTCCCGTAGGTCTAATACGGAAGAGAGGTTCTCACATATCTGGACAATCAACAAGTACGTTCGGACATCTACCATTTTAACCCTTTCCTTGGAGCAAACCAATCCAGGGCATTAGTAGTCGTCCTTTCGATGTGAAAACCACCGGTCTTCAACCACAATCTTCAATGTCTTTGGTTTTAAATCGTCATATAATTATTTGAAATGAGATTGAACTCAGTCTTTTCAAATAATTCTGAAATATATATAATTAAAATCATTTCATATCATTAATATTATTTTATAACGATTTATCGCTATTTTTATTTATATAAAAATAGCCCAATTAATTCGAACGACGTTTCAGGTCGTTACGCGGCCCTGACGCTGTTTTTATCCAAATTTGAATTGCACATTTCTCAAAATGTAACAGTTGAATCTTAACAAATTCAATATCGATGAAAAGATCTTTCCAAAGCGAACCTAACGGTTCCAGGTTTGGGAAAATCCGACGGTCGGATTTTTCGGTATAATCGTTTAAAGTTACGATTCTGAAACGCGAACTACCGCACGCGGTTCGTTTAATTTTAATTTGTATATATATATATATATATATATATATATTTCGTTCGACGATTTAACTAACATGTTAAAACTATTGTTTTAATCAATAAGATCATATCATAACATATGATTCTTTTATTCTAATTTAACGTGACAAAAATGTCATCATTTTTTTTATGGCAAAACATGTTTTACATAAATTTCTATTTATCCCAACTTAACATATTGAAAATGTTATTTTCAATTACAAAACATGTTTTACATAATTTCTATTTATTCTAATCTGACATATTGAAAATGTTATTTCAATGACAAAACATGTTAATAATATATTTCTTTTTATTCTAATCAAACAAGTTAAATGTAACATTTTTAATTACAAATTCTATTTTAACATGTCAATCTTTTTATCTAAATAAACATGTTAAAAGAAACATTTTTAATAACAACATCTATTTTAACATATTACTCTTTTTATTTATTGAATCAAAACATACACTAAAAATGTTATTTCTAATGATAAACAATTTCTAATGAACAAATCATTTTTAATGAAACTAATCATACACTAAAATGTCCTTTTTAATATCTAAACAATTTCTAATGAGCATGTCATTTTTAATGATGAATCAAAACATACATTAAAAATGTCATTTTTAATGTTTAAACAATTTCTAATGAACAAATCATTTTTAATGACGAATCATTTTTAATGAAACTAATCATACACTAAAAGTGTCCTTTTTAATATCTAAAAAATTTCTAATGAACATGTCATTTTTAATGATGAATCAAAACATACATTAAAAATGTCAATTTTAATGTTTAACTATTTTTCTCTAAAACATGATAAATTTGTGATTCATATATATATATATATATATATATATATATATATATATACCATAAAAAGTAATTTTTTATTGTACAAACAATTATTTTCAACATGACAATTTCTATGATCCACATATACAAAAAAAAAAGAAAATTTTTATTGTATAAACAATTATGACAAATTCTATGATTCATATATACATTAAAAAGATAATTTTATTGTATAAATATTTTTGACAAATTCTATGTTCACATAAAAGATAATTTTTATTATATAAATATTTTTGACAAATTCTATGTTCACATATACAATAAAAAGATAATTTTTATTATATAAATATTTTTGAGAAATTCTATGTTCACATATATAATAAAAAAATATTTTTTATTATATAAATATTTTTGACAAATTCTATGTTCACATATACAATAAAAATATAATTTTTATTGTATAAATATTTTTGACAAATTCTATGTTCACATAAAAGATAATTTTTATTGTATAAATATTTTTGACAAATTATATGTTCACATATACAATAAAAAGATAATTTTTATTGTATAAATATTTTTGACAAATTCTATGTTCACATATACAATAAAAGATAATTTTATTATTGTATAAATATTTTTGACAAATTTTTCTATCCAATTCAATCCAACGGATCATCACAATCAAAATCAATCAATCCAAATCTCGTACAACACACTTATAAATTTTAACAGCGTATATATAAAAATTTCACATCGCAATCACAATTAATTTTAATTTTAAATTAGAGATCTCATAGTGATTTTGAATTCTTCAAAAATTGTCGATCACTCTAAAATTTCCCTGGTTCGCGTCTAAAATGTAGTAGATACTACCACAATCCCAACGGTTCCTGTTTTTAATTTGATTTCGACATCGTATGAACAAGTTATGATTTTTATCGTGTTAATAATATTTTAAATTTAATTAATTAAATAAAAAAACTTCACCGACTTCTTCTATAAACCAAGTCCGATAGTTTTTTCTTTGGGTTCAAACTTAGGGTTTCACTTTTCGCGCAACACGGTGCACCGGAGGATGATCGGACAGTTCCACGCTGATGGGCCTCGAGGCGCGCGCCAGGGGGTCCTATGATGGTCAGTTCGGTCCACCCTAGGAGGTGGGTCGGCGGTTGATACGGTGGCGCTTTGAGGAGGTGGTACGATCAAAATACTCCACTACAGGAGGCGTTGTCCATATGGATGTGAAGAGGATGGAGAGGACTACAATATTGTCTGAAGAGTCGAACGATTTTATTGGGAGGATCGCGTGATTTAAGAGAAGAAGTTTCGAGCTTTTCTAGCCACTAACGAAAAGATGGCGGCGGCTCTGGAATGATATTTAGGGTTTGTTAATCCTATATTTATAATATTATATTATTTAATTCTCTAATTTTCAAAAAAGCCCATTAACTCATACTAACTCCAAATTAAGCCCAGCAAATGTCGCCCCTAGCCAAATACCCCTATTCCGGACCCAAAGGGCTATGTTTCGTAAGCCCTTTGAGCGTTTCAGCCTATTTTTCTTTAAATTAAAATATAAAACATTTAATATTAAATTTGAACCTACAATTTAATTTACCGTGGCCATGTATTGACTCCAAAAATTCTCGAAAAATAAATCTAGCTATGTTTTGACGACACATTCCTAACAAAATTAATTTTGTCGAATTTGGAGACTGTTTGTGTAGTGCTGTTTGCGAACAAATTATGCAGTTTTAAACAACTGTAAAATCCGTTCGGCTTTCCTAAACAACAAGGATTGTTGTAGAGGGTGTCGAACTCTGGGACCAAATTATTTTATTAATAAATCCAATCAAGTTATCCCTAACTTTTGATTGGTGGAAAACAAAGAAAATAGCAGAAATTAAATAAAAGAGAGTTTTAACAATAAGTGAAAGCAATTAGGGGATAATGACATAGATCAGATTCATAATCATCAATAGCCAACAAATAAATATAGATCTAATTCATGTTTCTGTCACAAACATGAATCAACGATAATTAGGTTCTTAGAAACAAATAAGTGAATAACGACAAGCATAGCCTATGCAGGAGCTGGGCTCTTAAACAACCATAGGCTATCAGGACAGATTCAATAATTAATTTCTAAAACCCTAAAATTAGATCTAGATCTGATAAACATTAGATCGAAAATGAATATATCCTGTGAAGGAGCATAGCTCTTAAACGACACAAAATATGAAGGTTCAGATCTAACCCTTAATTTAGATCCAGATCTACATGTATACAGTCCTCATCTTTTGGCTATGTGACTCATATTGAATCATACTATCAGCGTCATCACCCCCTAATCAAAGGGGATTAGCTAGACATAGCTAAAGAAGAAGAAAAATAAAATAAAATAACAGTCATAAAATAAAACTAAAACTAAATAGAACAGGGGAAGAAGAATGATTTTATTCCAAGAAGAGAATTACAGAATAAAACCTAATGTGTTCTACAATGAATGAGATAAAGTGTATTTATAGCTGATATGACAAAGGCTACTTGGCAAATTCCACAATGTGGGACTAAAGAATTAGCCCAAATAACACATAAGCTAGTGTGAACGGGGTTGTAGAGTAAGAGGCCTTGTAAGTGAGCCAGTGTGAACGCGTACATGAGTGAACTGGTCTGCATTTGAGCCAATGTGAACACAATATGAGTCTTTAGTGAGCCAAATCTACCCAACTGAACTCTATTTGCAACCGTTCTTCAAGCTTTAAACTCTTCAAGCTTTAGTAATTTTAACTTCACTCTTTTTCAGCAAATTCTTCATGCTTTATTCATCAAATGCTCTAAACCATGATTCTTGTCAACAATCTGAAAACACAGCTATAAATACACAATATCAATTATTTAAAAGATAAAATAAGATAAATATGCGGATAAAATATACACATTTACGTGTATATCAAGTGCCCCGCCTCTGTACCCACTATCGTCTAGTTCATTTCAGAGAAATGTCATAGACCATAACGGAGAATGAGGTTTGTGAAGAGCGATCGATTGTACAATTGCTCCATATGAGGAATGCACATCGAATTCCGATACCAATTAAAATTTTGGCATAACCACTCGGAACATAGGGCAACTATACAATGGCTATAAATAATCCGGAAAGCAGTATAAAATAGACAACAACAATAATATATATCACAGCCAGACACAAAATAATCATATCAAAAAGGCGGAATATATATGAATAAACTAAGAATGTGTACAACAAGCTAGTGGTCAACAAAGATCCACTAGTCCCAAAAGAATAGATACATAAACCATGATCTAAACAAAGGAATATGTACACAACAATAGATAATGTCATAGGTACAAAAGTACACAAAGCTGCAGAGACAGAGTAGCAAGCTGAAGGCAGAAGATCAATCCTACGATGAGACCCAGAGGAGTACCTAAAATGACTCGGCAGTCTGAATCGAGTATTATTTATAAGAATGAACAATAAACGAGTCAGTCTAGCTGTACTTATCAAATAGACTGAGATAATAAGGGATATAACAAAGGATGACATGATTCTAATAATAATATCTAATCATAAATAAATATGAAACATGACATGTCAACACAATCAGGAAATGAAAATGGAATGCCACCACACAAATATCTTTAGATATTCTCCTAGCTAATGCAGAATGCAACATTCGAATAATAGCACACAACAGGAAATGACAGAGGAAATAAATCGTATGACAAGAAAAGAGCATATAACAGTAAGAATTGACAAGTAAATGCCAAACATAAATCAAATTTACGCGCATCGCATCAAAATAAACATAAATCAAATTGACGCGTATCGCATCAAAGTAAACATAAATCAAATTGACGTGCATCGCATCAAAGTAATCATAAATCAAATTGACGCGCATCGAATCAAAGTAATCAAAAATCAAAAATCGTTTAGAAATCCAGAAAACATCATGAAAAGAGGCCTGTTCATAGAAGATGAGATACGACCTCCAGATAGCTAACCCATTTTTTTGAGCCGAAGCTCCCCACGGAGCCGGGTCGTGACATCGGTAGGTTGAAAACGCATAAACCATAGAAAATCATAGAAAGTTGGGCCGAATTACCATAGATGAAGGTCCCAAATCGTAAAGTCCCACTCGGGCGATTGTAAACCAAAAAAATATGTCGGGAAGCGGATACCAACGATCAGGGTGAGTATAAATTACCCCGAGATAGTTAATATAAGAAAATAACTAAATGTCCCATAACCACCCGCTGTTCTCGAATATTTACGAACCCGTCGTTGGTTCATACTCAAAACAACGAAAATCACCACATGTGTTCGAACGTACGAGTCCAAGTGTTATTTGCCGAAGTAAACATATAAGGGGTCATAGTCCACAGTTTTACTAAGGTAAATAAACTAAATTTCTCGTCTGATCGAGTAAAGAGGATCCGTACACACTAATAGATTGGAATCCGTAGAAGGATTCATAGTCCATTAATAATATATAAACCCTCTTATAATTCGAAGTGGAAATAAACAATAGTACGATTGCCGAGGCAAATCAATCAAGGGGATTCACGTCATAATAACGTAAATTCAAATCATAAAGCATCAAATATAGATTCGATAAATCGAATCTATATATAGCTCGTTAGTGAATCCAATGACGTTAAGAAACGATTAGAAATCACCCTGGAGCGACAGGGAACAAAGACATAAAATTAGGTGCCATGGATCAAAGTACGATCACAAAGGTGATCGCTAACGCGTAATTCACATTGCAACCACATACAGGAAATAAAGGGATAACCGTTGTAATTTCGATTAACGAAGGTTTTAAACTATATCGGGACAGACTCGAAGGATATCGGGTCGATAACGCACGCTTTAATGGCGCAAATCATATTAACAAGAGTATCGAATAAGTTCGACATACAAAATAGAGCGCACGGGATTTAGAATGATCACTTATTCAATTCACATCTTAAACAATGTAAATAGGCCAAAAAGAATCAACATTGGAAGAATCAATTGAGAATCAAAGTCGATGAATCGAGCGGTTGGAATCTATGAATTCGTAAAGCTGAAGTTCACAAACAAAGTCCGAACGGCCCGAGCTCCGGCCGGGAAAGAGCCTGAATGGACCTAAACAGTTGACCGTGGTCTCCACTGGTCAACAGTTCAAAAACAGATTCAGACGTCTGAATCATTTAGGTCAAACGTCTGAACTGGGACTTTTAGGAACCAGCAAGGATTTAGTTCATTTTGGTGTCATTACGGACGTCTGAATTATTCTGGCCAGATGTATGAGTTACAATTTGGACGTCTGAGCTAAAATTTTCAGACTTCTGAATTTGCTTACTTAACTCCATAATTATTTGAAGTAGGTCAGACGTCTGACTTATAATATTCAGACGTCTGAAATCTGTTTCAGAGCACAATTTGCCTTGAAAACATGTTCAAAACGATATCGACAAATGCCCGAAGGCCTATAATGTTATATACATGTATATAAGGGTTCAAAGACTTGCTGAAACAACTTATAACACCCAAATACACATACACAAACACTCATACAAGAGATTAGCAATGGTTTTGAATATAAATTCCAAAATGGGCCAAACCAATCAAATACGATTCAAGCGACTTATGAAGGCTTAGAACTATGCCGGGGGGAAATGGTGCTTCATAATATCACCAAATCACTCATAGCATATGCATAAGATCGTATGAACAATCCCAATCATAATTTTCAATACAACGAAAAATAACTTATGAAATCGGCTAAGCTACGTTAACCAAACCAATTCACAAGCACATGCGAACATGTATGAACACTAAATTACACTTGTACAAGCCAATGGCTTGTGGCATAGATGTGATTTCATAAAGAACTCACCTTGGTTTCAAAAGATGAAGAACAAGCTCCAATTCGAGCAAAGCTCCTCTCTTTCATCATTTGCTCCTCCGAAATCACCTCATACATTCACATACAAACATATATGAATTAAGGTTGTGGAAAAATCCAAAATTGAGAGGAGTATAAGGTTGAGAGGGAGAGTAGAGAGCTTACCCATGTCATAGAATTGGATTTGCACAAGAATTGAGCTCTAGATTGAAGGTCTTAGCTTAGAGAATTTCTATTTTCCATTCCCCTCCCCATTTCCATTTTCTTTGAAGTGTTAGAGTGAATGGGAGAGAAGGGGGCTGATTTGGTTATAAGGAGTGGGCTAGGTTTAGTTAAACCAAGACCCAACCAAAGTGCCAATTTTCATGAACTCGAAACATATCGATGCTTATAGTCAAAATGGTTGTAAACGACGATCCGGACTCAATGGAAGTGGTCCCGAATCCTAATTTTATCGTTTGTGAAAAACGACATTTTGAGTGACACATAATATATGATGATATATTTAAATCTAAAATCGTCGAATGAGCGGGTTGTTACAGACTTCCCCCCTTAAAAGAATTGTGTCCCCGCAATTCCTTATGATTGAAGTAATATGTAACAACCAAAAATTATACCACGAAGCGGTACAACAAGAACCGTCACAAAATGAAAAAGATCACACCAACGGCTAGGTGAGATCCCAATTTCGTCTCGCAAGATCCTAAAAACTAGAGTTCAATATCGAACTTCCATTACCTGTGAAGGTAGTCATCCCGAATGGGTAAAATAATTCCAGAAAAATTCATAAGCGCTATGAATTCGTATTGATTTGCCTCTCTTATTACAATTCCCAAAGGAATGAGAATTTGTATAATTCATAAGAATCTTACAAATCAAATTCGGAATTTTCAAGAAGCAACAATACTGGGTCCTACAAACGTGGAATATCGGTAGTAGATATTTCTCCTAGGATATGAGATGGGAAATTTACGGTGGTTGATTATTTCATTTCCAAAACTCAATCACGACGATGTAGCGAACACCGATCTTCAGCACTTTAGTCTTACGACAAGATGGCTAACGCCCACAAAGAACGACTCAGAGATTCCAATGAAGTTAGCCAAAGGTAGCAATTCTCGAAGAAATAACCAATTCTTGAAGACCGGAAACATCGAGAAGATGATGGATGAGTAGTGCACAACTTACCACTTCGGAACAACGAGATTTAAGATAATTTTCCGCCAAAAATCTCAAATCGCAAAAACGTCGGCAATTAATCAGAAAAGCAATAGACAATTTCTGTAACAAGATGAGATTAAACCAAAGAGGTCATAATCCCCAAAAATTTGATTGACAAGGGTTAACAAACGTGTGGAGGCAATTGTCAATCCAAATGTTTCAAACAAACAAAGGAGGAATATCAAAAGAGCTCACCCTTTCGATATTCATTTCTAAGAACGACGCAAGGCTAAGTCCATAAGTGAATTGACTATAGCACTTTCGGATGATCGACTAGATCATAGATTCGAAGAAAGGAATTATTGAGTTCGCCACGGATCGCAAGACCCAAATCTCCCTTCCCCACGGGATTCCTATTCTCTTAAGTGATCGTTCACTAGAGAAAATAAGGAGACCCACAGAATCACAAGAATACTAAATTCTCTTTAGCAAATCGAAACAAGGATTAGGAATTAGGCGAAATTTCTTATTGATTGGGAATCACGAAAATAAAAGATTTGAAATCCGGAAATAAGAGACATAAATAAATAACTTTTTGGGTTGTTCCTAGAGTTATTTAATTTACTCAAAGTAAAGATTCAAAATAATTTCTAATTAAAAATCTTGAACCACTCAAATTCTTGGAATTGCTCGAGGGAAATAAATTATCTATAAAAATAACAACAATTACGAAAAAATCGCAAAAATCCGAAATATTATTATTTTGATTAACTTATTAGGAAAATTTTAATTTTAGGAATCATTTCGAATGTCGGTTTGTCACATAATGGTGTTTTAGGAATTCCGAACTACAACATGGCATCCCATATCTCATTCGAGATCTTTAACGCACCCGATGGACAAGTTAACACAAGAAAGTCCTCACAATTTCTAATGTTCACGCGAATCTCGAGAAAATATAAAAATTCAATAAATCATTCGGGATGGCATAAAGGAAATAAAATTCCTTTATCAACTTACGAATAAAATACAAATGATATCTTTTGATAACAAAAAACATGATCGACGTATATCAAAAGAACATAAATAATGAATAAGGTAAATGACATTAAGGAATTAATGACACGTACCCTGACTCAAGAAGAGGGATCACAAGAAGCGGGATGCTTTCCATCGTTCTTGATCTTGGAACGCAACGATACATTTGTTGAGTTAATTTAGCATAAATGCTTGGTGACTCACACCGGCACAACGAGGCAACAAATGAGTTGTTTTAGCCCGAAGGCTTGGTGATCCCACACCGAACTAGAACTATAAAGCTGACAACAAGGGAGTAGATTTAGTCACAAAGACATGGTATCTCCATACCAACTGACAAGTGATCAGTAGACCAGGCCAGGTACATAATGACGTACGAAACAATCTTAATTATAAATAAAGAAATATCAGGATCAAAGGCGCTTACAACGTGCGTAATGACGCATGGGCAAGATATCCAATGATCAATCAACTTCAAGGATCATAAATGATCAACAAGATAAGTGTGATACAAATAGGCCAATTGAGACATAATCACCCCTCCCGTAGGAGGTACACTGGGTGAACATGCACTTGCACGGCTACGACCGACTATTTCGCTTCTTTAAGGAAAAAGAAGGAGGAAAACATTAGTCTCAATTTGAATTCAAACAATGTGAATTCAATCAAAATGGAATCATGTAGGAAGATAAGCTATGGCGGGTCTTAAGACTCTAACTAAAACCCTAAAGCATGATTCCTGAGAGAGGCTTAAGACAATACCATCTCATACTATCTTACACTGTTCCGGAAAGTGGCTCTGATACCAAACTGTAGCGCCCCGTCTCTATACCCACTATCGTTCAGTTCATTTCAGAGAAATGTCATAGACCATAACAGAGAATAAGGTTTGTGAAGAGCGACCGATTGTATAATTGCTTTATATGAGGAATGCATATCGAATTCCGATACCAATTAAAATTTCGACATGAACATTTGGCACATAGGGCAACTACACAACGGATATAAATAATCCGAAAAGCAGTATAAAATAGATAACAATAATAATATATATCACAGCCAGGCATAGAATAATCATATCACAAAGGCGGAATAGATATGAATAAACTAAGAATGTGTACAACAAGCTGGTGGTCAACAAAGATCCACTAATCCGAAAAGAATAGATACATGAAGAACCATGATCTAAATAACGGAATATGTACAAAACAGTAGATAATGTCATAGGTACAAAAGTACACAAAGCTGCAGAGACAGAGTAGCAAGCTAAAGGCAAAAGATCAATCCTACAATGAGACCCCAGAGTAGTACCTAAAATGGCTCGGTGGTCTGACCCGAGTATTATTTACAAGAACAAACAATAAACGAGTCAGTCTAGCTGTACTTATCAAATAAAATGAGATAATAAGGGATACAACAAAGGATGACATGATTCTAGTAATAATATCTAATCATAAATAAATATGAAACATGGCATGTCAAAACAATCAATAAATGACAATGGAATGTCAGCACACAAACATCTCTAGATAATCTCCTAGCTAATGTAGAATGCAACATTAGAATAATAGCACACAACATGAAATGACAGGGAAAATAAATCTCATGACAAGAAAAGAACATATAACAGTAACAATTGATAAATAAATGCCAAACATAAATCAAATTGACGCGCATCACATCAAAGTAAACATAAATCAAATTGACACGCATTGCATCAAAGTAATCATAAATCAAATTAACGCGCATCGCATCAAAGTTATCAAGAATCATTTAGAAATCCAGAAAACATCATAAAAAGAGGCATGTTCATAGAAGATGAGATACGATCTCTAGGTAGCTAACCCATTTGTTTGAGCCAAAGTTCCCCGCAGAGCCGGGTCGTGACCCCGGTAGGTTGAAAACGCATAAATCATAGAGAATCATAGAAAGTTGGGCCAAAGTCCCATAGATGAAGGTCCCAAATCGTAAAGTCCCACTCGGGCGATTGCTAACCAAACAAATATGTTGCGAAGTGGATACCAACGATCCAAGTGAGTATAAATTACCCCGAGATAGTTAATATAAGAAAATAGCTAAATGTCCCATAACCACCTGCTATTCTCGAATATTTACGAACCCGTCGTTGGTTCATACTCAAAACAGCAAAAATCACCACATATGTTCGAACGCACGAGTCTAGGAGTTATTCGCCGAAGTAAACATATAAGGGGTCATAGTTCTCAGTATTACTAAGGTAAATAAACTAAATTTCTCGCCCGATCGAGTAAAGAGGATCCGTACACACTAATAGAATGGAATCTGTAGAAGGATTCATAGTCCATTAATAATATATAAACCCTCTTATAATTCGAAGTGACAATAAACAATAGTACGATTGCCAAGGCAAATTGATCAAGGGGATTCACGTCATAATAACGTAAATTCAAATCATAAATCATCAAATATAAATTCGATAAATCGAATCTACATATAGCTCGTTAGTGAATCCAATGACATTAAGAAACGATTAGAAATCACCCTGGAGTGACAAGAAACAAAAACATAAAATTAGGTGCCACAGATCAAAGTACGATCACCAAGGTGATCGCTAATGCATAATTCACATTGCAACAACATACAGGAAATCAAGTGATAATCGTTGTAAGTTCGATCAACAAAGATTTTAAACTATATCGAGATAGACTCGAAGGATATCGGGTCGATAACTCATGTTTTAATAGCGTGAATCATATTAACAAGAGTATCGAATAAATTCGACATACAAAATAGAGCGCACAGGCTTTAGAAGGATCACTTATTCAATTCACATCTTAAACAATGTGAATAGGCCAAAAAGAATCAACATTGGAAGAACCAATTGAGAATCAAAGTCGATGAATCGAGCGGTTGGAATCTGTGAATTCGTAAAGCTGAAGTTCACAAACGAAAACCGAACGGCCCGAACTCTGGCTGGGAAAGAGCCTGAATGGACCTAAACTGTTGACCGTGGTCTCCACTGGTCAACAATTCAAAAACAGATTCAGACGTCTGAATCATTTAGGTCAGACGTCGGAACTGGGACTTTTAGGAACCAGCAAGGATTTATTTCGTTTTGTTGTCATTTCAGACGTCTGAATTATTCCGGCCAGACGTCTGAGTTACAATTTGGACGTCTGAGCTAAAATTTTCAGACTTTTGGATTTTCTTACTTAACTCCATAATTATTTGAAGCAGCTTAGACGTCTGACTTATAATATATGTTCAAAACGGTATCGACAAATGCCCGAAGGTCTATGATGTTTTATACATGTATATGAGGGTTCAAAGACTTGCCGAAACAACTTATAACACCCAAATACACATGCACAAACACTCATACAAGAGATTAGCAATGGTTTTGAATATAAATTCCAAAATGGGTAAATTTTCTAACCAAACCAAACAAATACGATTCAAGCGACTTGTGAGGGCTTAGAACTATGCCGGGGGGAAATAGTGCTTCATAATATCACCAAATCACTCATAGCATATGCATGAGATCGTATGAACAATCCCAATCATAATTTTCAATACAACGAAACATAACTCATGAAATCAACTAAGCTACGCTAACCAAACCAATTCACAAGCACATGCAAACTTGTATGAACACTAAATTACATTTGTACAAGCCAATGGCTTGTGGCATAGATGTGAGTTCATAAAGAAGTCACCTTGGTTTCAAACGATGAAGAACAAACTCCAATTCAAGCAAAGCTCCTCTCTTTCATCATTTTCTCCTCCGAAATCACCTCATACATTCACATACAAACATATATGAATTAGGGTTGTGGAAAATCCAAAATTGAGAGGAGTATAAGGTAGAGAGGGAGAGTATAGAGCTTATCCACGTCATAGAATTGGTTTTCATAAGAATTGAGCTCTAGATTGAAGGCCCTAGCTTAGGGAATTTTGATTTCCCATTCCCTTCACCATTTCCATTTTATTTGAAGTGTTAGAGGGAATGGGAGAGAAGGAGGCCAATTTAGTTATAAGGAGTGGGCTAGGTTTAGCTAAACCAAGACCCAACCATAGTGCCAATTTTCACGAACTCGAAACATATCGATGCTTATAGTCAAAAAGGTTGTAAACGACGATCCAGACTCAATGGAAGTGGGCCCGTTTCCTAATTTTATCGTTTGTGAAAAACGACATTTTGAGTTACACATAAGATATGATGATATATTTAAATCTAAAATCGTCGAATGAGCAGGTTGTTACAGTTTGGAAAAACGGACTTTTTAATGGTCGATCCAATTCAACGGAAATTACCAAACGCGTTTTAATTTATCACGCTCACATATTAATTCCAAAAATTATGGAAATTTAAACATAGCAATAATCTGACATTCCGGATCCAACAAAAATTGTTTTGTCGAATACGAAGGTCGTTTGCAAAATGACTATTTTAATAGCTTTATTATTATTTAAAAATGGAATTTTTTTCTGACACATTTTCTCATAAAATTACTTAAAATAAAATTTTTAAATTGGTTCTGATTTTCCGAGTTGTTACAGTGCCACATAGGATGCATACGTAGGAAACGTAAAAAAAGCATTTATTAATGCCTCTACTGTTAGTTTAATTATTAAAAAAAATTTGAAGGCTTTTATAAGCCTCCTAACCTAAATTAAATCATATTCATTCACATTTATATATGATGGATCATAGAATACACTGGTACCTTAAATGAAAATATAATCCATGAAAAATCAGAACTGAGCATACATATTGCATTCAGCATTACAAATCATGGTACATAATTAAAGTTCACTACAAAAACACATTGTTGAACAACTCGCAATAGTATTGTATCATCAAGGCAGCATGAGGAGATGTACAGCTCCATTGAATTTGCTCAAAGCAATAATCCTTAATCCAAAACAGAAAACATGCAATATATTGAACTGGTTGCAAACTTCAAGCCGCCCGCTACTATTATCACATTGGAGGAAAACAGGGGAAAAGAAACTATGAAGTTAGTCCTCATAAAAGATAAAAAATAATGTAAACAGGCTCTACAAAATTAACAGATATTCAGTTTGATTGATTAGTATCTCCTCCGGTGGAGAGTTGAGGCATGAAGCTAGAATTAGGAGCAAGAAATAAAAGAGAAGCTCACCAAAAAAAAATTATCGTTTTGTAATAGGCAGACATCATATTATTATGAAGCAACAATTACTAGAAATTTTATCTGTTTTTTTTAAGAAATTAGATCAGTTTGCAAGACTTAAACAGTAACATTTCACACACATTAGAAATAACAGAAATACAAACAAAATAACAACATATTTTAACATATAGTAATTCTGGACAATAAAAAAGTTACAGTTTTAACTCATCTTGATTTTAACTTGCAAAATGCTTTGTTTTCCACTTTTTTCTTTTTCTTCTAACTGAAAATTACTGCTCTCCTTGCTGACTTGAAATTGTTGCTGCTAAAAACACATCAAAACACCATATTTTGGAATCAAGGGTTGTAGACGTTTTCAACGTTGGGTTCCTATTTTCTATTTTAAGTAATAGATAAGTTTGACCACATACATGTGACTTAGATCATAGTTGTTATGGCACGCGCTTAAGCGTGCCTAGGCACGCCTAAGGCTCAGGCTTTGCGCCCCGCTGGACTTCGAGGCGCCTCGACTAATCAAGGCACAAATAAAGTGCGCCTCTGGCGCTTTTTCTCGACGCGCAGAGGCTCAAATAAGCGCTTCTTGAGAAATAATTGATTTTATACCAAGCCCACTTTCGTTTGGACTCGATCCAACTCTTAACCATCAAATTCGAACAGTTTTGTTCGATTTGTGGTTTTCCCTTCCGTTTTAACTCATTCGACACTAAAAAAACTGTTGCGACCACAGTTAGGTATATATATGTACACACAGACACACACACACACACGTGTGTGTGTGTATATATATATATATGTGTGTGTGTGCGTGTGTGTGTCAAATGTCAAAAACAGATTTTTTAACTGTTTTTCATTTAAATTGATTAGTTAAAAGATTTAAACTTTAATCTAAACTTGTTAGTTAATTTACTGAGTTATGTTTTAAATTTCAAATTAAAATTTAGATTTTTTAAATTTTATTGGGTTATGTTTTAATTTCAAAGTTTAAAGAGTTATGTTTTAAATAGTTAAATTTATTGAATTTGTAACCGTTTTAGTTCCGAAATTGCATTTGTGACTTCGTACCTACTAATCTATATTTTTTTATCACTAAATTTATCATTTTTAGTAGCATTTTGTAATGTAGTTTTTTTAGTAAAAAAGCCCATACTTGTACAAAAGTCACACAAACAAGCCTAAGGCTCAAAAAAGCTCAAGGATCAAGCTTTGAGCCTTAACTACTATGACTTAGATGCACACATTCATGTTCGATGTTTGGCATATATGTGGAAAAAGAGAGCACATAATTGCATTTTCAAATAAAGCAATACCTATCTCAAGAAAATATTCAAATAAATCAACATCTTTAGTTTTTTCTAACTTATGACTAACAACTTTGCATGTAAAAACATCACTGCCCTGTGTATAACAGTAATAGTGAAATTATTGATTGCAATACCGGTTATCCAAATAATTTCTAAGAAATTAAGTGGACTGCTTGCAAACAAATAACAAGTGTAAAATAAAAACCACTGAATGACTTGAGAAGAATGTCACAAACCTTCATCTCCAAAGTCTTGCAATTTTCACCTTCCGACTAGGACTGATCCGAAGGCATTTGATTACATGGACAAGGTAAGAAAAATTGCTTTTGATGCCCTATTTATTGAAAAAATTATACTTTTATATGTCAAGAAAATGCAAATTCTATTACGAACTTAATATTGAGTGCAACATAATTGAAATCGTGTAAGGACAAGAAGATGTCTTTTAACCAATTTCAATTTTGGAAAGTTGAAATACTTCAGAGCTTTAATGGGAACGGTCTGCAAAATTCGATAAGCAACCGAAACATATAAAAATTTACTTGTTCTCTATATGATCTCAAGAAATTTAGAATATCTTAGTTACATTCAATGGTATAACTCTTTTTCATTGTCAAAGCTCGTTGAATTTGGGAATGTTTCTTCAATTGTGTTCATTTGTGTTTTTTTAAATTTACTACAAACATATTGATTTTCATTTGTGTTCCAAAAGAAATTTAGGTTCCTGCAATGATTCTTCAATTCCACATCATTATAATTAAAAAATTTATAGTTACTTCGTAAAGTTTAATTGCTTAAACCGTTCAACAATATGGTGAAACGTGCATTACTAAGTTCATACAGGCTAGGGTACTTGCACTATACACAAAGTTTATGGAATCAGGTTGCTATTCAATTTCTAATAAAGAAGTCAATTTTGAGAACATTTTACATGTAAAGGTTGATCAACAAGAAAAGTCTTATACTTCAACAAGCTAAGTGTTATATTCATAGATAATACCTCAAATCTTTGCCATCTTATCTAACTCCAGCGTAGATGTGTGAATATATCCTGAAATGAAAACATATGTGCAAGTCTTAGTAATGTGCAAAAAAAAAAGGGAAACAAATCCATGCAGATGCATACCAAAAGGATAACATATAGTGAACGAATTTGCATATATAAAAATCTAAAGTATGAAATATCCAACAATGCTTATGTGTAAGAATGTCTGTGATGCTACTTTATGTGCAAGTAGCTACAAGTACTAATAAATTCGAACTAAATTGGAATTTGTATGAGCCATCTTGGCATTTTGAGCTAGGTAGATGATTTCCAAAAGCAAAATGAAATGATTCCTTTAGAAAGTTGGCACGAATAGTCAAATCTCCTAACATATTAACTGGTCACCGATGAATGAAAGTAAGAGGTAAATTTCTCATTCACTCAAACTGCACAAAAAATGTTTAGGATAATTTACCTACATATGAAGTAACCGACAAGTATACAACAAAACAAAAATAGAATTATGAAGTTTCAAGTTGCAAATTAATAAGAGTGCATTTGATGAGCTAAGATAGAGGCAAACTTATGTTGATCAACATAAATAATTTATAACAGATAAAGAAAACAAAGACATTGCCACATTATTTATACTCATGTGCATAATTTTTGGAACATGTACAATTATCAATTCGGCAATGTAGAGGTCTGGAAGCTGGATGTTTTGGGACCTAATGCTATATGCTAAACATATAAAGCAACATATTTTCAAGTAGGAATCATGAATGAGCAGTGTACAAAAGAGATAATGACAACACTTAATTTATAAGTAAATAAAATGTTACTTGAGGCTGAGCTGAGTAAACAAAATCTGAAACTAACTACGATTTACTGATGTGATAATTAATGTCAAAATTAATGCTCCAAACATTTAAATAAAGCTCCAGCAGCTTCTACAAATACTTTCCAATTTAAGATAGCTCATAATCAATATGTCACACAAGAATCATTTATGATTAAATAGAAATCAATAAAAAAAAATCAAATGTCTTAAAACGGCTAATATTTTAACACGTAAATGAAGGGAAATGATATTCTTATAGGAAGAAACCAAATGATTTATATTTTAATAGCTTAATTTATAGGGGCAAAAATTGGAAAGTAAAAAATGGAAGTTAATTTGCCTTTATTAACGTATCCTAATAATGTTCACAGTTTTGGTAGTATTGAGTGTGGACCTTGAAT
This sequence comes from Allium sativum, assembly GCA_030737875.1. NCBI lineage: Eukaryota > Viridiplantae > Streptophyta > Magnoliopsida > Asparagales > Amaryllidaceae > Allium > Allium sativum. The sequence continues at coordinate 488,306,738 of CM060918.1, read as the reverse complement.
TTGTTCATCTAGAACCAAAGAAAGTTATTTATTACTTGACTATTAAATTTTGCAAGATCATGTTCACTAAGAAGCACAAAAATTAGCAAATATAATAGGTGTAGGACTAAAAGATCACTAGTATATGCATTCCTATTAACAAAAGGAGGTTCACAGTCCAAACAAAAGCAAAAACAAGAGATATTCAACAAATTCTAGCCTAGATGATCCATAGCTATAAATTCTTCATTATATTATAATGTAATTACAACAACCTTCTTAACAAATAACAACCATTTTTTTTTATTTCATTTCCAGGTGAAGGTTGTTCCCAATAATCTTTTTCAACATCACTTCCAAAAATGTTAATCTTACCAATCACAAAACAAAAGATGAACAATATCACAAGCATAGATAAAGATCACTAAAAGAGTGTGATGAATTTCAACCATAAAAGTAGGTTGTCGCGTATATATCTTACTCATTTCAGATGACCATTTCTATCTATGTTGCGTTCCCATCTTATCCTCTTACTAAGCATGTCGACTGTGTTTGATATTTTGATATACATGGAAAAGAAAAAAAATGATCAAATATAAATCATTAGTCTTGCATAAACAACACTGGTATTGATCGCATCTTGTTAAAGGAAAACAAAAATTCTCAAACTTACTTTAAAAATTGAGAAATGCTCTAACACCTTCTGCATTTACATAATGTATCTTAATAAAAAAGGATATTGTTAGTAATAGACGTGTAATCCACCAAAATGTTATATTTTATATTATATCAATATTTGCACAAATGTTTTGAAAGGTCTTTGTGATATAAAACAAAACAATGCATATTCATTGGTGAAATTATCAACTATTAAGATACTAATCATAGTCGTACCTTATCTCAACTATTCCAGCAACATGGACAAGAAGGATTCCAACCTTAAATGATAGTCCATAGGAAACAAAGCATAATATCCCAATAAGTCATTTTTTAAAAAATTAACCTGTTTTATTCACTATGAGAAAAAGAGTATCATAGTCAATCATAATAAGAAAAACGTCATTTGTACCGAGCACACGCAGCCATAATATGATATGTGATACTGGTAGTATTGCACTAGCATTTTGTTCATTTCCAGTATCATCTTCGTTTGCTCAACTAATATATCTTATACACCTTTAAAACAAATATTATTTGGGAAGTCAGTATGGCCATAGCTTAAAATTGCATTCAGATAATTTCCTCAAAAATTGACTAGGAAATCACTTTTGGTATAACATGCAGTCTTCCATTTCATTTTGAAAAAAAAAATACAATTCAAGGAAATATGTATATCATATCTGTTTTCAACAAAGAAATAAAAACATAATATAAAAAATTCCATTTGATTATTAATATATATATATATATATATATATATATATATATATATATATATATATATATATAACATAGACTCACTGTGTCTTTTTCTAATTTCAACAAAAAACTAATCAAATTAGTATACTTAAAGGTTTACAAATAACAATAATTATCAATCCTCTTTTAAATTCCATTCAAACTAAAATAAAAGTTGCAATAATCATAGAAGAGCATTTATTCATCCAAATAACTTCATTTCCTTGATAGATTTCGGGCTACCTCATGCTTGCAATTCAACATAAAAATTACATAAAGCCAAACTGATCAAATTACATAAGTCTAAATTAACTATTGGTTATCAATTATTTTCCATTTTAGCACCAATTAAACCATGCCCTACATATAACAGTGTGATTGTTGATGGATTTTTAACCGCTTGCAAATTTTTCATGAAAATAAAAAAAGTAAAAAAAATTTGATGAAATAACAGACAAAATAACATAATCCTTCATGTGATAATTGTTCATTCCCCAAATTTAAAGTTAAAGGTTATAGTAAAAATCCTTAAGTAATAAAAAACAATAGAGACAAACAATTTTTTTATTAACGATTAGCATAAACTTCTAATTCCAGATGGGTGCGAAAATAAACACTGATTATGATAACCCTCTGATTCTAGATAGGTGAATTGATTTCTACATGAGTGAAATTGGCTTTTGGTTTCAACCGTGATACTCCATGATGCCGTAACAAATTAATGCTGAGAACTTCGATGATCGATATTGCTCCATGAGAAGATGTAGAAATTTTGGAATTAACCGTAAAACAAACATGGCTGTAACTGTTGAATCGACATCAGGAAACATGCTTTTAATAAAGAGAGAAAGAGAGAGATTGACAATAAAGTTGCATACATTTGGGGGAAAAAAATTAAATTTAGGGTTCGTGGAATTTGGGGAAATGATCTCGTGGTGAAGACGACTGTTTGTTTGGCGAAATAAGAGAAATGGGATAAATCTTAGTTTCAGAAGTAGAGGCCTTGTTATTTTCCTCTAAAAATGACTGTAGGGGTTGAACCAAAATTTTTCCTTTAATTTATTAACAATAGGGGCACATATATTATTTGGCCTGTAATTGAAGGCCTCTAATGCTCTTATTTTCATTAGCATAAATATATGATTTTTAAACTGTATTATTCATTTGTTTGAGGACATATAAAACTTAATTATTCACATTTTCGCTATTAATAAGCATGTGCGATTCTTGACGGTTCGACCAGTTAGACCTTCAAAACCTTAGACCCTAAGTACTTACGGTTTGACTCATGGTCGGGTTATGAAAACTATGGTTATTATTAGATTTTGATGAGAAACAGTGATACAGAACTGGTAAAATGTAATGATAATGAGGATTTGTATTTCTATAAAAATTGATACTAATTGTTGTACAGAGAACCGTTTTTATAATACAGACACAATGGTTTACACAGAGAAATAAAATTGGATTGCATTGGGCTTTATGTAAACGCTGGCCCAATTATACTGTATTAATTCTTGATGAGATAAAGTGAACTACTCCATAGTAATTGTATCATCCGACTTTACTTTTCAACACCCCCTCTCAAATCTAAGGTTAGGGTTACAGCTCTAGAATTTGCTTTATGGAAAATAAAATTGGTGATTTGGTAGTAGAGCTCTCGATTGCTGGTCTTCTTTTGGTTGTATTGAGGCGAGCTCGAATCACTTGTCTCTGATGTTCATTCGAGAGATTTGGGGCCTGAGAATTGTTCAAATTGAAACTTTAAGACTTGAATCTTGGTGATTTGATAATATAGCTCTCGATTGCTGGTCTCTTTCTGGTTGTATTGAGGCGAGCTCTAATTGCTTGTCTCTGATGTTCGTTCCGAAGATTTGGTGCCTGCTAATCGTTCAAATTGAAACTTTGGGGCTTGAATCAGGAGCTTGACGCTTTGATTGGTGACGGATTTGACTGATGATGCTTGTTGGCTGGAGATTCTGGAGAAGTTAGCTTCTATATCTTCAGTTCATCTCGTAATCGGACGTAGTTCTTTGCTGACAGTGCCTTGGTGAGGATATCAGCCTTCTGATAGTAAGACGGTATGAAATTAACTTGAAGCTTTCCATTTCTTACATACTCTCTTACAAAATAGATGTCTATCTCGATATGCTTTGTTCTAGCATGTTGTATTGGGTTAGATGACATGTATATAGAACTCTGATTATCACGCCATATAGTTGCCTTAGTATTATTTAAGAGTTTGAGTTCCTTTAGAATAGAATGTATCCAAACTATCTCAGCAGTGGAACTAGTGATGCTTCTATACTCCGCTTCTTAACTTGACTTTGAAACAGTAGATTGCTTCTTTGAGCTCCATGAAATAGGGTTGTGTCCAACAAAAATGCAGTACTCAGTGATGGATTTCCTGTCATCTGGGTCTGTAGCCTAGTCTGAGTCTGTATACCCTGTAATGCTTAGCTCGTTTCCCCCTCTGAATGCAAGCCCATAGTCAATGGTGCCCTTTAAATATTTCAATATCCTCTTCACTGCTTTCCAATGTTCTTCTTTTGGATCCCGTAAAAATTGAGAAACCTTGTTAACACTGAATGCTATGTCTGGCGTGTTATGGTTGCATATTGTAGTTCACCCACGACACTTCTATATTGTTTAATATTATTCATGGCTTCTCCCCTGTTTCTTGAGTAGTGTTGATTAGAAATCATTGGGGTAGGTTGAGCTTTTGCCTATATCATATTTGCTTTAATCAGTAGTTCTGCGATGTACTTCTTTTGGCATAATGTCATTTCTGTTTCAGATCTTTGTACTTCTATACCCAGAAAGTATGTAATTTCACCAAGGTTTTTGATGGAAAACTCTGTATTCAAATACTGAGTTAACTTGTTAATTTCACCACTATCATTACCTGGAACAATAAGGTCATCAACGTAAATCAGAACATACATAGTAGCACTGTTATGGATTTTAAAAAAGAGAGTGTTGGATGATTTAGCATATTGGTAACCCAAATTGGTCAATGTTGACTTTAGTCTTTTGAACCAGACTCTTGGGGATTGTTTTAAGCAATATATAACCTTTTTGAGTTTACACACATGTCCTGATTCTTTGATATATCCCTGAGGTTGCATCATGTAGATTTCCTCTTGCAATACTCCATTTAAAAAAGCATTATTCACATCAAGATGAGTTATATTCCAATGATTATTTAATGCAATAGTAAATATCAGTCTAATTGCTGCTGGTTTGATTACTGGTGAGAAGGTCTCATTGTAGTCAAACCCATACTCTTGCGTGTAACCTTTAGCAAAAAGTCTTGCTTTGTATCTGCTTATAGTCCCATCAGGATTCTTCTTGATTCTATATTTCCATTTACAACCAATCAGATTTTTGTTTTCTAGCTTTTTTTTACTAACTCCCATGTTTTATTGTTGATGAGTGCATTGTACTCGTCATCCATGGCAGCTCTCAAGTGCTTAGATTTAGTTTCTTGTTCAAAAGTGCATGGTTCCTCATCAATTGTTGTTGCAATGTATATCTTTGGCATGAATATCCCACTCTTGGACCTGATTATCATTGGGTGGCCAGTTGTTTCAGGTAGATCAAGTGATTGCTGACCATGGATACTCCCTTCTTCAGGTATTATGTTGCCAGATTCTTCAGTGCTTGTAGTCTTATCCTAATTGCTTTGATTATGCTCATAACTGCCTTTATTTTCTTCATGTACAGGACTGGCGAGGTTGGGTGGTTCACCATTATTGGTATTGTGTAGATTATCAATCATATTATCAATAATATGAGCATCAGCAACCATTTTACTTGTAGAGGAAGGCATAGTATCACCCTATATTGGAATCTCTGGTACATCTGTTTTGTCATTATAACCTTGTTTGATGTTTTATTACTACTATTACTATAAGGGATGATATTCTCATTGAATATCACGTGTCTACTGATAAAGATTCTTCCTTTTTCATCGATGCATCCATAACCTTTTTTCTAATAACATAGCCTAGGAAAGTGCAAGGCTTAGACCTGAAATCTAACTTATTTGAGTTGTATGGTCTAATATAGGGAAAACATAAGCATCCAAACATTTTTAAATTTGAGTAATCTGGTTTAACATTATATAAACTTTCTAATGGGCGGATGTCGTTCAACACTTTTGTAGGCATTCTATTAATTAAACAAACTGCAGTGTTGAATGACTCTGACCAAAACCTGACTGGTAATGAGGCATGTGCTAATAATGTTAACCAGTTTCGACTATATGCCTATGTTTTCTCTCGACTAAGCCATTTTGCTCTTAAGTGTATGGACAAGTAATTCTATGAATGATTCCTTTGTCTTTAAAATAGTTGTCCAGAGTCTTAAATTCAGACCTACCATCAGACTGTATGATTTTAACTTTAGTATAAAACTGATTTTCTATCATATTCACGAACCTAATGGTGGTTTCAAGTGTATCAGACTTAGCTTTTAAAAAATATATCCATGTATATCTCATGTGTGTATCTATAAAGGACATATAGTATTTATAGCCATGGTCAGTTCTTATTGGGGCAGGTCCCCATAAGTTAGATGCAACAAGATCAAATGGTTTGGAGTACTTTTTAAAGAATCATTGAATGGCAACTTATGGTTTTTACCCATTTGACAGTAGGTACAAATATAAGGCATAGAAACATCATTATAGGCAATATTATTTTTACTGAATATGTTTTTCATTACTTTTACACTAGGGTGACCAAGTTTGTAATGCCAATTGTCAAAAGTAGTGGCATTGTTACAACTGTTTTGCATTACAAATGTATAACATGAATTCTGTACTGCAGGATTTTCTCTTGTATTAATTCTGAACTTATATAGCCCATTTGTAGCATCACTCTGCAGTAAAATTTCATTAGTTAGAATATCTTTAACAAAACAGTACTTAGGAAAGAACTCAAATAATACATTATTATCTGTAGCTAATTGTGATACACTGATCAAATTCTTTTTGATCTTTGGCACCCTAAGTAGGTTATGTAAAAATAATTGCCTCTTTCCTTGAATTACACTACTACCAATATGAGAAATGTTGATACACTTACCATTACCCATGCTTATTGACTGTTTACCTCAATACTCCATGTTTCCTTGATTGTGATTGTCAAGATTATTGGTCATGTGATTAGTAGCCCCGGAATCAGGATACCAATTGTCATCTTGAATGCTATCAATTCATGAACTATCACTTTGATTGCTAATTTTGTTGTTGTCTAAGGAATTTTATGCATCACCTTGAGTATGTTCTACGTTAGCATTAGGATTTGTACTTCTCTGATTATTGTCATTCTGGTTTGGCACAAAGTTTGAGTTATACCTAAAATAACACTTAATTGCTATGTGTCCCAAATTTTCATAGATTTGGCACTTTGGTTTATTGTTATTGTTATTCCATCTACCCCTTCCTCTTCCTCTATTGGGGTAGCCTCCTCTTTGATTAGGATTGTTGCCTTTGTAGGGTTGTCCCCTTCCCCTGTTACTCATTGCTAGATTCAGTGAATAGTCAGAATCATTTGTGTTCTTGATATCAATTCTGGCTTCATGTGAGAGTAATATAGAATGAACATCATCGATGGGTGGTGTTGCCTTCTGGGATGTTATAATAGCAATAACAACTTCATATTCATTGCCTAAACCGTTTAATAATGACAGTACATGTTCTGATTCATCAATTTTACAACCTGATGCAAGAAGCATGTCACATATGTTTTTAACCTTGGTAATATATTCCCTCATACTCAAGTTTTCCTTTTAGCAATTTTGTAATTGTCTTCTATAGAACAAGGACTTGGCAGAAGATTGAGCATTAAAGCTCTTTTTTTAACAGTAACCCAAATCTCATTTGCGGTTTTACATCCAATTACTCGAGATAAGAGATTCAGATTAATTGAGGATAATAACTAGGCACTAATCAATCTTTCTTGCCTTGTAATCTTCATTACTGATTATTTTGTTGTCTTTGTCAGTGATGAACCGAGGAGGAGTTAGCAATGTCCCATAGATATATCCTTCGAGACCGTAGCCTTGGGTGGCAGTTTCTATTTGAAGCTTCCATAGAAGAAAGTTGTTTTCGTCAAGCTTGACCGTGATTAGTTGGCTCTAAGGGTTTATAATGGTTTTAACGAGTTTCTCAACGTTTTGTGATGGTGGGGTGATTCTTGAACTAGAAGTTTCACCTCCTTCTGATACTGATGGATCAACCATGATGACGAGATTGCTTGAAGAAACAGGTAAGGATCAAATTTCTGCAACTTAATATTGAAATGATCGAAAACTATTGCACAGTCTTGAGAACTCCTTGTGATGATAATGAATATGAATCTTAAGTAAGAGAAGATACAGATCTGAAGGGGTTTTCTTAATTATATGGTAGGTTTTGATCTTCTTGATCAGTTGCAGAAATGATGGTTATTATCCTATAAAGGTTTGTGATCAATTCTTGATGCAGCCACCGCAAGGTTAGGCACGACACACTTATTGATCGTGAATCTTGAACTCAAATGAAGAGAGTTTTCTCTGATGAGTTCAGACATCCAAGTGATGAAATATGATCTGATGGATATCTTTAATCAAACCCACAATGAAGATTAGAAGATTAATCATTGAATGCGGTTAAGCAGGGGTCACTCTGATACCATATTAGTTTTTGATGAGAAATAGTGATACATAATTGGTAAAATGTAATGATAATGAGGATTTGTATTTTTGTAAAAATTGATACTAATTGTTGTACAGAGAACCGTTTTTATAATAAGACACAATGGTTTACATAGAGAAATAAATTTGGACGGCGTTGGGCTTTATGTAAACGCTGGCCCAGTTATACTGTATTAATTCTTGATGAGATAAAGTGAACTACTCCATAGTAATTGTATTAACTGACTTTACTTTTCAACATGACCCTTCAAATTTGTATCCACAACAAACTGTGAAAAAGAATTATGTAAATTGATAACCACAATATATATGTCAGTGGAATATTAATGCATTATAAAAGAAATGTGAATTTCCATTCATACCTGGATACCCAGTTGTTAGTATCCTGTCACCATTCTAATGTTATATGGATTAATTAGGCACACTGTGTAGCAGATGGAGTAGAGTACATATGAACACATAAAAAATAATTCTACATGCCATAATGGCATACTGCACAAAAGAAAAGAAAATCAAAGCATGGACAATGTCACTGTGGTAAATTTTCAAATATTATTTGGGATATGGGTTTGTCTTTGAAGAGGGAAGCAAGAATGGAAGAAGATAAGGTGTAGGGATTAGTCCCACATTGTAGAATATAAAAGAGTTTGTCTCTATATAGGTAAAAGCTTGATACATGATATCAAAAGAAAGAAGAGAAGGAGGAATAAGGCAATGGGCCTTGAGCATTAACTTGGCATAGATAATAATCTTTAAAATGTCAAAAGATGGGCCTTGGGCCTTGGGGCTCTTGGGGTCTCGTGATCCATTAGACCGATGAAACAGATCGGTCGACTGGCCAAAACTCACCAGTCGACCGTTTTATTCTCTGTTTGAAAACGGTCGACCGGTGGCTTTTGGGCGGTCGACCGGTTTCGTCCTAAAGGGGATGCGACGCTTCAGAAGCGTTGCAAAACTAAAAGGATGCGTATTTTCGGAATCGAACAGAAATGGCTGTTGCGATTCAACAATTGCAACGCTTTGCTAATGGATATCTCCTCTCATCACCTATATATACAACGCCAGAAATCTGTTTCAAGACCACCGAATTTTTATTTATTCTTCATCAGTTCTGCAACGCCATTAAACTGTTGCAAAACAGTGTATAGTGTTTCGATTCTGAAACACTTGTATAGTGTTTCGATTCTGAAACAGTTGCAGAATTACCGTCTTCTACTTCCTCTTCTATTCTATAATCTACATTGCATCATCAGAGATCTAATATCAGAGTGTTCTTGGTCGGATCAAAATCGTACAAATTTTGAATCCGATTACGCTGTTTCAAGGCTTCATTGAATCCTGAAGTCAATAGTTCGTTAACCCGTTTGTACCTGGTGGGTTGAACTATTGTCTGAAAGAATTTTCTCCGCAAATCCTTGAAGTCAGAAGTACGGCATTTATTCTCCTCCATTACCGTCTCAAACCACAAAATCCCCAACAAATTTTCAGACAATAAGTTCAATCATGGAAGGTTTGAGCGCGTTACAAGTAATGAATCAGCATTTGACGAAGTTAGAGCGATTTGATGGAGAGAATTTCACTCGTTGGCAAGAGACCATGAAATTCTTCCTGATCACAGTTAAGTTATTTCATATTCTCGAAGATGGATTGGAGAAAATACCGGAGGAAACAGATAAGGATAGTGCGGAACTAAAAGCAAAAAGGGCAAAGCGCAAAGAGGAAGATTTTCTATGCAGAGGCCACATTCTGAATGCACTATCTATTCCGATGTACAATGCTCACAGGACCTTGGACACCGCGAAGGCTCTCTGGACTGCGCTAGAAAGAAAATATCGCATCTCTGAGGCAAGTAATAAGAAATTTCTTATATGCAATTTTATGGATTTCAAAATGGTCACTAACAAGTCCATAATTGGACAAGTTAGTGAAATACTACTGTTAGTAAATCAACTTAAGGATGCCGGTATTGATCTCCCTGAATCATTTGTTGTTGGAGTTATTATTTCGAGACTCCCAAATTCTTGGAATGATTATAAGAAGAAATTAAAACATGCGGAAACGGATTATGATTTAGATGGTTTACAGCGTCATCTTCGTATTGAAGAGGATTCTCGTAAACGCGAACTAGATGATAATCCGCAAACTGAGTCTCAATCTAAGGCTAATAATGTTGAAATTAACGATAAGTTGAAGCCTAAGAATGAGACACAGTTCAAAAAGAAAGGTACTAATTCCAAGAATAAGAAGAAGGGTGACTGTTACTATTTTCACAAACCCGGCCATTATGGCCGAGACTGTCGTCTTCGGAAGAAACAACAAAAAGCGAATATGGTCGAAGAAAAGCTTGTGGCTGTCGTACAAGAGGCGAACTCCGTTAGTGGAATTGATAATGATTGGTGGCTCGATACTGGAGCAACTATTCATATTTTCAAAGACCGTAATCTGTTCAAGACTTACGATGAGAATAACGGAGAATCCAGCGAAGTAACTAGCGCAAACAAAGTTGCAAGCAAAGTTCTGGGAAAAGGCACTATTGAATTGACATTCACCTCTAGGAAAGTTCTTACTTTAGTCAATGTATTTTATGTACCTGATATGTGTAAGAATTTGATTTCTGGATACCTTCTTAACAAAGGAGGATTCAAGATGGTGTATGAGTCTGATAAGTTAGTGTTGTCCAAGAACAGCAAATTTATTGGACAGGGATATTCTTGTAACGGCATGATTAAGTTGAATCTAATAAAGAAATCTTCTGCTTATATTGTTGACTCTGTTAATTTATGGTATAGTAGATTAGGACATGTTAATTAGAAGTCACTTAGAAATATGCATAAATTAGGATTAATTTCTGATTGTGATTTCGAATCCATTTCTAAATGTGAGATATGTGTTCAAGCAAAAATACATCGAAAATCCTTTAAATCTGTTGAAAGGAAAACTGGTTTGCTTGATTTGATATATAGTGATGTGGGTGACTTGAAAAGTCATATCACCTATGGTGGTAACCAATACTATATAACGTTTATTGATGATTATTCTAGATATGCTTATGTATATCTAATGAAATCAAAAGATGAAGCCTTTGATAAATTCAAAATTTACAAAGCAGAAGTCGAAACACAATTAGGAATTAAAATTAAAGTGTTACATTCAGATCGTGGTGGTGAATATTTTTCAAATGAGTTTACTTTGTTTTGCAAACAAAATGGTATCATTCACCAATGTACCGCCCCTTATACACCACAACAAAATGGTGTTGCTGAGAGAAAAAATAGAATTTTAGTAGAAATGGTTAATGCCATGCTCATAAGTTCTAATTTTCCTTATAACCTATGGGGTGATGCTATGTTATCTGCATGTTACATTTTAAATAGAGTACCACTTAAGAAAAATAATATTTCTCCTTATGAATTATGGTTCAATAGAAAACCTAATCTTACTAGACTTAAAGTTTGGGGTTGCTTAGCATATGTTAGAAAACCAGACCCTAAACGACCAAAGTTAGGTAATAGGGCTTTTAAATGTGTTTTCATTGGATATTCTCTTAATAGTATAACTTATAGATTTATGATTCTTAATACCTTAGAAGTCATAGAATCTGTAGATGTAGAATTTTTTGAAAATCAAACTATTGAGAATTCATTGAGATCATCTAGTCCAGAACAAACTGAGACTAATGGTACAAATGATGATGAATATGCTCCTGCTCAAAACAACAAGGAAGTGACAGTACCAGATTATAGTACTGAACACAGAAGAAGTAAAAGAGCGAGAATAGAGAAGGACTATGGTCCTGACTTCATAACATATCTCGTAGAAGGCAATAAGGACGAAGTTCTTAATGTGACAAGATATGTAATGAACGTCGATGATGATCCCAAAATTTATTCTGAGGCTATGAGTTCTAGAGATTCTAATTTCTGGAAAGAAGCTATCAATGATGAAATGAATTCCATAATGTTAAACCAAACTTGGGTATTAAGCGATTTACCTCCTGGTGCTAAACCTATAGGATGTAAATGGATATTCAAGAAAAAGTTGAATACAAATGGATCCATTGATAAGTTCAAAGCCAGATTAGTTGCTAAGGGATATAAACAAAGACAAGGAGTAGATTATTTTGATACATATGCTCTGGTGGCTCGCATATCCTCGATACGCTGTTTAATAGCACTTGCATAAATTCATAACTTGGTCATACATCAAATGGATGTAAAGACAGCTTTTCTAAATGGAGATTTAGAAGAAGAGATATACATGGAACAACCTGAAGGTTTCATAACCCCAGGCCAAGAAAAGAAAGTTTGTAAATTAGTTAAATCTCTTTATGGCCTGAAGCAAGCTCCCATGCAATGGCATGAGAAGTTTGATAAAGTTGCACTGTCATTTGGATTCATTGTTAATGATGCAGATAAATGTATCTATAGCAAATCGGATAACAATGGTTATGTTATAATATGTTTATACGTTGATGACATGCTGATATTTGGTTCCAACATATCCTGTGTAAATGAAACTAAGAAGTTTATATCTTCTAAATTTGATATGAAAGATCTGGGAGAGGCTGATGTAATTCTAGGAATTAAAATCATTAGGAAAACGGGGGAGTTATTATTAACTCAATCTCATTACATTGAGAAGTTCCTAAAGAAGTATAATCATTATGATGACAAACCAGCACCAACTCCTTTAGATCCAAGTATAAAATTAGAAAAGAATACTGGACGTACCATTTCTCAATTGGAATATTCCAGTATTATTGGGAGTCTTATGTATGCTATGCATTGCACTAGACCAGATATCGCACATGCTATAAGTGTATTGTGTCGATTTACGAGTAATCCAGGTTTCGAACAATAGAAAGCCATTTCCAGAGTCTTAGCTTATTTGAAGAGAACCATAAACTATGGTTTATCTTATAAAGGATATCCTGCTGTAATAGAAGGATATAGTGATGCAACCTGGAACAATGTAGAATCGAAATCCAAGTCTACGACTGGATGGATATTTACATTAGGAGGCGCTGCTGTGTCTTGGGCTTCCAAGAAGCAGACCTGTATATCTGATTCAACTATGTTGTCAGAATTGATTGCATTAGCAGACGCATGTAAAGAAGTGGAATGGCTTAGAAATTTGTTAGTAGAAATCCCATTATGGAAGAAGCCATCTCTAGCAGTCTTGATTAACTGTGATAATCAAGCAACGATATATAATGTTTCTAATAAAACATATAATGGAAAATCTAGACATGTAAGTCTTAGACATCACATGGTGAGACAGTTACTCTAAAGTGGAGTTATAACTGTTGATTACATAGAAACAAAGAAAAACTTGGCTGACCCACTTACGAAGAGTCTTCCAAAGGCTATGGTTTCTATAAAGTCAAAGGAAATGGGACTAAGGTCTGTGAATGAAGATTGATCATCCTTAACAGAAACCCAACTTGTGTCTTGAAAAGGATAGACAAAGTTCAATGGGTACCAACAAGTTAAGGAAATGATTATGGAACACTAAATCAATAATCCCATAATGTTTAGTGTTGGATTCTGCATGAACAAAGGATGGATAAATATCCTTAATAAGTCTAGAAACCTTAAAAGGTGTCTCGCAGAAACACTTTAAGTGACTTACCTATATGAGTATGGAAATCAGGTCGTTTCCTAGGAAAGTAAGACCGCTTTCGAAGTAGACTCATGAACCAGGATTTAAGCACATGGCCATGAACGTGCTGAGCAATACAGAACACTCTAACTAAGGAATACAACATGTGTGATTGTTCCGGTTTTATCATTAAGGGATACATGGTTCAAGATTCGTTCACCATTGAATCTCGATAGAACTTTGAATTGTTTACACTAAGTAAAAGTTCTAATCCAAAAGATACTCTTATTTATGTGTTGTTTCCACGATGATGCAAAACTTGATCTTAGAACTACAGAGGCTTGATCCCACTTGGGTATGTAGGAAGTCACCCTAGTGACTCAGCCATCCACTTTAATTTATTTTGAAAATTGGGGGAGATTGTTGTAAATTTTCAAATATTGTTTGGGATATGGGTTTGTTTTTTAAGAGGGAAGCAAGAATGGAAGAAGATAAGGTGTAGGGATTAGTCCCACATTGTAGAATATAAAAGAGTTTGTCTCTATATAGGTAAAAGCTTGATACATGATATCAAAAGAAAGAAGAAAAGGAGGAATAAGGCAATGGGCCTTGAGCATGAACTTGGCATAGATAATAATCTTTAAAATGTCAAAAGATGGGCCTTGGGGCTCTTGGGGTCTCGTGATCCATTAGACCGATGAAACAGATCGGTCGACTGGCCAAAACTCACCAGTCGACCGTTTTATTCTCTGTTTGAAAACGGTCGACCGGTGGCTTTTGGGCGGTCGACCGGTTTCGTCCTAAAGGAGATGCGATGCTTCAGAAGCGTTGCAAAACTGAAAGGATGCGTATTTTCAGAATCGAACAGAAATGGCTGTTGCGATTCAACAATTGCAATGCTTTGCTAATGGATATCTCCTCTCATCACATATATATACAACGCCAGAAATCTGTTTCAAGACCACCGAATTTTTATTTCTTCTTCATCAGTTCTGCAACGCCATTAAACTGTTGCAAAACAGTTCCGTCTGAAACACTTGTATAGTGTTTCGATTCTGAAACAGTTGCAGAATTACCGTCTTCTACTTCCTCTTCTATTCTATAATCTACATTGCATCATCAGAGATCTAATATCAGAGTGTTCTTGGTCGGATCAAAATCGTACAAATTTTGAATCCGATTACGCTGTTTCAAGGCTTCATTGAATCCTGAAGTCAATAGTTCGTTCACCCGTTTGTACTTGGTGGGTTGAACTATTGTCTGAAAGAATTTGCTCCGCAAATCCTTGAAGTCAGAAGTACGACATTTATTCTTCTCCATTACCGTCTCAAACCACAAAATCCCCAAAAGTCACAATAGACAGGGTTGTATACAATTAATATGAGAAAAATAACCAGAAACAATGGCAAACTTAGAATCATGAACAAATTGGTAAAAAAATAAAGAGCAAGTAAGAAAAAGTAAATAAATAACAAATCACATTATAAATGCTTAGACATAAGTTTTTTGAGACTACAATTACGATATGTGTATATACTAGAATTTGAGATGTCATGCAAAAAAGACTACATAACCACTGATACGTAAGATCATGTATATTGTTAACACACATTGTAAACTAAGGCAGATACAATATAAAAAATTATAGTTATGTAACTTATATTCCCAAACCGCAAACGATATTGTAAATTATAATATATAAAAAATCATGGCTGGAATGTTTTACTATAGCTAGCACAACCCATGCAACACAATTAGTCCAAGCGAGAAATCACCCGAGCCCATGATGGCAGTAGAAGAGCTGCTGGGTAGGGTCTCAGACTGGATAGTGGAACTGTCATGAGCAGCCAAATGAGGAAGGAGTTGCGAGATGTAGTGAGGTGAAAATTTGGGACTACAACATGATTATGAAGTGCAGTGCATGGAATTGAAACGCAGAGGAGCAGTAGGCAAAAATAAGGAAGAATTTGGATCAAGCTTACCAGGGGATAGCTCACCGACGTTGATCAATGAGAAAAGTGGAGCTCGGCAAACCCAAACTAGAGCCGAAAACCTGATGAGAAAAAGTTGCAAACTTTGTTAGAAACGTGTATGGAACTCACAGCAAATACTAATGCTTCCTATGAATCAAAGACACAGACTAACTTTGTTTATTTCATACAAGTACAACCAATAAAGCTATTCTTTTCTCTTTTACAAATAAAGAGCTTCGGCTTCCCTTACTCCCTCTTGTACTTCTGTTTATTCACTTGGTGTCTTCCGTGAATGCATATGGACAGCCTTTTTATATGTTAAAAAACTTATGCATCCATCATTGCTTACATCATTACAAACCTACCATCTTTGACCATGCATGCCTTTCTCCCTTTCACACTAAATAGCTGCTGCACATTAAACTTATACATGGAAGGGTTTGAATTCTGACACTCCCCCTCAAATATGATTTTGCATTCCGAGCTTGATTTTCATTTTCTGAAATACATCCGGTTTCAATGTCTTCGTGAAAATATCCGCAAAATTTTCGTCAATCTTTAGTACAAGAAAACACGGATTTCCAACAGATTTGCAAGGGATAAAAATTGAGATGTTAAAAATCTATCAAACTTATGATACAAGGTTAACATCCAACCATTGGTTAAATACTGAAATCAACGGTTTAAACTTACAATCCACGCACTCTTCTCTAATTGGTCCTCCCGTAACACACTAGTAACTATCCCCAAATCAGATTACCACAAAATGCATCTGGAGGCAACAATCGGTAGATCTGGGGGAAACATTCGATTTTGCCTTCCCTTCGATGGATATTCATCTTTGCGTATCAAAATCTCGAGCACGAAATCACCTTCTCCAGCTGCTCGCGATCTCGGATTCCTGTTGGTACATATTTTAGATTTAATTTTGTTTATAAAAATAAGATTTCAATTTTACAGTTTGTTGCTAAAAATTATTTTACAGAAAACTCCCGATCTTGCAAATGTTTTGTCAAACATTTTTTAGAATTTATGAATTATTGAATCGATCTTACGAACATATAAATTCTAGAATTGTAAATTATGAAATTGATGTTGTGAGCGTTTTGTGGAATTGATGTTGTGAGTGTTTTCTTGAATTGGAATTGATGAATGCAATAGTATCGTGACATATCCTGATTTTGTGAAGAAGAAACAAAGAGAGTTATTGGAATTTTTTATGATACAATATTTCCAAAAATTAATTAGATTTTTGGAGATATGCAGGGTAATTTGGTTACCCATTTAGTGCAAGAAAGAAATGGAAATAAATATTAAGAAAAAAGAGATATTGGAGATTCGCCATTTATTTTGTTACCATGTTTCATGAAAGAAGAAACGGAAAGAAGTTAAGTTGGGAAAATGACTGATTGATGGAGAAAAGGGAATGTTATCAACCAATCATATGACCGTAAAATTGACGAGAATATTAGCCTTCCATGGATTGATTTATTTACATAAATCATTGTCTTATCCCCAAGTAATTTTTTTTCTCTATTCAAAGAGAGGCATAGAGGATGTTATTCCTATGACATGAGATCATCTGTATTTCTTTATTTCTTTGCTCTACTGTAAAACTCTGTAATCTCTTGAATATTAATAAAATCTCTTCCCCATTGAAGTGAACGTACACTATCTCGTGATAGTTGAACCACTATAAATATTGTGTGTTCTCTGTTGCCTTTTATATGTTTTTCTATGATCCGTGATTGATAATCATTTCAATCTGTTTGTTCTATCACACCATTGCAAGATCCTATTGAGGTTTTCCGGTGAAAGGTATTGATCACCCCTTACAACTGGTATCAGAGCTAGATTCGCAAAGAATGTTTGGTAGAATGGCAGAATGAGATGAAAATAATACAAATAATACTTCATTGCCAGTAGTTGCTCCATACATTAGAGGCTCCTATGTGGCGTCAGGATCATAGCCGACGATAGAGAAGTGGAATGGTGAAGGAGATTTTGAAAAGTGGCAGTGGATGATGAAAGCAGTTTTGAGAAGAAGTCACGTTCATCGAGTAGTATTTGATACGGAGACATTGCCTACTGATATTTCATTAGTGGAATTAGAAGAGACGGAAGAATGAGCTTTTACTACTCTTCAACTTGCCATGAGAAAGAATGTAATTTCTGAAATCAGTCAGGAAACAACAGCTAAAGACATTTGGAAGAAGTTGGAAGACCTCTATATGAAGAAATCCCTAACTAACCATCTGATCCTACTGGAGACCTTCTTCACTTATAAGATGAAGGAAGGTTCTTCAATTAAAACACACCTAAGTGTGTTTGATGACCTGTTGATGAAGATGAAGCCTGATGAGTTGAAAATTGATGAAGAACAAAAAGCAATGATTCTGTTGTGTTCGCTCCCAAAACAATACACTGGTTTCGCTAATAGCCTTATCTATGGTAGAGATACACTGAAATTAGATGATGTGAAGATATGTTAGCTTAGTGAAGAGTTGAGAGATCATATGAAAGAGTTTGGTGTTGGTCATAGTAGTGGAGGAAGTAGTAGTTCAGGCTTATTTGTTGAGAGAGGAAGAGCAAGTGAAGAATAATAGGGGGCATTCCAATTCTAGGAAGCCTAAAGAAGGAAAGTGTTATAATTGTAAGAAACCAGGCCATTGGAGAAGAGACTGTCCAGATTTAGAGTAGAAGACCGATGAATTTTCATCTATTGCGATGGAGAAAGATGGTAGCGATCTATTGGCAGCGGTTGTATCAGATGTTGCAGACCACTGGATTCTAGATTCTAGAGCATCATTTCACATGACCCCTAATAAAGATTATTTTTCTTTCTTTGACGCCAAAGAAGGAAGTTCTATCCTTATGGGGAACCATGCTATATGTAAGTCTATGGGAGTTGGTTCAGTCCGCATTCGCATGTATAATGGGATTGTTCGCACACTTTCTATTGTTCGCTATGTCTCAGGTTTTTGGAAGTCATTGATATCACTAGGCTAATTAGCATCATTGGGATGCAAGATAACCATTGTTAGAGATGGTTTTAGAGTTTCTAGAGAGACACTTGTATTGATGAAGGGTGTTATGGTGTGAAATCTGTATTTGTTAATGGGTACCACTGTCTATGGATAATTATGTGTTGGAGTCGATAGTTCTAAAAGTTTGGATGCTACCAAGCTTTGGCATATGAGATTAGGTCATACTTCAGAGAAGAACTTAGAGTTACTTCGTAAGAAGAAAAAGATCAAGGGAGAAATCTTCAACAAGTTGGACTTTTGCAAGGACTGTGTATTGGCAAAGCAAACCAGAGTTTCTTTTGGTGATGGCATGCATACTTCTAAGAAGGTACTTGATTATGTGCATTCAGATATTTGGGGGCCATACTCTACAGCTTATATTGGTGGATCATATTATTTTGTTTCATTCATTGACGACTACTCGCGTAAGGTTTGGGTGTATGTAATGAAAGCTAAGTCGAACATATTTAAGAAGTTTAAGGTTTGGTTAGCTCTTGTTGAAAACCAAACAGGAAAGAAATTGAAGATTCTTAGATCCGACAATGGTGGAAAATATATCTCCAAAGAGTTCCCCGACTACTGCAGACAACGTGGTATTAGAAGACATTTTTCTACACCTGGTGATCCGCAATCCAATGGGGTTGCTGAAAGAATGAATAGGACTCTACTTGAAAAGGCATATTCCTTGATATTAACTGCGGGTATGTCTAAGGGTTTTTGGGTTGAAGCTATTTCAACTGCAACACATATTATTAATCGGATTCCATGCTCAGCCATTGATGGGAAGATTCCAAAGGAGTTATGGAGAGGTAAAAACACTTTATTAAGTTATTTTCGTATATCTGGATGTCCAACTTATGTTCACAATACATGGCATGATAAGTTGAAGCCTAGGGCCTCCAAATATGTTTTCTTGGTTATTGGAATCCAATTACGAAGAACGTTATACATTCCAGACATGTGACTTTTGATGAGTCAGCAATGTTTAAACCTTTCGAAGGTTTATCGGAGGGTTCAAATTTTGTTGACGAGAAGCCTGAGCCATTACTATTGATAATAGTGACAGAGCAGTTGATGATACATCACATGATAGTCCACATATTTCCTCTAGTAGTGATGGTGATGGTCACGAAGCTAGAGAGGATTCAGCTCAAGGTGGAGCTGAAGGAGAGTCGAGGACATATTCATTAGGGCTAGTCAGAGACCAAAGAGAGCTCCAATTAGATATGGAGATTGGCAGTATGCAAATTTGAGACTTGATGATCAGTTTGAGTATGCTTTACATGTAATTCGTGATGAACCATTGAGCCTTGAAGAAGCCATGAAGTCGAGTGATAACTTGAAGTGGAATTGCGCTATGGAAGAGGAGATACAATCTTTGCAAAAGAACAAGACTTGGGATTTGGTACCACAACCTCAAGGAAGTCGAGCCATAGGTTGCAATCGGATATTCAAGGTGAAAGATGATGGTCGATACAAGGAAAGATTAGTAGCCAAAGGGTTTTCACAAAGAAAGGGGTTAGAGTATGATGAAACATTTGCTCCGGTTATTAGACAAACTTCAATTCGAATCCTACTTGCAATAGTTGCTGCTCATGATTTGAAATTAGAACAACTTGATGTGAAGACTGCTTTCTTGCATGGTGATTTGGAGGAAACCATATACATGAAGTAGCCAGAAGGATTTATTATAGATGGAAAATCGGATTTGGTATGCAAGTTGAAGAAATTTCTTTATGGTCTAAAACAGTCGCCTAGACAATGGTACAAAAGGTTTGGTTCTTTTATGCTTTCACATGATTTTAATTCGAGTACTAAAGATGCATGTGTTTATTTTAATCATTTAAAGAAAATAATTGGGTGTATTTGCTTTTGTTTGTGGATGATATGTTGATTGCTTCTAAGGATAAAGCTGAAATTGATGCATTGAAGTTGAAATTAAAAGCAGTATTTGAGATGAAAGATCTTGGAGAAGCAAAGAAAATTTTGGGGATGGAAATCCAAAGAGATAGAAAGCTTGGACTTTTGAGACTTACTCAAAAGAAATATATTCAAAAGGTGCTTGCTCAATTTAGCATGGATAGAGAAAAGGCTATCAGTACACCCATGCCTTTCCATATACAGCTTTCTATGCAAGGCTCTCCGATTTCAGAAAAGGACAAGGTCTATATGAAAAAGGTGCATAATGCAAGTGTAGTAGGTAGTTCGATGTATGCTATGGTGTGCACTAGACCTGACATTGCTCAGGTTGTAGGATTAGTTAGTAGATATACGGCAAATCCGGGGAGATTGCATTGGGAGGCAGTGAAGTACATTTTTAGATATTTTAGAGGAACATCAGATTATGGGCTTGTTTTGTGCGGCAGAAATAAGGATTTCAACTTGTTTGGATGTTGTGATTCAGAATATGCCGGAGATAGAGATAGAGATAGAAGGAAGTCAACCTCAGGCTATGTATTCACACTTGAAGGAACAACTATTAGTTGGAGAGCGAGGTTGTAGACTATAGTTGCTTTGTCTACTACAGAGGCAGAGTTGATAGCTGCAGTTGAGGCAGCTAAAGAGGCACTTTATTTGAAGAAGTTATTATGTGATTTGGGCTTCATACAAGATGCTTGTTTGGTGAATAGCGACAATCAAAGTGTAGTTCATTTAGCTAAAAAATTGGATTTCAGTTCTAGAACAAAGCATATAAAGGTAAGAGAGTCTTTCCTTATCTCTATGAATGAGGAGAAGTTAGTTCGTCTTCAGAAGATTCACACAAGCCACAACGTAGCGGACATGTTTACGAAGGCATTACCTGCTACTAAGTTCGAGCATTGCTCGAACTTGATTCACTTGATGAAGTGCTAAGTGCCACATGGTGGCACTATGGGGAAGAGTGTGACTTGGTTGAGGTCAAGAGAAGATGTGGTATTCTTCTTGTATGAAGAGTTAGGAGTTGGTTGCACAATGTCTACCTTGATTTTGAATGCTTCCAACATTTTTGTTGGGGGGCGGTGGCCTTGCCGGAGTTCACTGACAAAGTGCAATAAGGGGTGGCTTTTGTAGGAACTTATTGGGAAGCATTCACATTGGAGACTCTTGGTTGCAAGGGATATTGTATCAAAGTGGAGATTATTGGAATTTTTTGTGATACAATATTTCCAAAAATTAATTAGTTTTTGGAGATATTCAGGGTAATTTGGTTATCCATTTTGTGCAAGAAAGAAATGGAAAGGAATATTAACAAGAAAGGGATATTGGAGATTCACCATTTATTTTGTTGCCATGTTTCATGAAAGAAGAAATGGAAAGAAGTTAAATTGGGAAAATGATTGATTGATGGAAAAAAGGGAAAGTTATCAATCAATCATATGACAATAAAATTAACAGGAATATTAGCGTTCCATGAATTGATTTATTTACATAAATCAACTGCTTTATCCCCAAGTATTTTTTTTTCTATTTAAAGAGAGGCATAGAGGATGTTATTCCTATGACATGAGAACATATGTATTTCTTCATTTCTTTGCTCTATTGTAAAACTCTGTAATCTCTTGAATATTAATAAAATCTCTTTTCCATTGAAGTGGACGTACACTATCTCGCGATAGTGGAACCACTATAAATATTGTGTGTTCTTTGTTGCCTTTTATATTTTTTACTATGATCTGTGATTGATAATCATTTCAATCTGTTTGTTCTATCACATCGTTGCAAGATCCTATTGAGGTTTTTCCGCTGAAAGGGATTGATCACCCCTTACAAGAGTAAATGCAAAATATTCAATAGAAATATGACTAACATATGCGTTGATTACCTAGTAATCTTTAATTTTATTACTGTTAGATATTACATGTTAGAAGACGGAGAGTAGATAAAACTAGAAAAAACCAGAATAATGAATAACTTAGCTGTAGTTGAAATACAATATATTAAGCCTTCAAGAGTGCAACAGTTCGTTAGATAGAGAAGTAATAATTAGAAGACCATTCCAGGGGAATTAGAATGGAACAAAAAGTTAGCAAAAATTTTGCTGCATCTGAGACACGAAAGAAACACAAAGACACGATCATGAAGAGAGTCCAGTGTACTGTGTAGTTCATAAAATATAAGAATCATATAAAATAATTTAAACAATTGTATCCCTCAATGTAACATGTCCTTGGGAAATATAAGCTTACATCAGAAAATAGTTGTAACATACTCAATCTCTATGATCTACTTGCTAAAGTGATATAGTACAACTACATATGAAATCTATCTAGCATGAATGTAATGCAAACTAGTGTAAAGAAAATGCATTCTCATTGATTGCATGGGTGAGGTCCAATCAAGGGAATGTGATTATTTTCCCCAGCGAGAACAGAATTTGATATAGCATTTTATTCTGCATAAACCAATGAAATGAGATTTTTTATTCACGTTATTATGAATAAAATAAAACTATTTGATCATAACCTACAACACGATCTTTTATACTAGTATTACCGCACAACAGTGGGAAAACTGACCATTAAAGTGTTTAGTATAAAATATACAATTATCTTGTAGAATTTATTTAAATCAGATTTTAATGAGAAAATTATAGCATAGTTTAAAAGAAAATGAAAGTAACTGAGAAAGTATAAATCCAATTATGCTGAATTAAACATGTAAACCAACTTAAAACTAAGAATATATTATCAGTGTATTAATTTGAATCTATCACAAGCACATAGAAACATTATTATTATATATCAAATAGGATTTATGTACTTTTGATGATTAGCTATTTTGCAGCTCTAAATTATTGATGAAACAAAAAATAATAAGAGAAACAAAACAAATATAAACTCAAAATGTCAAATCAATGAATATTTAATTGAAATAAACAATGCAAGAGTAGATGTAAGAAATAAATCATAAATTATTGAACTAATTTATTTAAATAAAAAGTATTATTGTTATCAGAAAAAATGGGCCGCTAAAATAAAAATACTAAAGACAATATTAAATATTTGTACAATCACCTGACATGTAAATTTATATAGTTAAAACATTTACTTAGGAATAAAGATTTGGAGGAAATAAATAACTTATTCAACATAGTTAATCAACTTACATAATACTGCAATAATTCTAAGAATATTTTTTCACCTAAGTTGTTTCAAATTCAACAAAAGGATGAGTAATGTAAGATTTATCCAGTCTAATCATAAAATGTACCAAATTAGGTATGTCAATTTAAATAGTAAACAACTATATTTTGATAGATGTATAAAAACAATTATTTTGCAATGTATAACCATGAACAATTAACCATGACAGTTGTATTGAGCATAAGCTCAGTACATCCATAATGGCTCACTTGCCTCTAGCGCATAACAACACCCCTCTATTGAGCATGATACATTAGATTCCTTTGTTCTGGCTTGCATGCTATTGAGAAATACTCGTTCACAACAGCTCCTTTGGCCATTGCGCATAATAGCAACTTGTCCTCCGGTGAGCATGAAACGTTGGATTCCTTTGTCTGGCTTGCATACGAAATTTAGACATGTTGCATAACTATCTCAACTTCTTGTTATGCTCCTTGATAGCTGGTATGTTGCAGCAAAAATGCATGTCCTAACTCCTGTACACGCATAATATATTACAAATTAACATTACAACAACCTCATGATGACCCAGCATTTAATGTTTACTGTATATGCAACACCATTTTTTGTTGCATTGTTGCAATGTTTTAATCTGTACAGATATTTTTTTGCCTCATTTTCTTTTATTAATCATCAAGATGATGATCTTACATTAATGTAATAAATTGACTCTATCAAATGACTCTAAAATCAGAAATTATGTCAGTTGAATAGAAAATATATAGTAGAATTAAATACCGATAAAAGTGGAAATTACCTGTGGTAAAGAGATCAAGTTCGTGATGCGAATGGATGCATGCATTAGTATAAGCCTCTTTTTTTTAATTTCTGCTAGGACTATGAAATTATCAATATTTTTTTAGGAGAAATTAGACGATTGTTGAATGAAATTCAACAGAATCAAAGGTTCATTCGATTATTTAAGATGATGAAGACCTAATATACTGATAGCATAAAATCAAACTCTGGATAAACGATTACTACAAAATCTTGTGTATGCATAAAAATATACATAAGAACATGCATGCTCACAAAAAGCATTCCATTCCACCAATTTTTGGTTCCCGACATAAACGTCATCCCGTTCTACCAATCAGTAGATTCATCTAACCTGCATAATATCTTTAAATCATGTAATATGAGTTATATGATCACTTTGCATTTTGTCAATGCGATAGCACAAATCATCCCAGCATTTTTAACTTGAGTTTGCCCGGCGTCCTCATCTACCAATGGTGGTCCAAGCATCCAACACAGTTTCCATGTCACAATGATTTTGGATAAAATCAACCAATATGCCTGCCCACACTCAAACTGGAAAACCCACTAAACTAAGTTCATGAATGTACATAATGCACTATTATCATGTTAAAATAGGTGGCGCGAGTGCAGTAAAAAAAGTATATAGTTTCTTTTACACAAAACTGTGTACACTAATTTCACATTGCCATACAGTAAGAATTTATAAATGCCATTGTACATATTTCATAAAAAGCACAAACTACAAAAGAAACGTAATTTCAAAGAAGGAAAGATCTTTTAAATATAGAAGACATCCTGTGGACTTGTATCTGCCAGTTTTTAAATAATTCATGTCTAATCTGGATGCTTTGAATACATATTTATATTATTTTCAATCTTCATTTTTAGTGGATCTAATATAATGGAAATGCCAAAAAAATCTGCATATACCTACATTTCACGATTCAAAAAATGGTTGATGCATTAAATTCTGCATTCATTAGTTACCCGTCAAGTATATTTTGTTTATACATAAGTAAAACACGTCTAAAGGAATTCCTTTATATAATAGTATGTAACCCAACATTAATTACAATGCTTTAACAATCACATATATTATTTTCCATTACTTAATATTTATTTTCAATAAAAAAAATTCTCCATATAATTATGTGTGCTCTTTCATTTGGCATGCTCCATATTCAAATTATCTGTTATAACATAAAATG
This sequence comes from Allium sativum, assembly GCA_030737875.1. Lineage (NCBI taxonomy): Eukaryota > Viridiplantae > Streptophyta > Magnoliopsida > Asparagales > Amaryllidaceae > Allium > Allium sativum. The sequence continues at coordinate 488,280,966 of CM060918.1, read as the reverse complement.
AAAAATGGTATATAGGCATTAACATTAACAAACTGGAACATCCAAATATTTGTGAGAAGAACTAAATGAAATTAAACTAATATAAATATTTTAATTTATTTAATTAACTTAATTACTTTCCATTTTCTGCATATATTCTAGTGACTTTATATCTAATGCTGTAGATATAAGTGGGGTAAAGTCATTGAAATATTATTGAAACATCACTTAAACATTTAAAAATAGAATATTAAGCTATGAATATTAACAGCCTTTATAATTAGCAACAAATTAAGTCATAAACCCTTCATTAAGTTATTAAGTCTTTACAAATATTTGTATAATGTTCCAAAGATGAAACTAAGCTCCTGTTTTACATTTAATGACTATCACCTGCTTTCTTCTTCACCTCTACAACAACCAACGATGGTGTTGGTGTAAGATCAAATATCTCAGTTGCGATTGTAAGTGGATCCTTCAGCCCTTCCCTAGTTCCTTCCAAACTCACTCTACAATCTTTCTTCCTAACAGTGAAACTCACGACTTTCGCAATCTCCTCCAAATTAGATCTCCAGTCGAAATTAGGAATTAGATCCCAGTTGAAATTAGATCTCCAAATTAGAACTCCAGTCAAAAAATGTTGTCTTCAAATTATATCTCCAGTTGAAATTAGGAATTAGATCTCTAGATGAATCTGAAAGTAGGATTTCGTTAGGTGGGGATTAACGGAAGAAAAGGCGGACAAGAATTTCGTGATGAGAAAGAGTTGGTACTAAGCACAGATTCGTTGGATAGAGATGAATGCAAGAAAACGCGGATAGGAATTTCATTAGGAGAAAGAGTCAGAGTAAGATATATTTGTGGAATGAAAAAAGCGGAGGAAATATCTTAAGAGCGAAGATTATGCCGAAATTTACTGGCACAGACAAATTGATTTTGGCTCCTACAGTAGGGAAACCTCCCTAATGGTCGGTTTGATTATTCTTTTCTCTTAGCATTGTAAAACTCAGCTTATGGACTATTTTTACTGTAAACTACCAAAAGTCCTAGAATATTGTGAAATGGTAACATCATTCTCAGGAATGGATGCCATTGAAGGGCTTGGATATGGCTACTCTGGAAGGAAACCTTATTCGTAATAGCTATCTGAATGGGTTGTGCTTAGCACTCAAAGCAGAAAAATTACTTTAATATTAGCCTCATTTTTTATAATAAAATAGTCTAATTCCCTTTGTTTTGAAAAGAAAAGCCCCAGCACTACTTTTGCACCATTGCATATCTAAGAGAATACAGATTATATACTGTTTTCGACGCCATCCCAAGAACACAGGCAGTCATGAATACATAACATGTGCCAATATTATTTACAAAAATATAAAAAATGCATCTTAGTAATTATATGTTTCACTCATTGCCCTATTTTCCTATAGAACAGGACATCTGTGGAAAAAATAGACATCAAAACGCCCTGATCTGAAGGCTATTTCTCTGGTATTGTGCTTACAATATTTCCCTTAGTTCTTTACAATGTGTTATAGATAATCTCAACTAGTGCCTGGGTTGATCATTCATTTTAAGGTCTTTAGTGGATGCTTGTTCATAACTGAAACATTCTCAACTGAGTTATGTAAGCATTGATGTTCATCAATGATGTTAGCATTAGGATAAGCTGATAAGGGTTGCCAGTGGATACGCGGAAAATCCCAAATCCATCCGCATTCGAAAAGTGGATGAATACCAATATCTGAAAATCGGACGTGGATGCGAATACAAAAACATCCGCATTCGAAAATTAACTGTTCGTTTTTTCTTTCAAAATTATAGTTTAAAATATGTGTATTTTAGTATAACAAGTGATATTGATTTATTTTTTTGTTATATTAGAAGTTTATATTATATGCAAGTAATGCATATTAAGTGCTAAAAAACACTTACTATAATAATATTTGTTGATTCTTAACATTTCAACTATCAATTGAGCTGAAAATGTTTATACTGAACTAATAATTTTCATTTATGTTTCTTGATTTATTGATCGTTGACGGATAGAATGATTACACATTATCCATCAGTATCCGCGGATTCAGATATCCGATATCCGAAAATGATTTCGGATGTGGATACAGATATGACACTATCCGTATTCGAAAGTATCCGTCGAAAGCCCTAAAGCTACATTTGAGGGAAAGTTGTAATATATAATGTAAGTTTGGATGAACTGGTTATAAAGAAACCACATGTTGAAGTACATACTTGTATTGAATTTGTGGAGTGATATTATTGATTATAGATTCCGCCTTTCTGAAAGTTTAGAAATAAATGATATAGTTGAAATTAAAATAAAATAAAATATTATTATGCTTTGTTTCAAATTTCAACCTGTGTGTAATTGTTAGACTGTCCATTAATTTTAGCGAGTATTACAGTATGCGTTTCGCGTATTATGATTACGTGTGATTGATACGTGAAATATTTTTCTATAAATTGTTTATTTAACATACTCAAGGTAATTATTCATACAAATTTAGCTATATCTTTGTGTTGAAGTTCCATGGAGTTGATCTAAATTTTGAATTCTATTTTGTGCCATCTACTTCTTTTAGTTTGAATTTTTACTTTTACTATAAACTAGTAAATTCTTAGTAAACAAAATTTATATGTTAGTTCCTTTTTTTGAGTTATATTCGTAGAGTGACGTTTGAACTTGTAAAAGGAGTGCAATTTTAATATTAGATAATACTTTTAAATGATATTAAGTTTTGAAAATATTTGTAAATGAAGCTTATTTATCGGATCATATTTTAAAGAAGATTCGATAATATCTATATAGGAGCTTTTTTGGTAGTTCGTATTGATATCAAAAAAAATGTGACACTAAAGGTATAACTATTAATAAAGATACAAGGTTTAAAAAAAAATGCTTTTGTATAGACAATAAATTTATGGTTGAAAAAAATACTGCCTCATTATGAGGATACATTTTAATATGGTCTTGTACTAAAAAAGTAATCAGGAAATTCAAGTCAAAACTAGGGGAAGAAGACTGGCTGCAATTATTAGTAGAATTGGGCACTGATATTGTATTTGATGCGCATACGTTTCATATTCATCAATTTTTAGTATGAAGCTATATCACAAACAACACCTTTAATATCAACATTAATCTTGTTAGTATTTTGATGACATGTTTTCCTGTAGTGATCAAACATATATGACTACTTGAGTATGCTGAGAAACCATTCCAGTAACATACGATTTATTTTTTCTACTTTATCCCGTAGATGCAGACCAATAGTCAAGTTTTGTATCCATTTAAAGCGATTGGCAGCCTTCCAGGTTAGTTTACTGTATACAATTTGTGTGTTTTAAATTACCCATTTAAACCAAACTTACTTTCAGATGTTACGATGTTCTCTTTTGTCTAGGAATTGAAGTCAGAGACCAGTTTTTCTCACGTGCTGAAATGTGCGTGCTTTGTTTGCATCATCATTGACTAAATGGCATTGATTATATGGGATCGCCATTTTCTAAATTGGTATGCATGTTCTAAATTGATATGGGTCAATTAAAAATTATAGTCACATGTACCATACCTTTATAATGCTTTAACGTTCTCAAAATGAGTTACTGATTATAGATCATAAAGTTCAAATTTGAAATTGGTTTTACGTTTTATATCATTTCTTAAAAACATTTCATGTTTTAACGTACTTACACACATTTTCTGCTTTTTGCTTACTGTAGGTTATGACATATAAGTATGCAAAAGAATAGTCTTTTATTTTCATTGCAATAATTTATATAATTGAAACTACTATAATTACAGAACTTATACAATGAGTCCCACTGACTTTCCTCTCCCGTACCGTCTTTATTTCCACTTGTAATCTATGCAATCTGATTTCTGGATTCAAATAAGCAGCTGATATTTCATTCCAGCATAAAATGATCTCTGTTGCTGTTTTAATTGTGTTTCTAATTAGAATTCGGAAATTCAGATCATGAGCTTTTAAGCTTTTTTGAGATAATGCTATTGAGTATTATATTTTGAAATGATAATCGGACACAAGCTCTATATTTAAAAAAAAAACGATATCTATGGATTTAAAAAGGGTGATAATGAGAAGGTTATTAGAAGATTGTTTTAATTGGGTTGATAATCTGATTTGAGTTCAGTGACACTTCGAACTTTTGGCTTAAGGCCCTTCATGAGGTTATTGTTGGTTTGTACTTGGTTTTGGTCGAATATGTAAATCGAACAATTGTTTCATTTCATTTAGTCTTAGTTATTTACATTAGCTAGAAGATTAATTCATGGTGGCATTTCTTCTATGAGGCTCCTCCAATGCTTTAAATTACTTTACTATAGAGGACATTTGCATGCTATATTGAACTAAACGGAAATACATCGATCGATTTACCTATGTTCTGGATTCCGTTGTTCTTCAGCATTTGGTAGTATGTCATCCAATGCATAGTTTGTTATAACACATTAATTCATAATATATTTCTAATGGTTGTTCCTGTAACAAGCTGCCTTTTCGACCGCTCCAAATCGGTATTTAAACCAACTCAGAACGTTCAAAACGACATACTATTATTTAGCTTATCAACTTTAAACAGAATAAACACAGAATCACAGACACAATATTCGCAGCGGAAGAAATTTTTATATATAAATAATATCAGAGTTGTACAAAATATTTATACAGCGGAAGATTTATAAGTACAGTACATGAATTTTTAAATAAATAAAAGCTTTACGATTTTTGTCGAGCGCGCGCCATATGCATCTTTACGTGCCACTGCACTTCATTGCAAGCAAAAATTTTCTAAGCCTGAAACGCTTAGGACCTGACCCGAGCGTTCCATGCAAAATACACAAAACACCCGAGTCGGGATTAAACTTATTTCAAGTTAGCAAACTTCAATAAGCACTAAATATAATTAGTTTACTCCAAACAACATATTAAATGGCTCGAGTATAATAATCGGTGAATACAAGTACAATAATCAGTATGTGAGCATATCCACATACAAATAGTAGAAGACAAATGTAACAAAGTACTACAGTAATCAGTCTTGGCTAAAAATGTAAGGAGCAAGATGGTTTAACTATGCATGATCCAAGTAAAAACATGCAGAAATGAGCACTTGGGTGCGAGCAAAGAGAACCCACTAAGCATCATAGATATATTTATATTCAGGTTCAAGATGGCACAGGATATATATACGTAGATGTAGTTGCAACTAATGCCCAAATCCAACAATCAAACACTGATGTGCAACAACAAATGCGAGATGGTCAACCATGCCAAATTCAAAGTGAAATACATATATATTGGCCGAAATGTGACAGTAACAATCTACTGGTACAGATGCAAGTTAACTAATGAGTTTGATCAATGCATACGTTTTGAGGCGAACGAGACAACCTTATGTTCAATAAAAATGTCAAAGTGACAATATGAAACTAAGAAAAACCTTCCTTAAGAAATTTCGAAAATACAGTACAACAACCAAACTATAGGAGTCTTACTTTCTAATTTCAGGTCATTTAACAGTGCAGCAAAAAAAGCAAATCAAAATACTGTAAACATTAGCAAATGTAAAAATTGAAAATTCCTTTGTATGCATGTTATAAAAGTGGACATGCAAAGATGAACACTTAAGCATGGAAACAGTAAATCATATACAATTCAATGATTCCCATTTTTTTTTCAAACTAGACTGGTTAGCCATTTCAAGCAGTACAACCCACGGATGAACCAGTTTCAAAAATCAATTCACTTCTTGCAATGAAAATCCATTTACATTTTTTTCTTCATATCATAGTAAAATTTTGAATCAATATTTAAAGCATGGAAGATCATTTCCTATCATATCTCAATGAGATCAAAGAAAAATAAATGTGCATTGCAACATGATAGACCTACTCTGGCATCCAATACATAAAGTACATGACTAGGGGTGGATCAAATATGCTAGCAAAGGACATACAACAAGCAAGAAATGATATCAACCATAGGCTTCAACCGAATATATTTGGTGGAACCGAAAATAGCGAACTTGATAAAAGTTTAATCGCAAGCCAAAACTTACCTTTGGTCAGTCGATGGACGACGGAAGAAGAAACAGGAGTTGCGGCTGTTGGAAACAGCGGGTACGGCTACGGCTACAGGGCTCCGCGGGTTGACTCGGTGGCAAGGAGACGGTGAGGAGCGCTTCAGGTGGAAGGCAACAACGTTTTTCGGTCTGCAGTGGTTCTCAGGTGGGTCTTCGGTCAGGTTCGTCGCGGTGATGGGTGGTGTTTCGAATCGGGCTACTATGGGGAAGAGACCAACGCGATGGAATCAACGAAGCGCGGAGGTAAGCCAACATCTGGTGGAGCGGATATTTTCAGGGCTAAGGAGTCTGGATTTGAGCTTTCAAAAGGAAGGCAGCGATTCAGAGAGTCGCGATTTTGATTTTGGGGAAAACGATTTGGATAGTGATTTTTTTTGGGCAAATTCTATTTTGACTCATGGAATTGCTGAGTTGCCCCCCTTCTCTTCAAAACTTCTGATGACGAAAGTACCCATTTCGTGTGTTTATTTTTTTTCAAAGCGGCAGGTTACCGCACAGTGCAACTGCGAGGTTATCTCATGTACCACGCAGGGGCACTGCGTGGTACATGAAGTAACCTCGCAGGGGCACTGCGAGGTTCCTACATGTACCACGTAGTGCCCCTGCATGGTACATGAGATAACCTCGCAGTCGCACTGCGAGGGAGGGCATTTTTTTCTTTTTTTTTAAAATAGGGGGCTACTCAGAAAAACAGGGGGATTTTACATTTTTTCGGATTTTGGGGGGCAACTCAGCAATTTGGTGAGTTTGAATAGAATTTGCCTTTTTTTTGGTGAAGGAAAAATAAAATGAAGGAACCGGAAATAAAAGAAATGAACTGAGAGAAACAAGAGAATATGACTCGCGTTTCATAAGCAGACTATGCAAAGGACAAGTGTCTGCTCCATTTCCCAAATTTAACAAGTGTTCAAAATAATAATAAAAAATTCCAAGTATAAATACCATTTTTATACTATGTACATATACATAACTAATTACAAATTTCAAATTTGAATTTACAAAAGCCAAATTAAATCTAAATGAATTAAATAAATTCTCAATTTAATTTTTAAAATCAAATTTTATATTTTACAAACAATATACATCAATAAATTTTAAAACACTACTATCGTTAAATTTATCAAAACAATTATAACTTTAATTTGAAACCAAAATTAACCAAACAAATTTATTCAAATGAAATTATAATCGCCAAGTAAAAGGGAAATTTTAAATTTTTATAATTTCCTTAATAACATATTTCCATTAATTTAAAATATTAATACCGTTAAAATTTAACAAAACAAATTTGATTTCAAAGATAAATTTAATATTCACACTTATAGAAATCAATTCCAAACCATGTTGAATAAACTAAATTTCAAAATTATAAATGAATTTCAAGTACAAACATGAACTTTCAACATTAAATTAAATTAAACTTAAAATTTTAATGCCAGAATTCCTGGTTCGTTACAGTTCCCATCGACCCTTATAATAATTTCTTCTCTATTGTGTAACATAACTCCTCAACATCATGTCATTTGTAAATGATTGTAGCCGGAAAAATTACACCCTCCCACTTGTAATTTGCATTGTCGTTATTTCAATGGTTTGGCGTTGGTCACTGAGACAATATGTTGAATTTTATGTAGCGTGATTACATAGATTTGTAGCATGCTATATATGATTGCTTATTATAGTTTGAGGGGTTGCACCCTCAAACCTTCAACCATTAATTTAATTTGGATGTTTTTTTAACAAACTTGAAACCTTATTGCTTCACTGTTGCACCATTTTTTATCCTTGCAAGTGAGTTACCTGAACATGCTTTTGTGTTTTTGTTTATATTTTTGTTGCATGTTCGGTTTGTTGTGTACGTAGTATACTATCCATTCACTTTTGGGCCCAGTAATATTATATTTTTGGTACCCAGTAATATTATATTACATTGGCTCTATCATTCAGGTTAACAAAATTATTTTTGTTGTTGTTTTTATGCTGCATTTTTACTGTTCTTTAGTATATTCCACTTAGAACATAATGTTTTTATTCTGATGTTTCTACACTACTTTTGTGTAATCTCTTTACGGCTTCCCTCTTCTCAACATTCAAAGCGTCATTGTGTTGACAATGAAGATAATGTTCATGAGCTACACAAAACCATTGAGGAAATGCTCTTAGAGCTCGAGAATGAGAGAGCAGAACGGATTAGGATAGAGGCAAAGAGAGAGCATGAGCGAGCTAATTGCCAAAGACTTGAGGAAGAGCGGACAAGGCTTGCACAACAACAAAAAAAGACAGATAAAACTTTCAAGCACAAATATAACAAGTGATGGCAATGCTTCAGAGAAATGATGAATCTCATTATGAAGATCCTTTGTCATCGTCATCTTCATGAGTTACTCGGGTATGGTAGCAGGACTTATTTTGTTTTAAATTCTTCTTTTATATGGTTTTTTGTATAGGTATTATGAATTAGGATGATGTTTTTGTATGGAATACCACTAGCACTAGCTGAATAGTTTTGTTAGTTATAATTTTGTCTAGTGTATGTCTGCATTGATGGATGATTATGGACACATTGTTTTTTTGTACGGAATATTAGCTCTAATAAAAAATATTGTTGCGATAAAAATCTAACAATTGCATTTTCTTTTTTTTGTTAATGTCTCTCATTTTAAGTGTATTAATATATATATATATATATATAACACTATCGACTGGTAATGGCGATTGCCAGAAAAAAATAAAAAAACAATATATAAACAGAATAGAAAAGGAACACCGACGATTTTTTTTTTCAAAATTGACACTAAAACGTCGCTAAGTAGAAACTGAAATTTTAATGATAGCGACGGATTACCTAGGGCTGTCAATGGGTCTGGTTGGGTCGTGTTCGGGTCGGGTCAAGTCGTGTTCGGGTTCAGTTCGGGTCAGGTCATCTCAACCCATTTATTAAGCGGGTCGGGTTCGGGTCGGGTCATTTATAATCGTGCGGGTTTCAGGTTTGATCCTTGTAACCCACTAAGAAAAATATTTGTATAAAAAACTTTGTGGGTTTCAAATGATCGCTGCATTTGGTCGAGTCTTTGTAGCATAAATTAAGAAAGAAAAATGACTATGCTACAACGAAGTGCTCATTTTGGAAAAAATGGTTTACTCAAGATCAGGAAAGATGCAACGCCCTTTGTGAAGAAATCAAAAACTTGAACTTCCGTAAAGTATATCATCCAAAGTGAATAGCAATCACAATTTTGGTAAAGAACATGGATTTCACAAACCTTGTCAAATCTGTTGAGTATCGAGAGTCTCGAGACGATGTTAATGCCGATGTTTTTTCCTGGTGTCGCAATTGTTCTTCGATCTGTTGCACGATTTCAGAAGGATATCATATAATCTAGGGCTCGGTGTAGAAAGGAAAGAGAAGACTTAAGTCTGAAGGAGTGAAGAGGTAGAATCGTAGAAATTTGAATGAAAAATGAGTGGCAGCTTGGTAATTGATAAATTAGGTTAAAGCGGCATATGGGTAATGGACTGGGTTGGGCCTATGTTTTGTAGATTGTAAAGTAATAAAAATATGTTTTATATTAAAGGGTCATGACGGGTCAAAAACAGATTCACGGGTTGGGTCGGGTCAACCCATTTATTAAATGGGCCAGAGCGGGTTGACCCGAAATTGACCCGTTTATAAATGGGTCGGGTCAGGTTGGGTTTTCATCGTGTGGGTTACGAGTCGTGTTTCGAGTCATGTTAGAAATTGACGGCCCAAGGATTACCGAAGGATAGTGTCCATGTTGTTTACTACGTCATTGTTAATCCGTCGCTATATAGCTAGGATTTACCAACGGATAACTAGAATGCAAAATGTTTGTTATATATTTTCCGTCGGTAATCCCTTGCTAAACACCGTGCATTTAGTGACGTAAATTTGTTTAATGTTATTATTGTGTTATAAATATCTATCGGTAAAACATCGATGAAATATTTTAAAATGAAATGATAATTTATCATGACGCTAATTTCCGTCGCAAAATTGTGCCTAAAATATCGACGTGTTTTTTAACGACAACCATATTCTGCTACAAATCCGTTGCTAACAGGCCTTTAGTGACGGATTTTTCCACTGCAAAATCAATGTTTTCCTGTAGTGCTTGCAGTGCACCGGCTCCACAGTTTTTTCGTTCACTTGTTTTCGAATAAAATGATATTTAATATTGATGCGCTTGCCTCGATTGTGTGACACGGGATTCTTTACAAGTGAAGTAGTGGATTTATTATCCAAGTAAATAGTAACTGGATTTTCCTTTGCAAGGTTTAAGTTACCCAATATGTTACCTAGCCAAATAGCTTGACATGTTGTTGCAGCTGCAATATACTCCGCTTCACATGTCGAGAGAGCAACTGTCTGTTGCTTCTTTGATGATCACGAAAATATCGCCGAACCGATTTGAAAAGCATATCCTGAAGTGCTTTTCCCGTCATTCAAATCACCGCCATAATCACCGTCTGAGTAACCAACTAATTTTGAATTTTGTGAATGGGTGTAAAACAACCCATGATCAAGTGTACATTTTATGTAGCGCAAAATTCTTTTAGCTTTCATGAAATGCTCTTGCTATTGGTTTTCCATGTACCTACTAACCAATCCAACCGCGTAAATAATATCGGGACGAGTAAAAGCTAGATACCTTAAACTTTCAACCAAACTTTTGAACAACGTCGGATTTACCAACTCTCTGCTTGAATCAATTTTTAGCTTTATGCTTGCATCTGCTGGTGTGCTCACTAGTTTGCATTTTTCCATTCTGAATTTGCTTAAAATATGCTCTGCATATTTTTTCCATTTGGAAGATGGGATTTTTTTTATTTTTTTCAAAAAAAATCCAATCTTTGTTTTGCCTGACTTCGACTCCAAGAAAATACGACATTTTACCAATATCTATCATCTCAAATTTGTTAATCATAACTTTCTTAAAATCATCAAACATACCGGGGTTGTTTCCAATGAAGATCATGTCATCCATGTACAAGCACACGATCATAATATCTTCCCCTGAATATGTTTTTGTGTAGAGTGTATGCTCGTATGGACTCTTGACCAAACCATTTTTCTGAAAGTATTCGTCAACCCGTGTGTTTCATGCTCGCGGAGCTGGCTTTAAACCATATAAGGCTTTCTTCAGTTCATAGTCTTTGTTTTCCTAGCCATTCTGTACATATCCAAGAGGTTTCTCGATGTAGACTTCTTCTTCGAGATAGCCATTCAAGAATGCTGACTTTACATCCATCTGATAAATCTTCCATTGATTCTGTGCTTCTGTTTGTAGCCTCTAGCCACTAGCCACTAGCCTTGCCTTGTACTTTTCCACTTCTCCATCTTGATTGGTCTTTGTCTTGTAGACCCATTTGGCACAAATTGTTTTGTGTCCTTCTGGAAAATATGTGATATCCCAAGTGTTATTCTTCTTTATTGCACCAATTTCTTCTACTACTACAAAAACACCACTTTACAACTATAATTTTACAATGGTCAGAAAAAGACAGTTGTAATAAAGGTTTTTTACAACGATATTTTTCAAAAAGTTGTAATAACCTTATTTTCGACAACTCTTATATTTCAAAAGTTGTAATAGATGTGTATTACAACTTTTCTTCTTTGGCAGTTGTAATAAATTCCTATTTTTGCAACTATTTTATTGCTAGTTATAATGGATGTTATTACAATCTTCCTTTTTTCAGTTGTAATGTATGTTTCTATTACAAAATTTTTTGTTTGTCCGTTTTGATAATATATTGATTAATTTAATACTTACTATTTGAATAATTAATTTAAAATAATAGTCAACATTAAATAATAATTAATTGGAAATATGAAATAATTCATATTAGTAATTAATATTCATTAATTACTACAAATAATTACTATTTTATAATTAATATTAAATTATAACATAGAATTAAAAAAGTAATAATATCTAAGTAGTAATATTTAGTACTAGTAAAAAATAGTTTTCAAGAAACTCATATTATATTTAATATAAATTTTTACTTATTAATTATTACTTATAATATTCATTTCTATCAATTTTATGCTATGAACCAAGAAAAAATAATGGCATATGGCAGGAATCTTGCGCCAGGAAACTTAAGCGGGACGTTGAAAATTTGGCTCCAAAAAGTAACTCACGTGCTATATTTTCACTCTCACTCAGACAACCTCTTGTCTTCTTCTCTAAATCAATCGTTGCACAAAGATCAAAATCGATTCACTTTCTTTCCTTAAACCAAACGAAGTTCCGCCTCAATAAATCATCCCAAATCCCTAGTTTCTCAACTTTGTATCACGTTTTCCCATTTCAGTCCCCATCTTCCTTCTTCTCTAAATAACAAATAAAAATTACTTTTAAAAATCGATTACATATTAAGAAAACCAAAATTTTGATTCGTTTAGTTTCTGGAAAAGAGGGCTCCAACTCCAGGTAGCATTTTCAAGGTGCGTTCGATTTTCAGAAACGAGGTATTCGGGGCAGCATCCCTAGGGCGTCGATTTCGGGGCAACGAGGGGGGGGGGGGGGGTCCTCGAGGGGATTGGGCGGCGTGGTGGTGATCGTGGGGAAGAGGACTGTCGAAAGCGATTTTTTGGGTAGTTGTGGCACCAAAATGTTTTGCATCTGATAGTGCATGGATTGTTTGAGTCGCGATGAAGTGGACATTGGTCGAGGGTCCTAGTGGTGATGAAGAGTTTGGCGAGGCAGTCGAAAGGTTGAACGATGTACTGTCGGGGGAGGAAGTCGGCGTTGATGGATTTGGTGAACTGCAGGTTGAGTGTTTTAAATTGGAGAAGGTAGCAGTGGTCCCAAAATTTGTTCTAGGGAAAGGACCACTCTCATATCACACTATAAATCTATAACCACTTCTATTTCTATACGAACAAATGAAAACCACCACCATTAATTTTCTCCTCCATTCCCAATTATCTCTGTCAAAGTATTCTTGATCTTTTAAATAGCAATGGAAATTTGCGTCGAGTCTCAGTTTCGTGTCCTTACCATTGATGACAACATACTGGATAGAAAACTCATTGAAAAATTACTCAGGACTTCATCTTTTCACGGTACTTTCATATTCATATATGATAAATTCACTGCAGGCACCCATTTAATCTTAAGGTTCATAACTCTAATGTTAATTTTGTATAGTCACTACTATGGATTCAGGCAGCAAAGCGTTGGAGCTTCTTGACTCCTCTCAGCATGATGTAAATTTCCTTCCATTTGAAAAACCAACTATACTATATATCTGTGTTAGATTAAGAATATAAAGGTTGATTCTTGCTTTGTTGAATGACAAGAAATAGAAGTAAACTTGACAATTACAGATTACTGTATGCTTGGAATTACAGGATATGATCTGCTGAGGAAACTGAAAAGTCATCGTATTTGAAAGATATCCCAGTTGTGATCATGTCATTAGAGAATGTTCCTTCGTGCATCAATCGATGTTTAGTGGAAGGATCTAAAGAATTCTTTCTGAAACCAGTTCAACTTTCAGATATGAACTCAGGTTCTTGTATGAAACCAGGGAGTTTTGGCTAAAATGGAGAAGGTTCTTGTTCTTGGGGTTAAACTCAGAGGAAAGCATAAGTAAATTTGAAGACTGTGTAAGCATTTTTAAGGTAGGTATATTAGTCATGATAAATCAGGTTGGGTTGTTTATGTTCATGTTTCTTGTTGATTGCTTTGGGTTCATGTTAGACGTGCTATTAATATGATTTAATAATAGAAGCTATGTTGATAAGTTTGTTGAAGTATGTAGAGTACATCACTAAATTTTTGGGAAGGGGCAATAAGGAAATATAGGGACATCATTACTGTGCACAACTAGAAAGAAACATGAATAAGATTAATCTGGGCCAACTTTATGTACGATGTAGAATATTGTGGTTTCATGATAAACTTTAGGATAGAATATTGGTTGAGAGATTCTCTTTATTGGAGAATATATTTAGACGCAGGAAAATGCATAGCATAGGTTATAGTATGAGGTGCTAATATTGTTAAGTACACATGATGACACTCATTAACAAAGAATGACAACACTTGTGAATGAAATTTCTACATGTCAAAATAAAACTATAACCGAGTATTTATCATATTTTCTATGTGCATAACAGGTACTACATAGTTGTATAATACTAAGGTTTGATTCAGAATCTTGTAATTATTATGACCATTTTCTTATATGATCAATTTATCTAATTTTTTTGTATAATTGGTTGTTGTAATTGTAGGGCACGAAATATTTCTTCCTCGATCCAATGCGGCCATGGCAGTGAAGAACACTAATCGCACGACTTGTGAGTTCTATTTTTTGATCAATTCTTGTTTTATTCAATATGCGAAGGCTTGGAATTAGACATAATGTTATGCAGTCTCTTTTATAGTCTCTAAATTTTGCATTTTGACTGGCAGCACATAGCTCGGAAGGTTGGAAATTCTATCTTTAAATTGATCTTATTAGAGCAGTTATTGTCACCTAATATTATACATCGAATCTTAATGCTCAGGTTCGCAAGTCTCTTGTAAATCCATGAGTTGAATTTTTTTATATAGTTGTAGCAACTGCATGGTGCAAATTCAAGTGTGTCACGTGAATTGATGTGCATTCAAGCAGATGTTAGTATTTGTAATCATCATCGATAATGAAGAATTGATATATATCACTGTGATCATGTATGATTATAAGTTTTGTATTTTGAATAAAAGTTGTAACGTTTTATATATGAATGGATCCAATACTTCGAATTTATATCAATTTGTTTTCTGTTTATCCAACTTTTGTTCCACTTGCAAAATGTGTTAAATTATAGTTGTAATAAAGTGTATTACAATAGATAGAAATTGTTGAAAAATTTACAAAGTCACAATGGTGCATAACAGTTGTAGAAGGAGTTACTACAACAGTGCATAAAAGTTGTAACAAAGTTTATTACAACAGCGGAAAACAGTTGTGAAATACATGAAGTCAAGACGGTGGAAAAAATTTGTAAAAGATTTTAGTCTATTACAACTTCTTAATACACGATGATGGATCCACCATTGTAGAAAGTATTTGACAACAGTTTTCCACAGTTGTAATAGGCTCGATCTGTTGTAGTGCTCATCCATGGCTTTGTTCCATTTGATTTCTTCACTGGCATCCTCAAATGTCACTGGATCACATTCATCCATTAAACAAAATAATAAATAATCAAAGGTTGTTTGTAGCAGACTTGTTGCCTTATAGATATTATCCAGACTCTGCATTCTTCTTGGTACTCCCTCTAAACTATTGCTGCTACTTGAACTTGACAGCATTGAAGTAGGAGTTTGTTGATTAAGGCTATCTGGAGTAGTATGATTGTCATTTCCATCAACATCTGTATCAGAGTCATCATTTTCATTATCATCATCATTAAAGAATAGACCTGCAACTTTTCTTTCTTCCGCGCTCTATTTCCAGTAATCTGATTCATCAAATTCAACATCTCGAGAAATGATTAATTTCTTTGTGAGTGGATTGTAAAGTCTGTAGGCCTTGCTTCTTTTGTCATATCCGGTAAAAATACTTTTATCACCTTTGTCATCCAGCTTCTTTCTTTTCTGATCGGGAACATGTGCAAATGCAACACATCTGAAAATTCAAAGATGTCCAACTGATGGTTTACTACCACTCCATGCTTCATTTGGAGTACTGTTTCAGACACTTTTTGTTGGACAGCGATTCAGCAAATAAACAACACATAGTACATCTTCAGCCCAAAAACTTCTTGGCATGTGCTTTCCCTTCACCATACTTCTCTCCATGTCAAGAATAGTGTGATTCTTTATTTTGGCAACACCATTTTGTTGTGGAGCATAAGCTGTTGTCGACTGGTGATTGATTCCATGTGTCCTGCAAAATTGTTTAAACAAGTTTGAAGTATATTCGCCTCCTCTGTCTGATCTGAGTATCTTCACATAATTTCCACTTTGTTTTTCTGTCATTGCTTTGAACTCCTTAAATTTATCAAGAGCCTATGCTTTTACTTTTAGAATATATACCCAACTTTTTCTACTGAAATCATCAATAAATGCTAGGTAATACCTACTCCCGCCAAGTGATATGTAATATCAAATGGACTAGCTATGTCAGTGTGAACAATCCCTAGTGGCCTCCTAGCTCTCCATGATTTTCCAATAGGAAAATTTTGTCTGTGTTGCTTTCCATTGATGCATGCTTCACATAAATTATATGGTACATTGATTTTTGGCAAGTTGTCCATCATCTTTGTCTTTGACAATAATTTCAGGCCAGAAAATCCAAGATGACTGAATCTCAAATGCCACAATCATGAATCATTTTTACTGACTGACTTCAAGCATTTTTGCACTTTCATCTGCGTACAAAGTGTGAATAGGCGATTATTTGACATCTCCACATTGGCAATCAATTATTGGACTTGATTTCTGATAATGAAAGAATTGTCCTGCATCTTTATATCATGTCCTTTCTCACTAGTTGACCAAGACTGATGATATTACTTTTCAAAGCAGGTATATAATAAACATCTTTTATTGTTGACCAACTTTTTACCAAAAGCTGTCATAGTTCGGATCAATGCCCAATATCCAAAAATTCTCTCCGGCATCAATCCGTCGGCCAACATAGCAGCTCGCGCTCCAGAAAGACCAGATAAGGTTCGGCCCAAACCAGCTTCAGCCACGATTTCTGAAGATACTATTTATGAATAGTTGAATTAGTCTTCCAGCTGCTTCTTTGTCCAAGGGATGAATTCCACGTGTCCAAGCTTTCATCGAAAGGGCGTGCCACGTCGCACCAGCCTTAACCGACTTTCCCATCAATAAAGACCCTCTTCCTTAAAGAAGGAAAAAAGGCAATTTTTGGGAGCACCTCATGTCATTTTTGAAACTCCAAAATCTGAAAGAAGAATATTTTTGGCTTATTCCTCAAATAACCAATTTTTACTCCTCTAGAAAACTTCTCATCTCCTACTTTTCTTCAAAAGGAAATAACATTGTACTTGTAATAAAATAAAAATCAATACATATAAAGTGGACGTAGGCACCATCTTTGTCGAAGTACTATAAAAAGTTGTGTGTGCTCCCTGTTTTATTTGCTTTACCGCATTTCATAATCATTATTCATGTGCTTTCCACGCGATTGGGGGTTGACTGTCACGAGTGACCAACTTCTGACGTCAACACTTTGGCGCGCCGGGAAGGGGGACGCACTGACATACCCTTCGACCTTCTACAAGTCTCAACCCATGAAGAACAAACGAAAGAAAGATGCATTGTCTTCTTACCCCACTAATGCCGATGCAGCCGATACAAATGTTGCATAAGCAAGTCAAGGAGCCTCCTCTCATGATGATGTGTCCCGATATCTTACCTGGGGCGACATGGACAAAATCATGGCCGAGTTCAGAGACCATATGACATCTCAGGGAAAACTCCTCGAACCACATCAGCAGTTGATGGATCACCTTTTCGGTGGAGTAGAGATAGGGCTAAACGCTTCAACATCAATTCCTCCACCCTGGGGCAACAACTGACCTTCGTTCTACACAAAATTAGGTGACTGATTAGATCACACCTTTGCTTCCTCCTACCTCGGCTCCACCTCCCGACCAATCAAAACCAGAAGTATCACTTCCAACGACTAGCGCAGCCGCAGCTGCAAATTCACGGGAGGCCCAAGATCAAGATCTAGGTCATTCAACCACTTTGCCTCCACTCTGGGGGATAGCTCGGCCCCCCAGACCAATCCAGCAACCACTGGGGCAGTCAAGATCAGTGCCATTCCCATTGCAACCCAGTATCTTACCACAGACACGCCTTACGCCGCCTTTCCTTTAACGAAGAGCTGGTTGAGCCTTCCCTTCAAACCAGGAAGACCACTCCACCATATTGGTTCCCAAATCAGCGGATGAAAACACTACTATAGATCCTCCTAACATCACCTCTGGTGGGGGCATCGAAGAACCCCGAACATTACAAGCTATGTTGAACCGGCCTGGACCTCCAGTCTTGGGTACGGCTCGACCCAACTCTCATCAGGTTCAAGAGGGGCCAGTCGGCCCTAAACCAACAACTGCAATGAATCCTTGCCCTCAACTTCACTCAACTCTTAGAGGTTGAGCCTAACCAGCGGCCACCCTTCCGAGCATGCTTTTGTCAAACCCTAGTACTGGAACTCTGTCAAACGTAAAGTTGGATTCATGGCAGCGATTCCTCGAAGATAGAAGCCATCTTGCAAGCATAGTCCGACGCTTCACTTGGGGCAATTCTTCTCAACAAGATATAGATAACATTCACCACATCCTCTTTACTAGAGAGATCGGGAACTCCCACAATCCTCTAGACTTCAAGTTTCCAGCTATCGAACCATATAATGGTCGTACTGACCCGACCATCCATCTCATGCGATACATGCATCACATGGAAGTGCTCAGTGCATCTACTAACGTCATGGCTAAGTGATTTCCACTCTTCCTCACAGATACAGCCGACATGTGGTTTCGGTAGCAAATAAAGGAGTCGGTCAGTAGCTGGAATATGCTGGTCACCCACTTCATCAAACAATTCAGGGTACAAATATCCTAGCCAAAGAGTGTCATGTTTCTGACCACCAAAAAGCAACGCCCGGGAAAAACACTTCGGTCATTCCTTGAAAGATTCAACGCGGCTATAGCATCAATCGATCGACCCAAGCCATCGATGGTGTATATAGCCGCCATTGCAGGAGTTCAGAATCGATCAGAATCCTCAATCTCTTTAACCAGAGATCCCCCCAAGGATATAGAAGATTTTTATGCCGAGGCCGAGCGATTCCTCCAACAAGAAGACATCAGCATTGAGATGGAGAGCCTCGAGGTCTTAGCCACCAAACATGGAGGTCCATCCAACACTAATGGCCAAAATAAAGGGAGAGGAAAGGCCTTGGAAAAGAATGAGTGCAACGTACGACCTCGAACAAAAAATAAGTATGATCAGTATACCGAGCTTAATTCTTCTTTGCTCGACATCTACCTCGATGTACGAGGGTCCCTGCCTTTCCCAAGACCTCCTCGAAGAGAGCCGACCCAGAAAGAGCTTGAATATGGAAAGAACTGCATGTTCCATAACCTCGCTGGTCACAGCACCAACGAATGTAGGCACTTGCACGATATCATCGAGGATAGAGTCAGGCGAGGGGAACTTCCCGAATATGTCAAGAAGAACCCGCAGGCCGTACTACCACAATCTTCTGCCCAAGCTCCTCAGGTTGGTCCTCGAGATCCTGGAAACGGAAAGGACCCCGAGACTAGCACCCACGACATTATCATTATTAAGTTTAGACTTCTTTTTCAATGTATTTCTATTTTTATTCAATAAAAAGGACACTTTGATGTACACATGTATGGGGTTAGGATTTATCTCCTAGACATGCTCTAGGATCAACAATTGTTCTCTTAGAAATTATTTTCATTGTCTTTGTAATTGTTCTCTAGCAACTATGGAATTTCTTTAGCAAACTTGGATTATGTTTGAATGATTTAAGATGAGCATAACTGATGCTCGCATCCTCGAATATGGTTAGTACAGAAGCATTCTACCATCTCTAAACCTACTCCTTGGGCCGAGTATGGTTGAATATCTTTAAGCCGAGTGTGGACTATACTCGCCCCTCTAAGATTCATCCAATGACCTTATTCAAATGGAGCATGGTTAATACTCACCACCTCTGTAAGCCGAGTATGGTTAATACTCGCCACCTCTGTAAGACGAGTATGTTTAATACTCGCCACCCTTCTAAACCAATTGTAACTATCGGTCACACAAATATCCCGACCTACAATCCAATCGAGTATGACTAATACCCGATCAAATGAAACTAAAAGACCTTCTCTAGACCAAGAATGGCTTCTACTATCTTTGCAGGTACTAATCTTCATAACCAGAAATTACGGTTACTTTCTCGGTCTAAATACGGTCTTCGATGATTGTCGATTTTCTGGCCTTAATACGACCTTCTTTGGTCGTTGGTTTTCTGGTCTTAATACAACCATCAGGGCCATCAGACTTCTGGCCATAATATGGTTTAGCGCAACCATCACTATTATTACATTGGACTTCGACACAAGGAATCAGAACACACCTCCCTCTACCGAAGAAGATGTATTCTGAGGAGAAAAGTGTTGACCAACTTTTTACCAAAAGTTGTCATAGTTCGGATCGAAGCCCAATATCCATAAATTCTCTCCAACATCAGCCCATCGGCTAACATAGCAGCTCGCGCTCCAGAAAGACCAGACAAGGTTTGGCCCAAACCAGCTTCCTTCGATGCTGGCCCGAATCAGTTTCAACTCTATCTAATTATCTTCAAGTTTCGATTCGAAGAGCCTGGGAGAATCGCTCTCAATCGATCAAGTCAAAGGCTTCCATCAAAAGCGGGTCGACCGAATATATCGGGCTCACCTGGAAATATCCAGCCGAATCATTCATTACTCAGACCAATTATCAAGGCAACAAAGGCGGTCAAATGCTACCATCCAAAGGTCTCCTTTAAATACACCTCGCCTTGAACGCCACATAAACGACGATTTCCAAAGTACTATTTATGAATAGTGTAATCAGTCTTCCAACCGCATCTTTGTCCAAGGGATGAATTCCATGTGTCCAAGCTTTCCCCGAAAGGGCATGCCATGTCACACCAGCCTTAGCCGACTTTCCCATCTATAAATACCCTCTTCCCCAAAGAAGGAAAAAGGCAATTTTTGGGAGGAGCTCACGTCATTTTTGATACTCCAAACTATAAAAGAAGAATATTTTCGGCTTATTCCTCAAATAGCCAATTCTCACTCCTCCAGAAAACATCTCATCTCCCACTTTTCTTCAAAAGGAAATAGCATTGTACTTGTAATAAAATAAAATTCAATATATATAAAGTGGACGTAGGCACCATCTTTGCCGAACCACTATAAAAAGGTGTGTGTGCTTCCTGTTTTATTTTCTTTACCGTAGTTCATAACCATTATTCGTCTGCTTTCCACGCGATTGGGGGTTAACTATCACTGGTGATCAACTTCTGACATCAAAATTTATATACTTTTTATCACTATTCTTTAACACAATCATGATGGTACCTTTACCTTTGATCGGAATTTTCGATGAGTCACCAAAAGTAACTTCTCCAGTGGCATTATTGTCTATCTCTGTAAATAATTCCTTGTGGCTAGTCATATGATTGCTAGCGCCTGAATCAAGATACCAAACATTTTTCTTGCCTTCTTCTTCTCCTTTGTAAGTGAGAAACATAGTAGCTCCCACCTCTTTGTTTACTTTTGCTACAACAAAATGTCTTCTTTCTTCCACTTTTGGGGATCTACATTCGTAACTGAAGTGACCATATTTATTGCAATTATAACAATCAAAATGAGACTTGTTACCTTGTTGTTGCAATATGACACTTCTTCGGCCCCTAAAATTTTGATCGCGACCAGATTGCTGACAGTTTTCGTTGTTCTAGCCTCTGCTAAAAGGTTGCCTTCCACGTCCACGTCCACCTCGATAGCCACCTCTATGGCCACCTCTTCCACGAGCATAACAGCTATTGTTTGAACTATCACCCATGTACACCTTACTTTACAAAGCCTTCTCAAAATGACCTGTATCATCGTACTGGTTCATTCGTTGCTCATGCGCTTGAAGTGAACCAACAAGCTCGTTAATCAAAATTGTGGACAAATCTTTTGAATCTTCGACTGATGTAACAACATAATCAAACTTTCTTATTAATGAATGTAGAAGCGTTTCCATCACACAAACTCATCGAGATTTTCGCCATTTCTTTTCATTTCATTTGTCACCGTTTTTAAACGGGTAACATATTCATCGATGCTTTCCGGATTTTTCATTTTTATATTTTCGAACTTGCCACATAGTACTTGAATCCGTACCTTTCTTACTTTCTCTGCTCTTGCACTGATTTATGCAGAATCTCCTATGCATCTTCTGGTGTTTTTACTTCCTAAATTTTTTCTAAGGTTGATTCGTCAACCTCTTGAAAAATCATGAACAAATCTTTCTTTTTTCCGGGATTCTTTCAACGCCGTCTTCTTATCATTGGATAAATGTGCTTTAGCAGTTGCATTTACGGGTTCGATGTACCCTTTTTTGACAATATCCCAATTATCATAAGAACCGAGTAACACCTTCATTTGGATAGTCCATTTCCCATAATTTGTGGTTGTCAACTTTGGGATTTGCAGTTGTATCATATTCGTCATTTTCCATGAACGGAACCTTCGCTCCGATACCACTTGTTGGAAGTGTGTATGGAACTCACAGCAAGTACTGATGCATTCTATAAATAAAGACACAAAATAACTTTGTTTATTTCATACAACTATAACTAGTAAAAACTACTCTTTTCTCTCTTACAAATAAAGAGCTTCGGCTCTCGTTTTTCTCTCTTATACTTTTGTTTCTTCACTTGGTGTGTTCTATGAATACATATGAGTTGCCTTTTTATAGGCTAAAAAACTTATGCGTCCATCATTGCTTACATCATTACAAACCTACCATCCTTGACCATGCATGTCTTTCTCCCTTTCACACTAAATAGTTGCTGCACATTAAACTTATTCATGGAAGGATTAGAATTCATACAAACTTGGAGCTGCTTAAAACCTGGTGAGAAACAAGATCAAAATTGGAAAGAGGTTGGGCATTTGCTAAGGAATGGTAGTCCTAAAATAAGAAAAAGGAGCTAATACTTGAATAATGGGTAAAGAGGTATGGGGAAGATTGGATGGATCAGCTAATAGATTGAAGGCAAAGGACGTGGCTAAATAACAGGGAACTTATCAAACTGCACGAGGCAAATGCATGTTGGATTGGCTAGCTGAGTGTTCATAGCCTGCGCAGCACATGATGTGGTGATCGGAGAAGAAGTTTGTGTGGCTACCTAAATCCATTACTTAGAAGAGCTTGGTTTATTGTGTGAAACATGCACAGATATATGCTCGTGCACTGGTCTTGAATTTGTGCCTGTCGCAAGTGCACTAATCTGTCTAGAGGAAGTTGCACTAACAATACCCGATTGATCTCTAGAGACATGAGGCACAACCATTTAGATGGTCTCCAAATTATGATTCACCACAACCTAGTTGCACGATAGCACTTATTCATAATCTGTGTGCTGCCAGTAACCAACAAATATTCACAAGGAGGAGGAACTGATCAATCTTGATGCATACACTAGCATGAATTTATATTTTTTCTTTAAATGGCTAGTTAACCTTGCTAACAAGCAACACAATTGTTCCTCTTTTTCACACACAACCCATGCAATGTCAGAAACTACACGTGGTTCATTTTTATCTCTTAGTGGAAAGACCTAGAATCTGCCTTCCTGGTAATTAGCACATCGCGAATAAGTTGTTTTATGACATATTATGTTTTACCAATTTTTTTAAATTTCTATAATCTCATGGATTATCAAAACGAATGGTGTATTTCAAAAATAAGTGGAGAATTTCTAGGGCTGAAATGTCAGTTAAAACGTTGTAACAATGACAGTAAATTAATACCTGAGAGATTATTGAATAATATAGGCATCATATATGGTGACATCTGTGTGTTATTTTTAAAGATGACAAAGTGATAAGACTTTGGACTTTGAGACCATATGTATTGGACATAATATCTTAAACAACAATTAGCCATATTAAATATTGGTGTTATTATTCGAACATTGGTTTACACTTCCGGCTACCAAAACTAAAAGCATCTCAAATTTTCAATTTTCCTCTGCTGGCCACCATCTGAATTAATAACGTAAAAATGGGGAGGCCACCAACACCTTCATCTAAATGAATGCTTCTTCCTTGCTTACAAACATCAACTACCTCCAAGGAAGAAGCCAACCTTAGGTTGTGAAATGATTCGTCAAATCAACATTTATGTCTTTTGAGTCATTTGATCGAACATCTTGCATCATATTATCACAACCATCATGTTTATCGTTCAATTTATTGTCATTCTAATACATCAACTATCAAACGACAAAAAAGATTAATGTACCAATTTGTAAAAGAATATACGTATGTTATACGGATACAAATCATACAAGTTAAAACTTACATTTTCGTTCTCTATTACAACGTCGCTAAATTTAATGTCCTTCAAGCTTGAAATTTCCAACGGAGTGGAAAAAATATCCTAAAACGCAATGGAAAACCATAACCATTAAAAAAAACTAACAAAATGTTCTGTAACATAATAGAAAACAATAAAAATCAATCAATTCTAATATCTTTTTTATCTCCATCTTCCATTCTATTAGGTACAAAAATATCTACTTTTGTTAGGGTTTAAGGTTTGAAATTGTAGAAAAGTATGTGTTTTTTAGAAGAATTATGGTGGTGAATAACTAAGTGAAGGAATAATATATGGTGGCCAGAAGAATATAAAAAATAACCATTTGTATTAAATTTAGAAAGGTGGTCGGAAGTGTAAACCGGGGTGTCAATAATAGCACCCTAAATATATGCATATATATATATATATATATATATATATATATATATATATATATATATATATATTGCATACCTAAATATTCAACTAGAGCAAGCAATTTTAATTTGATTTGTGACATCTTGAAGAATTTGGAGCCCGATATCATTCAATTCGTTAAGCAGAAATAGTTCCTAGAGGTTAACTTCTTTATTTCATATATGCAGTCATTAGTACAATAATTCAGGATTGAATAATATGAGTAGGCATGTTATGATAACTTGGAATTTGGAAATATGGTACCTGCTGGGTTACTTAATACATGACTAATAACATTTCATAGATATATGCTTAACGACTTTTAATTGATATTATTAATCACTGACATCACACTGATGTTACCTAGGGTCTCTAAATCTTTCTACCTATTAGACTAGAATTCAAATGGAGTTTACATTAGCACAAATGGATTATTATGCAGTGTAATGAAATTACTCTTTGCATGTGACGTCTGGAATCTATAGCGTTGTTATTGGCACTCCAGTTTTAGTTAGGTGTGACGCACTTTAAGAGGACTTCAGAACAAAATTTAATTACTCGGTGTGTTTATACATTAAAAAACGGTGAACAAATCTCCCTTAACTCAACACATGATGAAAAAGAATTATCCGATAGTAAAAATTCAAACATCTCTTACGCATATAATTCCCTTATTATACACTTGAGTTTCCACTTTCTAGCAACAGCGAACATTGGTGTATAATCGAACAAAATGGTGCGGTACATGACCACGAAGAGGAAGAGAATAGACTCTGGATTGTGCGGCAAAACACATGATCTCCAATGTTATAGGTCCTCGATTTTTCGATGTTAGGATTTGAGATGCTTTGAATAGACTGTGTTGCAGTTGGGGTTTACTGTATCGATTTTGGTTTGGAATTGAGGCAGCTTTAGGGTTTTTCATAACTGTTTAGGGACGACCAAAAAAACTATGATGATGGATTGAACATAACAATGTTTAACAGTATACATCACCAAGTTTATATGGTTTTTTTGGTTGTCACCTGCCTTATATGGTTCAAAACACAAACTAGTACTACGACATGTAAACGGTCATTTAAAGCCATTTTTATCTGAATAAATTTTACAAACTGACTTATTATGTTTATATAGCATTTGTTACAGCTAGGGTGTGTCGGCCCGCCCCGCACCAGCCGACATTTCCAATAAAAGTGCACTGTGCCGATGTCCAACCAGCACGGGATGGTCACCAAAGAAAGGAAAAGAAGGGAATTTTAACTAGCAAGGAACCTGTAGAATGTCTCACAGCGCAAGAAATAAAATATAATAATAACACACTTGACATAAAACAGGCGAGACAGTGCATAAATTGAAAACTAAACCATGATAGCAGCGAAAAACTCAAAATACAGCTTATATTCCACATCATCATTATTACAAATTATCAAACTGTCTCTAGGCAAAATAAAAAAGGTACACTACTAATGCCCAAAGTGGTGACCAACAGCGACACAGGGAGAATATCTATATATATCATACGTGGGAGCCCCCTGCTCTCTAGTCTGCCCGTTTAAGAGCACCTAGAGTAATAAGAAGAGACATAAACTCAGGTCAGACAAAAGTCTGCTATGAGCGATAAGTAGCAAAAAACAGAACAATAACAGGTATACTAAACCATACCTGAACTTGTACGTGCAACCAAAGAGTTAGCACAACAGGATGTACAATACTCTAAGGTGACACTAACATATGGTGTAAAGATAACGGGGGTTGGGGGTGTGCATGTCATAATGATAGCAAACAATCAAGCAAAGCAACCATCTTCACATCTCTCACTCAGTGTGTAAAGCATGCGATATCCACCACTTTGATCACCCAAATCCTTGCTATGATCACTCTGCCCCATGGAGTCATGGCGACTCCACTGCACTGATCCATAGCCATTAGTCCTTGCTATGTTCACTCTGCCCCATGAAGTCATGACGACTCCACTGCACTGGATCATAGCCATGCTACGATCACTTTGCCCCATGGAGTAGTAACTACCCCACTGCACTTATCCGTAGCCTAACATCCGTCTTGGTGGTGAATCAAAGTTATGGACGTCGATAACTCCTTAGCATACGTCCAATAGCAAAGTCCAATCACGAAGTTCACTCATTGGTTCCCATCTGGATCCTGAGTTACAACCTCCCATTTGGACTACCTTTGCATCTCGGGTTTTGGTCTCCTCCGGATTGGTTCGGTCCTTCAGTCATCATCGGTTCGGTTCGGCCATCCTAGTTCAGTTCGTGATCACCTGCTTCAGATCGGATTGCTCCATACGGGCCAGGTCGTGATGACCCCATCGGTTCGGTCAGACTTCTCTACTTGGGTTGGCCCATACGCTTCTTCTTCTGGTGGTTCAGTTCGGAGTAGTTCCCTGGTTCGGATCGTGAGCTTC
Organism: Allium sativum; assembly: GCA_030737875.1. Lineage (NCBI taxonomy): Eukaryota > Viridiplantae > Streptophyta > Magnoliopsida > Asparagales > Amaryllidaceae > Allium > Allium sativum. The sequence continues at coordinate 488,253,870 of CM060918.1, read as the reverse complement.
TGTTTGGTTCGGGGCTTCTGGTCCTTGGTTGGCCCTCCAGTTCGGGTCGTTGCATGTAGGCCACGAGTGGATTAGTTCATGGTCACCGTTCACGAGCGGGTCGGTTCGGAGAACTCCAGATGCAGGCGGGTCGGGTTGTGGGATGCTCTACAAGCGGGTTGGTTCGTGCCCTCCTCCACCGATCCGATCCGGTTCGGGTCAAATTCCTACAACTTTTCCAGCGACTATTTTACGCCATACGACGACGTTTTCGACCACTCTAACTTTTCTAATCAACCACAAATCATACCATGCAGTCATAGCAACATAGAGAATCAACAATAAGCACTAAAAGAACAACTTAACATGTCAATATGGATCAAACATACCCAAAAGCCTATGTTTTCCCCTTAATCCCCCTTAATCATGTTTAAGCACACTATCAGCAAAACTTATCCAAATTAACCCAAAATTCTATCAGAGCCCTAAAATAATATTTTAGAATTTTACAAATTTTTCTGAGCCAAAATTTCGCTAATTAACACTACTTACCCCTAATCAACCGTAATTAGTGAGAAACTATGCAAATCACTCACCTTAGCCACAAATAAAACTTAGATCTGAAAATATCTCTGATTTGGGCTGAACCTCTATGCAATATAGCAGCTCTATTCCCAATTTGATGCTAATTTTCTTTGATTAGATGTAGATTAGGCTAAAACTTGATTAAATGGTGATTAGAAGATGATTTGGGTGTTGGAGGCCATTGTTAGGGTTAGGGAAATGTTAGGCGGCTGAGAAAATGAAAATCGATCGTTTTCCTACTGTTCTCAGCCTCCCCATAACCCTAATCCCGAAGTGGGTTATGGACCCTCTTGCTAATCGCCCTAATTAGGCCCGGTTAAGCTGTTTTTCACCTTCTAAACCTTGTTTCAGCCATATCTCCCAAACGGTGAGTCCGTTTGGCTTATGTGACCACTCTATGGAAAGGTAGACCATCATCCGGATCTGGTGGAAGTTCTTTCAAGTCAAAGCTCCTTACCAATCAAATGTTATGGCCGAAACAAGACCGGTTAGGGGTAAAACGGTCATTTAAAAATCGGCAAAAATCATGAACATGGGAAATGACCCCAATAGTCGTCTTCCAAAGTTACATGGCTATACGAATTTGCATGAGAAAGAAATAAATATTCTATGATCCCCTGATGCGTAGAATGCGGGTCATGACATTCTTCCCCCCTTAAGAAATTTCTCCCCCGAAATTCCATAACTAAGAAACAAGTAAAAGGATCTCGCATGCCTACCAACCATTCACAACAATCAAACATACAAAACAACAAACAAGTCTATCCTAGCATGCGGAAAACTAATTTGCAATTAAAATCTTACCAGGCAAAGAGTTCTGGATATGTCTTCCTAATGCTCCCCTCTGTCTCCCAAGTACAATCATTCTCATTCTCGCTCCACTGAACTTTGACTAAATTCACCGCTTTCCTTCGAAGTTTCTTCGTATCATGCTCAACAATACAATCGGCTTGCGGTTCCCAACCGCCTCGGGTTCTACTTCATATCATCCAACTGATCAGGTGAAATAGTTGCATCGGGGCCATGCACGAATTTCCTTAACAGGGAAACATGAAATACGTTATGAACTCCTACCATATTCTCTGGTAATTCAACTTTATATGCCAAATTCCCAACATGCTCGAGGATTGGGAATGGACCAACAAATATTGGTGTTAACTTGCCTCTCCTACCAAATCAAATAACATTCTTTAATGGAGAGATCTTGACAAATATTAGGTCGCCAACTGAGAATTTTAAATCTCTTCTCCGCTTATCAGCATAACTCTTTTGTCTATCTTGGGCAGCCTTCATTCGTTGTCGGATAACCTTGATCTTATCTGAGGTTTCTCTTATAACATCTGGCCCAAGCACAAATTTCTCACCGGTTTCTAACCAACATAACGGTGAGTTGCACGGTCTTCCGTACAAAGCTTCATATGGAGCCATACCAATACTGGATTGATAACTATTATTATATGCAAACTCTACTAGATGCAAATGGTCATCCCATGATCCACCAAAATCCAATATGCAAGCTCTCAAGAGATCTTCTAATATACGATTTACCCTCTTTGTTTGACCACCAGTTTGAGGATGATACGCGGTACTGAGATATAATTCTGACCCTAGAGCCTCTTTTAAGCTCTTCCAAAACCCACTAGTAAACAAAGGGTCTCTGTCACTCACAATGCTTTTAGGTACTCCATGAAAACTCACTGCCCACTTCATATATAGTTCCACTAACTTAGCTACCATTTTATTCGACTTGACGGGTATAAACCTTGCACTCTTAGTCAATCGGTCCACAATCACCCATACGCTATCATGGTCTGATTTAGTCCTTGGCAACCCATCAATGAAATCCATTGAGACTTGTTCCCATTTCCATTCTGGAATTTCTAATGGTTGCAACAAACCACTAGGCTTCTTTTTCTCAGCTTTAACTAGCTGGCAATTCATGCATTTGGATATAAACTTCCCAACGTCTCTTTTCATCCCTTCCCAGTAGTAGGTCTGCCTCATATCTCGATACATTTTGTTACCATTGGGATGGATAGCCAGTTTCGAGTGTTGACATTCTCTAAGCACTTCATCCTTCAATCCATTGACATTGGGCATAACTAGTCTTCCATTCTTTCTAAGCCATCCATCTCGATCAAGCCCATACTTATTCATCTCCTCGTCGATACCCATCTCTAACTTGGAGATGATTTCCAATAGGTTAGGATCGTCTCTTTGACTGGAACCAATCCGCTCAATCAAAGTGGGTCTGATCGTCAAACTTGCTAATACTTCTGGATCCAATTCGCACTTTGGTCTGCAATCATACCCAACGATGTACTCCAGTTGCTTCTATTCTAGAAACATAGCCCCTAGACTAGCATGTATCCTACTCAATGCATCAGCTACTACATTGCCCTTTCCTGGTGTATATGCGATATTGAAATCGTAGGAAGCCAAGAATTCTAACCATCTTTGCTGTCGGAGATTTAGATCCTTCTAAGAGAAAAGTTACTTTACTGATTTATGATCAGTAAACAACTCGAATCTTTCTCCCAAGAGATAATGTCTCTACATCTTCAATGCAAACACGATCGCTGCCAATTCCAAATCATGGGTAAGATATCTTTTCTCATGCGGTTTTAGTTGCCGACTAGCATATGATACAACCCTACCTCCTTGCATCATTACAGCACCTAGTCCGGTACCACATGCATTTGTGTATACCGTCACCTCTTCATTCCTCTTAGGAATGACTAACACTGGTGCACATATCAACTTTTCCTTTAGGCTCTTAAATGCATTCTCACACTTTTCGTCCCAGACGAAAACTTGATTCTTCTTGGTCAACTGAGTCAACGGTGCTGCTATCTTGGAGAAGTCTTAGATAAACTTATGATAATATCCAGCCAATCCCAAGAAACTTCTTACGTCAATTGCATTCTTGGGCGTAGACCAATCTTGCACCATAGCCACCTTCGTAGGATCCACGACAATACCATTCTCTGAAACAACATGGCCCAATAATCTCACTTCCCTCTTCTAGAAGTGACATTTAGAAAACTTTGCTTTCAATTGGTGTTTTCTAAACACCTCTAGCACTATCTTTAGATGTTCTTTGTGTTCTTCCTCTGTTCTCGAGTAGACAAGTATGTCGTCCACGAACACAAGAACAAACTTATTCAATTGATCTCGGAATACTCTTTTCATAAGATCCACAAAATATGCTGGTGCACTAGTCAACCCGAATGGCATGACCAACCACTCATAGAATCCAGACGGCATCCGAAAGGTCGTTTTAGCTATACTCTCAGCTTCCACCCTAAGCTAATGAAAACCTATCGCGAGATCTAACTGGGAGAACACTCTCGCGTCACTCAACTAATCAAACAAATCATCTACCCGCAGTAGAGGATACTTATTCTTCCTTGTCACCTTATTCAACTCGCGGTAGTCCACACATAATTGAAGGGAATCATTTGCCTTAGTAGCAAACATAACCGGTGCTCCCCACTCAGAAACACTTCTTCTGATAAATCCCTTCTTCCAAAGATCGCTTACTTGCACCCCGAGCTTTTGCTGCTCCCTTGGCGCCATACGACGAAGTGGCATCAATATAGGCCTGACATCTTTCACTAAATCAATACGAAACTCAATCTCTTAGTGTGGTGGAAGTCCGGTCACTTCCTCAAAGATGTCCGGATACTGGCCAGCCACGGGCACATCTGACAGCTCATCATGCGGGATGTCGAGGGAATTTAGAAAACTAGTCATTACCCTATCACTAGGTAGACCACCAAACACTACCTTCCGCCCATCATCCGCTCTAACTGTCACCAATAAGCCCTCACAGTTTACCACCACCCCGTACCTTTGGAGCCAATCGACTCCCAAAATAATGTCAAACCCATTAAAGCCCAAAAAAAGCAATCACAAACAAACAAGCATCCATGACTCGATAAGAACACATTACGACAAATCATGCTAAGGCTAGTCGAACCACCAATCGGGTTCGTCACCGCTAAAGGCTTATCGACTACCTGGGTTCCAATCCCAACCTATCTACCTGGTCAATAGATATGAAGGAACGGGAAGCCCCGGTATCAAACAATACTCGAAAAGGAACATCATAAACAGAAAGCATACCTTGAATGACGACATTCTTTCCTTTCTCCGCCGCAGTTGGGGCATTCGACGAAGAAGGAAGAACATTAAGAGCATATGCTTTCATAATCTGCTTCTCTTTAGGGGGTTGCGGACATTTATCCTTGTGATGTCCCACTTGGCCACAGTTCAAGCACTTCCTGTTCGCTGACTTTGCTCGACATTCTTTAGCATAATGGCCCTTCTTGCCACAGCTAAAGCATTCAACATCTTTCTTGCTCTTTTTCTGACCATCCTTAGCTTGGTTCCGACTCTGCTTCCTTTTATTCTGAGAATTATTCTTGCCTCCACCACTTGCTTGCGGCTTTGTCCCCTCTGCTGATGCGACAACGACTTCAGTCTTGGGTTTAGGATAAAGGCTCTCTAACCTCAATGCTTTCCCCATAATTGATTCGAACGTCTCACCGATGTGGTTAATAAGCCTTTCCCCCAAGTACTGATCTAAGCCTGTTATGAATTTCTCATTCTTCTTATCGGGAGTGTCAGTAAGAGATAATCCATACTTTGACAAAGTATCGAACTCAGCAATGTACTTCGAGACTGCCCTACCATTCTTCTTAAGCTCTAGAAATTTCCTAAACAATTCTGACTTCTGGGCAGTTGGGATGAACTTATTGCTAAAGCGGGTCCTGAACTGATCCCAAGTAACTTGGTCCTCATCGGTAGCCACCTTATTAGCATTCCACCAATTCATTGCCCGTCCATGCAGCTGACGGGATGCTAGCTTCCTCTTCATCGCATCCTCAATAGCCAAGTCTGCGAAGATACGCTCACTGATATCCAACCGATCCTGAACTTCTGTAGTTGATTCCGTCGCGTGGAACGGCTTTCCACTAAGACTAGTGTGATCCTTGCATAGCTTGGCGAAATCGGCCCTAGGCGCCTCCACCGATGCACCACCACCATTTGCATCATTGGGAACTGCTCCTTGCACATTTCTAAGCATCTCCCTCATGAATCAGTGAACATCGTCCTCATATCAGGAGCATTCCCATTATTAGCTTCTCTACTAGGACCCCTAGTATATCGGCTCATCGTTCAATCTGTAAGGAGAAAACGATTAACCATCTCTTCAGTGGTGCTAGTGCAATGCGACTTCATCCTCAAATACACTAATAGTATATATATAACTTTTGAAAGCCAAAATATAACAAATACGCGCTCTTATATACGTATTATCTCTCCTTGGTGTCTTTCCCTAGGTTAACTACGCAACCTAGAGCTTTGATACCAAATGTGACGGCCCGCCTCGCACCAGCCGGCATTTCCAATAAAAGTGCGTTGTGCCGATGTCAACTAGCACGGGACGGTCGCCAAAGAAAGGAAAAGAAGGGAATTTGAACTAGAAAGGAACCTGTAGAATGTCTCACAACGCACGGAATAAAATATAATAATATACTTGACATAAAACAGGCGAGACAATGCATAAGCTGAAAACTAAACCATGATAGTAGCGGAAAACTCAAAATATAGCTAATGTTCCACATCATCATTATTACAAATTTTCAAACCGTCTCTAAGCAAAATAAGAAAGGTACACTACTAATGCCCAAAGTAGTGACCAGAAGCGACACAGGTAGAATATCTATATATATCATACATGGGAGCCTCCTGCTCGTGTCCGGTACAACTACTCGTGCATACCACCTAACCTGTCTCTAGTCTTCCCGTTTACGAGCACCCAATGTAATAATAAGAGAAATAAAACTCTGGGTCAGGCAAAAGTCTGGTATGAGCGATAAGCAGCAAAAATAGAACAATAACAGGTATACTAAACCATACCTGAACTTGGACGTGCAACCAAAGAGTTAGCACAACAGGATGTACAATACTCTAAGGTGACACTAACATATGGTGTAAAGATAATGGGGGTGGGGGTGTGCATGTCATAATGATGGAAAACAATCAAGCACAACAACCATCCTCACATCTCCCACTCAGTGCGTAAAGCATGCGATATTCACCACTTTGATCACCCAAATCCTTGCTATGATCACTCTACCCCATGGATTCATGGCGACTCCACTGCACTGATCCATAGCCATTAGTCCTTGCTATGTCCACTCTGCCCTAGAAGTCATGACGACTCCACTGCACTGGCTCATAGCCATGCTACGATCACTCTGCCCCATGGAGTAGTAACAACCCCACTGCACTGATCCGTAGCCTAACATCCGTCTTGGTGGTGAATCAAAGTTATGGACGTCGATAACTCCTTAGCACACGTCCCACAGCAAAGTCCAATCGTGAAGTTCACTCATTGGTTCCCATCTGGGTCCTGATTTACCACCTCCCATTTGGACTACCTTTGCATCTCGGGTTTTGGTCTCCTCCGGATCGGTTCGGTCCTTCAGTCATCATCAGTTCGATTCAGCCATCCTGGTTGAGTTCATGATCACCTGCTTCGGATCGGATTGCTCCATACGGGTCGGGTCGTGATGAACCCATTGGTTCGGGCTTCTCCGCTTAGGTTGGCCCATACGCTTCTTCTTCTAATGGTTCGGTTCGGTTCGGAGTAGTTCCCTGGTTCGGGTCGTGAGCTTCTGTTTGGTTCGGGGCTTCTGGTCCTTGGTTGGCACTTCAGTTTGAGTCGTTGCATGTTGGCCACGAGTGGATTAGTTCATGGTCACCGTCCACGAGCGGGTCCGTTCATAGAACTCCAGTTGCAGGCGGGTCGGGGTGTGGGATGCTCCACAAGCGGTTGGTTCGTGCCCCCCTCCAACGATCCGATCCAGTTCAGGTCAAACTCCTGCAACTTTTCCAACGACTGTTTTATGCCATACGACGGCGTTTTCGACCACTCTAACTTTTCTAATCAACCACAAAGCATACCATACAGTCATAGCAACATAGAGAATCAACAATAAGCACTAAAAACAACAACTTAACATGCCAATATGGATCAAACATACCCAAAAATCTATGTTTTCCCCTTAACCCCCCTTAATCATGTTTAAGCATACAATTAACAAAACTTATCCAAATTAACCCAAATTTCTATCAGAGTCCTAAAATAATATTTTAGAATTTTACAAATTTTCCAGATTTTTCTGAGCCAAAATTTCGCTAATTAACACTAATTACCCCTAATCAACCGTAATTAGTGAGAAACTATGCAAATCACTCATCTTAGCCACAAATAAAACTTAGATCTGAAAATATCTCTGATTTGGGTTGAATCTCTATGCAACATAGCAGCTCTATTTCCAATTTGATGCTAATTTTCCTTGATTAGATGTAGGTTAGGCTAAAACTTGATTAAATGGTGATTAGAAGGTGATTTGGGTGTTGGAGGCTATTGTTAGGGTTAGGGAAATGTTTTAGGTGGCTGAGAAAATGAAAATAGATCGTTTTCCCATTGTTCTCAGCCTCCCCATAACCCTAATCCCGAAATGGGTTATGGGCCCTCTTGCTAATCACCCTAATTAGGCCCGGTTAAGCTGTTTCAGCCATATCTCCTAAAGGGTGAGCCCGTTTGGCTGATGTGAGCACTCACGAAAAGTTAGACCATCATCCGGATCTAATGGTAGTGGTTTCAGTTCAAAACTCCTTACTAATCAAAAGTTATGGCCGAAACAAGATCAACTAGGGGCAAAACGGTCATTTAAAAATCGGCAAAAATCATGAACATGGGAAATGACCCCAATAGTCGTCTTCCAAAGTTACATGGCTATACGACTTTGCATGAGAAGGAAATAAATATTCTGTGATCCCCTGATGCGTAGAATGCGGGTCGTTACGTAGGGATGTTATGGTAATGGTTACTATTGCCATTTAGCAAATACCGTTTATATTGGTAAGTCAGTATTGCTTATTATTACCATTAATGATAGATTAGTATACCAAAGACTGGTATACTAATAATCTGGTAACCGCTACATTGGTGATGGTGAACTACGATTTGTCATCCAAAATATGTGCTTTAACATGTTTTTTGTACACGATGCATCTTTATTATGTTATATGTAATGTTAGTTAATAAAAAACATAAATGAGAAAATTAATAAGCGTACTTAGAATTATTTTACCTGATTATTGAACTAAATATAATCATTTATTTGGTTCAAAATTCATTTAATAAACCATATTTGATGAATATACATATGTTTTAAATCTATCGGTAAATTTACCGTCACTGCTGGTATTTAAGAAATGTTACCGATAATTTACCGTTAAAAATGATATATTAACCATTACCATACCGTTTAACTAGTATAGATTTCTAATCAAAAATGGTAACCAATCCACTGGTAATGGTAAATTTACGGTTATCATAACAACACTAGTTACAATAGTAATTACAATTATGTTAAAAAGATATCAGGGATATTTTAGTCATAATATAATTATGTGTTAAGGGGAGTTAGATCCAACGTCGTCCCCTTAACAACTTTTAAAAAACCAAAAAATTTGTGTCCCTTAAACAAAATGGGAGTGCGAATAACAATGTCATTCCATAAACAAATTGATTACTCTCTCCCTCCCTCCCATATGTTGAATACATACACACATCAATAAATGTATAACTACAAATTGAGTCCAACTTATTTCATTTGCTTCTATAGTATGGAATATTACAAAAGTTGGTGTTTAGTTCATGTGAATGGCCATTGTATTATTGTAACAAATCAGAAATCATTTATCTTTTATTGTGCACACAATTGATGTTGTAGTAATAAATAGTAGAACTGAAGAAATAAAAGAAGAAAAAGAATCATTTTGTAACCTTGTTAGGTAGCCGTTGTTTTGGATTCGTTATGGTGGTTTATTGTAAAGGCGCAGCTGGTTTATATTTTCAGTGGGACTTGTGGAGCGCCTGACTGGGTTTTCTTGGATTTCATACTCTTTTGGCCTTTCCTAGGCTTTCCCTTAATTCTTCCATCATGTTTTGTAAATCTTGTTAACTCAAATTATATATTTAGGGGCTCACTTCCATAGTGATCAATATTCAATTAACCATTTAAAATAATAATAACAAAAACTGCATTATCAAAAGATATTTAATATCTTACATCCATGTCATATCCACATACATGAAAACTAGATGTTAAAGCGATATTTTTCTAAACGAAAATTTGCTAAATAGGCTTGTTTTATAAAACAATAACACGTTTGGCCATGTTTAAGTTTTATTTAAAGAAATAGACCTGTTTTCTTACAGGCTTTCATTGGCGAAGTTCCAAAATTCACCTTTGTGCAAATTTTGAAAACTCGCCAAAACATTTTAACTATTTTGATAACATTTTTAAACAAATTTTCTTTGCAACCAATTTTGTAACGACCTGGCCACACATGACCGACCACTCATTTCGCTTGAGTGTATCGAATGTATATCACCAACGGTTAGGATCAGCAACCGTTTCCCGAATGGGACAGCATCGACAATAGATTTTTAGAAGTAAATGAAACTCTAGATTATGTGATTATACACCCTAATAGGTGCGACCTACGTAGCCATGTTGCCTGCCCGATTTCTGTTATTTCCCGGTTGTGAGGCTAGAAGCCACGCTTATCTTTTTACATATCATATCTTCATTCACTTAGAATGTCACATCGTCATACCCGCCAAATCACAAATTGATTTATCCAAAAATAAGACGGGTATATAGCTAAGAGAAAGGAATTCCTCCGCCACCAAACGTGAATACGTTTGAAGAGGTCAACTTACGCAATCTATTAGATATTGTAACGACACGGATTTCGCCCGGACCTAATCGATCGCTAAACCGACCAAGACCGTTCGAATCCCGCATACGCTAACTTTGGGTATACAACACATCAGAACAAATAACAGAAGACTTCAATAAACATCATAATAATGTTACATCAGAGTACAGAATATCAGAGTATATCGAAATATAATACACAGCGGAAGACTGTAAATGTCTGGACACAGCTTAAAGCTTCAATCCAGAATCCTGCTCAAAACATCTGCAAAATAAAACTACTCGACTGCCCGTGTGGAAAATAGGGGCACCCGAGTTCGCAAGGGAAAAGCAAACTACGAGTCAGTCATGGGACTGGTGTGAGAACTCAAAAACAGTTGTTAACTTTGTTCAAAAATAAGGCAAATCACGGGACCACGCCACTTTCGCGGAACGGGTTTACCCCCATGAAAGCCAGTGTATAAACAACAATCAATATAGATATATGGATCTACTATGCATCAATCAACATGCAATATCCCAATCTACCCATTTAGATTAATCACCACACTTAGATTTTCCAAATCCAATTCAATTTACAGAAATTATTCCTTTGGATTTTATTCCCGATTTCTTATTTCAAATCATTTGAAATACATATCTAACTTTCTATATCAAAGTAGATTTCACTTCGGGATCTCAAATCAAATCATTTGGAAATATGAATTCCAAAACATAACAATGCATACAAACAAGTATGCAACCAAATATCGTGCTCCCCATCGACAAGGCAAAGGGTACGCACCTCGCAACTCGATATATATATGTGCACCTACCCCACGTAGGAGTAGGCTACACCGACGATGCACCTCCCACTCATGGAGAGCATACACCGCCCTCTCACCCATACTTTTAGTCTCAGGGTTACCCGAATCTTTAGCCACATACTAAATCATTTCATATCCCGAAGTAGGGAAAATCATTTCACAACATAATAATCACAAGTACTTTCAAAATATAGTACTTCACATCAGTAATTCACGCATATGATCAGTCACTATTAATCACATAACCTTTGAGCTCGTACGTCTCAAAGAAGGGTGTTAAGCAAGAGAATAAATTCTCCGCCACCAAACAGATACATCATCAATAGCAACTAATCGAATATGCGATGAACCACAATGTAACATATAATACATTTTCTAAATCACTTTAGAAATCACCGGGTTTTGGGCCTCGAAATCCTTTCTGTTTTATAAAACATTTTTATAAAACATTCCCTGTCCAAAATCGGGAATACGTTTCTTTTCGCTTTAAGAAAAATATCATTTCACAATCATTCATTAAATTTGAAATGAACACAATATCGCTAAACACCTTATCGTCAAATCGTGAAGTGTTTCACAAGGCGTTAGCACACAGATATTTTCAACCCAACCCAATGCTAAATGTAAAAGCGTATTCTGCTCATAAACTGGTCGAGCACAATCCAAACCATCAATCAATCAAATTTGACATTAAATATAAGGTTTTAAATAGAGAGAGTATTGACTTATATTTAACATCAAATCCTGAAACCAACAGATATCATATCGGGAATAACGATATCGATATCTTCCAAATTCCCATCACAATATCTGTAATCACGGAATCCAATATCGAAAATATCCATTGATAATTTCAATTCAAATCTAATCCAATTTATTTATTTTTAACCATTGGATTATTTTTCTAGTTAATAACTAGTTCATTTCGATAGAAATCTATTTTTATCTTTTCAAATATGGAGTTTTTCATCCCAAATCTTCACAAATCATTTCTTATGATTTTACACAAATTATTACTATTTTTAATAATTTTATCAAGGCCTGTACAGTCGATTTCCATCAATGGCCATCGAACTGCACTTACAGCGACCTTTTTCAAATTTGATTTGGACGTATCTCCAAATCCAACCGTTAGATTTCAAATTTCTAATATTCCTTAGAAAGCTCTTTTCGATACGAACCCAACGGTTCTGATTTCAGGAGAATCCGACGGTCGGATCTCCCGTAATGTCCGTTCGAAGTCAATGGTCGAAATTCGCGAACTGCCGCAGCGCGGCGCGTTCTATTCAGGCCATTATATTATATATATAATATATATAATATATATTTCGTCGATTTCTATTTAAAACGAATTATATAAATAGTTTTGAATTCGTTTCAAAAACATTTTCAACTTCCTTTTCAATTCAAATCACAATTGAATTCTTATTTATAGATTCGTTTTAAAATTCATTTCTATTCAATTCAAATTTCAATTCAATTTGAATTCGTTTTCAATTCAATTCATTTCGAATTCGTTTTCTATTCAATTCAATTCGAATTCGTTTTCTATTCAATTCAATTCGAATTCGTTTTCTATTCAATTCAATTCGAATTCGTTTTCTATTCAATTCAATTCGAATTCGTTTTCTATTCAATTCAATTCGAATTCGTTTTCTATTCAATTCAATTCGAATTCGTTTTCTATTCAATTCAATTCGAATTCGTTTTCTATTCAATTCAATTCGAATTCGTTTTCTATTCAATTCGAATTCGTTTTCTATTAAATTCAATTCGAATTCGTTTTCTATTCAATTCAATTCGAATTCATTTTCTATTTTATTCAATTCGAATTCGTTTTCTGTTCAATTCGAATTCGTTTTCTATTCAATTCAATTCGAATTCGTTTTCTATTCAATTCAATTCGAATTCGTTTTCCATTCAATTCAATTCGAATTCGTTTTCTATTCAATTCAATTCGAATTCGTTTTCTATTCAATTCAATTCGAATTCGTTTTCTATTCAATTCAATTCGAATTCGTTTTCTGTTCAATTCAATTCGAATTCGTTTTCTATTCAATTCAATTCGAATTCGTTTTCTATTCAATTCAATTCGAATTCATTTTCTATTTCAGTTCAATTCGAATTCATTTTCTATTCCGTTCAATTCGAATTCATTTTCTATTCATTTCAATTCGAATTCATTTTCTATTCATTTCAATTCGAATTCATTTTCTATTCAATTCAATTCGAATATTTCATATGCATCGTTTTCATTTCATATATATATATATATATATATATCGTTTTCAATTCGAATATTTCATATGCATCGTTTTCAATTCGAATATTTTCACTTTCAATATATCCGATATTTTCACTTTCAATTTATTCGATATTTTCACTTCGCTATATATATAAATTTCACTTTTCATATATTCGATATTTTCACTTTGCTATATATATAAATTTCACTTTTCATATATTCGATATTTTCACTTCGCTATATATATAAATTTCACTTTTCATATATTCGATATTTTCACTTCGCTATATATATAAATTTCACTTTTCATATATTCGATATTTTCACTTCGCTATATATATAAATTTCACTTTTCATATATTCGATATTTTCACTTCGCTATATATATAAATTTCACTTCGCTATATCAATTTTCACAACAATTTCAACCAATAAATATCGTCCATGGTTTGTGGACGAGGGGCGTATATATATATATATATATATATATATATAGATATTTATATATAGCAATTCACTTCCACTTTCAACACATATATAAAATTATAAAAAGAAATTGAAGAGTGAGAAATCCTCACCAATAGCTATCCAACTACACGATTCTTCCTTAATAGAAACTTCCCCTACTTCGCCTTCTTGTTGCTTTCGTTGACTGTATTCTCTACATAGGTAAAAATCGAATTTTTACTATGTTATTCAATATATAAAAATCTGATTTTTCTTTCGACTTTCCATAAATAAAAATATGATTTTTACTTCTTAAAGTTCAAATCCTTTTTCTCTTTAAAGATTAAACCCTTTTTCTATTTCAAAGTTTAAAATAAAATCAGTTTTCTTTTCCTTTCCAAATCAGTTTTTAAAACTTTATATATATAAAAAAAACAGTTTTTAAAATCTTCTTTTTATATCAGTTTTTAACTCTTTAAAAACAAAACAGTTTTTAAATTATTATATAAAAAAAACAGTTTTCAATATCTTTTAAAAAATTCGGTTTTTAGTTTCTTTTTAAAATAGTTTTTATAATCCTTTTAAAAATTCTGTTTTTATTATTTTTTTAAAAAAAACAGTTTATAAAACCTGAAAATCAGTTTCTTTAAATTCTTTTTAAAATAGTTTTAAAATTCCTTAAACAAAAAAAAAACAGTTTCTTTTTCTCAAAAAAAAACATTGTCAATTTCAATTTCAATTTCAAAAACAATGTCATATTTATTTCTAAACAATTTTGATTCAGTTTGAAAAACGATTTTACTTCAGTTTTAAAACAAATTGATTTAAATAAATAGGAAAACAAAGAGAAGCACACCTTCCTTCTGTATTCTGTTCGAATTGCGCTCCAGCCCTAGGGCTCGCCGCTGCTGGCACACCGTTGATCGAGACCGCTATCGGGATGCACCACGACCACCGCCTTGACAAACCGCGCCTGCCGCCACCAAACAGTCCAATTTGATCGCTCCTCCAACGTTGGAAGATGCCTCGAACCCGACGGTTTTGAGCCTCCGATTCACACGATTAACGAGGTGGTTTTTGATCTTGCCCGTTGGATTGCTAGAACTCGAGGAGCCGAAGGTTTTTCACAATTGAAGTTTCGTGGATAGGGCTTGGAGTGGAAGATCGGTGGTGAGGAAAGCTGGAGCTTCTGGATCGCTTGTTAGGGTGGAGGCGGAAAGAAGAAGGTTGACCGCGAACTGAAAATTTGACCAATAGGGTTTTAGAAAATTAGGTTTTTATATATATATAATTTTATTTAATTCTAAAAATACCCTCCTCTCCATACAAACTCCAAACGAGACCCAACGACAGTCGCCCCTAGCTAAATACCCCCATTATGAACACAACGGGATATCTTTCGTAAGCCAATCCAATCGTCTCGAACAGTTTTTCTCAAAATTACAATATAAATCAGTATATTCAATTTTAAACGTACATTTCAAATTACCGGGGTCACATACGAACTAGAAAAATTCCAGAAAAATATTTTCTAGCTTCGTATTGACGATACGGTCCTAACAAAACTAGTTTCGTCGAATTCTGAGACCGTCTGAAAAATGGCCAATTTCCAGTCGATTAAAAACAACTGAAATGGTCAAAACACGTTTTCCTTTGCCACGCTCACATATTGATACGAAAAATTATGAAATTTGAAACCTAGCAATAACTTGACATCACAGACCCAACAAAAGTGGTTTCGTCGAAATCCGAGGTCATTTGCAAAATGTCCATTTTTAAGGGCCTGAATTCCATAGCGACTATTCAGAATTTTCAACTGGACATATCTTTTGATCCCTGCCATGAAATTATGATTTCTCAGATTCGTTGGAAAGATATTCACAATTAGATCCTAATGTTTTTGGTTTCACTAAAATCCGGATTGTTTTGCACCCGGTACATCCAATTGAAGTTTGAAATCGAATTATCGAACTACCGCGCCATTTTCAATTCTATTTATAATTATATATAATTATTCTATATTCTAACGACGACGCGTATAATATATACGTCGAATTATATATTCAAAATGAATTTCACGTCGATATTATTTAAAATAATTCATTTTAAATAATCAAAATTCGCTAAAATTGCCAAAATAAAAATTTCAAACTGGCTCGCATTTTACGGGTTGTTACAATCTTCCCCACTTAAAACTTTTCATCCCCGAAAAGGAACAAAGTCGAAAGTGGTTTGATTAATCAACTCTACGCTCGATCTGGCTTCCATTCTCCAACTCTTTAGTTTCTGAGAATTTTCAAAATTTCAAAAATTTGGCTAACACCCTAAATTTTCGAAAAATTTCGCCATAACCTCCCCTGCAATGGGAGCATCGGGGAATTTCAAATAGCTTCCCCGGTCCTTCAGATCTCAAAAAGAAAAAGAAAAAGCCAAGCGGCTAGCCAATAGGCTCACAAAATCATCATCACCCAAACAAAACAGGAAATTATGTAGTAAACATGTACCTATTTGTCGGGCAAACAAATTTTATTCTCTGCTCTAGCCTCCTTGCTATGACCTGTTCAATGTAAGTACATGTACATGCAAGCAAATGCGACCAATTTTCAATACCGTTCAATATTTGGTTCAATTAGGCTAAATGGTTCAAAATTATCAACCAAATAAACCAACAACACAAACATCAATCAATTAATTGATTATATTTTCAAATACATAATTTTATATATTTAAAATCATATTTTCTAAAATCAGATTATATATATAATCACAAATACGTTATTTATAAACAAATAACTCTCGACTCATTCTGGGGCATTTCTAACCCCATCTCTAACGAGTCACTCATTCTAGAATGCTACTGATTCTATCTCTAATGAGGATTCTTTTATAGGACATTACTAATCCTACCTCTGATGAGTCTTTTATTCTGTTCAAACGAGTTGTACCCCAAAGATTTGAGTTTAACCAAAGCTCTGATACCACGTTGTAACGACACGGATTTCGCCCGGACCTAATCGATCGCTAAACCGACCAAGACCGTTCGAATCCCGCATACGCTAACTTTGGGTATACAACACATCAGAACAAATAACAGAAGACTTCAATAAACATCATAATAATGTTACATCAGAGTACAGAATATCAGAGTATATCGAAATATAATACACAGCGGAAGACTGTAAATGTCTGGACACAGCTTAAAGCTTCAATCCAGAATCCTGCTCAAAACATCTGCAAAATAAAACTACTCGACTGCCCGTGTGGAAAATAGGGGCACCCGAGTTCGCAAGGGAAAAGCAAACTACGAGTCAGTCATGGGACTGGTGTGAGAACTCAAAAATAGTTGTTAACTTTGTTCAAAAATAAGGCAAATCACGGGACCACGCTACTTTCGCGGAACGGGTTTACCCCCATGAAAGCCAGTGTATAAACAACAATCAATATAGATATATGGATCTACTATGCATCAATCAACATGCAATATCCCAATCTACCCATTTAGATTAATCACCACACTTAGATTTTCCAAATCCAATTCAATTTACAGAAATTATTCCTTTGGATTTTATTCCCGATTTCTTATTTCAAATCATTTGAAATACATATCTAACTTTCTATATCAAAGTAGATTTCACTTCGGGATCTCAAATCAAATCATTTGGAAATATGAATTCCAAAACATAACAATGCATACAAACAAGTATGCAACCAAATATCGTGCTCCCCATCGACAAGGCAAAGGGTACGCACCTCGCAACTCGATATATATATGTGCACCTACCCCACGTAGGAGTAGGCTACACCGACGATGCACCTCCCACTCATGGAGAGCATACACCGCCCTCTCACCCATACTTTTAGTCTCAGGGTTACCCGAATCTTTAGCCACATACTAAATCATTTCATATCCCGAAGTAGGGAAAATCATTTCACAACATAATAATCACAAGTACTTTCAAAATATAGTACTTCACATCAGTAATTCACGCATATGATCAGTCACTATTAATCACATAACCTTTGAGCTCGTACGTCTCAAAGAAGGGTGTTAAGCAAGAGAATAAATTCTCCGCCACCAAACAGATACATCATCAATAGCAACTAATCGAATATGCGATGAACCACAATGTAACATATAATACATTTTCTAAATCACTTTAGAAATCATCGGGTTTTGGGCCTCGAAATCCTTTCTGTTTTATAAAACATTTTTATAAAACATTCCCTGTCCAAAATCGGGAATACGTTTCTTTTCGCTTTAAGAAAAATATCATTTCACAATCATTCATTAAATTTGAAATGAACACAATATCGCTAAACACCTTATCGTCAAATCGTGAAGTGTTTCACAAGGCGTTAGCACACAGATATTTTCAACCCAACCCAATGCTAAATGTAAAAGCGTATTCTGCTCATAAACTGGTCGAGCACAATCCAAACCATCAATCAATCAAATTTGACATTAAATATAAGGTTTTAAATAGAGAGAGTATTGACTTATATTTAACATCAAATCCTGAAACCAACAGATATCATATCGGGAATAACGATATCGATATCTTCCAAATTCCCATCACAATATCTGTAATCACGGAATCCAATATCGAAAATATCCATTGATAATTTCAATTCAAATCTAATCCAATTTATTTATTTTTAACCATTGGATTATTTTTCTAGTTAATAACTAGTTCATTTCGATAGAAATCTATTTTTATCTTTTCAAATATGGAGTTTTTCATCCCAAATCTTCACAAATCATTTCTTATGATTTTACACAAATTATTACTATTTTTAATAATTTTATCAAGGCCTGTACAGTCGATTTCCATCAATGGCCATCGAACTGCACTTACAGCGACCTTTTTCAAATTTGATTTGGACGTATCTCCAAATCCAACCGTTAGATTTCAAATTTCTAATATTCCTTAGAAAGCTCTTTTCGATACGAACCCAACGGTTCTGATTTCAGGAGAATCCGACGGTCGGATCTCCCGTAATGTCCGTTCGAAGTCAATGGTCGAAATTCGCGAACTGCCGCAGCGCGGCGCGTTCTATTCAGGCCATTATATTATATATATAATATATATAATATATATTTCGTCGATTTCTATTTAAAACGAATTATATAAATAGTTTTGAATTCGTTTCAAAAACATTTTCAACTTCCTTTTCAATTCAAATCACAATTGAATTCTTATTTATAGATTCGTTTTAAAATTCATTTCTATTCAATTCAAATTTCAATTCAATTTGAATTCGTTTTCAATTCAATTCATTTCGAATTCGTTTTCTATTCAATTCAATTCGAATTCGTTTTCTATTCAATTCGATTCGAATTCGTTTTCTATTCAATTCAATTCGAATTCGTTTTCTATTCAATTCAATTCGAATTCGTTTTCTATTCAATTCAATTCGAATTCGTTTTCTATTCAATTCAATTCGAATTCGTTTTCTATTCAATTCAATTCGAATTCGTTTTCTATTCAATTCAATTCGAATTCGTTTTCTATTCAATTCAATTCGAATTCGTTTTCTATTCAATTCAATTCGAATTCGTTTTCTATTCAATTCAATTCGAATTCGTTTTCTATTCAATTCGAATTCGTTTTCTATTAAATTCAATTCGAATTCGTTTTCTATTCAATTCAATTCGAATTCATTTTCTATTTTATTCAATTCGAATTCGTTTTCTGTTCAATTCGAATTCGTTTTCTATTCAATTCAATTCGAATTCGTTTTCTATTCAATTCAATTCGAATTCGTTTTCTATTCAATTCAATTCGAATTCGTTTTCTATTCAATTCAATTCGAATTCGTTTTCTATTCAATTCAATTCGAATTCGTTTTCTGTTCAATTCAATTCGAATTCGTTTTCTATTCAATTCAATTCGAATTCGTTTTCTATTCAATTCAATTCGAATTCATTTTCTATTTCAGTTCAATTCGAATTCATTTTCTATTCCGTTCAATTCGAATTCATTTTCTATTCATTTCAATTCGAATTCATTTTCTATTCATTTCAATTCGAATTCATTTTCTATTCAATTCAATTCGAATATTTCATATGCATCGTTTTCATTTCATATATATATATATCGTTTTCAATTCGAATATTTCATATGCATCGTTTTCAATTCGAATATTTTCACTTTCAATATATCCGATATTTTCACTTTCAATTTATTCGATATTTTCACTTCGCTATATATATAAATTTCACTTTTCATATATTCGATATTTTCACTTCGCTATATATATAAATTTCACTTTTCATATATTCGATATTTTCACTTCGCTATATATATAAATTTCACTTTTCATATATTCGATATTTTCACTTCGCTATATATATATATTTCACTTTTCATATATTCGATATTTTCGCTATATATATAAATTTCACTTTTCATATATTCGATATTTTCACTTCGCTATATATATAAATTTCACTTTTCATATATTCGATATTTTCACTTCGCTATATATATAAATTTCACTTCGCTATATCAATTTTCACAACAATTTCAACCAGTAAATATCGTCCATGGTTTGTGGACGAGGGGCGTATATATATATATTTATATAGATATTTATATATAGCAATTCACTTCCACTTTCAACACATATATAAAATTATAAAAAGAAATTGAAGAGTGAGAAATCCTCACCAATAGCTATCCATCTACACGATTCTTCCTTAATAGAAACTTACCCTACTTCGCCTTCTTGTTGCTTTCGTTGACTGTATTCTCTACATAGGTAAAAATCGAATTTTTACTATGTTATTCAATATATAAAAATCTGATTTTTCTTTCGACTTTCCATAAATAAAAATATGATTTTTACTTCTTAAAGTTCAAATCCTTTTTCTCTTTAAAGATTAAACCCTTTTTCTATTTCAAAGTTTAAAATAAAATCAGTTTTCTTTTCCTTTCCAAATCAGTTTTTAAAACTTTATATATATAAAAAAAACAGTTTTTAAAATCTTCTTTTTATATCAGTTTTTAACTCTTTAAAAACAAAACAGTTTTTAAATTATTATATAAAAAAAAACAGTTTTCAATATCTTTTAAAAAATTCGGTTTTTAGTTTCTTTTTAAAATAGTTTTTATAATCCTTTTAAAAATTCTGTTTTTATTATTTTTAAAAAAAAAACAGTTTATAAAACCTGAAAATCAGTTTCTTTAAATTCTTTTTAAAATAGTTTTAAAATTCCTTAAACAAAAAAAAACAGTTTCTTTTTCTCAAAAAAAAACATTGTCAATTTCAATTTCAATTTCAAAAACAATGTCATATTTATTTCTAAACAATTTTGATTCAGTTTGAAAAACGATTTTACTTCAGTTTTAAAACAAATTGATTTAAATAAATAGGAAAACAAAGAGAAGCACACCTTCCTTCTGTATTCTGTTCGAATTGCGCTCCAGCCCTAGGGCTCGCCGCTGCTGGCACACCGTTGATCGAGACCGCTATCGGGATGCACCACGACCACCGCCTTGACAAACCGCGCCTGCCGCCACCAAACAGTCCAATTTGATCGCTCCTCCAACGTTGGAAGATGCCTCGAACCCGACGGTTTTGAGCCTCCGATTCACACGATTAACGAGGTGGTTTTTGATCTTGCCCGTTGGATTGCTAGAACTCGAGGAGCCGAAGGTTTTTCACAATTGAAGTTTCGTGGATAGGGCTTGGAGTGGAAGATCGGTGGTGAGGAAAGCTGGAGCTTCTGGATCGCTTGTTAGGGTGGAGGCGGAAAGAAGAAGGTTGACCGCGAACTGAAAATTTGACCAATAGGGTTTTAGAAAATTAGGTTTTTATATATATATAATTTTATTTAATTCTAAAAATACCCTCCTCTCCATACAAACTCCAAACGAGACCCAACGACAGTCGCCCCTAGCTAAATACCCCCATTATGAACACAACGGGATATCTTTCGTAAGCCAATCCAATCGTCTCGAACAGTTTTTCTCAAAATTACAATATAAATCAGTATATTCAATTTTAAACGTACATTTCAAATTACCGGGGTCACATACGAACTAGAAAAATTCCAGAAAAATATTTTCTAGCTTCGTATTGACGATACGGTCCTAACAAAACTAGTTTCGTCGAATTCTGAGACCGTCTGAAAAATGGCCAATTTCCAGTCGATTAAAAACAACTGAAATGGTCAAAACACGTTTTCCTTTGCCACGCTCACATATTGATTCGAAAAATTATGAAATTTGAAACCTAGCAATAACTTGACATCACGGACCCAACAAAAGTGGTTTCGTCGAAATCCGAGGTCATTTGCAAAATGTCCATTTTTAAGGGCCTGAATTCCATAGCGACTATTCAGAATTTTCAACTGGACATATCTTTTGATCCCTGCCATGAAATTTTGATTTCTCAGATTCGTTGGAAAGATATTCACAATTAGATCCTAATGTTTTTGGTTTCACTAAAATTCGGATTGTTTTGCACCCGGTACATCCAATTGAAGTTTGAAATCGAATTATCGAACTACCGCGCCATTTTCAATTCTATTTATAATTATATATAATTATTCTATATTCTAACGACGACGCATATAATATATACGTCGAATTATATATTCAAAATGAATTTACGTCGATATTATTTAAAATAATTCATTTTAAATAATCAAAATTCGCTAAAATTGCCAAAATAAAAATTTCAAACTGGCTCGCATTTTACGGGTTGTTACAGATATACTCTATCAGACCTTCTTCCATACAAGTTCTCCTGGGACTGGACAAACCGAAGGCGCTATTCAGTATATCTAGCTTAGGCAATCTTTACCTAAGATTTATACAATAGCCCTTGCACTTTACTCCGTCTTCAATTATCTTTGGCTTATATCATTCGCAACGCTTATGCCAATACGGAGTGGTTCTTCGGATAATAATCCAACCGGTCTCTCCATATTAACAACGTTAAAATGGTCAAAACTTTGATAGTCTATGATTTAACCATCAAAGAAAAATAAGTGTGCAAACAACGATATTATTTCCAGATGGAAATTCTATCGATCAATCATCAACCATATATATATACATATATATATATATATATATATATATATATATAATTCCTCGTTTTCTATGTTTAGAAAATATACGTTATTAACACTGGAAAACATTTCCATGGCTTAATTATGTATCCCTATTCTTCCACATCTATCAGACTCTAACTATAAACTAATAAGAGAACAACTTCCTAAGTATAAACCCCGAAGGTCGAAACCAACATCAGATCAAAACTCAGGAAACCATTCAACTTATTAATCTCTAGTCAATTTCCAATTTCTGTTTAACTCCATTTTGATTAACTATGTTCGATTAACTCCTTTCGATTAACTCGATCCGATTAACTCCTTTATTTATTTTTTAAATAAATAAATGCTTTATTCTATTTGTTTTCCTAAATAAATAACTCATTTATAGCATTCTATTTATTTCCTATAAATAAATATTTCCATTTTAATCTATTTATTTATCAAATAAATATCCTCCTTTTATAAACTCCTATTTATTTTCTAAATAAATGTTTTCATTTATAAAATCCTATGATTTTATAAATACGTTATTTTCCAAATATTTCCTTTTAAATAATCGATTGATTTTATAAAATTCCTTTATTTTAATATACATTGAAATATTTCTTTTTTACATCCCAGGGTCTCTCAGGGTATTTAAAATAGCAAACCACAATGATCGATATCATTTAAACACACAAAATCAAATAGATTTTATATCACATCATATATTACAATATATGAATAGAATAGTATCATAAATTATTGAGGAGTCCAGTTGGACCGCTCCAACCTGTTTCCCTGCATTACAGATGTTAAACAACACGAATATAAAATATTTTGATAAATAGAGTCAATATTCGATTTAATGATTATTATATATCATTATCTATACTTTCAACCAATACACAAACAATTCAACCAAATAGTTAACACACAGCAATTAATCATCATTTATCAGTTCTAAATATACGTTATAAAAATAGAACTTTTCAGAGTTAGTGAGTTTTACTCACATTGGACGATCATTGTTAATAATGATAACCATCGCTTGATACAGACGGACAATTTATTTAGCCATAAATTGTAACGAGCTTCGATTCACTCCCCGTCAGTTCCATCGTGTAGTGTTCGTCCATACGATTTCAAAGGTTCTTGTTTCGTGAAATTATGATAATGTATGGCCAAGATATCGCGTTAACAAGTTAGTACACAATTTAAATAGGACTTAAGTTTTAAAGCATATGGGCCTTAACCTTCTTTCTTGGCCCAACATCCCCACGTTGAAGTACCAGACCCGAAAACTGTTTCTTCACCAAACCGTAATCACCAGCTCCAAACATTCACAGCCACTTCAATCCTCCATCGCCCCTTCAATACCACATGAAGTCTAAACCGAACACCACCATTTCATTCTCCTTCGCACTCTTATCAACATCATACCACACACATCACATTCGAACTCCCAAATGAAATCGCGATGGTTGCTTCCTCAGGCACGGTACAGGAAACCGCATGACAATATTTTCACCGAAGACCCTCAAAACCATCACAATCCCTACGGTTCCACTCCCTCGGTTCGAATATCCACTCGATTCCACAAAAAATTAGTTACAATGCCCGCAAACTCAAACCCTAACTTCACTGTTGAACTTCGATCCCCACAAAATCAGCATCACAACCTACAAAACCCGTACAGAATTAAAGAGGAAGCCAAGGGAAACCGATCGATACTTGTTTTGAGATTTATGACATTTTACATGATTTTATTTTGATTTTCTGTTCTTGGACTTTTTCTTGCTGTGTTCGTTGGATGGGGTTTTATACATGCTGTTGTGGTAGGTAGCATTTTTGATGGGGAACGAAGGCCGCGTGGCCTGTGTGGAATCACAGAAAATGGAGGGGATATTTTTGAATTTGATTTTTATAATTTATTTTCTCGATTTTCTCCTTTTATCTGTATTCTAAAAATCCCAGCGACCACATACGATCTCCTAAAATCACGAAAATTGACATGCCACTAGAGTTTGACATTGCGGACCCAACGAAACTGGTTTGGTTGAATTCCGACTTCGTATGCTCACACAGTGTATTTTTAACCGTCAAAATACTAACTGTTTTTCACTCTAAGAATCGGTACATCCACATACTAACTTCAAAAATCACGGAAATTGAAATCTAGCAATAATTTAATATTGCGGATCCAACAAAATTGGTTTCGTCGAATTCTGAGGTCGTTTGCAAAAGTGGCTATTTTTTAAGCTCTGAATGACCATTTAAATATATAAATATATTTAAATATAACTAAATTAATTACAAATAAATTTATATTATCGTATATACTCACAGTGGAATACCATACAGCTCTACTGGGATTTATAACTTGATATTTCCAATCCCGATTAAAACTATATTCAATTTAAAATGAAATCCCTTTTTAAAATATAAATAAATTCCTTTATAAATTATAAAGGAATTCCACAACGACCTTTCTAAAATTAGATTTGGACATAAATCAAAATCAACATGATTAAATCCCGATTTTTATCTTCCACTAGAAAGATATACTCCACCAGCTCCTAACATTTCTTATTTCACAGAAATCCGATTTAAAACGAACCTTGTACATCTAGTTGATGTTCAAATCGCCAAATAACGAACTGCCGCGCCATTTCAAGCTCAATTTTAATTATAATATAATCATACGTTCAAACTGTCGTTCAAATAATATATTCGTTATTCTAATTCAATTCTAAACTGAATTAAATATCACAGATGATCCAATTCACACCATATCGCCATTTCAACCAATTCTGATTATTTCAGAATTTAGTATATTATTTAATTATTATTTTAATTAAATATTCACCATCATTTAATTCAATGACCATGTGTAACACCCCGTAATTTTATAACATTAAAATTCACAAATTAAAGTATACTTAATTTTTAGAAAAGAATTAAGTGAAATGGGTTACGTAGAGAAATATATATATATATATATATTGATATATATATATATATAAATTAAAAAATAAATAAACAAATATGCGAAAAAGTTCAAAACAGTGAATTGGGAGGGGGGATAACCGAACCGGCCCATTTTTGAGGTCGACCCGAGCCTCGCTGGGTCGACTAGGGGTTAATCCAGGGTGTTTGGCTGTCAACCCGTGGGCCGATTCGCTCAAATGCAGATTTTGCATTTGATTGGTTCTCATGGTTCATGGTTAATCTAATGGTCCTAAATAACTACCTACACCTATAAATACATCCTAATGCTAACCCTAAACCTAATTAAAATAGAATAGTTACCGTCATACCATCGCCATGGAAATCAATGGAGCCGCCGCCAACTAAGAAAGAAGAAAAGAAAATTCAATTCTAATTCTCTCAACCCTAAAGCAAAGCAAAACTCTCTCTTTTCTTCTCTAAATTGTGAGTATGATGATCTTAACAAGATTATTATCATTTTAATTAGGTTGAGTTATGAATGGATTATGAGTAGATGATGTGAATTATCATATATGTTGTTGTAAACCCCTTTTGCTATCATGTATATTGTAAATCCAATGTTATGTGATGATGATATCTTATATGTTGTAAATCATGCTATGATGATGTTATGTATGTTGAAAGTTTCTATGCTAAGTTGTGATGAATCATACATGTTAAAAAGGCCATGATGTTACCATCTATGCTAGTTAGTTCATATTAATTAAATCATCATGTTTGGGTTATGTTGATCTATATGACAAGTCACATATGTAAGTTAGATTGATTAGAAAAGTTATGAACATATACAAAGACATCTATTATGACATCTAGAATTATGCTATGACATATGTGATATCCTGTGCTAGTTCACACCATCATTATGTTGCCTCTAAACCCCATATGCAAGTTTATGTATAGATTTGGGCTATGATCATATCATGTAAATTGAGACATTTAACAAGTTGACACCTTTTGATCCTTAACATGTGTAGTTTATGCAAGTTTCACCCCTATTATGATTAGATTTATTTTAATTGTCTATATGTTGTGATAATTTATCTTTGTGCTATGTGTTAGACTATTCAAGTCTAGCCTATATTATGCGTTGAATAAGCGAACGTATAAACGTGGGGTAGGGGTAATATTAAGGATTTAATATTAAAAAGTTGGGGTGCAATTGATATGATTTTGCATGCCATAAGTGGATGGCCATAATTGAGTCAATTATGGACATCATTAAAAGTTGACTTAATTAATAATTTGAATAGGGAATTATTAAAACTGGGGTTAAAGATTTTAAGTGTTAATCAGTGCTTAGGACACGAGGTTGGACTCGTTTGTGACGTAAACCTGCCCGGACCCGCCCGGCAAATCCAGTGGTCACAAATGTCAGCCCAATATGAGAGGTCCTAGGCCTAAACTAAAGCATAACGGTTGTAAAGACACGAGGTTAGACTCTTTTATGGTGTAAGACTGCCCGGACCCGCCCGGCAAATCCAGCCGCCATAAATGCCAGTCTAATGTGAGAGGTCTTTATGAGGTTATGGCCTGAATAAAATAAGAAATACTTAACCATATAAACATGTAAGGTGGGACATGGGGGTTAAGTAGGTGCTTTGGATGGCATGAGGAATCTAGGGGGTGCCCTTAGTGGCATGTGAAATACATTTAGTAAGACTTAACCAAACACACATGTAAATGAACATGACTAAGAGGGTTAAGTGGGATATACTAGTGACAAGCTTAGGTGGTTAGCTTGTGGGGGCCCATTTCGACCAGTATCCCAAACGTATCTTTGTGGGCTCGACCCAAGTCGAGGACGGGACACGCATGCTGGGTTCGACTGTAAGAGGCCAAAACGGGGAGCTGTGGCAACGCAAGTCCAACGGGTTTCGTATGCGTGTGTGGACCCGGGCTGGTAGGTAAGACGTTGTTGCATCGTGTAGGTATAAGCCGTGCATTCTCAAGTTGTATCGGGTTGCCACTTTAGGGGATTGATACACCCCACTGTGGGGCCAGCACGGGTATCTACGAGTAGGGAGCCGATCGAAAGTGGGTAGTGGTGTACACCTAGTGGACATAGGGGCAGACGACACCTATGTAGTCAGCTAGGGGTACGTAAGGTTATTTATAAAGTTTCTGTGTGAAGCAAGTGGGATCAAACAATAGGGTGACTGGTGTGGTGCAGTGTAGTAATGTGCGGTGCAGTGTAGTAATCATTCGTTAGTAATTAGCTGTGCCTTTACCATTATCTTTAACGTTATCTTAAACGCTATCTTTATCTTCCTAAGAGTTCATAGACATTTACTTGTCTTCCAGCTTATGCCTTAGTCTAGTTATTTTGATAATAGTATTGTTAGAATTATCATACTCGCCAGACTGTATGCCTGACCCCCTCTATTTCTATCCTTTTTCCCCCTCCAGGTCCTCAGGTTGGGCCCAGCTCTAGTGGAGTTTGATTGAATTGCTTCATCTCTCTTTGGAAAGCTTGGACCGTTGAAGTAAAGTCCAGCTTGTTATCTTTTTAATGGCTATTTATGTAATGGGATTATGTATTTTGTTTTTATGAAAATGGATATTGTACTTGGTTATGATCTATGGTTTTATGATGTAACAACATGTTTAATTTCCGTTGCAATAAAATGAAGTTTTAGATTTCCAAGTACTATTTATTATCTGTCTTGTTGTAATTTTTCTGTTCTATATTCACTTATAACCTCCATGGAAGTTAATGCATTCCCTTTGTGAGTGACATTAATGGACGTGGGGTGTTACACGTGGTATCAGAGCTTAAGGTTACCAGAACATATAAAAATACTTTAGAAAAATAGTTATTTTTTGAAGAAGTGTTTTCAAAAACATGTTTTAATGAGAAATTTAAAGAGAAAAGTTTTTAAGAAAAACATAATCCCCAATAACCACATATCTTTATCTTTCGAATTCTCCATTTTGAATCTTTCCTTTTTCGTTTCAGCATGGCTGAAGATCTTAATCTACCCGACGGTGTAACGATACCAGGATGGTATAGGAGGCTATTGGAGGCTAGGGCCGCTGCAGGTCCAGCCAATGTTCCTCCACCACCAGTTGCACCCGTTCCTCCTCCTCCTCCTCGCGTAGATACTTTTGCAAAGACGTGCAAGGAATTCAAGGCTATGTGTGGAAAACCATTTCAAGGGTCAGAAACGTTTGTGGAAGCTAGAGATTGGCTTAAGGAGGTGGAAGAATTGCTAGAAATCTTTGAAGTATAAGAAGGGAGGAGAGTTCGTTTAGTAGCTTGGTTGATGAAGGGAGAGGCCTCGTTTTGGTGGGAGGTCACTAATGGGGAGCGTCCTGTTGACTCTTGGGCGGATTTCAGACGTAGGTTCGAGGCGAAGTTTCTCTCAAGGGCGGAAGAAAATCTATATATGGAAAGGTTCTTGACATTGAAGCAAGGAAGCTCATCAGTGAAAGAATATGTCAATAAATTTAATCAGTTAGCAAGGTTTGGCCTGGACTTAGTAAACACGCCAGAGAAGAATGCTCTAAGGTTCGTGAATGGCTTGAATGAACCATTGCAAGGGTTGGCTATGACCCACATCCCGATGGGGGCCACCTTTGAGAAGTTAGTAGAAATGGCGCTCATGCATGAGGAGAAAAGCGCTAAAGCTGATAAGGCACCCGAGAAGAAGGGGGATCAGAAGAAACCAAAACAGCAAAACAAGAAGGGTGGAAAAGACAATAATGGCAAGGGAAAGAAGAAGTGCTTTAACTGTGGAACCCCAGGCCATCTCAGCAAGGATTGCCGAAAGAAAAAGAAGACAGGATGTTTTCATTGTGGCGATGCGGGACATTTAGTGAAGGACTGCCCAAAGAAGGGGCAGAGGGCAGAAGCTACCTCGGGAGGATAGGTGCAGGCTCTTATGGCACCAGGGCAGGCTAGGGGACAAGTTCAGGCTCTTGCGGTCCCACCGCTGCAAGAACGACGTAGAACCATTTCTGTTGAAAGCTTAGTTTTTCTGTTTGATCATCCTGTCCGTACCTTATTCGATTCGGGCGCATCACATTCGTTTATCTCTACATCATTAGTTTAATCACTGCACTTAAACACCAGTTTAGTAGAGGATCCCTTAGTTGTTTCGAATCCAATTGGGGGCTCAGCTTATTTGTCTATGATGTGTTTGGATTTGAAAATTTTCATACTTAGCGTTGAATTTAGATGTGATGCTTATGTGTTGGGCTTCACGGGCTATGGGCTAATTTTAGGAATGGATTGGTTATCCAGGAATGGGGCCGTTCTTGATTGTGAAAGGAGAGTAGTTAGGCTCGTGACTCGCCTTGGCAACACTCTCGAAATCTTCTGTAATCCCATAAATTTGGTTATGCTAAGTTATCTAGAATCGCTTGACGCGTCTAAGGAAAATCTACGATCTGTTAGAGTGGTCCGAGAATATTCGGATGTGTTTGAGGAGGTGAAGGGCTTGCCTCCGAAGCGGGAGATAGATTTTCGAATATATCTTGTGGATAATGCGAAACCAGTATCTTTGCCAGTACGCCACATGGCTCCACGTGAAAGGAGGGAACTCGATAAGCAAGTGAAGGAGTTGCTTGAGAAGGGGTTCATAAGACGAAGTATATCGGAGTGGGGTGCCATAGTAGTATTTGCCACGAAGGCGGATGGGTCCCTTAGACTTTGTGTGGACTATAGAGAACTTAATAAGCTTACTAAGAAGAACAGACACCCACTGCCGAGGATTGACGATCTCTTCGATCAGTTAGTTGGCGCCTCAGTGTTTTCGCAGTTGGACTTAGCCACTGGTTTCCATCAGTTGAGAGTGGCTGAGGATAGCATAGACAAGACTACCTTTAGGACTCCGGACGGTTTCTATGAATGGCTAGTGATGCCCTTTGGTTTGACAAACGCCCCAGCATATTTTGTTGATTTGATGAGTAGGGTGTTTAGGGAGTACCTTAACAAATTCGTGGTAGTCTTTGTAGATGACATCTTGATCTTTTCTAAGGATGAAGAAGAGCATGCCCTACATCTTAGGGAAGTGTTGGAGACCCTACGAGCGCATAGCCTTAAGGCTAAATTTTCTAAGTGTCACTTCTGGAGGAAGGAAGTACGGTTCTTGGGGGCACGTGGTTTCCAAAGAAGGGATAGCCGTGGATCCCGCGAAGGTGGTGGCCATCCAAGATTGGAAGGTCCCTAAAAATACTACCGAAGTGAGAAGTTTCTTGGGGTTGGCTGGCTACTATAGGAAGTTTATCAAAGACTTCGCAAAGATATCAGCTCCATTGACACGCTTGATGAAGAAGAACCTAGTTTTCACATGGGACGTATATTGTGATGATGCGTTCCAACGTTTGAAGAGAGCTTTGACTTCAGCCCCAGTTTTAGTATTGCCAGACGGGAGTAAGCCGTTTACCGTTTATACTGACGCTTGTAGGACAGGACTAGGCGCAGTCTTAATGCAAGAGGGTAGGGTAATAGCCTATGGTGGAAGGCAGTTGAGAGCGCATGAGAAAAATTATCCTACACATGACCTAGAATTGGCCGCTATTGTTTTCGCGCTTAAGTCTTGGCGTCATTATCTTCCTGGCAAGAAGTTCGAATTATTCACTGACCACAAGTCTTTAAAATACCTATTCTCTCAAAAGGACTTGAACTTAAGGCAGCAAAGGTGGATGGAGTTCTTAGCGTCGTACGACTTCGAAATAGCCTATACCCCTGGCAAGGGTAACGTGGTGGCAGACGCCTTAAGTAGAAAAAGATTATCCTTAAGTCCTTTGTTGAGCGGCGAAGTTTAGAATTCATTTCGATGTTTGACTTTAGACCTTCCGTTGACTTCGTACCCGGTTTGCTAGCATCCTTGGAGGTCAGACCTACGCTTTTGGGACGGATTGGCGAGGCACAGCGAGACGACCCGCAGTTGGTCGAGTTAGTAGAAAAACTCAAAGGAGGGGAGTCATCAAGCCATCTCCGTAGGTATACCCTAGACGATAAGGGTTGGTTGCGTAGGGATGGTAGACTTTGTGTACCTAAAGACGATGACCTAAGGAAGACTATTCTTGATGAAGCACATCACTCGAAGATGACCATTCATCCCGATGGGGACAAGATGTACATGGACATGAGACGAGTCTACTTTTGGGACGGCATGAGGAAAGATGTGGCCGAGTATGTCGCTAGATGCTTGGTGTGCCAACAAGTAAAAGCGGAGCAAAAGAAACCCGGTGGGTTGCTTCACCCATTGGAGGTTCCACTATGGAAGTGGGAAAGTGTCTCGATGGATTTTGTGGATGGGTTACCGCGATCAAGGAAGGGTAATACGGGAATTTGGGTTATAGTAGATAGACATACTAAAAGCGCCCATTTCATTCCCATAAAGAGTAAGAGGACTGCTCCATGGTTAGCCTCCGTATACGTTCGAGAAATAGTTCGTTTGCACGGTGTTCCTTCTAGCATAGTGAGCGACCGCGATCCTATTTTCACTAGCGAATTTTGGAGAAGCTTACAGGAGGCGGTAGGGACTCAGTTATGTTTGAGCACCGCATATCATCCTCAGACGGACGGCCAGACCGAGAGGGTGAATCGCATTCTAGAGGATCTGTTGAGGCTATGTATCCTAGACTTTGGGGGTACGTGGGAAGAGCATCTTTCATTGGTGGAGTTCGCATATAATAACAGCTTTCAGTCCAGCATTGGTATGGCACCATTCAAAGCTCTTTATGGACGACCTTGTCGTTCACCTACATGTTGGTGGGAATCTACGGATAAGATCTTACTTGGGCCCGATATGATTAAGGAGATTTCGGAGAAGATCGACTTGATTCGAAGGAGGATGAAAGCAACACAAGATAGGCAGAAATCTTATGCAGATAAGAGGAGGACATATCTCGAGTTTGAAGTTGGGGACATGGTCTTTGTCAAAGTGTCTCCATTACGGAACGTTTTTCGCTTTAGGTCCGTTGGGAAATTAGCACCAAGGTTTGTAGGGTCGTTTCCTATTAAGGAGAGGATTGGACAGATGGCGTATAGAGTGAAGTTGCCCGAGAGACTTAGTGGTGTACACGACGTATTCCATGTGTCACATTTGAGGAAGTGCTTGCACGAGACCGCGGAAGTGGTAGAGCCTAGCTTTCTTAGAGAGGTGGAGATAGAGCGTGATGCGACAATTCAACGAGCTCCTACGCGCATTCTTGGGTCGGAGATCAAGGGGTTGAGGAATCGAGAGGTCAGACTAGTCAAAGTGCAATGGGGAGATGATGAGAGCAACGCTACTTGGGAGACAGAAGAGAAGATGCGTTCACGATACCCTTTTCTTTTTGAGGGTATTTCTTTTAATTTCTCCTTTATACTTAGCTTGTACTTATCTTATCTTTAGTATATCCTCTCGCTAGTATCTTTGACCTTTAGTTAGGATAATCCTATGGTTGAAACATGTGGTTGAGACATGTTATGTATGGTGGATGCAAAGTGGATGCAAGTGTTTGCTAGTGGTTGCTCGTGGATGCATATACACACACTATTAGGCACCAGATCGGCTCACTCACTTCATATTGCATATTTGCATATATATGGATGTATTTAGTAAAATGGATGTATAATGGTTGTATTATTATATAGTTGCTGCTTTCGGGTGGATGGTTGTTCACGCATATAGAATTAATATGTATCATTAGGAATATTTTGCATACATATTGGACGCATGGCACTATCATGAATTGCACTAAGGAGGTCGATTGAATCAGTAGACCGCCTAATTTTGCATTAGATATAGACATATACACACACTGTGCATATAAACATTAAAGCATTAGAAGTCTTTTAAGGACAATGGATGTTGGTATTTGATGGTTGAGTAGATGGACGATTAGATGGTAGGATATACATTCTTCTTGACTTGAAGATTTCGGGGACGAAATCCTTTAAGGAGGGGAGAATGTAACACCCCGTAATTTTATAACATTAAAATTCACAAATTAAAGTATACTTAATTTTTAGAAAAGAATTAAGTGAAATGGGTTGCGCAGAGAAATATATATATATTGATATATATATATATATATATTAAAAATTAAGTAAATAAATATGCGAAAAAGTTCAAAACAGTGAATTGGGAGGGGGAATAACCGAACTGGTCCATTTTTGAGGTCGACCCGAGCCTCGCTGGGTTGACTATGGGTTAATCCATGGTGTTTGGCTGTCAACCCGTGGGCCGATTCGCTCAAATGCAGATTTTGCATTTGATTGGTTCTCATGGTTCAGGGTTAATCTAATGGTCCTAAATAACTTCCTACACCTATAAATGCATCCTAATGCTAACCCTAAACCTAATTAAAATAGAATAGTTACCATCATACCATCGCCATTGAAATCAATGGAGCCGCCGCCAACTAAGAAACAAGAAAAGCAAATTCAATTCTAATTCTCTCAACCCTAAAGCAAAGCAAAACTCTCTCTTTTCTTCTCTAAATTGTGAGTATGATGATCTTAACAAGATTATTATCATTTTAATTAGGTTGAGTTATGAATGGATTATGAGTAGATGATGTGAATTATCATATATGTTGTTGTAAACCCCTTTTGCTATCATGTATATTGTAAATCCAATGTTATGTGATGATGATATCTTATATGTTGTAAATCATGCTATGATGATGTTATGTATGTTGAAAGTTTCTATGCTAAGTTGTGATGAATCATACATGCTAAAAAGTCCATGATGTTACCATCTATGCTAGTTAGTTCATATTAATTAAATCATCATGTTTGGGTTATGTTGATCTATATGACAAGTCACATATGCAAGTTAGATTGATTAGAAAAGTTATGAACATATACCAAGACATCTATTATGACATCTAGAGTTATGCTATGACATATGTGATATCCTATTCAAGTTCACACCATCATTATGTTGCCTCTAAACCCCATATGCAAGTTTATGTATAGATTTGTGCTATGATCATATCATGTAAATTGAGACATTTAACAAGTTGACACCTTTGATCCTTAACATGTGTAGTTTATGCAAGTTTCACCCCTATTATGATTAGATTTATTTTAATTGTCTATATGTTGTGATAATTTATCTTTGTGCTATGTGTTAGACTATTCAAGTCTAGCCTATATTATGCGTTGAATAAGCGAACGTATAAACGTGGGGTAGGGGTAATATTAAGGATTTAATTTTAAAAAGTTGGGGTGCAATTGATATGATTTTGCATGCCATAAGTGGATGGCCATAATTGAGTCAATTATGGACATCATTAAAAGTTGACTTAATTAATAATTTGAATAGGGAATTATTAAAACTGGGGTAAAAGATTTTAAGTGTTAATCAATGCTTAGGACACGAGGTTGGACTCGTTTGTGACGAAAACCTGCCCGGACCCGCCCCGGCAAATCCAGTGGTCACAAATGTCAGCCCAATGTGAGAGGTCCTAGGCCTAAACTAAAGCATAACGGTTGTAAAGACACGAGGTTAGACTCTTTTATGGTGTAAGACTGCCCGGACCCGCCCGGCAAATCCAGCCGCCATAAATGTCAGTCTAATGTGAGAGGTCTTTTTGAGGTTATGGCCTGAATAAAATAAGAAATACTTAACCAGATAAACATGTAAGGTGGGACATGGGGGTTAAGTAGGTGCCTTGGGTGGCATTAGGAATCTAGGGGGTGCCCTTAGTGGCATGTGAAATACAATTAGTAAGACTTAACCAAACACACATGTAAATGAACATGACTAAGAGGGTTAAGTGGGATATACTAGTGACAAGCTTAGGTGGGTAGCTTGTGGGGGCCCATTTCGACCAGTATCCCAAACGTATCTTTGTGGGCTCGACCCAAGTCGAGGACAGGACACGCATGTTGGGTTCGACTGTAAGAGGCAAAAACGGGGAGCGGTGGCAACGCAAGTCCAACGGGTTTCGTATGCGTGTGTGGACCCGGGCTGGTAGGTAAGACGTTGTTGCATCGTGTAGGTATAAGCCGTGCATTCTCAAGTTGTATCGGGTTGCCACTTTAGGGGATTGATACACCCCACTGTGGGGCCAGCACGGGTATCTACGAGTAGGGAGCCGATCGAAAGTGGGTAGTGGTGTACACCTAGTGGAGATAGGGGCAGACAACACCTATGTAGTCAGCTAGGGGTACGTAAGGCTATTTATAAAGTTTCTGTGTGAAGCAGGTGGGATTAAACAATAGGGTGACTGGTGTGGTGCAGTGTAGTAATGTGCGGTGCAGTGTAGTAATCATTCGTTAGTAATTAGTTGTGCCTTTACCATTATCTTTAACGTTATCTTAAACGCTATCTTTATCTTCCTAAGAGTTCATAGACATTTACTTGTCTTCCAGCTTATGCCTTAGTCTAGTTATTTTGATAATAGTATTGTTAGAATTATCATACTCGCCAGACTGTATGCCTGACCCCCTCTATTTCTATCCTTTTTCCCCCTCCAGGTCCTCAGGTTGGGCCCAGCTCTAGTGGAGTTTGATTGAATTGCTTCATCTCTCTATGGAAAGCTTGGACCGTTGAAGTAAAGTCCAGCTTGTTATCTTTTTAATGGCTATTTATGTAATGGGATTATGTATTTTTTTTATGAAAATGGATATTGTACTTGGTTATGATCTATGGTTTTATGATGTAACAACATGTTTAATTTCCGCTGCAATAAAATGAAGTTTTAGATTTCCAAGTACTATTTATTATCCGTTTTGTTGTAATTTTTCTGTTCTATATTCACTTATAACCTCCATGGAATTTAATGCATTCCCTTTGTGAGTGACATTAATGGACGTGGGGTGTTACACCATGAAATCCTTTTAATCACCTTTTAAATAATTAAATAAATTAATTAGTATATCGCTGAAAATGCGGGTCATTACATTCTTCCCCACTTAAAATAATTTCATCCTCGAAATTGCTACGGTAGAAAACAAACCCTATCGACTGGTTAGAAATTATTTGTTCACTTCTTAACTTCAGTTCCAACTGAACCAATTTAATTTCAATTAAAATATTTATCAATTCTTATCAACGAAAATTTTCAAAAATCCTGAAAATTTTCTAACACCTTAACTTTTCGAAATTTTTTGTCAGCTCCTCCTTTGTACTGGTCAATAGGTCAAACTCCAACTCGCCTCTCTAGGCCATCTCCAACCCAAAAGAAAAATCAAACAGCCAAGCGGCTTGCCAATTCGGCTCATCAAAATCTCATACCCATATAAAATATAAACTTGTACCTTTTTGTTGGGCATATCATTATATCCTTTACACCTGCTACCAATTCAGCATATACCGATGTCATCCCGATCAAACTCCAATCAGTTTTATCCACAACATAACCGTTCGCTTATATCCGAGCCAAATATCATTTCAAACTCTAGTTTCATTCTCGATTCCCAACTCTTACTTGATTATCAGATTACACTTCAAATTCGAATCTCACAATCCAATTTGTCTTGATATCATTCTAATTCAATCTCAGTTATCACTTTACTGGCTTTACTTTAATTCAAATTGGCTTTCCCAAATTTTAGTTCATTTTGGTTTTAAATCAACAATATTTCCCTGGGAATTTTTAAATCACTTAGCTTTTCAAAAACCAAATATTCCTTTTCGGATTTCAACAACTTGTTTCTCTCAAAACAATTCAAAAACCAAATCTTTTCGGTAGCAATCCATCACTTACAACTCGAAATTGAACACCGATGATGTCATGATCATCATCGGAATTTGTTTCCCAATTATCGAAGTGAGTTCTACACTATATCATTTTTCAACACTCATGCTTTAAACACTCTCATTTTGAAATCAACTTTAAAATATCATTCATAATGCTAGTGAAACAATTTAAAATCTCCAAGGATCTTAAAATTTACATATATTTAATCCAATTCTATTTACAACTCTGTTCCAAATTTCTAGGGTTTTAATTTCAATTCTGATTCAAATTTCTGATTTAATTCACTTTGATTTCATATATTTCACTTATATGAATTCTGATTGGTTATTTACATAACCATTTCACTTTTATAATCTTACTTGATTATAATAACAACCAATATATCCAATATATTATAATCATTTCAATATAAATCCTTTATATCAAAAATATAATTTGGGTAAAATTATTTCGTTTATCCTCTTTCCAAAACATAGCATGACGTTCATCGTATTCGAGTGTTTATAAACTCCTACTGATACAGTCGATCAAACTAATCGACTAGAACACATAAACAACTCAACCAACAAATCTACACAATATAAAACCATTTTTATATCAAATACAAATACGCTCTCTCGTGTATATACACTCAACTCAATCTAGGGTATTATTAACCCTATCTCTACTCAGTTACGCCACAGAGCCAAGGTAATTACTTAACCTTTAGCTCTGATACCAACTGTAACGACCCGAGCACACATGACCGACCACTCATTTCGCTTGAGTGTATCGAACGTATATCACCAATGGTTGGGACCAACAACCGTTTCCCGAATGGAACAACATCGACAATAGATTTTTAGAAGTAAATGAAACTCTAGATCAGGTGATTATACACCCTAATAGGTGCGACCTATATAGCCATGTTGCCTGCCCGATTTCTGTCATTTCTCGGTTGTGAGGCTAGAAGCTACGCTTATCTTTTTACAAATCATATCTTCATTCACTTAGAATGTCACATCGTCATACCCGCCAAATCACAAATTGATTTATCCAAAAATAACACGGGTATATAGCTAAGAGAAAGGAATTCCTCCGCCACCAAACGTGAATACGTTTGAAGAGATCAACTTACGCAATCTATTAGATATACTCTATCAGACCTTCTTCCATACAAGTTCTCCTGGGACTGGACAAACCGAAGGCGCTATTCAGTATATCCATCTTAGGCAATCTTTACTTAAGATTTATACAATAGCCCTTGCACTTTACTCCGTCTTCAATTATCTTTGGCATATATCATTCGCAACGCTTATGCCAATACGGAGTGGTTCTTCGGATAATAATCCAACCGGTCTCTCCATATTAACAACGTTAAAATGGTCAAAACTTTGATAGTCTGTGATTTAACTATCAAAGAAAAACAAGTGTGCAAACAACGATATTATTTCCAGATGGAAATTCTATCGATCAATCATCAACCATATATGTATATATATATTTCCTTATTTTCTATGTTTAGAAAATATACGTTATTAACACTGGAAAACATTTCCATGGCTTAATTATGTATTCCTATTCTTCCACATCTATCAGACTCTAACTATAAACTAACAAGAGAACAACTTCCTAAGTAAAAACCCCGAAGGCCGAAACCAACATCAGATCGAT
Source organism: Allium sativum (assembly GCA_030737875.1). Lineage (NCBI taxonomy): Eukaryota > Viridiplantae > Streptophyta > Magnoliopsida > Asparagales > Amaryllidaceae > Allium > Allium sativum. The sequence continues at coordinate 488,214,636 of CM060918.1, read as the reverse complement.
ACTCAGGAAACCATTCAACTTATTAATCTCTAGTCAGTTTCCAATTTCTGTTTAACCCCATTTTGATTAACTATGTTCGATTAAATCCTTTAGATTAACTCGATTCGAATAACTCCTTTATTTATTTTCTAAATAAATAAATCCTTTATTCCATTTATTTTCCTAAATAAATAACTCATTTATAACATTCTATTTATTTCCTATAAATAAATATTTCCATTTTAATCTATTTATTTATCAAATAAATATCCTCCTTTTATAAACTCCTATTTATTTTCTAAATAAATGTTCTCCTTTATAAAATCCTATAATTTTATAAATACTTTATTTTCAAAATATTTCCTTTTATTAAATCGATTGATTTTATAAAATTCCTTTATTGCAATATACATTGAAATATTTCTTTTTTACATCCCAGGGTCTCTCAGGGTATTTAAAATAGCAAACCACAATGATCGATATCATTTAAACACACATAATCAAACAGATTTTATATCACATCATATATTACAATATATGAACAAAATAGTATCATAAATTATTGAGGAGTCCAGTTGGACCCCTCCAACTTGTTTCCCTGCATTACAGATGTTAAACAGCACGATTATAAAATATTCTGATAAACAGAATCAATATTCGATTTAACGATTTTTATATATCGTTATTTATATTTTCAACCAATACACAAGCAATCCAACCAAACAGTTAACACACAGCAATCAATCATCATTTATCAGTTCTAAATATATGTTATAAAAATAGAACTGTTCAGAGTTGGTGAGTTTTACTCACATTGGACGATCATCGTTAATAACGATAACCATCGCTTGATTCAGACGAACAATTTATTTCGCTATAAATTGTAACGAGCTTCGATTCACTCCCCGTCAGTTCCATCATGTAGTGTCCGTCCATACGATTTCAACGGTTCTTATTTCGTGAAATTCTGATAATGTATGGCCGAGATATCGTGTTAACAATTTAGTACACAATTTAAATAGGACATAAGTTTTAAAGCATATGGGCCTTAACCTTCTTTCTTGGCCCAACATCCCCACGTTGAAGTACCAGATCCGAAAACTGCTCCTTCACCAAATCGTAATCACCAGCTCCAAACATTCATAGCCACTTCAATCCTCCATCGCCCCTTTAATACCACATGAAGTCCAAACCGAACACCACCATTTCATTCTCCTTCGCACTCTCATCAACATCATACCACACACATCACATTCGAACCCCCAAATGAAATCGCGATGGATGATTCCTCAAGCACGGTACAGGAAACCATATGACAATATTTTCACCGAAGACCCTCAAAATCATCACAATCCCTACGGTTCCACTCCCTCAATTCGAATATCCACTCGATTCCACAAACAGTTGGTTACAACGCCCACAAACTCAAACCCTAACTTCACTGTTGAAATTCGATCCCCACAAAATCAGCATCGTAGCCTACAAAACTCATACAGAATTAAAGAGGAAGCCAAGGGAAACCGATCGATACTTGTTTTGAGATTTATGGCATTTTACATGATTTTATTTTGATTTTCTGTTTTTGGACTTTTTCTTACTGTGTTCGTTGGATGGGGTTTTATACATACTGTTGTGGTAGGTAGCATTTGTGATGGGGAACGAAGGCCGCGTGGCCTGTATAGGATCACAGAAAATGGAGGGGATATTTTGAATTTGATTTTTTATAATTTGTTTTCACGATTTTCTCCTTGTATCTGTCTTCTAAAAATCCCAGCGACCACATATGATCTCCTAAAATCACGAAAATTAGCGTGCCACTAGAATTTGACATTATGGACCCAAGGAAATTGGTTTCGTCGAATTCCGACTTCGTATGCTCACAAAGTGTATTTTTAACCGTTAAAATACTAATTGTTTTTCACTCTAAAAACCCGTATGGCCACATACTGACTTCAAAAATCACAGAAATTGAAATCTAGCAATAATTTAAAATTGCGGATCCAACAAAATTGGTTTCGTCGAATTCTGAGGTTGTTTGCAAAAGTGGCTATTTTTAAAGCTCTGAATGACCCATTTAAATATATAAATATATTTAAATATAATTAAATTAAATACAAATAAATTTATGTTATTGTATATACTTACAGTGGAATACCATACAGCTCTACTAGGATTTATAACTTGATATTTCAAATCCCGATTAAATCTATATTCGATTTAAAATGAAATCCTTTTTTAAAATATAAATAAATTCCTTTATAAATTATAAAGGAATTCCACAGCGACCTTTCTAAAATTTTATTTGGACATAAATCAAAATCTACATGATGAAATCCCGATTTTTCTCTTCCACTAGAAAGATATACTCCACCAGCTCCTAACATTTCTTGTTTCACAGAAATCCGATTTGAAACAAACCTTGTACATCTAGTTGAAGCTCAAATCGTCAAATAACGAACTGCCGCGCCATTTCAAGCTCGATTTTAATTATAATATAATCATACGTTCAAACTGTCATTCAAATAATATATTCGTTATTCTAATTCAATTCTAAACTGAATTAAATATCACAAATGATCCAGTTCACACCATATCGCCATTTCAGGCAATTCTGATTATTTCAGAATTTAATATATTATTTAATTATTATTTTAATTAAATATTCACCATCATTTAATACAACGGCCATGAAATTCTTTTAATCACCTTTTAAATAATTAAATTAATTAATTAGTATATCGCTGAAAATGCGGGTCATTACAAATTTAAATTGATTTCCTGGTCCAAAAATTCTTCACAACACAATTTAAAGATGTTTACATAGAACATACAAACAACGTTCAGTACTCGGTAATTTATGGATAACAAATAATAGCTTTCTTCCAAATCAGTAAAAACTGCTTCCATCCAATTCAAGTACCAATTAAAAACAAATAAAATATGGTAGAAGAGATACAACATAGCATATAATTACGACCGACCGACCAAATACAACACAACATATAACTACGACCGACCAAATACAACATAAATTTGGCCCAATACAACATCATTACGACCCATAGTTTCTGGGTAAACCGTAGCACCCTTGAAGCATTTCAGTATTTACTGTGAGATTCATTCTTTCCAAGCGACTAACCTCAGCTTGCATCTCAAGTGTGTACTGAATACCCCTCTCTGTTAGCGGTGGACCGATCCATTAAAAATTTTAGAACTTTGCAATCCTTGGTGATTCTGTGCATCAATGTATGTTTTGCAACCATAAAAGCGGCCACCTGCAATCGTTTGACTTTTAAAAACAAGCACATTACATTCGACTCTGCAATAGCATAAGACTGAACGATCCGTCATGCTAGAGGTTGACCTATAGAGGTTCTGTCGTCCTTCAACCGAGCATTGAAGGATTTTTAAACTGGTCCGATATGCTGGACTGCAACATTTGGTTGCAAGGCACTAAAGAATTCAGTCTCGACTTCTGCATCTCCTACTTGGGATTCCATTTGCATATCGGGAACAAATTCGGCATCTTCGGCTGGTTGCTTACCACGTTCATACTCGTCGTGCATTTGAACCATGGTTTCATCATCGAGTTCCCAATTAGCCATTCATACCTATATGAAAAGTGGAAACTTGAAATAAATTAGTAATATTGACGAGCCATAGAGTACGTTAGGGAACAAATTTGTTACCAACAAGAGTTGCTGAACTATTATTCAGAAAACCATCTTAACAGATCTAGTTCGAGGCATATAATAATGGAAAGAGAAAGAAAGAGACTGGGTTCTCTTTAATAGAGCAAGTTCGTATAGAGGAATTTTAATAGCTCTAATGACAGCTTTAACAAAGCAAGTCACATCTGCGCAGCTTTAATCATTAAGACTTGTCAACTAGGCTTTATCACATTGACAACTTTATCTCATTTATCACATCTGCGCAGTCAGCTCAACTGTTTCATGGCAGAATGCAGTCAAATCACAAGTTTTGAATCGGTTCTGGATCAACTCAACTGTTTAATTTCAATTAGAAGTTAAACGACGGTCAATCTATATAAAAACCTTTTTTATTTAATTAATCATTATGGTTTATAAATGATTTCATTGCGACTTTTTGAAAATTTGATTTGGATATAACTCAAAATATAAAACATTAAATCTCAATTTTTCTCATAGGTCGCAGTCCAAAGGTACCTATGAGCTCTGCACATGGGTGGAAGTGTGCCAAGTACGTTATGAGTGTATGGTGCCCATGTAACCTTATCTTCTTCAAGTAAGTCCAACTCATTACGGTAGAACTTCACACTTCTTCATGGTGTTTGTCGCGTACTCTTACGTCCAACCCACCTGTTACATGATATTAAAGAACGTAAACTAGAAATGATATACATTGTGTTTAACAAAATAAACAATCAATAACTATACCTAGACCAAAGCGGCATCGATGGATCGATGGGATTAGGTCTCACTGATGCTCTTCCTACAGGAAGATAAGTTCAGGACCAAAGCCGTGCTTTAAAATAAAGGATTACTTATCAAGAAAAATCTGAATTTATCGTGTCTTCCCATAATAATTCCAAGTTTGGATTATTTATGAATAATCCAAAGTTTGCAGGGTGTCTTCCTATAATGATCCCGATGACTTTTTGACGTGTTATTTTGTGATCAATATGGGAAGACATCCCCAAACTTTGGATTAATATGGGAGACAAAAGTAAATGGGATTAATATGGGAACACACCCCCAAACTTCGGATTATTCAAAAATAATCCAAATTTGAGAGTATTATGAGAAGACACGTTGAACTTCGGATTATTCTTGACAATTAATCCTAAAATAAATTATTAAGAAAAGAGAATTATGCATCATATTTTATAACGGTAAATTATAGAAATATGGTTCTAACCTGAACTAGTTCCTTGCAACCTGCAATAGAGCCAAACTGTAAAAGCACAAGCGTAGACATCTCTTGATATGTATAGGCTAACACTGCAATACCCCATGAATATGTAGCACGGTGCCCGAGATCAGCTAAATATGATAGTCATCTCAAATATATACGCCATCTCAAATCTATACGGGTCTTGGTGTGATCGACGATTAATCTGCAAAAAATAATGCGCAGTATAATGCAACGATCCCGCTGCTGAATCTGAATCTCGGTGGCATCCTCAGGAATATCATGCGTCAACTGATTACGGTACCATGTGATCTCAGCAAACTTACCATCCCTTACTTGATCGGCCAAACGATCTAGCCCATGTAGGTCGCGAGAAAGCTGCAAATAATCAAATCCCCTACCACCGCATGCAATAGCATTGCCTTTAATAGGCAATCCTAGCAAAACAGCCACTTCTCCCAAGGTGATATTAATTTCACCGACTGGTACGTGGACGTCTCAAGCCTCCACCTATCTACTAAAGCAGCAATAAAACAATGATCGAGCTGAATGTATCCTAAGCTAAAAATGTGCATAAACACAGCCCTCTCAATCTCGGCAAGAATGCAAGGATGTCACTTTCGTAAGTGATGTCGAGTGGTCAATGACAAAATCTGACTTGTCACTCTGAAATTTTAATAGATAACAAAAAATGATGGTTTGACGTCCAATGCAGAAAAGAATACAAAACAACATAAAATGAAAATATTTACAAAATCCACCTTCATACGACTAAGGTATGATATCCTATGTTGCTTCTGAAGATGTAACACGCTCGGATCAACCGGTCCAGGCTCCATCTCGAAATACTCTGCAAAATGCAGAATTAACTGGTAAAGACGTTTACATAAGTATTATTTTGTAGAACATGTTATAATATTCTAATCGTTTCCATAAACAAGATAAATTATCTATGACATCATTTTCATACCAATACAATGATTTATTCACTTTGCACACATCTACACAATACTTAGTTTCAGCGAGTCGTCAATCTCATGTTCCAATAATCTTAACTACAAACAAAGAAGCTTATTAACCAACTCAAATGCATGCAACTTCATTTGTAATCAACCGCATTATCTCAAACCATATTAAATCCAAACTATATAACCTAATAACAAAAAATCATATATCCAACATGATAAAATAGATAATGCGAACAATGTACATATCAAAATTTATAATTACAACATACAAACTTCTTACTACTAAGCTACAATCAGCTCCATAACCATCATATATTACATAGTATCTAGTTTGACGGATCCTTAAGAGATGGAAATTCCCGTAACATTTCTTAAGTTATTACACTCACAAACGCATTAGATATGAGATGTGAATTACTGTAAGCATCCCTGATGTCATGACACTCATATTATTACATGGTTTTGATTTGACTGATATGAGAATATTTTAGTATTGATCCGAGTATTTTTGTCTTTTCATTTGTGCTTAGGTCAGCCTGAGTTTTTGGTTATTGAAGACTCCATTATGAAGATGAAGATGAAGCTAAACAAACGTATTTTTCATTATTATTATTACGCTGCAAATATTGGTATGTTTTGTGATAATTAACTTTGATAATTGTTGTAAAACATAGTGAAATGTATGTTTTAACAGATTCATGAATTTCATTTATTTATTATATTTTGTCCTTCCACTGTGAGATTTTGTGATTGTTTTTCTTCTTTCTTCTTTTTCTTATATTAATCCCAATAACTATTTGTATTTTAGATTTGTTTAAGTCGACATGTGAGGACTATTGTCGATTTGAACGATCAAAAATGCAGGTCGTTACAACTATAGGAGATGGAATTGGGCCTTGCCACTAGTTCCATTGCATTCAGAAGGCCTTAAAACCTATAGATCGATTGCTAGCGCGCCCGCCACTTATTGTTTCGATGGTCATAATCATGCGATCTTCCTCCCTCGGTATCTTCTAATCCGTAAAATGATTTAAGAAACTTCCAGCCGCAAAGTCATAGAGCTTCAAATCCCTGTGGTGGATCGATGTTGATTGTGTTAGAAATTACTACAATTTCTCCTTGAAGGCACGCAGTTTTATGGTGCATTAGAGGATGTGGCGGTCACTGGAGGAAGACCGAGTTGGGCGTTCGTGAACTTCGAGGTAGCAAAGTCGGGGGTGGTGTTGGGTCGGAGGCCGACGGTCTATAGGGCGTCGTGGATGGAAGGTTTTGGGAAAGAGATGAGTTCCTTTAGTATGTGATTTTCTATAACGTAGAAAAGGGTGGAAGAGGAAGATGACGTAGCGAACAGTGGTTGGGTGAGGTTATTTTATTTTTAAATATAATTCAAATGTTAAAACTTGTATAACTTTCTCATACGAACTTAGATGACTCACGGTTTGTTTTGTTAGAATCGTATTGACATGGAGTTAGTTTAAATGGATTTAGAGACAACTAAACTTTAGACCTTTATTTGGATTTCAAACGCGTTTGAAATCAAAGGTGAATGAATAAACCCACTCATACTTAACTAAAATATTTGATTATTAGCTAGAATAAAAATCATATCATGATATGATTGTATCGGTTACTAGTTGATAGTTAAGAATGCATGTTTATATTGATTTGCATCGATAGTATAATTTGATTTAAATGTTAATTTAAATTGTATAGTTAGGTTGATTTGAAATTTAATCGCTAGTTTAAAACCTAGCATCAAATAACTAGTAAATTGATGTGATATTGAAATATTTGGATGTATTGATTTCGAGGGATGCCTTGGATTGGCATGTTTGATATACTTATGTTTAATTCATCATGTTATTAACCTTAATTATATATGACAGTTGTTTCTATTTATTAATTCCAACCATTTACCTTAAATATTACAAGCATCAAATAGATCCAGTTTAATCGTTGAAATGAATTAAAAACATAGCCTGAAATGATAAATACCTATGACATTGATTTGGATTGAAATGATATATATCCATCCTTGAAATACTAGCATTAAATTTAAGTAACTTTTGACCATAGGATAGGAAATTATATGCCGTAGGACAAAAAATTATATACAAACACTAGCTGATTATATAAAATTTATTTTAACTTTTAATTTTTAAATATTGTTTCCAAAGCAATATAAATGATGTTTATAAAATGATTTTCTATAAATTTAAACTTTGAATCTTGGAATTTGAAGGTTAAAAGAAACCATTTAATGTTGTGAACTGAAGCTAAAAATTTGAAACTTAATTGTGAATTGAATCTATTGAAATTGAATTGGTTAAATTTCAAATTTACTATATATCTTTGAATTTCACATTAAATTAACTCGAGATTATTATAAATTGAAATAAATACATAGTGCATATTCTAATTGGAAACTTAAAATATTTGAATAGATTTGTATGAATTGAATTTTAAATGGAAGTTGAATTGAATCGAAGCATTGAAATTTTGTTGATTTGATTTGAAATTAGAATATGGCTTCAGTCTACTTGAAATTTGGAAGAATTTTTTTTGGTTACAACTGTTGTATTTTAAACCATTATATGAATTACTTTACTAAATAACTATTTTTCTTTATATTTTATTTTATTTTTAACTTATATGTAAATTACCTATTTTAGATAAACTAATTTAACAATCAATTATCAATTCGATAAACTTTTTTTTAGTATTTAACTATATATATATATATAACAAAAATTTGATAAATCATATTTTTAATTTCAAACTATTACAAACTTTTATTATCCAAATTATTTATTTTCAAAATATCTCAAATATATATATCTAAACTATTTTAATATACCTTTCAAATAATTTAAATATTCAAATTGTTTCGGAATAGTTTCAAGATTTTATGTTTGGTTTAAATAAAGATTTTATATGGAAATATACTTTATCTTGGATATGAAATGATTTTAAAGCAAATATGATATTTTAATATGAAACATGAACCCTTCTGAAATGTAAACAACTAATCAGTGTGAAATAAATATTTGGTTGTTAAAAAGACTGGGATCGGATAATGTCATACTCTTTTCCAATACTGAAAACCAATTTAACAACTATATACGTGGTGGAGAATTCAGAATAAATTAGGATGTTTAGCAAACGCTACTAGAATAAAGTAAGTGAACGATGATGGATATCCTTTACCTTTAGCTCATAATTTAAATGACTAAAATAGGTGTTATACCGTGACCACGTTAGTTATCTATGTTGGATCTAGATTAACCCTAGAGGGGGGGGGGGGGTGAATAGGGTTTATCACAGTTTTTCGCTGAATTAAAAATCTGACTGGATATTAAAATAATAAACAGATCACAAAATGCAACAAAAATAAAAGTGCAGAAAATAAATCACACACAGATATACCCCAGCTTCGGCAAAACCCTGCCTGCTACTGCATTCCTAAGGTTTCTACTAGGTAAAAGAACAGACCCCGCATACAAGACCATGTACACTCGCGAACCCCTCGCTCATATTCTAATCCTACGCTCAAAACCCTAGACTGATCTAATCCCCTAGATCAGATTTCCCCTAGTTTTACAGACGCTAGTAAACTTCCAGTTAATACCTTAACTGGATTCCCCTAGATTTTACAGACTCTAGAACTGTTCAGACAGTTTACATAGAAATTCAAAAACAAAAACAATAAACAAAATAAAAAAACCCTTGGAGTTTAAATTAAAATAAATCTCCCTTCAATTAGAAGTAGGTCGGCCAGTTTGGTATTGGTTCCACCCCTTTCTCATTTCTTCGATTGCTTTCTCCTGGAAAAAAATGGCGGTGGTGTGATTGGGAAATATTCTAGGGCTTACAGAAATTGCCCCAAATCGAATTGATAGCTTGAAGGAATGAGTTCTCTGATGCTTTAACTCGTTTTGCCTGAACGTCGATTTGGAACTTGCTTTCTTTGGATTGAAACAGTGAGTTTTCTGAAATATATGACTTTGAATAATTCTCAAATTGTTTTGTGGTTTCGATGTCCATTTTTCCAGTGATGATAGGTGAATTTATAGGGTTAGAATCGAACCCTAATTTCTCTGATTTCACTCGATAATGGCTTGACTAATTTGTCTCATGTTCCTTTTTGATTTGTTGCCTGATTTTTCTCGACTTCGAATGTATGATGAAAAAATTGGAAACAATTGATTGTTTTCCAAATCATTTGCTTGTGAGTTAATTTCTTGAACCACTGGTTTCCTTGTTGACTGATCAAATTGTATTTCTGGCCCCAAAGCTTGTGATTAATGCTAAAGAATCTCTTGCCAAATTTAATGCTATCATATCTGGAAACAAATCTGAACACTTGCCAAATATGCTTACTTGAGAATTTTGGAAATGAAATTCATTTCCCAGAATTGTCTTCGATTATACTTAAAAACCAATACATGGTTTCAGGAAAGATAGCCGATTTTAACCATTACTAGAATGACCAGAATCAATTAAAAATTTACTAATTTTATTTTCCTAAAACATAATTTGAATTGCATATATATATATTTGGAAAGCAATTTTCAATTTTCCATAAAGAAAAACCATATTTTCTTTTCACCTTAAAATGGAAAAATTTGGCCATATATAGATTCTGCCAAAAATTATTCACTGCATCCATTTGCCTTCTTGATATTGCACTGTATTGTGTATCCATGCTTTACAGATTTCATCCATGCACAAATATATTTTAGTGTCTTGTGTTTGAACAAGAATTCTCTGTTTTGCACCACTGTATGCTTACATGTTTTGTCTCACAATATCACTCTTTTGCTATACCCATGTGTTTACCATGCTGAATCATGTCAGTTTTGACCATGTAAAAACTATAGCTAAGGTCATGCTGGTATCCTCCATATATACACTGTCTTCATGCTTAATTGAGTTTGGCTTGTTCACCTATATGGTGCTTTTACTGACTATCATGTTGTTGCTGCACCTATGTATTTCTGCTTTGCTTAGAGCTGATCACCATTTGGTGCTGTAAATCTGAACTCATTGAGATATGCATTGTACATCCTTGAAAATATTTGCTTTGTGTTTCCCTGCATGATCATGCTGTATGAACAAGTATGTCAGTGTACACATGCACTTGATTCAACTCGAAATCTGATATAATTACATTGCTGTATCATTTGTAAATGCATGACCATACATTACTATCCATGCTTGAGCTTCATCACTTGAGTATAAATGTGTACATGATCTTCTGAGCTGCCATGATCCTGCAGCTCCATTGTTTTACCTTGGCTTGTATTTGAGTTGTTTGAAACATTTTTGGGTTGAAGTCCATGCTTCAACCATACATGTATATATGTCCACCTGCCTTGTTGAGTTTTGCTACATTCATGTATGCTGCTAGCTACTACACAGTTTTGGGTCTCCACCATTTACATTTGTTGTTGCCATGAGACCATGCTGCTTAACTTTATAGGTTGGTTCATTGTTGCTTAATCATGCTTGAGCATGTGCTGCTATCATCATGTTGTTGTTTGGACTGATTTGACCATGTATGGATCATTTGTAAAAAAATGACCAATGTAATCAAGCTCGACCACTTAACCATATATGAAATGCACTTGAAATAATTTTCCGTGTACATGTGACACTAGATCGACACTTGGGATGCTTGAATACTTGTTTGGCTTCACTTGTCTCGACCATATTTGTTGATAGCTTCACTGTCCTGAAATGTGTTGAGTTGTGCACTGAGTTGAGATGGTCCACATGGCTACTTCTCAGTTGCTCGCTAATTGGCGAGGCAGTGCACACGTGTATATATATGCATGTGTGTATATGCAGCCATTTAGAAAATATTCTTGTCTCTGCACTGAAATATTTTGTACATACATTGACTGCCTTGTGGTATTTATAGTGTTTCACTATGAATATCACAAGCTGTCTAGACACAGATGAATCAGATCAAGTCATGAAAAATGATGAGAAACACACCAGAAATCTAAGGAAAACAAAATTTTAAAATAAAATTTATATTCGCATATATTCAGTTTAAATTCTATTGCAGTGTACCGTGTTTGTGTGTTTCATTGTGACATGTAAGCAGATGATGACTGGACTAAGCTGTGAAGACAGAAGATTGTGAATGTATAAATGTCAATGAGTCTATATAACCGAGTATGAGTGTTGGAGTGAGGAGAAAATTGTATAGAAAGGGAGAATTGTACTGATATTTGTAATAAAAAAAGTTTGTTTGAAATAAAATATCATTTTATTGTGTTCAAGCAAACTTGTCTGTTATATTCAGTTTATTTACAAGTACAATATTCTGTGAACGTATATGAAATGTGATGTGTTCAAATAGAGTAGTTATAAATAGTTGTACTGTTTGAATGTTTGAAATATAATATTATATTTAAATAAAATACTGTGTGAATATTTGAATTTCTGTATAGTATTTGTATTTTATTTAAATATAAATATTTTATTCCTGTCTGTGATGAATATATGAAATGAAACAGTACAGTAACAAACACATTTATAATAATATATATTTGGTTTGTTATCATCAAACAAAAATCATATAATTGTGTATACAACACCGTTATATACAACAATCTCCCACTTTTGATGATGACAAACAAATATTAAGATTTTGAATATAATAAATGTGTTTGGCAGTGAAGAACTGAACTCCCCCTATTTGAAATTTCCCCCTACAACAGTAACTCCCCCTATAAATGTGAATGAGCGAAAAGAATCAAAATTGATGGAATTTTCAAAATTAAAAATATTTATAAAATTTTCACTCATAAATCAAAATCTCAACCCATTCTCTCCCTTTTGTTATCATCAGAAGGATTCAGAATTTAAAATATAGATGAAAATTGACTAAAAATAAAATTTCAGCATAAGAGGAAGAACGGTCATCATAAATCTCAATTAGTCAAACAAAAATCATAATATTCTATGAACTAGTGGCATATTTCATATTTCAGAATGACGGATTTACGATGAAATTTATATACAATGGAGAGAGTTCAAAACGCAATGATTTCTAATTATTTTCAAAAGAATTTTTAAAATTGAATTACAAAAACAGTGATGGATTTGGACTTTAATTTATAATTCAACTTAAGTGACGCAATCATATAATCTCAAATCCTAATAGCTATCAATCAACAAATCATAATACGTCATAAAATATTAACACATTTCACAAAATTGAGCGTGGATTGATAGGCTGGTTTTTACATACCAAGGAGAATTTCATATAAATTTTTATTTATTCAAATTATTTTCTTTTTTTTCTTTTAATTTAAGATCACACCGACAATGCATAACCATATCTTGGATTTTTAAATGAGATCAATTGCAGCTTAAATATAAGTAATCTCATAACCATGCACAACCAGAGCTTGGATTTCTAAATGAGGTTAGAGAAACACTTATCAATATTTTATTATTTTCAGTTTCAAAACGAAAAAAATCCTCAGTATATTAACCAATACGGATGATAGAAAAGTGATAGGTACATAATTGGTTTGTGAAATAAATTTCTAAATTAATTATATTATGAAATATGCTCAACTGTATCGGAATCATTGAAAATTTTCAATTGTCACTAATTCTGAAAAATAACATGGTCCCATTTCTATCGCAAATATTTCCACTGTTTATTCAAAATGATTTTAAAATATATTAACTCTCCACATTTATATAAAATTATCATGGATGGTAGAATGATGATAGATAAAGGAGATGGTCATGAAATAATTGCTAATTCAAAGATAATATAATAAATGTTCAACTATCATGAAAAATCTAAATAAAATCTCCTCTTGTTGTGAAATATACTATAGTCATAATTCATCACAATTTCAAAATCTATTAATAATTTTGATGAATTATAAGTACGGTTCAATTTGGATAAAGATTTCAATTTCTGAATGAATAATCAATAAATAACTTTAAAATTGAAAATCAATTACAAGAGGGATATGAAAAACTGTACAATACATGTGAGATTAAAAATATATACAGTAAAAACAAATTCAGCACTTCTAAACTGATACCACTTGATGTCTCTACTAATGAGGATTGTAACAGACATTGGAGACCAACAAGGATATCACAGACAAAAGAAATTTAAGCCCAAAGCCCAAGCAGACAAAACAACAGATTTGGCACATTTATCAAAGCAGCAGACAAATCAAAACAAGCAGTTATCTAAGATCATTTTCAAAAGCAGTATCAGAGCAGCACAGAAACCAATAGTACAACAGACTTATCAGTAGATGTTTCTGATGGTCACAAGATATATTCCATGATCCAAAATTATAAACTTTAGTTCATTTTAAATCATTTTAAGAAGTGTGAAAATATCAAGATTTAATGAATCAACCACACCAGATTATGTTTCAGATTCAAGATGTATGAGATTCAATAAATCAATAATTTCAAATAATTTTAGATAAACAAATATTCAAATCAAATCATCATGAAATAACAGTGAGATTTAAGACCAGATATTCAAAGAATTTTCAAAATTATCTTTGACAAGTATAAGAGAAATTTCAGATCATTTACATCAAATTTGTGAGGTATTCATGATCCAGAAAATTGAAAATAATTTATTTGAAATCACTTGAATCAATGTCAAGTTTGAGATATATTGAATCATTCACACAAGATGATAATTTCAGGATTAAGAGGTGTGTGATATTCAAAATATCAAGAATTTTAGATGATTTCAAACAAAAAAATTTCAACCATAATGATCATGAATAAAGGTGAAATTCAAGATGTATAACTGATTCAATACAATTCAAAATATCCACACCAAACTAAAAAATAATGAAATTATCACAAATGATAAATAACAGAGTGCTGTAATGAGTATAATATTTCAAGCTTTTCTAAAATGGATTAGAAGAAACTCAAAACAGCAGAGGTGTGTGAAATTTCATTAAATATTTAGATCTTCAAAAAATTTAGAATTCAAATCAATAGTGTTCAGGATATGACAAGAATACATCAACATTGTTATGAATTCAGAAAATAGAAAATAAACTTCAAAACAATTGCAGATATTTACAATTTTAAATTCAAGATCTGGAAATAATTAGAGTTCTATTCAAATAAAGCAAATTTCTAGAAGATCATGAATGCTGCAATTGGAAGTTAATGAAGCCCAAACGAAGTAACAATGATATGACAGTGACATATCAAAAAAAAGAAAAAATCCAAAAGGGGTAGAAGGAGGAATACACAAAGAAAAAAGAAAAATATTTACAAAGATGAGTTTAGAGGTTATACCTGAAATCGATGTAAACAATAGAATCTCTAACTCATTCAGATTTGGCTAAGGAACTGTGAATGATTCAGAAATATGAAGCGGTTCGAATCCAGTTTTTCTTTAGCAATGCAGTTCCTTAGCCTTCTTCGGTACCTAGTAGTCGAAGGGATCGAGTGGTCTAACAAAACTTGTGAAACCACTCACAGATGTATTTATATGTTTTGGTACCTAGACATGTTTGTATAACAATCCATCTGAATTTACCTTTGTTCCCTTTGGAACCCATATCTGTTGAATTTAATGAAGTTTGTTTTATCTCTTTTTGGGATCCAGGATTGTTTAGATGAATTATTACAAAACAAATTCACATTTTGCTTTTGATTCAAAAATCCTTTGGAATTATAAAAGTTCAAATTATCAATACGATTCTTTTCAAAGAAGGTTGAAGGATTTTTAAAATCGTTTGAACTTCTCCTTTCAGAAACCTTAGATTTCCCAAAACCAAGTCCACTTTTATTTCCCGATGAAAGTTGATTTTTCAACAACATATTTAAAGATTTTTCACCATTTGAAAATTTTGCAAGGGTTGTTTCAAGTTGTTGATAGTTTTAAGATCACCCTTTTCTTTCAATAAACCTGAACAACGATTTTCAGTGATATTACATCTTTCAAAATCAGATTTCAAAACCAAATTTTCATCTTCAAGCAATTTAATATTGGTTTGGGACTCAGCATTCTCAGATTAAAATTTAGCTTGTTTTCAGATGTAGATTTTTCAAAATCTTAGAATTTCGCAATTTCTTTTTCAAGCTCTTTCAAAACTAATTTAGATTTCTGTAAATTTTGATTTTCAAAAATTTATGTTTGGAAATAAAATTATCCAACTCCGTTTGCAAAGCATTGTTTTTATAAATTAGCCTCATCCTCATTTTGTTTTAAAACCATTGTTTCTTTTTCAGATTTCTGAAGACTTTTATTAAGACAAGCTAAATCATTTTTCAAATTGAAATAATTCATGCAATCAGATTTTTCATGTTTTAATTCCAACATATTATTTTTGTTAATCAAATCACGATTTTCAGATTTCAGAAGTTTGATTTTTCGTTGGAGTTTATCAACAGTTTTAGTTAAGTCAGTACACATATAAACCAAATCTTCATATGAAAAATCTTCTGTTTCATCATCTGTTGATTCACGATCATCTGAATCATCTAAATTTTTATCTGTATAGCCTGTTAGACATAAATATGAATATGAGTTGTCCTTCTCGAGTTTTGAGCAGTTGTCATCTTTTGTCCATACAGCGCATTGAGAGTTCTCCAAATTTCCTGCGTAGATAAACAATGGGAGATAAGATCAAGCTGATTATTACTAAGACAAGAATAGAGAATATGCATCACATGAGCATTTATAACTTTATTTTTCCTATCTAGCATATCACCCATATTTATAATAGTATTCCAATATTCAAAATTAATAGATTTTAGATAGAATTCGATTTTCGATTTCCAAATTAAAAAATATGTCCCATTGAAAATAATTGGAATATCACTGGACTGACTCTCAGAGGACTGACAACTAGGATCCATGATTCTAGGGTTAATGAAATTACCAGGCTCCGATACCACTTGTTAGATCTAGATTAACCCTTGGGGGGAGGGTGAATAGGGTTTATCGTAGTTTTTCGCTGAATTAAAAATTTGACATGATATTAAAATAATAAACTGATCATAGAATGCAGCAAAAATAAAAGTGCAAAAAATAAATCACACATAGATATACCCATCTTCGGCAAAACCCTGCCTACTGCTGCATTCCTAAGGTTTCTACTAGGTAAAAGAAAAGATCCCGCATACAAGACCATGTACACTCGCAAACCCCTCGCTCCTATTCTAATCCTACGCTCAAAAACCTAGACCGATCTAATCCCCTAGATCAGATTTCCCCTAGTTTTACAGATGCTAGTAAACTGCCAGTTATCACCCTAACTGGATACCCTTAGATTTTACAGACTCTAGAACTGTTCAGACGGTTTACAAAGAAATTAAAAAACAAAAACAATAAACAAAATAATAAAACCCTTGGAGGTTAAATTAAAATAAATCTCCCTTCAATTAGGAGTAGACTGGCCAATATTAGTTCCACCCCTTTCTCATTTCTTCGATTGCTTTCTCCTGGAAAAAAATGGCGGCGGTGTGATTGGGAAATATTCTAGGGTTTACAGAAATTGCCCCAAATCGAATTGATAGCTTAAAGGAATGAGGTTCTCTGATGCGTTAACTCGTGTTGGCTGAACGTCGATTTGGAATTTACTCTCTCTGGATCGAAATCGTGAGTTTACTAAAATATATGACTATGAATAATTCTCGAATTGTTTTGTGGTTTCTATCTCCGTTTTTCAACTGATGATAGGTGAATTTATAGGGTTAGAATCGAACCCTAATTTCTATGATTTCACTCGATAATGGCTTGACTAATTTGTCTCGTGTTTCCCTTTTTGATTTGTTGCCGGATTTTTCTTGACTTTGAATGTGTGATGACAAAAATGGAAACAATTGATTGTTTTCCAAATCATTTGCTCGTGTGTTAATTTCCTGAACCACTGGTTTCCTTGCTGACTGATCAAATTGTATTTCTGGACCCAAAGCTTGTGATTGATGATAAAGAATCTCTTGCCAAATTAAATGTTGTCATATCTGGAAACAAATTTGAACACTTGCCAAATATGCTTACTTAACATTTCTGGAAATGAAATTCATTTCCCAGAAACAGATTTGAACACTTGCCAAATATGCTTACTTAACATTTCTAGAAATGAAATTCATTTCCCAGAATTGTCTTCGATTATACTTAAAATTCAATACATGGTTTCAAGAAAGATAGCCGATTTTAACCATTACTGGAATGACAAGAATCAATTAAAAACTTGCTACTTTTGTTTTCCTGAAACATAATTCGAATTGCATATATATTTGGAAAGCAATTTTCAATTTTCCATAAAGAAAAACCGTGTTTTCTTTTCACCTTAAAATGGAAAAATTTGGCCATAAATAGATTTTACCAAATACTATTCACTGCATCCATTTGCCTTCTTGATATTGCACTGTATTGTGTATCCATGCTTTACATATTTCATCCATCCACAAATATATTTCACTGGATTGTGTTTGAACAAGAATGCTCTGTTTTGCACCACTATATGCTTACATGTTTTGTCCCACAATATCACTCATTTGCTGTATCCATGTGTTTACCATGTTGAATCATGTCAGTTTTGACCATCTAAAAACTATAGCTAAGGTCATGCTGGTATCCTCCATATATACATTGTCTTCATGCTGAATTGAGTTTGCGCTTGTTCATGTATATGCTTCTTTACTGACCATCATGTTGTTGCTGCACCTATGTATTTCAGCATTGCTTAGAGCTGTTAACCATTTGCTGCTGTAAATCTGAACTCATTGAGATATGCAGTGTGCATCCTTGAAAATATTTGCTTTGTGTTTCCCTGCATGATCATGTTGTATGAACAAGTATGCCAGTGTGCACATGCACTTGATTCAACTCGAAATCTGATATAAGTTCATTGCTGTATCATTTGTAAATGCACGACCATACGTTACTGTCCATGCTTGAGCTTCATCACTTGAGTATAACTGTGTACATGATCTTTTGAGCTGCCATGATCCTGCAGCTCCATTGTTTTACCGTAGCTTGTATTTGAGTTGTTTGAAACATTTTTGGGCTGAACTCCGTGCTTCAACCATACATGTATATATGTCCACCTGCTTGTTCAGTTTTGTTCCATTCATGTATGCTGCTGGCAACTACACAGTTTTGTATCTCCTCCATTTATATTTGTTGTTGCCATGAGACCATGCTGTTTCACTTTATAGGTTGGTTCATTGTTGCTTAATCATGCTTGAGCATGTGCTACTATCATCACGTTGTTGTTTGGACTGATTTGACCATGTATGGATCAATTGTAAAAAATGACCAATGTAATCTAGCTCGACCACTTAACCATATATGAAATGCACTTGAAACAATTTCCCGTGTACATGTGACACTAGCTCGACACTTGGGCTGTTTGAATACTTGTTTGGCTTCACTTGTCTCGACCATATTTGTTGATAGCTTCACTGTCCTTAAATGTGTTGAGTTGTGCACTGAGTTGAGATGGTCCACGTGGCTACTTCTCAGTTGCTCGCTGATTGGCAAGGCAGTGCACACGTGTATATATATCCACGTGTGTATATGCAGCTATTCAGAAAATATTCTTGTCTTTGCACTGAAATATTTTGTATATACACTGACTGCCATGTGGTATTTATAGTGTTTCACTATGAATATCACAAGCTGTCTAGACACAAATGAATTAGATAAAGTCAAGAAAAATGATGAGAAACACACTAGAAATCTGAGGAAAATAAAATTTTGAAATAAAATTTATATTCGCATATATTCGGTTTAAATTCTGTTACAGTGTACTCTGTGTGTGTTTCATTGTGACAGGTAAGTATATGATGACTGGACTAAACTGGGAAGACAGAAGACTGTGAATGTATAAATGTCAATGAGTCTGTATAAGTGTGTATGAGTGTTGGAGTGAGGAGCAAATTATACAGAAAGAGAGAATTGTACTGATATTTGTAATAAACAAATTTTGTTTGAAATAAAATGTCATTTTATTGTGTTCAAGCAAACTTGTCTATTATATTCAGTTTATTTACAAGTACAATATTCTGTGAATGTATATGAAATGTGATGTGTTCAAATAGAGGGGTTATAAATAGTTGTACTATTTGAATGTTTAAAATACAATATTATATTTAAATAAAATACTATGTGAATATTTGAATTTCTATACAGTAGTTGTATTTTATTTAAATATAAATATTATATTCCTATTGTGATGAATATATGAAATGAAACAGTAAGGTAACAAATACATTTATAATAATATATATATATTTGGTTTGTTATCATCAAACAAAAATCATATAATTGTGTATACAACACCGTTATATACAACAATCTCTCCCTTTTGATGAGACTTCTTCCTGATTAATATATTTCCTTGATCTGATTTGAAAGATGCGCATCCTTGATTTTGGAGTGTTGTAGCGAGGTGGGCGGTAGTTGCGACTATGCGTTACCACTAGTCCGAGCATGCAAATAGTAGATTCCTAATCTGGGTATTCCTAGTGTGCCTCGTCATATTATCGTGATCGATCCCCTATGATTATGGCTTAATGTTGTACCTATGGAGTGCTCCCTGAGGCCCACAGTTTACGGTAGGTTTATAGTACTGTATAAACTACAATGTTTATAAACAACATAAGGGTAAAAATGTAATCCCACTTACAATATTTTCAATAGTATATTTAACCACTCACATTATAATAGCATATTGTATCATATAGTATCTTAACTGATCTTTAAGAAATGGAAATTCCCGTAACATCTCTTAAGTTATTGTACTCACGAACACATTGGATATGAGGTGTGAATTATCGTTGTTGACGGCAAAAAATGTCGTAAACACCAAAGATTCCCAATTACTAAAAATTATAAATATGGTCGCATAGACAAGAACATAAAATAGAACATAAGCCGTAAATAACACAAGAGATTTATAGTGGTTCGGCCTCAGTGAGGTCCTACGTCCACTTTGAAGAGTTGTTGGAATTTTATTGATCACTTGAAAGATTACGAGGTTGAGACCCTCTCAATACATTTGTTGACTATGATACATGAAGTTACAATAGTCATATTTGCAAGAAATAGTAAAATGGACAATTTTGCCCTTCTTCTTCCTCAAAGAGGAGATATCATTAATGAAGCTCTATGGAGGTCTCAAAGCTCAAGAATCTCCCCCTTTTTGAAGTGTGAGGCCATGGGGTATTAATAGGAAGTGGTTAGGTAGGGTTTAGGTAGGAGTAGGTAGAAATGGGGACCATCTACAGAAAATTCGCGCCTGCAGCCCTCGGCCTCGGAAAATTCGCACCTAGGCCAAGGTGCGAAATTTCACACCTACAGGGTGTGAATTTTGCACCTCAGGGGTGCGAAATTCGTACCGCCTGAGGGTGCGAAATTCATACCCCATAGGGTACGAATTTCGCACCTCGAGGATGTAGAATTTTGCACCTCATGGGTGTGAAATTTCGCACCTCGAGGGTACGAAATTTCGCATCTCACGGGTGCAAAATTTCAAACCTCGAGGGTACGAAATTTCGCACCTCGCAGGTACGAAATTTTGCACCTCGAGGGTATGGAATTTCACACCTCGAGGGAGTACAATTTCGCACCTCGAGTGTGCGGAATTTCGCACCTCGAGGGGGAGGAATTTCGCACCTCGAGGGTGCGGAATTTCGCACCTGTCGGGGGCACGAAAATTCTGTTTGAGAGGTACGAGGTCTGTCGGAGTGGCTTGGTGGCTAGAAATCCTGGTCGGTGCGTCCGGGGATGTCGAGGCCTTGGTTCAGGAATGTGCTGGAGGAGCAGCGAAGCTCGCTGAAGTTGTTGGCATAATCTTGACTTTGAGTTGATCTGGTAATTCTAGGCAACACACTTGTTGGCGGAAATCAGATGCATCGGGCGGTGCCCACGGGACTGCGAGGCCCCAGACCCCCACCAGTGCTGCGCCCGGACCCTCTTGACAGCTCGCCTTCGGCTCGGAGCACGGCTCGCCTTCGGCTCGGATGCGGGCGGATACCGATGGACGTTGCGTTCGAGGGATGCAACATCTTGCTATTGGCTATTGGCTAGACTCGAGTCTTCCGGACTGTAATATCACGCGATATGTTGAGACGAGCGTGTCTTGAGTACTTTTGGTAACCGGACCAAAAGGACGGTTAACAATCGTTAGCATCTCTAACGCTGTGACTCTCATATTTTTCATGGTTTGATTTAAATGACATGAGAATATTTCAGTTCTAATCCAAGTATCCTTTTATTTTCACTTGTGCTCGGATTAGTTTGAGTTTTTCAAGTATCAAAGACCATGTTATAAAGATGAAGATGGAGCTTGACAGACGTATATATTAATATTATTCTACTACATTTATTGTATGTTTAATGATATTTTAACTATGATAATTATTTTAAAGTATAATCAAATGTATATATTTAACAACTTCATGAATTGTTATTTAATTATTATATTTTCTCCTTCCGCTATGAGATTCATTGATTGTTCTTTTTCTTTCTTTCCTTTTCTTACATTTATCCCAATAACTATCTGTCTTTTGGATTTGTTAAAGTCGACATATGTAGATTATTATCGATTTAAATGGTCAGAAATGCATGTCGTTACAGTTGGTATAAGAGCGTTGGTTTAGTGATAGCATTGGCTCTATTTTTGGGTTAAGTCATTAGAGATTGAGCATTAATACCCTAGAATGAGTTTGAGTGTGTATGAGAAAGCGTATTTGTAATTTCGATATAAAAGCGGTTTTGTATTATGTTAGTTTGTTCTGTGAGTATTTATGAATTCTGGTCGATATTTGGCACGCCAAGGCATCGGTAGGGATTTCTAAACAGTTGAATATGAACGATCGATGCAATATTGATATGGGCTATACTTTTATATAAATAATTAACATGGTAATTATTAAATTTGATTTATTGGTTGCTAAGAGATGATAATATTAGGTTACCATCATTTATTGTTCGATTAGTCAATAGTTTTAACTATTGACTATCGAATGACTATAAGAAATGAAATCTTGTAATTATGGTTGATAATAAATTATAATTAGAAATAAAAGAATGAATTTAAAACTAGGATTTGAGATTTTAAACTTGAGTGCTTTTGAAGAATGATTTGCAAATGTTTTGTAAAAATATTACTATTATATTAAATTATTTTTGAATGGAGATTGTTTTCAAATGATCTTAAAGGAAATAAGCATACACTGCTCTTTTGTCTCAAGAAATGTTATCTGTGATGAGTGCACACATCATAGATGTTTATTTTCGAGAGTCCGAGTGAGAAGACCACTTAGAACATTTTATATCTTGTTTTGAGAAAACTGAATTTTATTCAAATCTTTTAAAGTATGGTTTTCTACAAAAGGTATCATATATATTATTTTAAAGTTGACCGTAGTTTTAATTCTTAAGTTCTCAAATAATTAAATATTTTCAAATTATTGAAATGAAATAAACTTAAAATTCAGAAACTTCTGAATTGCATAATAAGAAAAAGAACCTAACTATAAATTGAAACAAGAAACTCTTAGAAAATTGAAATAATGAATCCAAAACAAATTGAAACTATTGAAATCGTATAATACTCATCTTCTCTCTATATCATCGACATAACTTAACATTATTTTAGAGGTTCAACTTTTATGGGATTAAGCATATGCATAACTTACAAGTACTAGTGAATAATGAAGGTGAAATAACTTAATGTTTTGTAAAAATGAATGAAGCTTAAGTATGGCAATAAATGATATATACTTAGTCATGTATGAAATCGAATTCAACTAAGTAAAGTAAATAATAAACTAGTAAACTGACTATTAGATTCACTTAACTTATGGAATTTAATGGCAACAACATATGTAAGTAAATGAATGGAAATTAATGGAAATGACACGGAAATGAATGACAAAAGGGAAATTGTTAAGAAAATGAATTAATGAAATGAGTAAGTGGAATAGAAATTTGATACAATATGAAAATGAAGTTAAACTATTAAATAAGTATATTAAATTGAAATAGATTAATTTGTATGATACTCTACTACATTCAAGGACATGAATAAAACTTATCAAAATGTTAATAAAAATAAGTAATAGTATATTATACCAGTCAATGAAACTTAAGCAATAATATACGAACCTTGATTTAAACTGAAGTAGAGACTAAATGGAAATAAAACAAAACACAACTTAAGTGAAATGAATAAGAGAAACAACGAAATAGAGAAAAACTTGAGAAGTGCAAAATGAAATTGATTTTAAATTTAAATTTTATATGAATTTGATTTATAATCAACTTAAACTTAAGTAATAATGTCAAATGGAATGAATGTTCAAATGTAAGTGGATGTAAATAAATCAAAGGGTAAATTATATATATATATGTATATTATATAATAATTCATTGTGGAATGATTAAAATAATTGGAAGTGAATAAGGAATATGAATATAATAAATGAAATTTGAATTGTTTACAAGTGAAATGAACAAAATCAAATTTCCTAAATAATATGTTGACATTGCAAAGCTTGTAATTGTGCTTAGTTGGATGAATATGATTGTTTGGTTGTTCTATTTATTGCTTTGGATGTAACTACTATTTATATATGATTTTTGTGAATATATATATATATATATATCGATTTATTTATTTTTTTTATATATGTCCTTATTGGATATAGAGTGTTTTAGTAGGTATTGATGACATTTGCTCACTTTTGGAGCTGCTTGCGCATAAATATAGGTGTTTCTTGCTTAAATAAGCTAAATTGCTAATATCACTAATAAAAGGTACGTCTCGGGTTACATATAGCGTTTGGGTTACATATATTGTTTCATCATTGTTTGAGATGCCTCATCACTGAGATGAGATATTGTGTGTGTATATATGTATATATAATGAGCGCTCGGGGGCACCCCTGTTGCACCCCTTACCCTACCATGAGCTACGAAGATCCAAATCCAACAAGAATTTGTAGATGTTCAATCTACATATATATAAGCATTTATCCAAAATTTGAGCTCGTTCCGACATTCGTATAATAATATATTTGATGTCTAAATATAACGGTTTTAATAAATGTCTGAACGGTGAATAATTGAGCTATGATTTTGAAAAATCTTATAAATGTCGGAACAAGCTCAAATTTTGGATAGATCATTATATATATATATATATATATTTGGATTGAACATCTACAAATTCTCCTTGGATTTGGATCGTCGTAGCTCACGAACAGATGGGGATGCTCAGAGCTATTGCAAATCAAAGGTGCCCCCAATCGCTCCTTATATATATATATATATATATATATATATATATATATATATATATGTATGTATGTATGTATGTATGTATGTATATTGTTTTTTTGCCAGACCTAACGGGTACAAGGAGACTCTGCCCAAAAAATTCATAATTTTAAGACTTACAAGTTTTGTAGAAAATTTTAGTTTTCAAACCTATATTAGACTATTTATATAAGTTAAATGTTCCTAAGTTGAGTATAAAATAATATGGTTAATATATATTAATTGACAACTTACTTACTACGCCCTTTTCAAGGATGAAAAATTTTGAGTGAAGGAAAGTGTAACATCCCATATTTCTGGATCATTTAAATTATTGAATTTAATAAGATTTTAATTATAATTATGGTTAAAAAAGCTAATGATTTAATTGTGTCATTATATGGTGTAAAATTTAATTTAATTGAATAAGTAATGAATTTTAGCTAATTATAACAAATATAACTTGCATTGATTATAAACGAAATTAAGATTTGGTTTGTATTGAAAAATATTGGAATTTGGAATTAATATCAAAGTATGTGAATGAAATTGTGTTAATTAATTTATAATTGAAAGTTAAATGAATTTGATAAATAACTAAAATAAGAATCCCAATATAAATGAAATTGGTTTGTTAATTTGGTTTAAATTGTAGTTTGATTAGGATGAAATGGATAAACCTTTAAACTGGATTTAAAGTAAATAATTGAAATATGTGAATATTATAAATTTAATAAACCTGTTAAGTAGTCATTTTGCAAATGATCTCGGATTTTGATGAAACCAGTTTCATCGAATCTGGAATTGTAAATTACTGTAAGGTTTCAAATTTTGTATCAACCGAACTTATAGTTTGGTCGTATGAATCTGACACCTATAGGTAATTATTTATGCAATTTAGTCAGAATAATTGAATTTTAAGAATAATAATAGTAGGTGATGAAATTGGGCCTTGCAACAAGTTCCATTACGTACAGAAGGCCTTAAAACCTATAGATTGGCTAATAGCGGGCATGATTTTGACTCTGGCTCATTTTTGGTTTAAATAAATGAAAATCTAGTCATTATATTAATAAATATTCATAATACCCAAGTTGCCTTGGTTTTCACTTATTATTTCGATGGTCGAAATCATTCGATATTTCTCCCTTAATTTCTTCCAATCCGTACAATGATTTGATAAACTTCCAACTAAAAGTCATAGAGCTTCTATAGAGCTTCAAATCCATATGATGGATCGATAATTATTGTATCAGGAATCTCCAAAATTTCTTCATAAAGGCGTGCAGATTTATGGTGCATTGGAGGCCATAGAGATCACCAGAGGAAGCCGTAAGATAGGCGTTAGTGGAGTTTGAGGTGGTGAAGATGGCACTAGTGTTGGATCAAAGGCTGATGGTCTATCAAGAGGCGTGTGAAAGGGTTCCTTTGTTGTAGTTTAGAAGAGGAAGATTGTGACACCCCACATCTGTTAATGTCACTCTTTGTCAAAATGCATTAAGTTCCATGAAGCATTGTAGGTAAAAAGAAACAGAATCTCACAAGGTAAATATATAAAATAGCGGTGGAAATTTAAAATTTTATTTTTTTAACAGAAAAGATCGTGTTCTCAAAATCTAGTTACAACATTAGATTAAAATACTGGAACAAAATACATCAAATAAAAACATTTTTCTTGCGCTGAAAACCATTAGAGTACATAAATGAAAAATCATAATCCCCATAAGTAGCCATAAACAAGTAGACAAGTAGTCAAAGCGATACATCAAAGCAGATCCAAATCCAAGCAGAAACAGAAGGAAGTGAGAATCCTAATCAAGCCTGAGCGTTCCCTCCCTGAGAACCTGGGGGGGAAAAGGAAGAAAGAGAAAAATAAATAAAACGAGTTAGACATAAAGTCTGGCGAGTCCAGTGACTTTTAGCATATAAAGAAATAAAAGTATCAAGATAGTAAATAAACTGGATGAGAGATAACTGTAGTATAAAACAGATATAAACAGGATGGATAGGATAAACAGAATAAATAGGATAAACTATGCTTCCCAGTTACTTCCTCTATACCAATACTAGTATACTGGATTAAGTGTTTTCCAATTACTTAACAGAAACAGAATAATCCCAACAGAAACATAATGGTAGACTTAGGTGTACTTCTAGTAATGGGTTTTACCCACAAATAGAAATAACAGGTACCCCAACAGAAATAATGGGTGTTACCACAAATAGAAATAACGGGTACCAGAACAAGAAGGACACAACGTACCCTAATTACTACCCCCAAGCGATCGGCTCCCTAAAACATAAATACCCTATGTCGGCCCTACAGTAGGGTGTATTACTTCCTAAAGTGGCAACCTATAGAAGGACACAAACCAATTTACCGTTGTTATGGCTGCTTATTTTCCCAGGGAGGTCAGACCCAGGAACGCACATGACCCCATTGAAATGCGCCATCAGAACACCCCATCCTAGATGAACCTCTTATAATTAACTCAGCAAGCATTCCCTGACCCCTACCTAGTGTAGGGTCCCCATTTAATACTAGAATGGGTCGCTGACTAATTTGAGTCCCATACAACAGATGACACAAATCAAACCCCTAAACTTGTGTCCACAATTAACTAGGATTTCCATAGGTTAAGCCTTACAGCCTAACACCCCTCCCCCTCCCCCCCACACACACATTCAACAGGTTAAGTTTTCATGGGTTAACAGTGTCCATACATGTAACACCTCAGATTTTTGAATAATCGAATTAACTAAATTAAAGAATAATTAATCTCAGACGTGAGAATTAAGGGAAATGGGTTGCGCCATCGTGTTCGTCTCAGAATTCTGGTCGAGATAGAGTATGAGTTTGCGTAAAACGGATATCAGATGAAGGAGATATGGAGGAACGAAGTTAGGCGGCAAAATAGGAAAAAAAAAATTGCACTGCCGCACTTGGGAAGTGCGCCAGTACTAATTTGCACTGGCGCGCCTGCCAAGTGCGCCCAGGCCGAGCAGCAGGCCTGCACAGCTTTCTGGTTCAGTCTGATCCGTGTTGTGAATCATTGCTGAGTCCTTTCTGACTCCTTGCTGAGTCATTAGGGTTGAGGTGTCACCCTATCCCGACTGAATGGTTTTGATTAACCCTAAGATCATCTGACGGCTATAATTAAATTAAAATTATATATAAACATGAGTAGACTCAAACCCTAAATCAAAATAAAAACTGAAACTATGGCCGTCATGATGTCATCTTGTAACCTAAAGTAGCCGCCACCAATTAGAGAGGAAGAACAGGTAATCAATTTAGTTCTATTCAACTCTAACAACAAATCTACTTCAAAGGAAAGCTAATTCAACTTCAGAACTCGGAATTCAGAACTCAAAACCTTCTTTGAGTTGTGAGTTCGATTTCTTTAATAAAATAATTAGCAATTTAATTGGATTAAGTTATGATGTGGATTATTTGGATATGATGTGAATTATTGACCGCATGTTATAATTATGTTGAAAAATTGTGATGTTATCATACATGTTGTAAATTCTATGATGTTATGTTATGATCATCTATGTTGTAAAGTTACGATGCTATCATCTATGTTGTAATTTTATGATTGCCTTATGTATAATCAAATCATCATGTTGTTCATATGCTAGTTTGGTTATGTTGATTCATATGATAAATCATATGTATGCAAGTTTAGATATTGATTTAGGCATGATTCATATGCAAGTTAGGGAAAATTATATGTAACCTTACATGTTTCATGACATCTAGTTTATGTGAAAATTTGATCTAAAGTTAGACAATAACATGTGTGAGTTCTATGATAAATTTTACATGCTAGTTTATATGTCTAAATGTAAGTTTACACCATTGTTATGTCGCATAAATCACATATGCAAGTTTATGTAAGTATATAAGTTTGGAATATGAATCATGTTATGCAAGTTTGTGGTTATTGCCTATGCAAGTTTACACCTTTAGATGTAGATCCATGACATACATGATTTATGCAAGTTCTGACCATTACCTAAACAAGTTTACACCTTTAGATTTGGATCTATGACATATGTAGTTTTATGCAAGTTGTAACTTTGGCCTATGCAAGTTTTAGATGTAGAACATCATTCACACATGCAAGTTCACCCCTTATGTTTAGATCTAGTTTTATCTATATGTATGTTGTGATGTTTTCTCTTTATTCTATGAGTTAGACTACTCGGGTCTAACGTATATTTTTCGTTAAATGAACGAACGTACAACGTGGGTTAATGGGATAGTATTAAAAAGATTTAATATTAAAAATGGGCATAAATGCCTTAAATGGCATAAAATTAATTTGTGATGAAATTGGTATGATTTTGCATACCATAAATCGATGGACATAATTGAGTCAATTATGGACATCGTTAAATTTGGAATTAATTGATAATCTGAATAGGGAAAGTAATTCGAATTGGGAAATGATTAATTAGGAGTAATTAATCGTCTAAGACACGAGGTTAGGCTCTTTTGTGGTGTAAGACTGCCCGGTCCCGCCCGACAAATCCAGCTGCCACAAATGCCAGTCTAATGTGGGAGGTCTTAGTCATAAATTAAAAACGTAACAATTGTAAAGACACGAGGTTAGGCTCGTTTGTGGTGTAAGACTGCCCGGACTCGCCCGGCAAATCCAGCTGCCACAAATGTCAGTCTAATGTGGGAGGTCTATATGAGGTTACGGTCTTAATGATTTAATAAACACTTAACCAGATAAACATGTAGCGGGACATGAGGGGGTTAAGTGGGTGTCTTGGGTGGCATGTGGAATTAAGTGGGTGCCTTGGGTGGCATTTGAAATACGATTAGAAACACTTAACCAAAATTGAAACATGTAAGTGAACATGAATAAGAAAAGGGTTAAGTGGGATGTACTAGAGGGGACCAAGCTTAGGTGGATAGCTTGTGTCAAGTAATGGGGGCCCGTTTCAACCAGTAACCCATACGTATCTTTATGGGCTCGACCCAAGTCGAGAACGGGACACACATACTGGGCTTGACTGTAAGAGGCCAAACCGGGTTAGCGGTGGCAACGCAAGTCCAACGGGTTCATATGCTTGTGTGGACCCAGGCTGGTAGATAAGACGTTGTTGCATCGTGTAGGTATAAGCCGTGCATTATTTATGGTATCGGGTTGCCACTTTGGGGAGTGATACACCCCACTGTGGGGCCAGCACAGGTATCTACGAGTTAGGGAGCCGATCGCATGGGGGTAGTGGGTACACCTAGTGGAGATAGGGGCAGGCGACACCTATGAAGGCAACTAGGGGTGCACAAAACTACCATTATCATTGTTAAAGTCTTGTAGGCGGGATCAACCTTAGGGTAACTAGTGGTGGTGCAGTATAGTAGTGGTGGTGCAGTATAGTAATTATCTTATAGTGGTTTAGGTGCGCTTTAACGTTATCTTAGTTCATCTTGTTTTCTTATTTACTCTGCCATACTCAATTGTTCACAGTCATTTCCTTATTTTCCAACTTATGCCTTAGCCTAGTTATTTTGGAAATTGTATTGTTAAAGTTATCGCACTCGCCAAACTTTATGTCTGACCCCCTTTGTTTCCTCCTCTTTTCTTTCACCCCCCCCCCCGGGTGCTCAGGTTGGAACTAGCACTAGTGGAGCTTGATTTTGGACAGCTATATTTCTTGCTTTTAGAAGATTGTTTGGATCGCTGAAGTAAAGTTCAGCCTCTCTTATTTATGGCTATTTTGTATTGGGGATTATGTCTTTCAATTTATGTACTTTGAGTTGGTCAAGATGGGTATTATGTACTTTGACTTTGGTTTTGATGATGTAATCAAACTCATGTATTTTCCGCTGCAATGAAATAAAATTTTAGTACTGTTTATATCTGTCTTGTTGTTAAGTTTCTATTCTATACACACTTAAAATGCTCCATGGAAGTTAATGCATTCCCTTTGTGAGTGACATTAATGGATGTGGGGTGTTACAATACAACATCAACAGATTAACAAATTTACTTAACCCCCAATAGATTAAACAAGTTTCATAGATGACATACGGTATTATTAACATGTTCCACTTAATTTTTGAATTAAGCCTACAGATTTACATGTTCATATACCCCCTATTCCAGTCATATTACACAGTATAAGGTATGCCTATAATTTTAGTCATATTCATACTACAGGAATGCCCCTAAATTATCATTCTCATTTAGTCCCAATTTCGTTCGTACGCATATTTCAGTGATATTGGCCTAGGCTTGAAGGTAGCCTAGGCTATAAAAATAAAAATGGAATGAGAGAGAGAAGAACAGAAATATGCATATAATAATTAGAAATAAGCATATAGTAATAACTGAACAATAGAATAGGTGTATGGGAAAATTACATGTAATTTTAGCAGATCTGTTTAGATATAAATCAGTTTCTTAACAAGCATAGGTTCATATCTAGTTTTAATATGTTAAGGTTACTGTTAAATTTTTATATCTAAATGTAACATGAACTCAGAAGATTGGATCTAAAGAACACAGAATAATATGCTGATATTGCAGAAGAGATTCTTATATATGTATAGGCTGTTGTTTTCGAAGATAGTCTAATTCAATCCAAGCTAAGACAGCATCTCCTTGTCTCTAGTATTTTAGGTGTAGGAAACAATAGAAATTATGGCCTTTACATAGACTTTTTCCAATGAATCTCGCTAATAAACAAGTCCAGGTTCAGGAAATGAACCTGGCCAAATTTGGGGTGCATCGACCCAGGGGTCAACCCATAGGTCAACACCCAATGGGTCAAAATACCACATTGGTATCCCACCCTCGAATTCGAATTATTTTTAAATTTCTGGTTTGATTTTTCATATATATATTTATCTTATATGTATACAAACTTCTAAACTTAATATCTTCTTCATACGATGTCCGTTTTATGCAAACTCAAAGTCTATCTGAACCAGAATTCCGAGACAAATGCAATGGTAAAGTTCGTTTTACTTAATTCCCAACATTATGTTAAGTATTCTTTATTTTACTAATGTTCTTTAAAATTACGGGGTGTTACAAAGATGCTGTGGCGAACGGTGGTGGGTGAGGTTATTTCATATTAAAATAAAATTCAAATGTTAAAACAAGTATAACTTTCACATACAAACTCAGATTGACTCACGGTTTATTTTTTTAGAATCCTGTTGAAATTCTGGACGAGATCAAAATGGTTGATTGGATTTGGAGATCATTAAATTTTGGGTGTACATTTGGATTTTAAACGCATTGAAATAAAAAGTGAGTGATTAAACCCACTCATGCTTAAGTAAAATATTTGATTATTAGTTATATTAAAATCATGTTATGATATGATTATGCTAATTACTATTTGATAGTTATAAATTTTGTCATCAATCATCATACATAATAATCTATTTACACTTAGACCATGGGATGTTGAGGTTATTAGTAATGTTAGATGTATAAAGCGTGTACCTGTGTGGATTAAAATGACAAATATCCCACTTTATGCTTGGTCTAGGTTAGGTATATGCTGGTTGACTTCTCGTGTAGTTTAATTACCTATGTATGGATACTTCTACAGAGAGAATAGACTAACTAAATTTTGCAAAATGTATGGTTGACGTGTCCCCTAACAATGCCTTGCCTACCGAATTTCCTGTCCAACTTCATGATGGTTCCGTTCAGTTGGCGTATGTCGGCTACTTATGGAAGCCTGAGATCTGCGACAATTGTTGTGTATTTGGTCATGTGAGTGCACATTGTGATTCTGTGAGTACTAGTTTGAATGCTGATAAGCTTAAAGTATGTACTGATCCAAATGCTGCTGATGTTAGTAAAAATTCTAGTGAAGTCAGAGGTAGCCTTAAATCTGTTAGGGAGGCCATGTGTGCTGTTCCATTAGCTAAGAAAAAGGTCATGTGGAGAAAAGTTGTGAGTAAGAAAAAGTTTGTGTCCTCTCCTAAAGGCTTGAATAGAGTGGAGAGGGATAACGTTGTTAGGAGGACTGACCATGTGTTACATGCTGTGGAGGATTTAATTCAAATCAGGATCTATAGAGGAAGGTGTGAATCTTGGTCAAGTCAAATCTGTTAGACCATAACCAACCATCCGTTCTGTTCAGTTATTCTCTCTCATGTTCTGAAACTGGTCCAACGAGCCGAGCAACCAGAAGGGGAGAACCAGCCACAGGTTGGTTGAGGAGTGGGGGTACAACGGCAAAGATATTGCCGTTATAATATTACAACGGCAAAGTCTTTGCCGTTGTAATATTATAACGGCAAACACTTTGCCGTTATAACATTATAACGGCAAAGTGTTTGCCGTTATAATGTATACCCCCCAAAACCCTCGCCGCCGCCTCCCCTCCTCAGATCCATTTCCCTTTCCTCCTTCTTCAAACCCGAAAACCCATATTCCTCCCCCATTTTTCACCCAATTTTCTCCACCAATTCACCAATCCGTCAGTTTTTAACCAAATTAACTAGCTTGTGTGAGATATTAGTTCGAAAATATGGCTAGATTACTAAAAAATTTCGCCAAAAAATTCATGCACGGCGACGATCGTGGCGCCGGCGGGAGTGGTGAAGGTGGTAGTGGCCAACAGCCAGTGCTCGGAATAGAAGACTTACTTGTAGCCGCCGAAAACATGGAGAACGAAGAAGCAGAGGTGCAACAGGGAGGCGGTCATCGGGGACGTGGCGGGCGTAGAGGCGGACGAGCAAGCAGGGCACGTAGGGGTGTTGGATCAGTTGCCGCTAGAGAGGGCCAACTCGATGGCTATGTGGATATGAACCTCAGCGCCGCGAAGCTTCCTGCGCTATCCAACTTTCGCATTCTTCCAGATGACGAAGTACACGTTAGCACGCAGCCGAGTTTGGCTGTAAGTATTTTTAATATTATTTACATAGTATTCTTTGAGTGTTATATATTGGGTAGATGGTATAACATTTTGTTGAACCGTTAACAGTCGCGGAATATACGTCCACGTGGTTCGTTAGCGACCACACTTAGATATTATCATGCACACTTGGCGGGTAAGGAGGGGGTCGCAGGACTGTTACATGCTCTTGGATTTCAATTTTTTCTAGGTAATATTATAGACCTTTTAATGAAATAAGTGGATAATTTAGTAGTCATATTTTATCTTATTGTGCGATTTGCTATTTTAGGAATAAACCATGTTATAAATGTCGATGTCCAATTGTGTGCGGCCATTGCTCTACGGTGGTACAAAACCACCCACACATTTCACTTTCCTTGTGGTGAGTTAGGACTTACACCGCTTGATTTCTCCATGCTTACTGGTATTAGCATTGGAGTAAGTGCTTATCCCCAACTGCCTTATGACGATGGTCGATGGCGTGATCGTGCACTTGTTCATGATCTACTGCCTCATTTGGATGTTTCTGCTACGTCGTATCAGGCAGAAGGCGCTATTAGAGTGAGCGCGATCCGTGCGGCTATGGACAGGATACTCGAGCACTACTCTGTTGATGACGACTTGGAGCTTGCTCGATTATTTGTGTTATACCTTATGGGTAACCTTTTCTTTAGTTCTTCGAGCAGTAGCGTTCCTGTGGGGTTTTTTGCGGTCGCGGCTGAGATAGATGCCGATGGGGCGATTTTATATGATTGGGGCACACCTATCCTTGCATACCTATACAGATGTCTCGACATGCAGTGCACCATCACTGATTCTCAGGTTTCTTTATTTGGATTCTGGGAGTTGTTACAGTATTGGTACTTTGAGTACTCTAGGAACTTTCATTTTATCACCCGTATTGCTGACCCATCGACCTTTTTCCCCCGTATATGCTTTTGGACTGCGGACAACCGGGGGCCCAGAGATAATGAGTCACGCCATGTGTTTCCCGTTGCCCATAACCAGATTGAGCTGAGGATGTATAGGGATCAGAGTCTATGGCATCCATTTGAGCAGAGTACATCCATCGATCTTGAGATCATACAGATTGCTAGGATGCTTGCCGGACGGAGATTTCCACTTATATCTTGTCCCGTGGCGCTAGGTGCTTATTGGTATCTTGGTGAGAGGTGCTGGAGACAGTTGTATGACTTCGATGCTATTCCGGATGATCCACACCCACATACTTATCGGTGTATGATTTACCCGACGGAGCAGCTAGATATAGCCAGGACAGCAGGCTGGTGGACGGCTGAGAGCTTTGTTATTATCGGGGAGTGTTACCTTACCTTCTGGCGTAGATTTTTCACCGGGTCCTCAGATACGATTACGCATGCAGCATCGATTGATTTAGTAGGGCCATCTGCTATACGACACGGCATACGTCCACCTGTTGTCGAGGATGTTACCCAGTCCAGTCAGAGTTTTCGTGCAGCTGATCATGTGGCGACCGCCAATCATTTTGGATGGACCATGGCAGTGCCCACCATTGGACCGGATCGTTACATTGACGTGTTTCATCCTCTGGCCCATCACGATTACCCGGATCCTACACAGGTATCATATCATGATCTGTATGATATGCAGATGGGGATTAGGCATACGGGCTATATAGAGCATAGGCGTAGCCTAGATTACTATGATGGTGAGCTACGTCGTGTTGCAGAGGAGGCACGACAACAGCAGGCGCATTTAGAGGCCCAGCTTGAGGCAGAGCGCAAGAGACTTCAGGACTTGCAGATGTATTACCACCATAGGTCTAGTGCTGGGTCCAGTCAGCCTCCAGATGTTGGTGATCATGAGAGACGTCATCGGCGCCGCACACGTCCACGTACACATTCAGATGACTCGGACGAGTGAGTTACTATCACTTTTATGTACTTTCACAGTTGTCAGGTGTGTGGTCCTACTGTTGGAGTAGACATTCTGCATTTTTTGAGTACCGGTGTTATGTACCAGTGTTATGTACTTTTGTTGTATTACCACTGTTATGCATTTTTTGGTCCTACTGTTATGTACTTTTGTTGTTCTACGTATTCCTAGTTGATAGTTGTCTGTTCTTGTTGTTTGAGTAGACGTTCTTGTATTTGTTCACTACCATGATTATGTACTTTCGATGTTTTACGTTTTCGCAGTTGTCAGTTGTATGTTCCTATTGTTTGAGTATGCGTTCTGTATTTGTTGACTACCGCTATTATGTGCTTTCGATGTATTTTGTGTACGTTTTGATTATGTTTCTGTGTAGAGACTACATTTGGTTATGTGTAGACACTGTATTTATGTGTAGAGAATGTTTTTGTGTAGAGCCGGTATCTTCTGTTGTTCTAGTTCCTGTAAGAGTTATTTGGAATGTAATAACGTTTGAATTTGATGTTGAACAAGGTTTCCCTCTTCTCGTGTAGAAATGCAAAATTCTTAAACAGCACGCCAACATAACAAGGTTTACATATAACTCCATATTCTACGCACAAACAGCAAAGTAAATAGACAGTAAAACAACAATAAAATCACAATACCATAAGCCTACTCAGTTCCATAGCGGGTCAACCAACTGTAGCGTAGTTTATACGCTTCGTAACCAACGAACTCCTCACCATACTCGAAAAGGTAACGAGAATCATATGTTGCTTGATTTGTTTTAAATATGTTCTCGTCTTCAACAGTTTCGATAATCTTTGTGTACCGATCACAAGCGTCTGCAAAATGACGATTAGCCATTTGGATTTCAACCGATGTTCGTGTAGTGGGCCGGGAACGATGGTTGTAGTATAGCCTCGTGATCATTGCCCATCTTTCTTCATATGTTAAACCCCCTCCACTTTGCATTAGCAACTCATCTCTCTTTTCAACCTCAATATAGGATTTTACGAGGGCCAGCAAATCCTTAGACGAAAAATCTGGAGTAGGAGAATTATTACAAGCACTATTACTAGGTCGTTGATTTACTGGAGAAGGACGCGGAGCTGTAACCGCTCGATGCTGAATCGCGACGGGCACCTCTTCAACTTGTGTATCATGAACTAAACCCTTTTCATTATCGTTCACTAAGTTTCGTTCGTACTCATCAAAAATCCTTCCCATTTCTTCATCACTTATTTTTGAATTGTCCATGTAACCTGTTCATCAGTAGAATTAGTAGAGTAACTAGAAGTACGAATTTTGTTGATAATAAACGTTACCTTTAAGAAAACAAGAAAATAAATTTTCTCCCTTTACTCTACAACGGTGCTGCTTGAAGCTGTAGAAGGTATGAGATGGATTATCAGATATGGAGTACTTATAAGGGCAATGTACGACCAACATTTACAATTCAACATACTTGAATACGGTTTACAGGGTTCTCGTGTTATTATGGTTGATTCTGTACAATGTCCGGTCACATCATTGCAATTAAGCTCTCAGTCTGTAGCCACAGGGGGTCGTCCTCGATACACTTTATCACTAAAAAGCAGATTCCCTACAGTGTTCCCTACAGTCGTACCAGTGACCGTTTACATCAGTATTTTGTTTGTTTACCTACACAAGCTTTGAAAATCGCAAAGTGTAGCTAGTGACCATTCACACCATAACTAATATTGCAGCTATATATACATTTGTTACTTAGTCACAACTTACCGCACTCAAACACCTTCGAAAAATTATGAAATTTGCCACACTCACATATTGATTCGAAAAATTATGAAATTTGAAATCTAGCAATAACTTGACATCACGGATCCAACAAAAGTGGTTTCGTCGAAATCCGAGGTCATTTGCAAAATTTTCATTTTTAAGGGCCTGAATTTCATAGCGACTGTTAAGAATTTTCAATTGGACATATCTTTTGATTCCCGCTATGAAATCTTGATTTTTCGGATTCGTTGGAAAGATATTCTCGATTAGATCCTAATGTTTTTGGTTTCACTAAAATCCAGATTGTTTTGCACCCGGTACATTCAATTGAAGTTTGAAATCGAATTATCGAACTACCGCGCCATTTTCAATTCTATTTATAATTATATATAATTATTTATATTCTAACGACGACGTATATAATATATACGTTCGAATTATATTCAAAATAAATTTCTCGTCGATATTATTTAAAATATTCTATTTTAAATGTCCAAAATTCAGATCACAACAACTGGCCGAATTGACTACTCAATGGCAGAGCCATTATTGGCAACCAATTAGTGCCAACCTTTCACATCACAACAACAGTCCGAATTGAGTACTCAATGACAGAACCATTATTGCCAACCATTTAGTGCCAACCTTTCACATCACAACAACTATCCGAATTGACTACTCAATGATAGAACCATCATGTTGGAACCATTATTGCCACCCATTATTGCCTACATGTACTCTATGTCAGAGATATTTAGTTTACCATCCCTGCTTATATATATCTCTCGTTCGGATACGCTTAGAGATAACAACGAAACTCAACTTATAAAAAAGCAAGCAATGGATCCAAATCTATACTACCATTACTACAAAAACAAGAAGAATCAAACTGATAATTCCGAACTAGAAGTGGAGCAAGAGACGGAGGAGGAGCTGGAACAGCACGCAATGGTTGCGTATTCCAATTATTTCGCTGAAGGCTCAACTAGCAACCATCGGGGTAGCATGCATGGCCGGATTGACCGACGGTATAAGAGAGACTACAAGGATGGACATGAAAGACTAATGAGGGATTACTTCATCGACAATCCAACCTTTGATATAACTTTGTTCCGCCGTCGTTACCGTATGAGTCCGGCTATTTTCTCAAAAATATATCTTAAACTTCACCAGTCAAATCCATATTTCACTTATAGACTGAACGGAGCACAAGAAATCGGCCATTCACCACACATCAAAATCACCTCGGCGTTGAGGATGTTAAGCTATGGAACATCTGGCGATCAAATGGATGAATATTTCAGAATCGCAGCATCAACAGCAATAGAGTGTCTGAAAGAATTCTGTAAAACAGTTGTTGCAGAGTTTGGGAAGGAGTATCTACGGACGCCTGGACCTAACGATATAACCAGGATACTACGCAGGGCAGAAGCCAGAGGATTTCCAGGTATGATTGGAAGTTTAGATTGCATGCATTGGGCTTGGAAAAACTGCCCAACGGGATGGAAAGGAATGTTCACCGGACATAAGAAAGTGCCATCAATGATCCTTGAAGCAGTAGCAACAGACGATTTATGGGTTTGGCATGCTTTTTTTGGAGTCCCAGGTTCATTGAATGATATAAATGTTTTAAAACAATCATATCTTTTCACAGAACTTGCTAACGGATTGTCAACAGATGTTTCATATAAACTTGGTAATATCGAACACAAAACTGGGTACTACCTAGTCGATGGAATATACCCAAAGTGGAGAACTTTGATGCAAGGGTACAAAGTTCCATCAAATGATAAAGAAAGGTATTTCACTGAAAAAGTAGCTAGCTATAGAAAGGACATCGAACGTACGTTTGGTGTTTTACAAGCCCGATTTCATATTTTACGAAATCATACTCGTTTTCATGATGCAAGAGTGCTTTCAGAAATCATGTATGCTTGTATAATAATACATAACATGATTGTGGAGTCTGAAAGAGGCGGATATAAGAATCAAAAGTCTAATTATCCTGACATGTTTACGGGCTCAAATGCAAAACCCCATAAAGATGTAAACTCAATGGAAGAATATGTTGATATGGTTCAACACATTGAAGATCAAGCTGCACACTTCCAATTGCGTGACCAGTTGGTGGAACATTTGTGGGCGCATAAAGGAAGGAATAGTCGGAATCAGTAGTTGGTACTAGAACTATGTATCAGTGTGTAGTCGTGTACTATGTATCATTTGAACTATCTATCAGTGCGTACTTGAGTCAATAAATGTGGTTTCCAATCATATTGTAGATTGTATCATTATTTCAACTCAACCCAACATATACAGCTCGTACATAAACAACAACTACTACATTAATACTAGAAACAGGTCACAATCATATTACAACTCACCCCAACATATATAGCTAGTACATAAACACCCACCAGCACATAAATACTACAAACAGTTCACAATCATATTACAACTTAACCCAACATACATAGCTAGTCCATATACGAGCCACTAACGCTTCCGCTTCTGCTTCCTTTGTTTTTTCTATACTCTCCAATCTGCTCGGCTACTAGTTCTTGCTGTAGAGGGGTAAGCTTACTAAAATCACATGTAATCATTTTAACATAATTATTCTCTCGCGCCAAAGCTTTCTGCTCCTCCAGCTTCTTTTCTTCCATGGCTTGTTTCTCCGCATGTTCTTGTCTGCGGAGCTCTCGATCATCCCTAACTGCCTTTTGGAAATCTTCGTCGCTACGGTTTCTTTCCACCGAAAATCGAGCTCTATGCTCTTTTGTTGCCTTAGATGAACTCTCCATTGTTTCCATAAATCTAGCAAACTCTACACCTCGTTGCTCCAGCTGAATTGCCTTGGATCTGCCGACAGGTCGTCCATCACTACTTCCAAATAAAGGGTTTCTTTCTTGCGAACTCGGGCCACTTCCTGGACTAGAATCAGAGTAGTTCATCCTTCTAGCTTTGTTCTGCTGCTCAAACATGAAGTTGCTGGGGTTCTTCCACTTCGGCAACCTAGATAGAAGCTCATAACAGTCTTGGAATTTAAATGGATGACCATACTTTTGCTGGTAGGCCTTTCGTGACTCTTCAATCTGTAACACAAAGTGGATATTGTATGAGCGTATGTCATTTCTAACTAATCGATCATAGTATAGTAAGTTATTTTTCAAAGTAATCTACGCTACTTACAACGTCATAAGGTGCAGCACCGCTTTGCTGTCTGTTCTCTAAGGCTGTCAGTATTGCAAGATAGTTCTGACACGCGGCATTCATAACTCTATAACCGCCTCTAAGTGATGCCCATGTTCTATTCCTCGCTTCCAACGAATTGTAGAACTCTGCTACTCTTTTCCAAAATTTCTCACCTTTCATATTATTTCCAACAATGCTGTCTTGTGAAATGCGTATCCACGATTTAGCAAGTGAAACGTACTGCTCGGAAATAAACTTACATTGTTTTCTTCTTCCATCCGCTGGTATATCTTCCCCTTCAGCATTATCATCCTCAATATCTTCTATTCCGTGATTCGGCTCCGATTCAACTTCGGTTTGGTGTCGTTTACTGAAAATGCTCCTTAAAGACTTCACCTTCTTCTTCTTCTTTTGGTTATATTCGGGACTGATAGGTGCAACGTATTCTTCATTCAATTCTTCAGAATTTGTAACATTTACTTCCTCATTTGCATCTTCCTCCTCCTCCTCCGTAGAAGTCCCAACATTTTCTTCGGTAGTAGGAGAGACATACCCATACGAAAACTGTCTTTGCAGATTTTGCATCGCTTCGCGGTCACGAACCTCGGTCTGTTGCGGAGTTAGGTGAGGTTGTTGACTTTGCTCGGTCTGCATCATCATTGACATATACGACGAATGATCGTCGTACACGCCTACCCCGGGCCGTCGTTGGTAAAACTGTGGCGGGACGGACGATTGGATGGGAGAAAAATTAGGATGATCGAGCGGTTGGTACGGTGGACGGTATGGATAATTTGAATACGGCGAGTAGCCATATTCGTGAGATGGCTACAACGATTGCTGTTGTTGGATTGACCGTTGCATCGCATACGATGACGAGTGCGGTTGGGACATGAGTTTCTTGTTTATGGTTTTTTTCCCGCTTCGCTTGGGTGCAGACGAAGACATTTTGTTGATGAAGAAGTTGGGAAGGTGGAGTGGTTGTGTGGAGGAGGAAGAAGAAGGAGGTAGGGTGGTTTATAGGGAGGAAGTGAACTAGCCGTTTGGTTGCAACGGCTAGTTCTTATAACGGCAAACAGTTTGCCGTTATAAGATTATAACGGCAAAGTGTTTGCCGTTATAATCTTATAACGGCAAACAGTTTGCCGTTATAAGAACCAGCCTCTGTTGGGTGAACCAGCCACGGAGGAGCTCAAAACTAGCCACAGACCAGCCACGGGTGAGTGAACAAGCCACACCTGGTTGCTCCGTGGCTTGTTTAGTAAGTGAACAAGCCATTGTTGGTTGTGCTCTTAAGGTCAGAAGTAACATGGATGTAACTCAGGGGACTAATAGCTTCCGAGAAAATAGCAAGCACAGAGGTTTAAGTGACGCTTCTGAGGACACTGAAGTAGAATGTGTCTCAGAAGAACGGGAGATCGGACCTTGTAATGTGAGTATGAAACCAGCTACACCTGTTGGAAGTGGTGATGATATGCTTGATGATTACCAGCGGATATGTAATAACAACAGTGATTTTTTGCATGAATACTTATCACCACATGAAAGTGTACCTGTGGTTCAAATGACTATAGGTATAACTCACTCGAACGATAGGTGCACATCTGATGAAAGAAAGACTAAGGGAAATGAACATACCAACTAACTTCTCCTTCCAGAGTTTTAGGAGCAGTTGGATCTAGTGAAGACATACTAAAGAGTCATGAAACTTAAGATTCATTCTTGCATGACAACTTCAAGGTAGATGACAGTTCTAGGGTTGAGAAAGCAGAAGTTGATCGCTACCTAGTGGCAAAGATAAGTGGTGACTCTAGTTAGCTAAAAGAAGTTACTCAGCGTATACAAGATGAACTATCCAGGAAGAATGACAATGATGTTGGAAAGCGTGACACTCTTGAGAAACTTCTTATTGAGGTTCTCTCTTTTCATAACAAAATAAACACTGATGCTACTAATGCCATGGAGAAGGGTAGTCCTAGAGCCTCTTCTCCCTTACGTTTCAATCATAAACAAAACACTTCTTTCCAGCTTAAACCTAGGTTCTTGAACTGTCAGAGTAAGGCATCTACCTCTTTTTCTTCCAGTGATAAGAAAAAACTGTTGCTGAGGCTAAATAGCCCATATGGTCACATTGCCCCCTCCCCCTCTTTCAGCATATAAACCAAGACCGCCTGACATCGTTGAAGCCATTGCTACCCCTTCTAGCTCTCCTGTTACTTTTCTTGAGAACCTAAAAATAAGACATATGAATGAATCGATGCCGTCACTGTTCAACACAAGACAATATATAGGATGCTTTATTTAGTTTCTGGGTTGTACTGGGCTTAGCCCATTTATTATATGTAAACATAATTTACCCATTGCCGCTTATTCTCTCTAAAACATGTATATATACATGTATCATGTAACCTCTTTATTCAAGTGGAATACAATTCTTTCATTCACAAATTCATCAATTCCTCCTGAAATCTCAAAGCATTAAAATCTGAAAATCTAATTGGTATCAGAGCGATACGTTAATCTGCATTTAAAAGCAGTAAAAAAAAATTTGTTGCCAGATTCATCAGTTAGATTTCATCACTTGAATCTGACTCATCAAAGATCATTTACTGATCTTATCCTTTGAGATATTTTCCTCCTGAATTGATCAAGCCACTGTGCCACGCTCAGATCTAACTGACTACATCAGTGATTCAATCATTAAGAGAGAGGAAATCAAATTTGAATCATTATTTACCGATCATATTACTCCAGAAGCATTCACAATCAAGAAAAAGAGCATCAATAAAGCTACCAGAAACAATTTCAACTGAAAACTCAGTGTGAAAATCAGCCATCATCATTTAAAATCTCTCTGTGCTCAAGTTCTTGATCACAAAACAACTTCTTGAGCAATTCAATCCAAAGAAAAGAAGTTCAATTTGAATTACCCCTTATTTCTGCACTTATCCCTTTGGAATGGCAAACAACAATACTGAATCCAGCAATACTTCAGGGGCTTTAAATCCACCTTCTAATCATCATCCCAAGAATGTGATCAGTCTCAAGAGTCAATTAATCACCATTCCTCTTGATCAAAACAACTATCTTCTCTGGAAATTACAGGTGGAAACCTCTCTTCAAGGATACATTCTTGGCACCATACCAATTCCACCAAGGTTTGTAACTGATGCATCAAACACAATAGTAAGTAATGATGATTATGCATCATACTATAGGCAAGAATGATTAATCAATGCATGGTTATTG
This sequence comes from Allium sativum, assembly GCA_030737875.1. Taxonomy (NCBI): domain Eukaryota; kingdom Viridiplantae; phylum Streptophyta; class Magnoliopsida; order Asparagales; family Amaryllidaceae; genus Allium; species Allium sativum. The sequence goes on along the minus strand of CM060918.1, from coordinate 488,170,506 downwards.
TCATCTATCAGTCCTGCCCTAATGCTATAAGTTATAGGATGTAAAACAGCTAATGAAATATGGATTACTTGTGAGAACATCTTTAATTCACAGTCTGCAGCTAAGTCCTTATTCTATAAAAGGCAACTCCAAAATTGCAAGAAAGACAATATGAGCATGAGTGAATACCTAGCAAAAGTTAAAAACATTTGTGATATGTTGAAAGCCTTAAGAAGCAATGTTGAAGAATCGGATCAAGTTCTTTCTCTTGTAAATGGACTTGGAGATGAATATGAAGCCGTAGTAGCCATTATCACATCACAAAAGGTTATGCCACCATTAGATGATGTGCATTCAATGTTACTTTCATATAAGGCAAGAATCTCTCCCAAGAAATCTACTGATTCATACTACTCACTCAATTATGCTGCTAATAATAGAGGCAGGGGGCAAGGAAATTAAAAAAACACTAATCAGAGAGGAGGATATCCCTGTAAAGGAAGAGGCAGAGGCAGGTGGTCAAATAATAACAAACCCAAATGTCAAATATGTGAAAGGGTTGGCCACACTACTCTCAAATGTTACTTCAGATTTAACTCAAATTATACTGGAAATCAAGGAAATAAAAGTAATAGTGACAATAATCCCAATGCTAACATGGCACAAACACAATCAGAATCATCAAATCAAGTACAGTGCAATCAAATTGATGCAAGCAAGTAAGACTCTACATTGGATGATAATTGGTTTCCTGACTCAGGTGCTACTAACCACATGACCAACAACCTAGATAATCTCAATCTTGGAAATAAAGAATACAGAGGTAAACAGTTAATAACCGTGGGTGATGGTAAGTGCATTAGTATTTCTCATACTGGTAATGCCTTATTAAAAGGTAAGAAACAACCGTTCTTGCGTAAATTACTAAGGGTACCCAAGATTAGGAAAAACCTAATGAGTGTGTCACAATTTACAAAAGACAAAAATGTCTACTTCGAATTATATCCTAACTACTATGTTGTCAAAGACATGCTAACACATGAAATCTTATTGCAGGGTAATGAAACACATGGACTATACACTTTCAAGCTTGGAAATCAATTACACCCAGCAAAAGAGAAACACTGCTTTGTCTCTACAATTGAGAATCAAAACAGTAACAGCAATAATGTTTTTGATCTTTGGCATCATAGATTGGGTCATCCTAGTGTCAATATTGTTAAGAACATTCTGAATAATAGTAGAATTTCTTACTGTGATGTAAAATTACCATATGTCTGCATATATTGTCAAATAGGTAAAAATCTCAAATTACAATTTGAAGATGCATCCACTGTTTACTCTAATCCTTTTAATCTAATAGCTACTGATTTGTGGGGTCCAGCCTTTATAACATCTGACTTTGGTTATAAATACTATGTCTCTTTCATCGATGCTTACTCTAGGTATACATGGATCTATTTCCTCAAGTCTAAATCTGATACTCATGATGTTGTAATAAATTTTTTAATATGATAGAAAATCAATTCAACACCAAAGTAAAAACATTTCAGAATGATGGTGGTACATAATATAAAACACTTAGCGAGTATTTTGATGAAAAAGGGATAATTCATAGACTCACATGCCCATATACGTCTGAGAAAAATGGTTTAGCTGAAAGAAAGCACAGACATATAGTAGAAAATGGCTTAACTTTATTAGCAAAAGCTTCATTACCTTTAAAATTTTGGTCTAAGTCATTTAATACTGCAGTATATTTGATTAATAGGATGCCAACCAAAGTATTAAATAATATCAGTCCACTTGAAAAATTGTATAAAGTTAAGCCAAACTATAATGATTTAAAAGCCTTTGGCTGTCAGTGTTTTCCCTACCTTAGACCTTACAATGCTAACAAGATCAATTTTAGATCAAAATCATGCACATTTTTGGGTTATGCTGTCAAACAAAAGGGATATAGATGCAATGATGAAAATGGCAGAATCTATGTAAGTAGGCATGTTATATTCAATGAAAATGTCTTCCCTTATGCTCAATCCAATATCAAAACTACCAATAAGGTCATCAATAAAGAGGTAAATATACCTGACATCCCAGTGTACTCTGAACTACCATCAATAGCAAGTGAAAAGATGGCTGCTGACGATCAAGTAATGCACATCACTGAGGACATTCAACCTAGCAATGATGAGCCTGCCAGCCTTGCCGATCCAACACCTGAATATGACAACAATAAAAGATCAGAAACTCAAAGTCAATCAACAGAAGGATCTAATGAAGGCTCACCTGCCACAGAAGATAGTGCAAGACATTCAGAGAAGCACACTGATCATCCTCCCATCATTACTGGTCATCTAATGAAAACCAGATCCAAAAGTGGCATATTTAAGCTAAAGGCATACCTGATCACAGAAAGCAAAGATGAACCAACAAATTTTACTCAAGCCATCAAATATAATGAATGGAAAACAGTAATGGATGAGGAGTTCAATGCCCTGATCAGAAACAATACCTGGACACTTGTTCCTCAACCAATAAGAATATAGTAGGCTGTAAATGGACTTACAGAGTCAAAAGAAATCCAGATGGCACCATTAACAGACAGAAAGCCAGATTGTTTGCAAAAGGCTTTACTTAAGAGTATGTATTTGACTACAGAGAGACATTCTCACCTGTAGTCAAGCCCACTACTATCAGATTAATTTTCACTATAGCACTCAAAAACCAATGGAATATTCAACACCTAGATGTCAATAATGCCTTTCTCAATGGTAATCTGGAAGAGGAAATATACATGGAACAACCTGAAGGATATGCTCAAGACTCAAACCTTGTATGCAAACTTAGTAAAGTAATCTATGGTTTGAAACAGACACCTAGAGTATGGTTTGATAAGCTCAAGTCAACTCTAAACACTCTGGAATACAGGCCCACTAAATCTGACACCTCTTTGTTCACAAAAATCACTCAATCATTCACTGTATATATATTAATTTATGTCGATGGTTTAATTGTCATAGGAAGCAGTGATATTGAAATAGCAAAATTTGTCAAGTATCAGAACAAAGAGTTCTCAATCAAAAATCTAGGGGACATCAACTACTTTTGGGGCATAGAAGCCAAAAGAATTTCAAATTCAGAACTGCTACTAAATCAAAGAAAGTACATTACTGAACAACTAGTCAAAACAGACATGATTGAAGCCAAATCCCAACCAACCCCTATGATTTCTAGCCAACACTACTCTAAAAACAGGGGAGAAGCTATAAACAATATCAAGCAATACAGGAGTATTGTGGGGGCAGTACAATATGCCACCATAACACGACCTGACATATCTTTCAGTATTAACAAAGTATCTCAATTTTTGCAGGAACCTAAAGATGAGCACTGGAAAGCTGTAAAAAGGATCCTAAGATATCTAAAAGGCACTCTGGACTATGGGCTTACATTAAAGGGCAGCAAGGACCTAAATATCACTAGACTTACAGACTCAGATTGGGCTGCAGATCCAGATGACAGTAGATCCATCACTGGCTACTGTATCTACCTAGGAGACAATCTAGTATCATGGAGCTCTAAAAAGCAATCTACTATATCAAAGTCAAGCGCAGAGGCAGAATACAGAAGTATTGCATGTGCTACAGCTGAAATCATGTGGATACAGTCAATACTGAAGGAACAACAACTATGCAATTCATCAAAGGCTACAATATGGTGTGACAATCAGAGTTCAATCTACATGTCAGCTAACCCTATTCAGCATGCTCGAACAAAGCACATAGAAATCGACATTTATTTTGTTCGAGAACAAGTGGAAGACGGAAAATTGCAGATTAATTACATACCTTAATTCCATCAGAAAGCAGACATACTTACCAAAGCCCTCTCAGCTAAAAATTTCACCAGACTTCGTGAAGAATTAAAAGTAAGACGATGCACTACACTGGAATCAACAACAAAGCAAAAGGCAAACACTGATAGCTCACTTTCTTCCACCAAAGACAAGCAGAACTCACGAGCTACGGATTTGAAGACCAATTGCTCAACAAGGTTGGAGACAAACCCTGAAATCTCGTCGCTCAAATTGTCTGAAAGAAAACCTCAAAAAGGATATGGATAAAGGCATGATTCATCAGAGAAATCAAATTTAGGGTTCCTGCTAACCCTAGATTTGAAGGGGGCAAATAAGACATACGAATGAATCGATGCCGTCACTATTCAACACAAGACAATATATTGGATGCTTTATTTCGTTTCTGGGCTGTACTGGTCTTAGCCCATTTATTATACGTAAACATAACTTACCTGTTGCCGCTTATTCTCTCTACAACATGTATATATACATGTATCATGTTGTAATGACCCGGATTCTTATGGGATAATTTTTAATACGGATTTAAATATTGGGTGGATAATATAAGTTGAATTTTATATTAAGTTATCAATTTAAATAATCGATTTCGATTTAATGTCGAATAAATTAAATTATCGTAATAATTTAATTTAAAAATATACAACTAAATCGAATCAGTTCAGATGATTAGTATAAAATTCAGTTGAGTTAGAATAATAATATTAAATTATTATCGAAGAATTTAAATGGTTTGAACTTTAATTTATATCAATTTAAATTAATATCTTATACAGATGATCGAATTGGACTTCGTGACCTATTCCAGTGTGTTCAGAATAGTGGTGTAACATTAGTAGCGTCGGTTGTTGGGTTCAGAAAAGAGTTCGGAATCACGGAGTGTTTTAATTTTAGGATACCGGATAAAAGCTAATTAAAAAAATTTAAATAAATTAAAGAAATTCCTTTTCTTTTGTGTGGATCAAAACCAAGCAACAAGGCAAATAAAAATAGCCTTGCTGTTCATTTCAAAATCACAAGCTAAAAATGGCCGCTCCCTACTTCAATATAAAATCAATCGCGATACCATTCCTTTTGTGTTCCTCTTTACATCTCGTTTTGCTAGAAAGAAATCCTAAAGCTTTACAATAAAATGGTTGATCTTCATTATTTTTCCAATCCCAAATATCGAATTGAATGCGAGGTCTTGTTCTTCTCGTTTGAAGCCAAAATCAAAGGAGTCGCGATGGTCTATAAAACAAGGAAGGGTTTCAGTGCGAACAAGGTGAAGTCGAATTCGATTTTAAGGGTTACAGTCGATTTAGGGTTGACCATGACAGCCGATGGTGATGGAAGGAGGGCGTTCGGTGAAGCAGTGTGGAAGGGTGATGACGCAGGAGTTTGGATCTGGAAGGATGCGATGCCAAACTAGGTCGCGAGATCTCTATTTGAATTCGAGTTTGTTTTATTTAGGGTTTCGGTTTCTGATAGTCTGGGCGTCGATCTATTCGACGATGGAGGAGCTGATGAGTTCAATAAGAAGGAGTTCGAAAGGGTTACAGGAACTTGAATTTGCAGTAGTTGAAGGAGATTGTAGATGAAGCTGGGTTGATGGCAAAGGGTGACACTGATGCCTGTAGCTGTGGCAGCCAACCTAGGGTGTTTTCACGCAATGCAAAAATGAGGAAGTTCAAATGTGGTGAATTTGGGGGATTCTGGAAGTTGATCGCGTTCGATGAAACTGGGTAATACTGTAAGTTTTTGGGATCTCGAGCTGAAGGAGTAATGGTCTGGGATGGACTGGATGGATTTAGGGTATGCGACAGTGAGAGGTTTTGAGGAGTCAAATAGTTAAACGATGAAGAAGAAGACTACAGTATCTGAGTTGGAAGGATTTAGTGATGTACTAAATTCCTGTTGTCAAATCTTGTATGGATTAAGGGCTTGGGTAAGGAAATGGTGTAGTCGATTAGTTTGATGGTAGGAGTTGGAGTGCAGTATTTGGAGAAGATAAGCTAAACATATAATTAAGGTAAATTTAAATTTTATTTAGTTAATGTTTTCTTATTCAAATTTAATTAGTTTAGTTATGAGAATGAGTAAATTAAATTATAAGTCAATAAAATAGCACACTTATAAAATACATTACATTCATATGCATTTCCAGAATCAAACGGAAATGATCACTTTGGATTCACATTGGCAAAAATCTTGGCTTATGTACAAGTCTGGAGCAATAGGAAGCTAGAAAGAATTTTAGATTAAATTAAACACTTGTTTAATTTAGTCAGGAATAAATCGTTGTATCGACAATTAAAACCCTGGTGAGTAATTCTCACTCACCTGTTTATTTAGATTTATTTTTATTTGGTAAAAATAATTGTTGTTGCTTGTTTGAATGCTTTCTGATTGTTTGAAATATATTAGTTATTTAGGGTTGACTATTATATACATATTGGGTTGATGATTGGATTGATTCCCGCAGTATCATTAGCGGATGCCCGCAGTTTCATAGCGGATGATTTCCCTATGCGCCCCACAAATATATATTAGTGGATGACCTTCTATACCGCGATATTCTGCCGCGAAGCAGAATGGGTATTATTTATATGCTAACGTCTGTGGATGCAGGAAAACAGGTTGGAGGAATCCAACAGGATTCCTCAAAAATATTATTATCTGTTTGTTCATATATACTATCATATATGATGTGTTTGAAATCCCGTGATTTGATAACTGACTGTCTGGGGTATTTAAATATCACTGGGGCTTGAATATTAATTTATAAAAATATCGAAAAACGATAATTGAGATTTAAAAAGGGAATTCTATTTTTATAAATAGAATTTGAATTTTTAATGAACTATAGAAAATATTATCTTGTTTTGAATATATATAAAACGAGTATTGAATTTATAAACTTTGTTTATAAATTAAAATGTGGGATTTAAATTGAATTTACAAACTCTGTTTATAAATTAAAATGTGGGATTTGAATTGAATTTATAAACTCTGTTTATAAATTAAAATGTGGGATTTGTATCGAATTTATAAACTCTGTTTATAAATTAAAATGTGGGATTTGAATTGAATTTATAAACTCTGTTTATAAATTAAAATGTGGGAATAGAATTGAATTTATAAACTTTGTTTATAAATATATATTATGGGATTTTAAGTGAAGTTATAAACATTGTTTATAAATAATGCATAGAATTGAATTTGAAATTTGAATATAGAAGATTCAAATAGAATTGAAATGAAATTTAAATAAAGAAAATTCAAATAGATTTGAATATGGAATTTGAAAGAGAATTCAAATAGAATTGAATTGGAATTTTAATATAGAAGTCGATAAGGAAACAAGCTTAAAAATAGAATTAGATTTGGTTTATAAGTAAGTTAAAATATATTTGAACATGGTATACTCAAATATGAAGGTGAAATAGGCAAACCAGTTAATTTGTAAATCAATTAACGAACTAAGTTAAAACGATTGTATTAAGTTAAAACGATTGGATTAAATTGAAATGAATTAGAAATGTATGGATATACACGAGACAGGTTTGGAATAAATTATAGAAGTGAAATAGATAGAGTGCTCGACAAAAAGGTATGTATTTAATTCATATATGATATTTTATGTGCCGTATCGGCAAGCCGCTTGGCTTTTTATTTTTCTTTTGGATTGGTGAGGGCCATGGGAGGCTATTTGAAGTATCCCGATGCTCCCGGTATAAAGGAGGTTATGACGAATTTTTCCGGAAATTTAAGGAGTTAGAATATTTTTAAGATAATTTGATAGATAGAAATCAACGTATCGATATATATATAAGTCGATAAGGAAACGAACTTAGAAATAGAATAGTATAATCAAAAAGGAAGTATAAGAATAAAATCTAGTAAAAATAGAAAGAGAAAGTGTATACGTGTTTTAAAGTGAATATGTAGTTGTATGGTATTGATTATTCGAGTAAGTAGTCATATCTGTTTTGACATTATAAATGTTATTCAGTCAAGGTCTGAGAGGTAGTTATACCCCAACTTGATTGATACAATATTAACAAATAAATAGTAAGATTTTAGGCACGACGATCAGTGTTGAATAAGAGTTAGTTGAATATAGTATTTGGGTTGTCGTAACAATGTTTTACACAACATCCCTTTTAACCCAAATAAATGTAAGCTTGGAAATATAATAAAGAATATTTCCTAAGTATAGAAATAAACGAGATCGGAAAAGAGATAAGTAATTGGAATATTTTCCAATTATAAATAGCATATATTTTCTAAAGTTTAGAAAATAAAGGAAGGCGATATTCGGAAATGTTTTCCAAATAATGTAAAAGGCCAATATGGTTATTGAAAATATTTGGTTAACAAATCTTGATAAAGAAATAGAGAAGTGATTTAATTAATGGAATATTAATTAAGGGCTCAGTGATTGTTTGATAATTGGATGAACACTTGTTTTCTTCGATAGTTAAATCATCGACTATCGAAACACTTGTTTTTATTCGATAGTTAAATCACAGACAATCGTAGTTTTTGACTATAGTTGTCAATATGGAGAGACCAGTTGGATTATTATCCAAAGAACCACTCTGTATTGGCATAAGCGTTGCGAATCATATATTCCAAAGAAAATTGAAGATGAAGTAAAGTGCAAGGGCTATTATATTAGTCTTGTATAACAGTGCCTAAGATGGATGTACTGAATAGTCCCTTCGGTTCATCCTGTTCCTGGATGACTTGTATGGATGAATGTCTGACAGAGTATTTCCAGAAAGGTAACATACATTGATTTCTTCAACCGTACCAAGAGTGGAAGCGGAGAAGGAAACTTCTTTAGCTAGCACATAATGTACTATTGTAGACGTCAATTAGTGATTTTCGATGGATCTGACAATGTGGCATTCTAAGAGAATCTGATGTGATGATAAAACATAACCTCAAGCCTCATCAACCGGTAAATGATGGAAATCGGGCAGGCAGCATGGCTTTGTAGGTCGCACCTATTAGGGTGTATAATCGCCTGATCTAGAGTTTCATTTACTTCTAAAAATCTATTGTTGATGCTGTCCCATTCGGGAAACGGTTGCTGATCCCAACCGTTGGTGATATACATTCGATACACTCAAGCGAAATGAGTGGTCGGTCATGTGTGGCTGAGTTGCAAGATGTTCTTGTTGAACTCGGTGTATTCTCCTCTAGAGATATACCAGTGGAAGGTGGTTCCATACCTTGTCATAGTTGGAAATCCATTACCCAATAAGTGCTTGTGGTTTTGATTGTATATTATATATGTGGAACATGAGATGCAAACATTCCATTAGATTGTTATTTACTTGATTTAGACATTATTATAATATCAAAAGAGTTTGATATAAAGATTATTATTCCTTTCAAAAGGATTTTGAAAGATAAGTCAAGTGTTTGGATTCTCAAAAGGGAAAAACCCGTTCTGTGTTATACGGCGTGGTCTTATGAGATATCATTTAGTTTTTCTGAAACTATTTTAAACTGTTTACTCATACCAGTCCCATGACTGACCCGGAGTTTATTTTGTTTTGTTCTACCTAAACTCTTGGGTGCCTAAATTTTTACGGCCAGTCAAGTAGTTCAGGATTTTACAGATCTATCTAAAGGAGCTTGGAGCAGGAGGCTTCAGCGTTAGTTATATAGAGTTTTGTTCCGCTGTGTTGTAAGTGTTGTACTCTGATAAGTATATGTTATACAGTTGAGATTTTGTATTTCAAAGATATGATATATTATATTTTGTTCCACTGCGATGTGAGATTCTGTGTTGTTGTTTCTGTTCTTCTACCTTTTTCTTCTAAAACAAAGATTCGTATTTTCGTGATATTTAGGTTGGATGTATGGTGTATGTAGTCAACTCTGATGTTACGGATTTGCGGGTTGTTACAGTTGGTATCAGAGCTTAGGTTGAGCAAACACCTAGGCTTTGTGGGATATGCTCATTAGAGATAGGGTCAGTAGTACCCTAGAATGAGTTGAGTGTATATATATACGAGAGAGCGTATTTGTTATTTGATATAAAAACTGTTTTATATTGTGTTGACTAGTCTGTTGAGTGAATTATGAATTCTGATCGAATCATGGGACGCCACGATGTCGATAGGAGTTTATCAACACTTGAACAGAAGATTGGACACCATATTGTTTTAAATAGTTGAGTTGATTGTTAGGATTATAATCAAATTAGATTAATAAACAGAAATAGTTAAATATAACCAATAGAATTTGTATAGAAATCAAATATACAAATGTGATAAATTGAAATTGAATTCTAACCAAAATTCAGACTTTAAAATCCTGGAAAGTTGGAAAATATTTTCCGAATTTTATTAAAATAATATAGCTTTATTTTGGAAGGATTTTTGAATAAAAATAATTTGAATGGATTTTGAAAGAAATATAGCACTGAACTCACTTCAGTGGCTGGGAAATAATTCTGATGATGGTCGCAACATCATCAGTGTTCATTTTCGAGTCTCTAAGTGATGAATTGCTGCCTTAAAAAAGTTTTTGATGGAAATTTTTTTTGAAAAGAAAACAAGTTGTTTGAAAATTCAAATATTTTGAATTTGAGACGGATATAAATATATGTATGTATTTATATTACTTCAAAGGAGTTTTGAAATAAAAGCCTAGGAATTTGAATGATTGAAATTAAATTTAACTTAAGTCAGTTAAATGGCTCGAAATGAATAAATTGAGTAAAATCAATGTGAATGAAATATGAATTTGGTGTGAATAAAGGAAAAACCAAAAGAGTTAAAAAGAAAATATATTTGTAAAACAAATATAAAAGAAAATATATTTGTAAAACAAATTTAAAAGAAAATATATTTGTAAAACAAATATAAAAGAAAATATATTTGAAAAACAAATATAAAGGAAATATATTTGAGAAACAAATACAAAGGAAGTTATGTGCAAACAAATAGAAGGAGAAATATATGTAAAAACATTTACAAATAGAATTTAAAAGGGAATATTTGTAAAACATTTACAAATAGATTAAATGGAAATATTTATTTATAGAAAATAAATAGAATGTTATAAATGAGATATTTATTTGTTAAATAAATAGAATTAATGAAAGGAATATTTGGAAGATGAATAGAAAATGGAAATCTATTTTTAACAAATAAATAGAAAAGATTAATTTATAAATAACAGTTTATAAATTAAATTAAATATTTATCATTCGATAAATGGAATATATAAGTCTGAACTTATATAGAGAAGAGATATAGGTCTTTAACACCGATAGTTTTAAATAGAAGGGGTACACAACACTTGTATAAGTGAAGTAACGTTATTAAAGAGAACATTTATAAAGTGAAGAACCGTTACTAAAAGTAAATCTTTACAAATGAATAAACATTATCCAATAGGAGTTATCCGAATAGAATAAATCGATTAGAGTTAGAATAAATCGATTATAGTAAGAACTAACCAGTTAGAGTTATTCAGTTAGGGTTAATCCGTAGAGTTAATTGAATATTAGTTATTCAATTAGAATTTATCGAATATAGTTTATTCGAATAGAGTTAAAGGAGTTATCGAATATAGCTTATTCGGAAGGAGTTAAGTGAAAAGAGCCAATCAAATAGGGTTAATCGATAAGAGTTAAATCCAATAGAGTTAATTGATAAGAGTAAATTGAATAGAGTAAATCGAATATAGTTTATTCGAAGAAAGGTTTTCGAATCTAGTTATTCGAAACAGAGATTATCGAATATAGTTATTCGAAGGGAGGAGTTATCGAATAGGGATTTATTCGAAAGAGAGTTACGTAAGGAAGTTTGAAATGTTGAGTATCAACATAAATAAGTTTTGAAAAGATAAATGGGTTTGTAGCACTTTTTCTACCTTAGCAATTTCGAGGACGAAATTATTTTAAGTGGGGAAGATTGTAATGACCCGGATTCTTATGGGTTAATTTTTAATATTTAATACGGATTTAAATATTGGGTGGATAATATAAATGGAATTTTATATTAAGTTATCAATTTAAATAATCGATTTCGATTTAATGTCGAATAAATTAAATTATCGTAATACAGTAATAATTTAATTTAAAAATATACAGCTAAATCGAATTAGTTCAGATGATCAGTATAAAATTCAGTTGAGTTAGAATAATAATATTAAATTATTATCGAAGAATCTAAATGGTTTGAACTTTAATTCATATCAATTTAAATTAATATCTTATACAGATGATCGAATTGGACTTCGTGACCTATTCCAGTGTGTTCAGAATAGTCGTGTAACGTTAGTAACATCGGTTGTTGGGTTCAGAAAAGAGTTCGGAATCACGGAGTGTTTTAATTTTAGGATACCAGATAAAAGCTAATTAAAACAAATTTAAATAAATTAAAGAAATTCCTTTTCTTTTGTGTGGACCAAAACCAAGCAACAAGGCAAATAAAAATAGCCTTGCTGTTCATTTCAAAACCACAAGCTAAAAATGGCAGCTCCCTACTTCAATATAAAATCAATCGCGATACCATTCCTTTTGTGTTCCTCTTTACATCTCGTTTTGCCAGAAAGAAATCCTAAAGCTTTACAATAAAATAGCCGATCTTTATTATTTTTTCAATCCCAAATATCGAAATGAATGCGAGGTCTTGTTCTTCTCGTTTGAAGCCAAAATCAAAGGAGTCGCGGTGGTCTATAAAACAAGGAGGGGTTTCAGTGCGAGCAAGGTGAAGTCGAATTCGATTTTAAGGGGTACGGTCGATTTAGGGTTGACCGTGACAGCCGATGGTGATGGAAGGAGGGCGTTCGGTGAAGCAGTGTGGAAGGGTGATGATGCAGGAGTTTGGATCTGGAAGGATGCGATGCCAAACTAGGTCGCGAGATCTCCATTCGAATTCGAGTTCGTTTTATTTAGGGCTTCGATTTCTGATAGTCTGGGCATCGATCTATTTGACGATGGAGGAGCTGACGAGGTCAATAAGAAGGACTTCGAAAGGGTTAAAGGAACTTGAATTTGCAGTAGTTGAAGGAGACTGTAAATGAAGTTGGGTTGATGGCAAAGGGTGACACCGATGCCTGTAGCTATGGCAGCCAACTAGGGTGTTTTCACGCAATGCAAAAAGGAGGAAGTTCAAATGTGGTGAATTTTGTGGATTCTGGAAGTTGATCGCGTTCGATGAAACTGGGTAATACTGTAAGGTTTAAGTATCTCGAGCTGAAGGAGTAATGGTCTGGGATGGACTGAAGGGATTTTGGGTATGCGACAGTGGGAGGTTTCGAGGAGTTAAATAGTTAAACGATGAAGAAGAAGACTACAATACTTGAGTTGGAAGGATTTGGTGATGCACTAAATTCCTGTTGTCAAATCTTGTATGGATTAAGGGCTTGGGTAAGGAAATGGTGTAGTTGCTTAGTTTGATGGTGGGAGTTGGAGTGCAGTATTTGGAGAAGATAAGCTAAACATATAATTAAGGTAAATTTAAATTTTATTTAGTTAATGTTTTCTTATTCAAATTTAATTAGTTTAATTATGAGAATGAGTAAATTAAATTATAAGTCAATAAAATAGCGCACTTATAAAATACATTACATTCGTGTGCATTTCCAGAATCAAACGGAAATGATCACTTTGAATTCACATTGGCAAAAATCTTGGCTTTTGTACAAGTCTGGAGCAATAGGAAGCTAGACGGAATTTTAGATTAAATTAAACACTTGTTTAATTTAGTCGGGAATAAATCGTTGTATCGACAATTAAAACCCTGGTGAGTAAAACTCACTCACCTGTTTATTTAGAATTATTTTTATTCGGTAAAAATAATTGTTGTTGCTTGTTTGAATGCTTTCTGATTGTTTGAAATATATTAGTTATTTAGGGTTGACTATTATATATATTGGGTTGATGATTGGATTGATTCCCGCAGTATCATTAGCGGATGCCCGTAGTTTCATAGCGGATGATTTCCCTATGCGCCCCACAAATATATACTAGTGGATGACCTTCTATACCGCGATATTCTTCCGTGAAGCAGAATGGGTATTATTTATGTGCTAACGTCTGTGGATGCAGGAAAACAGGTTGGAGGAATCCAACAGGATTCCTCAAAAATACTATTATCTGATTGTTCATATATACTGTCATATATGATGTGTTAGAAATCTCGCGATTTGTTAACTGACTGTTTGGGGTATTTAAATATCACTGGGGCTTGAATATTGATTTATAAAAATATCGAAAAAGGGTAATTGAGATTTAAAAAGGGAATTCTATTTTTATAAATAGAATTTGAATTTTTAATGAACTATAGAAAATATTAACTTGTTTTGAATATATATAAAATGAGTATTGAATTTATAAACTTTGTTTATAAATTAAAATATGGGATTTGAATTGAATTTATAAACTCTGTTTATAAATTAAAATGTGGGATTTGAATTGAATTTATAAACTCTGTTTATAAATTAAAATGTGGGATTTGAATTGAATTTATAAACTCTGTTTATAAATTAAAATATGGGAATAGAATTGAATTTATAAACTTTGTTTATAAATATATAATGTGGGATTTTAAGTGAAGTTATAAACGTTGTTTATAAATAATGCATAGAATTGAATTTGAAATTTGAATATAGAAAATTCAAATAGAATTGAAATGAAATTTATATAAAGAAAATTCAAATAGATTTGTATATGGAATTTGAAAGAGAATTCAAATAGAGTTGAATTGGAATTTGAATATAGAAGTCGATAAGGAAACGAGCTTAAAAATAGAATTAGATTTGGTTTATAAGTAAGTTAAAATATGTTTGAACATGTTATACTCAAATATGAAGGTGAAACACGGAAACCAGTTAATTTGTAAATCAATTAACGAACTAAGTTAAAATGATTGTATTAAGTTAAAATGATTGGATTAAGTTGAAATGAATTAGAAATGTATGGATATACACGAGACAGGTTTGGAATAAAGTATAGAAGTGAAATAGATAGAGTTCTTGACAAAATGGTATGTATTTAATTCACATATGAGATTTTATGGGCCATATCGGCAAGCCGCTTGGCTTTTTCTTTTTCTTTTGGATTAGTGAGGGCCATGGGAGGCTATTTGAAATATCCCGATGCTCCCGGTACAAAGGAGGTTATGGCTAATTTTTCTGGAAATTTAAGGAGTTTGAATATTTTTAAGATAATTTAATAGTTAGAAATCAACATATCGATTTATATAGAAGTCGATAAGGAAACGAACTTAGAAATAGAATAGTATAATCAAAAAGGAAGTATAAGAATAAAATCTAGTAAAAATAGAAAGAGAAAGTGTATACGTGTTTAAAAGTGAATAAGTAGTTGTATGTTATTGATTATTCGAATAAGTAGTCATATCTGTTTTGACGTTATAAATGTTATTCAGTCAAGATCTGAGAGGTAGTTATACCCAACTTGATTGATTTCAATATTAACAAATAAATAGGAATATTTCAGGCTCGAAGATCAATGTTGAATAAGAGTTAGTTGAATATAATATTTGGGTTGTCGTAACGATATTTTACACAACATCCGTTTTAACCCAAATAAATGTTAGCTTGGAAATATAATAAAGAATATTTCTTATGTATAGAAATAAACGAGATCGGAAAAGAGATAAGTAATTGGAATATTTTCCAATTATAAATAGCATATATTTTCTAAAATTTAGAAAATAAAGGAAGGCAATATTCAGAAATGTTTTCCAAATAACGTCAAAGGCCAATATGGTTATTGAAAATATTTGGTTAACAAATATTGATAAAGAAATAGAGAAGTGATTTAATTCATGGAATATTAATTAAGGGCTCAGTGATTGTTTGATAATTGGATGAACACTTGTTTTCTTCGATAGTTAAATCATCGACTATCGAAACACTTATTTTTATTCGATAGTTAAATCACAGACTATCGAAGTTTTTGACCATCGTTGTCAATATGGAGAGACCAGTTGGATTATTATCCAAAGAACCACTCTATATTGGCATAAGCGTTGCGAATCATATATTCCAAAGAAAATTGAAGATGGAGTAAAGTGCAAGGGCTATTGTATAAGTATTAGATAACAGTGCCTAAGATGGATGTACTGAATAGTGCCTTCGGTTCATGCTGTTCCTGGATGACTTGTATGGATGAATGTCAGACAGAGTATTTCCAGAAAGGTCACGTACATTGATTTTTTCAACCGTACCAAGAGTGGAAGCGGAGAAGGAAACTTCTTTAGCTAACACATAATGTACTGTTGTAGACGTCAATTAGTGATTTTCGATGGATCTGACAATATGGCATTCGAAGTGAATCTGATGTAATGATAAAGCGTAGCCTCAAGCCTCATCAACCGGTAAATGACAGAAATCGGGCAGGCAGCATGGCTATGTAGGTCACACCTATTAGGGTGTATAATCACCTGATCTAGAGTTTCATTTACTTCTAAAAATCTATTGTTGATGTTGTCCCATTCGGGAAACGGTTGTTGATCCCAACCATTGGTGATATACATTCGATACACTCAAGCGAAATGAGTGGTCAGTCATGTGTAGCTGAGTTGCAAGATGTTCTTATTGAACTCGGTGTATTCTCCTCTAGAGATATACCAGTGGAATGTGGTTCCATACCTTGTCATAGTTGGAAATCCATTATCGAACAAGTGCTTGTGGTTTTGATTGTATATTATATATGTGGAACGTGAGATGCAAATGTTCCACTAGATTATTATTTACTTGATTTTGACATTATTATAATATCAAAAGAGTTTAATATAAAGATTATTATTCCTTTCAAAAGTATTTTAAAAGATAAGTCAAGTGTTTGGATTCTCATAAGGGAAAAACCTGTTCCGTGTTATACGGCGTGGTCTTATGAGATATCATTTAGTTTTTCTGAAACTTTTTTAAACTGTTTACTCATACCAGTCCCATGACTAACCCGGAGTTTATTTGGTTTTGTTCTACCTAAACTCTTGGGTGCCTAAATTTGTACGGGTAGTCAAGTAGTTCAGGATTTTACAGATCTATCTAAAGGAACTTAGAGCAGGAGGCTTCAGCGTTAGTTATATACAGTTTTGTTCCGCTGCGTTGTAAGTGTTGTACTCTGATAAGTATATGTTATATAGTTGAGATTTTGTATTTCAAAGATATGATATATTATATTTTGTTCCGCTGCAATGTGAGGTTCTGTGTTGTTGTTTCTGTTCTTATTCTACCTTTTTCTTCTATAAAAAATTGATTCGTATTTTCGTGATATTTGGGTTGGATGTATGGTGTATGTAGTCAACTCTGATGTTACGGATTTGCGGGTTGTTACACATGTAACCTCTTTATTCAAGTGGAATACAATTCTTTCATTCACAAATTCATCAATTCCTTCTGGAATCTCAAAGCATTAAAATCTGAAAATCTAATTCCTATCCATCACATGTAGCAGGAAGAAGGAGATGCTTAGAAGCCTCCATTGCTATGGTTAACTTTCATGGTAGGTTTTGTGTGACAGTGACTTTCACAGGCAATTGTAACATGTAAAGCACCATGTTGTAATGTTATGTATATTAACAGGGAGACTCATAAGTAAGTTACTTAGGTAAACTCTTAGGAGATGCTGAAGTACTTTTCAACCTGGTTTTTCCTTTATGGAAAGCTACTTTCATCTGTTATGCTTGTAGTAGACGCACACAATTTATATCTCCTGGTCCTATTGTTTTAATTATTTTGATACAATAAAAAGTGTTACAAAGCACTCAAAAAACCAGTCGGCATTGCCAAAAAAAATTAAAATGCATATTTATATTGATTTGCGTCGATAGAATAATTTAATTTAACTGTTAATTTAAATTTTGCAATAGGTTAATTTGAAATTTAATTGCTATGATAACTAGTAAATTGATGTGATATTGACTATTTATATGTATTGATTTTGGTCGATGCCTTGTATTGATATATCAATGTTTAATTCATCCTGCTATTCACCTTACCTATATATGATTGTTGTTCGTGTTGATTAATTCCAACCATTTACCCTAAATGTTATGGGCATCGAACTAACCCGGGATTAATCATTGAAATGATGTAAGGACCTGCATTCTACGCATCAGAGGATCGTAGAATATTTATTTTATTTTCATACAAAGTTGTATGGTCGTGTAACTTTGGGGAACGACTATTGGGGTCATTTTCCATGTTCACGATTTTGCCGATTTTTAAATGACCGTTTTGCCCCCGGGCGAATCTTGTTTCGCCTATAACTTTTGATTGGTAAGGAGTTTTGACCTGAAATCACTTCCATTAGATTTGGATGATGGTTTACCTTTCCATAGAGTGGTCACACTTGTCGAACGAACGGACTTACCGTTTGGGAGATATGACTGAATTAAGGTTTAGAAGATGAAAAACAACTTAATTGGGCTTAACCGGGTGATTAACAGCTGGGCCCATTGGGGGATTTCGGGATTAGAGCTATATGAGGGATGATTAGGGTTAGAGAAACCTTTTCTTTTTCTTTTTCCAGCCGCCACTTACATTTCTTCAACCCTAACAATGACCTCCACTTTCTAAATTCATCCCAAATCACCGTTTAATCGCGTATTAGCTTAATCTACACTAAATCAAGGAAGTCTAGTGGAAAATCAGAGTTGGGGCTACTGCAAAGCATTGGAATTCGACCTATAACAGTAGAAAAGTTTAGATCTAAGATCAATTTGTGGCTAAGGTGAGTGATTTGCATTATTTTCACTAATTACGACTAATTAGGGGTGACTAGTGCTAATTAACGAAATTATACATTATTAAATTTTGGAGAAATGTTTAGAAATTATTAAATATTATTTTAAGCCTTTGTTATAAATTTGGGTTAATTTGGATATGTTTTTCTCATCATATCATTAGTTATGGTTAAGCATGATTAAGGGGAAAACATGGGTTTTTGGGTTGTCTGGTCCATTTTAATACATTAGCTTGTTGTTTTGGTGTTTCTGGTTGATTAAACATGTTGCTATGACTATTTGGAATGTTTTATGATTGTTCAGAATAGATAGATTGGTAGAAAATGCCGTCGTGTGGCGTAAAACAGTCATTGGAAAAGTTGCAGGAAATATGTAGAGACCGGATCTGATCGTGTCCCCCGAACCCAACCCGCTCGTGAAGCACCACTCCAATTCGAACCAGATCGAGTTGCCTTCTCTAAACCTGTGTGTGCCACGAATTGATCGTGGAGTACTCATCCAAACCACCCCGCTTGTGACCGAAGACCCGAACTACCTGGTGGCCACGAACCGGAAGAGTTGCCATACCCGAACCGAACCGGTGTGCTCCATGACCCAATCCAAAGAGAAGGCTAAGACCCGACCCGGACGAGGTATCACGAACCAAATCGATGGACCCAAGTTGATGAAGGAGCTCATGAACCAGAAGGGTACCACGAGCCGAACCACTACTGGAGGATCGAACCGAACCGAGGAGCTTGGAATCAAGACGTGAACCACAAACCGAACTGGGAGTACGATATGAAGCGAAGAGAAGTGAAGAACCGAACCGATCCGGAGATGATAACCAAAACCCAAGATGCAAAGGTAGTCCAAAGGAGAAGTTTGTACTCAGGATCCAAATGGGAGCCAACAAGTTAACTTCAAGATTGGGCTTTGTTGCGGGACGCGTGCTAAGGAGATGTCGATGTCCATAGCTTTGATTCACCACCGAGAGACAAATGTTAGGCTACAGATCAGTGCAGTGGGGTAGTTATTACTCCATGGGGCAGAGTGATCGTAGCATGGCTATGAGCCAGTGCAGTGAAGTCGTTATGACTTCATGGGGCAGAGTGGACATAGCAAGGACTAGTGGCTATGGATCAGTGCAGTTGAGTAGCCATGACTCCATGGGGCAGAGTGATCATGGCAAGGATTTGGGCGATCAAAACGGTGGATATCGTATGCTTTACGCACTGAGTGAGAGATGTGAGGATGGTTACTATGCTTGATTGTTTGCCATCACTATGACATGCACACCCCTCCCCCGTATCTGTACACAATATGTTAGTGTCACCTTAGAGTATTGTAGATCTTGTTGTGCTAACTCTTTGGTTGCAGGTCCAGGTTCAGGTATGGTTTAGTGTACCTGTTATTGTTATGTTTTTCTACTTATCGCTTATACCAGACTTTTGTCTGACCCAGAGTTTTGTCTCTTCCTATTACTCTGGGTGCTCTTAAACGGGCAGACTAGAGGCAGGTTAGGTGATTATGCACGAGTAGATGTACCAGAGACGAGCAGGAGGCTTCCACGATGATATATATATATATATATATATATATATACATATAATCTCCCTATACTGTTGCTGGTCACTACTTTGGGCATTAGTAGTGTTCCTCTTTCTTTTTGCTTTAGAGACAGTATTTCAAAGTTGTAATAATGTTGGTTTGGATGACAAGCTGTATTTTGGATTTCCGCTGCTATGATGGTTTAGTTTTCAGCTTATGCATTGTCTCACCTGTTTCTTGTCAAAGTTATGTTATTATTATATTTTGTCCCATGCGCTGTGAGACATTCTACAGGTTCCTTGCTAGTTCAAATTCATTTCTTTTCCTTTCTTTGGCGACCGTCCCGTGCTAGTCGGGCATTGGCACAACGCATTTTCGTAGGGAATGTCGGCTGGTGCGAGGCAGGCCATCACACTTGGTATCAGAGCTCTAGGTTGCGTAGTTAACCCAGGGGAAGACACTGGGGAGAGATAGTATACGTATATGAGAGCGCGTATTTGTGATATTTTGGTTTTCAAAAGCTATATATATACTATTAGTATATTTAAGGATGAAGTCGCACTACACCGGCACCACTGAAGGGATGGTCAATCGTTTTCTCCTTATAGATTGAGTGATGAGCCAACATATGAGGGGCACTGGTAGATGAGCTAATAATGGGAATGCTCCTGATATGAGAACGATGTTCACTGACGTCATGAGAGAGATGCTTAGGGATGTTCATAGGACAGCTCCTAATGTTACAAATGGTGGTGGTGCAGCGGCGCAGGCGCCTTGGGCCGATTTCGCCAAGCTCTGTAAAGAATACACTAGTCATGGTGGGAAGCCGTTCCATGGAACAGAATCGGCTACAGAAATTCAGGATTGGTTGGATAGCTGTGAGCGTATCTTCGAAGACTTGGGTATCGAGGATGCGATGAAGAGGAGGCTAGCATCCCGTCAAATGCAAGGACGGGTTGAATTAGTGGAATGCTATTAAGGTAGCTACTCCTGAGGATCAAGTTACTTGGGATCAGTTTAAGGCCCGATTCAGTGATAAGTTCATCCCAGCTGCTTAGAAATCAGAATCATTTAGGAAGTTCTTGGAGCTTAAACAGGATGGTAGGGCAGTCTCGAACTATATTACTGAGTTCGATACTTTATTGAAGTATGGATTATTCCTTATTGACACTCACGAAAAGAAGTATGAGAAGTTCATAACAGGCTTAGATCAATACTTGGGGGAAAGGCTTATAAACCATATTGATGAGACTTTCGAACATATTGTTGGGAAAGCATTGAGATCAAAGAGCCTTTATCCTAAACCCAAGACTGAAGTTGTTGTTGCATCTACAGGGAGGCCATAGCTGCAAGCAAGCGGTGGAGGCAAGAATAATTCTCAGAATAAAAAGGAAGCAGAATCAGACTAAGGATGGTCAGAAAAATAGCAAGAAAGATGTTAAGTGTTTTAGCTGTGGCAAGAAGAGTCATTATGCTCAAGAATGTCAAGCAAAGCCAGCGAACAGGAAGTGCTTCAAATGCGGCCAAGTGGGACATCACAAGGATAAATGTCCGCAACCCCCCAAAGAGAAGCAGATTGTGAAAGCATATGCTATTAATGATGTTCCTTCTTCGTCGAATGCACCAACTGTGGTGGAGAAAGGAAAGAATGTCGTCATTCAAGCTATGCTTTTTGTTTATGATGTTCCTGTTCGAGTACTGTTTGATACTGGGGCTTACCATTCCTTCATATCTAGTTAGCTGGTAGATAGGTTGGGATTGGAACCCGAGATACTCGATAGACCTTTAGCGGTGACGAATCCGATTGGCGGTTCGAGTAGGCTTAGTATGATTTGTCGTAATGTGGTCTTACCGAGTCATGGATGTATGTTTGCTTGTGATTGCTTTGTTTTGGGATTAACTAGGTTTGGCATTATTTTGGGAGTCGATTGGCTCCAAAGGTACTGGGTGGTGGTAGACTGTGAGGGGTTTTTGGTGACAGTTAGAGCGGATGATGGGCGGAGGGTAGTGTTTGGTGGTCTACCTAGTGATGGGGTAATGGTTAGTTTTCTAAATTCCCTCGACATCCCGCATGATGACTTGTCAGATGTGCCCCTGGCTGGCCAGTATTCGGACATCTTCCAGGAAGTGACCGGACTTCCACCACACCGAGAGATTGAGTTCCGTATTGATTTAGTGAAAGATGCCAGACCTATAGTGATGCCACTTCGTCGTATGGCACCAAGGGAGCAGCGAGAGCTCGGGGTGCAAGTAAGCGATCTTTTGAAGAAGGGATTTATCAAAAGAAGTGTTTCTGAGTGGGGAGCACCAGTTGTATTTGCTACCAAGGCAGATGGTTCCCTTCGTTTATGTGTGGACTATCGCGAGTTGAATAAAGTGACTAGGAAGAATAGGTATCCTCTTCTAAGGATAGATGATTTGTTTGATCAGTTGAGTTGTGCGAGAGTGTTCCCCCAGTTGGATCTCGCGGCAGGTTTTCATCAGCGTAGGGTGGAAGCTGAGAGTATAGAAAAAACGACATTTCGGACGCCGTCTAGATTCTATGAGTGGTTGGTCATGCCATTCGGGTTGACCAATGCACCAACATATTTTGTGGATCTTATGAATAGGGTATTCAGAGATCAATTGAATAAGTTTGTTCTTGTCTTCGTGGACGATATCTTGGTTTATTTGAGGAAAGAGGAAGAACACAAGGAACATTTGAGGATAGTGATGGAGGTGTTGAGAAAACACCAATTGAAAGCAAAGTTTTCTAAGTGTCACTTCTAGAGGAGGGAAGTGAGATTCTTGGGCCATGTTGTTTTAGAGAATGGTATTGCCGTGGATCCTACGAAGGTGGCTACGGAACAAGATTGGTCTACGCCCAAGAATGCAAAAGACGTAAGAAGTTTCTTGGGATTAGCTGGATACTATCATAAGTTTATCCAGGACTTCTCCAAGATAGCGGCACCGTTGACTCAGTTAACCAAGAAGAATCAAGCTTTTGTTTGGGATGAAAAGTGCGAGGTTGCATTTAATTGACTAAAGGAAAAGTTGACGAGCGCCTGTGTTAGTCATTCCTAAAGGGAATGAAGAGATGATGGTATACACAGATGCATGTGGTACCGGACTAGGTGCTGTATTGATACAAGGAGGTAGGGTTATAGGTTATGCAAGTCGGCAACTGAAACTGCATGAGAAAATATACCCTACCCACGATTTGGAATTGGCAGCGATCGTGTTCGCGTTGAAGATTTGGAATTGGCAGCGATCAGTGCAGTGGGGTAGTTATTACTCCATGGGGGGAAGTGATCATAGCATGGATATGAGCCAGTGCAGTGAAGTCGCCATGACTTCATGGGGCAGAGTGGACATGGCAAGGACTAGTGGCAATAGATCGGTGCAGTTGAGTCGCCATGACTCCATGGGGCAGAGTGATCATAGCAAGGATTTGGGTGATCAAAACGGTGGATATCGTATGCTTTACGCACTAAGTGAGAGATGTGAGGATGGTTACTATGCTTGATTGTTTGCCATTACTATGACAGGCACACCCCTCCCCCGGACCTTTACACCATATGTTAGTGTCACCTTACAGTATTGTACATCTTGTTGTGCTAACTCTTTGGTTGCAGGTCCAGGTTCAGGTATGGTTTAGTATACCGTTATTGTTCTGTTTTGGTGCTTATCGCTCAAACCAGACTTTTGTCTGACCCAGAGTTTTATGTCTCTTCTTATTACTCTAGGTTCTCTTAAACAGGCAGACTAGAGGCAGGTCAGGTGATTATGCACGAGTAGCTGTACCGGAGACGAGCAGGAGTCTTCCACGTATGATATATATAAATATATAATCTCCCTGTGTTGTTGATGGTCACTACTTTGGGGCGTTAATAGTGTTCCTCTTTCTTTTTGCTTTAGAGACAGTATTTCGAAGTTGTAATAATGTTGGTTTGGATGACAAGCTGCATTTTGGATTTCCGCTGCTATGATGGTTTACTTTTCAGCTTATGCAATGTCTCGCCTGTTTTATGTCAAAGTTATGTTATTATTATATTTTATCCCATGCGTTGTGAGACATTCTAGAGGTTCCTTGCTAGTTCAAATTCATTTCTTTTCCTTTCTTTGGCGACCGTTCCGTGCTAGTCGAGCACTGGCACAACGCACTTTCATTGGGAATGTCGGCTGGTGCGGGGCGGGCCGTCACAAGTGAATTAAGAATATAGGTTGAAACGATAAATACCTACGGCCCTGACTTGGATTGAAATGATATATATCCAACCTTGAAATACTAAAACTAAATTTAAGTATCACTTGACAATAGAATATAAAATTATATACAGACACGGTTGATTATTTAAAATTTGTTCAAACTTTGAATTTTTAAACATTTTTTTAAAGGCAATAAAGATGACGTTTATTAAATGATTTTCATTAAATTTGAACTTTGAATCTTGGAATGTAAAGGTCAAAAGAAACCATTTAATGTTGTGAACTAAAGCTAAAAAATTGAAATTTAATGTGAACTGAATCTTCTGAAATTGAATTGGTTAAATTTAAAATTTACTATTTATCTTTGAATTTCACTTTAAATTAACTTGAATTAAAGTGATAATTCAATTGTGAACTCGAGATTATTATAAATTGAAATAAATTCAAAGTGCGAATTCTAGATGGAAATTTTAAATATTTAAATTTCATTGTCTGAATTGAATTAAATTTGAAATAGAAGTTGAATCGAATTAAAGCACTGAAATTGAGTTGATTTGATTTGAAATTAGAATATGATTTCAAGTCTACTTGAAATTTGGAAGAAATAATTCTAATTCTAACTATAGTATTCTAAACCATTGTATAAACTATTTTTATAAATAACTATTTTGCTTTATAAATTATCTTATTTTTAATTTATCTATAAATTAACTATTTTAAATAAGCTATTTAAATAATCAACAATATATTTGATAAACTTCTTCAATATTTAACTATATATAAATATATGTAACTAAATTTAGATAAATCAAAATTATAATTTCAAACTATTTACATAAACTTTTATTGTCTTAACTATTTATTTTCAAACTATTTGAAATAAATATCTAAACTATTTTAATATAGCTTTCAACTATTTTAATTATTCAAATTGTTTTAAATTGGAATAGTTTTAAGATTCTAAGTTTGGTTTAAACTGAGATTTTACATGGATGTATATTCTATCTTGGATATGAAATGATTTCAAACCAAATCTGATATTTTGATATGAAACATGAACCCTTTTGAAATGTAAACAACTAATCAGTGCGAAGTAAGCGTTTGGTTGTTAAGAGATCGGAATTGGATATTATTATAGTCTCCGCTAATACCAAAAACCAATTTAACAACTGTGTACATGGTAGAGAATCTAGAATGAAGTATGATGTTTGGCGAAGAGAACGATGATGGATATCCTTGACCTTCAAGTCATAATTAAAATGACTAAAACACAAGTTATATCATGACCAAATGGTTTGGCTACCACTTTCGGTAACAGTTCTTCCCTTATTATTATACTTCCTCGGTTTGATTTGAATGATGCGCATCATTGATTTAGGAGTGTTGTTTCGAGGTGGGCAGTAGTTGCGGTTATGCATTACCACCAGTCCGGGCCTGCAACTAGTAAATTCCTACTCTGGGTATTTCTCATATGCCTTGTCTTATTATCATGATCGAGCCCTTACAATTTTGATTTTACGTTGTACCTATAGAGTGCTCCCTGATGCCACCAGTTTATGGTGGGTTTATAGTATTATACATACTGCATCATTTATAACGACGTAAGGGTAAAAATGTACTTTCGCTTACGCTATTTTCAATAGTATATTTAACCATAGACACTATTATAATAGCGTATTGTATTATATAGTATCTAGTTTAACGGATTCTTAAGAGATGGAAATTCCCGTAACATCTCTTAGATTATTGTGTTCACAAACACATTGGATATGAGGTGTGAGTATGCGTCTATGACACTGTGACATTCATATTGTTGCATGGTTTGATTTGACTGATATGAGAATATTTTAGTTCTGATCCGAGGTTTTTTGTCTTTTCATTTGTGCTTAGGTCAGCCTGAGTTTCTTAGGTATCGAAGACCACGTTATGAACACGAAGATGAAGCTTGACACACATATTTATTAGCATTATCCGCTGCAAATATTGGCATGTTTAGTGATAGTTTAACTATATTTATTGTAATGTATAATCAAGTGTATATATATTTAACAAATTCATGAACTGTTATTTGATTATTATATTTTGTCCTTCCGCTGTGAGATTCTACGATTGTTTTTCTTCTTTCTTTCATTTTCTTATATTTATCCTAATAACTTTCTGTGTTTTGGATGTGTTTAAGTCGACATATGTAAATTATTTTCGATTTGAACGATCAAAAATGTAGGTCATTATATTTGTTTTCATTATCGTTATGTAAATATTAATTGCTCATATTAAATTTCAAACAACTTATATAATGCTATGGAACAATACACTATATAGAGACCTAATAGTGCATTTTATTAAAAAAGATATGTTTATAGTTTACATCGTCAATTTTTTTCTAAATTGTACGATAACTAAAGCGACCCAAACTCGCCCTTACGGGAAAGCCCTGATTGAGTTAAGAACACGACAAATCAGAACACAAACAGAAGAACATTCCATTGCTTTTTACAACAATTACATCAGAGTACAAGAATATAACAGACTATGAATAAATAATATACATTTGATAAATATCAGAGATTCAAATTACTAAGTAGTGGAAAAATAATACATAACACAACTGAAAGAGATATACGGATACAGAGCTTTCTGAATATAGCCCCAGCTGTAAATCCAGGATCCTGGAAAAGAAATATCTGCAAAAACCCAACTACTAGCTGCCCGTATGGAAAATAGGGGCACCCAGAGTTTAGGATAAAACAATAAACTCCAGGTCAGTCATGTGACCAGTGTGAAAACTAAAACAGTTATTCAAAACTTTACTTTAAAAATAAAGTAAATCAAGGGACTACATCGTATAACACGGAACGAGTTTCCTCCCAAGAATATAAGTGCATAAAAATAAACAGTGCAATGCTTTTTGAAGAATGAAGCTGTTATAAGACTCAGGTCCCATCACACAATGCAACGCAAGTCGGAGGATAGAGTTTTCCCTTATAATAGCCAAACATGCTTGGTACGTTTAAAAAAAAAATCATTTGATACTATTACAAGTATATAGTGTATAAAACAACTTCAAATATAAATGTATCAATCATAGACGGCATGGGTACCATATATCATATCGCCGTACTAGGTTCTACAATTAAAACCAAAATATCACGTATTGGAAATTGGATTTCCATCTGTGAACCAAGGCAAGAGATCGTCCTTCCGCTTCGAGACACACTAGCCCATGCCTTAGGGTCATTCGCAACTGCACCTTGGATTGTCAGGGCCGGTCCACATTTTAAGTGGATTAATAATCCCTGAACAATATGTTTACCCGCCCTATAGGGCGTAAGTCTGGTCAATATATCGACATTGTCATCCATCGGCCCTGTAGTGACCGATATATCCGAGGCGCCTCACTATCCATCAAATAATATGCAACATTCGCATGAGTAAAATGTCTGGGTTCCATACCATGACACCACTCCTAGCTAGAAAGAAACGCATGTCCTCCCTTAGGTCCTCTCCCGTTTCTGGTTCACACCGGGGTGTGAGACACACGAATTAACGCTATACACAAAGGTATGCTATTTAAAGTCGTGCTTTAATCATTAACCATAAGACTCTGCTTTTCAACAGAAGCCTTGATCATTTGCATCTCCGCATTCCACACAGACAATTCACGCCATGTGACTGATGTCTATCGATATATAACCTCTGAGCTCGTATGTCTCAGAGAAGGGTGTTAAGCAAGAGAATAAATTCTCCACCACCAAACAGATATATATTTAATAGAGATCAATCAACACAGAACAAAATCCAATGTCAGGAACACATCCATTTATAAGTTTATTCTGGGTCTGAACAAAACCGTAGGCACCTTATTCCTCATCCCATATGTCGAATACAGGAGAGAGGTCCTCGCATATCCGGTCGATCTCCAAGTATGTCTGGATGATTACCACTTATTACCTTTTCTTGGGTGTACAACTCAATCAAGACATCAGTAATCATCCAAACGATATGAAGACCTCCGGTCTTCAACCACCGTCTTCATCATCGACATATCGTCGAATCAATTATTCAAAATGGGTATAGACCCAGCCTTTCTGAATAACCCGCGTATATTACAAACAAGTGCTACACAAACACAACATACGCCTCATTCCAATCCAGAATATTCTTTTATTTAAATATTCTTATCCTTTGGGAAAGGTTCCCATTAATTTTATCAAAGATAAATTCTTTAAATTTATTCTTTAATCTTCCTTTGGATATCAATTCAAACCAAATTAAGTTTTATCCAAACTAGTCGGGATTAGCGCACCTTACCGAAGTAATCATTTGTTATATTTCCCAATCCCAAACTATTCATCACATGGAGCAAAACTGGTAATACTCCATAACTAACAACACAGTGTTATTGGTAAATTTAATTACCATTTCACGTTCAAATCTAATTAAAAATTTAACTATCGCCTAGAGTAAAACTGGTGATACTCCATTCTCGATCATTTCCCGAATTTGATAATTTAAATTATCACATTATCATTTCAATCTAATTAAAGATTCATTAAAACTCCACTTCGGTTTAATCTTCCCAAAAAACAATATTAACGATTATTTAATTTTGGAAAATCAAACATGCCGCATCGACAATCTACATCATACTATTAATTTTTGCATATACATAACCTCTAAGCTCGTACGTCTTAGAAAAGGGTGTTAAGCAAGAGAATAAATTCTCTGCCACCAAACAGATATATATTTAGCAGAGATCAACCATACAGTTCGAAATACAATGATAGACATGTGATCCTGTCTTTAACTGGGTTAAAGAACTAACGTCATTTAAAACACAGTTCCCGATAAACCCAAATCCTCTTCCATAAAAATGGAATCTTCACGGAAAAACAAATCAATATATAATCGATATCAATTTCCGTATCTGACTAATAATATAAATAGAATAACGACAAAGCCTTTTAAATTCCATATATATACATTAACAGTCTTCCACCACAGAAGCTCACTTCGATTATTATCAAATCGAATTCCATTCAATTCCAATTTAATATATTAAATTGGAAAACTTTCCTTTGGAACATCCCATTAAATCATAATAAAAGATTTATATATTCCAAATCACATTTCACTGCAAATCGGGTTAAAGAACGAATGTCATTAAAACACAGTTCACAATAAACCGAATTCATATTCCATTTTTTTCCAATTAAATGTTAATTAACTAGAAACACTAATAATCTTAATTAAAAGATTTATTCTTTTCACATGGGGTTTAAGAATAGTGTTATTTAAGACACCATCCACGACAAACCCAAAATCCAATGCTTTTATTCAATTCCAATTAAATCTTAATTAATTGGAAAACTTCACTAAAGCTTAATTAAAAGATTTATTCTTTCCTTTACTGGGTTTAAGAACAGTGTTAATGAAGACACCATTTACGACAAACCCAAAATCAAATTCAATATTAAATACAAGGCATTGAATAGAAATTATATCGACTTGTATTCAATATCAAATTCGGAAATCAACAAATATCGTATTGGGAATAACGATATATATATATCTTCCAAATTCCTCCACAATATCCATATAATCACGAAATCCAATATCGAAATATTTTGAAGATAATTTCGATTCAAATCCATTCCAATTCACATATTGGAAATTCTGGTTATTTTTAAAACCATTTCAAATCCAATTTATTTATTTAAAAATATTGGATTATAATTCTAGTTCATAACTAGTTCATTTTGATATAAATATATTTTTATCTTTACAAACATGGAATTTTTCATCCAAATTCGTTACAAATTATTTATTATGATTTACACAAATTATTAATATATTTAATAATTTTATCAAAGCCTGTACAGTCGATTTCCATAAACAGTCATCGAACTGCACTTACAGAGACCTTTTTCAAATTTGATTTGGACCTATTTCCAAATCCAACCATTATATTTTAAATCTCTTATATTTGTTGGAAATCTCTTTTCGATACGAAACCAACGGTTCCGGTTTTAGGAGAATCCGACGGTCGGATCTCCCGTAATATCAATTCGAAGTCACTGGTCGAAATTGGCGAACGGTCGCGGCACGGCGCGTTCTATTCTGGCCATTAAATATATATATATATGTGTGTGTGTGTGTGTGTACGTATATGTACATAATATATTATATATTATATCTAGTTCGTCGATGTCCAATTAAAACGTATTTTACAAATCGTTTATAAATTCATTTTAAAACAATTCTAATTTCTTTTTCCATTACAAATCAAAACTGAATAATCCATATCATTATAATATATAAATGATAATGTTTTCAAGATATCATATTTTGAAATCATTTTCTTTTCGATATTCATTATAAGAATGAATAAAATCGACATAAATATCGTTCGCGTCAAAATGGCGCATCTCTAATCAACATGGTTTTATATACTTTAATATTTTCGTGTCCATCCAAAATCAGATTTTAATCATTTACTGAATATTTTTTTTTTTAAATATTCCTTATTTTAAAATATTCATTATTTTAAAATATTTGTTCTTTCTGAATTGGAATCAGACACAGTCAATTACCATATAATGTTATTTATATGGATTCCATACGACACATGTATACAACACCAATCAAAATCAATCAACCATCATCAAGAGTGCATCACACAACTGCATAAGCATTAAATATAAATAATTAACGCTTACAACAGTCTGTCAACCAATCAATTGACATAGAACTAGATATTTGGGTTTAGTGTACATCAAATATCATCCCAATCCCGTGTGAGGTTCAACCAACAAATACCGAATGTTGTTTGTGCAGTTGGGCGATATGTAAAATTTATCATCCAAATCTATATCAGTTAAATGTATGTACATAAACAAATCGTCCGATTTGTAAATGAATACTTATTTTATTCATATATACGTTAAAAAATATATTTTTAACGATAAAATATTTTATTCAAGACATGAATATTTTATACGGTTCATTTATACAATAAAAATGATATTTTTATTGTTCTAACATATTTTAGAAAATTTTGGCAGCACAACGGCGTGATATTAGAACTAGAATAAGGTCTAGCCTTATCTAGCCTTATCTCTCGCCTAATATTGGCTCGTGCCATACACATACCAATTCTAATCAATTCAATTTATATCCCAAATCAAATTCAACCAATTTATCAATCAAAACAAACAACCAAACATCCGTGGTTTCAATCAAAGGTGTCGGGTGCTTCTAAGCACCGTCTGCATCTTAGTATATAAATTTAATTAGAATATAAAACTAGAGCGAGAGGTTCTCACCTTTGGGATCCACTCCTCCATTCTTTTATTTCTAAATTTCTGAACAGTTTGGATTTTGCCCGAAATTCCAGCATAATCGTTTTCACGCTATTCATAGTAAAAATCACTTTTTAATATGATGCTTTTATATTGCTATTATATATATAAAAATCAAATTTTTATCTACGCTATATATATATATATATATATCAAAATTTTATATCTCTACTGTATATATATATATATAAATTATATTTTTATGCAAAGATTTCTCTACAAAAATCACATTTTTATAATTCAGTTTTATATATAAAAATCATATCTTTACATCGCTACTTCATTATAAAAATTATATTTTTGTAACGCTTCTGCACATATAAAATTATATTTTTATAACGCTACTGTATATATAAAAAACATATTTTTATAACGCAAATGTATATATAAAAATCATATTTTTATATTTTCTAAAAATATTTCACAGCTACGAATCATATTTTTGTATCTCTCTTCATATAATAAAAATCATATTTTTATAATGCTACATATATATAAAAATCATATTTTTATATTAATAAGAATCATAACTTTGTATAAATAAAAATCAAAGCTTTATATAAATAAAAATCATTGTTTTCATTAACTAAAATCTTATATTTCTATAGGATTAAAATCAGAAAAACTTAAAGTATTTTAGGGTTTCGATTTGGTAGATAAAAAAGGGGGAAAGGCGGCTGTTGATGGCTGGCGGTGCTCACGGTGGTGAGGGGATGCGGCGGCGTCGACTTTCGATCGAAGGTGGAGGAGGCGGCCTCGCGGTGGTGAGGGGCTACGGTGGTGTGCAGGCGCGTGGGGGTTTGGGGTTTTATGCCTTTCGAACGGCGAAGGAAAGGTGGGAGAGGGGGAAGAAGGCGTAGTAGGAGGGGGGCCCGCTGGTCAGTGGCGCCGCTGGAGCTGCGCGACGGTGGTGGCGGTGGCCGACGGTGGTGGGTAATGCAGTTTTCCGCATGGCGGTTTTTTTATATTCAATTGCGTATTGAACGAGAGGGAGGGGGCAAGGTTGACCAGGTATAGGGAGAAAATGGGGCCAATTACATAATTTTATTATTATTTATTTCTAAAAAGTAACTTTTGCATTCTAACTCCTAATCGATCCCAACGACTGTCGCGCCTAGCATAATATCCCTACCCCGGATATAATGGGATATGTTCGGTATGCCAATTCGACTGTAATGATCAGTTTTTCTTTAAAATAAAATATAAATCAATGTATATTTAATTTAAACGTACATTTTAATTTACTGAGGTCACATATTGATTTCGTCGAATTTGGAGACCGTTTGAAAAACGGTCATTTTCCAGTCGATTAAATTCAAACTGAATTTACCAAACGCGTTTAATTTCACCACGCTCACATATTGATTCCAAAAATTATGAATTTTGGACTCTAGCAATAATTTGACATTCCAGATCCAAAAAAAGTGGTTTCGTCGAAAACAGAGGTCGTTTGCAAAATGGCTATTTTTAAGGGCTTTATATATATATTAAATTCCATAGCAACTATTTTGAATTTTATACTGGACATAACTTTTATTCCCGTTGCGAAATATGGATTTTTCACATCCATTGAAAAAATATTTTCGAACAGATTCAAATATTTCTGGTTTTACTGAAATCCGATTTATTTTGAATCCTGTACATTCAATTGAAATTTGAAATCGAATTTTCAAACTGCTGCGCCATTTTAGGCTCGTTTTATAATTAAAATAAAATTATACATTCTAACTGCCTTTAAAATAAATTTTTAGTCATTACTGTTTAAAATAAATCATTCTAAATATTCAAAATACATTAAAATAGCTAAAATAAATTTTTTAAATTGGTTCTGATTTTCAAGGTTGTTACAACCCCAACCACTTAAAATCTTTTCGTCCTCGAAAAGGAACGGAGCTGAAAGTTGTTTAACTAACCAACTCAACTTTCATTCTGGCTTTCATTCTTCAACTTTTCAGTTTCTATGAATTTTTTAATTCTTCAAAAATTTAGCTAACACCCTAAATTTTCGAAAAATTTCGCCATAACCTCCTTTGTACGTGGAGACCGTTAAAATCCCAACTAGCCTCACAGGGCTCCCATCAATCCAAAAGAAAAAGAAAAATCCAATCGGCTCATAAAGTCATCCAGACCCAATAAATTAGTAAACATGTACCTATTTGTTGGGCATACAATTTTATTCCTCTGCTTAGCTTCTCTGCTATGACCTGTTCAATGTATATACATGTGTATGCATGCAATTCGAATTAACTCTCCAATTAATTTAATATTTTGATTCAATTTGGCCTTACTTATCATTCATTCTTTTATTGGTTTAATCAATCCAATATATTTATTAGTCAAACTAATAATCATTCAATACAACCAACAATCAATTAGTTGATTAAATTTTCAAATTCATAACTTTGATATACGTATTCAAGATCATGTTTTTGATGCCAATTCACAACAATAACCCTATCTAGTTTTGGTTCTCACACCAGTCAATTGGAAATATATAGATATCCCACATTCGAAACTCGAACATAAATTCTGATGATGTCCGGACGATCATCAGAATTCCGGGCGACTAGATTGTGATTCTATATCTATCCAGTATATTTGAGGCTTTGTATACACGTTTGCAAGGCATATATGCAAAATCTTCAGATACTAGATTGTCCAAATTCAATATAAAATAAATAATCAAACACGTATAATAAGATTTAAATTTTCAAAACAAAATTTGTTTTCACTTTTATTTTAAAAATAACACTATTCGGACTCATTCTAAGGTATTACTAACCCTATCACTAACGAGTCATTCTCATTGGATATTACTAATCCAATCTTTGATGAATTCTTTAGATCGGTTCTAATGTGTCTTGTTCTCGAGCTCTGTAAACCAAATATCTGATACCAACTGAAGCGACCTGAACTCGCCCATATGGGAAAGCCCGGATTGAGTTGAGAGCATGACAAATCATAACACAAACAGAAGAACAATCCATTTCTTATTACATCAATTACATCAGAGTACAAGAATATAACAGACTATGAATAAATAATATACATTTGATAAATATCAGAGATTCAAATTACTAAGTTGCAGAAAAATAATACATAACACAACTGAAAGAGATATACGGATACAGAGCTTTCCGAATATAGTCCCAGCTGTAAATCCAGGATCTTAGAAATGAAATATCTTCAAAAACCAAACTACTAGCTGCTCGTGTGGAAAATAGGGGCACCCAGAGTTTAGGTTAAGACAATAAACTCCAGGTCAGTCATCTGACCGGTGTGAGAACTAAAACAATTATTCAAAACTTTACTTTAAAAATAAAGAAAATCAAGGGACCACTTCGTATAACACGGAACGAGTTTCCTCCCAAGAATACCAGTGCATAAAAATAAACAACGCAACACTTTTTGAAAAATGAAGCTATTATAAGATTCAGGTCCCATCACATAATGCAACGCAAGCCAGAGGATAGAGATTTCCCTTATAATAGCCAAACATGCTTGGTACGTTTAAAACAAAAATCATTTGATACTATTATAAGTGCATAGTTTATAAAACAACTTCAAATATAAATGTATCAATCATAGATGGCATGGGTACCATATATCATGTCGCCATACTTGGTTCTACAATTAAAACCAAAATGTCACGTATTGGAAATTGGATTTCCATCTGTGGACCAAGGCAAGGGATCGTCCTTCTACTTCGAGACACTCTAGCCCGTGCCTCAGGGTCAGCCGCAACTGCACCTTGGATCATCAGGGCCGGTCCACATTTTAAGTGGATTAATAATCCCTGAACAATAGATTTCCCCGACCTATGGGGCGTAAGTCTGGTCAGTACGTAGACCATGTCATCCATCGGTCCCATATTGACCGATAAATCCGAGGCGCCTCGCTATCCATCAAATAAAATGCAACATCCACATGAGTAAAATGCCTGGACTCCATACCATGACATCACTCCTAGCTAGAAAGAAACACATGTCCTCCCTGGGGTCCTCTCCCGTTTCTAGTTCATACCGGGGTGTGAGGCTCGCGAATTAACGCTATACATAATGCTATGCTATTTAAAGCCGTGCTTTGCTCATCAACCACAAGTCTCTGCTTTTCAACAGAAGCCTTGATCATTTGCATCTCCGCATGCCACAAAGGCAATTCACGCCAGGCGACTGATGTCTATCCATATATAACCTCTGAGCTCGTATGTCTCAGAGAAGGGTGCTAAGCAAGAGAATAAATTTCCTGTCACCAAACAGATATATATATTTAATAGAGATCAATCAACATAGAATAAAATCCAATGTCAGTCACACATCCATTTACAAGTTTGTTCTAGGTCTGAATGAAACTGGAGGCACCTTACTCCTCGTACCGTATGACCAATACAGGAGAGAGGTCCTTGCATATCCGGTCGATCTCCAAGTACGTCTGGACGATCACCACTTATACCTTGTCTTGGGTGTACAGCCCAATCAAGACATCAGTAGTCATCCAAACAATGTGAAGACCTCCGGTCTTCAACCACCTCTTCATCGTCGACATATCGTCGAATCAGTTATTCAGAATGGGTATAAACCCAGCCTCTCCGAATAACCCGCATATATTATAAACATGTGCTGCACAAACACAACATAAGGCTCATTCCAATTCAGAATATTCTTTTATTTAAATATTCATATCCTTTGGGAAAGGTTCCCATTAATTTTATCAAAGATAAATTCTTTAAATTTATTCTTTAATCTTCCTTTGGATATCAATTTAAACCAAATTAAGGTTTATCCAAACTAGTCGGGATTAGCGCACCTTACCGAAGTAATCATTTGTTATATTTCCCAAACCCAACCTATTCATCCCATGGAGCAAAACTGGTAATACTCCATAACTAACACTACGGTGTTATCGGTAAATTCAATTACCACTTCACGTCCAAATCTAATTAAAGATTTAACTATCGCCTGGAGTAAAACTGGTGGTACTCCATTCTCAATCATTTCCCGAATTTGATAATTTAAATTATCACATTCTCATTTCAATCTAATTAAAGATCCATTAAAACTCCACTTCGGTTTAATCTTCCCTAAAAACAATATTAATGATTATTTAACTTTGGAAAATCAAACATGCCGCATCGACAATCTACATCGTACTATTGATTTCTGCATATGCATAACCTCTAAGCTCGTATGTCTTAGAGAAGGGTGTTAAGCAAGAAAATAAATTCTCTGCCACCAAACAGATATATATTTAGCAGAGATCAACCATACAGTTCGAAATACAATGATAGACATGTGATCCTGTCTTTAACTGGGTTAAAGAACTAATGTCATTTAAAACACAGTTCCCGATAAACCCAAATCCTCTTCTGTAAAAATGGAATCTTCACGGAAAAACAAATCAATATATAATCGATATCAATTTCCGTATTTGACTAATAATATAAATAGAACAACGACAAAGCCTTTTAAATTCCATATATATATTAACAGTCTTCCTCCACAGAAGCTCACTTCGATTATTATCAAATCGAATTTCGTTCAATTCCAATTTAATATATTAAATTGGAAAACTTTCCTTTGGAAAATCCCGTTAAATCTTAATAAAAGATTTATATATTCCAAATCACATTTCACTGCAAATCGGGTTAAAGAACGAATGTTGTTAAAACACAATTCACAATAAACCCAATTCACATTCCATTTTATTCCAATTAAATGTTAGTTAACTGGAAACACTTATAATCTTAATTAAAAGATTTATTCTTTTCACATGGGGTTTAAGAACAGTATTACTTAAGACACCATTCACGACAAACCCAAAATCCAATGATTTTATTCAATTACAATTAAATCTTAATTAATTGGAAAACTTCACTAAATCTTAATTAAAAGATTTATTCTTTCCTCAACTGGGTTTAAGAACAGTGTTAATGAAGACACCCTTTACGACAAACCCAAAATCCAATTCAATATTAAATACAAGGCTCTGA
This sequence comes from Allium sativum, assembly GCA_030737875.1. Taxonomy (NCBI): domain Eukaryota; kingdom Viridiplantae; phylum Streptophyta; class Magnoliopsida; order Asparagales; family Amaryllidaceae; genus Allium; species Allium sativum. Next base: position 488,132,853 of record CM060918.1, on the reverse strand, counting down.
ATAGAAATTATATCGGCTTATATTCAATATCAAATTCTGAAATCAACAAATATCGTATTGGAAATAGCAATATATATATATATATCTTCCAAATTCCTCCACAATATCTGTATAATCACGGAATCCAATATCGAAATATTCCGAAGATAATTTCAATTCAAATCCATTCCAATTCATATAATGGAAATTCGGGTTATTTTTAAAACCATTTCAAATAAAATTTATTTATTTAAAAATATTGGATTATAATTCTAGTTCATAACTAGTTCATTTTGATAAAAATATATATTTATATTTACAAACATGGAATTTTTCATCCAAATTCTTTCCAAATCTTTTGTTATGATTCTACACAAATTATTAACATTTTTTATAATTTTATCAAGGCCCGTACAGTCGATTTCCAAAAATGGTCATCGAACTGCATTTACATCGTCCTTTTCCAAATTTGATTTGGACATAATTCCAAATCCAACCGTTAGATTTCAAATCTCTTATATTCGTTGAAAGCTCTTCTCGATACAAGCCCAATGGTTCCGATTTTAGGAGAATCTGATGGTCGGATCACCCGTATTATCAATTCGAAGTCAATGGTCGAAATTTGCGAACTGTCGCAGCGCGGCTCGTTCTACTCTGGCCATTAAATATATATATATTATATATATTTCGTCGATGTCCATTTAAAACGTATTTTGTAAATCGTTTATAAATTCGTTTTAAAACGATTCTAACTTCTTTTTCAATTTTAAATCAAAATTGAATATTCCATATCATTATAATATATAAATGATAATATTTTCAAAATATTAGATTTTGAAATCATTTCCTTTTCAAATTCATTATAAGAATGAATAAAATCTATACAAATATCGTTCACGTCAAAATGGCGCCTAATAATCGACACGGCTTTATGTATTTCAATAGTTTCGTGTCCATCCAAAATCGGACATCAAAATTAGATTTTAATCATTTACCGAATATTACTTTTTAAAATATTCCTTATTTTAGAATATTCATTATTTTAAAATATTTTTTTCTTTCTGAATTGGAATTAGACACAGTCAATTACCATATAATGTTATTTATATGGATTTCATACAACACGTGTATACAGCACCAATCAAAATCAATCAACCATCATCCAGAGTGCATCACACAACTGCATAAGCATTAAATATGAATAATTAACGCTTACAATAGTCTGTCAACCAATCGATTGACATACAACTAAATAATTAGGATTAATGTACGTTAAATATCATCCCAATACCCGTATGGGGTTTCAACCAACAAATACCAAATGTTGTTTCTGCAGTTGGGTGATATATAAAATTTATCGTCCCAATCAATATCAATTAAATGTGTGTACATAAACAAATCATCCGATTTGTAAATGAATATTTATTTTATTCATATACACGTTAAAAGTTATATTTTTAACGATAAAATATTTTATTCAACACATGAATATTTTATACGGTTCATTTATACAATAAAAATGATATTTTTATTGTTCTAACATATTGTAGAAAATTTTGGCAGCATAACGGCGCGATACTAGAACCGGAGTAAGGTCTAGCCTTATCCCTCGCCTAATATTGGCTCGCGCCATACACATACCAATTCTAATCAATTCAATTTACATCCCAAATCAAATTCAACCAATTTATCAATCAAAACAAACAACCAAACATCCATGGTTTCAATCAAAGGTGTCGGGTGCTTCTAAGCACCGACTGCATCCTACTATATATATTTAACTAGAAAATAAAATTAGAGCGAGAGGTTCTCACCTTTGGGATCCACTCCTCCATTCTTTTGTTTCTGAATTTCTGAACAGTTTGGATTTTGCCCAAAATTCCAGCGCAATCGTTTTCACGCTTTTCTTAGTAAAAATCACTTTTTAATATGATGCTTTTATATTGCTATTATATATATAAATTAAATTTTTATCTACGCTATATATATAAATCAAAATTTTATATCTCTACTATATATATAAAAATTATATTTTTTTGCAAAGATTTCTCTACAAAAATCACATTTTTATAATTCAGTTTTATATATAAAAATCATATCTTTACATCGCTACTTCATTATAAAAATTATATTTTTATAACGCTACTGCACATATAAAATTATATTTTTATAACGCTACTGTGTATATAAAAAACATATTTTTATAACGCAGTTGTATATATAAAAATCATATTTTTAAGTTTTCTAAAAATATATCACAATACGAATCATATTTGTATATCTCTCTTCATATAATAAAAATCATATTTTTATTATGCTACATATATATATATATAAATCATATTTTTTTATTAATAAAAAACATAACTTTATATAAATAAAAATCAGAGCTTTATATAAATAAAAATCATTGTTTTCATTAACTAAAATCATAGATTTCTATAGGATTAAAATCGGAAAAACTTACAGTATTTTAGGGTTTCGATTTGGCGGAAAAAAAGGGGGAAATGTGGTTGTTGATTGCTGGCGGTGCTCGCGGTGGTGAGGGGATGCGACGGCGTCTACTTTCGATCGAAGGTGGAGTTGGCGGCCTAGCGGTGGTGAGGGGATGCGGCGGTCTGCAGGCGTGTGGGGGTTTGGGGGGTTTCTGGCTTTCGAACGGCGAAGGAAAGGAGGGAGTGTGGGGAGGAGGCGTTGCAGGAGGGGGCCCGCTGGTCAGCGGCGCCGCTGGAGGCGCGCGACGGTGGGCGCGGTGGCCGATGGTGGTGGATAACGCGGTTTTCCATGTGGCGGTTTTTTATTCAATCGTGTATTGAACTAGAGGGGGGGTTGACCAGGTATAGGGAGAAAAGGGGGCCAATTATATAATTTAATTATTATTTATTTCCAAAAAATAACTTTTGCATTGTAACTCCTAATCGATCCCAACGACTGTCGCACCTAGCGTAATACTCCCATCCCGGACACAATGGGGTATGTCCGGTAAGCCAATTCGACTGTTACAATTAGTTTTTCTTTAAATTAAAATATAAATCAATATATATTTAATTTAAACGTTCATTTTAATTTTCCGGTGCCACATACCGACTCCAAAAATTCCAGAAAAATAAATCTAGCTATGTTTTGATGATACGGTCCTAACAAAACTAACTTCGTCGAATTTAGAGACTGTTTGAAAATGGTCATTTTCCTGTCGATTAAATTCAAACTAAAATTACTAAACGCATTTAATTTCACCATGCTCACATATTGATTCCAAAAATTATAAATTTTGGAGTCTAGCAATAATTTGACATTCCGGATCCAACAAAAGTGGTTTCATCGAAATCAGAGGTCATTTGCAAAATGATTATTTTTAAGGGCTTTATATATATATTAAATTCCATTGCGACTATTTTGAATTTTAAACTGGACATAACTTTTTATTCCCATTATGAAATCTGAATTTTCCACATTCGTTGGAAAGATGTTTTCAAACAGATTCAAATATTTCTAGTTTTACTAAAATCTGATTTATTTTGAATCCTGTATATTCAATTGAAATTCGAAATCGAATTTTCAAACTACCGCGCCATTTCAGGCTCGTTTTATAATTAAAATAAAATTATACGTTCTAACTTCATTTAAAATAATTTTTAGTCATTGTTATTTAAAATAAATCATTTTAAATATTCAAAATACATTAAACTAGCTAAAATAAAAAATTTAAATTGGTTCTGATTTTCCGGGTTATTACAATCATCCAATCTAATAAACTTGTAAGTTCAACGTGATAATGACCACCACATTGTTCTAGTTAGGCACTTCAGCTTTTGTGCGAAATATCATAAATTTGAAACTTGTGTAGCAGTGTTAGTGAGATTTTCTATTTTACCAAATTCTAATTAGTCACGGAAGTTATTGTTTGTGTGCTCCTGTGGGTATGAATCAACAAAGTTAAGTAATATTAAATTTGCCTTTAGGTAGTAACTGTGTTATTGAATGCTTACTTAAACAAGTAATTGCACTTTAACTGTTTGCTAAAATGTCAAAACGAAGTCATTTATTTCTCTGACAAAACAAAAGGAATGACCGAAGCAAGCATGTAATAATGCACAAAAAACATAAGAATTTAATGTGGTTTGGATTACTTCGAATTCTGGATCCATGGATCAAATCTTTTCTTTTATATGTCGTTCTTTGGTACAAGTTTTGCATAAAAGAAAGAAAAGTAGTATTGCTATCCAAATTCTAAAAAAACGCTTTCACATTCTAGTATCTCCCATATTCATAGTATAAACTTGTGTGGATTACTACTAATGTCATTTTTATTTTGTTTTAATTCTCAAATTTGGATCCTGCCATGTGTCATCCATTTACATCATTTGTTCATTGAAGAGGCAACATTTGAAATTATGGCGTCTGGTAAACTTTTCCTCGTTTTTTGGATAGCTAGTGCTAATAATTTAGAGCCTTATCTGCTGGCTATTGTTAATGGTAATGCATTTTGTAGTTTGGTGGTACTGTTGTTTAGTTCGTATATTATTTACGTATGTACTTAACTGCGCTATGCGCTTCGAACTCCTTTGCATGCATTATCAGTACTATTTGTGTCATCGGTCTCAGGCATGTTGGCCGAATTATTATCTACTAGTAATGTTATCTAATCGGGTATGTAGATGAGCTCTACACAACCGTTATGCTAAAAAAAATTGAAATTAAGGAAGGAATGTTTTGGATATGAAAGTGGCATATGGTTTGTCTACTTCCTTAGGAGGATGTTGAGAACTATTCTTTTAATTTGGGATGTTGTTGTGATACCCAGGGAGGGGTTGTGCTATTTAGGTATTGTTTGATTTCTCAACTTCCTAGTTTACATCCGCATTTGTGTCAGACGCGTCGACGTGGGACCCACCACATTTGCCCCTTCCAGTTGAACGCTCCAAATTCAACTGTTCGTGTGCCTCTTTCATTTAAAGCCTATTTTACACCTCCATTTCCCCTTTTCGTATGCCCCTTCCGGATAAAATAAAAACACAATCCTCTTTCATCAGTTTTCGCCTTTCCCATCTCCTTCCAAATACGCCTTCCAAATTGTAACATCCCGTAAACTTCGACCATTTAAATATTAATTTTTATTAAATTCTAAAAAAATTGATTTGTAAATGTAATTGATAAACAATGATTTTAATGAGTTGAAATTAAACTGATTGTAACTATCAATTAAAAGAAAGAAAGTTAATAGTAGCTTATGTTCCGCATTAAATAGATTTAGCGCATTAATAAAATTAAAATAATGTTTGAGAAATATAAATTATATATGTTCACTTTTAAAGTTGATAATTTTATAAAGATAATAAATCTAAATCATGAAAACAATATTTTATGGTCATTGAATATTAGATGTAAATGATATAGAAATGGTTTTGATGTTAAACTTAAAAACTTTAATTTAAATTTGGATTGCATGTGTTTAGTCTAATTTAAATAAATTGGATGGATTGTTAAACTACAAATTCCATAATAAAATTTCCATAATGTTAAAATTGAATAAAACATTCAGTAGATATGGTATTTAACAATGTTTCAATAAGTTAATGTACAATCCTAATGTTCAGCTTAGCACAACAAAAGAAAATTTTCTGGAAGGAATTAATTATTCCCTTTTGATTTTTGAATTAAAAATAAATACTAAATTACCTTTTTATTTACTCATTGCACACTTAATTTATTTGTATGTGTTCTTTCTTATTTATTTCCTTTTTTATTAGTGAATTGTTTCCTTCGAGTTTGAAAAAAAAAGTATTTATTTAATCAACGCACAAATTTCCTAATTATTACCTTATTTATGGTAATCAACTAAAGAGAAACTTTTTCAAAAAAACAAAGAGAAAAACTATGAACACTCGCGAGTACAGCGATTGTTAAATATTATTGGCTTAACATTAGGGCCCCCTGTATTCAGCCTCCAATCGAACAGCAGTACTCGCGCGAGTATATTTTTAAGCGAGTGTTGGTAGAACAGCTCAAAAAAAAATACATACCTGAAATCCTATTAATGACATTGGTTGAATAAGGATAATAAATGTAACATTTATCATGGTAAATTTAAACAGATATATATTTTAGATATGTTGGTTGCAGTAATAATGGAACATTTATTAAACTAGAAATTCATACCTATTGTTTATATATCATAATTTTGAAATATGTTTGAATTAGTATATTTAGAATATAACCTTTTATTATCATCCTAGTCAAACCGACCGTTAGGGAGGTTTCCCTGTTGTAAGAGCCAAAAACAAATTGTCTAAACCAATGAATTTCGGCATAATTTTCGCTCCAACTCCGATTCCTTCTCCTTAAGAAATTCCTTTCCGCGTTTTCCTTCTTTTCATTTTATTTCCTCCGACTTCTTTCTTCCTCAAATCTGAATTCTGCATTTTCCTTCTTTCTCAAATTTATCAAAATCCGACTCTTTCTCAATGCGATATTTCTCTCTACGTAATTTCAATCGGAGATCTACTTTAGCAGATTCAATGCGAGATCTACTTCGCAATTTCAATAGCGATTTTCCCATCCACGGTTTCATCGGCTTGCTTCGGTCTCTCTCCTTGTCAAATTGGCATTTTTTATCTGATTCTGATATATATTAATCTCGTAATCACCCCTCTTTGATAAATCTCTCAATTTTCATTGGATTTCAATAGTTAATTGTGTCGTGCTCTGATTTTTTAAACTATGTGCTTTATGTACCCTTTGCAGCATATTGCCTAATTTCCGATTTGAATTTAGTATTGAATTTTTCATTTGCGACAGTTTATTTGATTATAGTCACATATCAATTTAAAAAACAAAGAAGTTGGTCTAAGGTCAGTTAGTACCGGATATATTGACTGCGAGTAATAATATTACATTAGTAAATGCAAGTACTAACAGTGCTAACTAGGTATATTTGGGATAAAGCATTCGAAACGATGATAAAAGCATGGGAAACACATATATGGCTTTGTTTGATACTATAATTCCTCTTCCTTACCAGCCAGTATAGATGTTGCCTGAGATTTGAAGTTTGATATTTTTAGTCTTATAAAAAAAATTGATTATACAGTTCACCTTTTGCATTTAGTTTATCTGATTGTATTGTGATTTGCAGGCATGCCACAAGCAATTGCATCTATTGCTTCTCATAAAAGTTCAAAGTTCACAAATGGTTGGAATTGTGTCCTATTATAAACTGTTATATTTTCTAAAACATTTTGGTTACCTATTATAAACTGTTATATTTCTTATAATGAGAACGTATTTTTATATCCATGAATCTATCTAACTTTTCTGCTTCTGTTTAATTTTCGCTTGTGACTAGAGCGGTCAATAGATCAACATCGTCCTATTATGATGTATAAGTGAAAATTTTGAATGATGTATAAGAGTAAGTTGTCACTCCGAAAGCAGTTTTAGGATTGCATCAAAGAATGCTTAGATGGCTCGGGGGACCAATGCTTTCATCAGTCTGCCTGGTATTCGGGTTCCACTTTAAACAAACAAAAGGACTGTATTCTCTTCTGTTTTTTAGTCGGTGTTTTCTTATTTTAGTTTGTATTTTTTGATTGAAAATAGCAATATTTTATTTATTGAATAAACTTACTAATTGTTGACCAGGCATATTTTACATGTGAATCCTGTGAAGCAATGAATATATGGATTATCAAGTTGTGAATTGGTGAACTAATTAGTTCTTTAAAAGGATTTATATTTCAGCTAAGGGATAAACGGTAGGCTTTTAGGTGTAAGTTTGTTTCTTGTGTGTTGATTAATTTTCAAAATTTTGTTGAGCAGTTTCATGTTTATTTTAAAAAAGCTATGCAAAATAATATGTTTTTCCATTTGTTTATTTTTGACTTAAAATTTGGAAAGGTTTAAAGTACCAGTTATCTCAGTTTCATTGACCTGAAGATCTAAAAATGTGACTTGGCAATAAAATAGCATAACTAATGGCAATGAAATAGCAGTCTAAAAGAAAACTAAAGTGCACTTGGAAAATTTGGTTGTAGATTTGTTTTTGCACTAGGAGAGATGAGTTCTATGAGTAGCCAAAGTGTCAAAGTAGTTGGCTTTGCAAAGTTGGGCGAACACAGGAAACTTGGATAATCTTCAAACTATAACTAGATTATTAGATGGCCATGTTGAGAGTATGATGCACTTTTCTGAATTTTTACATAAAAGGTTGCATAGTTTTTTATTTAAATAATATAGGTTCAGTTGTTTACGTAATGTATGTTGATGTTTAATTGCTTATTGTAGTCTGTATTTAAATTTGATATTGAATATTATGTGCAGTGATATTTATTAGATTTCGTGTTCTCGGATTTCCATATGATTAGTGTGTTATGATGTGTGACAACATATTCAAAAATGGATTTATTTTATTTGGACAACATTAAAAAAGTCATATTTTTTTTTGGGATAAACCAGTCAAATCTAGAAACTAGAATTGCATAAGATGTGCATAACACTACAAAAGCATCTGTGTAAATAAAAACATAAAACAGTAAACAAATTATTCTTCTATTAGCCATGACAATCATGATGGCTATTTTTATTTCCCCAAATTATGGATGATAGTAGAATTTTTCCAGCGTTGACATGATATTCAGGTATTATGCTGAACCGTGATAAAACTTTACTTGCAAATACTTTGTTCTTATCACATGTTGCTAAGTTTTGCAAGTTCTTGTCATGCTTCGTTAAAATCAAAGCTACAACTTTATATACAAAAATGAAAATTTGCTGGAGACATTGCTCTGCAACTAATTGCGGTTGCTATATCTAAATTTTTCCATCTCTTTTTTTCCTTCGATGTTCAGGTACTTCAACTTTCTCAACATATACACTGTCTAAATTTTAGTTTTGGTGTAAAAATAAATATTGATTGTAAGCACAAATACCCTGAAGAGTCAAAGCCAACTAGTGAAGTGTGGAGTATCTAAAGACAATTGGCAAACCAACGTTTTACTAAAACCAAAGATGCATTTGCTTCCATCCAACGAAATAAAGGATTCAGGTTTAAAGGTAACATCACACAAAGATAACGAACATTCAAAATGAAACCATAATGATATCACAATGAAGAGTATTTCATCGCTGAACTGTAATGGATTTGTTGAGGTAATACTAAAATTAAAGTTCGAGTATAAATTATGATATTACAAGGAATAGTTAATCTAAAGACAAATTTGCATCATAAATCTCCTTATGATATACGGATATATATTATATTCTTTTTGTATTTCATCATAAAGAAGTAATACCTTGTTGCTACAAGCAGCCTTAGCATGTTAGCAAAAATACTTATCAATTTAGGGGAAACCTCGAGCATCCAACCGATTCTCTAGCGATCGTCACAAGTAGGTATACTTTCGATTTTCTGATAAATGGTCATGGTGATTTTGGATTTTTTTTTTGAATTTTGTCACAAACTTGGTGTTATAATAATTACTGATTGTTAGTTTTTAATTTTACTTTTTTTAATTTTGAAATAAACATAGAAATTGGGGTACGGGTTAATACTGATTGGGTCTATATGATAAATCTCATCAACAAATTTATTTTAATTTTAATTTTAGTTACTCAAAAACATAAGAAAACATAGAATCTTATTCCTTATTGTTAATTTTAACCTTTTTAATTTTAGTTACTCATTGGGTTCTAGAGATTTATCACGTGAACAGATTTATTTTCAGTTTGGGCCTATACGATGTTGATTTTTAACGATATACTTTGATCGAATCAGTTATTTATTTTGTTTACAATTTCGAGTTTCAATGAAGCAATCGCCATGTGTGTATATTTCTTTTACAGTATATACGAATTGATCATATATTAAAGTTGGAAATTTGGGATTAGGCAATAGGCTTTGTGTTGCTCCTAAAGAACATCCAGTGCTTCTAACGGAGGCTCCATTTAACCCCAAGGCTATCAGAAAGAAGACGACTCAAATCATGTTTGAGACAATCATTGTGCCAGCCATGTGTGCTGTAATACAGCAGCATTGTCACTCTATGCTAGTGGTCATACCACAGGTCTATGTTATAATTTTTGGTATTTGTCTAACAGGTAAAGGTGATGCTATTGTTTTGGGAAAATAACTGTACAATTTTTTTTTTTTTTTTTTTTTTTTTTTGATATGGGTATTAGATGGTCCATAGATAAAGAGAACCACGGTGGTCGTTGAGTATGTAAATGCTATAACATATGCTAATTTATCCTTGCTTTTGCAGTTATTTTGGAATGCTTTTATGGTTAATCTGAACCATGGAAATTCAGATTAGGATATTTACCAAAAAACTAGATGTAGCACTTTATTGATTAAGAATCGAATACAACACTTAAACCACTGCACTACTTCACTAATGATGAAGCCAAGAAAAAACTACATTGCACAGTTAACTAATTTAAGATGTAACATAAATGCAGCAACCATGTAGCTCTGGTTGTTGAATGCTGACCACTGGGACTGTAGGAAAATATCAAAATAAAATGAAATGATAAACAAAATTAGAAAAACATCTGAATTTTATTTGCACTTTACTGTCTTCTATAATTGTACAGAATTCATATTATTTTATAATAATAATACATCTTTAGTACTATTTAACTAGACCAACATATCATGATGGAGTGGAAAGCATGCTTCTACCTGGTGGTCGGAGTTTAATGCCTACCCCGACCAGCATGTAGGCGTTACCAACTCCGAAAAAAAGAATACTGTTACTATATTTTAATGCTTGTGAATAGCACAAATTTGCATCTGCTTCGTTTTATTTCTATGTTGTTCTGAGAATGGCCATAATGTTGACAAATACCTGCAGTTTTTTTTAAGTTTCATGTTCATGTATCTCAGCTTTTAATACTGGTATTGCATTAAATCAATATTTACTATACATTTAAATACTATAGAAAATAAGTGTGCCTTTTGGTTTGACTAGAAAAGGAGACGTAGGACTTTTTTATTATGGTCTAACCTTATGTTTATATATTAACTTGCTAAGCATTATAACACCTTGCAGCTATTCAGATATAAAATGGTATAAATGAGACTGGATCCAAAATCATATCTTACATCACTAATCGGAACAAGAAGTATTATGTCAGGTAAAATAATACGTATGCACTTGGATATAAATATATAAGGCAAATAAAACATCAGTACCGGAGGAAAAAATTATCACTTGTTATCTTTAGTTAATTGGTTATGGAGGATGAAACTATACACATGTGTATTTGCATGTATATATGTGTGTACGTGAGTATATAGGATAATAGGACAATAAAACATCAACATGAATTAAGGCTTGTGACTTGTTATTTTGTTATCAAGGATGAAACTATATATGTATGTATGTGTATATATAGATATGTATATGTATGTACATGTGTGTATACAACACTCCAAACATGTAGCATAACAGAGAAAGGCAGGCAGAAAACAAAACCTTAAAGCACATATCAGAGAAAGGCAGGCAGAAAACAAAACCTTAAAGCACCAACACTCCAAACATGTAGCATAACAGCAAAATACACATCAAGCCACACACCAAAATCCCAAAATACAGGCCCAGTGCAACACAAACTCTGAAAATCATCAAGCAAAGGATGCAACAAAATTTGAAATTCAGGCCCAAAACAAAGCAGCACCAACAAGAGAATAAAAGAAATCATTTTTTGAATACACCCACATTAGTTAATCCACCAGTAACCCCAAAAATATCTATACTCTTTTTAGATTTAGACCTTGTCTTCATTTGAGAAACTAACCTGTCCCACTCAGGGTTATCTTCTACTAAAGACTCGTTACTAATCTTTGTGTTTCCTCCCTTAAATTTGTGAGACTTGATTTTGTTCCTTCTCCTCTTTAAACTACTTGAGGAGCTATCAAAATTTTCCATCCAAGTATCTTCAAGTTGATCATTATTTCCATTAAACTCTATTGTATCAACTTGTTTCATTTCACCAATACTTCCATTATTAGACAGGTTGCCACTAGAAAACCGAGATAAAATTTTATCTCTACCATTGACTTCTTCTCTGTTGTAAATCCCCTCACCAACTTTCTTGTCAATCATGCTAACTTCATCACAGTTAAACCCTTCATTCCTATCATCTTTAGACATACTATGAATCTCCACATCATTTAACATATCTGGAAATACAGCAGTTTTAGCACATGCATCATCTGCTTTGTACATTTTTTGCATGCAGGCGGTAGGAACATCAATATATTTAAAAGAGTTAGAATTTCCATTTGCATTATTATTAGATAATAATAGATCAAATTTTGAAATGATATACATATCCTTGTTATTATCTGACCTTGGCCTATTCCCATTTTGCATTATAACCATATTTGAACTTTTATCACCAGTTTTAGGATACTCCTTTAAAGAAAAATCAACATCCACCTTTTTCAATTGAGTATACACAAATATAATAATGTGTTTTAAGCTAATATTTGTTTGATTTGTCATTTTGTTTTGTGAATTCAGTAATAATTTAGAAGTACAAGAAATTCAATGATACGTAATATATTAATTAACTGAATTTATATATTTGCACTCATTTTCATTTTCTTTTTTAAATAACACTGTGAATTTTTCATTTAAAAAAATAACTAATAGAATTTTCTTTTTTGATATCGTACAACTTAACGGTCGGTTTTTCTACCGTTGTGCGGTAATAGTAGTAATTGTAATCTATTTTAGAATTTAATTGGAATTCTGTAATAGGAAAATTGAAAATAATAATACTAGTTGATAAATATAATATTTATATATACGTACAAACTTTGAAATTTGAAATGAAAATGAATATGGAATGAATGGGGACCAATTATAATAATTTTGGTATTAAATTGTATACTTATGGAAATGACAATAAGTTCAAATTAATAATCCTATTCATGCGTTAATAGTGGAAAGAGTAAAGGTATGATTATAATTTCGTGCTTAATCTTTGCACGCGCGCAATATATATAATTTATTACATTGAATTGGGAAGCGGTGACTTAGGCATCCCAATAGAAAATAAAGGGAAACTATCTTGGGCAATAATGCAACGTTCAGTTTCAAAATATCAGTCACGTGTGATATTCTTACTCTATATGTTAACATACTCGTATTCATTTCAAGCTTGTCTCTCTCTCCTTTCCTATTTCTTTTTTGCTCTATTATTTATTTATTTTTCGTTCCAGTTCTAGCCTTTATAACAAAAAAAAGGCAGAAAAAAAGACGTCTTCCTTCCACTGCAAATTAAAAATCGATCATTGTTTCCCTTTCCAAACCCAAATCAACTGCCGCAGTCTGAAGCTCTGCAACCACTGTGTGCCAGCATCGACCATCATCAAATTGCCTTCTCCAAATCTATTCAAAGTGAGTTTTTATCTCATGATTTAATTTTATTCAAGCGTTTCAACTTGTTCAAGATTGTGTGTTTTGTTTGGGTTTAATTTTTGTTTTTGTTTCAAAATATTTGTAACACAAAATTTGATCCTGTTAGGCCTAGGTAGCAATGAAAACTATATAAGTTCCAACTGTGCAGTTTTTAGTTGTGATATTTCAAGCAAGTTGTAAAAATTATAAACTTGGGAGCTATATTTTTGGGGTCCAGTAAGAACGAATAACTTTAGTATATAGATTCAACCAAATTAAATCCCAGTGGATTTTGGGAAAGAATTATGAAATCATGTTGATTTTCTTCGGTTCATGTATAAGATTCATATGCTTTTATACTGTATTTGAACTATGGTTTTATAAGTTTTTATAATATGCATGTATTTTGGTTGTATAAAACTATTGTTCTTAAACAATTCCTTAAAATTGCACATATACATGTTCACTGGAAATTTTTGTTATGTGGGCTATTGCCCTGGCATGTTTCACTTTCTTTTACTATGTGGGCTATTGCACTGCCACTATTATGTTCATCATCAGTACACTTAACATGAGCTCGCCTTGAAGGTTTATTTGCTATTACGCATATGTTTACCTGAGTTTGCCACTATACATTGATACATACATGTACACTGCCTATTTGTTCTGTCTATTTTATTAATTATTGTTTCGGCACTATGTATATGTTATTGTTTTTTTTTTGTAATGCACTTAAATAAATATAGACATATATATAGATATACATACATTTGATATGTATGTATATGTGTATGATGTGACATCCATGTATGAGCTGAATTATTTATTTTCGACTTTGATTGACTTTTGGGATGCTAAGGAAGTGCACACGTATACGTGTACACGTGTGTACATGCATGCTCCTATTACCATCTATCCTTGAAACAAAATTGTTAAACATTGATATGAACAGATATTTTACAACTACATATTTTTTATATAACATGCATTTGACAGTCAAGATTTGTGCATAAGTGTAAAATTTAAATTATTGCATTTAAATTTAATTATAGTTGATTTACTTGAATAAAGTTAATCCTGATCCGAGTGTTTTGTGTTTTGCATGAAATGCTCGGTTCAGACCCAAGATTACAGCTTAGATCTGAAGCTGATGTCGACAAGGATTCGTGAATATTCATGAAGACGTTTCGCTGCTGCTATTTAATTCAAGTATAAAAATATTGTATTCTGATATTTGTTATAATTTTTTTCTTCCGCTATTGAAGTTAGTGAGTTGTAAAGACGTGCGCAATGGTTTGGCAATTTCTGCAAATTTTATTTTATTTAAAATCTATGTAATTCCACTGTGTAAAATTTATTGTATAACTCTGATATTTGTATAAAATGCTTCCACTGTGAGATATTGTAGTTTTTATTTCTGTGATTTTTGTGTTTGATTCTGATTAAACCCCATAAAATAAATAACAATCTGTCATTTCGAGCGGTTTAAGTTGGTTTAATTACCAATTTGAAGCGGTTGAAAAGGCAGGTCGTTACACAATACCTCTTCTTGTTAAAAATCAAGCGCACCCTTAGTATGCAATGCTCACACGGTGGAACAGTGTCTTTATAATGCTTAGGTGAAATATCTGAGTTTCCTCCAAGGTGAAAAAATGGTTGGTTCGATTTAAAACCGATCAAAAATATTAAAACAAAAATAACCATTCACGAAACATAAACCGAACCAAACCAAAATAATATTTTTTGGAATAAAAACCAACCAAACCAATAATATTTGATTTTGTTTGGTTGGTTTATTTGATTTATCTTAAAATGAAATAATTCTTCTGGTTGTTAACATAACTTAGGTTTAAAACAACTAATTGAGTTCATATGATCCATTAATTAAAAAAAAGAATCTTTTCTTCTAAATATGTCAGTATGACACTGAAGCAAAATAATATTATTATGAAAATATTATAAATAATTGCACTGTTAGTGGTAATTTTTCATCTTTAAATTAAAAATAATTTAAAATTCTGGTTTGATTGGTTGGTTCGACTTTCAAATATTAAAAATCAAACCAGGTCAATAAACCGAAACAATATAAAAATGAAAACAAAAATCAACCAATTAACTTACAAAACCAAATCAAACCAACCAAACTTAATTGGTTTGGTTGATTTAATTGACTTTAACTACTAAATGCTCACACCTGGTTTCCTTGGTCATCGAGTTGCTGCCACTGGATGTCTGTGTCTCTAGTAGTTGCTTGAAATGTTAGATTTGTGCAAGTTCATTTATCTTAGCAGGCTTACTTGCTGTTTTTTAAATGCTCTAGATTCCAAATAGTGATACGGTGCTGGCTCCATGCATGTGATCCGAGCCTCCCATGAATTTGATATGTATTAATCACTGGAAATGGACACTTATATCTTTGATGGTCACCTGCTTGTGTAGATCAGCACTGATCAAGAGATTTGGGTGGACATTTGTGTAGTCTTAGAGGTGCTTTTGACTCCATGCAACACTACTTAGATGGCCCTCCGTTTGTGCAGTACAGATGCGCTTTTGAGGATAAATTGGGGTTTGGCATTGCACTTCTCTTTGTGTTTCTTTGCTTGTCATGTTCTAATGGCGATGCATTTTCCATTTTCATGTAATGCAGGATTGTTAGTGCAGATTAATTGCCTGTCTATATATTAGTTGTTGTAAATTTTCAATACATGGTTTTGGGTATATAATTTGTTTTTGAAGAGAAGAAAGAAGGAATGAGCAAAAATTTATTTGTCCCACATCATGAAATAAGCAAGAGCTTGCCTATATATATACAAAGGCATGATGTATTATAACAAAAGAAAGAAGAGAAGGAGAGAAAAGGAAATGGGCCTTAAGCATGAACTTGGCATAGATAATAATATTTAAAATGTCAAAAGATGGGCCTTGGGGCTCTTGGGGTCTCTGATCCATTAGGCCGCAAAACAAATCAGTCGACAGGCCAAAACTCAACCAGTCGACCGTTTTGCTCTCGGGTTAAAAGCGGTCGACTGGTTTCTTTCCAAAGGGAAGGGATGCGACGCTGTACGGATAGAAGTGGCTGTTGCAAACGGTCGTGACGTTTCTATGAAAGGACACCTCTTCGTTTGTTATAAATAGCAACGCCCAGAAATGTTTCAAAAAACTTCGAAACATATCTTCTTCTTCCTACATTGATCTGCAACATCATTAAAGCGTTTCTAACGCTGCCGTTTCTGTAACGCCTTAGAGGTGTTGCAAAATTCAGAAAGTGTTGCAGATTTCTTATCTTCTTCTTCCCTTCATTCTTGTTCTCTACTTGCATCATCAGAAACCAAATTTAAGACTGTTCTTGGTTGAATGAAAGTCGTACAAACTTTGAATCCGATAACGTTGTTTTAAGGCTTTATTGAATCCTGAAGTCAATAGTTCAATAACCCTTTTGTACCTAATGGGTTGAACTATTGTCTGAAAGAATTTGCTCCGCAAATCCTTAAAGTCAGAAGTACGACAAATTCTACTCCTCCAAAAACGCCTCAAACCACAAACTTCCCAACAAATTTTCAGACAATATTGGGAGTCTTATGTATGCTATGCATTGTACTAGACCAGATATCGCACATGCTATAAGTGTATTGTGTCGATTTACGAGTAATCCAGGTTTCGAACACTGGAAAGCCATTTCCAGAGTCTTAGCTTATTTGAAGGGAACCATAAACTATGGTTTATCTTATAAAGGATATCCTACTGTAATAGAATGATATAGTGATGCAACCTAGAACAATGTAGAATCGAAATGCAAGTCTATGACTGGATGGATATTTACATTAGGAGGCGCTGTTGTGTCTTGGGCTTCCAAGAAGCAGACCTGTATATCTGATTCAACTATGTTGTCAGAATTGATTGCATTAGCAGATGCATGTAAAGAAGCGGAATGGCTTCGAAATTTGTTAGTAGAAATCCCATTATGGAAGAAGCCATCTCCAGCAGTCTTGATTAACTGTGATAATCAAGCAACGATATATAATGTTTCTAATAAAACATATAATGGAAAGTCTAGACATGCGAGTCTAAGACATCACATGGTGAGACAGTTACTCAAAAGTGGAGTTATAACTGTTGACTACATAGAAACGAAGAAAAACTTGGCTGACCCACTTACTAAGAGTCTTCCAAAGGCTATGGTTTCTAGAAAGTCTAAAGAAATGGGACTAAGGTATGTGAATGAAGATTGATCATCCTTAACAGAAACCCAACTTGTGTCTTGAAAAGGATAGGCAAAGTTCAATGGGTACCAACAAGTTAAGGAAATGATTATGGAACACTAAATCAATAATCCCATAATGTTTAGTGTTGGATTCTGCATGAACAAAGGATGGATAAAAATCCTTAATAAGTCTAGAAACCCTAAAAAGGTGTCTCGCAGAAACACCTTATGTGACTTACCTATATGAGTATGGAAATCAGGCCATTTCCTAGGAAAGTAAGACCGCTTTCTATGTAGACTCATGAACCAGGATTTAAGCACATGGCCATTAACGTGCTGAGCAATACAGAACACTCTAACTAAGGAATACAACATGTGTGATTGTTCCGGCTTTATCATTAAGGGATACTTGGTTCAGGATTCGTTCACCATAGAATCTCGATAGAGCTTTGAACGGTTTACACTAAGTAAAAGTTCAAATCCAAAAGATACTTTTATTTATGTATTGTTTCAACGATGATGCAAATCGTGATCTTAGAACTACATAGGCTTGATGACACGACCCGAACTTCCCCGGTAAGGAAAGCACGGATTGCGTTGAGGCCAAGACAAAATAGAGCTCAGACAGAAGAATATTTCATTGTTTATTACAACAATTCCATCAGAATACAAGAATATACAGAGTATGAATAAATATTACACAGAAAATATCAGAGATTTAAATTACATTTAAATACATCGTAGCGGAAAAATAATACAAAGCACAACTGAAAGTAAGACACGGATACAGAGCTTTCCGAGCATCGTTCCAGTTGTAAATCAGGATCCTGTGAATATAAATCTGCAAAACCAAAACTACTAGCTGCCCGTATGGAAAATAGGGGCACCTTGAGTTTAGGTTAAAACAATAAACTCCAGGTCGGTCATGTGACTGGTGTGAGAACTAAAACAGTTATTAATCTTTATTTTAAAGTTCGGTAAAACAAGGGACCACGCCGTATAACACGGAACGGGTTTCCTCCCAAGAATGCCAGTGCATAAAACAAAACAGCGCAATGCTAAATAAAGAAACAATGAAGCTATTATAAGACCCAGGTCCCATCACACAATGCAACGCAAGTCGGAGGATAGGGTTTTTACCTTATAATAGCCAAGAATGCTTGATATGTTTAAAACAAATCATTTGATACTATAATAAGTGTATAGTGTATAAAACAACTTCAAATCATAAGTATCAATCATAGACGACATACGCGCCCCATCCCACTATGTCTCCATATGTAGGATTACAACTAAAATCGAAACGTCACGTATTGGAAGTTGGATTTCCATCTGTGAACCGAGGCAAAAGATAGTCCTCTACCGATTCGAGACGCTCTAGCCCGTGTCTCAGGAACAGCCGCGACTGCCCCTTGGATCGTCAGGGCCGGTCAACCGATGTGGATTATTATGCCTGAACACTACGTTTCCCCGCCCTTTGGGGCGTCAATGAGTCAACGAATGACTCCATCGGCTTCACATACTCACCGATATATCCGAGGCGCCTCGCAACAGCAACAACCACATAAGTCAAACTCGTTAGGGCGTGTAAAACCACTGACGCCACTTCTAACTAGAAGGAAATGCATGCCCTCCCTGATGTCCTCTCCCGTTTCTGGTTCACAACCGGGGTGTGAGGCTCGCGAATCAACGCTACATAAAGCTATGCCACACAGGCTGTGCTTTGATCATCAACCACAAGACCCTGCTTCTCAACATAAGCCTTGATCATTTGCATCTTAGCATGCCACACAGGCAATTCACTCCATGCGTTTGATATCCATCAATATATAACCCCTGAGCTCGTACGTCTCAGAGAAGGGCATTAAGCAAGAGAATAAATTCTCCGCCGCCAAACAGATATATATTTAATAGAAATCAATCACACAGACTAAAATCCAATGTCAGACACACAGTCCATTTACAAGTTCGTTCTGGGTCTGAACGAAACCGGAGGCACCTAGTACCCCGCATATCCATCGATCTCCAAGTACGTCTGGACGATCACCAACTGATTCTCTCCTCTTGGGTGTACAACCCAATCAAGATCATCAGTAATTATCCAAATGACGTGAAGACCTCCGGTCTTCAACCACCATCTTCATCTTCGACACCACGTCGAATTTGTTATTCAGAATGGGATAAACCCGGTCTTTCTGAATAACTCGCGTATATAATAAACAAGTGTTACACAAACACAACATACGCCTCATTCCAATTCAGAATATTCTTTTATTCTGGTTTTCACACTCTTAAGGAAAGGTTCCCGTTAATTTTATCAAAAATAAATTCTTCTAAATTTATTCTTTAATCTTCCTTTGGATATCATTTCAAACCATATTATGGTTTTCCAAACTAGTCGGAATTAGCGAACCACAACGAAGTAATTATTTATTTTATTTCCCAATCCCAACCTATTTATCCCCTGGAGCAAAACTGGTAATACTCCATATCTAACACCGCGGTGTTATCGGTAAAATTAATTACCATTTCACGTTCAAATCTAATTAAAGATTTAACTATCGCTTTGGAGCAAAACTGGTGGTACTCCATTCTCGATCACCTTTCAGATTTGATAATTTAAATTATCAATTCACATTTCAATCTAATTAAAGATTCATTAAAACCCCACTTAGTTTTAATCTTCCCACAAATCAATATCCTGCCTTTAACTGGGTTAAAGAACCAATGTCATTTAAAACACGATTCACGATAAACCCAAAATCACATTCTATTGTTAATCGGGTTAAACAATAGGTGTTATTCAAAACACCGCTCACGATAAACCCAAAAACCAATTTAAATTCAATTCTAATTAATATTATTTAATTGGTACACTTCATCAAATCTAAATAGAAAGATTTAATCTTTTTCTCAACTAGCCTTAAGAACAGTGTTAATGAAGACACCATTCACGACAAACCCAAATCACATTTGATATTAAATACAAGGCTCCGAATAGAAAATATACCGGCTTATATTCAATATCAAATTCTGAAACCAACAAATATCGTATTGGAAATAACGATATAAAATATATCTTTCAAATTTCCACAACCATATCTGTATAATCGCGAAATTCAACATCGAAATATTCCGAAGACAATTTAGATTCTAATCTATTTCCACTTCACGTATTGGAATTCTGATTATTTTTAAAAACACTTTCAAATTCAATTTATTTATTTCAAAAATAAATTGATTTTAATTCTAGTTCAAAACTAGTTCATTTCGATAAAAATCTATTTTTAAGTTTTCAAATGTGGAATTTTTCATCCCAATTTTTTCCAAATCATTTCTTATGATTTTACACAAATTATTGATATTTTTAATAATTTTATCAAGGCCCGTACAGTCGATTCCCATCAACGGCCATCGAACTGCACTTACACCGACCTTTTCCAAATTTGATTTGGACATAATTTGAAATCCAACCGTTAGATTTCAAATTTCTAATATTCATTGGAAAGCTCTTTTCGATACGAACCCAATGGTTCTAGTTTCAGGAGAATCCGACGGTCGGATCTCCCGTAACGTCAATTCGAAGTCAATGGTCGAAATTCATGAACTGCCGCAGCGCGGCGCATTCTTTTCAGGCCATTATATATATAATATATATATATATATATATATATATATATATATTTCAATGATTTCTTTTTAAAACGTATTTTATAAATCGTTTTAAATTCGTTTTCGAAACGATTTCAACTTGATTTTGAAATCACTTTTCGATATTCATAAAAAAAAGAATAAAGTCGATATGAATATCGTTCACATCAAAATGGCGCATCTCTAATCAACACGGCTTTATATATTTCAATAAATTCGTTATTCTATTCAACAAATGAATATTTATTCTATTCAACACATGAATACACTTTCAACACATGAATTCTCAACACATGACTATTTATTCTATTCAACACATGAATTTTCTTTTATAATATTCATTATTTCCCAATTGGAATGAGGCCCAATCAATCACCATATAATGTTAATTATATGGATTCCATACAAGACATGTATATAAATAGCAACGATAAATAATCAACCATCATCCAAAGTGCACTACACAACTGCATAAGCATTAAATATAAATAATTAACGCTTACACAGTTTGTCGACCAATCGATCGACATACTATTAAATAATTGGTATTAATGTACACCAAATATCATCCCAACACCTATGTGGGGTTTCAAATCAACAAACACAGATTTTTATTGGTGCAGTTGGGCGATGTGTAAAATTTATCGTCGCAATCAATATCCTTCAAATAGGTGTACATAAACAAACCATCCGGTTTGTAAATGAATATTTATTTATTCACATTCACGTTAAAAATTATATTTTTAACGATAATTAATTTATTCCAACCATCAACATTTTATTATCGATTTCACATCAACATCACAAACAAATTTCACAACACATCAAACAAGCATACAAGCCGTCCATGGTCTATGGATGACGGGTGTCGGGTGCTGCTAAGCACCGTCTGCATCCTAGTATATATTTTTAACTAGAAAAGAAAATTTAAAGTGAGAAGTTCTCACCGACTAGCTAATCCAAACGCCTCGACTCTTCTTATGTAGAAGTCATCGCCGTTCTCACCTTTTGTCACATTCGTTGCCCGTAGCCACAACATATATAAAAATCACATTTTTTTTATTTCACTTTCCTGATGATAAAAATTATATACTCTTACTTATTAAAAATCGTATCCTCTCAATGATAAAAATCAATTCTTTTGCTAATAAAAAATCAAATCATCCCTCTCTTTTTCAAAGCGTTATTCATAATAAAAACCAAAATTTTTCTTTATTAAAGATCGTATTTTTACTTCGATAAAAATCATATTTTTACTTTGAAGCTATTCTATTAAAAATCACATCTTTGCCTATGTAACAATCATATTTTTGTCTATATAAAAAAAATTATCGCCTTTCCTTATATAAAAATATCGTCCTTCCTTATATAAAAATATCATCTTTCCTTATATAAAAATATCATCATTCCTTATATAAAAATATCATCTTTCCTTATATAAAAATATCGTCTTTGTTTTACTAAAAATATCGTCTTTGTTTTACTAAAAATGAAAGTTTTTCTTGTTTGAAAAATCAAAACTTTTCTTGTTTGAAAAATCAAAAATTTTCTTGCGAATAAAGATCAAACTTCTCTTCATTTAAAAACCATAAAAATCTAATCTAATCCGCTTAAAAATCATATTTTTATGGTGTTGAAAACTGAAAACAAAGCAATGTAAATTCATATATAAAAAACCACCTTTTACCTTTGACAAAAATGGCCAGAGAGGGGCAATGGGTTGCTGCACTGGTTGGAGGAGGAGGGGAAGTCGCGGTCGGAGCAAGGGAGGGGGGATGGCTACGCTCAGGGTGGTTGCGGTGGGCCTAGGGTTTGGGGGTCACGACGTGTAGAAGAGGAGAGAGGAGGGGGTGGAGGGGACGTGAGAGGGGGCTCCGCCTTGGTGGCGGCGTGCGGCAGCGCTGCTGGGAGGAGCGGCGGCTCCTCCCCCTTCTTCGTTTTTTTCTTTTCTGAACTGATTTAGAACGGGGGGGTGGGGAGGTATGTTTGAGGTGAGAGGGTTTTATTTTATTTTATTAATTTCAAAAAGTTGGCTTTTTCATTCGACCTCGAAACGAGGCCCATCGCCTATCGTCCATAGCTAATTACCCCTATTCCGAACACAATGGTATATGTATCGTAAGCTGATTCGATCGTTTCGATCAGTTTTCGTCAAAATCAACATATAACTCTATATATTGAATTTGAACACGCATTTCAATTTACCAGGGCCACATACTAACTCAAAAAATTCCAGAAAAATATTTTCTAGCTTCGTATTGACGATACGGTCCTAACAAAACTAATTTCGTCGAATTCTGAGATCGTTGGAAAAATGGCCATTTTCCAGTCGATTAAAATCAACTTAAACTGGCCAAACGCGTTTTCCTTCGCCACGCTCACATATTGATTTGAAAAATTACGAAATTTGAAACCTAGCAATAATTTGACATCACGGATCCAACAAAAGTAGTTTCGACGAAAACCGAGGTCGTTTGCAAAATTTCCATTTTTAAGGATCAGAAATTCCATAGCGACTATTCTGAATTTTCAACTGGACATATCTTTTGATTCCCACTATGAAATTTTGATTTTTCAGATTCGTTGGAAAGATATTCTCAATTAGATTCTAATATTTTTGGTTTCACTAAAATCCGGATTATTTTGCACCCGGTATGTTCATTTGAATTTTGAAATCGAATTATCAAACTATCGCGCCGTTTTCAATTCCTTTTATAATTATAAATAATTTTTTATATTCTAACGACGATCTATATAAATATATATGTTCGATTCTATTCAAATTAAATTTCTCGTCGATATTATTTAAAATAATTCATTTTAAATAATCAAAATTCATTAAAATTGCCAAAATAAAAAATTTAAACTGGCTCGCATTTCCGGGTTGTTACACTTGATCCCACTTGGGTATGTAGGAAGTCACACTAGTGATTCAGCCGTCTATTTTATTTTGAAAATTGGGGGAGATTGTTCTAAATTTTCAATACATGGTTTTGGGTATGAGGTTTGTTTTTGAAGAGAGAAAAAAGGAAGAAGGAATGGGCAAAAATTTATTTGTCCCACATCATGAAATAAGCAAGAGCTTGCCTATATATATACAAAGGCATGATGTATTCTAACAAAAGAAAGAAGAGAAGGAGAGAAAAGGAAATGGGCCTTAAGCATGAACTTGGCATAGATAATAATATTTAAAATGTCAAAAGATGGGCCTTGGGCCTTAGGGCTCTTGGGGTCTCGTGATCCATTAGGCCGTAAAACAAATCAGTCGATAGGCCAAAACTCAACCAATCGACCGTTTTGCTCTCGGATTAAAAACGGTCGACCGGTGGCTTTTGGGCGGTCGACCAGTGGCTTTTGGGCAGTCGACTGGTTTCTTCCCAAAGGGAAGGAATGCGACGCTGTACGGACAGAAATGGTTGTTGCAAACGGTTGTGACGTTTCTCTGAAAGGACACCTCTTCGTTTGTTATAAATAGCAACGCCCATAAGTGTCTCAAAAAACTTCGAAACATATCTTCTTCTTCCTACATTGATCTGCAACATCACTAAAGCGTTTCTAACGCTGCCGTTTCTGTAACGCCTTAGAGGTGTTGCAAAATTCAGAAAGTGTTGCAGATTTCTTATCTTCTTCTTCTCTTCATTCTTGTTCTCTACTTGCATCATCAGAAACCAAATTTAAGAGTGTTCTTGGTTGGATCAAAGTCGTACAAACTTTGAATCCGATAACGCTGTTTCAAGGCTTCATTGAATCCTGAAGTCAATAGTTCGATAACCCTTTTGTACCTGGTGGGTTGAACTATTGTCTGAAAGAATTTGCTCCGCAAATCCTTGAAGTCAGAAGTACGACAAATTCTACTCCTCCAAAAATGCCTCAAACCACAAACTCCCCAACATTAGTTTGTGAGAGAAGCATGTCATCGTTTGTGTGTGATTTTTCAATTGGAACATGTTGGACTCTGGTACTCTCAGTGAAGCCTCTAGCTTCACAATGCAATATCACCACCCTTGTGCGTTGCATTAGTTACGTTATGGTTGTGTGCGTTACAATCTAGGATTATCAACAAACACTTTCGGATACAGATATTATCATATATGTATCCGCATTCGAAATCATTTTCGGATATCGTATATCTATATCCGTGGATACGAACAAATATCTAATAATTATCTTATTCGTTAATAATTGATAAACTAAGAAACATAAATGGAAAAAATTAAGTTCGATATAAATATTTTTCCTTCCCATTGGTTATTAAAGTTTTAAAAATTAACAAATATGATGATAATAAATAATTCTGAGCAATTAATATGTATTTTACACATAAATTATGAACTTCAAACTTAATAAAACAATAAATACATATCTTTTAACATACTAAAATGCCTATAATTTATGCTATAATTTTGAAAAAGTACGAACTAGGGTTGTTGCTATGAGCACATTATTCTCTTGACTCCTCTTTATTGTTTCCTTCTTTGCAGTCTGACTTCTACTATAATATCATGTTCTGCTCTTTGTGTTTCCCTGTTTTACCTTCCCTAGGGCTAGGGCTTCATAATTATGGATGTAATTAAGTAATTCGAACATTTATTGGCATGCAAAATTTTTTATACTGTCCAAGGCTTGTGATATTAACACGAACTAGAATCTAAATGCTAAATTTAAAGGAAAAAACATCATTGCTCAGTGAAGAATGAGCTAACTCAAAATTAGCAAACTTAAGCCACAAATATAATGAAGCTCCCATCGCTCATAGCCATCGAAATGTAATTGAAATTTGATACGATGTTTAGTAGTTTATTTTAATATATTGAAGTTTTGATCATCTTCTCTCATAATGAGACGAATCTCATGGCCTTATCCGAGACAATGAAGCGTCATCAAATATTCAACGAGAAGTAGCAACAATGACACTAGAAAATATCCCTATTTTAGATGCAATAGACTAAATGAAATCACGTATACCCAAAATTGTCTGTCCCTCTATACCCAACCAATCAGCACCCCCTGATTTCCACATTTTTGCAATTAAACCCTCTTTTTTCCTTTGACTAAATTGCAAAAATATAAAAATCAGAGACCCTGATTGGTTGGATACAGAGGAACAGAGAATTTTGGGTTCAAAGAATTAGCTCTCGCAATAGACACGCCAAGTTCCACTAGTTTAACTCCAACCGCTTCTTTCAAATAATATAAATAAGCTGACTGAACAATTTTGGTATGTTTTTAATGCATACTTTTAGATATAAATTGTGTCATTCACATTTTCATCCAAATTTATTTATTGAATATTCGCATCCGCGGATACACATATATCAAATAATTATGTATCCATCAACGGTTGATAAATTAACAAATATAATATAAATTTTTTGGTTAATATTATTATTTTGTTGGAATATTTCGACAATTGGGTCACATATGTAAAATAAAATATGTTGTGCTATTTTGATGTAAAGCCTAATTAAAGTGATCTAATTTTAGTTTAGAATTAATAGGCTTAAAGTTTAAGTTGTCATGAGCCTAATGTGTAGATACCGGGGCATTTTATAATTTGTTGAAGGGCCGAATTATAAAATGTCAACTTTATAAATAAGGGGTTATGGTCCCCGAATTACATAAGCCTTAGCAACTCTCTAACCTCTTCTACGGAGAGCTGAATCTAATCTAGAGTTTGTGTCAATTTGGAAGACCGAACCAAATTCATCTTCTCCGTGGCAACCAATTATGAAATTCAGGTACGCTTCCGTTTCTCAAATTATTTATTTTTTGATTTGTTCTCAATTAAATTAATATGGTTTGCTTATTCAGATCTAGAGTTTCATGATTGGTTATTGTTAAAGTATATATGAAATCCTAACAAGTGGTATCAGAGCCACCATAATTGGTTTTGTTGAGTAATTTTTCTATTTTGTTTTATGATCTGAATGATAGAAATTGAAGCACCGAGGTTTATTGGTCCATCTGCACGTAATTTATTCGGATCTGTATCAACTCATAAAAAATAAAAAATAAACAATTTTTTTATTGTTTTGTTGGCCTCACTAGTCAGCTTTTCACATTTTTTAACCAAAGAGGAGCTTACATAAAGAATTATAAAACGTTGGCTTCTTTTTGTGTTTTTATGGAACGCAGTGATATGATTTGAGTCCTGTTATGCCTGCAATTTTCTGTTCTATTATGAATTCAGCGAATCCAGCATCAAAGCACGTCCGAAGTTAATTTAAAAAAAAGGCCAGCTTTTAAATGTATGTTAAGTTCATATTCTATTTTTGTGCTCCAACAACTTTTGAGGCATTGTGAATGATGAACAATGCTGCATGGACCGATGAAAGCTTCGGTCTAAATATGCGGCCAGTACAAATGAGTGTATTTCAAGGGATAAAAATGTCATTTGACACTGGGCCCTTCGAAAATTTCGTTTCTAGTCGCAGATTTTGACAGAATGAGCTTTTGTTTAGCATTTTTGATGTGATAATTGTGGTCAATGATGGTTTAGCGAATTCAATTATAAATGTGAAAAGTCCAAAGATAACTTGGATGCAACATTGCGTCATAATATTAATTTATTTATTGTATATGTATGAAGCTCGGTAAACAAGGTTTGCAAATATATCATACATATTAGCATATGTTAAAACCGTTTGTTTATGGTTTCATTTCTATGAGCATTGAGTTACATTTGTACTGCATAATTTATCATATGTCCATATGCTACAATGGTAACCATTAGCCTACTATTTAAATTATTACCGAATGCCCATACGATCGTTACATATGCTTGCATCATGCTGTCAGTTATTAACTTTTAGACTTAGTTTCTAATAATGCAGCATTCAGTATTTGGAATAGGAAAAGTCATTTAGATATAAATTTATGTGGCATTTAGTTTAGGCATTCATTTGTGTGTATTTGCTCAAACCATTCACGGTATCCTTTTTTAAATATATTGAGTAATTCTCATATGGTTCGACCATTATGTCTAGACGCTGACAACATTGTAACTGCATAACATAAAGCAACTGATTACAATAACTATGATTTATGATTTAATCGTGTTGTGATACAGTTACAATTTTGAGTTTTTCGAGTGTCATATAGACCTAAAGTATTTACTGGAGTATTTTATAACACTCAAAATATATTATACATATATTAAGGATAAATTCAAATATAATTTTGGTGTCTCTTTATAACTGTAAATATCCTACATACATGTGAATTAACTGAAATAATATGTCATCAAAGTGACCTCTATATTTTGATGGTTCATGAAAATGTTTGATATTTGTGTGTAGTTGTTCATGCGAGTATTAACCGACCCAAAGGAAGACTGATATTTGGCCAAATCGCTTACACATGTGTGATGATAAATATGTGACAATTATAAGGTTTTTCGAGTGAATAATTAATCGGCCCAAAGGAAGGTTGTTGTTTGACTCGAATTTATTGTCAGTGTTTGATCATTACAACAAGAGTACCACTTACAGTTAATATCACTGTCCAAAGACTTGATATTAATGTGTACTAGGTATCTTGAAAAGATGTCTACCAATTATTTGAATTTACTATGTTCGATATTTGGCAATGAGCATATGCGGTCAATATTTATTTATTTATTTGTTAGATCATTTTTCAATTAATTTGACTAAAGTGTCTGCCAAGCTTTAAAATACTCTCATCTTATTTTAGGATAACTATAAGGATTTGTAAGAGAGCATATAGTTTGTTCTTGACTTTATAGATTTAGCTCTTGCAATTAGGAGGGTTACAACCAGCCCTACTACGGTTAGATATTCTTATAATGTTATGAAGAATATTGAAAGGTGGTATAATTTAAAAAGACAAGAGTTAAAGGATCATTAATTAAATATTTCAGAAGCTTTTCAAGAATGGACTATATGTAACGATACCTATTTTTGATAGGTTATCTACTGAGAATGGGAAAGTAGCATTTTAATTGTGGTGCTTGATTCCATAAATTCGAAGTGAAATAAATCTAAGTGAGTACTATATGGAAAATATTGCTTCAAAAGTTAAAGTCACTCAAGTTATTGTTATTTATAGTGCTATCTTCAATATATTCATTTAAAGATTAGTATTATTTTAAGAGTAAAATGCTATCTTATTGGGTAGATTTAGCGCTTTGGTAATTAATAAAGAGATTGAAGTTTTTTTTTTAAGATTCAAAGTACTCCTTTGATACACATTTTTTGTATCAATAAAGATGAAGAAGTCGCTAAGGATTTATAAGAAAAGAAATAACATACGGATATATTTATAGTTATTTCTTTAATGGGATATACAGACATATAAAGTTATTATTGAGATTTAAGTCAAACTATTTGAATTTATTTGATACTTTTTATGTTGTCATTTAAACAGATTTCGGATTTATATTTCTAATATGAACATATTCATCAAGTAATAATAGTGTTGATTTATGAATAAATTCAAATTTTTATGTAATTGAAGCTCTTAATGTCTGATATATAATTTATGGCTACTTATGCTAAATAGCTTGTGTAATGATATCTCAAATCTTGTTTTGGTGATTAATATAATTATTTGGTTCAGTTTACTGAGGAATTATAGATTGAGGTATCATAAAGATAGAAAATACTTTATTGATATTCTAAGGGATTTAAAGTTTATAATTTTTATGAACCCACACTAAGGAAAAGTTTTTTAAAGCGGGAAATGCAATAGTTTTTTTTTTTTTTTTTTTTTTTTTTTTTTTTTTTTTTTTTGAGGATTTTGAGTTTGGAGGGAGAAATAAAGTAATATCATTGTCTTTAAAGAGAATCATTATCTTTGATTCAACTGCGGTTGCTTCTTCGCTTAAAGTTTAAGATTTGTTTTCTTTTGTTGAGAAGAAGTAAATTAAGAACCATAATAAGACGATGTTGAAGAAAATCTTCCTTTAAGCTAAGGTTACTATTTCAAGAAGATAAACAATCTCAAAATCACTAAGGAAATCCACCTAATGGGAAGAAATGCTATTTCAGATGATTGTATAGTATTTCTTCACAAAGATAAATAATGGATTGATAAAGATGATACTATGGACTTACATCAATCCATGTAAGGTACTAATTTAAAATGTGGATTTAAGAAATGAACATATAGTATAAATCTATATGGATAATACAGTTTGAAAATTCCCTCTAATTTAAGTAATAAGATCATTGGTTATGAATAACTATTCAAAGCCAAAAGGGATCAGGTGGGTAATATTGAATTTTATAAGGAACATTTATTGAAATCACTATTATTAAAAGGAAATTTCATTTTCTCTAGAAGAGTGTTTCATTTTGGACTTAGTAAACAATTCTTTAGAATCGATCACTTTGGAGCTTACTACATTTTGTACTTTTGAGCATTATCTGATGAAGATTAAAGTTATGTTTCTCAATGGAGACATTGTGAAACTACTTAAGAAACTCATTTATGGATTAATCTTTTGTATTTGGGATTCAAATACACCATTATTGTTCATGGGGGTGATATTTGGAATACTACAAATGAATTAGGAAGACAAATGCTTAAAATGTTAGGTATGTAAACTGTGATTCAGTTGATTTTCTTTTACCAAAACAGATAAATGTTGCTATCCTCGAAACAAAAGAAATGCAAAAGATTTCTTATGCATTTGCACTGTGAATTCTAATACATACTAGTGTATATTCACATATGGATATGAGTGTATTATTTGACAAATACCTTACTGGTATGAAAAGTGGATCGTTGATTTAGCAGTCAAAATGTTTATGATATATATTTAAGGAATAAAATAAAAGATCGTATGCTCATAGATAAAAGATCGGATTGGTTGGAGATCATAACGAATTACGATTCGAATATTTTGGATGTCATTACTATAAAAGATCCACTTTAGGTAATGGTAATATACTTTATGGTAGGGCTATAAATTTTGTCCGAATGTCCGACATTCGTTCATGTCCGTGACTGAAATACGTCCGTCCGGGTCCGTCCGATTTTCATTTAGAACACGAGTTAGGACAACAAAATTTGTACGAGAAAAATCATGTCTGGTCCGGGCACGTCCGAATTACCTGTAATTTGGCGTATAGTTGAGAGAAAATCTAGTAAAATATGCAAAATGTGATATAAATAGCCATGTCCGACCGAGTCCGTGTCCCAAAAACATATGTTCGTGTCCGACCGATTTAATTTAGGACACGAATTAGGAAAATGAAATTTGTCCGAGAAAAATTTGGCTCGGTCCGTGTTCGGTCCGATTTTTTTTAGGACAAAAACCGAACACACCTCTGTCCGGTCCGGTCCGACCGATTTACACCCCAACTTTATGGGGAAAACTATATAAGGAAAAGTGTCATTTAAACACTTATAGCTTCCACCACTTTGAAAATATCGTCTTTGGTTAAATATAAGACATCCAAATATGGAAAATAATAATGAAACTTTGTCAGAAGACTCCAGTTATTGATAAAGAATTGAAAGACCAAGTAATATTGTGACAGTAAAGAATATATTATTTTCCAATAAGGGAAGAGTGCAAAATACATTGTAATGCATATAGCATATTTAGACAAACACCATTATGGCGGATCCGCTTACCAAAAGATTATCACCTAAGGTCTTTCATGAGCATATAGCTCAATCAATGTAGTTTTTATGTAAGGATATTTTGGTTTAGGGGGAGTTTGTATTTGGTATTGTCGTATGACTCATTGCTCTATGTTTTAGTTATAGATATATGTATATCAAGTTCTTTTTCTGATCAGAAATAAAGTAATGAATTTTTCTTTGCACTCAGGTTGTTTAAATATTTAACGTTTTGATCTCACTAAAGAAGGACCAGTTGGAAATAGACATGTATAGATCACATTTCATGTAATTTCCATGCTATGCATCCATGATTGATCTATGTCGTTTGATTGTATTGATATATGTGACTATTGATGGGTTTAGTTATGATAAATGTAACGAATGCCGCTTTGAACCTTTGTCAACACAATTAATGGATGAGATTGTTTCAGATACACCATATGTTATAAATAGCAAATTTTGGAGCTCATAAAGTTAAACACATTTTAAGGTTATTTCATATGTGGCCCAGGGGTGTTGGAATATTTCGACAATTGGGTCACATATGTAAAATAAAATGTGTTGTGCTATTTTCATGTAAAGCCTAATTAAAGTGATCTAATTTTAAATTAGAATTAATAGGCTTAAAGTTTAAGTTGTTATGGGCCTAATGTGTAGATACCGGGGCATTTTATAATTTGTTGAAGGGCCGAATTATAAAATGCCAACTTTATAAATAAGGAGTTATGGTCCCCGAATTACACAAGCCTTAGCAACTCTCTAATCTCTTCTACGGAGAGCTGAATCTAATCTAGGGTTTGTGTCAATTTGGAAGACCGAATCAAATTCATCTTCTCCGTGGCAACCAATTATGAAATTCAGGTACTAGATACAGATTCAGGTACGCTTCCGCTTGTCAAGTTATTTATTTTCTGATTTGTTCTCAATTAAATCAATGTGGGTTACTTATTTAGATCTAGAGTTTCATGATTGGTTATTGTTAAAGTATATATGAAATCCTAACATATTTTTCAATCTCATTTATTATAAATGTATGTAAACTCCACAATTAGGACGCTAATAGGTATTTTGAGTCGTTAATATGCACTAAATGTATATAATATAAGTTAACAATTAAACAAAATAACAAAATTGATATTTTTTTTATTTTACTAAAATACACATGAAATAATTATTATTTTGACAAAAGTAAAGGGGAAAGTCTATTTATACACAAAATTTTGATAAATTTGTGAAAGGTAAATTTTATTCTAATACACGTTTTTAATCAGTTAATCCACCCTATAAAATAGGATCAATAATTTTTAATAACATCTAAAATTTAATTAGTTTATCCACCGTATCCTTCTTAATGGAGAATTTTAATAGCATTTTTTTTTCTTTTCTGTTTTCTTTTTCTGCATGACGTGGAAGTGTAATGAATCATGAGCTGAAACAAGAGTATCGAGAGAAGAAATTGCAAACTTGTTGAAGTGAGATGAGGTGCAGTGTTGGGGTGACTTTGTTGAGGTGAGGTAAGGTCCTGCTGGTGCTAATGTTGGGTAGAAGAAAAACATTGGCAAAGGTGCATCCCCAGATCTCAAAAGTTCTATCCAACAATTTCCTAGTGCTTTTGTCAAAGGTGGAGAGTCAAAGGATGATTCAAGGTAGAAGTTAGTTTCTTAGAGCCTACTACCATCCATGTAGACAAAACATAAACTATGCGGTGTGTCATTTAAAAGACCAATTTCTCTTTCCTTATTTGTAACATCCGCGATTTTCGACCGTTCAAGTAGACAATGATCCTTAATGTCGACATAAACAAATCAAAAATACGGATAGTTATTGGGATTAAAATAAGAAAATGAAGAAAGAAGGAAACAAATACAGAATCTCGCAGCGGAAGGACAAAATATAATAATTAAATAACAGTTCATGAAGCTGTTAAAACATACATTTGATTATATTTACACAATTTATCAGAGTAAATTAACATATAACATACCAATATATGCAGCGGAATAATAATTTTAATACGTCTGTTGAGCTCCATCTTCATCTTCATAATGGAATCTTCAAAGCAAGGGAATCTTCGCTAATTGTAACTCGGTCTGACCCGAGCGTATTGCAAAAAAAAAGGAAATACAACAAACACTCGGATCAGAACTAAATCATTCTCATATTAGTTAAATCAAATTTCATGTAATAATATGAGTGCAATAACTTAAGAGATGTTATGGGAATTTCCATCTCTTAAGGCTCCGTCAAACTAATATCATATAATATAATACGCTATTATAATAATGTCTGTGGTTAAATATAACATATTAAAATAGCATAAGTGGGATTACATTTTTACCCTTACACTGTTTATAATACCGTAGTCTATATAGATACCGTAAAGTCCACAGTACGTAGTGGCTATCAGAGGGCGCTCCATAGGTACGGTACAAATAAAAGTCGTAGGGGGCTCGATCAGGATAATATGACAAGGCACACGAGGAATGCCCCGAGTAGGAGTATACTAGTTGCATGCCCGGACTGGTGGTAACGCATAGCCGCGACTACCGGCCACCTTGAACAACACTTCGAATCACGGATGCGCATCAAATCAATCAAACCGAGGGACTATAGTAATAAAGGAAGAAGTGTTGTCGATGGAGGTAGCTAACCCCACTTGGTTACGATATAGCCCTATTTTAGTCATTTTAATTATGACCCGAAGGTCAAGGATATCCATCATCGTTCTCTTTCTTCGAATCCAGTAATCGCCTCCAAATCCATCCAACACCATTTCTGGAACTCCACCGCGTACACAGTTGTTAAAGTGGTTTTAAGTATTGGTAGAGAGTATGACAATACCCGATCCCAGTCTCTTTAACAACCAATCGTTTACATTTTTCACACCGGTCGGTTCTTTTACATTTCAAAGAGGTTCATACTTTATATCAAAATATCAGAGTTTCAAAATCATTCAATACTCAAGATAGAATATTATTCATACTAAAATCTCCATTTAAACTAGTTAAAATTTCGAAACAATTCCAACTTTAATAATTTGAATATTAAAATAGTTAACAGTATATTTAAAATAGTTTAGATATATAATTGAAATAGTTTGAAAATAAATAGTTTGTAATTTAAAATAAAATTTATCAAATTTATTAAAATATATAGTTAAAACATTAAGTAATTTATAAAATAAATAGTAAATTTTAAAATGATTTATTTAAATAATTATAAAATAAAATAGAATTGTTTATAAAGAAAAATAATTATTATTAATATAGTTTATAAAATGATTTGAAATACTATAGTTCGAATTAGAATCGTTTTTCTAACATTTTCAATTAAACTTGAAGTCATATTTCAACTTCAATTCAACTAACTCAATTTTCAATAATTCCATCGATTAAACTTCCAATTTACATTCATTTCAATTCGATCAAATTAATTCAAATAGTCATATTCCAAATCAGATTCTCATTTCAATGATTTCAATTTATAACAAATATCGAGTTCACAATTCATATATAATTCAAATCATTGTTGATTCATAATAAATTTCAAGGTGGGTGAAACATTCAATTTCAATAAATTCGATTTACATTATATTTCACTTTTTATTTAGCTTCAGTTACAACACAAATTTATTTCCCCTTTATATATATATATATATATTCAAAATTCAAGGTTCAAGTTCAAAGGAAATAAATTATAAAACATCGCTTATATTGTCTTTAAAACAATATTTCAAAATTCATGGTTAAAACAAATTTTATTTAACCACCAGGTGCCCGTATATAATTTTCTATCCTATGGCCAAGTGATACTTAAATTTTATTTTTAGTATTTTGGGAAGGGATATTGTAATGGCGCGTTTTGTTAGCTGTCGAATAATTAATTTATTTAATTATTTATATATCGATTTGGCGATATCGATAACGTAAAGCACAACGTTCGAACTTTTAAATGGTGAATATTTAATTTAAAATAATAAATTTAAGATTTTATTTAATTCTGAAATAATCAGAATTGGCTGAAATGGCGATATGGTATGAACCGGATCATCTGTGATATTTAATTCAGCTTGGAATTGAGTTTGAACAACGAATATATTCAATCGTCGATAGTTGAACGTATAGTTTATAATATAATTATAATCGAGCTCGAAATGGCGCTGCAGTTCGTAAATTGGCGATTTGAACTTCAACTGAATGTACAGGATTCATTTTAAATCGGATTTCTATGAAACAAGAAACGTGTGGAGCTGGTGGAGTATATCTTTCTAGTGGAAGAGAAAAATCGGGATTTCGTCGTGTAGATTTTGATTTATGTCCAAATCAAATATTCAGGAAAACAGCGGTATATTCGTTCGTGGCCATAACGGTTATTTCAAAATAACTAGATATCATGTGTGAATTTAGACAAGGTTCTTTTGGGAAATAGTGATAATTTAATTTTTAGAATGTTTCTGTAATTTTTAATTAATTAAATAAGCAACTTTTATTTTGAAGTGTTTTGCACCCTGTACCAATATTTTTGGGTTTTCACAATATGAGTCCATCTACCGGTATTATTACATTTTTGGGATCGTGACACCGAGCTGATCACAACGGTATGGTCATTTCTGTCTATAGCAGTCGTAAACAAACGAAATTTCATGAAATTGGTACAATAAATAAATTCCCAAAAATAATAATAATAATATCTAAACTATTTGTAAACAAAACAAGCCCACGCCGTTCCTCTCTCTCAACCACAAACAAGTAGAATGGTGGCACCCTTTAGAAACACAATCGAAATGAAACCGTGGACAAACCAACGCCCTAAAAATCCAAGCAACCGTATATATATATATAACCCCGTAGACCAAAAACCTATTCTCGCTGGAAACTCAAAAACGAGCCGCCACCCTCAATGAAAAATCTTGTCCTTGGATTTCATTTTAAATTGCCAGAACGAGAGCTTCAATCTATTTCCATTTTCGCCAGGTTCGAAGGCCGAGTAGTCGCCCTCGAGTTCTTGAACAACGTGATTAGGGTTCAACGCTGGAGTGGGTAGTTTACTGCCGTGGGTTCACATTCTTTTCATATGTGGTATACTTGTTTGTACGGGTTGCATCGGATTTCTGGTCTGATCTTGGTGAGGGAAAATGTGATGCGATGGCTACTGTGAGGGGCGACATGCTCTGGAACACGATACCCTATGTGGTGGGTGGTGCGATTCATGGTATGAGGATAGTTGTTTGAGAAAGGGGGTGACGCGGCCATCATTTTTGCATGGTGAGGAGGAGGCTGCTGCGTGTAAAATACGGGATCGACAGTGGGAAAGTAATGAAAACAAAAAAGGGGCAGTACAGTTTCAACAGGGGAGGAACAAATGGGATTTAGTGCATGGCTTTCCCAAAACAAACGAAAGGAAGCACGGTGTTCATGGTTGTAAACGTGGACGGCATTACACTGGAGACTGTCTGGTTCGAATCAGACTTGGGAAGTTGGGTTTAAAATGCTTGGAGGAAGTGATTTTTGGAAGAAGGGGAATCTGCGGTGGAGACTTGTTGTGGGGGGAAGGAACTATTTACGAATGAACAGAAGGAGGAACAAACGTGTTATCTGGATCTGTTATCAGCGTCATGAACCGCTAACAAAGTAATCATCTTCTTGTTGTTCAATTAAAGATTTGTTAATTTAGTAATTAATTGATAGTATAATTAATGATTAGTGAGATCCAGGAGTTTAATACGAGCAGCATAGACCAGATGAATAAACCAGATTTGTTCAAGCTATTAACCGACATGTTAGATTTAAATAAAATAAAGTGACTTGTTAACGTTTAAAATAGATTAAGGAAATTAGTCGTATAATTAAAACCGTATGGTGTAAATGTTAATGAGTTTTACGTATATCATCAGAATCAAGCGAAACAGGGCCCGTTACGATCTTACAGACCTGAGCTATACACTACAACTGCTTCGGAATGGATTGGAGCTCGTCTAGAAATTTATTTCAAAATAAATTGTCCGTTCGAATCAAGCGATGGTTATCGTTATTAATGATGATCGTCCAAGGTGAGTAAAACTCACCAACTCTAAATAGTTCTATTTTTACAGTGGATTCATAGGACTGTTAATTATTATCTGTTTGACTGTATGTTGACTGTTTGATTGAACTGCTAGTCAGTTAGTAGAGATTTTATATATATATATATATATATATATATATATTTACGTATATATATATAAACCGTCAAATAGTTATATGTTGATTCTGTTTATCAGAATATTATACTGTTGTTGTCTAACATCTGTGGTGCAGGGAAACAGGTTGGAGGAATCCAACAGGATTCCTCAACAGTTATTTTACTGTGATTTTTATATTGTGATATAAAATGTGATGTATATAATCTGTGTGATTTTGTGTGGTGGGACGATATTTATCGTTGTTATATGGCATGTTAAATACCATGAGAAATACCAGAATATAGGAGAGGGGTTTTCAAAGTATATTTTGAAAATAGTTTATTTATATAAAATCAAGGGATTTTATATATATATATATAAGAAAAAGGATTTTTGAATATTAAGGAATATAGTTGGTAAAACAAATATAAAAGAGTTTTATTTGTAAATCAATATAAGGGAATATATATGTTAATCGAATATAAGAGGATATATTTGTTAGTCAAAATATAAAGGAATTATATTCGTTAGAACAAATATAAAGGATATTTATTTAGAGATTAAATAAATAGAATATTATAAAGGGTATTTATTTAGAGATTAAATGAATAGAATTAAACTAAAGAAGATATTTATTTGTTAAATAAATAGGAGTTAACCAAGTGAATTGGTCGAGTTAACCAAGTGAATTGGTTGAGTTAAACGAAGTGAATTAGTTAAGTTAAACTAAGTGGTTAATCAAAGCGAATTGGTTAAGTTAAACTAAGTGGTTAACCAAAGTAAATTAGTTAAGTTAAACTAAGCGGTGAATCAAAGTGAATTTGTTAAGTTAAACTAAATGATTAATCAATGTGAATTAGTTAAGTTAAACTAAAGGATTAATCGATGTGAATTAGTTAAGTTAAACTAAAGGATTAATCGATGTGAATTAGTTAAGTTAACTAAGTGGTTAATCGAAGTAAATTAGTTGAGTTAAACTAAGTGAACCGGCTAGAGTTAATCAACGTGAATTAACTAAGTTAAACTAAGTGGATTAGTTCAGTTAATCGAGACAAGTAAATCAAGTTAGGGTAAACCATTTGAGTTAACCAGTTAGAGTTAACCATTTGAGTTAACCAGTTTGAGTTGATCAGTTAGAGTTGATCAGTTAGAGTTGACCAGTTAGAGTTGACCAGTTAGGGTTGATCAGTTATAGTTGATCAGTTAGAGTTGACCAGTTAGAGTTGACCAGTTAAAGTTGACCAGTCAGAGTGGATCAGTTAAAGTTATCCAAGTAGAGTTAATCGAGTAGAGTTGTCGAATATCACTTATCCGAAGTAGAGTTATCGAATATAGTGTATTCGAGAGAAGAGATTATCGAATATAGTTTATTCGAGTGGAGAAATCAAATGTGATTCATTTGAGAAGAGTTATCGAATATAGTTTATTCGAGTGGAGAAATCAAATGTTATTCATTTGAGAAGAGTTACCGAATATTATTTATTCGAAGAATAGTTATCGAATATTGGTTATTCGAAGTTAGCTAATCAAAAGGAGTTATTTGAAGTTAGTTAATCCAAAGGAGTTATTCGAAGTTAGTTAATCCAAAGGAGTTATTCGAAGTTAGTTAATCCAAAGGAGTTATTCGAAGTTAGCTAATCCAAAGGAGTTAATCGAAGTTAATTAATCCAAGGGAGTTAGTCGAAGAGTTAATCGAATATAGTTATTCGAAAGAAGGTGTTAATCGAATATAGTTATTCGAGTAAAGTTAAAAGAGTTAATCGAATTTAGTTGTTCGAAATGAGTTATTCGAATTTGATATTTGAATAGAGTTAAACACCTTAGAGTGATTCGAATTACTTATTCAAATAGAGTTAAACACGTAAGAGTTAATTGAATATTAGTTATTCAATTTGAGTTAATCGAATTTAGTTATTCGAAAGGAGTTAATCAATTTGAGTTAAGTTAATCGATTTGAATTAAGTTGAATCGAAATGGAGTAAATCGATTAGAATTAAGTTAATCGAGTTAGAGTAAATCGAATATTGGTTATTCGAAGGTAAGTTATTCGAATTAGTTATTCGAAGGAGTTAATCAAATGAGTTGATCCAAAGGAGCTAGTCGAATATTAGTTGTTCGAATAGAGTTAAAGGAGTTATCAATTTTAGTTTGATCGAAGGGAGTTATCGATTAGTAAATCGAAAGGAGATTTTCGAATATAGCATATTCGAAAGAAAGAGATCGAATATTGTTTATTCGAAAGAGAGAGATTTCGAATATGAGTTATTCGAAGAGAGATAATCGAATATAGGTTATTCGAAGAAGAGTTAATCAAATAGAGAGTACTCGAAAGAGAGTTATACGTCGAATTCGATTATAGCGAATTCGGGAAAGTACTATTTACTTTCCAGGGTTTAAATCAAGATTTAATTATTGATTTAGAAATTTGGTGTCTGTTAAATTATTCGAGTTAGGAGATAAAGTTATAATTTAGGTTAGATATTGCAGAAGTAGGAATTATAACGTTATAGTTATAATCAAACGTTTTCATATAAGAAGTAGATTCGTAACCTGAATCTGAGAATTTGCGTAAACAGATGATTGGAAAAAGTGAGTGACGAGCTTCATCTATTTCACAGTAAAGGACGTTGTTCAATTAAGGTCTGAGAGGTAATTATACCCCAACTTGATTGACTTCAGAATTGACAAAGGAATAGTTGTGGTTCGATAGAAAGGGTTGATTTGAAATATAGTTAAGTAATAAGCGATTAATGGATTAAGCGTAACGATGTTTTATACAACGTTCATTTGAAATCCGTAAATGAGTTTTGGAAACGTTTTCCAAATATAGTCAGATATGTTTTCTAAACATAGAAAATGAAATGTTTTCATGATAAGAATTTAAGAAATAGTGTTAAGCAAATTCAGAAACTGACTGGAGAGGGTAAGTTGAACGGTTTTCTAAGTGACGATATGATGTTGGTTTCGACCTTCCGGATTGATACTTAGAGAATTTGTTCTCATACTAGTTACAGTTAGGGACTGATAGTTGCGAAATAATAGTGATGTGAAAATAAGTTATGGAAATGTTTTCCAATGATTAATAACATATATTTTCTAAATATATGAAATAAGGAAATATGAACATATGATGATTGATCGATCGAATTTCCATTTGGAAATAAGATCGTTGTTTGTACACCGACATGTTTTCATTTGATAGTTAAATCACAGACTATCAAAGTTTTTACCATTTTAACGTTGTTAATATGGAGAGACCGGTTGGATTATTATCCAAAGAACCACTCTGTATTGGCATAAGCATTGCGAGCAATATATGCCAAAGATAAATTGAAGACGGAGTAAAGTGCAAGGGCTGTTGTATAAGTCTTAGATAACAGTGACTAAGATGGATATACTGAATAGTGCCTTCGGTTTGTCCAGTCTTAGGACAACGTATATGGAAGAAGGTCTGACAGAGTATATCCAATGGATCGCGTAAGTTGATCTGTTCAAACGTATTCACGTTTGGTGGCGGAGGAATTCGTTTCTCTTAGCTGTATACCCGTGTTATTTTTGAATAAGTCAATTTGTGATTTGGCGGGTATGACGATGTGGCATTCAAAGTGAATGGTGATCAGATGTTCTGAAGATAAACGTAGCTTCTAGCCTCACACCGGGAAGTAACAAAAGTTGGGCTAGGCAGCATGGCTAGTTGGGTCATCCCCAAGCAGGGTGTATTGTCACCGATCTAGGGAATATCCATATTTATACTTCTTTTTGATTCTGTATCTTCGGATGACGGTTTGATGGCCTATAACCGTGGTGGCAATATATTCGCGACACTCAAGCTAAATGAGTGAGCGGTTATGTGTGGCCGGGTTGCAAGACGTTCTTGTTGAACCCTGAGTGTATCACCTCTAGAGTACACTATTCAGAAGGTGCTCCCATACCTTGTCTGTTGGAATCCATTCTTTGATAAGCGCCCTGCGGTTTATGATTTTATACTATGTATGTAGAACGTGAGATGCAAGCGTTTCTGCTAGATTGATACCTATTTGTACTTAGACATTATTATAATATCACCATGATATTGCTTGTCAAAGTTGTTCAGATATTCATAAGGGAAAAACCCGTTCCATATTCACGGCGTGGTCTTATGAGATATCCTATACCTGTTTTAAACTATTTTACTCATACCAGCCGCATGACTGACCCGGAGTTTACTTTGTTGTTTTCCCTAAACTCTTGGGTGCCTAAATTTGTACGGGCAGTCAAGTAGTCGGGATTTACAGATATACTTGGAGAGCTTGGAGTAGGAGGCTGCAAGATTCTATAGC
Source organism: Allium sativum (assembly GCA_030737875.1). Taxonomy (NCBI): domain Eukaryota; kingdom Viridiplantae; phylum Streptophyta; class Magnoliopsida; order Asparagales; family Amaryllidaceae; genus Allium; species Allium sativum. The sequence goes on along the minus strand of CM060918.1, from coordinate 488,090,544 downwards.
TATAGTTATTTCCGCTGTGTTGTAAGTGCTGTACTCTGATAAGTGCTATTGTATATATATAACTGTTTACTTCAAGGCTATGTTATATATTATATGTTATTCGTTCCGCTGTGAGATTCGTGTTACTCTGATGATTCTGATGTTCTTCTTCTTCTTCTATTCTATTAGTTCTATCTTTTCTTTCTCACCTTCTAAATTCTTTCACTAACGTCGCGGAATTTCCGACTCTCGAGGAGTCGGAAATTTCCAGCCGTTACAGTTGGTATCAGAGCTTAAGTTAAGTGATTACCTTGGCTCTGTGGCATAACTCGATAGAGATGGGATTAGTAATATCCTAGATTGAGTTTGAGTGTATATATATGAGTGCGTAATTGTTATTCAATATAAAATGGTTTTATATTGTGGAGACTCATTGGTTGAGTGGCTTATGAATTCTGGTCGATCAGTTTTGATCCACTGTATCGATAAGGGTTACTAAACACTCGAATACGATGAACCGTCATGGTATGTTTTGAAAGAGGGTAAATGAAATAATTTTTCCCAAAATATATTTGTTTATAGAAGAAATATATATCTTGAAATTATTATAGTATATTGATTGTGTTGGTTGTTATTATAATCGAATAAGATTATAAAAGGGTGAAATGGTTATAAATGACCAATCAGAATTCATATGAATGTAATATATGAAATAGTTTGAATTAAATATGAATTTAAATCAGATTTGGAATTAAAATAAGGAAATTTTAAGTTCCTGGGAGATTTTGAAAATGTTTTCAAATTGAAAATGATATAGTATTGAACTCACTTCGATAACTGGAAAATAGATTCTGATGATGAATCTAGACATCATCAGTGTTCATTTTCGAGTTCTAAGTGACTGATTACTACCAAAGGTTTTGTTTTTGAATTGTTTTGAGAAAACAAGTTGTTTAGAAATTCAAAGGTTTTGAATTGGCATTATGATTTCAAATTGATTTGAAAGAAACCCAGGTACTTAAGTTCTGGAATTAAAATTTAACTAATGAAGTTAAATAAAATGAGATGGTAAAAATAAATTGAAATTTAACTTGAACCGAGTTAAATAAAATTGAATTGGGATTAGAGATAATCTAGAATGGAACCAAATTGATAAGTCAATAATTTGGAATTTGATATTGGAGTTTGAATAGAATTTGACTTGGATAAAACTAAGTGTTTGAGTTGAAGGTTGGATTGAGATGACATTGGTATATGTTGGGTTGATACAGGTGAAAGTGATAAAGTCGATATGCCCGACAAAGAGGTAGAAGTTTATATTATATATGAGTTTGGATTTTATGAGCCGAATTGGCAAGCCGCTTGGCTGTTTGATTTTCTTTTGGGTTGGAGAAGGCCTAGAGAGGCGAGTTAAGATTTGACGTATTTGCCGTACAAAGGAGGTTATGGCGAAATTTTTCGAAAATTTCAGGCGTTAGAACATTCTCATGATTTATGGAAATTCAGTTAGCCAGAATGAATTAATAATTTAATTGAAAATTTAATGGTTCAGTTGAAACTGGAGTTGAGAAGTAAACTAAAAGATATTTGAATCTAGTTAGTAAGGTTGGTAGCATTTTTCTAACTTAGCAATTTCGAGGACGAAATTATTTTAAGGGGGGAAGTCTGTAATGGCGCGTTTTGTTAGCTGTCGAATAATTAATTTATTTAATTATTTATATATCGATTTGGCGATATCGATAACGTAAAGCACAACGTTCGAACTTTTAAATGGTGAATATTTAATTTAAAATAATAAATTTAAGATTTTATTTAATTCTGAAATAATCAGAATTGGCTGAAATGGCGATATGGTATGAACCGGATCATCTGTGATATTTAATTCAGCTTGGAATTGAGTTTGAACAACGAATATATTCAATCGTCGACAGTTGAACGTATAGTTTATAATATAATTATAATCGAGCTCGAAATGGCGCTGCAGTTCGTAAATTGGCGATTTGAACTTCAACTGAATGTACAGGATTCATTTTAAATCGGATTTCTGTGAAACAAGAAACGTGTGGAGCTGGTGGAGTATATCTTTCTAGTGGAAGAGAAAAATCGGGATTTCGTCGTGTAGATTTTGATTTATGTCCAAATCAAATATTCAGGAAAACAGCGGTATATTCGTTCGTGGCCATAACGGTTATTTCAAAATAACTAGATATCATGTGTGAATTTAGACAAGGTTCTTTTGGGAAATAGTGATAATTTAATTTTTAGAATTTTTCTGTAATTTTTAATTAATTAAATAAGCAACTTTTATTTTGAAGTGTTTTGCACCCTGTACCAATATTTTTGGGTTTTCACAATATGAGTCCATCTACCGGTATTATTACATTTTTGGGATCGTGACACCGAGCTGATCACAACGGTATGGTCATTTCTGTCTATAGCAGTCGTAAACAAACGAAATTTCATGAAATTGGTACCATAAATAAATTCCCAAAAATAATAATAATAATATCTAAACTATTTGTAAACAAAACAAGCCCACGCCGTTCCTCTCTCTCAACCACAAACAAGTAGAATGGTGGCACCCTTTAGAAACACAATCGAAATGAAACCGTGGACAAACCAACGCCCTAAAAATCCAAGCAACCGTATATATATATAACCCCGTAGACCAAAAACCTATTCTCGCTGGAAACTCAAAAACGAGCCGCCACCCTCAATGAAAAATCTTGTCCTTGGATTTCATTTTAAATTGCCAGAACGAGAGCTTCAATCTATTTCCATTTTCGCCAGGTTCGAAGGTCGAGTAGTCGCCCTCGAGTTCTTGAACAGCGTGATTAGGGTTCAACGCTGGAGTGGGTAGTTTACTGCCGTGGGTTCACATTCTTTTCATATGTGGTATACTTGTTTGTACGGGTTGCGTCGGATTTCTGGTCTGATCTTGGTGAGGGAAAATGTGATGCGATGGCTACTGTGAGGGGCGACATGCTCTGGAACACGATACCCTATGTGGTGGGTGGTGCGATTCATGGTATGAGGATAGTTGTTTGAGAAAGGGGGTGACGCGGCCATCATTTTTGCATGGTGAGGAGGAGGCTGCTGCGTGTAAAATACGGGATCGGCAGTGGGAAAGTAATGAAAACAAAAAAGGGGCAGTACAGTTTCAACAGGGGAGGAACAAATGGGATTTAGTGCATGGCTTTCCCAAAACAAACGAAAGGAAGCACGGTGTTCATGGTTGTAAACGTGGACGGCATTACACTGGAGACTGTCTGGTTCGAATCGGACTTGGGAAGTTGGGTTTAAAATGCTTGGAGGAAGTGATTTTTGGAAGAAGGGGAATCTGCGGTGGAGACTTGTTGTGGGGGGAAGGAGCTATTTACGAATGAACAGAAGGAGGAACAAACGTGTTATCTGGATCTGTTATCAGCGTCATGAACCGCTAACATAGTAATCATCTTCTTGTTGTTCAATTAAAGATTTGTTAATTTAGTAATTAATTGATAGTATAATTAATGATTAGTGAGATCCAGGAGTTTAATACGAGCAGCATAGACCAGATGAATAAACCAGATTTGTTCAAGCTATTAACCGACATGTTAGATTTAAATAAAATAAAGTGATTTGTTAACGTTTAAAATAGATTAAGGAAATTAGTCGTATAATTAAAACCGTATGGTGTAAATGTTAATGAGTTTTACGTATATCATCAGAATCAAGCGAAACAGGGCCCGTTACGATCTTACAGACCTGAGCTATACACTACAACTGCTTCGGAATGGATTGGAGCTCGTCTAGAAATTTATTTCAAAATAAATTGTCCGTTCGAATCAAGCGATGGTTATCGTTATTAATGATGATCGTCCAAGGTGAGTAAAACTCACCAACTCTAAATAGTTCTATTTTTACAGTGGATTCATAGGACTGTTAATTATTATCTGTTTGACTGTATGTTGACTGTTTGATTGAGCTGCTAGTCAGTTAGTAGAGATTTTATATATATATATATATATATATATTTACGTATATATATATAAACCGTCAAATAGTTATATGTTGATTCTGTTTATCAGAATATTATACTGTTGTTGTCTAACATCTGTGGTGCAGGGAAACAGGTTGGAGGAATCCAACAGGATTCCTCAACAGTTATTTTACTGTGATTTTTATATTGTGATATAAAATGTGATGTATATAATCTGTGTGATTTTGTGTGGTGGGACGATATTTATCGTTGTTATATGGCATGTTAAATACCATGAGAAATACCAGAATATAGGAGAAGGGTTTTCAAAGTATATTTTGAAAATAGTTTATTTATATAAAATCAAGGGATTTTATATATATATATATAAGAAAAAGGATTTTTGAATATTAAGGAATATAGTTGGTAAAACAAATATAAAAGAGTTTTATTTGTAAATCAATATAAGGGAATATATATGTTAATCGAATATAAGAGGATATATTTGTTAGTCAAAATATAAAGGAATTATATTCGTTAGAACAAATATAAAGGATATTCATTTAGAGATTAAATAAATAGAATATTATAAAGGGTATTTATTTAGAGATTAAATGAATAGAATTAAACTAAAGAAGATATTTATTTGTTAAATAAATAGGAGTTAACCAAGTGAATTGGTCGAGTTAACCAAGTGAATTGGTTGAGTTAAACGAAGTGAATTAGTTAAGTTAAACTAAGTGGTTAATCAAAGCGAATTGGTTAAGTTAAACTAAGTGGTTAACCAAAGTAAATTAGTTAAGTTAAACTAAGCGGTGAATCAAAGTGAATTTGTTAAGTTAAACTAAATGATTAATCGATGTGAATTAGTTAAGTTAAACTAAAGGATTAATCGATGTGAATTAGTTAAGTTAAACTAAAGGATTAATCGATGTGAATTAGTTAAGTTAACTAAGTGGTTAATCGAAGTAAATTAGTTGAGTTAAACTAAGTGAACCGGCTAGAGTTAATCAACGTGAATTAACTAAGTTAAACTAAGTGGATTAGTTCAGTTAATCGAGACAAGTAAATCAAGTTAGGGTAAACCATTTGAGTTAACCAGTTAGAGTTAACCATTTGAGTTAACCAGTTTGAGTTGATCAGTTAGAGTTGATCAGTTAGAGTTGACCAGTTAGAGTTGACCAGTTAGGGTTGATCAGTTAGAGTTGATCAGTTAGAGTTGACCAGTTAGAGTTGACCAGTTAAAGTTGACTAGTCAGAGTGGATCAGTTAGAGTTATCCAAGTAGAGTTAATCGAGTAGAGTTGTCGAATATCACTTATCCGAAGTAGAGTTATCGAATATAGTGTATTCGAGAGAAGAGATTATCGAATATAGTTTATTCGAGTGGAGAAATCAAATGTGATTCATTTGAGAAGAGTTATCGAATATAGTTTATTCGAGTGGAGAAATCAAATGTTATTCATTTGAGAAGAGTTACCGAATATTATTTATTCGAAGAATAGTTATCGAATATTGGTTATTCGAAGTTAGCTAATCAAAAGGAGTTATTTGAAGTTAGTTAATCCAAAGGAGTTATTCGAAGTTAGTTAATCCAAAGGAGTTATTCGAAGTTAGTTAATCCAAAGGAGTTATTCGAAGTTAGCTAATCCAAAGGAGTTAATCGAAGTTAATTAATCCAAGGGAGTTAGTCGAAGAGTTAATCGAATATAGTTATTCGAAAGAAGGTGTTAATCGAATATAGTTATTCGAGTAAAGTTAAAAGAGTTAATCGAATTTAGTTGTTCGAAATGAGTTATTCGAATTTGATATTTGAATAGAGTTAAACACATTAGAGTGATTCGAATTACTTATTCAAATAGAGTTAAACACGTAAGAGTTAATTGAATATTAGTTATTCAATTTGAGTTAATCGAATTTAGTTATTCGAAAGGAGTTAATCAATTTGAGTTAAGTTAATCGATTTGAATTAAGTTGAATCGAAATGGAGTAAATCGATTAGAATTAAGTTAATCGAGTTAGAGTAAATCGAATATTGGTTATTCGAAGGTAAGTTATTCGAATTAGTTATTCGAAGGAGTTAATCAAATGAGTTGATCCAAAGGAGCTAGTCGAATATTAGTTGTTCGAATAGAGTTAAAGGAGTTATCGATTTTAGTTTGATCGAAGGGAGTTATCGATTAGTAAATCGAAAGGAGATTTTCGAATATAGCATATTCGAAAGAAAGAGATCGAATATTGTTTATTCGAAAGAGAGAGATTTCGAATATGAGTTATTCGAAGAGAGATAATCGAATATAGGTTATTCGAAGAAGAGTTAATCAAATAGAGAGTACTCGAAAGAGAGTTATATGTCGAATTCGATTATAGCGAATTCGGTAAAGTACTATTTACTTTCCAGGGTTTAAATCAAGATTTAATTATTGATTTAGAAATTTGGTGTCTGTTAAATTATTCGAGTTAGGAGATAAAGTTATAATTTAGGTTAGATATTGCAGAAGTAGGAATTATAACGTTATAGTTATAATCAAACGTTTTCATATAAGAAGTAGATTCGTAACCTGAATCTGAGAATTTGCGTAAACAGATGATTGGAAAAAGTGAGTGACGAGCTTCATCTATTTCACAGTAAAGGACGTTGTTCAATTAAGGTCTGAGAGGTAATTATACCCCAACTTGATTGACTTCAGAATTGACAAAGGAATAGTTGTGGTTCGATAGAAAGGGTTGATTTGAAATATAGTTAAGTAATAAGCGATTAATGGATTAAGCGTAACGATGTTTTATACAACGTTCATTTGAAATCCGTAAATGAGTTTTGGAAACGTTTTCCAAATATAGTCAGATATGTTTTCTAAACATAGAAAATGAAATGTTTTCATGATAAGAATTTAAGAAATAGTGTTAAGCAAATTCAGAAACTGACTGGAGAGGGTAAGTTGAACGGTTTTCTAAGTGACGATATGATGTTGGTTTCGACCTTCGGGATTGATACTTAGAGAATTTGTTCTCATACTAGTTACAGTTAGGGACTGATAGTTGCGAAATAATAGTGATGTGAAAATAAGTTATGGAAATGTTTTCCAATGATTAATAACATATATTTTCTAAATATATGAAATAAGGAAATATGAACATATGATGATTGATCGATCGAATTTCCATTTGGAAATAAGATCGTTGTTTGTACACCGACATGTTTTCATTTGATAGTTGAATCACAGACTATCAAAGTTTTTACCATTTTAACGTTGTTAATATGGAGAGACCGGTTGGATTATTATCCAAAGAACCACTCTGTATTGGCATAAGCGTTGCGAGCAATATATGCCAAAGATAAATTGAAGATGGAGTAAAGTGCAAGGGCTGTTGTATAAGTCTTAGATAACAGTGACTAAGATGGATATACTGAATAGTGCCTTCGGTTTGTCCAGTCCCAGGACAACGTATATGGAAGAAGGTCTGACAGAGTATATCCAATGGATCGCGTAAGTTGATTTGTTCAAACGTATTCACGTTTGGTGGCGGAGGAATTCGTTTCTCTTAGCTGTATACCCGTATTATTTTTAATAAGTCAATTTGTGATTTGGCGGGTATGACGATGTGGCATTCAAAGTGAATGGTGATCAGATGTTCTGAAGATAAACGTAGCTTCTAGCCTCACACCGGGAAGTAACAAAAGTTGGGCTAGGCAGCATGGCTAGTTGGGTCATCCCCAAGCAGGGTGTATTGTCTCCGATCTAGGGAATATCCATATTTATACTTCTTTTTGATTCTGTATCTTCGGATGACGGTTTGATGGCCTATAACCGTGGTTGCAGTATATTCGCGACACTCAAGCTAAATGAGTGAGCGGTCATGTGTGGCCGGGTTACAAGACGTTCTTGTTGAACCCTGAGTGTATCACCTCTAGAGTACACTATTCAGAAGGTGCTCCCATACCTTGTCTGTTGGAATCCATTCTTCGATAAGCGCCCTGCGGTTTATGATTTTATACTATGTATGTAGAACGTGAGATGCAAGCGTTTCTGCTAGATTGATACCTATTTGTACTTAGACATTATTATAATATCACCATGATATTGCTTGTCAAAGTTGTTCAGATATTCATAAGGGAAAAACCCGTTCCGTATTCACGGCGTGGTCTTATGAGATATCCTATACCTGTTTTAAACTATTTTACTCATACCAGTCCCATGACTGACCCGGAGTTTACTTTGTTGTTTTCCCTAAACTCTTGGGTGCCTAAATTTGTACGGGCAGTCAAGTAGTCGGGATTTACAAATATACTTGGAGAGCTTGGAGCAGGAGGCTGCAAGATTCTATAGCTATAGTTATTTCCGCTGTGTTGTAAGTGTTGTACTCTGATAAGTGCTATTGTATATATATAATTGTTTACTTCAAGGCTATGTTATATATTATATGTTATTCGTTCCGCTGTGAGATTCGTGTTACTCTGATGATTCTGATGTTCTTCTTCTTCTTCTATTCTATTAGTTCTATCTTTTCTTTCTCACCTTCTAAATTCTTTCACTAACGTCGCGGAATTTCCGACTCTCGAGGAGTCGGAAATTTCCAGCCGTTACAGATATATATCATTTCAATCCAAATCAGGGTCATAGGTATTTATCATTTCAACCTACCTTCTTAATTCATTTTAATGATTAATCCTGGGTTTATTCGATGCCCGTAACATCTAAGGTAAATGATTGGGATAAATCAGCACAAACAATGATCATATATGAATAAATGTGAATAACAGGTAAATTCACACAATTAACATCAATATGTCAAACATATCAAATTCAAGTCATTCATCACGTCAATACATACATATAGACAACTATCATATAAATTTACCAATTATCAGGTGTCAGGTTTTAAAACAGTAATTAAATGTCAAATTTTAACTTAATTGTAAAACAATCAAATTTAACTACACTATCGATGCAAATAATTTAAATATGCAATTTAAACTGTCAAATATCAATCCAAACAATCATATCATGACATAATATTATTTTAACTAATATTAGAATACTTTAGTTAAGCGTGAGAGGGTCAAATCACTCACCTAGGCTTTAAACGAGATTGAAACTCCAATTTTAGCCCAAAAATCAACGGTCTCAGAATCAGTTCAAACTAGAGGCATCGCGAAGAGCTCGTCGATACGAATCCAAAGCAACAAACCGCGTGTCAATTGGAGCTCGTATGAAAAAGTTATATGCGTATTACGATTTGAACATCAATATGTAAAAATAAAAATAAAACTTACTCACTATCCTCCTGCCACGTCACCCCTCTTATTCATTCTTCTTTCCCCCACTTCAAGCAAGAATTTGCTATACAAAACGTTCATGGCCAAAAAGCCTAAACTTTAATCTACCTTATCTCCCTCGATTCTCAACGAAATTCAGCACAGTTAGATCCGGTGAACTTCTCTTCGCATAATCTTCCTCCCGACACCATCAAGTAGAGCTTAGCCATCACCAAAAAAAATTACATTATCAGCCAATAACGCATAGCCTATGGTACATGTGCGATAAAAATTTCTTCGAATCCTTTCGTTTTTGGCCAAACGATGCTATTTTCCATAACGAGTTCAAATACAATATTCGATTCGGGAATAGATCTCTATATAAATCACAAATTTGAATCCTAAAAAACGTTTAATGTAAAACATGAGGAACCCAAAACTGAGATCGCATATTATCAAATTGGTATAAGTACTGAGATCTTCTCAAGACGATCCTAACAAATCGCGTTTCACGAATTTTGTTGACTGGATTGTATGATTTGGATTTTTAGAAGTTTAAAAGGAGGCTACCATGTTTATTTTTCTCAAGTGGTCATTGGTTTACATGGCAATGAAGAAAAGATGTGAATCAAGTCGAGATTTATGATAATTTATGGGCAATGTAATTTCAGTGGTTAATTATTTGAATACCATATACAAAATATGGTTTATTCATTTGTAACTCGATTCCAAATGTTACTAATTTAATCCTAATAAAAAAATTGACGTATATTAGTTATATGAATCAATTACACATAATAACTTTCCCCATTCAATTATTCAATAATTCCAATTAAACATTCATTTTTCTAAAATAATTAATTCAATTTAAGTCTTACTAATTCGGTATATATTTAATTTCGATAAATTGGTTTGATTTAATTTTAATTCTTCTTATTCAACCAATCTTGAATTTGTGGATATACTTGACATTTTTGTTTATATCCCATTACGTTTGTTACTTCCATTTATTGTTAAATGCATAATAACGAAATATTTGATTGCTTTAATTGCAAATCAATTTTTTTCATTACCTTAATACAATTGAATCCCATTTATTGCGATATTTATTATTCCATAAATCATTACTTTTGGTCCTACATAACATTTGCTTATATTTTAAACACGTTTACATATCTATTGTTTAATAAAAAAGCAACTGGTTTCACATACTTAATCAAATAATATTTTGTAAACAATCTTCTATAGACACCTTATTAATTCACCCCAATTGCACGTAATTTTGTGCAATAATGTAACTTACTTCGAATTTATCACCAATGAATTAAATATTGAATAAGTAATTGAAGAATTGTTATAACTCTCCATTAATAAACATAATTCTATGTTTGTTCTTAACAACAACAAAAATTAGATTCACATTGGTTTTAGCTTCTTATTTATAATTTCTATCCCAGTAAACATACCATTTATTACCTATTAATCACCACTTTACTTGTAGCATTCATTTTTATTTTCTTGTTTCCATTTATTACCTTACTATTCTATAACTACCACTTTTAATTTATAATAACCGCGATACTTAATTATATTGATCCTAGTAGGTTGCCATATCAATACCAAGTAGTTAACCTTTGATTTGTTCCTCTTTTCTAATTTTATAGCAACTTTTATACTTACAATCATTCCAATTTAATGCAATCTAATTAAAATAGTTATAAGTTGTCTAAATCATTCTACTTCCATTCTAGTTAATACCCTTGCTAATAATCACAATTTTGTTTCTCTTTTAATATTGAATTACAGGAATTTATTAAATTCAAAAAAAAAATAGTCAAAAATATGGGATGTTACACTCTCCCCACTCAGAACTTTTCGTCCTCGAAAAGGCGTAGTAGGAAATTTGTCATTTAATATTTTTAACTACATAATTATATATATATATATATATATATATATTCTTACATTCAGTTTATTTCAAAGGTGTTGACTCACTTACTTATTCACTCAAAAATAATTTACAAATGAAGTCATAGAAACAAATATAAGCCTACAAACAATCATATTTTCATTTGTTTTATTTCACTTCACATTCATTTCCAATGTCAATGCTTGGTTTAGTATATGTATATTACCCTCTATCATTATTTAGTTTATTTGTATTCACTCATTGACATTCATTTTTTTTAACAATTAGATTGACTTACATCCAGTTCATTTTACTTCTAAGTTGATTCACTTAAGTTTTATTACATTTATGCCTATTCACTTACAATTATTTTAACGAATTCAGTTGAGTCATTATTATCTTTTTTTTATTAAATCGCATTTACCTTTTTCTTTCCCATTTAACTCAAATGTTTTATATTTGAACATTAATTTTCATTTGCGTACTCCATTAACATTATCACTTAGGCATAATTTACTTATAGTTCAAATTCATATAAATTTTCAATTTACCATCAAATTCAGTTTGCATTTCTTAAGTAAATGTATGCTTCATCATTTTCTCTTATTTCCTTTAAGAGATAATATCATTTTATTTTTCCAGTATACTCTAATTCAATTTGTATCGAAGTCCAATCCTTATCACTTAAGTTCCATTTGCTTGTATAACATTCTATTGCCTATTTATTTAGCATTTGAAACTTCATAAACATTTTGGTAAATTATTATTATGCAATAGAATGTAATGTAGTATCATTTAATATGTCTATTTCAATAAGTATTACATATTCAACCATTTAGGTTCATTTCCATATTATATTCATTCTTTATTTCAAAAAAAATTCTTCATTCCATTATATTTCTTTAAAAAGTTCATTTTTTTTCTTATACACTTCCATGTCATTTCCATTTATTCATATAACTAGTTTTCTATTTGGGCATCGTTATTCATTAGTGAAATAAATTTACTTAAGTTCCTTACCTACATTCATATTCATTTGCATTATTCACCATTTGCAAATTTCTAAGAGATTACTTTATTTTATATTCCTCTTAGATTCATTTTATTTTTCTCACGATTCAAAGGTTTAAAATTTCAAGTTTAGTTCATTACTTCAAACATTCAAGAACTTAAGAATTCAACTCCGGGTTCATTTCCAAATCGCTTTCAAAATGTCTCATATATTATATCTTTTATATCAAACCAAAATATAAAATATTTAAATGAAATTCAATTTTTTCAAGCAAATAATAAAAGATCTAACTGGTCTCCCCCACCCAGACTCTCGAAAATAAAAGTCGATGATGCGTGCACTCATCACGGAAATCATTTCCCAAAGATAAGAGGGGAGTATACACTTATTTCTAAAATTCATTTGAAAAAAAATTCTGTATGAAACAAGTTTTAAAATATAATGATATATTTCGAAACCATTTTTATATCAATATAACAGAGCTACCCGAAATTAAACTCTCAAATTCATACTTAACTTCTTTTTATTTCATTGCTAATTTAATTTTCAATATTTCATTTTTCTTAAATCATTCAATAACCAATAGTTTTAGTTATTGATCAATCGAATGATAAATGACGAAAATTTAATGTTATCATCAACAAAAATAAAAATACATATATTTTCAAATAATTCTTTATATATAAAATATAATTCAAAACAATATTATGTCAATAAGCCCCATTCAAGTGTTTAGAAATCCTTATCGATGTATTGGCGTCCCAAGTACCGACCAGATTCATAAATACTCAACAGAACAAACCAACATAATCCAAAATCATTTCATATCGAAATTACAAATACGCTCTCGCATATACACTCAAACTCATTCTAAGGTATTACTACCCTATCTCTAATGAGTTAATCCCAAATAGAGCCAAGGTTTTCGCTAAACCAAAGCTCTGATACCAAATGTAACATCCGCGATTTACGACTGTTCAAGTCGACAACGATCCTTAATGTTGACATAAACAGATCAAAAATACAGATAGTTATTGGGATTAAAATAAGAAAAAGAAGAAAGAAGGAAACAAATACAGAATCTCGCAGCGGAAGGACAAAATATAATAATTAAATAACAGATCATGAAGCTGTTAAAGCATACATTTGATTATATTTACACAATTTATCAGAGTAAATTAACATACAACATATCAATATATGCAGCGGAATAATAATTTTAATACGTCTGTTGAGCTCCATCTTCATCTTCATAATGGAATCTTCAAAGCAAGGGAATCTACGCTAACTGTAACTCGGTCTGACCCGAGCGTATTGCAAAAAAAAGGAAACATAACAAACACTCGGATCAGAACTAAATCATTCTCATATTAGTTAAATCAAATTTCATGTAATAATATGAGTACAATAACTTAAGAGATGTTACGGGAATTTCCATCTCTTAAGGATTCGTCAAACTAATATCATATAATACAATACGCTATTATAATAATGTCTATGGTTAAATATAACATATTAAAATAGCGTAAGCGGGATTACATTTTTACCCTTACACTGTTTATAATACCGTAGTCTATACAGATACCGTAAAGTCCATAGTACGTAGTGGCTATCAGAGGGCACTCCATAGGTACGGTACAAATCAAAGTCGTAGGGGGCTCGATCAGGATAATATGACAAGGCACACGAGGAATGCCCAGAGTAGGAGTATACTAGTTGCATGCCCGGACTGGTGGTAACGCATAGCCGCGACTACCGCCCACCTCGAACAACACTTCGAATCACGGATGCGCAATAAATCAATCAAACCGAGGGACTATAGTAATAAAGGAAGAAGTGTTGCCGATGGAGGTAGCTAACCCCACTTGGTCACGGTATAGCCCTGTTTTAGTCATTTTAATTATGACCCGAAGGTCAAGGATATCCATCATCGTTCTCTTTTTTCAAATCCAGTAATCGCCTCTAAATCCATCCAACACCATTTCTAGAACTCCACCGTGTACACAGTTGTTAAAGTGGTTTTCGGTATTGGCAGAGAGTATGACAATATCCGATCCCGGTCTCTTTAACAACCAATCGTTTACATTTTTCACACCGGTCGGTTCTTTTACATTTCAAAGAGGTTCATACTTCATATCAAAATATCAGAGTTTCAAAATCATTCAATATTCAAGATAGAATATTATTCATACTAAAATCTCCATTTAAACCAGTTAAAATTTTGAAACAATTCCAACTTTAATAATTTGAATATTAAAATAGTTAACAGTGTATTTAAAATAGTTTAGATATATAATTTAAATAGTTTGAAAATAAATAGTTTGTAATTTAAAATAAAATTTATCAAATTTATTAAAATTTATAGTTAAAACATTAAGTAATTTATAAAATAAATAGTAAATTTTAAAATGATTTATTTAAATAATTATAAAATAAAATAGTAATAAAGTAGAATAGTTTATAAAGAAAAATAATTATTATTAAAATAGTTTATAAAATGATTTGAAATACTATAGTTGAAATTAGAATCGTTTTTCTAACATTTTCAATTAAACTTGAAGTCATATTTCAACTTCAATTCAACTAACTCAATTTTCAATAATTCCATCGATTAAACTTCCAATTTACATTCATTTCAATTCGATCAAATTAATTCAAATAGTCATATTCCAAATCAGATTCTCATTTCAATGATTTCAATTTGTAACAACTATCGAGTTCACAATTCATATATAATTCAAATCAATGTTGATTCATAATAAATTTCAAGGTGGGTGAAACATTCAATTTCAATAAATTCGATTTACATTACATTTCACTTTTTATTTAGCTTTAGTTACAATACAAATTTATTTCCCCCTTTTTTATATATATACTCAAAATTCAAGGTTCAAGTTCAAAGGAAATAAATTATAAAACATCACTTATATTGTCTTTAAAACAATATTTCAAAATTCATGGTTAAAACAAATTTTATTTAACCAACCGGTGTCCGTATACAATTTTCTATCCTATGGCCAAGTGACTTAAATTTTAATTTTAGTATTTTGGGAAAGGATATATATCATTTCAATCCAAATCAGGGTCACAGGTATTTATCATTTTAGCCTACGTTCTTAATTCATTTTAATGATTAATACCAGGTTTATTCGATGCCCGTAACATCTGGGGTAATGGCTGGGATTAATCAGCACAAACAAATGGTCGTACATGAATAAATGTGAATAACAGGTAAATTCACACAATTAACATCAATATGTCAAACATATCAAATTCAAGTTATTCATCACGTCAATACATATAAATAGTCAACTATCATATAAATTTACCAATTATCAGGTGTCAGGTTTTAAAACAGTAATTAAATGTCAAATTTTAACTTAACTGTAAAACAGTTAAATTTAACTATACTATCGATGCAAATAATTTAAATATGCAATTTAAACTGTCAAACACGAGATTGAAATTCCAATTTTAGCCCAAAAATCAACGGTCTCAGAATCAGTTCAAACTAGTGGCATCGCGAAGAGCTCGTCGGTATGATTCCAATGCAACTAACCGCGTGTCAATTGGAGCTCGTATGAAAAAGTTATATGCGTATTACGATTTGAATTTCAATATGTAAAAATTAATATAAAAATAAAACTCACCCACTATCCTCCTGCCACGTCACCCCTCTTATTCATTTTCTTTCCCCCACTTCAAACAAGAATTTGCTGTATAAAACGTTCATGGCCAAAAAGCCTAAACTTTAATCCACCTTATCTCCCTCGATTCTCAACGAAATTCAGCATGGTTAGATCCGGTGAACTTCTCTTCGCATAATCTTCCTCCCGACACCATCAAGTAGAGCTCAGCTATCACCAAAAAAAATTACATTCTCAGCCAATAACGCATAGCCTATGGTACATGTGCGATAAAAATTTCTTCGAATCCCTTATTTTATTTTTTTGGCCAAACGATGCTATTTTCCATAACAAGTTCAAATACAATATTCGATTCGGGAATAGATCTCTATATAAATCACAAATTTGAATCCTAAAAAAGGTTTACTGTAAAACATAAGGAACCCAAAACTGAGATCGCATGTTATCAAATTGGTATAAGTACTGAGATTTTCTCAAGACGATCCTAACAAATCACGTTTCACGAATTTTGTTGACTGGATTGTATGATTTGGATTTTTAGAAGTTTAAAAGGAGGCTACCATGTTTATTTTTCTCAAGTGGCCATTGGTTTACATGGCAATGAAGAAAAGATGTGAATCTAGTCGAGATTTATGATAATTTATACGCAATGTAATTTCAGTGGTTAATTGATTGAATACCATATGCAAAATATGGTTTATTCATTTATAACTCAATTCCAAATGTTACTAATTTAATCCTAATAAAAAATAGGACATATATTAGTTATATAATCAATTACACATAATAACTTCCCCCATTCAATTATTCAACAATTCCAATTAAACATTCATTTTTCTAAAATAATCAATTAAATTTAAGTCTTACTAATTCGGTATATATTTAATTTTGACAAATTGGTTTGATTTAATTTTAATTCTTCTTATTCAACCAATCTTGAATTTGTAGATATATAACATTTTTGTTTATATCCCATTTCGTTTGTTACTTCCATTTATTTATTAAATGCATAGTAACGAAATACTCAATTGCTTTAATTGCAAATGAATTTTTTTTCATTACCCTAATACAATTGAATCCCATTTATTGCGATATTTATTATTCCATAAATCATTACTTTTGGTCCTACATAACATTTGCTTATATTTTAAACACGTTTACATATCTATTGTTTAATAAAAAAGCAACTAGTTTCACATACTTAATCAATTAATATTTTGTAAACAATCTTCTATAGACACCTTATTAATTCACCCTAATTGCACTTAATTTTGTGCAGTAATGTAACTTACATCGAATTTATAACCAATGAATTAAATATTGAATAAGTAATTGAAGAATTGTTATAACTCTCCATTAATAAACATAATTCTATGTTTGTTCTCAACAACAACAAAAAGTAGATTCACATTGGTTTTATCTTCTTATTTATAATTTCTATCCCAGTAACCATACCATTTATTACCTATTAATCACCACTTTACTTGTAGCATTCATTTTTATTTTCTTATTTCCATTTGTTACCTTACTATTCTATAACTACCACTTTTAATTTATAATAACTGCGATACTTAATTATATTGATCCTAGTAGGTTGCCATATCAATACCAAGTAGTTAACGTTTGATTTGTTCCTCCTTTCTAAATTTATAGCAACTTTTATATTTACAATCATTCCAATTTAGTGCAATCTAACTAAAATAGTTATAAGTTGTCTAAATCAACGTTCTACATCCATTCTAGTTAATACCCTTGCTAATAATCACAATTTTGTTTCTCTTTCAATATTGAATTACAGGAATTTATTAAATTCAAAAAAAAAATTAAATGGTCAAAAATATGGGATGTTACATTATTACTACCATCCATGTAGACAAAACATGTGTATTGGCTACTACATGATTAACTTTTCCTTCTTTACATGTTTTCATATTTTATTTCCTTAAGATATGGGGTTAGAGAAAAAGATAAACTACGCTTATATCGTTGTACTGGTTAGAATATGTATTTCAAAAAAAAGCTTCTGAATTCCTAAAACATGGCAGATTTAGTTGTGGATTAACAGGAGATCTTTGAGTTCATTCACTTGTGGATTAACTTACAAAATAGTGGTGGATTATAAAATTGTGGATTAACTAAAAAAAGACGTGGATGGAAATAAAACTTACCTTTGTGAAACAATGGATCTCCGCTATTTGATTATTCCATGAACTCTACCCCTCCATATAAGGACAAAAAGATCCAATGTTTCAGATCACTTGTGTAACCAATTGTGCTTAATTAATGGTTTAAATAGTCATTTGTTGTAATATATATGAGTGAATATGCTATTGTAATATATATGAGTGATATGCTATTTTTTCATTTAGTCTCACATTATGGGATAAGGTTAATCACTAGCTCCAAGGCCTATACATAAAAGAGCCAATATAATGGAAATATATAACTAATATCTTGAATGAATTAAAGTGTATTTCCTTTCTTCTCTCCAATAGATTCTACTTTTTTTTATTTTATAACATGTTATTAGCAGTATAACAGATTGATCAATTCTTCAATGTATTTCTTTTGTCCAACGTAGATTTTAAATCTGATAATAGAGCTTCAAAATGGTAAATTATTTCCTGATCTAATGATCAAAAATTTCAAGCCTTATTTTATTAATTTTATTTCTTATACATCTCGTTGAATCATTGATCTATGTATTCATATCTGATTCATTTTGTACATCTTTTTTTTGTCCCTATATTTTAGATCTCATTTTGATGTAGATTTCTTTTTTTTATTCTGATTTATATTTTCAGAAGATTTTTTTTATTGTTTCTTCAAGAAACATATATAAGAATAAAACGAATCTAGAGGATTGTATTAAGTTTAGATCCAATATTGATTTTGATTCAACATACCTTGAAGTGAATGGAAATACATTATAAACTTAATTTCTAGCATTTGAATTAGAAGTTGAGAACCTGCAGTTCCCATAATAGTACAAGTGAGTTTCCATAAATAATTAATTTTAAGTTCCTTTATAATAAAGGACTAGAAGTTCTAGGAAAAATTCATTAGACATTCAAATTAGCAGAGGGAAATATATGGGATATATTGTTCTTATATATATATATATATATATATATATATATGTGTGTGTGTGTGTGTGTGTGTGTGTGTGTGTGTGTGTGTGTGTGTGATTTGATAATGCTTAAAAGACTATCATTTTCTGAGTCAAAATTCGTTATCATGATATTTTTATAGCTATATATAGTATGGCGTTTATTAAAGATTTATAAAAAAGCAAAGTTGCATGTTATTCAATTGTTTATAAGTCCGACTTTATTGTTCATGTAAGATCATAATAAAAGTCCAGCAGAGTTAGCTAAGTTAAACCAGATCAATAGTACCCAAGCAAATCATCAAATGCAACAAATTTAGATAAAGAAACATGAAATAAAATTATGATGGAAATCAAGTTGACGTTGGAGGTAAGCATAAATGATATTAACAAAGTTATATAAAAATAACTATTGATGTAAT
Organism: Allium sativum; assembly: GCA_030737875.1. NCBI lineage: Eukaryota > Viridiplantae > Streptophyta > Magnoliopsida > Asparagales > Amaryllidaceae > Allium > Allium sativum. The sequence goes on along the minus strand of CM060918.1, from coordinate 488,071,249 downwards.
GGCTTGATTGGCCTGAAGATTAATGAGTAATAAAATTTCCTCCTCCAATCGTTAATTTGATTGAATTGGAATCCAAAAGATCTTTGTATTGAAATGTTTATTGACAAATTATTCTGCTAGAAGCAGTCAACAAATAAGAAAAAAAATCAATGGTAGATAAAGAAATGATGTTTTATTCTTATTTAAAACTCTAAAAGAGATTTTTTCTAATGTTGAGAAAAACTTTCATTGAATTTAAAATCTTCAGAAGAGATAATAGGATTTATTTTCATGATTATTTACTTTTTGCATTATCATTACATATTGCTAACATGAATTCGTATAAACGTTGAATTAGTTTGCTTTTAGTTATTTATTTTGCTAAATAGTAAATACAATGGAATGCAATTAGCATTGATTTCATTAAACAAATATAATGATACGCTTAATATTACTTTTTTGTCATCAAAATCAAAGAAAAATCACTTGAAAATTTAGTTATTTATATCTATCATCTTTTGAATCAAGATGAAAAGTGGAACCTTAAGGAATTAGTTGAGATTTTTATATATGCTTATGCAAAAAAGGAGTATTGTCTTTTGCTCTTATAGTACAAAAATTTCAAATATCTGAATACACATTGGGTTTGGCTCTTCTCAGCATGTGTATTCTCTGCTACGTTATTGGTTTTTCTCAACATATGCATTTTTTATTAGAATGTTGAAACAACCTATTCTAAAAGTCCTATTTTGTTATTGCTTGATATTTTCTTATAGGAAACTTTCGTTTTTAATACCCATATATAATGTTGGAAACATCATTCTTCCACTGCTATGCATAAATTTATCGAAATTGTTGCAAATTAGAGCAGCATCTCATATAAGCAAATATTATAAGAATGTTGGCATTTCTTATTTATGTCTTAAAATCCGAACATCCTAGAAGAGATGTTGTAGTTTATTTTATAAAGTGCAATTCCCTAGAAAAAGAAATCTTACATGAATATTTTATGCTACTGTAAAAGTTGTTATTATGTAAACACTACCAGTGTTATAGGTATTAGAGACGATAATTTAAGGGCAATTAAGTTACCAGCTTCTAATAATGATTTATAAAGGAAAAATTTATGTTAGCCTCTTTTAGTAATTTCTAGGACAAATAAAAGGCCCGTACTTACAAGTTGAAACAGTAAAAAAATTCACCTGCATATATGTACATGTTAATGATTGATTGAGGCCATACATATATATATACACGTCCCGATGAATGCAGAAATTTTAAATTGATGTGGTTTTAAATTAGTTATGGTTTGAATGTTTATGTACATGACTAAGTGTGACAAATTTGCAGGTACGCAACAATGCAAAATAAACAGAACTTTCATTTACTAAGTGCAGGGCTACAAAACGAAAGTGGTCAAAATGCGAGGGGCGTTCTCGCACCTACAGCAAAAGGCCAGTGGAAACTTAAAACCAACAAAAGTAAGCAAGCTCTATTTCGGCTTCGGGGATGACTTTGACTTCTTCTCCTTCTTCTGTTTCTCTGGATCCTCCTTGCTAGCATCATAAATACCATGCTTTTTCCTTTTCTTCTTTTCCGAAGGAGGGTCTTGTGGAGTGCCAGAGGACTGGGATGCAAGTTGTGTAGTTATCAGCTTAGAGATATTTATAATCAGCCCAGAACCGGGGGGAGCTGCGACGAGAGGCGGTATATTTAAAGGCTCTTCCTCGGATTTAACTTTTAAAATCTCATCATTCTTAGCCTTTATCTCGGCTAAGGTCATACCATCATCCTCCTTAGTCCCTCCAGTGATGACGACATCCTCCTCTCCATCTACGTCGTCACCATCGGTGTCCTTCAGAGCTCCAATTATACCATCATCCTTAGGGATATCTATGTTTGGCGGTATAATGGCCTTCTCAACCGCCTCAGTCTCTATTTTATCCTCTCCAATCCCTTTAACGGGCTGGACACCTACATCACGAGAAGCAACAGTTATTAATTTAGGAGAAAATGTGGTCCTCTCAACTATTTTCTCCACAATGCGATGACAAGTTATAACAGCTTTGAAAAATTGTGGAGAGAATATAGAGATACCTTCCTTTGATTGCTCGTTTGAAGATGTAATAGAAACCTCAGCAAGTGGAGGAACAGGAACTCCAGAAATTAGCGGGTCATAAGGATTGTACTCCTCGACCCCAACAGCCTTGAATTCCACGGCTGAGCTAGAACCTTCCTCAACCTTATTTTTTCCTTTAAGCTTATGCCTCTCCTCCTCCATAGATTCTTTAATTAGACGCCTCCCTTATGCTAGCCTCTCAATTTCCTCACCTTTGAGGTAAGTCTGCATGAGTTGATCCTCATCAATAGTCTCAACCTGTAAACTTGTTTTCACCTTCAACAATTTGGTCCCATACCTCGACCAGAGTGGTAGGATAGTTCTTGATCCACTAGATGTCTCGGGTTCGAATCACCTGAGCAAAGAAGTCCATTGGCAATTCAACGAATTTTTCTATCTCCTGTTCAGCCATGGCAAGTTTAGTGTTAGTGTCGAAATCAAATTTAAGAGCTGTATCGGCATGTCCTTCAGCAAGAACTGCCCTTTCCTCGGCTTGAGCTAGTCGGGCCTTTGGACTTGCCATTTCATTCTCATAAACAGCTTTTTCCTCGGTAAAGCAGCCCTGTGATAATTTTAGCTCAGCGTTAGCTGATATGAGATCTTCTATCTCCTTTCTCATGGTTGTACACTCCCGGCTGTTTGAGTCGAGCTTAGTGTGGAAGCGTCTCTCCGCTTTCTCGAATTGCTCCTTATAATTTTTGGCATCCCATTGAGCCAAGACAATTTTAGCTTGGGTATCTTCTAATTTCTTCTCAGCCTCATCTCTAGACTTAATGCCATATTCCGCCTTTTCCCATGCATCCTTTACATCCACTTCAAGATGGCGAATGACCTCGGAGAGCTTTTTGGCAAGTTTCTTCATTCCTTTGTAATGTTTAGCCACAAAGCCAACCCGGGCCTAAAGCTCTATTTCCCAATTGTCGGGGACCAGCTCAAGATCTGGAACAAAGTGCATCTTTCCAAAGTAGAGATCAAGGAACTTCTCTCGTGAAGGTTTCAATTTTTCCTAAATTTCAATAGTGAGAACTATCGGCGGTGTAGTGGTAATGTCGATGTTGCGCTGTTTGGAAGGGACAAGAGCTTTATTCCCCTTTTCCAATTCTTTACTTGAATCATTATTCTTGCCTTTGGCCTCATAATGCTTTTCGGTAGATCTCTCCTGAGGACGAACACTCTTCAGAGGGATCAGAACCTTCGCTGGTTGTTTGCCTCCCCCATGCTGAATTTGATGACTATGATGCTTCTCGATATCATGCCTGGGGGGAGGGGGAATGAGAGAGTGAAGAATGAGGTTGGTGGGAATCTAGTGCTTCCTGCTATCTCTCTCGCGACTATCACTGCGGTCATGCTCGGTAACAGGATTGAATCTGGGCGTGTAATCGCGAAGATCCTGATGAAAATAGCAACGATGAGTCATTTTTCCTGTAAAATTAACAAGCAAGTGTAAGAATCATGGATCAATACGGCGTATAAGTGTTGTGATGTGTGGCGCATGTAGTGTATGTTTCTTGTGTGATCACCCCAATAGACCTGGGCCCGGAGCCAGGCTTGTCTGCGTAGTATCTCCACTCTTAATAAGAGTAGGGTCTTCCTCAGAGGTAGGAATGAATGGATCTGTTCCAATGTCCTCAGAAGTGTAAATATCGTCTGGAAAAGGAAGCTTGGCTAAATCACCATATACTTGTTCTTGTGTTTATAAGTCATGAGTTAGAGGTTTATTCGGTGGCAGTGTTTGCGGAGAGAGCTGCCTTTCGGGAATGGAAAAACCTTTCGGTTTATCACCTTGAACTTCACCTCTAGTATACAAATTCAGATCTTCATCATCTTTGTAACAACCCGGAAATGCGAGCCAATTTAAACATTTTATTTTGGCAATTTTAATGAATATTGAACATTTAAAATGAATTATTTTAAATAATATCAACGAGAAATTTATTTTGAGTATAATTAGAACGTATATATTTATATACGTCGTCGTTAGAATATAAATAATTATATATAATTATAAAAGGAATTGAAAATGGCGCGGTAGTTCGATAATTCGATTTCAAACTTCAATTGAACGTACCGGGTGCAAAACAATCCGGATTTTAACGAAACCAAAAACATTAGGATCTAATTGAGAATATCTTTCCAACGAATCCGAGAAATCAAAATTTCATAGTGGGGATAAAAAGATATGTCCAGTTGAAAATTCTAAATAGTCGCTATGGAATTCAGGCCCTTAAAAATGGAAATTTTGCAAACGACCTCGGATTTCGACGAAACCACTTTTGTTGGATCCGGGATGTAAAGTTATTGCTAGATTCCAAATTTCATCATTTTTCGAATCAATATGTGAGCGTGGCAAAGGAAAACGCGTTTGACCAATTTTAGTTGATTTTAATCGACTGGAAAATGGCCATTTTTCCAACGGACTCAGAATTTGACGAAATTAGTTTTGTTAGGACCGTATCGTCAATACGAAGCTACAAAATATTTTTCTGGAATTTTTCGAGTTAGTATGTGACCCCAGTAAATTGAAATGCGCGTTCAAATTCAATATATAGAGTTATATGTTGATTTTAACGGAAACTGTTCGAAACGGTCGAATCAGCTTACGGTACATATTCCATTGTGTTCGGAATGGGGGTAATTAGCTATGGACGACAGGCGGTGGGCCTCGTTTCGAGGTCGAAATAAAAAGTACCTTTTTGAAAATAAATTAATTAAATAAAATAAAATAAAAACCTCTCCTATCTCTCTCCCCTTATCTCCTCAGCCCCCCTCCCCCGTTAAAAATCAAAATCAAAAAAAAAAAAAGAGGAGCGAGCGACGGGGGGGACCGCCGCCGCCGCTTCCATCGCGCCCCCCCACCCCCCAGGTGGCTCGCCGCCACCGTCAACCGCCCCCCCCCTCCTTCTTCTCTCCTCGTCGAAGCCCTCCCCCCCCCCCCCAAGAATCGACGCAAACCGCACCCCCCTTTTAAAACTCTAGCCGCCCTCTATCTCGCCACCACCACACCCTCTTCTTCCACCTCCACTCCCGCGACAGTTCCAGCCCACCACCGCGAAGCGGGGTCCGCCGCTGGCCAAGACCCCCCCCCCCCCAACGTCGATCCCGACTCCGACGACCTCTGCAACACCTCCTCCTCTGAAAACAGTAAGCTTTTCCTTTTTAGTTTATTTTAATTCAGTTTTAAATTATAAAATGCTTTGTTTAAATTCAGTTTCAGTTTGTAAAAATACATAGAAATGATTAGATTCTTCGCAAGGGATATGGCATTTCTATGTGTGAAAAATAAGGCATTTGATATAGAAAGATTATATTTTTTTATTTATAAAAATATGATTTTTATATTTTAAAAAGAATAAAAATTCGATTTTTAATTCATAGAAGAGATAAAGAAATGATTTTTATAATGAAATAGCGAAAAGATTACATCTTTGAAGTAGGAAAGATATGATTTTTATAGTATAAAAATATGATTTTTATTCATGTAGAGTAATAAAAATATAATCTTTATTAGGGGAAGGGCAATATAAAAATATAATTTTTATAACGAAGTGAAGATAAAAATTTGATTTTTATATATATGAGGTGAAAATAAAAATTCGATTTTTATATATGTAGGGAAACAAAAATATGATTTCTAAATTGAAAGTGAACAAATAAAAATGTGATTTTTATTATAAAGACAACAGTATAAAAATGTGATTTTTATATATTCATTTGCAAAGTAAAATTTTGATTTTTATATATTCATTAGCAAAGTAAAAATTCGATTTTTATATATTCATTAGCAAAGTAAAATTTTGATTTTTTTTATATATTCATTAGCGATAGGAAAATATGGTCTCTATAATGAGTAGCGGTGTAAAAATAGAATTTTTATCTATATAGTAGCGGTGTAAAAATAGAATTTTTATCTGTATAGTAGCGGTGTAAAAATAGAATTTTTATCTATATAGTAGCGATGTAAAAATAGAATTTTTATCCATATGGAGTGATTATAAAAATATGATTTTTATATACATAACAACAATATAAAAATGAGATTTTTTATATTTGTAGTGGCTATGGACAACGAAAGTGACAAAGGGCGAGAACGGCAAAGATGTCTACATATGAAGAGTCGTGGCGTTTGGATTAGCTATCGGTGAGAACTTCTCACTTTAAATTTCTTTTTCTAGTTATAAAAATATATACTAGGATGCAGATGGTGCTTAGTAGCACCCGACACCCGTCATCCACAGACCATGGATGGCTTGTTTGCTTGATTGATGTGTTGTGAAAAGTGTTTGTGATGTTGATGTGAAATCGATAATAAATTGTCGATGGTTGAAATAAATTAATATAATTTTTAACGTGAATATGAATATAGTGAATGTGAGTAAATAAATATTTATAAACAAATTGGCCGATTTGTTTATATGCACTGATTTGACTAATATTGATTGGGACGATAAATTTTAAACATCGCCGAACTGCACAAATAATATCCAGTGTTTGTTGATTTGAAACCCCACACAGGTGTTAGGATGATATTTGGCGTACACTAATCCCAATTATTTAATTGTATGTCAATCGATTGGTCAACAGGCTGTGTAAGCGTTAATTATTTATATTTAATGCTTATGCAGTTGTGTGGTGCACCTTGGATGATGGTTGATTATTTACCGTTGCTATTATATACATGAGTTGTATGAAATCCATATAATTAACGTTATATGGTAATTGATTGGGCCTCATTCCAATGGGGAAAGTAATGAATATTATAAAAAATAATTCATGTGTTGAGTAAAATATTTTAATAATAAAATTTACATCGTTATCATATTTAAAATTAGAACTACTTCACGGTGGAGTCTAATTGAAAATCAAATGATAGATACCATAATTTTATAAAATATTTTACGTAACAAAAATAGTTGTGTGTTGACAGTACTCATGTGTTGAAATTAGTCATGTGTTGAAAGAAATATAGATTCATGTGTTGAATAGAATAAATATTCATTTGTTGAATAGAATAACGAATTTATTGAAATATATAAAGCCGTGTTGATTAGAGTAGCGCTATTTTGACGTGAACGATATTTATATCGATTATATTCGTTTTTATAATGGATATAGAAAAGGTAGTGATTTCGAAATATAATGTTTTGAAAATATTATCATTTATATAGTAATGATATGAAAGATTCAATTTTAATTAGAAATTGAATATAGTGTTGAAATGGTTTTGAAAATGAATTAAAAACGATTTATCAAATACGTTTTAAAAGGAAATCGACAAAATATATATAATATACATATATATATATATTATATATATAATGGCCTGAATAGAACGCGCCGCGCCGCGGCAGTTCGTGAATTTCGACCATTGACTTCGAATTGACGTTGCGGGAGATCCGACCGTCGGATTCTCCTAAAACCGGAACCGTTGGGTTCGTATCGAAAAGAGATTTCCAATGAATATTAGAAATTTGAAATCTAACGGTTGGATTTGGAATTATGTCCAAATCAATTTCAGAACAGCTCGCTGTAAGTGCAGTTCGATGGCCATTGGTGGAAATCGACTGTACGGGCCTTGATAAAATTATTAAAAATATTAATAATTTGTTTAAAATCATAATATGTGAATTGGAAAGAACTAGGGTGAAAAACTCCACATTTGAAAAGATAAAAATAGATTTTTATCGAAATGAACTAGTTTTGAACTAGAATTAAAATCAATTTATTTTTGAAATAAATAAATTGAATTTGAAAGTGATTTTAAAAATAATCAATATTCCCAATATGTGAATTGGACTGGAGTTGAATCAAAATTATCTTCGGAATATTTCGATGTTGGATTTCTGACTATACAGATATTGTTTTGGGAATTTGAAAGATATATTTTATATCGTTATTTCCAATACGATATTTGTTGGTTTCAGGATTTGATATTGAATACAAGCTGGTATATTTTCTATTCAGAGCCTTGTATTTAATATCAAATGTGATTTGGGTTTGTCGTGAATGGTGTCTTCATTAACACTGTTCTTAAGCCCAATAGAGAAAAAGATTAAATCTTTCTATTTAGATTTAATGAAGTGTATCAATTAAATAATATTTAATTGGAATTGAATTTGAATTGGTTTTTGGGTTTATCGTGAGCGGTGTTTTGAACAACACCTGTTCTTTAACCGGATTAACAATAGAGTGTGATTTTGGGTTTATCGTGAATCGTGTTTTAGATGACATTTGTTCTTTAACCCAGTTAAAGGCAGGATATTGATTTTTGTGAAGATTAAAACTAAGAGGAATTTTAATGAATCTTTAATTAGATTGAAATGTGAATTGATAATTTAAATTATCAAATCTGAAAGGTGATCAAGAATGGAGTACCACCAGTTTTGCTCCAAAGCGAAAGCTAAATCTTTAATTAGATTCGAACGTGAAATGGTAATTAATTTTACCGATAACACCTTGGTGTTAGATATGTAGTATTACCAGTTTTTCTCCATGGGATGAATAGGTTGGGATTGGGAAATAAAATAAATAATTACTTTGGTGTGGTTCGCTAATCCCGACTAGTTTGAAATGATATCCAAAGGAAGATTAAAGAATAAATTAAGAAGAATTTATCTTGGATAAAATTTATGGGAACCTTTCCCGAAGAATGTGATTTTGTGAATAAAAGAATATTCTGAATTGGAATGAGGCGTTCGTTGTGTTTGTGTAGCATTTGTTTACTATATACGTGGGATATTCAGAAAGGCCGGGTTTATACCCATTCTGAATAACCGATTCGACGAGATGTCGAAGATGAAGACGGTGGTTGAAGACCGGAAGTCTTCACATCGTTTGGGTGATTACTGATGATCTCGATTGGGCTGTACACCCAAGATAAGGGAAACAGTTGGTGATCGTCTAGACGTACTTGGAGATGGATGGATATGCGAGGAAAGTGCCTCCGGTTTCGTTCAGACCCAGAACGAACTTGTAAATGGATTGTGTGTCTGACATTGAATTTTATTCTATGTTGATTGATCTCTATTAAATATACATCTGTTTGGCGGCGGAGAATTTATTCTCTTGCTTAATGCCCTTCTCTGAGACGTACGAGCTCAGAGGTTGTATATCGATGGACATCAGTCGCATGGAGTGAATTGCCAGTGTGGCACGCGTAAGTGGCAATTGATCAAGGCTTCTGTTGAAAAGCAAAGTCTTGTGGTTGATGATCAAAGCATGGTCTGTGTGACGTAGCTTTGTGTATAGCGTGAATTTGCGAGCCTCACACCTCGGTATGAGTCAAAAACGGGATAGTGACTACAGGGAGAGCACGACGTTTCTTTCTAGCTAGGGTGGTGTCAGTGACCTACCAGCCCTGACATTTATATACTTTTCACCTTTGCGGTTGTTGGATGCGAGGCGCCTCGGATATAGGTCTGTAAGGATCGGGAAACGTGTGTTCAGGAATAACTAATCCTCAAAAGTAAGAGAGGACCGGCCTTGAAGATCCAAGGATCATAGTGGGGTCCTGGGACATTTGCTAGAGTGTCTCGAATCGGAGAGGAGCTTGCCCCTTTCCTCGACTCATGACGGAAATCCAATTTCCAATACGTGATATTGCGGTTTTAATTGTAGAACTAGTATGGCGACATGATATATGGTACCCATGCCGTCTATGATTGATATTTATGATTGAAATTGTTTTGACACTATACACTTATAATAGTATCAAATGATTTGTTTTAAACGTACCAAGCATGTTTGGCTATTATAAGGGAAAACCCTATCCTCCGGCTTGCGTTGCATTGTGTGATGGGACCTAGGTCTTATAATAGCTTCATTTTTCCAAAAAGCATTGCGCTGTTTTGTTATATGCACTAGTATTCTTGGGAGGAAACACGTTCCGTGTCATATGGCGTGGTCCCTTGAATTACTATCTTTTAAATTAAAGTTTTAAATAACTGTTTTAGTTCTCACACCAGTCCCATGACTGACCTGGAGTTTATTGTTTTAACCTAAACTCTGGGTGCCCCTATTTTCCATGGGCAGCTAGTAGTTTTGGTTTTGCAGATTTATATTCACAGGGTCCTGATTTACAGCTGGAACGATGCTCGGAAAGCTCTGTATCCATGTATTACTTTCAGTTGTGTTTTATATTATTTTTCGCTGCTATGTAATTTATTGTAATCTCTGATATTATTTGTTGAATGTAATTTATTCATTTATACTCTGTATATTCTTGTATCTGATGGAATTGTTGTAATAACAATGAAATGTTCTTCCGTTTGCGTTCTATTTTGTCTTATCCTCAATTCTATCCGTGCTTTCCCTCACGGGGAAGTTCAGGTCGTCTCAATCTTGGACACTCATCGATGAAGGAATTTTTGGAAGCTCATGTGAGGTTCTAACTTCTACGGTCACATTCCCCTCGATTGGGGGCATGCTACTAGATTCTCCAGGAACGGGGACTATATAAGCGTCGGCCGGGGGCACATACTTGTAGGGCTTGCCTCCTTGACCGAGGCCTCACCTTATATCCATAAGTTGGTTTTTATGCAGATTCTCATTGTTTATGCATTTCTTGATTTTTAGAAAATCGGATTTGCTTTTCCTAAGGCAGGTCAAACGATCTTCATATATTTCGCCCTCTTGCTTCTTGGGATTGGGAACTGTAAAAGGGAAAGAAATATTAGTGCACCAATGTATGAAATTGGAGTAGACACTTAAAGGCCTGAGACCTACTTGACTTAAGTCACCTCCTCGCACACCCAACCTGGCATTTTATATAAAGCCACTCAGATTTAGCATCGCCTAAGTTGTTGTGTCCATCAGTCAGGACTTTCTTAGCGGGGATAGACTCGAAGAAAACAAATTTCGGGGTCCCTGTAGAATGATGTTTAAAGTGGAAATAGAAGTTCAGATCTTCGTAAAAGAGCTCGATATCGATAATTTCTGTGTATGCAATGTACAGGCTATATAAAACAACATAAGCATTAGGATGAATTTGCATGGGAGCAATACGCATTTGTCTCAGAAAGTCGACAACGAGTGGATGAAATGGAGGAATAGCGCCTATTGAACACACGACCTTACGGATGGCCATGTACCCTTCCAGAGCAGAACGGGGCCTATCTGTTTCCCCCATAACTTTAACATTATCCTACGGAATCCCATGCTTTAAACATATTTTCTTTAGCTTTATATCGTCAAGTGTGGAAGCTATGGAATCACTCGGATTGACTAACTATACGACACTCTCAAACTCATGGGGAGCGCGATTATCTCCAATTCCACCCTCTCTTTCTTCTTCCTCAACTGATGTACTCTCAGGTGATGTCAATCCTATACCAATATCCGCTTCATATTCATATCCGGAGTTATCCCAATCTGGGTCCGACGGGAGTACGTTAGGATTGTAATAACCTGAAGACTCTGGAGCTGCATTTTTATCTCAAAACCTTGCCGAACGTCAATTTGACATATTTGCTATGTTGATAAACAAGCATAAAAAATTAGAGCGTAGATACCCATGACCCCCTTGTGTGCAAGTGCTAGTGTGTGAAGAACTGGGAAGAAAAACAAAAGTAAAGAGAATAAGATGGTCACCATATATCTTTGAGTTATATTCTTGTATAATCCAGATTAAACTGTTCAAGGGCTCTAGCCTAACTGTCCATCGAGGGTGATTAACTTGAAATTGGGTTCGGCTCGGTCGTATGACGTAGCTCAACTACATTGAATTAGTTTAAAAGTAAAGCTCGCTATGTACACATGCTGGGATCGGGTAGTGGGTACGGATCGGCTCGTGTTTGTGAACCGGCTTGTGGTTGTCCTCGGTTCGTGAATTAGGGGCATCTCATGCTTTGAAATTGGTTCGTTACGACTTCAGCTCGCCCCCATGACCCACTTGCACCAAATGACCCTGCCGCTCCCTCTCCTCCGTTCACAAAGAGTACGGCTCGCCCATGAGGATGGGTTCAATTCATCGGATCGGTTCGTGTCGAAGGGAGGCTCGTGAACATTCCCCTTTCAAGCAAGCACGGGATCGGGTCGCTGAAGCATGACCCAACCCAGTAACCTGCACCTCTTCACGAACCAGATCACCAGAACACACTTTTCCTCTAACCTTTCCGCTTCTTGTCTCCACAAACGGGTCCTTAGTTGACCTGCTTCCCCATAAGTACATCACTTTTTCCTTATCTGTTGACTTGCAATCCCTCTGAATTCACTCTTGAACCTATGAAAACTCTCCCCCATAACTTTTTCCTAGGAAGGGGATGCATCATCGACATTGGCATCGTGGTAGAAACTGAAGTCGGCGAAACTGTAGAGTATGGGATATCATGGAAATCGAGATAAACCTCGAAGAACAACTCATAGATTGGATTAGGAACAACAATGAATACTAAGGAAAATTCTTGTTTGAAATTACCTATCTAAATCGAAATTCCGAACTCTGGTAAAATCAGATTTAAGAAATTAGGGTTTCGGGTTGGAGGAAATGAAATTACAACAGTAAAGAGCGAAGAGAAGAGGTAAAAGTAAAATACATATAATAGGAGATGAACCCTATGGATATCAGGCCTCATCCCACTGCTGTGCAAACAATTCAGTGGGTCTCTAGTAATCGGCCCATACACAGAACAGCTCATACGAGAGTAAGCCTCGTTGACCCAAACAAGAGTCACGGTCCGACCCGGATAGTATGACTTTGGACCTGATTTAGCGACCAAGCTTTTGAGATAACTAATGATTTGAAAGACTTTTAATCAATTGGGATGATGATTAATGTCAGGTTCTCCAAATAATAGTTCAGAAAATTTGAGGTTTTTACCTAAGAGATTGCTTCCTGTATGCTTCAAGACCCTAAGTGAATATGGGAAATAACTGAAAACTTAATGCGGTATTTATACTCGCCTCAAAAAATCAGAAAACACGTATTTCGCGAAGTGATGCGACCATACAGACAGATACGACTGTTAATGCTACCCTTTTTCGGGAACAGACAGATGTATGATTTCAAAGCACGTTCCATCCCTGATAAAACGTACTTCGAGGGGGAAAAAAGTTGGCTAACTTTTTGACCAAGCCACCAAAGATTTAAATATTCACAATTAGATGGGAGAAGGTCCGCACACTCACGAGTTCAAGATAAGTGTTCTGGCTCACAAAGATGGCTAACAGACCAGGCAACAATACCGACTCATGACCTCCTCCTCACTCCGGCTCGTGCCCTCACTTCGTGACTGGGCTCGTGTACATGGGTCACGACCCGACTCTGCTGCCAGAACAGTTTCTTGACCCATTCAGCCCATGTCTTCCACGAACCGATGATCATGGATCTGGAGACAGGTCTCGATAATGACAATATTGACCACTTCTCTACTCATCCACGAACGACACCGAGATTCCCGGGATGGATGCCACATGTCATCACGAACCGCTGTAGGAACTGCCTACAAATAACTCAACACTTAGCATTTTTTTGGATCTTCTTGGCAATTGAGAGCTTTGATTCCACCATTATCATATTTCATCTGTTTCAAATAAGAAATAACTTTGAATTATTGAGTGAGTTATCATTGTAAAAGTGAGATTAAGAGGAGATTGTGATTGTACTTCCATTCAATCGTATAATCAGAATTACATAAATTGGACGTAGGCTTGTTAGCGCTAAACCACTATAAATTTAGTGTGTTTGCTGCATTTCATATTGTTTCTATTTATAATTCTCTACAGTTCAAGACAATTTGGGTGTTAGAACCATATTTTGGTCTAACACCTATTTATATAGAAATTATTTATAACTGGTCTGAGTTATTAAGCGGTCCAAGTCATAATGAAGTAAATTTCAAGACAAATAACTATGAAGTTGTTGAGTAGGCAAAGATTCAGGACAAAGAAGTTAATTTATTTAATAACACTTGATGTTTGATGTTTGATGTTCGATTTACATAGAATATTAATTCTACATCGAATGTTTTGCTTTATAGTATTTTACATTGAACTGTACTCATATGAAAAAGAACAAATACTGCAGACTAGAATATCCCGTGAACTAAACGAAATTATAGATGCTCATAGTGAAGTGGCACCTGAACTGAGGTTATAAGCTTATGCATTGGAAATGGGGTTTGAGACTTGAAATAGAGCTCGATGTTATGGTCATCTGGTGAAACCCAGCAAGGTACCTTGGGTATGTTAGACTCAAGCAGTACCATTGATTCGTAAATGACGCAAAGGATGAGAAAATGCATCTTTGGAGTCTAAATATTTGGATTTGTAACATATGTGTGAAAAGCAAAGTGTAATAATTCAAATTTTGATAGACCAAATTTTTCTCTAAAAATAGTAATCTACCGAAGCTCGAGTCGGCATGTCTGGAATCCTGCAAAAAAGAAAGAGATAATAAATATATCAGAGTTCAGTAATCATCTCACAGTAGAATAGATAAAATATAATATAATCAAATATATCCTTATCGAAGTAATAATACTGTCTAATCAGTATCCAAAGCCATCATATCTCTGCAACAAACCTAACCTACGAGTGTGTTAAGAGGAGGGGGTCAAAACACAAAGTTATAGTGAGTGGACAAATCATACATTCTAAAATAACCATACATATACCGTTCAATTTTGTTTTCTAATTTATTACTATATTTGGGTTAACAACACTCAAGGCTCTACACTCACTTTGTACCCATCTATTTCTCAGTAGATAAACCTATAGTATATATGTAGTTATACCCCATATCTCAAGCTACTCCCCATAGTACCCTCCTCGTGCGGTATCCACCGTCGTACCACGGAAGCGTATGAAACACCTAGCCTATGTTGAACAACATACGGAATTCCAAATCATTAGGTCATGTAATCGCATAGAACCATCATTGTTATGCCATGTAAGCGTACAGATCATTGTTTCCGAACTCCTAGGTCGAATCAAGTCTCAACACGAAGTAATGCCCTCATATTGGCGATACACCACCCATGCGTGTACCTAGACCCTCACATGAATGTACTATCTATTATACCCGAAGTCCCCAAATACGGTTGCATCCAATGCACGGAACTTGGTCGGGAGAACTCGATCGGGATCTTTCCAAATCTATAAAGGCCTACAGTACATATATCCAAAATATGGTCTGCATTTTCACGGTGGCTATGGTCCTACCCTAAGCTCTCCCTTAACTTATGAAAGACTACACCAAGAGCTAAGTCACATGCCCCTAGCAAACAATTTAACATCCAATTTGGCGTGTCCCGCAACCAACGTCTCGATAGTGAAAGATTGATGGTCTCTTGGTTTAGCTCTAGTCTTTCTGCATCCTGTAGACTGTCGATGAAAGGTACCCGATGATTACTATCCTGTATTGGTCCTGACCTAGCCGCTTCCCGAGGCAATCACCAAATCACCCAATGCCATCCTCCACGGCCTTCTGACTGCCAACCTACAACTGCAGTTAAGCCTGTCAAGGTATACTCACCGGGTGGTACAACACAGACCCAACCTCTGTGAGTACAGCCTGAGCATGCACCGCAAAGAGGACCATCACAGAGTACCCTACCACATCCCTCGGAAGCCGCGTGCTTCCCTCTAGTCCCGTACAGAAAAACAGGCGGAATAACCAACAAAATAATAAGATGGACATGCTCCTTCTGTGTCTCATGACACCTCGATGATATACTCCATTGGGTTCTTCACCTTTGTACATATGGACCAGTCCAAGCGCATTACACTAGCGTGTTATTAGATTCTACATTTAACCTTTTATTCAAGCGCTTATTGTGTCCGATCAGGTTGCTAATTAACTTAATTATCCACATTTTCACTTTTATCTCATGTTACTAGGTTCATTAGCTCACAATTGGTTGCTTACTTTCTTTATTGTAACGGCTAGAAATTTCCGACTCCTCGAGAGTCAGAAATTCCGAGACGTTAGTGAAAGAATTTAGAAGGTGAGAAAGAAAAGATAGAACTAATAGAATAGAAGAAGAAGAAGAAGAACATCAGAATCATCAGAGTAACACGAATCTCACAGCGGGACGAATAACATATAATATATAACATAACTTTGAAGTAAACAGTTATATATATACAATAGCACTTATCAGAGTACAACACTTACAACACAGCGGAAATAACTATAGCTATAAAATCTTGCAGCCTCCTGCTCCAAGCTCTCCAAGTATATCTGTAAATCCCGACTACTTGACTGCCCGTACAAATTTAGGCACCCAAGAGTTTAGGGGAAACAACAAAGTAAACTCCGGGTCAGTCATGGGACTGGTATGAGTAAAATAGTCTAAAACAGGTATAGGGTATGTCATAAGACCACGCCGTAAATACGGAACGGGTTTTTCCTTATGAGTATCTGAACAACTTTGACAAGCAATATCATTGTGATATTATAATAATGTCTAAGTACAAATAGATATCAATCTAGCAGAAATGCTTGCATCTCACGTTCTACATACATAGTATAAAATCATAAACCGCAGGGCGCTTATCGAAGAATGGATTCCAACAGACAAGGTATGGGAGCACCTTCTGAATAGTGTACTCTAGAGGTGATACACTCAGGGTTCAACAAGAACGTCTTGCAACCCGGCCACACATGACCGCTCACTCATTTAGCTTGAGTGTCGCGAATATATTGCCACCACGGTTATAGGCCATCAAACCGTCATCCGAAGATACAGAATCAAAAAGAAGTATAAATATGGATATTCCCTAGATCGGTGACAATACACCCTGCTTGGGAATGACCCAACTAGCCATGCTGCCTAGCCCAACTTTTGTTACTTCCTGGTGTGAGGCTAGAAGCTACGTCTATCTTCAGAACATCTGATCACCATTCACTTTGAATGCCACATCGTCATACCCGCCAAATCACAAATTGACTTATTCAAAAATAACACGGGTATACAACTAAGAGAAACGAATTCCTCCGCCACCAAAACGTGAATACGTTTGAACAGATCAACTTACGCGATCCATTGGATATACTCTGTCAGACCTTCTTCCATATACGTTGTCCTGGGACTGGACAAACCGAAGGCACTATTCAGTATATCCATCTTAGTCACTGTTATCTAAGACTTATACAACAGCCCTTGCACTTTACTCCGTCTTCAATTTATCTTTGGCATATATTGCTCGCAACGCTTATGCCAATACAGAGTGGTTCTTTGGATAATAATCCAACCGGTCTCTCCATATTAACAACGTTAAAATGGTAAAAACTTTGATAGTCTGTGATTCAACTATCAAATGAAAACATGTCGATGTACAAACAACGATCTTATTTCCAAATGGAAATTCGATCGATCAATCATCATATGTTCATATTCCCTTATTTCATATATTTAGAAAATATATGTTATTAATCATTGGAAAACATTTCCATAGCATATTTTCACATCACTATTATTTCGCAACTATCAGTCCCTAACTGTAACTAGTATGAGAACAATTCTCTAAGTATCAATCCGGAAGGTCGAAACCAACATCATATCGTCACTTAGAAAACCGTTCAACTTACCCTCTCCAGTCAGTTTCTGAATTTGCTTAACACTATTTCTTAAATTCTTATTATGAAAACATTTCATTTTCTATGTTTAGAAAACATATCTGACTATATTTGGAAAACGTTTCCAAAACTCATTTACGGATTTCCAATGAACGTTGTATAAAACATCGTTATGCTTAATCCATAAATCGCTTATTACTTCTATATTTCAAATCAACCTTTTCTATCGAACCACAACTATTCCTTTGTCAATTCTGAAGTCAATCAAGTTGGGGTATAATTACCTCTCAGACCTTAATTGAACAACGTCCTTTACTGTGAAATAGATGAAGCCTATTACTCACTTTTTACAATCATCTGTTTACACAATTTCTTGGATTCAGGTTACGAATCTACTTCTTGTATGAAAACGTTTGATTATAACTATAACGTTATAATTCCTACTTCTGCAATATCTAACCTAAATTATAACTTTATCTCCTAACTCGAATAATTTAACATACACCTAATTTCTAAATCAATAACTGAATCTTGATTTAAACCCTGGAAAGTAAATAGTACTTTCCCGAATTCGCTATAATCGAATTCGACGTATAACTCTCTTTCGAGTAATCTCTATTTGATTAACTCTTCTTCGAATAACCTATATTCGATTATCTCTCTTCGAATAACTCATATTCGAAATCTCTCTCTTTCGAATAACAATATTCGATCTCTTTCTTTCGAATATGCTATATTCGAAAATCTCCTTTCGATTTACTAATCGATAACTCCTTTCGATCAAACTAAAATCGATAACTCCTTTAACTCTATTCGAATAACTAATATTCGACTAACTCCTTTGGATCAACTAACTTCGAATAACTCCTTTGGATTAACTAACTTCGAATAACTCTTCGACTAACTCCTTCGGATTAACTAACTTCGAATAACTCCTTTGGATTAACTAAATTCGAATAACTCTTCGACTAACTCCTTCGGATTAACCCTTCGATTAACTCCTTCGGATTAACTAACTTCGAATAACTCCTTTGGATTAACTAACTTCGAATAACTCTTCGACTAACTCCTTCGGATTAACTAACTTCGAATAACTCCTTTGGATTAACTAACTTCGAATAACTCTTCGACTAACTCCTTCAGATTAACCCTTCGATTAACTCCTTCGGATTAACTAACTTCGAATAACTCCTTTGGATTAACTAACTTCGAATAACTCTTCGACTAACTCCTTCAGATTAACCCTTCGATTAACTCCTTCGGATTAACTAACTTCGAATAACTCCTTTGGATTATCTAACTTCGAATAACTCCTTTGGATTAACTAACTTTGAATAACTCTTCGACTAACTCCTTCGGATTAACTAACTTCGAATAACTCATTTGGATTAACTAACTTCGAATAACTCTTCGACTAACTCCTTCGGATTAACCCTTCGATTAACTCCTTCGGATTAACTAACTTCGAATAACTCCTTTGGATTAACTAACTTCGAATAACTCTTCGACTAACTCCTTCGGATTAACTAACTTCGAATAACCAATATTCGATAACTACTCTTCGAATAAATAATATTCGATAACTCTTCTCAAATGAATCACATTTGATTTCTCTACTCGAGTAACTATATTTGAATAACTCTTTTAACTTTACTCGAATAACTATATTCGATTAACACTTTCTTTCGAATAACTATATTCGATTAACTGAACTAATCCACTTAGTTTAACTTAGTTAATTCACTTTGATTAACTCCAACCGATTTACTTAGTTTAACTCAGCTAATTCACTTTGATTAACCCAACTAATTTACTTCGATTAACCAATTAGTTTAACTTGACTAATTCACTTCGATTAACCGCTTAGTTTATCTTAACTAATTTACTTTGGTTAACTTAACCAATTACTTTGATTAACACGACTATCTTGCTTTGGTTAACCTAACAAATTACTTTGTTTAACTCTATTCGAATAAGTAATTCGAATCACTCTAATGTGTTTAACTCTATTCAAATATCTAATTCGAATAACTCATTTCGAATAACTAAATTCGATTAACTCCTTTTATTAACGTTTATTCATTTCAAAAGATTTCCTTTTTACAACGTTTATCCATTGATAAAGATTTACTTTTTACAACGTTTATCCATTTATAAAGATTTACTTTTAGTAACGGTTCTTCACTTTATAAATGTCCTTTTAATAACGTTTCTACTTCTCTATATAAGTCCAGACTTATATATATTCCATTTACCAACGATAAATAATTTATTTAATTTATAAAACATTATTTATAAATTAATCTACTTCAATTTATCTGTTTAAAACAGATTTCCTATTTAATATCTCATTTAAATCCATATCGTGTTATACCGTGTGCGAAGCACGTGTTTAAATCTATCCTTGTATAATTCTATTTATTTTCCGAACAAGTGTTCCTTTATTTATTCCCTAAATAAATATTCCTTTATTCCATTTATTTATAATCTAAATAAATGTTCCTTTATTTATTTCCTAAATAAATAAATGTTTTCATTTTATAAAATCCTATCGATTTTATAAATAAGATTTATTTTCAATATAAACATTGAAAATTCCCTTTTTACATTCTAGTATCACCTACGGTGTTTAACGTGTCGTATAACAATGATCGGTATCATTCAAACATATGAAATCAATAACAGATTTCATAACACATCATATATCACAATATATGAAAAACGGTAAAATAAATGTTGAGGAATCCAGTCGGATTCCTCCAACCTGTTTCCCTGCATCCACAGATGTTACACAATAAAATATACATCAATTTCATTCCAACATGAAATATACTGATGAACTGAATCAATATTTGATTGTCGTTTATATATATAACTATATCTATGTTTTAATCAAATCTATTTAACAGTCCAAACTATCAATACACAGCAATCAAATCATTTAACACAGTTTATATAAAAATATAAACTGAGGAGAGTTAGTGAGTTTTACTCACCTTGGACGATCATCGTTAATAACGATAATTGTCGCTTGATTTCGATTGGACAATTTATTTTTCCATAAATTGTAACGAACTCGGATTCACTCCTAGTCAGCTTCATTGTGAAGTTCTCGTCCCTACGATCCCAACGGATCTGACGGTTTGCGATTCTGATAACGTATGAGAATGTTATAACATTTACAACTTTAAACGAGTATTTATTAAATTTAAATCCATTTCATTACCAGTTGGACTCACCACACCACTTCGGCCCACTATGGAAACCAGGCCCGCTCCCTTAAATCTCTTGGCCCATGGTTTTAACTAAATAACCACTATTCTCTTCCCAAGGAAGAAACCCGATCCACCTTTCCTCCAGACCCCGTCTTCTACCGCTCATCTCGCTCAACCTCGATCATCGGAAGGCCGTCGCTCATCACCAGAGCCACCGCCTAGTTACCCCGACGCCACGCCCTCCACGGTGGACCCCAACCCTCTCCGTCCAACAAGAAACAGCAGTAAAAGGGTTTTCCGTTCATTGCTGCCAAACAACCACCTCCATCGATGATGCTCCATCGGACGGCCACCAACTCCCTTCGCGACGATCCCACCTCCATCAGTCAACCCTCCGTCGAACTCGAATCCGTATACACTCCACGAAACCGCCTCCAAGTCGATGGCTTCAACCCAAAGATCCCAGCGAACCCAAACATTATCGAACCCCCCAAAATTCCCATAGGATTGCAGCTGATTTTCTCCCGAATCCAACCATTTGTGTTTTGATTTATAGGTATTTTCTTTGATTCGCTGAAGGCCACGTATTTGTTTTTGAGACCAAAGAAAATGGGTGTCTGAGGGAAGAAATCGTGGCTTAACTTCTACCTTTTTCTTAAGGCAGTATTTAAAGTGAAGAGCAAATATTTTATTTGATTTTTATTTGTTTTTAAATTTGATTTTCTTTTGCACTTGATTTTCACGTTCTCCTCATGAACACGACGGTAGAACCGTGTTTGACTACAAAGAAAAATAACTAGGGTTGGGAAGAGAGAACGTGGATTCATTTCGGTTCACCCAACAAAGATTACATCGTTATTTTATTCATGTATTTAAAGTTTTGTTTTCCAAAATACCATGTTACGTAAATTCCATCCACGTACGGACAGAAATAAAGATACCGGTGAGATGGCCAACGTCCCACGATCCCAAAAATATAATAATATCAGTAGATGGACTCATATTTTGAAACTTCAAAATGTTGATTTCAGGGTGCGAAATACTTCAAATAAAAAGTTGCTTATTTAATTAGTTAAAAATTACAGTAAAATTCTAAAAAATTAATTATCGATATGTCTTAAAAGAACCTTGTCTAAATTCAAACCCGATATCTAGTTATTTTGAAATAACCGTTATGGTCGATAAACGATTCTATAGCGACTATTTTAAAATTTGATTTGGACATATTTCAAAATCTACACAACGAAATCCCGATTTTTCTCTTCCACTAGAAAGATATACTCCTCCAGCTCCACACGTTTCTTGTTTCACAGAAATCCGGCTTAAAACGAATCATGTACATTCAGTTGAAGTTCGAATCGCCAAATAGCGAACTGCCGCGACGTTTTCAGGTTCATTTTAATTATAATTATAAATTATAAGTTCGAACGTTTTACTTTAAGTTATCGATATCGCCAAATCGATATATAAATAATTAAATAAATTAATTATTCGACAGCTAACAAAACGCGCCATTACATTTATCCAGCCCTATGCTGCCAGAGCAGGATTCTACTTATTATTAATTTCTTTTATTAGACTTTATATTTCCAATTATAAGTCTACCAATAATAAGCCTACTTCATTCTTTCTTATTTAACCATAACCTCATTATCACAACCTCTTGTTTTTATTTACTTATTAATTTAGTTCTCTTAACTAAGATTTATTAATAATTTCCCTTTTATTTATTATAATCCATGTTATAATTTCCACTTGTCCCTAGAAAAAGCCTACCTATTATATTTCATTCTTGTTCATATAATCAGTTATAATATGCTATATTCACCGTTCATCATTATCCTTTTTAGGTTCCTTTATATGAGCCAGCCTTTAATGTTGTAATATTTCTTTAATTATTGTCATATGCATTACATTATTTTAGATAAACATTTCATGTATCTCATTAACTTGGTTAACAGAAAGATATAATAATCTATTTCCACATCGCAAACCAACTTAGTTCCGTAGTTGCAAGCTATTACTTTTATTTCTAATGTGGACATACATACATTTTTTATTGGATTAGTATGCAATATGGTAAAAGAGTATCTATCACACTAATCCCCTTTTTCTTTCTTTTCTTGCTACTACGTTCTTAGTAAATTTCCTGTTATGGAAATATATCATTTTCCCCCCATATCCAACTAACTCAGTCCAATACAAAATTTCTCTTCTTAATTTCTGAGTTAGACATTGAACTTTTGTTTTCATATACTATTTACAATTACTGTAAATTTTCCTTAACCAATTAGGCATGTCAATTCTTAAGAACATATTCGCATTTATTGCAAGTTCCACAAATTCAGTATTTCAGTAATTCGCTATTCAAATAAAAGATTAAGGGAAATGGGTGTTATACAAAAGTAATGTTCTCAACATGTTCAAATCAGATTTAAACTCAATTACCGCAAACTCCAATTGTCTATCATGTTAAGATTTATGGGGAATGCAAATAATAAATATATCGTTATCAAAATGTATAATTTAAACCCATTCACCTGACAACTTTCCCATCCTTGAATCTGATTCAGGCATGTTATCCTGTAGTCTTCCTAGCTGAATCTAGTATTAAAATTACCAAAGATTTACAAATCTGACACTAAAAGAAAAGGGAAAGAAAGAAACCTAAATAAATCAGATTCACAGGAATTACCTCACGCTGATCAGAAATATAAACACCTATGTTATAGATTTACATTCTTCATCTTCAATTCTTGAATCAGAACTCCTAAAAGCTAATATTCTAATTTCTTAAAGATTTGAAGACAAAAAATTGCAGAGCCTCAGCATCATCACAGAAAATATGAGGTGAATGTTATGTCCTGCTAGTCAATTTATATATGTATAGGAAATTCTGGCCCATCGGATTCAGCAACATAAAATCTGAACCGTTTAAATCAGAAAAACACATCATAACACAAAATAGATCTGGCCTGGGTAGGTCGAACCCTGTGTCGACCCACCTTAGAGGTGGCTCGACCCAACTCCTAGGTCCTAAATGTGTTTTCTACTGATTTTAATTTCTTATTAGCGTTAATATTAATGTTTAGTTTATTTCTAAATATTACTTACCTGAGTTATTATTTCCCACTTATAACTCATCTCTAATTTATTTCGAATTTTTGCTTGTATATATGCATATAACCTTTTTACTATTTACTCATAAATAACTTTACCATACTGACTTTATTTTGGCCAAGTCATATATCAAAACAAATTAGAGAATTGCCACGAACATAATTGTATATGTTTCAGGGATAAATTCTAAAACTATAAACTATCAATATTTTTGTCTATTATTTATATAAAATCTAGGGTGTTACATTTTCCCTTCCTTAGGAAATTTCGCCCCGAAATTTGGTGAGGATGGAGTGAAGTTCTCCCATGTATAAGTTGCAACCATTATGTGTACATCCAAAATTTTCAACTAGTCGTGCACTTGTGCAAAGTGTAACACAGCATAATAATATATGGATTTAATAAATGCCTAAGCGGTACCTACTATATGAATGCAATTTTTCTTGAAAATATTTTGAAAAAATGATGCACACATCATAAATATACTGGCAATTTTTATATGAATGCAATATCTTGAAAATCAGAATATCTTTTTCAGCCAATTTTTTCCATTCCCGTGCAAAGAAAGAGCATAGTTCATCCAATTTTTGCATCCAAAATCCTACTAACCAACTTTTAAAGTTTCCAATTTCAGAAAATTTAATTTTAGGAATATTCATTCTTCACAATAATTCGAGGAAATTTAGCTTTTGTTACTATCTTGTAATGTTTGGGTAACAACCCGCATTTTATGTATCGAAATATCATAAAATATTTTTATTTTATTTCTTGAGGGTTGAATCATTCCCATCTTTTAATATGTTGCTTATGGGGATGTGAGATATGTGCATATTTTTTACCAATTTTGTTTGTGACCATTTTTCCCTAGTTAGTCCAGTAAAGGGCATAGCTTCTAACTCAGTTCGG
This sequence comes from Allium sativum, assembly GCA_030737875.1. Taxonomy (NCBI): domain Eukaryota; kingdom Viridiplantae; phylum Streptophyta; class Magnoliopsida; order Asparagales; family Amaryllidaceae; genus Allium; species Allium sativum. The sequence continues at coordinate 488,046,396 of CM060918.1, read as the reverse complement.
ATCAGAGGGTGAGACCTGTGCCATAGGAAACAGATTGATGATTGCCTTTCCATAGAGCGGTTACATTAAAGATTTGACTCAGCGGTATGGGAGGAATCGTTGTTTTAAGGTTTTCCAGTTGGCTGCTCAGGATTTTGAGCCACATTGGGCAGATTGAGAAGGCCCAAGTATTGGGCCGATGGAAACTATAAATAGAGGGTGAGAGGTATGGGAAATAGTTTACTTCCCCATTCTCTCATTAGGTGCAATTGAGCTCCTTCTTCCTCTGACACATTTCCACCATTAAAAATCAAAATTCAAAGGGGGAAATCATAGATCTACACCATTAAAGGCTAGATCTACATCGATTAAAGCAAGGATTCATCGAATCAATGGATTTGGTGCGAGATGCTTGCTGTCTGGATTATTATATCATCAATTTTAGCTTGTTTTGGCAAATCAGTGAGTGATTTACATCTCTCACACGGATGCAATGAAGTATATGAATGTTTGATCAAGTTTTTCATCATATTTAAGTGTTTTATCATAGATCTAAGCCATATTAAGTTCATTTTCACATGAATCACCCTATGATCTATTTTATCAAGTTTACTTTAATGATTTCAATGCTATTTCATGTGTATATGGAAGTTAGATCTATCGTTTTGTTTGTATTTACATTTATGATGATTTTGGTGGATTTCACATAATTATTGCTGAAATGGCCAAATTGGTGATGTTAGTGGTTTCATAACATGTTCATGATTGTGTCGAATGAATTGGGTAAGTTGGTTTCGTCGATTGGGTCGATTGGCGAAGTTTTGGTCGAAATTGGAGTCGCATTTGGGAAGTGAAGGTTTTGGGTCGTGCATTCATGGTCAGTCGCGCACCGTAGGATAGTTTTCTTGGAAACCAAGACAAGTGGGAGATCAGTCGAGTGAGCCAAAAGGGAGAACGGTCGAGCAAGCCAAAGGGAGATCGGTCGAGCAAGCCCAAAAGGAGATTAGTCGAGCAAGCCGAAGGGAGATCGATTGAGCGAGCCAAAGGGAGATCGTTCAAGCGAGCCAAAGGGAGATCGGTCGAGCGATCCAAAAGGGAGATCGGATGAGCGAGCCAAAGGGGAGATCGGTCTAGGGAGATCGATCCGGGGGACCGGTCAAAGGAGATCAGTCCAGGGAGATCGACAAAGGAGGTCGGTCCAAGGATATCGATCCAAGAGGATCGGTCGGACAGAAGGATTGGTCGGACGTGACTTCGAAGTAAACTCATATAGGAATATTCGAAGTGTCGAAGGGTTCGTTGATTGGTGTAGAACAAGAATGGTATGACAACTCAAAGGTGCCCTGAGTGGGGTGATAAAGTTATAGACTATATTGAACCTTATATTGAAGTTGTTTGGTTCGATGATGATAATGGCTTCGACGAGAGTGCAGAAGGAGATGTTCGAAGTGGTGCGATATGTTCGTTGATTGGTGGAAAGCAACAAATGTGCAGACAGCTCAAAAGGTGTTGGGTTGTGGATAATGGTTACTCGAGTGGGACATGAGTTTATGATTAGTCGTCGGTGATGACGACTGTAACAACCTCAATTTTTAGAGTATTTAATTAATGATTTAATTTAAAATTTTGGTTTATTTATTTTATTTATCTGCATTCATTCTTGAATTTTTATATGAATAATTTATGTAATTATACCCTCCGTTTTCAATATGGAATTATATATTTAATTTTATTTCAATTTGTATTTATTGTTGTTGATATAAATATAGCAAAATTTTATTTGTTCTTTAATTTAATTTCAATTCGTATTTATTGTTGTTAATTTTATATTGCCAAAACCGTTTGTCATTTGAACTAAAAATTTGTATTGTTTTCCATTTATTTGCAAACATATTTATATTGGTTCCTTTTATTTGTTTGTAAAAAAAATTATATCTTTCTTTATTCTCATTAGTATTAATACTAGCTTGAATTTGAATTGGTGAAAAATTAATTTGCGGGGACACATTTAAATTGAATTATGTATTTGGTAACTTCCTTTTCATGCAAATAATGATGTATGTATTCCTTTACATTCTCATTTGTATTAATAGTGGCTTGAATTTGAATGGATGAAAATCAATTTGCGGGGACACATTTAAATTGACTTATGTATTTGGTAACTTCCTTTTCATGCAAATAAAGATGTATGTATTCCTTTACATTCTCATTTGTATTAATAGTGGCTTGAATTTGAATGGATGAAAATCAATTTGCGGGGACACATTTATTAATTAACATTAAAAATTTAGAAAGCCATGAATGATTATTTACGGTGGTTTTTTTTTCTTTTCTTCATATCATCATTTTATTCATTCATTCAACCATTCCTTTTCTTCTTCTTCTTCTTCAAAATTCTCAACAATCAACCATGGCTAAAATCAAGATCAACATCTAAATCTAATGGAGAAACTTCTCAAATTAAAAAAAAAAATAGAAGCCACCTAATCCATCAATCTCTTCTCCCTTTTTTCTCCTTTTATTTTCTATTTTTTTGGCCAGATTTTGATCTGTTTTGTAGGGACCATAACTTCCTCATACGGAACCCAAATTGACTTTACTATTTTTCCATATTGTGTAAAATTGAAAGAGCTAAAACTTTTGTGCAATATACTTTTTTAGATTTCGAATTTTTCTTGGCCGAAACTGCCAATCTTTCAGGTGCGTTTTTGAAGCGAGATTTCGGATTCAAATATTTGTCTATCGCTGTTTTGATCATATCTTCTTCAAATTTTATCGGAAACTGGTTTTTCTTTTTTTTTAAATTGAAGAGAAAATAATTTGCAACAACTTTTCAGTTTATGATTTCCCAAAATTTTGAATTTATCTTGTTCAAAAACCACTTTTAAAATGGTTAAATTTTGGTTCAGTTTTGTAACTTTTTGGTAAAAATCAAGATCCATCCTTCTTGCATTTCCCTTGCCCATTGGGTCAAGTTATGTGTTTGTGTGGGTTTGTCTTACTTCATTTTTTTGTGTTGATTTATGTTTAATTTATATTATATATATATATATATACGTGTGTGTGTGTGTGTGTGTGTGTGTGTTTGTTTGTTTGGGGCGTGCGTCTTTTTTATTTTGCCTATGTGTATGTGTTGTGTTATTTATATAAGGGAATGTTTATTTAGACACAAAGATTTGATACAAATTGAGTGACATAAAATCTAAACCATAAGATTACCCCATGATCTGCACCCCTCACATAAAGATAAATTAATCATGTGGTTGAGAAATTATGTCTTTTGATTTATGTCAAATTTTTGTGTTCATATAACCGCTCCCTTTATATAATATGTATATAGTTGTTGTATGCATGAGTTTGCGTTAAGTTTCTATTTTATTTTATTTTTATAAAGAAAATATTTGTGAAAAAAATATGATAGGTGTTTGGATTGTAGAGTTGATTTTTAGAAGAATATATATATATAAGTATTTTGATGTGTACGTTTTATATATAATATATATAAGGTAATGGAATTTTAGTGTAATTGTGTTGCTTCTTTTATACCTATGAAAAAAAGGTTTCGTAAACTGTTCCACAAATCCAATTTCCATGTTGTTTTGCTGAGAAAATCCCTTCTCCTCTTGTAAAATAAAATAAAATATTGAGTGATCATCGAGTTAAAATCCATTCTGAATCATGCCTGCAAGTCGCCGCTTCATTTTGGGCCTATTTTGGAGTTCAAACGCGTTCAGAACCAAAGGTGAGTGATTAAACCCACTCACGCGTAACTAAATTATTCTAATTTTAGTTAAATTAATATTATGTCATGATATGATTGTATGGATTGATGTTTGACAGTTAAATTACATATTTATATTGATTTGCATCGATAGTGTAATTAAATTTGACTGTTAGTTTAAATTTCACCGTTATGTTAAAATTCGACATTTAATTACTGTATAAAACCTAACACATAATAAATTGTAAATTTATATGATGCTAGACTGTTGTATGTACCGATGTGATGAATGGCTTGAATTTGATATGTTGACAAATTGATGTTAATTGTGTGAATTTACCTGTTATTCACATTTATTCATATATGATCATTGTTTGTGCTGATTTATCCCAATCATTTACCTTAGATGTTACAGGCATCAAATAAACCCAGGATTAATCATTAAAATGAATTAAGAACGTAGGTTGAAATGATAAATACCTATGACCCTGGTTTGGATTGAAATGATATATATCATTTCCCAAAGTACTAAAATTAAATTTAAGTATCACTTAACCATAGGATAGAAAATTATATACGGACACCGGTTGGTTAAATGAAATTGGTTTTAACCATGAACTTTTAAATATTGTTTTAAAGACAATATAAGCGATGTTTTATAATTTATTTTTTCTTTGAACTTGAACTTTGAAATTTTTGAAATATAAATAAAGGGAGAAATAAATTAGTGTTGTAACTGGAGCTAAATAAAAAGTGAAATTGAATGTAAATCGAATTTGGTGAAATTGAATTGTTTCACCCACCTTTGAAATTTATTATGAACCAACATTGATTTGAATTATATATGAATTGTGAACTCGACATTTGTTATAAATTGAAATCATTGAAAAACGGAATCTGAATTGGAATTTAACTATTTGAATTAAACTGATTGAATTGTAATGAATGTAAATTGGAAATTTAATCGGGTGAAATGTTAAAATTGAGTTGATTAACTTGAAATTGAAATACGACTGCAAGTGAAATTGAAACTTCAAAGGAACGATTCTTATTCCAACTATAGTATTTTAAAACCGTTTTATAAACTATTTTAATAATAATTATTTTATTTTATTTATAAACTATTTTATTTTATTACTATTTTATTTTATAAATTATTTTAAATAAATCATTTTTATAATTAACCATTTATTTTCAAACTATTTCAATTCTATATCCAAAACTATTTAAATATACTTTCAATTATTTTAATATTCAAATTATTTAAAGTTGGAATTGTTTCAAGATTTTAAATTGGTTTAAATGGAGATTTTATTGTGAATAATATTCTATCTTGAATATTAAAATGACTTTTGAAACAAGATATTTTGATATGAAGTACGAACCTCTTTGAAATGTAAAAGAACTGATCAGTGTGAAAAATGTAAACGATTGGTTGTTAAAGAGACCGGGATCGGATATTGTCATACTCTCTGCCAATACCGAAAACCACTTTAACAACTGTGTACGCGGTGAAGTTCCAGAAATGGTGTTGGATGGATTTGGAGGCGATTACTGGATTTGAAGAAAGAGAACGATGATGGATATCCTTGACCTCCGGGTCATAATTAAAATGACTAAAACAGGGCTATACCGTGACCAAGTGGGGTTAGCTACCTCCATCGGCAACACTTCTTCCTTTATTACTATAGTCCCTCGGTTTGATTGATTTGATTTGATGTGCATCCGTGATTTTGGAGTGTTGTCCGAGGTGGGCGGTAGTTGCGGCTATGCGTTACCACCAGTTCGGGCGTGCAACTAGTATATTCATACTCTGAGCATTTCTCGTGTGCCTTGTCATATTATCCTGATTGAGCCCCCTACGATTTTGATTTAACGTTGTCGTATCACGGCGCATCTCTATCCGCCGACGTACTAGTGTGTTATATGCAAACTGTACGGCAACGGTATAAACGGTGTAAGGGTACTAATGGTAATCCCGCTTACATTATTTTATTATGTTATATTTAACCATAGACATTATTATAATAGCGTATTATATTATATAGTATTAGTTTGGCGGATCCTTAAGAGATGGAAATTCCCGTAACATCTCTTAAGTTATTGCACTCATATTATTACATGAAATTTGATTTAACTAATATGAGAATGATTTAGTTCTGATCCGAGTGTTTGTTGTGTTTCCTTTTTTTGCAATACGCTCGGGTCAGACCGAGTTACAGTTAGCGAAGATTCCCTTGCTTTGAAGATTCCATTATGAAGATGAAGATGGAGCTCAACAGACGTACTAAAATTATTATTCTGCTGCATATATTGGTATGTTGTATGTTAATTTACTCTGATAAATTGTGTAAGTATAATCAAATGTATGTTTTTAACAGCTTCATGAACTATTATTTATTTATTATATTTTGTCCTTCCGTTGTGAGATTCTGTATTTGTTTCCTTCTTTCTTCTTTTTCTTATTTTAATCCCAATAACTATCCGTATTTTTGATCTGTTTATGTTGACATTAAGGATCATTGTCGATTTGAACGGTCAAAAATCTCGGATGTTACATTTGGTATCAGAGCTTTGGTTTAGCGAAAACCTTGGCTCTATTTGGGATTAACTCATTAGAGATGGGGTAGTAATACCCTAGATTGAGTTTGAGTGTATATGAGAGAGCGTATTTGTATTTTTATATAAAAAATAGTTTTATATTGTGTTGGTTGTTCTGTTGAGTATTTATGAATTCTGGTCGGTACTTGGGACGCCAATGTATCGATAGGGATTTCTAAACACTCGAACAGGGTTTATCGACATAATATTGTTTTGACTTATATTTTATTTATATATATAATTATTTGAAATATATGAATTTTGATTTTGTTGATGATAATATTAAATTTTCATCATTTATTACTCGATTAATTTATAATTAAAACCATTAGTTGTTGATTGGTTTAAGAAAAATTGAAAATTGAAAATTTATTGATAATGAAAGAAGAAGTAAAATATGAATTTGAGAATTTGATTTCGGGTAAGTTTGTATTGATTTGTAAATGGTTTGAAATAATATATTTATATTTTAAAAGTGTTTCATATAGAAATTGTTTTAAATGAATTATTGGAAAAAAATGTATACCCTCTTGTCCTTGGAAATGATTTTGGTGATGAGTGCACGCATCATCGATGTTTATTTTCAGGAGTCTAAGTAGGGAGACATTTAATATTTTGTATTACAAAATTTAACTTTATTTAAATCCCTTTTTATAGTACAGTTTTATGTAAACGATATATTGTAAAAAAAATTAAAGAAAAAAAAAACCCGAAATTTAATTCTTGAAATCTTGAATAAGTAATGAATTGGAACTTCTGAATATAAAGAAGTTATATTTAAAATAAAATTCTTAAGGATTGGATAATAAAATGAAACGAACGGTAACCATTGAAACTTGTGTAATAATCAATTTTGTTCTATAACATGAATAACTTACCAATTAACTAAGAAGTTGAATGTTATAAAAATAAGCAGTTAATTAACATAAGAATGGAAAATCAAAGTGGTAAAAATTGATTGGTTATAAGTAAAATTTAAGTTATGAAATAAAAATGATATATGCTTAGTTGTGTTATGCTAAGTAATATTAATTAACTGAGTCAATGAATAATTAATTAAGCGAATTAATTGGTAACAAACTGAAATGCATTGATATTAATGTTTGGTTTGGTGAAAATATAAGTGAATAAGCTTATAATTATAAACTTAACGACGGTTGAACGAATAAATTTAATTTAATTAAAAAACGAGCTCGTCGCGTAGCGATAGTTCGTAATTTTCCGAATTGAAGTTTAAATGAATGTATAGAATCCAAAATAAGTCAGAATTCTTTGAGACAAGAATCTTTCGGTTCTATTGATTGTAGTTTCCTAATGAAAGAGAAATTTTTAAATTTCAACTTGTAAACTTGAGGATATGTGTAAATCAAAATTTCAGAAAAACAGCGCCAGGGAAATTCATGATTCAAAATTAAATTATAAATAAAACGAATGATAACTAAGTTTAAACGAACTCTAAATTTGGTCGATAGAAGTGTTGAAGGATATTGGACTAAACATGAAACATAATTCAGTGTAAGTCAACAAAATATGAATTGGAAAATTTGGTTGTTTATATAAAACGGCAACAGCTCATAACTTGAACAATGATATAGAGTAATAAATAAAATAAACCAAGCATTGACATTGGAAATGAGTTTGATAATGAAATATAACAAATGAAATTACGAATGGTTTAAAAGTGAAATAAACAATGAAATCATGCGAACAAAAAGTGACTTTGAAAATTTTGTTAGATTGCTTGGTTGAATGAATATAATTGATTGGATATTTTATTTATGTTTTAGTTGCAATTGCTAAATTCATTTGTGTTTACTGTAACATATATACGTTATTTCTATTATATGTTGTTGAGTGCTTAGTAGGTACTGAAGGAAACTTGCTTGCATTGGAGCTACTTGCGCATAAAAATTGCTTTTGCTTACTGAAATTTTTTTTTTGCTAATAACGCAAATGAAAGGTACGTATATTGAATTTATATATCGTATTTTGGCGTTTTATATTGTTTTCCCCATTTTGGGATGCCTCATCATTGAGATGAGATGTATATTTGGAATTATTATATATTATTGTTTTCCAGGCATAACCGTACAAAGGAGACTCTGCCGAAATTTTTCGTGAATTTATGACTTAGAAATTTTGTGAAAACTTGAGTCTTCGAACCTAAATTAATTTTTGTATAAATAATTGTTTCCAAGTTGAATAAGAAGTATATGATTTGATATATAAACGGACAACTTTCTCTACCTCGTTCCTTTTCGGGGACGAAAAGGTTTGAGTAGGGGAGATTGTAACAACCTCAATTTTTAGAGTATTTAATTAATGATTTAATTTAAAATTTTGGTTTATTTATTTTATTTATCTGCATTCATTCTTGAATTTTTATATGAATAATTTATGTAATTATACCCTCTGTTTTCAATATGGAATTATATATTTAATTTTATTTCAATTTGTATTTAATGTTGTTGATATAAATATAGCAAAATTTTATTTGCTCTTTAATTTAATTTCAATTCGTATTTATTGTTGTTAATTTTATATTGCAAAAACCGTTTGTCATTTGAACTAAAAATTTGTATTGTTTTCCATTTATTTGCAAACATATTTATATTGGTTCCTTTTGTTTGTTTGTAAAAAAAAAAATTATATCTTTCTTTATTCTCATTAGTATTAATACTAGCTTGAATTTGAATTGGTGAAAAATTAATTTGCGGGGACACATTTAAATTGACTTATGTATTTGGTAACTTCCTTTTCATGCAAATAAAGATGTATGTATTCCTTTACATTCTCATTTGTATTAATAGTGGCTTGAATTTGAATGGATGAAAATCAATTTACGGGGACACATTTAAATTGACTTATGTATTTGGTAACTTCCTTTTCATGCAAATAAAGATGTATGTATTCCTTTACATTCTCATTTGTATTAATAGTGGCTTGAATTTGAATGTATGAAAATAAATTTGCACGGACACATTTATTAATTAACGTTAAAAATTTAGAAAGCCATGAATGATTATTTACGGTGGTTTTTTTTTCTTTTCTTTATATCATCATTTTATTCATTCATTCAACCATTCATTTTTCTTCTTCTTCTTCAAAATTCTCAGCAATCAACCACGGCTAAAATCAAGATCTACATCTAAATCTAATGGAGAAACTTCTCAAATTAAAATAATAATAATAATAATAATAGAAGCCACCTAATCCATCAATCTCTTCTCCCTTTTTTCTCCTTTTATTTTCTATTTTTTTTGGCTAGATTTTGATCTGTTTTGTAGGGACCATAACTTCCTCATACGGAACCCAAATTGACTTTACTTTTTTTTTCAAATTGTGTAAAATTGAAAGAGCTAAAACTTTTGTGCAATATACTTTTTTAGATTTCGAATTTTTCTTGGTCGAAACTGCCAATCTTTCAGGTGCGTTTTTGAAGCCAGATTTCGGATCCAAATATTTGTCTGTCGCTGTTTTGATCATATCTTCTTCAAATTTTATCGGAAATTGGTTTTTCTTTATTTTTTTAAATTGAAGAGAAAAGAATTTGCAACAACTTTTCAGTTTATGATTTCCCAAAATTTTGAATTTATCTTGTTCAAAAACCACTTTTAAAATGGTTAAATTTTGGTTCATTTTTGTAACTTTTTGGTAAAAATCAAGATCCATCCTTCTTGCATTTCCCTTGCCCATTGGGTCAAGTTATGTGTTTGTGTGGGTTTGTCTTACTTCATTTTTTTGTGTTGATTTATGTTTAATTTATATTATATATATATGTGTGTGTGTGTGTGTGTGTGTGTGTGTGTGTGTGTGTGTGTGTTTGTTTGGGGCATGCGTCTTTTTTATTTCGCCTATGTGTTGTGTTATTTATATAAGGGAATGTTTATTTAGACACAAAGATTTGATACAAATTGAGTGAAATAAAATCTAAACCCTAAGATTACCCCATGATCTGCACGCCTCACATAAAGATAAATTAATCATGTGGTTGAGAAATTATGTCTTTTGATTTATGTCAAATTTTTGTGTTCATATAACCGCTCCCTTTATATAATATGTATATAGTTGTTGTATGCATGAGTTTGCGTTAAGTTTCTATTTTATTTTATTTTTATAAAGAAAATATTTGTGAAAAAAATATGATAGGTGTTTGGATTGTAGAGTTGATTTTTAGAAGAATATATATATAAGTATTTTGATGTGTATGTTTTATATATAATATATATAAGGTAATGGAATTTTAGTGTAATTGTGTTGCTTCTTTTATACCTATGAAAAAAAGGTTTCGTAAACTGTTCCACAAATCCAATTTCCATGTTGTTTTGCTGAGAAAATCCCTTCTCCTCTTATAAAATAAAATAAAATATTGAGTGATCGTCGAGTTAAAATCCATTCTGAATCATGCCTGCAAGTCGCCATTTCATTTTGGGCCTATTTCGGAGTTCAAACGCATTCAGAACCAAAGGTGGGTGATTAAACCCACTCACGCGTAACTAAATTATTCTAATTTTAGTTAAATTAATATTATGTCATGATATGATTGTATGGATTGATGTTTGACAGTTAAATTACATATTTATATTGATTTGCATCGATAGTGTAATTAAATTTGACTGTTAGTTTAAATTTCACCGTTATGTTAAAATTCGACATTTAATTACTGTATAAAACCTGACACCTGATAAATTGTAAATTTATACGAAGTTAGACTGTTGTATGTACCGATGTGATGAATGGCTTGAATTTGATATGTTGACAAATTGATGTTAATTTACCTGTTATTCACATTTATTCATATATGATCATTGTTTGTGCTGATTTATCCCAATCATTTACCTTAGATGTTACGGGCATCAAATAAACCCGGGATTAATCATTAAAATGAATTAAGAACATAGGTTGAAATGATAAATACCTATGACCCTGATTTGGATTGAAATGATAAATATCCTTTCCCAAAGTACTAAAATTAAATTTAAGTATCACTTGACCATAGGATAGAAAATTATATACGGACACCGGTTGGTTAAATGAAATTGGTTTTAACCATGAACTTTTAAATATTGTTTTAAAGACAATATAAGCGATGTTTTATAATTTATTTTTTCTTTGAACTTGAACTTTGAAATTTTTGAAATATAAATAAAGGGAGAAATAAATTAGTGTTGTAATTGGAGCTAAATAAAAAGTGAAATTGAATGTAAATCGAATTTGGTGAAATTGAATTGTTTCACCCACCTTTGAAATTTATTATGAACCAACATTGATTTGAATTATATATGAATTGTGAACTCGACATTTGTTATAAATTGAAATCATTGAAAAATGGAATCTGAATTGGAATTTAACTATTTGAATTAAACTGATTGAATTGCAATGAATGTAAATTGGAAATTTAATCGGGTGAAATATTGAAATTGAGTTGATTAACTTGAAATTGAAATACGACTGCAAGTGAAATTGAAACTTTAAAGGAACGATTCTAATTCCAACTATAGTATTTTAAAACCATTTTATAAACTATTTTAATAATAATTATTTTATTTTATTTATAAACTATTTTATTTTATTACTGTTTTATTTTATAAATTATTTTAAATAAATCATTTTTATAATTAACTATTTATTTTCAAACTATTTCAATTCTATATCCAAAAATATTTAAATATACTTTCAATTATTTTAATATTCAAATTATTTAATGTTGGAATTGTTTCAAGATTTTAAATTGGTTTAAATGGAGATTTTATTGTGAATAATATTCTATCTTGAATATTAAAATGACTTTTGAAACATGATATTTTGATATGAAGTACGGACCTCTTTGAAATGTAAAAGAACTGACCGGTGTGAAAAATGTAAATGTTTGGTTGTTAAAGAGACCGGGATCGGATATTGTCATACTCTCTGCTAATACTGAAAACCACTTTAACAACTGTGTACGCGGTGAAGTTAAATAAATGGTGTTGGATGGATTTGGAGGCGATTACTGGATTTGAAGAAAGAGAACGATGATGGATATCCTTGACCTTCGGGTCATAATTAAAATGTCTAAAACAGGGCTATACCGTGACCAAGTGGGGTTAGCTACCTCCATCGGCAACACTTCTTCCTTTATTACTGCAGTCCCTCGGTTTGATTGATTTGATTTGATGTGCATCCGTGATTTTGGAGTGTTTTCCGAGGTGGACGGTAGTTGCGGCTATGCGTTACCACCAGTCCGGGCGTGCAACTAGTATATTCATACTCTGGGTATTCCTTGTGTGCCTTGTCATATTATCCTGATCGAGCCCCCTACGATTTTGATTTAACGTTGTCGTATCACAGCGCATCTCTATCCGCCGACGTACTGGTGTGTTATATGCAAACTGTACGGCAACGATATCAACGGTTTAAGGGTAATAATGGTAATCCCGCTTACATTATTTTATTATGTTATATTTAACCATAGACATTATTATAATAGCGTATTATATTATATAGTATTAGTTTGACGGATCCTTAAGAGATGGAAATTCCCGTAACATCTCTTAAGTTATTACACTCATATTATTACATGAAATTTGATTTAACTAATATGAGAATGATTTAGTTCTGATCCGAGTGTTTGTTGTGTTTCCTTTTTTTGCAATACGCTCGGGTCAGACCGAGTTACAGTTAGCGAAGATTCCCTTGCTTTGAAGATTCCATTATGAAGATGAAGATGGAGCTCAACAGACGTATTAAAATTATTATTCCGCTGCATATATTGGTATGTTGTATGTTAATTTACTCTGATAAATTGTGTAAGTATAATCAAATGTATGTTTTTAACAGCTTCATGAACTATTATTTATTTACTATATTTTGTCCTTCCGTTGCGAGATTCTGTATTTGTTTCCTTCTTTCTTCTTTTTCTTATTTTAATCCCAATAACTATCCGTATTTTTGATCTGTATATGTTGACATTAAGGATCATTGTCGATTTGAACGGTCAAAAATCTCGGATGTTACAACGACTAGAGATGCAGAGGCCGAGAGATTATCGTTGTCATAAATTCTAACAGACTCAAAGCAGAGGTACTTTGGGCAGCCGTGAAGGGCCTCGTACCTTGGGCAGTCGTGAAGGGCCTAGTTGTCGAGATTTGAGAAGACAAACATACGAGTCATGATGGCGCATGGAGTTATGCTAGAACTAGGGTTACCATTTGCCCTTGACATATGGCAGTCATGATGGGCCATCATACGATTAACAATGATTTCAAAGCAGGATTGGTGGTGATAGCCAGAGTCAGTCATGGATGATTGGTTGTTCTGTTTGTACCGTATTATGTAGGTTGTCCAACATCGGAGGAGATGTTCCTTGGGTGCTTGTATGATATTGGTTTAGGCCTCTAAGGCTTGTGCTTGGGGAATGTTGAATTCGATTAGGATAGTTTACATGAGATCTTATAATCTAGATGTTACGAGTGCTTGTCATGATTGAATGGATGTTCTGGTTTCCATATTTGAATGGTTGAATTGTTTATTGTAAAGGTTATCACTGTCGCATGTAGGGAAGATAGGTGTGAGTTCTTCTCTGGTGTTGGGTAGTGGTTGGTAAATTTACCCATTCCCGTATACTTTATTGTTGAAGTTTGTTAGTTATTTTATCGCTCACTAAAATTGTTGTTTGACTCAAGGTTTTATGTTTCCCTCTTATTACCTTGGGTTATTCATCCGGTTGTGGATGGGCATACTAAGTAGCAGGTTACAGGTTATTAGTGAGGACAATGCTGCTGTGCGGAGGCGAGCCGGAGGCTAGAATACCAGTTTTATTGTTATCTAGTATTTCTGTTTCTGTTGTTTGAGTACTCTATGAGGGTTGTAGTAAGGCCTTATGTACAAACTTTGGTATTTGTTGGATAATCTTCAGGATGTTGTGAAAGTTTGAAAAGTTTGCTATATGATGCTTCATACTATTACCCATTGTACATGTTCTATTATATTTTATACTTCCGTCGTGAGTTCTACGATAGGTTTCGATGGTACTTACCTACCTTGATGATCGTCCATAGCTGCGTGGCATACCTTTCAGTGCAGTATTTCTCTTGTTTAGTGCTGGGACTGTGGGCGGTCGTCACATTTGGTATCGGAGTTATGGTTAAATTTTTTATCCAAAGTTCTAAGTCATAATCACGCATGAGAGGCGTGTATACTATATGATACTATACAGTATAATAGCGTTTGTACTTCTTTAGCAGTTTATCTTGTAAGTGGCTAATCATTCTAATCCGCAGATTTAGAATGAATCGATGATATACAAGACATACTGCTAAGGGAGAGGCTGTTCCTGGAGAGGGTAATGGCGAGGCACCCGACTACCCTGCCATGTTTGAAGCTATGATGGAAGCATGCCTTCGAAGGAACCCTAATCTAGTAGCAACTGCGGTTGATGTTGGAGTCCAAATGCCTAGAGCAGTAGAATTTGCAAAGCTATGCAAAAACTTTACCTCATTGGGAGGGAAACAGTTCAAGGGCATTGAATCAGTTGAAGAGGTTCAAAGCTGGTTGGAGACTTGTGTTCGAATTTTCAAGGATTTGGGTATTGATAATGCAACAAAGAGGAAGCTTGCATCAAGGCAGTTAGAGGGCTGAGCAATGGACTAGTGGAACTCTGTCACATTCAAGACTCCAGAGGAAGAAATCTCATGGGAGCGGTTTCAAGATAAATTTGAAGCAAATTTTATCTTGATCATGCAAAAGTCAATTATGTTTAAGAGATTTGTGGAGCTTAAACAGAATGGTCGACTAGTTTTTGACTATATTTCTAACTTCGAGGCCTTGTCGAAGTATGCTCGTTCATATGTGGATACTCCTTATCAAAAGAACAAGAAGTTTGTCTTGGGCTTGGATGAATATCTTGGGAATCAGCTTGTGGATCACCTTGATGATAGCTTTGAGAAAGTCGTCGAGAAGGCTTTTAGGCATGAAAGTCTGTTTCCTAAGAAGATGTCTATTGTTGCACCTAAGGAAGAACAATAGCCACAACAGGGTGGTAATAATAAGAAAAGGAAGCAGCAACAACAGAAAGGGAAGAATGGTCAGAAGAAGCCTAAGAGTGAGTTTGTTTGCTTCAATTGCCAACAGAAAGGCCATTTTTCTAATGAGTGCAAGAATCCGAAGGTTGAGAGGAGGTGTCACAATTATGGCAAGACTGGGCATCTAAAGAAGGACCGTCTGAAACCAGCTAAAGGGAAGCAGATTGTGAAGGCATATGCTTTGGAAGTCGTTCCAACTTCTTCGATATCTCCTACTGCTGAGGAGAAGGGAAAGGGTGTCGTGGTGCAAGGTACCCTTTCTATTTATGGTGTTCCGGTTCAAGTTTAGTTTGATACCGGGGAATCGCATTCATTCATTTGCAATGAACTTGTGTGTCGCATGGGTTTAGAATCCGAGATTTGTGATAGACCATTGATCGTGACTAATCCAGTTGTAGGTTCATCCAGTTTGTGCATGATATGTCGTGGTCTAGTGTTGTCAAGTCATGGTTGCTCTTTTGTGTGTGATTTCTTTGTTCTTAACTTCGCTAGGTTTGGGATTATTTTGGGCATGGATTGGCTTCAGAGGTATGCATCAAGGGTGAACTGCGAGAAGCTAGAGGTGACGGTCGGTGATGTGGAATGGCGAAAGGTGTTGATATGATGGAAGCGCGAAGACGGGGTCTTTGTGAGTTATCTATATTCGCTTGGGATTCCACAAGAAGACCTGTCATCAGTGCTGATCGCTAATGAGTATGTAGATAACTTTGACGAGGTCAAAGGGTTGCCGCCGCATCATGAGATCGAGTTTAGGATCGATTTGGTCGAGGGTGCTAGACCAACCGTTATGCCTCTTAGGCGGATGGCGCCTAAGGAACAGCGAGAGTTAGAGGTGCAAGTTCGAGACCTTTTGGGAAAAGGATTCATTCAGAGAAGTGTTTCCGAATGGGGTGCACCGGTCATGTTTGCAACCAAGGCAGATGGCTCGTTAAGATTATGTGTGGACTATCATGAGCTGAACAAGGTGACTAAGAAGAACAAGTATCCGTTTCCAAGGATTGATGAATTGTTCGATCAGCTTCATGAAGCCAAAGTGTTTTTTCAGATGGATTTGGCAATGGGATTTCACCAGTTGAGGGTGGCTAAGGATAGTGTGCCAAAGACTTCTTTTAGGACACCATCCGGGTTTTTCGAATGGTCGGTGATGCCATTCGGGTTGACTAACGCGCCATCATATTTTGTGGATCTTATGAATAGGGTATTCGGAGATCAGTTGAACAAGTTCGTACTTGTGTTCGTAGACGATATTTTGGTTTACTCCCGGAACAAGGAAGAACATAAGATGCACTTGAGAGTCATGTTGGAAATCTTGTGAAAGCATCAACCGAAAGCTAAGTTTTCAAAGTGTTACTTTTGGAAGAAAGAAGTGAGGTTCTTAGGTCATGTTGTTTTTGGAAATGGGATAGCGGTTGACCATGCTAAAGTAGCAGCAATCCAAGATTGGGATAGACCTAAGAATGTGAAGGATGTTCGAAGTTTCCTTGGATTGGCTGGTTATTACCGACGGTTTATCAAGGATTTCTCTAAGGTAGTTGTATCGTTGACAGGATTGACGAAGAAGAACCAAGTGTACACATGGGATGTGAAGTGTGAAAAAGAGATTGGAATAATTAAGGGGAGACTGACGAGTGCTCCTTTGTTGACCATTCCAAGTGGGAATGAAGAGATGGTGGTGTACACCGATGCATGTGGTACTGGACTTGGTGCAGTGCTAATGTAGAAGAATAAAGTTGTGGCTTACGCGAGTCGACAAGTAAAGCCGCATGAGAAAAACTATCCAACTCATGATTTGGAGTTAGCGGCAATTGTGTTTTCTCTGAAGATGTGGAGACATTATCTGTCGGAAGTTCAATTCGAGTTGTTTACGGATCACAAGTCGTTGAAGTATCTTTTCTTCCAAAAGGATTTGAATCTTCGGTTGAAACGATGGTTAGGGTTTCTGGCATTATATGATTTTGGTATAGCCTATACTTCTGGTAAGTGTAACGCAGTTGTAGATGCGTTGAGTCAAAGAAACGCAAGTTTGGGTGCGATATTTTCGGAGTGGAAGAGCCTCGAGTATTTGACAAGGTTTGTTTTCAGGCCAAGGTGCGAGCTGGAACCTGAAATGTTGGCAAGCTTATCGATAAGACCTAATCTCATTGAAAGGATTGGCGAGGGACAAAAGCAAAATGCAAAGCTTGTCGAGTTTATCCAGAGACTAAAACCAGAAGATAAAGAGTTCGAAGTCGATCAAGATGGTTGGCTTTGAAAGCAAGGGCGATTAGTTGTTCCCAATATAGATGGACTGAGGGATGAGGTTCTAAGAGAATTTTATCACTCGGAGTTGACGATTTAACCCAGTGGTAATAAGATGTATCAGGACATGAAGCGAGTCTACTGCTGGGATAGGATGAAGCGAGATATTAGAAAGTTCATTTCCAAGTGTATAAACTGTCAGTTGGTGAAAACTGAACAAAAGAATCTGAGTGGTTTGCTTCTACCATTGGAGGTTCCTACATGGAAGTGTGAGCAGATATCGATGATTTCATCGATGGACTACCTAGAACGAGGGCAGGAAACGAAGGAATTTGGGTCATCGTGGATCGCTTAACAAAAAGTGCACAGTTCATTCCTGTCAAGTCGACTAGGACGGCATCGAAATTGGTTGAACTTTATGTGAAGTGGATAGTTCGATTACATGGTATCCCAAAGAGTATAGTGAGTGACTGAGATCCAATATTTACGAGTGGATTTTGGAAGAGTTTGCAAGAAGCTTTGGGAACTGAGTTGTGTTTAAGTACGTCTTATCATCACCAAACTGGTGGTCAAACCGAGAGATCAATCGAGTTTTGGAAGATCTCCTGAGGGCTTGTGTGTTAGACTTCGGAGGATTATGGGAAGACATCAGTATCTAGTTGAATTTGGGTATAATAATAGCTATAAGTCTAGCATTGGGATGGCACCATACGAGGCGTTGTATGGGAGAACGTTCAATTCTCCAACATATTACTTAGAAACCGGAGATAAGTTGGTACTTGGGCCTGAGATGATTAAAAAGACCTCGAATTGTATTGAGATCATTCGACAACGAATGAAGGCGGCCTAAGATCGTCAGAAGAATTATGCTGATAAACGTCACAAAGATTTGGAATTCGACGTTGGCGATATGGTTTTTGTGAAAATTTCACCACTAAGGCATGTGGTTCGATTCAGAAGTAAAGGAAAGTTAGCTCCAAGGTTTGTTGGGCCATTACCGATAGTCGAGCGAATTGAAAACCTCGCATATAGATTGGAGTTATCCGAGAAGATGTCGAGCGTACATAATGTGTTCCATGTGTCGTTTCTACGAAAGTTTGAGCATGATTCGAATGTGGTGGTACCTCCAGAGCAGTACGAAGACCTTGAAGTAGAGACCGTAATTGCGAGACCTTGCAAGCCACTTCGTGTTATGGGAAAAGACACAAAACAGCTTAAAAGGAAGAGGGTTAAGCTAATCAAGGTACAATGGAGTGACGATGTGACGATTGTACATGGGAGACAGAAGAGAGCATGAGGGTGACTCATCCAGAACTCTTCGTCGGTAGGAACTTTTGATATCGTATCATCGTTATATCGTTGTATATTGTTATTGTTTGATAGAATTTCGCGTACTAGGATAAGAATATGGATGCATGGCTGGATGGTTGTTAGTTTGGGAGATAGAATTTGGCTTCTCATGGACGATAGGCATGTGGAATTTTTGTGATTGTTTGTGTTTGCTTGGAATTTCGGGGGCGATAAGGGGTGGAGAATGTAACAGCCCGCATTTTACGTATTGAAAGATCGTAAAATATTTTTATTTTATTCCCTGAGGGTTGGATCATTCTCATCTTCTAATATGTTACTTATGGGGATGTGGGACATGTCCATAATTATTACCAATTTTGCTTGTGACCATTTTGCCCCTAGTTATCAGTCTTGTACAAGGTATGAATTTTGACTCAGGTCGAATCAGAGGGTGAGACCTGTGCCATTGGAAAGGGGTTGATGATTGCCTTTCCGTAGAGTGGTTACATTAAAGATTTGGCTCAGCGGTTTGGGAGGAATCACTATTTTAAGGTTTTGCAGTTGGCGGTTCAGGATTTTGAGCCACATTGGGCTGATTTGAGAAGGCCCAAGTAGTGGGCCGATGGAAACTATAAATAGAGGGTGAGAGGTATGGGAAATAGTTTACTTCCCCATTCTCTCATTAGGTGGCCTTGAGCTCCTTCTTCCTCTAACACCTTTCCACCATTAAAAATCAAAATCCAAAGGGGGAAATCATAGATCTACACCATTAAAGGCTAGTTCTACATTAATTGCAGCAACGATTCATCGGATCAAGGGATTTGGTGCGAGATACTTGCTATTCGGATTCTTATTTCACAAATTTTCGCTTGTTTTGGCAAATTGGTGAGTGATTTACATCTCTCACACGGATGCAATGAAGTATATGAATGTTTGATCATGTTTTTCATCATATTTAAGTGTTTTATCATAGATCTAAGCCATATTAAGTTCACTTTCACATGAATCACCCTAAGATCTATTTTATCAAGTTTGCTTTAATGATTTCAATGCTATTTCATATGTATATGGAAGTTAGATCTATCGTTTTGTTCATATTTACATTTATGATGATTTTGGTGGATTTGGCATAATTATTGATGAAATGGCCAAACTGGTGATGTTAGTGGTTTCATAACATGTTCATGATTATGTTGAATGAATTGTGTGAGTTGGTTTCGTCGATTGGCGATGTTTTGGTCGAAATTGGAGTCGTATTTGGGAATTGTAGGTTTTGGGTCGTGCATCCATGGTCGGTTGTGCACCATAGGATGGTTTTCTTGGAAAGCAAGACAAAAGGGAGATCCGTCGAGTGAGCCAAAAGGGAGATTGGTCGAGCGAGCCAAAGGGAGATCGGTCCAGCAAGCCAAAAGGGAGATCGGTCGACCGAGCCAAAGGGAGATCGGTTGAGCGAGCCAAAGGGAGATCGGTTGAGCGAGCCAAAGGGAGATCGGTCAAGCGATCCAAATGGGAGATCGGTTGAGCGAGCCAACGGGGAGATCGGTCCAAGGAGATCGGTCTAGGGAGATCATTCTAGGAGGCCAGTCCAAGGAGATCGGTCCAGGGAGATCGGTCTAGGGAGGTCGGTCCAGGGAGGTCGGTCCAAGAAGATCGGTCCAAGAAAATCGATCGGGCGGGAGGATTGGTCGGACGTGACTTCGAAGTGGACTCATGTAGGAATATTTGAAATGTTGAAAGGGTTCATTGATTGGTGTAGGACAACGAATGGTATGACAACTCAAAGGTATCCTGAGTAGGGTGATAAAGTTATAGACTATATTGAACATTATATTGAAGTTGTTTGGTTCGACGATGATAAGGCTTCGACGAGAGTCCAGAAGGGGATGTTCAAAGTGGTGCGATGTGTTCGTTGATCGGTGGAAAGCAACGAATGTGCGGATAGCTCAAAAGTTGTTGGGTTGTGGATAGTGGTTACTCGAGTGGGACTTCGATTTGTGATTAGTCGCTGGTGATGAAGACCAGAGATACGAAGGCCAAGAGATTATCGTTGTCGTAAGTTCTAGCAGACTCAAAGCAGAGGTACGTTGGGCAGTCATGAAGGGCCTCGAACCTTGGGCAGTCGTGAAGGGCCTAGTTGTCGAGATTTGAGAAGACATACATACGAGTCATGATGGCGTATGGAGTTGTGCTAGAACTGGGGTTACCATTAGCCCTTGACATATGGCAGTAATGATGGGCCGTCATACAATTAACAATGATTTCAAAGCAGGTTTGGCGGTGATAGCTAGAGTCAGTCATAGATGATTGGTTGTTCTATTTGTATCATTTTATGTAGGTTGTCCAACATCGGAGAAGATGTTCCTTAGGTGCTTGTATGATATTGGTTTAGGCCTCTGAGGATTGTGCTTGGGGAATGTTGAATTCGATTAGGATGGTTTACATGAGTTCTTATAATCTGGATGTTACGAGTGCTTCTCATGATTGAATGGATGTTCCGGTTTCCATAGTTAAATGATTGAATTGTTTATTGTAAAGGTTATCACTGTCGGATGTGGGGAAGATAGGTATGAGTTCTTCTCTGGTGTTCGGTATTGGTTGGTAAATCTACCCATTCTCATATACTTTATTGTTGAAGTTTGTTAGTTGTTTTATCGCTCACTAAGACTGTTGTCTGACTCAAGGTTTTATGTTTCCCTCTTATTACCTTGGGCTGTTCATCCGGCTGTGGATGGGCATACTAAGTAGCAGGTTATAAGTTATTAGTGAGGACGATGCTGTTGTGCGAAGGCGAGCAGGAGGCTGGCGTACCAGTCTTATTACTATCTAGTATTTCTATTTCCACTGTTTGAGTACTCTATAAGGATTGTAGTGAGGCCTTATGTACAAACTTTAGTATTTGTTGGATAATCTTCAGGATGTTGTGAAAGTTTGAAAAGTTTACTATATGATATTTCATTACTATTACCTGTTTTTTATGTTCTATTGTACTTTATCCTTGTGCTGTGAGTTCTACGATAGGTTTCAATGGTACTTACCTACCTTCATGATCGTCCATAGCTACCTGGCACACCTTTCAGCGCAGTATTCCTCTTGTTTAGTGCGGGGGTTGTGGACGGTCGTCACAGTTTGTTTTCTGTTTTCCTTTGTTAATCATATTTATAGTGATTTTACCAAGGACTTCATTAATTAGAGTACAGTTTCTAACACAAAGATAAAATGCTACTACAACAAAAAATAACTTCAAATTACAAGTTTTCACCACAGAAGTCAAACAAACAAAGATATTCAAGCTCTAAAATGAAGAAGTCCTGCAAGCAACAACACTGATAACCTCTGCCCTCAGAACGGAGGCCTAGGTCCCTGCCCAAAGATATCCCTAACAAAAGAATCCAATCCCCATAGGCGTTCCTCCTGGCGCTTAGTAATATCCTGAACCACCAGGTGCATATCACATGTCTCCAGCTGCATCTGCTCAAATCGCTGGGATGCATACATCTCCTGTATGGACTGCTGCTGAGTCTGGGAAAACTCTACCTATGTGCGGGCCATATTTTGTTGAAGAAAGATCTCTCGGTGCTCTCTGGCTAACTAGTCATGCCTCTCATAAATGGACCTAACCTTTGTCCTCAAATCCCATGGCTCCCTTGCTGGCCATGAGCCCATTGAGATGACTGGGAAGACCCGGCGCCTCCCCAGTATTGCTTTGCACCATGATACTCATATCCCGTTGGAGGGTCAAATTACTTGTGTTTCCTCTGTGCCTCGTCTGGTGCAAACTGACCACTAAACCCTGCCTCAGGATGATACCCAACTACTGCCTCATGTTGATATCCTACTGGGTCAAATTGCTGATCCTACTGGTCCTACTGACCTCCTTTGTCCCGATAACCCTCATCCACATCATCGCTACCACCTTCCTCAAACTTATCCTCATGCTCCATAGGCTGGGCCTCCTATAACTGGGCCAAGCCAATACACATCCTAGTCAGAGTGGATGCGTTTATCAGAGGGTGGTTCCCTATAACAGAATTCTCAATCCCTAAAGGAATCTGAAACTTCCTTAACACAACTGTCCAAAAATGTCCAAAAGGAATCATAGACTGTTTAAGATCAAGGGAGGTAGCAAAATGTTCCATAATTTACCTTGCCTAGTTAACCTCAAGTCCAGCAAAAATAGTATAAGTAGCATGCTTGTCCATACTAGTGACTTTGTCAAAACTACATGTTCGAGCAACCAGGTTATACTGCAAGATGCATATAACCACTCTAGCTAATGGGGCGTAAGTGACACATATCCCAAGCTTTGTGCTCAATATCCACAAAAATACGGCCCAATGCGGCCATTTAATTCATCTCAATCTCCTCTAAAGTGAAACCCTCTCCCCTAATACTAAGCAGAACTCCTAACTCTCTCCAAGTAAAAATAATCTGTGTCCCTTTCACCTTAGTCCGAAGTATTGCTTCACCATTCTCTTCTCTATAACTTAAATTAGCATCGAAAAGGCGAACTAACCTTAGGTAAGTGGTCCGCTCTACCGTAGCATGGTCAAGTATAACATCTAACCCTGCATCAAGAAAAAGCCGCTCCAAGGGGGGTGCCCACAAAGTATACAAATCTAACGGGTCTCCCAAGTAAATTCCGATATCATATAGAATTCACATAGGCTTCCACTATGCACCTAAGATTGTGGCACTGAGCAATTCTTGGGGGTTTAATTGGGGAAAGGAGGCGGCTAAATATGGTATCGGAGGCGAGCGAATTTTCTTTGAATCCGTGAGAAAGATGTGTAGATCTGAATAGAGGAGGCCGAGGGCTTTGATATGATACCAAATTTGCAAGAAACAGTGGAGTTTTGGAGTGGTGGAGGGTGTTGGAAGTGGGGGAATGGTGTGGGTTTCACTATCTTGGGTTAGGAAGGAAGAAAATAAAATGACGAAGCTGCAGGCTTCGTCATTTTATTTCACTAAACATATCGCAGGTGGGTTGACCCACCTTAGAGGTGTGTCGACCCAAGTGTCGACCCGACCCATTATATATATATATATATATATATATATATATCCTGATTTCTCATTGACAACTGGTTACTATAAATCTAGAAATAATTCCATAGGGTCGTTCAAGACTACGTTCCACTTATTGTATGCTTCTCTTCGGTTGTAATGTCGTTTCCATTAATTCCTTAGAATCAATTAATTTCCAAAAGAGATTTTTCCTGAACTTGGCTTTTTATTATTTCCCCTCTTTACAACAACTCTATACACTTAACCAAGCTTCTAAATGATTAATTCTCCTCATACTTCCATTAGATTTACTCTAGTGTACAAGTCTTGGTATCTCAACTTCTTCCGTGTATAAAGTTATATGTTCATATTTTATTCTTATTATTCAAAAATATACAAATACATTTACTCACTGTCTATACTAGAATCCTAAACCTAAGCTCTGATACCAGATGCAACAACCTGAATTTTGACAAACCGAATTTTTTTCCAAAATCCCAATCTATCGTAGCTCATATCAGCTTGTCTGGTATCCTGAGAAAAGACAGAGATAATAAATATATCAGAGCTCGGTAAACATCTCGCAGCGGAATGAATAAATAATATAATCAAATATAACTTTATCGAAGAAATAATAGTGTCTAACCAGTATCCAAAGCTATCACATCTCTGCCACAATCTTAACTTGCGAGTGTGTTATAAGTAGGGGGTCAGAACACAATGTTCTGGTGATTGGACAAATTATACATTCTGAAGTAACCCCACATATACCGTTCAGTTATGTTTTTTGTTAATTATGTTATTTTGGGTTAACAACACTCAAGACTCTACACTCACATTGTACTCATCTACTTTCCAGTAGGTCAACCTAATATAGTATATATGTAGCTATACCCCAAATCTCAAGGTATTCCTCGTGGTACCCTCCTTGTGCACTATCCACTACCATGCCCTGGAAGCCTATGCAACACACCTCCTACGTTGAACGACGTACAAAAATCCAAATCATTATGCCATATAATCACACAGAACCATCATCGCTATGCCACATAAACATACAGATCATCGTATCCCAAATCCTCGGTCGAATCGAGTCTCAACATAGATTAATGCTCTATTGTCTATGATACAATACACATTGTGTGTACCCAGACCCTCATAAGAACGTATTGTCTACTGTACCCTGAGTCCCCTAATAGGGCTGCATCCAATGCACGGAACTCGGTCGGGAGCTTTCCATATCTGTAATGGCCCGCCTCGTTAGGCCTACATTACATATATGTTGAGTATGGTCTGCATTTTCACAGTGGTTATGGTCCCACCCTGACCCCTCCCTCTACGAGTGAAAGACTACATCAAGAGCTAAGTGACGTGCCTCTAGCAAACAATCTAACATCCAATTTGGCATGTCCGACAGCCAACGTCTCGATAGTGAAAGATTGATGGTCTCATGGTTTAGGTCTAGTCTTCCCGCATCCCACTGACTACCGATGACAGGTACCCCAACCATTATTATACTGTATTAGTCCTGACCCAGCCTCTTCCTGAGGCAATCGCCAAATCACCCAACGCCATCCGCCACAACCCTCTGACTGCCAAGCTACAATTGCAGTCTAGGTATACTCATCGGGTGATTCCGCGCAGACCCAACCTCTACGAGTACAACCTTAGCATGCACTTCACAGAGGACCACCATGGAGTACCCTATCACGTCTCTCGGAATCCATGTGCTTCCCACTAGTCCCATTGAGAAAATAGACAGAATAACCAGCAGAATAATCAAATGGATGTGCTCCTCCCGTGTCTCATGACTACTCGATCAATCTTGTTTGGCTCTTCACCTTCGTACATGCATACTGGTCCAAGCGCATTACATTAGCATATTATTATATTCTACATCTAACCTTTTATTCAAGCGCTTGTTGTATCCCATTAGGTTTCTAATTAACTTACTTATCCACATTTTCACTTTTATCTCAAGTTACTAGGTTCCTTAGCTCACAATTGGCTGCTTACTTTCTTTATCTAGCCCTATGACACCGGACCAAGCTTCTGCTTAGTAATTTCTTTTATTACACTTCATATTTCCAATTATAAGTCTACCATAATAAGCTTACTTCTTAGCCATAACCTCATTATCACAACCTCTTGTTATTATCAACCTATTAACTTAGTTCTCTTAACTAAGATTTATTAATAAGTTCCTTTTTATTTATTATAATCCATGTTATAATTTCCACTTGTCCCTAAGACAAGTCTACATATTATATTTCATTCTCATTTATATAATCAGTTATAATAGGTTATATTTCCTATTCGTCATTATTCTTTTTAGGTTCCTTTATATGAGCCAGCCTTCACTGTTCTAATATTACTTTAATTACCATCGTATACATTACATTATTTCAGGAAAACATTTCACATACCTCATTAGTTTGGTTAACAAAAAGATATAATAATTTATTTTCACATCGCACACCAACTTAGGTCTGTAGTTGCAAGCTATTTCTTTTATTTCTAATATGGACATACATACATATTTTATTCTATTAGTATGCAATATGGTAAAAGAAAATTTATTCCATGCTAATCCCCTTTTCCTTTATTTTCTTGCAACTACGTTCTTAGTAAATTTACTGTTATGGAAATATATCATTTTTCCCCTATATACAACTAACTCAGTCTGTTACAAAGTTTCTCTTCTTAATTTCTAAGTTAGACAATTAACTTCTGTTTTCATATACTATTTACAATTATTGTAAATTTTTCTCTATCAATTCTTAGGGACATGTTTCCATTTATTACAAGTTACATAAATTTAGTATTTCAGTAATTCTCTATTCAAACAGAAGATTAAGGGAAATAGGTTTTATACAATTTATGAATTGGAACTCTTAAAAGTTAATATTCTAATTTTTGGAAAATTTAGAGAAGAAAAAAATGGCACAACCTCGGCATCATCCCATAAAATATGATTTGAAAGCTAATATATATAAAATCTAATCCGCTTAAATTAGAAAAACACGTCACAACACAAAAGAGATCTGGCCCGGTTGGATCGACCCCTGCTCAACCCACCTTAGAGGTAGGTCGACCTAAGGTTGACACATGGGTCGACCCGTGTGTATCCTTGGTCGACCTAGCTCCTAGGTCTTGAACGTGCTTTCTGTTGATTTTAATTTCTGATTAGCGTTAATATTAACGTTTAGTTTACATCTAAATATTACTTACTTGAATTATTATTTTCCACTTATAACTCATCTCTGATTTCAAATTTCAAATTTGTGCGCGCATATACGCATACAACCTTTTTATTCTTTACTCGTTAATAACTTTCCCATACGGAATCCGTTTTGGGCAAGTCATATATCAAAACAAATCACAAATTGCTACGAACACATGGTATATGTTTCGGGGCTAAATTCTGAAACTAAATTATCAATTTTTTTTATTATTTATATAAATATGGGGTGTTACACAAAGTATCGAAATAAAAGAGGTAAGACTTATGTTTCTGTCTTCATAGTGATAGTCACCCAATTTCATATCACAACAACCAACATTTCAATGCTGCTCTTCTTCAGAGCATTAATCATAACAGTCCCATACTCAACAATAAACTTATACCCATTAGTTTTCCACCATTCAACATCAACTAATGCCACAACAACGGTCGTCTTCTCAATATATAAAAGCTTCACAACAACATATATCATGACCGCATTCAACTTTTTTAGGTTCTTATCTTTATCTGGCCAACTATATCATCCTGACCATGTCGACATCCTTCTTACGAGCTAATGGGATATCCAATTGGAGAATATACATCAATATTTCTAAATGGGAACAAGTTTACTCAACAAGTTGCGCCCTTGACAAATAATCAAAGTTGAGGCTTTATGTTAATGCTCAACATGACAAATTTTACGTAGTAAGGGTTCCATCGTAGAAATAGTCAAAGCAAAGAGTTTACATCAATGCTCAAAGGCATTGACTTTATTTAAAAAAATTAAAATATTGAAAGTTGGTATGTATTTTTCTACTTTTTACTCTAGATTTAAGATTAACATAATTTAATATATTTCTATATTCACCACCAAAAATTCCCTTTCACTTAGGCTAATTCCCATCTGGTTTTAGTGGGCTATAAGCCTGATCTGCAATTAACATTTCATATAAAATTATCAATCTATTATGTAGTTTGCATGTTTTACTCAAGTGAAAATAAATTGTAGGGTACTCAAGTGTGAATGAAGTCTGTACATAAGTGGACATATCCCTAGAAAACACGTCCATTTTGTTAGTTATATGTAAGTTTTAAACAATTGAACTAGATTGCACAATATCAGTCTATTATGTAGTTCGCAAGTTTAAATTTAGTGAACGTAAATTGTATAGTAATCAAGTATTAATGAACTCTATCGTTGGGTTGACATGTACGCAAAACAGATGTTTGGTTTGTTGACCTAAACCGTACTATATCAATATACTATATAGTTTGCAGGTTTTAATCAACTGAATAAAAAATGCATATAGATAGCTGCGAAGCATAATACTTCTATTTTCCAGCTCATCAACTAATACACCATGTACATATACACAAAGCTGAAGTTTACTGTAGCGACAAGCAATACAGACTTTATTTTCTATATTCATTCATCGTTGTTTTCTTCCATGTTAACACATAATGAATTTTGAGTGCATGCACGTTAATATTTTGATTGGAAAGAAAACAATAAGCAACAGTCAATATTAATTAACTGTGTAACATTCCAACATGTGTAATCAAAATGTCATAGTAGTACATCTATTGCTCGAATGTTTCACTCATAAAATTGAACATGACTTTGCATATAACTTCGAATATTACATATTAATGGTGCCATGGTAATTGTTTATGTTCAATTTGTATGGACTTGAGTTTTTGATAATCTCTGTCGATGACAAGTAACCTGATTGGTGACAAGCTTAAAATAGTTTGTGATATTTGATATGATTTAGGAGTTAAATCTTTTTTAAGTTCTGTTTTTCTCAATTGAAAAATTCGACTTGTTATAGAATAATAAAAATCTAATGGAGAGAGCATGTGTATTTTATTGTTTTCCACACTCAATAGTGTGCATGATTAAGAAAATATTCACTGAGATTCAATATAAACTATTAATGAACTTGTCAAATGCACGGGATATATAACTGTACATGAATTATTGCTGCCAACTACGATTGGTGATAAGTTTAAATTCTCACCATTTCACGTAAGTGAAAGTTGAAGAATAAAGTAATCAAGTGTGAATGAGCTCTATACTTTGGTTGATATGTGATTTAGTTGGTACATTGCTGTAGCTTTAGATCCACATTCATACAAAATATGCTGAAATAAATACATTGATTATATAATGACAAAATGAAGATTTATGTTTCATAATTTTCATTTGCTTTTATTAGAAATTATCAATAACTGATGTTTGAAAATCTTTCAAAAAATGTTATAATGTAATCGAAGAAGATTATTTTGGTGAGTTGCTGCAGAACATTTTCACTTATGTCTATAATTAAAGAGTTCAGAAGAAGATCACCATTGAAAAGAGCTCACAAGCAAAAAGGCCTACTGTTTGTATTTACCATTTCCATTGCCTTTGAATATTTTTCCAACAATTATAAACATGTACTTTATTGGAATCATTTGTTGTTTAATCAAGGTTGCATATGGTTTCACTTAAATGGCGGTATATTTTTATGTAATAGGATTGGTATAAGAGAAACATCGTAATTTTGGGCATGTATTGTTTATTTGATTGTTTTTAACCTATGCCGGTTTAAACACGGTTTGAAAGAATCTATGTAGATATGGATAGTGATTATGTTCACTATTTATTTGTGCATTTACTTCTGTGCAATTTGTAGTATATATATTTTAATTTGTATAAAAATGTGTTATTGTTTCATTTGTTATTGCCATATTTAGGAAGAATGTCTTGTTGCTCGTTTGTTTTAAAAAAGAGTGTTGTTATAATTGTTTCATTTGTTTGAGAAAAACGTTCCATCATTAATTGTTGTCCTGATTTTTAGAAAATCTGCATCTACTTGTGCCAATAGAGGCATTTATATTTGCTTGAGGATGTATGTTAAGTATAATATTGAATTGAGTAAAGGTGTAAAATGCATTCAGCCTTGTTTGTTTAAGATTATTAAAGGCGGGTATATATTCCTTTGTCATGTGTGCATGCTTAGGTGACCGCGTGAATATCAAGGGCATTTACTGTAATGACCTGGATTTTTGACCATTTAAATCAACGAAAATCCAAAAATCTCGAGTCAAAAAAATCAAAAATACATACATTTATTGGGATTAATATAAGAAAAAGAAGAAAAACATTCATAGAATCTAACAGTGGAAGGAAAAGATATAATAATCGGATAATAGTTCCTGAAGCTGTTAATTTATACATTATATGAATTATCAGAGTTAAACTATCACGAAACATACCAATATACGCAACAGAATAATACTAATAAATATGTCTATCAAGCTCCATTTTCATCTTCATAACGATGTCTTTGATAACTGAAAACTCAGGCTGACCCGAGCACAAATGAAAAGACAAAAATATACAGATCAGAGCTAAAATATTCTCATATCAGTCAAATCAAAACCATGTAATAATATGAGTGTCACGGTATTAGAGATGCTTACGGTAATTCACATCTCATATCCAATGTCTTCTTGAGTGCAGTTACTTAAGAGATGTTACGGTAATTTCCATTTCCTAAGAATCTGTTAAACTAGATACTATATAATATAATATGTTGTTAGATTACCATTATTACCCTTACACCATTTATAAACACTGTAGTCTATACAACACTGCAAACCCACCATAAACTGATGGTATCAGCGAGCACTCCATAGATATAATGTCAAATCAAAATCATAGGGGGCTCGATCATGATAAATATTACAAGGCATTGAGGCAATAACCATCAGTAGGATTCTAGCGGATTGCGGACCCAGGCTGGTAGTAACAAATAGCCGCAACTACGGCCTACCTCAGACAACACTACCAAAAATCAAAGGCGTGCCCAATCAATCACAGAGTAAGAGATAGAGAATCGAAGAAGCATGTCTAATAGGAGGAGCTAACTCACACTGGCCTAGGTACGGCCTCTGTCTGAGTCATTTTAATTATGACCCGAAGATCAAGATTATCCATCTTCGTTCTCTTACTTCATTCCAGCAGCATTCGCCAAACCAACCTACATAATTCGGGATTCATCCACCATGTACACAGTTGTTAAGTGGTTGTCGGTATTGGCAGAGAATATGAAAATATCCAATCTCAGTCTCTTTAACAGATAAAAGCTTACATTTTCACACCCATCAGATTTTTTTAACATTTCACACTGTTCATACTTCATATTAAAATATGTGATTTTTCTTTAAAACCATTCCATATTCAAATAGATTACACTTTTGTAATAAGATCTCTTAATTTAAACCAACTTAGAATATTGAAATAAATCCAAATTTTAAAACATTTGATTATTTAAAATAGTTGGAAAACATATTAAAACAGTTTATATATATATATTTGAACTAGTTTGAAACAGTTAGTTTATCAATAAAAGTTTAAATAAATAGTTTGAATATAAAGATAGTAATTATCAAAATTTAGTCAACTGTACATATAGTTAAATATTAAAATACTATAATTAATAATGTATATAAGTTACTGCTCATATCATCCCGAAAACGAAAAAAGAATGGTGACTTGCCGATTTTATCTTCATCATCCTCTTCTCCTCACATCTCAAATCATCTAATAACTTTCGAACTTATCCACTACCACCATCTTCTACCACAAGTCGTTTCCTTTCCTTCCCAATATCTCCATGCCGAAGAACCAAAAGTCAAAACCGTGTTTCTCCAGAAGTGTTACTAGATCTGGGCGATATTTTTCATATCATGATCTCAACTCATCCTCGATTCAGAACCTAACAGATGAACTTTCAATGAAAAACCCAGCTGATTCGATATCTGGCATTCGACATACGACTACCTTTTCGGTCTCTGCAGTTTCACCGTTGCTCACTGGCAAGCATACCGACGAGAGACGGAAGGATGATGATATCGCTTCTCTACTTCAAACCGAGCCCAGGAAAATACTTCTGGTATAACACTTCTTCAGATTGGGATTGATGAGCTTAATGATGACAGTATTTGTGAATTCGGGAATATAACTGTTACGTCCAGTGTGGACTTACTGGTTGAGCGATCTGAAATTGTTGAAAAAATGGAGACAGAGAAATGTAAAGCAGTGCCTCCCAAGGCGGTTGCCAATCCTATTTCCTCTCATGTATTAAACAACATGCAAATTGTTCGGCAATATGCCACAAAGAATATAGTAGTGCCGCTTCCAGAAACTATTCAAGCACTAAACTCTGCTGTCCCTCCCTTGTACCACCCCACTCCAAGCCAACTGTTAAGGCTTCTAAGACGCAAAAAAATCCAAGCTTTTCTTCGTTCTTTTCCTCATTACTTAGGTGTGCTGGAGCGTACATTCCCCGAGTCTTTACTTCATCTGCAGAATAGCCTTTTCCACCTGCTGAGATAGTACATGAGAGAGTAAATTATTGGAAAGATCACTTGGTAGGGTTTTTTCTTGACTTTGAAATACCATATCTTGACGTTTGAGATCATTGTTGCAAAGCTTGGAACTTGAGAGGAGGATTACATGTTAATGTTGTGAATGGAATGTTCTATTTTAAATTTTCAACTATGGAAGAGTTAAGGAAAGTGTTAGAATTAGATCCTGCAATAATTGGTGGTAAGTCATTCACAATAAATTCTTAGAGTACATTGGTAGAGAGTGCAAGAGAGCGTGTGCCTTCCATTCCAGTTTGGACTATTTTTACCAGAATTTCTACGGTTCTTCAGACTCTACCAGGATTGAATTGGTTAGCAAGTAGAATTGGACCTTTAAATGTTTTGATGCGAATACGGAGGCTAGAAAGAATCTTGATTTTGCAAAGCCTTTGATTGAAATAACTCTTAGCAAGCAATTGAAGAACAAACACAAGGTCTCTATAGATGACTTCGATTCTTTTGTTGATGTACAATACTCATGGCAAACAGAAATATGCACTAAATGCCAATCTTTTGGACATATTCTTGCATCTTGTAAGCTTATTAGTCCTTCTATGGTATGATCTCCTCTCATGAAGCATACACTGAGCATTTGGGTTCAAAAGACAAAACTAGATGATAAGCCAGTAAAAGAAGTACCACCTATTTCTCATGATTCAGTACATGACAAGTCAACCACTATGGATGATAATTGTTACTACCAAAACAACCTTAGCACAAGACGAAGTGAAGGGACGTCAAATGAACATAAGGAAGGGATGAAGAATTCGAGAGCAACTCAGGAAGATACCACCTCTGAAAAGAAGGGGCCCGAAACCTACAGAGTATCAGCAAAGGTTCATCCGACATGGTCTACCCGCCAGGAATTAACCGATGTAGCGCCAGCGCATTAAAAGAGGAAGAGTATCGGGTCAGAGCGTAAAGATGGTTTGTAACCGACACCTGGAAAAACAGCCCCACAAATGACGAAAGGGGTTACCTTCGTAAGAAACATGGGTATCACCGGAAGCTACCTTCCAGGGAGTCAAACCGAAAAGTTAAACCGAGACTCAAGTAAGGATACAAGCTACGCGTACTAATCCACCTAGTACCTGAACCATTAGTGGTTCTAATTCGGCGAATATACACGTACATCGTGAGGGTGAGCCTGGCCAAGTACCCACAATAAAGCGGAGAGCCTACATCCGAAATCCTGCGATAAAGGACCGACACTTGGAGGCATCCACTGAGAAACTCGAAGAGCCTCTGCAACCCGTCTCGGCAACAAACTCCTTTCCATCTAGGGGGAGGTCCCAATTCACCCAGAACTTTCACTTCGAGGACTGTAACCGACACCATGAGGAGGACCGACAGCCAGATGCATGAGACCAAGAAAAATAGCGGCCGACAGAAATCGTTCAGGCCCAACAACCTACTGATAGAAAGGCCCCGGATTCTCTATAAATAAGACTCCAGAAACCCCGCCAGAAGGCACAAATTTTTTATTTCTCAATTTAGTTCCTTTCTTCTTAAGAGGTGCAAATCATCAATTCTTATAATATATCTGCAATCTATAAATGGAGAATTCTGGGTCCTATACACCTTACGAGTTGATAATCTTTTAGTGTCATAATGATGAAACAGAGAGTTAACACTAACCTTTCTGATGAGGAATTGACCAAGGTGCTCCGGTAGCGGAGGAAGAGGGCCCTATGGAAACATGAGGTCCCCTTCTCCTCGCCTTTAGGGGCCACCATGGTTGAACCATATTCTCATGCTGAGCCTAACGCTTCTCAAACATTAATGTAACGAAACTGTATACGTATTCATAACCCGATCTCTATCATGATTCATATTCCTCTCTTGGGAAGATCTGACACGAGGGACTCATCGGAGTTAATGAATGTTGCAATGCTTTCATCCATGAACTTAAGGAGGCGTTATCCTGTCTTCTTCTTATTGGAATACACAATGTCGTCGTCATGGCATAGGGGCTTACCCATTCCAGATCCAGGATTATTTCCCGGAGACTCCGAGTCATGACCACGACAAATCTCGTGAACGCATACATTACATTCTGTAATCCGTTAACATTTTGGTGCTAGAAGGAGGGCCCTGAACCTCCGACCTTGTGGTTAATTTGTTTAAGCTAACCAGTGAATTTATCGTTCCATGGCAGGAAACAATGAAGTCGAAGAAATTGAAGGAACAAAACAAAGAGCTAGATCCCAACGTCACCCTCGAAGGAAATGAGGGCCCAGTGCTCAACTCGAATAATAACGAGAAAGAAGCCACGCCTAATCCACAACAACCACCAAACTCAAACGCCATGGAAGATAATGTCGCAAGAATCTTGGTCTTGGAAAGACAACTTCAAGAAGTGCAGGCTCAAGTTAATGCTGTCCAGGCAAAAAAATCTTTAAAGCTCACTAAATCTTGTCAGAGAGAGACGAATGAATCTCCAAAAAGGAAGGCTCCCATTCAACAATCAGAAGCAAAAGGGAAGCCTCGGGCAATTTCTTCCAAGAAAAATAAGTCTCATCAGACGGGAGTAGATCATTAAGGGAATCAATGCGAACAAGAACAGTCTGGGAGCTCCACCTCCAAAGGCTATGATCCCAAAAGGGAAGACTATGACAACACGGAAGCTTACATCAAAGATGCCACTCAAAAGACTGTCAAGGACTTGATGGGAAGCAAAGGCAAGAGAACCCAGGATGACAAGGTTAATGACAATGAAAGAGTGGCATCGTTCATTGATGAGATTATGAATACAATAATACTGTCAAGGGTCAAAGTTCCCACCATAAAATATCTGGAAACAGCTGACCCCGATGATCATCTGATGGCTTTTAACAGCCAGATGGATCTTAACAATGCTTCCGGAGTCGACAGGTGCCGCCTCTTCCCGGTGACCTTTCAAGGGCTTACGGTGAAGTGGTATCGCCAGTATAGGGAAAACACCATTTACTCGTGGAAACGATTCTCCTACCAATTCTCTGCGCAGTTCTACATTTGCAAAGATCCAATCGTAAACTATACAGTCATCGCCAACATCAAACAGAGACAAGGGGAGTCTCTAGGGAACTATCTGAAAAGGTTCAACATCGAAGCCTTAAAGGCCAAGGATATGAATGACCGCAACAAGCTGATCGCCGTACACTCAGGGTTGATTGAGAACACCCCCTTTTGGAAGGAGTTATATATCCACGGCTGCAAAGACTTGCAGGATTTTTACTTCCAAAGCTGACATGTTTATTCGCATGGATGAACTGTACTTCACGAAGAGGAAGTTCAGGCCCGAGGGGAAGGAGGAAGGCCGAACTTCGGACGAAAGCTCCCGGAAGGGAATCAGAGGAGGTCAATGTGGGAAGACTCTATCACCAACTCAGTTGCCTTGAACAAGTCCATCTCATATGTGTATGATGTTGCAAAAGAAAAGGTCAGTAACTTTCCTATCTCGTTCAAAGCCAAAAAATTCCTCGAGCCTCATGCCAGCGGTAAATACTGCGAGTCCTATAAAACCAACGGGCACAAGACAGACGAGTGCAAGGCATTGGATGGGATTATCCAGAAACTAATCCGAGAGGGACATCTGAAGGAGTCTGATTCAAATAAAGCAACACTAGCTCAATGTGCAGGAGGACAGCAGAAGGTTATGGTAAACACGATAGGAGTCACTATGGAGGAGAATAACCTAGATCTGGGGCCTCCCGTAAACCGAATCAATGTGATTCATGGGGGACCACACCCTACCGGAAGCTGTTCAAAGGCTAGGAACCAATACGTGAAGGAAGCCTTGGAGGGAATCTTCTCTATCTAAGAGGAACCATCATTGAAGAGTGCACGCTATGCCCTCAAAATGCATAACCTCGTGGTCTCTCCGGAAGAAATGAAGAAAGGGGTCCGTCATCCCCATAACGACCCTCTCATGATAACGGGCAAATAGGGCTTTCGGTCGTTTCTAAAATATTGGTGGATACCAGAGGCGCTGTCAATGTCATCTTCAAGCACACCTTCGATAAGATGGGAATCTCCGAAAAGAAGCTAGAGCCTAGCAATGAACCAATTTTCGGATTCAACAATAAAGGGTCAACTCTAGTGGGTCAAATCAACCTTTTGGTTCAAGTGGGGTTGTCCCCTCTTCACAGGACTTTCGAAACTCTCTTCGTCGTGATTGATCAGTTGTCCTATTACAATGCCTTCTTCGGACGACTAGCTTTAGAGGAGATGGATGCCTTCGTTTCTTCCAAATATCTCATGTTAAAACTTCTGATCAAGTAGGGATGGGGTATTATCCGGGGAGAATAGTTTAGTTCCCGAGAGTTGTACTTCGCAACGGTCAAAAAATAAAAAAGGGAGTATTCTTCGTATTTTGATTATTCTACTGTTTTTATGCCTTAAGGTAAGGGATTCATACATCCCTCATTTGAAGCCAAGATAAAAGTAAATAAGACTGACAAATGCACTAATGGTAGGTACGCTTCTTTGAAAAGGAAGAGGAAAAGGTCCAATGAGGTGAACTCAACTAAAGCAGGAGAAATTATCATAGATTTAGACTCTAGAGTAGATATTGAAAGGATAAAACCAATAGAAGAAGTAAAAGTTAACCCCAAAGATAAATCGAAGGTCATCAACATAGGGAAGATGTTAACGGAACCTCTCTGAAATGAAGATGTTTTCGCCTAGACCCATTCGAACATGGTTGGTATCGATCCTTCAATTATGAGTCACGCATTAAACATCGACCCTTCGATAACCCCAGTCCAACAAAAGAAGAGACAATATAATCGAGATCGGATAGAGGCCTTGAAGGAGGAAGTCAGAAGGTTGGAAACTAACGGGTTTATCCGAGAGGTCCATTACTCGAAATGGTTAGCCAATCCCGTGCTAGTGAAGAAGTCCCAAGGGAAGTGGAGGACATGTTGATTACAAGGATTTAAACAAAGCTTATCTGAAAGATTGTTACCCTCTCCCGTGGATCGATCAGTTGGTTAATGCCACGAGCGGACACAAGATACTATCCCTTATGGACGCTTATTCAGTGTACAACCAAATCCCGATACACAAATCCGATGAGGAACACACAAGCTTCATCACCGACTGGGGAACATTTTGTTATAAAGTAATGCCCTTCAGTTTGAGAAATGCAGGGCAATATACCAAAGGTTGGTAAACAGGATGTTCCAAGAGCAGATGGGGCGTAATATGATATATGTGGATGACATGCTAGTGAAATCCACCAAAATAGAGGATCATCTAAAGGATCTGGAAGAAATGTTTGGTGTCTTAAGAAGTTACCAGGTGAAGATAAACCCTCAAAAATGTTCCTTTGGAGTTCAATCGGGGAGGTTTCTGGGATATGTGGTAAGCGAGCAAGGAATAGAAGCTAGCCCCGACCAAATACAAGCCATTAAGGACATGGAGGAATCTAAAACCAGCAAGGAAGTCATGAGTCTAAACAAGAAGTTAGCGGCACTCAACAGGTTAATTTCTAAGGCCACCGATAAATACGTCCATTTTTTCAATGTCATAAAGAAAAAGAAGAATTTCAAGTGGAACGAAGAATGTAGGAAGGCATTCCAAGAGTTAAAAGTTTATATGGGAACGCCTCCGGTTTTGTCCAGTCCAGAGAAGGGAGAAACTCTATACCTATACATGGATGTCTCCGAATATGTAGTGAGATCAGTCCTGATAAGAGAGGACAAGGGGACTCAACATCCTATCTATTATGTTAGCCGAAGGCTAAAGGACGCGGAAATCCGATACCCCGTCATAGAGAAACTAGCACATTGCTTAATCCTTACCGCACGAAAGCTCAGAGGTTATTTCCAGGCAGCCCTATTAAAGTTTTAACTAGCTTCCCGCTCAAACAAATGTTCAAAAAACCGGAGACCTCGGGAAGGCTAATTAAATGGGGGTATTGAGCTTAGCCAATACGAAATTGAGTTCCATCCTCGAGCAGAAATCAAAGGGAAAGCTCTCGTAGATTTCGTGAACGGGTACACAAATTAACTTCATTTTGGAACAGTCGATTAAAGAAAATGACTCAAAGACTTTGTAGATGGAGCTTCCAACGAGCAGGGAGCAGGGGTAGTTTATGTTATAATCACCCCTGACGGACACCGCTTGCACTACGCAATGAAGTTAGGGTTCCCGACAACCAACAATGTGGCTAAATACGAATCCATGATAGCTGGTCTGAATCTGGCATTACAGTTGAACATACCGAGGATAGAAATCTTCAGCGACTCGCAATTAATGGTAAACCAAATAAAACAGACATATCAAACCAAAGATAAGCAGCTCATCTTATAAATGAAGAAGGTAATAAAGATGCTTGCCCTGTTTGAAGACTTCTCAGTTCATCAAATACCGCGTGAGGAGAATAACTAGGCAGACTCGCTAGCCAAATTAGCTAGCTCCCAAGGAGCCTCTGAAACCCGAGGTGGGATATTAGGATGTTCCCAGCATCGAACAGGAAGAATCAGAAATGGGAAAAGAGTTATTGGCTCTGACCAGATCCCAAGCCTTAAGAAGGGGAGACAGAGAAGACCAAGAAGGAAACTCCGAGAGGGAGTCCCCCATAACGGAAACATGCCACCAACAGTAAACTACGTGGATGACTCCCATAGAGGACTGCCTCCTAAAGGGGACGTTACCTCTTAGTAAACAAGATGTGAAAAAGATAAAACACCAAACTCCGACATTCGTGATCATGGACGACGTACTTTATAAAAAGGATCATTCACTTCCTTATTTAAGGTGTGTAGGTTTCAAAGATGGATTCAGCCTATTAAAAGAAGCTCATGAAGGATGGTGCAGGGACCATTCCAATGGGGTTAAACTGGCTAAAAGGGTCATGCGATAAGGTTATTATTGGCTGCGATGGTTAGTCAAGAGGTTGAGTACGTCAAGAGATGCGATAAATGTCAAAAGTACTCTATGGTGCCACGACTTCCTCCCAGCGACCTAACCACTATATCGAGCCCCTGGCCTTTCGATATATGGGGGTTAGATTTAATTGGGCACTTACCACTCGCCAACGGAGGAACTAGATATGCCATAGTAGCTATCGACTACTTCACCAAGTGGGTGGAGGGGGAGCCCCTTCCAGTTATCACATCCAAAAAGGTATTAAGATTCGTAATAAAGAATATCGTTACCCGCTTCAGAATCCTACATAAGATCATATTGGACAACGGAACACAATTCGAGAGTGAAGAGTTCACCCGATTCAGTGTGAAAAATGGAATCATCAAAAGTTTCTCCTCAGTAGCCCACCCGAAAGCTAACGGAGCTGTGGAAGCCGCAAATAAGACCATTAAGACAATCCTTAAGAAACGCCTAAATTAGGCTATAGGAAATTGGGCAGAGGAATTGCCTCTAGCGTTATGGGCATATAGAACTTCTGCCAAAACAACTACGTGACTTACCCCCTTTTCCCTGACATATGGATGTGAAGCTATGCTTCCGGTTGAGATCGAAATTCCATCACATAAAAGGGTAGCATCCGCATTTCAATCACTAGACTTGATACAAGGACTAAGGAATGAGGCTGCAATCAGAACCGCAGAATACCAAAGAAGGATCACAAAATATTACAATTCCAAGGTTAAAGCTAGAACCTTCACCAAGGTTGAATTAGTATTGCGAAGAGTAATGGCTAACACAAAGAATACGGCTAATGGTCCTCTCGATCCAAATTGGGAAGGACCCCTAATTGTCCATCAAGAAGTCATACCCGACACATATCGGCTATGCAGACCCACTGGCAATCTTGTTCCAAGGACATGGAACTCGAAACATTTGAGGCCATATTTGTCAACCATAAAGGAATAGAGGAAAAGATCTTTCACCCAGGAAGTCATCATCCAACTAGGGGCATGGAAACCCTCACAGTAGCTCGTGAGAAAACCAAAAGGGATCGAGCTAGAAAACAGATTGAATCTCTCGTGATCGCCAAATTGGCCGAGGCGAGGCATCCCCCGAAGGGGGATGATTGTATTAGTCTTTCTCCTTGCGCAAACCAAAGGGGCCAGGGTTAAAGCATCGAAAGCGTAAGCCGTCGTTTCACACCAGAAATGGTCGCGGTGATGCATCTAAAAATTAGCATGCCCTGCCTCTGCTCGAACTAAGCACGTCCTACCTCTGCTCGTAGAAGAGCACGTCCAACCTCTTCTTATGTTCCGCGTTACCCGCAGAAGAGAGCGCAAACCCCTATCATCGCCTACGATGATCAGGATAGGGCACCCCTTGGAGGGGGGTGGCGTATATGTGACACCCCACCTCTATACCCATATTATCCAAGAGTATTACTAAATAATACAATTAGATAATACGGAGAATGAGGCTGTAGGGGCACATACATGCAAATTCTCTTGGACTAACAATGGTACGTATTAAAATTACTGAAATATCACTTACTCTTATGTACTCAATGTCAGTACAAAACAATTACGTGTGTGCCTCCAGGACAGAACAATACATAATATACATGAACACCGAGATCATAGAGTTAATCGCATCAATAAATATAATGTATAATATTTAACCTTTTGTACACATTTATCTATTACACGTCAATATGTATACATCAATCCATACAATACACGGTAATGAATGATATACTAAGTTACTAGACTCTACTAATCCCAATAGATACAAGCTGGTCTCAAGGTTCTTGCACCTGTAATGTCTTGGTCTGAGCCAAGCATTATATAGATAATAAACGGATCAATCTATGTTTAAATCCATTATAGTTAATATAAAATGATTGGGTGCTCTAAACTCAAAAGATCATTCAAGGCATAAACATAATCGTTAGGTTCATTCAAACATCGACATTAATGATTCATGCCTCACGACTAAAGATTATGGAAGCATTATCATATTTGAACATGAGCAAATGACAATATAATCTTACTCAAATGAATCTCATTCAAGAGTTATAACGCATTATCAAATCGCAAAAATATCACAATCACATGATAGCTCAGGCCATCAAAATACAATAACAAGAGAAAATCATATATGTAAATCACATCAAAATATAAGAAAATCATAAAATTTATATGGATCCATAATAATATTGGCGAGACTCGGCAACGCCGCACGTGCAATGGAAATATCATATACCAGTACTAAACAATTTTTGGCGCCTACAATGGAAGATACTCAAATCTCCATAAGCTTGACTCTCAGGTCTAATATAGGATAGTCACTCAGGACTACCTCGATAGCCGCTCAGGACTATACAACGGAAGATACTCATATCTCCATAAGTTAGACTCTGAGGTCTAATATATGATAGACACTCAGGACTACCGCAATAGCCGCTCAAGACTATCTAGTACTGGTAAGGAGATAGTCGCTTAGGACTTCTCAGCATATACAATGGTTTATATACGCCGCCAACTCATAAGTAGTAACCCGAATAGTGGTAACAATGCGGCTCATACCACATGTTCCCGTACATTGGTTTACTAACCTGTTTATTTAGCACTCGTGCACTATACTCATCCTTTGATACTCTATATAACAAGTCTAGAGAATAACCAGAAAGGCGATACCGAAAGTCCCATGCTAGACGGTTTCACCAAACCGTTTATTCAAATTTCTTGTTACATAGAATATAAATAATATAAGTCATATAAAAGATGTCATCACTGTGACATATTCAAATCATTAAACAAATTAGATCAACAGTGAATCATCCACAATATAAGAATTCACACAAGAAGTAAAATCAAAAGTTATTCAATCAGTAACCGCATTCAAGAATAGTTTGTGAAAAGAAGAATATCCCATGTAGTTCAAGAATAAAACAGAACAAAATTGCAATATTCAAAGAACCATTCAAGCCTTCGAAAAACATAGACATTCATTGCAAAGTCGGTATAAGTCAATGAAATTATTATGTAATATAAAATAAACATAATAACATGTCATACATTGTCAAAAAAAAAAAAACATTATTCCATACTGTAATAAAATGAAAACTCCTCAAACACGTTATTCTGTAATTGTAAAATATTGTAGGTAGTCAAACGAACCAAATAGCATTGTTATAAAATGAAATATTTATTTAAAAGTCCAATCTCGATAGAATATATGCAATTAAATCATGTTATCATTTCGATATGATTATCCAAATTATCGATTAAAAGGCTAATGTTCATTTAAATAGATTTATACACATTCATATACGTATAGTAAAATTTAATACATTTATAACTTAGTAAGCTATTCAAAGTTTTACTAAATATTATTTCCAACATGTTAATTAAACTCGATGAAATGTATTGAATCAAGTAAATTAATCATATTTATGTATTTTCGGATATAGATTTAAACTGCTAATATTAACATAGATTAGAAAACCTATTATTTAGTTCAAGTCTATTATTTAAACTGTAAATGAAAGTTTCAAAATACGCAGTACTCTTTAATTTATGTTCTTATTTAAAATATATATTATAACGACATTAATTACTTAAAACGGATTACATTAATTAGATCCATTCTATTTACAGTTCCAAGTACATTCCAATATTTATAAAATTTATACTTTATGAGATTTTGACAAGTTACATGTACTACCACAAACATCCCAAAATAATAGGATCTATATAACAACCAGGAGTTTATAATACACATTATGCGGAAGCAAGAAAATATTTTAAAATAAATTTCACAGCTCAAAATAAAATAAACAACAAATTCGCTAAATCAATAATATTCAATAAATTCATGTTTTCACAGTAAATCTAATCTCCAAAATATTCATTCATACATTGCTATTTAATCCAACCCCTTGTAATTCAACTCAATATCATCAATCCATTTCGTGGAATATCACACAATTTAATTTTTAGCACTCAACAGTCAGTTCATCAAAACACTTCAACCGACCAACCTATATTAATTAACCCAACAACGATGCAATTCAATGCTACCAAGATGATAATAAACATGCCTGTAAACAACGCATTCAGATATATTGTGGGTGAGAAACATACCGAGACGATGCTTGAGTTACAGAATTGCAGCTTCTACCAACGCCTTGCTTCCACTCTTCAGCATGC
The DNA here is from genome assembly GCA_030737875.1 of Allium sativum. Classification (NCBI taxonomy): domain Eukaryota; kingdom Viridiplantae; phylum Streptophyta; class Magnoliopsida; order Asparagales; family Amaryllidaceae; genus Allium; species Allium sativum. The sequence goes on along the minus strand of CM060918.1, from coordinate 488,002,791 downwards.
ATGGATGATGTGCCACCCTCACGATAAACGTATACGCAGCTACAAGCTTCCACAACATCATCCATGACCACAACATCCCCCTGCGATTGCTCCTCACCCATTCTCTAGCTACGCTGCCTCGACCACCTGCATGAGCCCTACCTCGCGCCTCACAACCTCTGGTGCATGCCCTGGTGATGTCGCCTCCTCCATCGTGCACGCTTTAAGGTGGGAGGTATCTTCACTTACGACGCCACGCCCCAGCTCGCACCACGAGGTGGTGCTCCTCCTCCCTTTGCCATCGCGCTCTGCGTGCCTCCGAAATCCAATGGGGGTTCAATTTTTATTTTTTTTCCGATCGATTTCCTTGAAAGATTTTGGGGATTTCCTGTCTCGTTGAAAAATAAGGCTACCGCCTTCATTTTTGCGTGAAGCCTCCAGGGAAGCCAGAGTGGCTTCGAGAGAAAGGAATGTTCGGATGTGGGGCTTGAAATTAGTTAATTGGGCTTTAACTTAAAAGTGACTTGTTTGCATTATTGTTTTTGTTTTCCTTTTTCCCATTTTAACATTTAATTGCACATATACCCAAATATAAATTCTCATGTTAGGCTTTAAGTCATTTTATTTTAATTAACAAGGGCATAATTGCGACGCACAAAACTGGGTAGTTACAGACTTCCCCGCTTAACAAAATTGCGTCCTCGCAATTTCTTATGGGAAAAAAATAAACAACTTATATTCTATCTCATATGCGCTCTATATATATCCTACACAAATTGGTTCAAAAGATGGCTTATACATTCGATTCGATTACGTACACAACGGGTTTTAGTTGAATTAACTCAATGTCTTATATTTTCTATATGCAATTTTTAATTTATGAAAATTTTCTAACTTCCGAAATTTTGAATTTTTTTAGCAGAGTCTCCTTTGTAGAGAGAACGTTTCGGAAAACCGAATACAATATAAATAAAAATATACATCTCCGAAGATGCATCCCAACACGGGGCATCCCGAAACATGGGGAAACAAAACAATAACACAATATTTCGTAGTATTTAATCCGAAAACGTACCTTTAAGTAGCGTTTTAAGTAGTTTACAATAATTTTCATGCGAACGAAGCAATCTTTGTCACTTAACACTCCATAAGCTCCTTCAATACCTATTTTAACTCAAATATAACATTACTTTCACATAAATGCATATAACATACATGTAACTACCATATTTCTAAGCAACTTAATAATAATAATAATAATTGTTATTATTATTATTATTATTATTTTTATACGTGCGCAGGTCAGCAGTAGAAAAGGTGATTTTTGACCCCGTAAACATCAAAATTTCATGAAACCATGTGAATGAAAGTTGCAGCTTATAATTTTAGCTTTCTAGAATGTGTAAAATCGTCTAAATCGGATTAACGATTCAAAAGTTATGAGCAAAACAGTTCAGCCCTATTTTGAATCATACTTTAACCTATTAAGGATCAAATTTTCATAAAACACTTCAAAGGAAAGTTGTTGCTTAAAGTTTTAGCTTTCCAAAATGAGTAAAATCATCAATTTTGGATAAATTGTTCAAAAGTTATATTTAAAATTGTTTAGCGCTTTGGTGGCATTCACATCCCCAAAACATGACTCACGACGTTTTCAGTTCGTATTTTAATTATTGTTAAACCCAAAATTCCATTACGTTGCAAACATTCGCATACAAAACATAGTCAAGATAGCAAGTATGGCCACTCATATAAACAATTTCAACTGACAAATGCACGCAAGTTTGTAGCAACACCCAAACTAGGGTGCAAGCTAGTCACACTCATAACTAATAACAAAGTCCAACACTGATGGACGTGCTCTGACTGGCCTGCACCTGTTAGGTGAGCTTTAGGGGTAGCCAAGCCAAGGACCTGGCCCCCTATAGCTCGAATTAGGGGCTGCTGTGAATAGTAGCAGCACTTCTTGCTGCTAGGGGCAATAGCTTAGAGCAACTCCAGTGGTGAGTATTCAGCCCGTAATATTAAGGTAATTGCACCCAGTGGTGCAATTACGCCTTAATATGAAGGCCCCGATTCAGGATCCAGTTCAGGATCCTGAATCGGATCCTAGCGCCTGTTGTACAGGCGCCAGGATCCCACCCCCTTCCCCCAGCTGTCCTGACCGTATTACCCCTCCAACGGTCGTTTTTTCGGATTGCAACAGCTATAAACGGTCATATTTTAAACCACAACGGCTATAAACGGTCATATTTCTTCTATATATCCATGTATGAATATCACTTTGAAAGACACACAAATTTATTTACTTCCACCCATAATCGTAAGCAGCAAGCTATGTCATTTCCATTCAACTCGTACAACGAAGCGATGAATTCGAATACTTGGGTATCGATTCTCAACCAGTCGAGGATTTTATCCCTCATTCTGCTCCTCCGATATCGTTTCATTCATCTGCTCCTTGGACTGCAGACGAAGATAAAGATCTCTGCTATATATACTGCCACTTTTCTAACGACTCGACGAAGGGAAATGACCAAAGCAGTGAGATATTCTGGGGTAAAGTTATGACTGCGTACAACAAGAAACACGTATCCAAGACGAGATCGCGGCGGCATCTCACTTCAATTTTCTATTAAAAACAAAATTAAAAAAAGAAGCTTGAGTGAAAAAATGTGGGGAAAAAATGGTGGAGGGGGGGTTTATAGGCGCCAGAATCCTGGCGCTTGTATTACAGGCGCCAGGATTCTGGCGCCTACATTACAGGCGCCAGAATTCTGGTGCCTGTAATACAGGCGCCAGGATCTGGCGCCTGTAATGTAGGCGCCAGACCACTGGCGCCTACTCCCCCATTCAGGGCTGAATATTCAGTAGGCCGAATATTCAGCCCTGGATCCACTGGAGATGCCCTTATGCGGCTGCTCTTTTTTTTTTTGGTTAACGGTTATGCATTTCTTTTTTCTTTTTTTGGTACAAAATAATTCACTCCATTAAATGAACACATCAAATCTCATACCCCAAATTAACATGCTATCAAATCATTAAAAAAAAAAAAAATCAACAAAAAAAAAGAACCCTCAAAGATTAAAAATTAAAACTCAACAACCTAAACATGAAAACAGGTCAAATTTTACCATGATAATAAAATAAAACTTTCTCTTCCTCATTGACTGTGATTTTTCTACAAACAAATAAACAATGTAACATGATCATACTTTCCAAATTCAGTGTGATTGGATCCATAAGTAGTATCGCCTTGCTATAGAAATTATGCAGCCTCTACAATGAACTAATGTCTAACATACACTTGCATCAGGTGCAATTGTCCTCATAGCAACGCTGCATGTTTCATCTTACATGCAGATTATTGCTTAAATAATATAATGAATGGTAACATGGACCATAGCTACATTTTGAGGTAACAATCAGTAGGTTATAAAACTGATTAAAACAACCATACTTTTTACTAATACATGAGAGAACACACGGACCCGTATGCACCTGGATATGAGCTTACGTGAAACATAGCTTATATTGTCAGTTAAAAGCCCCTTTGTGTAATAGTTTTCTCCATGCAAACATATCTCCTAGATCAGAAGTATAATCTTACCTAAGTATGTAACTACTTTTTGTTAAAAAAAAAACGCATTTCAAAACCGAGCAGTAACTTTGTGAAGATTGTGATCTTTTTGAACAAAAATATGGAAATTTAAAATTGAAACTCAACTAACTTATTTTCATGACTGATAAAGTACATCTATTCATAAAAATATATAAGACGACGCATTTCGGCTCATTTATGAATTAACATTTAACCAATGAACATTCTTCTACCCTATTTGAAGCTGTAGAATGTTGACATTGGAAATGGGCAAAGTTGTGTTAGAGCATATTTACCTTAGGTTGAGCACTTATAAAATGGATGGTTATTCCATATTCAATTATATATTCCATCAATTATATATTCCATTTTGTTGCATATGTATTCCATTCGTCCAATTACTTCTAATAAGTCTGAAACTATTTCATATGAGAATGCTAATTCGGAATATAAAATGCTTATTGTGCTGACTATAAGATTTAGAAATTGTAACGAATATAGATTATGTAATTAATAATAAAGATAACTGTAGCTGAATTTCCTAATAAACAGATTATTTTTTAACAGATTCACAATTATACCACGCTCGAAAGCACATTGACTTAATGTTTAGAGAGCCCTCTTTTTTTTTTTTTTTTTTTTCTTTTTTTTTCAAAATTCAGTAGAGTACATTTTCTTCTTCCATTGAAATATGACAAAAATCCTATAGACACTGGTTCTTCCTACCGTGATAGCAAAATATCACAGCTATTCATTGGCTAGATTACATAGAAAACAACATCATAGTTATGATTTTATTTTCCAGTTCATTCTTTCTCAAACATCCTCATTCAATTAATTATGTTTTTGACTTGATTGATAATGTCTTATTTTTGTTGTATATTGGAGAGGGGGATCTTAATTAAACATTATGAAACATGTAAATCCAGTAATAATAACAAAGAAATAAACTTACACCGAACCAAGCTCTAGCGTATTAGTTCTTGGACTATGTTTACTTTAATACTTCACTTTTGTTCATGTAGATATTAAAGCAATAGACAAACGCGGTCGATGGTGAACATGTTATGTGTCAAGAAATGATTATTATAGTGTTTTTCTGCTACAATCATGACATTATAACTAATGCATAGACGAAACTGAGTATTTTAGGCATCATACTACGGAAAAGAAAATTAAGTCCTTACTTATAGCAGATGCACGATTCTTGATTCCATTTTATTTGGGGTGATAATCCTGAAAACCTATATATATGTGAGAGCACCTACTAGGCGTACAAAGACAATAGTTGCATATTATTTATCATAACCCACAGTAAGATATAAATAGAAAACGTTGGTCAACCTAGTTACATACATATACTGCTAAATCTTACTTCAATCATCCATACAATATAATTTTAACTAAAACAGAGCCAAATACATATGGAAAGTGACTGCACAATTTTGTTCCACTTTTGAATTTAATTTCGATGCATGTACCAGCCATTCGGTAAATTCAAGCAATATGCAATAGTAACCTTTCCAGACTCGTTATTGTTATCTTATTTGTTTGTTAAATCTATTAATTATTCAAACTCGCTTTTATATTAGATTCAACATAATTTATGACATTTATTAAACAATTTGCAAACAACCAACGCCCTCAGCGGAAATTTATATATTACTTCCTGCCGAGCAACTACTTATTTCTTAATCGCACACAATTATTTAAATTCCAAATAAAAATAAACACCGTAATTATGGAGTATTTTTATTATTATTATTATTATTATTATTATACGATAGAAAAATAACAATTACGTCCGCAGATGATTACCCCGGTAATCACTGTATACACCAATCATAATATATTTATAACAAAACCTACCACCCATTCCCGGAACAAGAACTTTAAGTCGTTACTATGATCTAGACTCTGATCTCTTTTATATATAAACAATGTATTGTTCTAAGCCTGTTCTGATACCAACTATGACATCCCACCTCTATATCCATATTATCCAAGAGTATTACTAAGTAATACCGTCAGATAATACGGAGAATGGGGCTGTAGGGGCACATACGTGCAAATTCTCTTGGACTAATACTGGTACGTATTAAAATTACTGAAATATCACTTACTCTTACGTACTCAATGTCGGTACAAAACAATTATGCGTGTGCCTCCAGGACAGAACAATACAGAATATACATGAACACAGAGATCACAGAGTCAATCGCATCGAAAATATAATGTATAATATTTAACCTTTTGTACACTTTTATCTATTACACATCGATATGTATACATCAATCCATAAAATACACGGTAATAAAGGATATACTAAGTTACTAGACTCTACTAATCCCAAAAGATACAAGTTGGTCTCAAGGTTCTTGCACCTGTAATGTCTCGGTTTGAGCTGAGTATTATATAGATAATAAACAGATCAATCTATGTTTAAAGCCATTATAGTTATATATAAAATGTTTGGATGCTCTAAACTCGAAAGATCATTCAAGACATAAACCTAATCGTTAGGTTCATTCAAACATCGACATTAATGATTCATGCCTCACGACTAAAGATTATGGAAGCATTATAATATATGAACATGTGCAAATGACAATATAATCTTACTCAAAAGAATCTCATTCATGAATTATAAAGCATTATCAAATCGCTAAAATATCACAGTCATATGATAGCTCACATGCCATCAAAATACAATAACAAGAGAAAATCATGTATGTAAATCACATCAAAATATAAGAAAATCATATAAGTTATATGAGTCCATAATAATATTAGTGAGACTCGGCAACGCCGCACGTGCAATGGAAATATCATATACCAGTACTAAACAATTTTTGGTGCCTATAATGGAAGATACTCAGATCTCCATAAGCTTGACTCTCAGGTCTAATATAGGATAGTCACTCAAGACTACCCCGATAGCCGCTCAGGACTATACAACGGAAGATACTCATATCTCCATAAGTTCGACTCTCAGGTCTAATATATGATAGACACTCAGAACTACCGCGATAGTCGCTCAAGACTATCTCGTATTGGTAAGGAGATGGTCGCTCAGTATATACAATGGTTTATATACGCCATCAACTAATAAGTAGTAACCCGAATAGTGGTAACAATGCGGCTCATACCACATGTTCCCACACGTCAGTTTACTAACCTGTTTATTTAGCACTCGTGCACTATACTCATCCTTTGATACTCTATATAACAAGTCTAGTGAATAACCAGAAAGGCGATACCGAAAGTCCTATACCTGACAGTTTCACCAAACCGTTTATTCAAATTTCTTGTTACATAAAATATAAATATTATAAGTCATATAAAAGATGTCATCACTGTGTCATATTCAAATCATTAATCAAAATAGATCAACAGTGAATCATCCACAATATAAGAATTCACACAAGAAAAAATTAAAAAATACTGGAAAATGGCGGACGAAACCTTATCTTCTTCTTGGATTAGATCTCGCCCAAATCCACAGTTCCCTCAATCATTATCTTCTCGCCCCGATTTGATTTCTGCAAGATTTCATGGACGTTGTCACCATTGTGGAGATTACGGCCATTTAGCGAGTAGATGCAGAAATCAAATAAAATGCTATAACTGTGGTGGTTCGGGGCATCGAAGCGACAATTGTACTGATTCTTCAAGGGGAAAATTTTCAAGGAAGATACATGAAAGATTTTCTGATGTCGATTTGGGGAAAAACGTTTTTAACATATCCTCGTATAATAAAATGAAGGGATCGGTGAGTTTGAAAAATCCCGGTATTGTGATGAGTTTGGGTGAAGATCGAATGCAATCAATGCTTAAAGAAGTGAATCATAAAGTTCTGAGTTCGGGTATGATTTTATTAAAGAACTGTATTAGCATTAATGATCAGATCCAAATTGTTAAAAGATGCCAAGAATTAGGAATTGGAGAAGGTGGTTTCTATAGGCCTGGTTACGAGAATGGAGCAAAATTAAATCTGTATATGATGTGTTTTGGGAAAAATTGGAATCCGCAGTCAAAGAGATACGAAGATAGACAAACAATCGATGGGGCCTTACCTCCTGAGATTCCTGTTGAGTTGATTAAGATGGTTAGTGATTTTATTGATGTTGCACGCAAAGAAATCGAGAAGTATGATGGTAGAATAGAAGAACTTCCGCAAATGAAACCTGATACTTGTATAGTTAATTTTTATAATCCGGAAGGAAAACTAGGTCTACATCAAGATAAAGATGAAAGTTTTGATAGTCTGATGGCCGGGCTTCCAGTAGTTTCCTTCTCCATTGGAGATTCGGCTGAGTTTGTATACAGGGACGAGGGAGATGAAGATATAGCCAGGAAGATTTTGCTCGAGTCAGGGGATGTTTTAATATTTGGTGGTAAATCAAGAGGTATTTTTCATGGTGTTACTAGTATTTACAAGAACACGGCTCCGATTGTGCTCATCGAGGAGACAAAGATGAAGCCTGGGCGTTTGAGTCTTACTTTCAGGCAGAGTATTATATTGAATTCATATGAAGAGGGGTCTCAAAATGATGGTGGTGCTCCAAATTATAGTTCTTTCTCTTATGACGCAAGTGGTAATATTCCTCAGAGCTCATATACTGATGTTCCTCAACGCTTTAACCCGATCTCTTATGCGGATATGGCTAGAAAGGCTCCTATGTCCTCTGACTGGAACAATACTTCAGTTAATAATTCTTTTCGTATGAAAAAGGTAGGTGATCGATTTTGCTTCAATTGTGGAGATTCTTTCCACTTAGCGAAGGATTTGCGAAATGGAATCCGTTGCTTCAAGTGCGGAGGTTTAGGACATCGAAAGTTTACCTGTCCGGTGTGGTTTAGAGGAAATCCGTTTTTGACATCTTGCACTTCAATTGTTTGAGAATATGTCAGAAGATAATTTCAATACTGGACCATTATGTTACAGATTTTTCTGAAAATGAGAATGATGGGGCTTATATGTTATTATTGATGGGATGGCATTTGGAGGGGTTAGTTGATGGAATTTTGTGGAGTAAGAGGTTTGATAGTGAAGTTGTGTTTCCTCCGATGCCTCGTCCATTGGTAAGTAAGGATCATGCTATTGGTTTTTGCCTTAATCTTTTGAAGTTTCGCAAGATATACTCGGATTCGACTTCAAGCAATAAGAGGAAAGTTTGTTTGTTTTTGGATGAGCTATTGAAGCACTTTGATGTTATTAACACTGCCATTAATTGTGATAGAAGTGCTGTCGCTTTTCAAAACCTTTCAAATTGTGATGATCCTATTCATTTGGGTTCTGGCTTATATTCATTACACAAGGATGATAAGATTCAATCGGGGAATGTACGTGTGGAGGATTTGGGAGTGGCTGAAGATGAAGTGTTGTTCAGTGACGATGTTTTGGTAGGTTCTGCAGGGTTTTTATGGGAAGTCCAACATTCTGATCCTATGTTATCTGATCCTGAAGTAATGAACTGCATGGGTCTCATTGAAGGTTATCAGTTTATTGATTATTTGGCTAGCCAGAGAGTGAGGGTAAGAGACATGATGACAGGGGATGATTTGATAGATATGAGTGGGTATGAGTTTGTCGACGAAGCTGATGACCCTCTTTACAGTTCAGGTTTTGAGGAAAAGGTAGATTGGAATGTAGCTGATGACATTGTACTTTAGAATAGTTATGGTATGTTGGAAAACTATGAGGATGGGATTGATTCTTATTGGTCAGTTACTGTTGGTGATTCACTAGTAGGAATTGAAAAAACTGAGAGGCCTACTTCAGTGATTAAAGATGAAGATACTCAGAAGTCTTCTGTCTCAAAAAGGAAATGATTCAGAGTTAGGCGAGTTAAAGTTGGGAGGTATGATAATTGGAAAGTTAAAGTTTGTGATAGTCTTGTGTCTCGAATCACTGGGAGTGAGGACACGTTGACCATTTCACTTGCCGATACGACCAGTAAAGATGTAGAGAGGGTGGACGTTCAGTCTCATTGTTGTTGTGTTGAGCATATGACTGCAAGGACAGGAAAGTTTGACTATATGGGCTGCATGTGTGAAACCAAGACATTTGTCAGTGGTGATGTGAACATAGATGGTGGATGGACAGTTATTGAGCGACTGGTAGCGGATTCGGCATTGAGTGGCTTTTGGTTTTCATGTGATAGGGGTGTTGGTGTAGTGATTATTAGTGAGTTGGGTGTGAGACTTCACTCTTTGTTCTTGAGGTCGTGCTTTGGTGTGACTTCTTTGGAGTATGATAAGCCTCGATCTGAGTGTGTTTCTGTTGTTGGTTCGAGCTTTTCTGTCAGTAATAGAATGATTGAGTCTAGCAGTGGACATCCTCTGAGTAGTGATGTATCCACTCCTTCGTCCAGGAGGGGGAGACGTAGGAGAGTGATTCCCAGTTCTGGATTGATTCGGCGTAGCGCCAGGATCAGATATGGTCCCTCTTCATCTCGAGGTAACTCCTCGAATCCAAATGCTAGTAGTAGCAGTACGGATCTGGGCTCAGGTATGTCTCCTGTTTTTGGTAGTGATTATACTCCTTTTGCTTTGGGTAGCCTTTCGACTAGTCAGTTATTTCAGCTCGCTAATGATACTGCCTTTATTTTTTCGGATATAGAGATTGACGCGGAGTACATTAGGAGTAGAGAATTAGAGAGAGTTTCTTCTTTGAGTAGATGAGGATCGTTAGCTGGAATATTAAGGGCCTAAATGACCCTAAAAATGTGCTAAAGTTAGGACTTTTTTTTAAATATTATCATATTGATATTGTTTTGCTTCAAGAGACAAAAATTGAGAACCCTGATTTTAGTTTTTATGCTAGGTTAGAGGGGTCCCTTTTTTGTAATTGGGCTTGTCTTCCGGCAATTGGTACTGCCGGAGGGCTTATGATTGGTTGGAAGGATAATCAATATAGACTTGTGCAGGAGTTTCCTAAGATACATTCTTTACACATTATTTTAGCTTCACTTATTGATAATTCTTCCCTGGGCATTACAAATGTGTATGGCCCTCACACAAAGATTGAGAGGAGACGTTTGTGGGACGAATGTTCGGACTTTAGGAACCTTGCCCCCAATCTTTGGATCGTGGGAGGGGGGGATTTCAACGTTACTAGGTTTTTAGGAGAGAGATCTCCCCGAGAAGGAGATTTATCTGATATGGAGGAATTCAATGATTTCATTCTTGATAATAATTTGATAGAGATTCCTCTTAACAATAGATCTTTTACTTGGTCTAATGTTAGAGACAGTCCGTCTTTTGCTTTATTAGATAGATTTTTTATAAGTACGGAGGTTGATGAAAGATTTCCAATTTGTAAAGTAAAGGGTTTACCTTTTTTATTTTCGGATCATTGTCCTTTAATCCTTTCGTGTGATTCGAATATTTTAATTAGTAACAGTTTTAAATTTGAAAAGATGTGGCTATTAGACACCAGTTTTATTAAACTTGTTACTGTTAAGTGGAATTCGTTATTCTATTTTAATAATTTGTACAATGATAATTCTACAAAGATTTTTGTTTCAAAACTTGGTAAATTAAGATTTTTTTTCTTAAGAGGTGGAATAAATTTGTTTTTGGTAGTGTTAGAATTAAGAAAGATAAGATTTTATGTGAGATGTTAGACTTAGATAAGTTAAGTGAATCTAGGACTCTAAATCTAGTTGAGAGAGATAGGCTTTGCAATCTCAGAAATGATTTCAAATTGATATTGGAAAAGGAAGAAACTATGTGGAGGCAAAGATCTCGAGTTCAATGGATTAAGGAAGGTGATAATAACACGAAATTTTTTCATAGTATGGCTAATAAGAGGAGGCGGGATAATTTGATTAACTCTATAGTTATTAATGATGAGGAATTGACAGCTCAGCGTGATTTAAATGACGCTTTCACCAATTACTATAAACAAATTTTTGGGACTAGGATAAAGAGAAGAATTAACATTAATTGGAAGGACATCTACCCTAATGATATTAAGGGAGAGTTAGTAGATTTAGATAAGCCTTTTTCTGAGCAGGAGATTTGGAAGGCTATTTGTGATATGCCTAGTGACAAAGCTCCAGGGCCTGATGGTTTTTCTGTTTTATTTTATAAACAGTTTTGGGAGGTCTTGAAATCTGATGTTATTAAATTATTTAATGATTTTTATAGCGGTAATTTGTGTTTAGGAAACTTTAATTTTGCTAATGTTATCCTTATTAAGAAGAGAGAGGATGCAAAAATTTTAAAGGATTTTAGACCTATCTCCTTAATAAATGTATCTGTTAAGATTATTTATAAAGTTCTAGCGAATAGGCTTAGTAGTAAGATGAGTGATCTTATAGATCATTCGCAAACTACTTTTATTAAAGGTAGACAAATAGTGGATGGAGTGGCAGCTATACAGGAGTACATTAATTTATGTGTTAAAAATAATTTTTCATGTGCTATTTTGAAAATAGATTTTGAGAAGGCATTTGATTCTATTGATTGGGATTACATCTGTGAACTATGTCTTGCTAGAGGTTTTAGTGTCAAATGGATTAACTGGATAATGCTTTTACTTAGGTCTGGTAGTTCTAATATTGTTGTCAATGGGGTTGTGGGGAAGAAGATCCAATATAAGAGGGGTCTTAGACAGGGAGATCCCCTGTCACCTCTATTATTTAATCTAGTGGTTGACGTTTTTACTAGAATTATTAAGAGAGCTGGGAGATTAGGTGTTTTGGGAAATGTAGGTAATGAGGAATTTAACAATGAATTATCTATTCTTCAATTTGCGGATGATACCTTATTATTTTCTTCTCATTTACCAAAGCACATTATTGTGCTTAAGTTTATTCTTTATTGTTTTGAGATGTTATCAGGTTTTAGAATTAATTTTTACAAGAGTTCTGTTATGGTCATTAATAATTTTGGTAATGTAGAGGCTATGGTGGCTAGCACCTTAAACTGTTCTATCATGAAATTTCCTTTTGATTATTAGGGTTTTAAGATTAGGCCTTCGAAACTAAAGAAGGAGGATTGGTTAGTCATAATCGATAAGATTAATAATAGACTATCAAGTTGGAACAATAGATTTTTGTCAAGAGCAGGTAGATTAGTACTGGTTAACTCGGTACTAACTGCTATTCCTTCTTATTGGATGTCTATACATAGATTTCCTCAATGGGTTATTGGAAAAATTGATAGAATAAGACGTAATTATCTATGGAGTGGGGGTGGTGATCCTATTTGTAGGGGTTTCAAATGTTTAGTAAACTGGGAGGTGTGTTGTAAGTCTAAAAAAATGGGGGATTGGGGATCATTAATTTAATTAATTTTAACTCTTCCTTATTAGCCAAATGGTTGTGGAAATTTAGGTGTCCTGTAGTGTCGACTACGTGGAAGGTTATTGTATCTAAATTTTACTATTCAGGTGGTGAGTTTATTGTTGGATCTAGTGGTAGTTGGTATAATAAATTATCTTATTTTGGAAGTCAGTACTAAAATGCTTTGATCTTTTTAACTTAGGTTATAAGGTGATTGTTCATTCGGGTAATATGTCTTACTTTTGGCATGATATGTGGATTTCTCGTTTACCACTTAAAATTGAATTTAGGGAGCTCTTTAATAATTATAGTTTTAAAAATGTGTTGATTAAAGATGTTTTTAGAAGAGATTTGGATCCCCCATGGGAGTTTTCTTTTGATAATATTTTAGAAGGGGAAATGTTAAGCAATTAGCATGACTTTATGCTAAGTTATCATTATATCACATTGATGAGTGTAGGGACTTTATTAGTTGGGGTATGGATAAAAGTCAGGTTTATTCGGTTAATTCTATGTATAACTTTATAAATTTTTCGGGAATCTCATTTCGGCCGTTTAAGTTTATTTGGAAATCTAATTCTCCTCCTAAAGCTAAATTTCTAATGTGGTTAATCACTCATAAGAAACTTAATACGGTTGAGCTTCTAAAGAGGAAGAATATCATTTTAGATGTTAAGTGTTATTTTTTGTAATCTTTTGAATGAGGATGTTGATCATTTATTTTTCTCATGCAATATCACAAATTTTGTTTTTAATATGGTTTTAAGGATTTTTGTTTTTGATTGTACTAATTCTTTCAATAGTTGTGTTGATTATTGGGATTCTTATAGATTTGTTTATAATGTTAGTAAAAGATACATATTAGATTCATTAGTCACTATCATAAGTTGGTTCATTTGGTTTGAGAGAAATCAGATATCTTTTCATTCAAATTTTGTTTCTACGGATAATTTAATTATTAAAATAGTTTATTTTAGTTTGGATTGGATGTCTAATTCACATTACAAGCTATTCGGGAAATTGGGCTTTGAGAGTTTTTTGAGTAAGGTTAGATTTAATTTGAATCTATTTATTAGAATTAGCAGTTTTTTTCGTATTAGATATCGCATTGGTTGTTAATTTCTTTTATCAAGTTGTGTTGAGAGTTTTCTTCTACACATATATGTATGGTATATACATATGTATGAATATATAGATATGCCTATATAATATATATATATATATATATATATATTCATACATATATATTTCCATATATATATGTGTGACAAATTACTAATAGTTTGTTGAGCTTTACGCAGATTCAGGTTGTTGATAAGGAGGAAGAGCTTAGCATATAGATGGATGGATTGGTTGCAGTTGTTTGTGGGGGCTGTTTTTTATAGTTAGTCTTGGAGTGTTGTATTTGGTTGTTTTTTACCTTATGGCTATATCGATATGTTTTGTTTGTATTGGAGTAGATATACTTTAATATCGGGTGGTGGCCTTGCCGGAATTCGATATTGAAGTATGATGGACGGTGGTTTATCCGGAGCTCATCTATCTACCTCATATACATTTATATAGCAGAGTCTGGTTTTATGTAGTCGGATTTGGTAGTTTTTGGTTATATATGTGTGTGTGTGTGTGTGTGTGTGTGTGTGCGCGCGCGCGCGCGTGCTCTCTTCTTTTCAGAAGATCACAAATTTTGTTTTTCAAAAGAATTCACACAATAAATAAAATCAAAAGTTATTCAATCAGTAACCACATTCAAGAATAGTTTGTGAAAAGAAGAATATCCCATGTAGTTCAAGAATAAAACAGAACAAAATTGCAATATTCAAAATAACCGGTCAAGCCTTTGAAAAACATAGACATTCATTGCAAAGTCGGTATAAGTCAATGAAATTATTATGTAATATAAAATAAACATAATAGCATGTCATGCATTGTCAATTTTTTTATTCCATACTGTAATAAAATGAAAACTCCTCAAACACGTTATTCTGTAATTGTAAAATATTCTAGGTAGTCAAACGAACCAAATAGCATTGTTATAAAATGAAATATTTATTTAAAAGTCCAATCTTGATAGAATATATGCAATTAAATCATGTTATCATTTTGATATGATTATCCATATTATCGATTAAAAGACTAATGTTCATTTAAATAGATTTATACACATTCATATACGTATAGTAAAATTTAATCTATTTATAACTTAGTAAGCTATTCAAAGTTTTACTAAATATTATTTCCAACATGTTAATTAAACTCGAAGAAATGTATTGAATCAAGTAAATTAATCATATTTATGTATATTAGGATATAGATTTAAACTACTAATATTCATATAGATTAGAAAACCTATTATTTAGTTCAAGTCTATTATTCAAACCGTAAATGAAAGTTTCAAAATACGCAGTATTCTTTAATTCATGTTCATATTTAAAATATAAATTATAACGACATTAATTACTTAAAACGGATTACATTAATTAGATCCATTCTATTTACAGTTCCAAGTACTTTCCAATATTTATAATACATAAATCTCTTATAATTTATACTTTATGAGATTTTGACAAGTTACATGTACTACCACAAACATCCCAACATAATAGGATCTATTGAACAACCAGGAGTCAATAATACACATTATGCGGAAGCGAGAAAATATTTTAAAATAAATTTCACAGCTCAAAATAAAATAAACAACAAATTCGCTAAATCAATAATATTCAATAAACTCATGTTTTCACAGTAAAACTAATCTCCAAAATATTCATTCATGCATTGCAATTTAGTCCAACCCCTTGTAATTCAACTTAGTATCATCAATCCATTTCGTGGAATATCACACGATTTAATTTTTAGCACTCAACGGTCAATTCATCAAAACACTTCAACTGACCAACCCATATTAATTAATCCAACAACGATGCAATTCAATACTACCAAGATGATAATAAACATGGTTGTAAACAACGAATTCAGATATAGTGTGGGTGAGAAACATACTGAGACGATGCTTGAGTTACAGAATTACAGCTTCTACCAACGCCTTACTTCCACTGTTCAGCATGCATAGATGATGTGCCACCCTCATGATGAACGTATACGCAGCTACAAGCTTCCACAACATCATCCATGACCACAACATCCCCCCTGCGATTGCTCCTCACCCAGTCTCTAGCTACGCCGCCTCGGCCACCTGCGTGAGCCCTACCCTGCGCCTCACAACCTCAGGCGCGTGCCCTGGTGATGTCTCCTCCTCCATTGTGTGCGCTTCAAGGTGGGAGGTACCTTCACTTCCGATGCCACGCCCTAGCTCGCACCACTAGGTGGTGCTCCTCCCCCCTTTGCCATCGCGCTCTACGTGCCTCCGAAATCGAATAGGGGTTCAATTTTTATTTTTTTTCCGATCGATTTCCTTGAAAGATTTTGGGGATTTCCTGTCTCGTTGAAAAATAAGGCTACCGCCTTTTTTTTTGCGTGAATCCTCCAGAGAAGCCAAAGTGGCTTCGAGAGAAAGGAATTTTCGGATGTGGGCTTGAAATTAGTTAATTGGGCTTTAACTTAAAAGTGACTTGTTTGCATTATTGTTTTTGTTTTCCTTTTTCCCATTTTAACATTTAATTGCATATATACCCAAATATAATTTCTCATGTTAGGCTTTAAGTCATTTTATTTTAATTAACAAGGGCATAATTGCGATGCACAAAACAAGGTTGTTACAGTATAAGCCTCTATCAGTGCCTACGATGGCCCGTGTAGAGCGTAAGAGAATAAACCTTAGTTCTATGCCTACGATGGCCCCGTCTAAGTTTCTAAGCCCTTATCGTCACCTACGATGGTCAGGATAATGCACCTCCTGGAGGGAGGTCGGGTAAGTCCTTGGGCCCTCCTGGTGGATAAACTAGCCAAGCGCTCTAGACATACAAGCCCAGAGAGTGACCAACAAAGCACGTACATCCTCTGCTTTGACAACAAAAGCCCAAAGGGAGGCTCGAGAAACACGTACAACATCTTCTTCCCAAAACAAATCCGAAGGGGATGCTCACTTTACTAATACCAGAGGGAGTTCCGACTCTCTATACTTATACATGAATCTGGGTCGATTTGGCTCTTTACTAATACCAGAGGGGGTTCTGGTTCTCTATACTTATACCCAAACCTAGGTGGATTCGGCTCTTCATTAATCCTGGAAGGGTTTCCGGTCCTTAATCTAACATACCCGAATCTGGGTGGATTCGGCACTTCATTAATGCCGGAAGGGTGTTCGGTCCTTAATCAAAAAATACCCGAATCTGGGTGGATTCGGCTCTTCATTAATGCCGGAAGGGTTTCTGGTCCTTAATCTAAAATACCCGAATTTGGATGGATTCGACTCTTTCTTAATGCCGGAAGGGTTTCCGGTTCTTAATCTAAAGTACCCGAATCTGGGTAGATTCAGCTCTTCATTAGTGTCAGAAGGGTTTCCGGTCCTTAATCTAAAATACCTGAATCTGGGTGGATTCGGCTCTTCATTATTGCCGAAAGGGTGTCCGGTCCTTAATCTAAAAATACCCGAATCTAGGTGGATTCGTCTCTTCATTAATACCGGAAAGGTTCCCAGTCTTCATCCTTTATGTCCCCGAATCTTGGTGAATTCGGCTCCTTAATCTTGATCCGTCCGACTCTGGATAGTATTCGACTCATCATCATTGTTAGAAAGAGTTCTCAATCTTCCATCAAGGCCTGAATCTAGGTTACTTCATTCCTCCACAAGGCATCGAAAGTGAATCTCTTTGGCAGGACTTATGGCATAACTTAACATTGGAAAGTAATTGGCAAACAAATAGGAGAAAGCCCGAAAAAAGAAGCTTGACATGGAAAGTTGAAGACACCCCTTCACTAGGGGGGAATGTTACTACCAAAACAACCTTAGCACAAGACGACAGTGAAGGGATGTCAAATGAACATAAGGAAAGGATGAAGAATTCGAGAGCAACTCAGGCCGATACCCCCTCTGAAAACCTATAGAGTATCAGCAAAGGTTCATCCGACATGGTCTACTTGCCAGAAATTAACCGATGTAGCACCAACATATCAAAAGAGGAAGAGTATTGGGTCAGAGTGTAAAGATGGTATGTAACTGGCCCCTGAAAAAATGGCCCTATAGATGACGAAAGTGGTTACCTTCGTAAGCAACATGGGTATCACCGGAAGCTACCTTCCAGGGAGTCTAACCGAAAGGTTAAACTGAGACTCAAGCAAGAATACAGGCTACTCATACTAATCCACCTAGTACCTAAACCATTAACGGTTCTAATTCGGTGAATATACACATACATTGTGAGGGCGAGACCCTCCAAGTACCCACGATAAAGCCGAGAGCCTACATCCGAAAGCCTGCGATAAAGGACCGACACTTGGAGGCATCCACTGAGAAACTCAAAGAGCCTCCACAACCCGTCTCGGCAACAAACTCCTTTCCATCTAGGGGAGGCCCCAATTCACCCGGAATCCTTACTTCGAGGACTGTAACCGGCACCAAGAGGAGGACCGACAGCCAGATGCACGAGACCAAGAATAATAGCGGCCGACAAAAATCGTTCAAGCCCAATAACCTACTGATAAAAAGACCCTAGATTCTCTATAAATATGACCCTAGAAACTCCGCCAGCGGGCATGAATTTTTGATTTCTCAATTTAGTTCCTTTCTTCTCAAGAGGAGCAAATCATCAATTCTTGTAATATATCTGCAATCTATAAATGGAGAATTCCGGGTCCTATACACCTTACGATTTGATAATCATAGTGTCATAATGATGAAACATGGAATTCATACTAACCTTTCTGATGAGGAGATCAACCAAGGTGCTCCGGTAGCAGAGGAAGAGGGCCCTGTGGAAACATAAGGTCCCCTTTTCCTCGCCTTAAGGGGCAGCCATGGTTTATCCATATTCTCGTGCTAAGCCTAATGCTTCCCAAACATTGATGTAACGAAACCGTATACGAATTCCTAACCCAATCTTTGTCGTGATTCAAATTCCTCTCTTGGGAAGATCTGACACGAGGAACTCATCGGAGTTAATGAACGTTGCAATGCTTTCGTCCATGAACTTAAGGGAGGCGTCAGCATGTTTTCTTCTTATTGGAATACACAATGTCATTGTCATGGCATAGAGGCTTACCCATTCCAGATCCAAGATTATTTCCTGGAGACTCTGAGTCATGACCACAGCAAATCTCGTGAATACATTACATTCTGTAATCCAGGTGTTGACGAAAAATGTCGTTAACAATAATATTCAGAATTCAGATCAGGATGAGTCCATTCCAGGTGTGAATGATAGCATAGTAGATGATGATAGTTCTTCTGATGAGGATGATGGTATCTATTGGCTCTGTGGTGACCACTCTTGCCATCATTGCAAATATGAAAGGAAATATGATACCACAAATACCTCATATTATATCCATGTTAATGATAAGGAAGAAGATTATAAAAGACTGGAATATAAAATAGAAAGCGAAGGATTTGAGCTCACAAAGGATTGTGAGATAGGTGAGGTGAACAGTTCCCTGTACTATGATTTTACATGGGATTAGGAACGTGAATTTCATAGTCCTAACCATTGCTTTGTTCCTAACCTTGCCATACTCTTTTCAGAGTATGTCAATGTTATAGGATCTAGTGATAGCTCCAGTTGTTCCTCTGAAGGGGACTAATTGTGAGTCATACTAGGAACAGTAGAGTTATGCTGCTCTCCTATTTGTAATTCTTAGTGTTCTAGCACTTCAAACCAGTTTGT
The DNA here is from genome assembly GCA_030737875.1 of Allium sativum. Lineage (NCBI taxonomy): Eukaryota > Viridiplantae > Streptophyta > Magnoliopsida > Asparagales > Amaryllidaceae > Allium > Allium sativum. The sequence continues at coordinate 487,983,133 of CM060918.1, read as the reverse complement.
AGCAGTTAGACAAAATGTCTAGCTCATGTTCTCTCATGTATTCATTATTTTTTATAATGAAAGTGGCTACGCCTACAATAAAAACCGGCTGGATTTGCCAAAAAAATTAATACTATAGTTGGAATTAGAACTGATGTAATTGAAGTTTTGGAACCAATTTAAAAAAATTAATTCCAAGTTAGTATATATAAGAATTGTCTGTCAATTTGAAATTCGATATTTTAAAAATCTTCTAATAGCCTAGAAAATTTGAAAATGACCTCGGAATTTGACAAATTCAATTTTATCGGATCCGGAACATCAAAATATAGTATGATTCCAAACTTCGCATCAAACGGATTTAGTATGTGACCGGGCGAAATTTGAATCTAAACCGATCGATATTTTGAACTCCAACTGAGCTCGAATGAGAACCTTTTTAGCAAACGGACTTGGAATTCGACGAAATAAGTTTCGTTGGAACCGTATTGAAAAATATGTCCGGATTCCAAATTTCGTCGAAAACGGAATCAGTATGTGGTCATACGAGTAGATAACGTGTAATAGATTAAACATACCTTTAGTTTGCATTCACACCTTGAACCAGTTATCTCAAAAGTGTGTTTCTTCTGAGGTTTCATGCAATGAGAGCCCTCATGTGTGATTTCTCCCCTATCCTAGATGGATGATACCTCCATGATCCATGTCTTCACCAAATTCCTATAAATACAACACCTCCCTTTCACTTTTCCACTTTACATTTCCTTTTCTATTCTTACTCTCCTCCATTTCTTCACTCGACCCACCTCCCCCTTCATACTATGCTTCCCCTGCCACCACCCGCCTCCTCCAACACCACCACTACCACAGTGGGTCGCCTTTCCCCTTTAAACCCTCATGTACCCCTTAAAACTCCTCTACATCACCTTTTACCCCTTAAAACCACAAAAACAACCCTCCTTCACCCAAAACAGGCCACATCAGCACCCCGGCCCAAGCTACGCACGCACCAGCCCCACGACCCTTGTTCCTCAAACCTCGAGCCCCATTCACCTGAAACCCCATTTCGTTCGCTCCAAAAAACAAAAATAGCTCCACTTTATTTGCTTATATTTCCGAAACCCAAATAGCGTCGAACCTCTACCAAAAATTTTCCGCAACACTACACCAAAAATGGCTTTTGGTAGCGTTGAAAAAACGCTACCATAACTTGTCGTAGCGTTTTAGAGAACGCTGCGATACGACATGCAACTAAAAGTCTGAAAGTTTTTGTTGCGTTTTAATAAACGCAACCAAAAATGAACATATTGTAGCGTTTTAGAAACCCTACAAAAGGTTTTTTTGGCAGCGGCTTAAAAATGCTACTAAAGTGATACTTGCATCATTTCCCATTTTTTTCTTTGTAGCGGTTTTTCAGTCCTACTATATGTTTTTTGTTGCGTTTCATTTCAGCTACAATATCTTTTGTAAATTACATCTGTATCACTTTTTCAACGCTACTAAAACTTACTGATGCACACCACATTTTAATTGCGGTTATTTACTGTTAATGGCTTGTAACATTTCCATCAATCGCTTAAATATAATAGAAATATTAAAACAAATAATCATATGAGTATTGTTTTTGAACTAAAATCAATAATATCATATTTAAATACTTAAAAAAACACATTATTCGCAATATCAAATATAACACCCATAATCATCTCAATAGTAGTATTTCGACAAGATAAGTGAATCCACATACCACAACTGCTTACAAACAAGTCTACACGACTAGTACAAACAAAATAATAGTTAAAGTCTTGTTCATAGCTTAATTACCACCGGTTCTTTGATGCGGCTTTTCTTCACTTCGGAAATCTAATTACCTGTACATGAGTATAACGGTCAACGGTAAGAATTACATACAAGTATAACGATCAACAGTCAATTACATAAATGTGTAAAATGCATAAATTATATATATCAGAGCACACCAATTGCCTAGTTATTCATCTGTGATATAGGCACAACAGAGCACACCAATTATCATTGTTAATTTGAAGATTATCGTAATTCAATGAAACAGGAAGTGTCATCTCTGTATTCGCAATTCTCCTTATTTATCTAATCACTTTAAATTTTAAGTTTTTGGTTTAACTTACACTCATTTTAGAATAATATGTACCCTTCACCTGTATGGAGGTGCAAGCATGCACATCACAATCTTGTGAATCTAATATCACAGTAAACAAATAAATCTATATAACAAAAAGTCCTGGTTGGTTATTAGGAGATAAAGAATGGTCGAGATTTATTCTCAGCAAAGATAAAGAATGGCTCTGATTTGTACACGCATCATTACATTCCCACGATCTTCCACTCTCTCCTCGGCCCGCACATAACTAGAAAACGTGTTCCCCTTCCTATTGCACCTTCTTCCTCCACTTTCCATTTCTTCCACCATTCGATAATTTTTCCCATCCCTGTATCAACTATAACTTCCTTGCGCCATTCACTCCGTACATCATCAGATCAACCAATTTGTTCAACGTCTCCCATGCTTTACCGAGGATTCCTGCAACCGAAGCCCTAATTTGTTCCCTCCCGTTTTTCTATACCAAATGCCATCTGCCCTTATTTCAGGTAAATCTATTCTTTTCCCCTCTGGTTACACTTCCCTCATCAATGATTCTATTTTTATTGCAATCAATAGGGCACTGCTGTTTTTTCTTCTTCACGTGTCCTTGATGGTGCAAGTTATGTCAAGATCTCCACTTCGGGTTTGTATAATTCTTCCTCCATTTGCTGTTGATTTTGAATTTTCATTTTTTGTAGGGATTATATTTTAATGTTATTTTGCTTTCCAGATTAGCTTTCTTCTTCAGTGCTTCAGATCTGACTATTCTTCTCATCGCCCTACTTCAGATTTTCTTCGGCCTGTTTACATTAGTTACGAGAATTGACCTTTGTCTGCTATGTTTGCATCCATTGCTTTCCTTCTTCAAAGCTGCTGTTGAATTATTATTAACTTCCTTTGTTGACCAATTGAACTGTTAAATATTCAGACTCAACCTTTTGCTTAGTTGAATTTATCCATTTCCATCGTAGATGCGTTTTCTAATATGCTACCTGTGAACTGTCTAATTTCATCAATGTATCTTTGCAATATTTTTTTGATTGTTATGCATCCATGCTTTTGGGTGATGTTATTAGTAATTCGAATTACTTCTGAGACGACCCGATTTCCCGTTCTCACGGAAACAAGGTTATCTTTTGGAATATAACACAGAAACAGATAATAGCAGAACAGAATTAAATAAATACACCAGAATGAACAACAAAATATACTGGATAAAATTAATTATCAGAGTTACACAGTATACAGGATCTTACTTAGTACAAATGCAGTTCAGCTATACATAAATGTCTACAGCGGAAATAAACAAAATATGTACAATAGGAGCTGAACAGCATAAAAAGAAATAAATGATAGAATCCATCTTCAGCTCCAGCTATCCAGAAAGAACCAGCTAAACCTGAATACAAGGCTGCCCGTGTAGAAAGAGGGGCACCCGAGTTTGAGAGTGAAACAAACTACGAGTCAGTCATGAGACTGGTATGAGAAATCTACTCAACACATATATAATATGGCTAATCACAGGACCACGCCACTTTCGTGGAACGGGTTTACTCCATTGGATTGCCAGTGCTTTAAAACAAATCTTTCTTTTAAACATCGCTATGCTTTTTATAAAAATGAAGCCATTATAAGACTCAGTTCCCATCACACAATGCAACGCAAACCGGAGGATAGAGTTTTACCTTATAATGGCCAAAATATGATTGATACGAATAAAACAAAGGCATTTGATATTATTGCTAGTGTTTATATGTTTTGAAAACAATTTCAAATCATAACTATCAATCATAGACGGCATGGGTACCATATATCATGTCGCCATATCTATATACAATCAAAACCGCATGATGTCGTATTTGGAAATTGGATTTCCGTCATGAACCAAGGCAAAAGATAGTCCTTACCGAATTCGAGACGCTCTAGCCTGTGTCTCAGGTACAGCCGCGACCATACCCTGGATCGTCAGGGCCGGTCCACACGAAGTGGATTATAATGCCTGAACAATGCGTTCCTCCACCCTTTGGGGTGTAAATGAGCCAACGAATGACTCCATCGGACCCGGATCGTCCGATCAAACCGAGGCGCCTCGCAACAGCAACAACCACATAGGTGAAAAGTATATAAATGTCAGGGCTGGTAGGTCACTGACACCACCCTAGCTAGAAAGAAAACGCACGTCCCCCCTGATGTCCCCTCCCGTTTTAGGTTCATACCGGGCTGTGAGGCTCGCGAATTCACGTTATACACAAAGCTACGCCACACAGGCGGTGCTTTGATCATCACCACAAGACTTTGCTTTTCAACAGAAGCCCTGATCACTGCATCTTAGCATGCCACACAGAATAAATCCTATGTCAGACACACAGTCCATTTACAAGTCCGTTCTGGGTCTGAACGAAACCGGAGGCACTAAATACCTCGCAAACCCATCGACCAACACGTACGTCTGGACGATCACCACTCATTATCCATATTTCGGGATGCCTCCCAATCAGGACCTCGGTTACCATCCAAACGAGGTGAAGATCTCCGGTCTTCGACCATCGTCTTCATCTTCGAATTTCAATCGTCGGTCGATTATTCGAAATGAGAATTAACTCGGCCTTTCCAAATAATTCACGTATATTTAGAATTTCAAATCGATTTATTTCAATGGTTAAATTATTTGACAACATCACGTTTGTTCTTTAATGTAATTTTCACACCAAACACATTCAACCATCAAACATCACATAAATCAAGCAAATTCAGTTTATTTCCATTCCATATCGCTTATGGTATTTTATAACTATTTATCGCTATTTTTATTTATTTTAAAATAGCCATTTTATTTAAAACGACGCTTCGGGCCATAAGGCGGCCGTGGCGCTGTTTTTCTTCAGATTTGATTTACACATATCTGAAAATCTAACCGTTGGATCTTCACAAAATTTACATCATTAGAAAGGTCTTTTCAAAACGAATCCAACGGTTCCAGTTTCGGGAAATTCCGACGGTCGGATCTCCCGGTACAATCGTTTGAATTTTCGATTTCAAAATACGAACTGCCGCGTCGTTATTCGATTAAATATAATTTTATTTATATATATAAATAAATATAATCGTTTCTGGCGCTGTTTTTCTTCAGATTTGAATTAAACATTCCAGACAATCCAACCGTTGGATTTTTACAAGGTTGGTGCCGTTGGAAAGATTATTCCAAGGCGAACCCGACGGTTGAGGTTTCGGGAAAATCCAATGGTCGGATTTCCCGTACTAGTCGTTTGAAATCACGGTTTCGAAATACGAACTGCACGGCCTCGTTTCGTTTTAATTTTATTTATATTTATATAGTTATATAAATATAGTTCATTCAAGGATTTCTATATCGTTTTCACTTCAAAAAAATTTCTAACACCTTAAATTTTGGAAAAATTTCGCCATAACCTCCCCTGTACCGGGAGCGTCGGGAAATCGCAAATAGCGTCCCGGTCCTTCTAATCTCAAAAAGAAAAAGAAAAAGCCAAGCGGCTAGCCAACAGGCTCAAAATCATCACCCAAACAAATCAGTAAATGTGTACCTATTTGTCGGGCACAAATTTTATTCCTCTTCTCTAGCCCCTTTGCTATAACCTGTTCAATGAATATGCATGTACATATATATACAGTTCATATCATTTTTCATTTTCTATTCAACTTCATATTTGATTTCTATTTGGTTTAAAAACTCCATTCATTCTAATGTTACATAAGTAGGTGCAAATCATTTCATTAGCTAATTTATGAATATTTCAACTCATCTATGTTTATTTTGAACAAGTGGCTATTTTTAACACTTCACATTTCAACGTTTTATGCATACAATAAAGATGTGATTTTTATTGTAAAACAATTCATTTCAAAACACTATTTTTCTATATAGTTCATATAGTCGATAAAAGGTGATTTTTATTATCAAACAGTTTATTTCAAAATATGAATACCATTCAACACATGAATTTCTAAACAACGAATGAATATCAATTCAACACATGAATGTTTTCTATAGTTTTTATATATAGATAAAAATGTGATTTTTATTATCGAACAATTTATTTCAAAATATGAATATCATTCAACACATGAATTTCTAAACAACGAATGAATATCAATTCAACACATGAATGTTTTCTATAGTTTTTATATATAGATAAAAATGTGATTTTTATTATCGAACAATTTATTTCAAAATATGAATATCATTCAACACATGAATTTCTAAACAACGAATGAATATCAATTCAACACATGAATGTTTTCAATAGTTTAAGCATATGAAAATAATTCAAACACACAAATATTATTCAAAATTTCGGCAGCATAACGGCAGGGTAGTTACACCGGCACCGTCCCTAGTACGGCTCCTCGCTCTACCTTAAAACCTCGCGGTTTTTGACAATGGGAATCATGCATCTAGTTCGCACGCAGGCGGCATGTATATATTTTTTCATTTCCACAAACTAATCCTAAGTGGTTTCAACCAAATATTTCACAACCACAAATGGGTATTTTTCAACCACAATCAACCAATATCAATCTCAAACAATCCCAAACAATCATTCGCTATCAATCAAATTTCCACAACAATTTCAACCAATAAATATCGTCCATGGTTTGTGGACGAGGGGCGTATATATATATATATACATATATTTATATATAGCAATTCACTTTTACTTCACACATATATATATAAATTTTAAATCAGAAATCTCACCAATAGCTATCCAACTGCACGACTCTTCCTAATAGAAATCTTCGCCTTTTGTTGCTTTCACCCGTATTCTCTGCATAAGTAAAAATAGAATTTTTACTATGCTATTCAATATAAAAAAAATATGATTTTTACTTTTGCTTTCATCATATAAAAATATGATTTTTCAACATATAAAAATATGATTTTTTACTTCTCTTGAAAGTTCAAACCTTTCTTCCTATTTAAAGCTTTTACCTTTAAAACTAAATCAGTTTTTATTTTAAAACAAAATCAGTCTTTAACTTATAAATAAATCAGTTTTTTATTTATAAATAAATCAGTTTTTATTTATAAATAAATCAGTTTTTATTTTTAAAAATTTCAGCTTCTAACTTTATAAAAATTCAGTTTAAAATACTTTTTAAAATCAGTTTAAAATACTTTATAAAATCTGTTTTATAAAATCTTTATAAGATAAATCAGTTTTAATTTTATAAAAATTCATTTTTAACAGAATAAAAATAAATATAAAATAAAAATCAAATTCTCACCTCAATCTGCGAGGGGGGGGGGGATTGACAGCCAAGCTCGGCGGGGTGCTCGCGAATCAGCGTCGCGAACTGGGGGGGGGGTCTCGAATCGTTCGCGATGGAGGGAGGGGCTTCGGGTCTTCGTCGATGCAGGGCTTCGGGGTTCGAACGAGGGGCGGGAGGTCGACCGACTGGGCGGAGCGGTGGTGGTTGAGGGGTTCGGCGGTGGCTCGGCGAGGAGGGAGGCGGATCGAATCGATTTAGGTTTTAGGTTTTTTTTTTTTTTTTCTTTTCCTTTCGTCTGAATCTAAATAAAAAGGGGGGGGCCAAGCGGGAGATAAGGAGGGAAGGGGATTAAATTATTATATTTTTTTTTATTATTTATTATTTAATTATTCAAAAAGTTGACTTTTACATACGACCTCGAAACGAGGCCCACCGCCTGTCGTCCATAGCGTTTAACCCCCATTCCGAACACAATGGGATATGTATCGTAAGCTGGTTTGATCGTTACAATCAGTTTCCTTTTGAATTTTCATTTAAATCACTATATTGAATTTTAAACGCACATTTCAAATTACCGGGGTCACATACTAACTAGAAAAATTCCAGAAAAATATTTTCTAGCTTCGTATTGACGATACGGTCCTAACAAAACTAGTTTCGTCGAATTCTGAGACCGTTTGAAAAATGGTCAATTTCCAGTCGATTAAAATCAACTGAAATCGGTCAAACGCGTTTTCCTTTGCCACGCTCACATATTGATTCGAAAAATTATGAAATTTGAAACCTAGCAACAACTTGACACTGCGGACCCAACAAAAGTGGTTTCGTCGAAATCCGAGGTCATCTGCAAAATATCCATTTTTAAGGGCCTGAATTCTATAGCGACTATTCAGAATTTTCAACTGGACATATCTTTTGATTCCCGCTATCAAATTTCGATCGGTCAGATTCGTTAGAAAGATATCATCAATTAGATACTAATGTTTTTTGGTTTCACTATAATCCAGATTGTTTTGCACCCGGTATATTCATTTGAAGTTTGAAATCGAATTATCGAACTACCGCGCCATTTTCAATTCTATATATAATTATAATTAATTATATTCGTTTTCAAATTTCGATTCAACTCAGTTTTCATCGCCATTGTTTAAAATATTTATTTTAAATATTTAAAATCCATTATTTTAGCCAATTTAAAAATTTTAAATTGGTTCAGATTTTCTGGGTCGTTACAATCTCCCCCACTTAAAACTTTTCGTCCCCGAAAAGGAACAAAGTCGAAAGTGGTTTGATAAATCTACAAACCCACAATACAACAACCAATTTGTTTCTAATATTCAGAGTATAGAATAAACAATGCACATCCATGGGAAGAAAATAGCAACAGAATAGAGAATTAAATGGTAATGCAAAGTAGGTTAAATGTACCTTGCACCAGAGTCAATCAAAGATATCTACTCGGCATCTAGGATAAGCTTTCTGAATGCTCTCCTCAGTTTCCCAAGTACAATCTCGCGGATCTCCACTCCATTGCACTTTCACTAAGTGAACCTTCTTGTTCCTCAGCTCTTTGGTTTCTTTGCCGATAATCTTTAGCGGCTCTCGCCTCACAGCTAATTCTGGAGTAATTTCAATATCCTGCTGAGCTGCTTCTTCCACGATCAAGTCAGGATCATGAACGTGCTTTCGGAGTTGAGATATATGAAATACATCATGAACTTCAGGCAACCAGTCTGGCAATTTAACCCTATAAGCGAGAGTCCCAATCCGTTCCAGAATAGGAAACGGACCAATAAATTTAGGCGCTAACTTTCCAGTTTTACCGAACCGGATAACTCCTCTCATCGGCGATACTTTCAAATATACATAGTCGCCAACTTCAAAGGATATATCTCTTCTTCTTCTATCGGCATAGCTCTTTTGTCGGCTTTGAGCGGCGAGTAATCTCTTCTTAATAAAATCGACTTTGTCGGCAGCTTCTCGAATCATATCAGGACCCAACACAAGTCTATTTCCAGGCTCGACCCAACAAGCAGGAGATCGGCACGGTCTACCATACAATGCTTCGAATGGCGACATTGTCAGACTCGCCTGGTAGCTGTTGTTATAAGAGAATTCAGCCAAATGTAGATTGTCTTCCCATGATCCACCGAAATCTATAGCACAAGCCCGCAATAGATCTTCTAGAATGCGATTCACCCTCTCAGTCTGACCGTCTGTCTGAGGATGATAAGCGGTGCTCAAGTTTAACTTCATTCCTAGCTCGACTTGAAATGCTTCCCAGAATTTACTAGTGAAAATTGTATCTCTATCACTTACTATACTGAGCGGCACTCCATGTAGTCTAACTATTTCCCTGAAGTAAATCTGCGCCAGACTCTGAGCGGTTCTATTTGATTTGACAGGTATAAAGTGGGCGGTCTTCGTGAAACGATCTACGATCACCCAAATACTGTCATTTCCTTTTCTGGTTCTGGGCAAACCATCAATGAAATCCATGGAGATATGCTCCCACTTCCAACCAGGAACTTCTAGTGGTTGTAATAATCCAGCCAATTTCTGTTGGTCGCTCTTGACTAGCTGACAAGTAGGGCATCGGCTGACATATAAAGAAATGTCCCTTTTCATCGACTTCCACCAGAAAGTGCGTTTAATGTCATTATACATTTTGCTTACTCCCGGATGGATACTGAGTTTTGACTTGTGGCATTCATCCAGTACTTCCTTTCGAAGTTCAGGAATGTTAGGGACACATATTCGACCTTTAAGCCTTAGAATCCCATCGTTGTCAATTTGAAAACTTGAAGGTTCGCCTTGTTGAATTATCCCCCTGATCTTCTGAATGAAGTGATCATCCTCCTGAAGAGCAGATATCTTATCTAGCAATGAAGTCGTGATAATAAAACTGGCGATCATTACATTCTTTCTGCTTAATGCATCGGCCACGACATTGGCTTTTCCTGGAGTATATATAATTTCAAAGTCATATGCTGCAAGAAACTCCAGCCAACGTTGCTGTCTCAGATTTAAGTCCTTCTGAGTGAACAGATACTTTAACGACTGGTGATCTGTAAACAGTTCAAATCTCTCGCCCAGAAGATAGTGTCTCCAGATTTTCAAAGAGAATATGATAGCCAATAACTCAAGATCATGAGTTACATAGTTTTTCTCGTGCGGCTTCAGTTGAAGGCTAGCATAAGCAATTACTTGGCCTCTTTGCATTAACACTGCTCCAAGGCCTTCTCTAGACGCATCAGTCCAGACTTTTAAATCCTGGTTGCCATCTATGATGGTTAACACTGGGGCTGTCGTTAATCTTAACTTTAGCTCTTCGAAAGCCTCATCACTTTCTTGAGTCCATTTGAACTTAGAATGCTTCTTTGTAAGCTTCGTTAAGTGGCCAGATATCTTCGAAAAGTCTTTAACGAACTTCCGGTAATAGCTAGCCAATCCGAGAAAACTACGGACTTCAGTGGGAGTACTAGGCTGTTTCCAGTTCTGAATGGCTGTGATTTTGCTTGGATCCACAGCAATTCCTTCTTTCGATACAACATGGCCCAGAAATTTCACTTCATCTTGCCAGAATATACATTTGGAAAACTTGGCTTTCAATACATTCCTTCTGAGGATTTCTAGAACCTGTTCCAGATGCTTTTCATGTTCGGCCTTTGATTTAGAGAAGATTAGAATATCATCAATAAAAACCAGAACAAATTTATTCAAAACCCCTCTGAACACTCTGTTCATTAGATCGACGAAGTAAGCGGGAGCGTTACATAAGCCGAACGGCATTACTAACCACTCGTAGAATAAGTCGGGGCCTCTGAACGCTGTCATTGGAACACACTCTTCGGCAATTCGAAGTTGATGGAATCCTGTAGCTAGGTCCATTCGTGAGAATACTTGTGCTCCATTTAATCGATCCAACAAATCATCTATTCGCGGCAATGGATATTTATTCTTTATTGTCTGTTTGTTCAAATCACGATAATCCACACATAGACGTAAAGTACCGTCAGATTTTGGGACAAATACCACTGCTGCACCCCAATCAGAGAAACTAGGCCTGATCAGACCTTTCCATACTAGCTGTCGTGTTTGATTGTCTAATTCCTCCTTCTCTTTCAAGGACATTCTTCGAATAGCGTGAACTACCGGCCTTGCATTGGGAATCAAAGCAATCTTGAAATCTATTTCTCTTTGCGGAGGTAAGCGAACAACTTCCTCGAACACATCCGCATAGTTTTTGACGACAGGAATGTCTTTGATGAGGTCAGGAATATTCTCTGTGATTTCAGGGATATTTTCAATTTGGGCTGGAGAAACATTCAAAGCTGCCCAGAAGTCTTTTCTATTAGCATTCTGACCTTCACACGGTATGGTTATATAACTCCCGGACTTAATCTTAGCTCTAACAACTCTCTCGGCGCATCTAACCTCTGCTTCATATTTGGTTAGCCAATCCAATCCCAGAATAAGATCGAATTCATCAAAATTCATGACTACAGAGATAATAGGGAATTTATAGCAAGAAAAAGAGACGGGTACTGCACAAACCCAACTGAGATTGATGGATCCTCCAACTGGATTTCGGACAGTCATTGGCTCTTTAAGCTTCCTCAAGTTTAAATCAAGTTTCTTAGCGGCACTCTTTGAAATAAAGCTTCGCGACGCACCTGTGTCAAACAGTACTTTAACTGGAATGTTTTTGACAGTAAGCGTTCCTTCTAAAACATCAGCCCTTTCTTGGCTTGCTGAGGGATCAGAAGTTTCTGCCAATTCATTCACCTGAACCTCTTTGGTCGTTTTTAACAGCCGGCATTCCTGTTTTACATGACCAAACCGATGACATTGATTACACCTTTTCTTCCCTTGAAAATTTTTCTTGGATTGAAGCCCCCTTTTTAATTGCTTCTTCAAGGGTCCGCAGTTTATTGACAAATGCCCCTTTTGATGGCAGTTACTGCATACGGTGGTCGTGACAGGTTCCTTTTCAGATCTAGCCCTTTTTCGATTTACTTTAGGCTCTTTACTGATCTCAGACCTCGTACTGACTTCTTCTTCGTCACGTAACATTCCTTTCTTATGGAGATCTTCATACTGATAAGCCATATAAATCATTTCAGAGAAAGGAAGCTTCACATGCCCCAATACTTTATTCTGGTATTTCCTTTGAAGTCCGTGAATAAATCTCATATTCTTCCTCTTCGGATTTTGAATTAGATGAGGAGCAAAGTGAGCAAGTTCATTGAATTTCTTATGATATTCGGGAATGGTCATATCACCTTGTATTAGATAAGAAAATTCATCACATAATCTCTCGGTTACTTCGGGAGGAGTAAATCTTTCTAAGAAAATCAATTTGAATCTGTCCCAGGTGATATCACCTTCTGGATTATTTCTGATGATTGATTCCCACCAGATTAAAGCTTCTTCTTTAAGCGCCCAAGATGCTACTAACCGTTTCTGGTCATCTCTCAGCTGGATATGCTCAAAGATTTTTTCGACGGAACTCAACCAAGCTTGAGTTTGAATAATAGATTCATTGCCCGAGAATTTTTCTCCACCCAGATTTCGATATCTCTTGAATAGAGCCTCTAGATCGGGTTCTGTATTCCTTCTGTTTCTGGCACTCATTTTTCTAGTACTTCTGCAATTAGCAGATCAAGTGTCAGGTCACAGAAAAGGTATTTTAAAATATAGAAACACATACTTTAAGTGTAAATGTGTCTATCGAAGTGTATTCATTCTGCTTTACTCATACTAGGATATTGCTGATCCTATCTGTATTGAGTTACCCGTCCTAGAACACTACTGGTTCTATTTCTGACGAGTTCGTTCAAATGTTATATTCCAGAACTAAGCTTAACCAAAGCTCTGATACCACGTTGAGACGACCCGATTTCCCGTTCTCACGGAAACAAGGTTATCTTTTGGAATATAACACAGAAACAGATAATAGCAGAACAGAATTAAATAAATACACCAGAATGAACAACAAAATATACTGGATAAAATTAATTATCAGAGTTACACAGTATACAGGATCTTACTTAGTACAAATGCAGTTCAGCTATACATAAATGTCTACAGCGGAAATAAACAAAATATGTACAATAGGAGCTGAACAGCATAAAAAGAAATAAATGATAGAATCCATCTTCAGCTCCAGCTATCCAGAAAGAACCAGCTAAACCTGAATACAAGGCTGCCCGTGTAGAAAGAGGGGCACCCGAGTTTGAGAGTGAAACAAACTACGAGTCAGTCATGGGACTGGTATGAGAAATCTACTCAACACATATATAATATGGCTAATCACAGGACCACGCCACTTTCGTGGAACGGGTTTACTCCATTGGATTGCCAGTGCTTTAAAACAAATCTTTCTTTTAAACATCGCTATGCTTTTTATAAAAATGAAGCCATTATAAGACTCAGTTCCCATCACACAATGCAACGCAAACCGGAGGATAGAGTTTTACCTTATAATGGCCAAAATATGATTGATACGAATAAAACAAAGGCATTTGATATTATTGCTAGTGTTTATATGTTTTGAAAACAATTTCAAATCATAACTATCAATCATAGACGGCATGGGTACCATATATCATGTCGCCATATCTATATACAATCAAAACCGCATGATGTCGTATTTGGAAATTGGATTTCCGTCATGAACCAAGGCAAAAGATAGTCCTTACCGAATTCGAGACGCTCTAGCCCGTGTCTCAGGTACAGCCGCGACCATACCCTGGATCGTCAGGGCCGGTCCACACGAAGTGGATTATAATGCCTGAACAATGCGTTCCTCCACCCTTTGGGGTGTAAATGAGCCAACGAATGTCTCCATCGGACCCGGATCGTCCGATCAAACCGAGGCGCCTCGCAACAGCAACAACCACATAGGTGAAAAGTATATAAATGTCAGGGCTGGTAGGTCACTGACACCACCCTAGCTAGAAAGAAAACGCACGTCCCCCCTGATGTCCCCTCCCGTTTTAGGTTCATACCGGGCTGTGAGGCTCGCGAATTCACGTTATACACAAAGCTACGCCACACAGGCGGTGCTTTGATCATCACCACAAGACTTTGCTTTTCAACAGAAGCCCTGATCACTGCATCTTAGCATGCCACACAGAATAAATCCTATGTCAGACACACAGTCCATTTACAAGTCCGTTCTGGGTCTGAACGAAACCGGAGGCACTAAATACCTCGCAAACCCATCGACCAACACGTACGTCTGGACGATCACCACTCATTATCCATATTTCGGGATGCCTCCCAATCAGGACCTCGGTTACCATCCAAACGAGGTGAAGATCTCCGGTCTTCGACCATCGTCTTCATCTTCGAATTTCAATCGTCGGTCGATTATTCGAAATGAGAATTAACTCGGCCTTTCCAAATAATTCACGTATATTTAGAATTTCAAATCGATTTATTTCAATGGTTAAATTATTTGACAACATCACGTTTGTTCTTTAATGTAATTTTCACACCAAACACATTCAACCATCAAACATCACATAAATCAAGCAAATTCAGTTTATTTCCATTCCATATCGCTTATGGTATTTTATAACTATTTATCGCTATTTTTATTTATTTTAAAATAGCCATTTTATTTAAAACGACGCTTCGGGCCATAAGGCGGCCGTGGCGCTGTTTTTCTTCAGATTTGATTTACACATATCTGAAAATCTAACCGTTGGATCTTCACAAAATTTACATCATTAGAAAGGTCTTTTCAAAACGAATCCAACGGTTCCAGTTTCGGGAAATTCCGACGGTCGGATCTCCCGGTACAATCGTTTGAATTTTCGATTTCAAAATACGAACTGCCGCGTCGTTATTCGATTAAATATAATTTTATTTATATATATAAATAAATATAATCGTTTCTGGCGCTGTTTTTCTTCAGATTTGAATTAAACATTCCAGACAATCCAACCGTTGGATTTTTACAAGGTTGGTGCCGTTGGAAAGATTATTCCAAGGCGAACCCGACGGTTGAGGTTTCGGGAAAATCCAATGGTCGGATTTCCCGTACTAGTCGTTTGAAATCACGGTTTCGAAATACGAACTGCACGGCCTCGTTTCGTTTTAATTTTATTTATATAGTTATATAAATATAGTTCATTCAAGGATTTCTATATCGTTTTCACTTCAAAAAAATTTCTAACACCTTAAATTTTGGAAAAATTTCGCCATAACCTCCCCTGTACCGGGAGCGTCGGGAAATCGCAAATAGCGTCCCGGTCTTTCTAATCTCAAAAAGAAAAAGAAAAAGCCAAGCGGCTAGCCAACAGGCTCAAAATCATCACCCAAACAAATCAGTAAATGTGTACCTATTTGTCGGGCACAAATTTTATTCCTCTTCTCTAGCCCCTTTGCTATAACCTGTTCAATGAATATGCATGTACATATATATACAGTTCATATCATTTTTCATTTTCTATTCAACTTCATATTTGATTTCTATTTGGTTTAAAAACTCCATTCATTCTAATGTTACATAAGTAGGTGCAAATCATTTCATTAGCTAATTTATGAATATTTCAACTCATCTATGTTTATTTTGAACAAGTGGCTATTTTTAACACTTCACATTTCAATGTTTTATGCATACAATAAAGATGTGATTTTTATTGTAAAACAATTCATTTCAAAACACTATTTTTCTATATAGTTCATATAGTCGATAAAAGGTGATTTTTATTATCAAACAGTTTATTTCAAAATATGAATACCATTCAACACATGAATTTCTAAACAACGAATGAATATCAATTCAACACATGAATGTTTTCTATAGTTTTTATATATAGATAAAAATGTGATTTTTATTATCGAACAATTTATTTCAAAATATGAATATCATTCAACACATGAATTTCTAAACAACGAATGAATATCAATTCAACACATGAATGTTTTCTATAGTTTTTATATATAGATAAAAATGTGATTTTTATTATCGAACAATTTATTTCAAAATATGAATATCATTCAACACATGAATTTCTAAACAACGAATGAATATCAATTCAACACATGAATGTTTTCAATAGTTTAAGCATATGAAAATAATTCAAACACACAAATATTATTCAAAATTTCGGCAGCATAACGGCAGGGTAGTTACACCGGCACCGTCCCTAGTACGGCTCCTCGCTCTACCTTAAAACCTCGCGGTTTTTGACAATGGGAATCATGCATCTAGTTCGCACGCAGGCGGCATGTATATATTTTTTCATTTCCACAAACTAATCCTAAGTGGTTTCAACCAAATATTTCACAACCACAAATGGGTATTTTTCAACCACAATCAACCAATATCAATCTCAAACAATCCCAAACAATCATTCGCTATCAATCAAATTTCCACAACAATTTCAACCAATAAATATCGTCCATGATTTGTGGACGAGGGGCGTATATATATATATATATATATATATATATATATTTATATATAGCAATTCACTTTTACTTCACACATATATATATAAATTTTAAATCAGAGAAATCTCACCAATAGCTATCCAACTGCACGACTCTTCCTAATAGAAATCTTCGCCTTTTGTTGCTTTCACCCGTATTCTCTGCATAAGTAAAAATAGAATTTTTACTATGCTATTCAATATAAAAAAAATATGATTTTTACTTTTGCTTTCATCATATAAAAATATGATTTTTCAACATATAAAAATATGATTTTTTACTTCTCTTGAAAGTTCAAACCTTTCTTCCTATTTAAAGCTTTTACCTTTAAAACTAAATCAGTTTTTATTTTAAAACAAAATCAGTCTTTAACTTATAAATAAATCAGTTTTTTATTTATAAATAAATCAGTTTTTATTTATAAATAAATCAGTTTTTATTTTTAAAAATTTCAGCTTCTAACTTTATAAAAATTCAGTTTAAAATACTTTTTAAAATCAGTTTAAAATACTTTATAAAATCTGTTTTATAAAATCTTTATAAGATAAATCAGTTTTAATTTTATAAAAATTCATTTTTAACAGAATAAAAATAAATATAAAATAAAAATCAAATTCTCACCTCAATCTGCGAGGGGGGGGGGGATTGACAGCCAAGCTCGGCGGGGTGCTCGCGAATCAGCGTCGCGAACTGGGGGGGGGGGGGTCTCGAATCGTTCGCGATGGAGGGAGGGGCTTCGGGTCTTCGTCGATGCAGGGCTTCGGGGTTCGAACGAGGGGCGGGAGGTCGACCGACTGGGCGGAGCGGTGGTGGTTGAGGGGTTCGGCGGTGGCTCGGCGAGGAGGGAGGCGGATCGAATCGATTTAGGTTTTAGGTTTTTTTTTTTTTTTTTTTCTTTTCCTTTCGTCTGAATCTAAATAAAAAGGGGGGGGCCAAGCGGGAGATAAGGAGGGAAGGGGATTAAATTATTATATTTTTTTTATTATTATTTATTATTTAATTATTCAAAAAGTTGACTTTTACATACGACCTCGAAACGAGGCCCACCGCCTGTCGTCCATAGCGTTTAACCCCCATTCCGAACACAATGGGATATGTATCGTAAGCTGGTTTGATCGTTACAATCAGTTTCCTTTTGAATTTTCATTTAAATCACTATATTGAATTTTAAACGCACATTTCAAATTACCGGGGTCACATACTAACTAGAAAAATTCCAGAAAAATATTTTCTAGCTTCGTATTGACGATACGGTCCTAACAAAACTAGTTTCGTCGAATTCTGAGACCGTTTGAAAAATGGTCAATTTCCAGTCGATTAAAATCAACTGAAATCGGTCAAACGCGTTTTCCTTTGCCACGCTCACATATTGATTCGAAAAATTATGAAATTTGAAACCTAGCAACAACTTGACACTGCGGACCCAACAAAAGTGGTTTCGTCGAAATCCGAGGTCATCTGCAAAATATCCATTTTTAAGGGCCTGAATTCTATAGCGACTATTCAGAATTTTCAACTGGACATATCTTTTGATTCCCGCTATCAAATTTCGATCGGTCAGATTCGTTAGAAAGATATCATCAATTAGATACTGATGTTTTTTGGTTTCACTATAATCCAGATTGTTTTGCACCCGGTATATTCATTTGAAGTTTGAAATCGAATTATCGAACTACCGCGCCATTTTCAATTCTATATATAATTATAATTAATTATATTCGTTTTTAAATTTCGATTCAACTCAGTTTTCATCGCCATTGTTTAAAATATTTATTTTAAATATTTAAAATCCATTATTTTAGCCAATTTAAAAATTTTAAATTGGTTCAGATTTTCTGGGTCGTTATAATTTCTCAGTCTAATATTTGATGATTGTTTTGGTTAGCTTTAGGTTTTCATTTTTCATCTTTTAATTTTTTGTTTAAAAGTTTTCAGACCAGATGTACTGAAATGTTATGTCAGTTACTTGATATATGAAGTAACAGTTAATAATTTTATATAGAGATCTGATACGTTCTCGCATATGTTAGTATAGTTCTTCATCCTTAAATCGCTGATGTGAAGTAGCTTTTAAGGAACTGCTAATGATTAGGCCTACAGTATCTTATTCCCTAATACAAAGGGCCATCATCTTCGTAACTTCCTTAATAAGTCAACTGCTAAGGAATTTTTTAACAATAACTGAAAATAGTTTGGCAGTCGTTGAAGTCGCCAACCCAGGATCGAAACAAATAACTTCCAAATTTGGCCATACTCACTATAACTTTATGTTTTTTTCCTTTAGATAATGTTTGAAAATTTAAAGCCCTTCGTGCATACTATTATTAGCATTGGAACGACTTTGTAATCTTTGACATTTATATTGTTTAACATATTTGTCAATTTTGTTTATCTGAATGAAAGATTTTATTATGATTAACTTCTTCGTTAATCTGAAAGCATTTTTCAATAAAATTGTATTTTTATTGTACTAATATTTTGCTTTGGTTTTCTTCGGCCTGTTTACATTAGTAGATACAAGAATAGTCAGATTGTTGAACGGTTATATGACCATTACCTGGAACATTACCATTACGTTTTGATATACTGTTGTTTTTATATTATACTGTCCCTCAGAAATGCATATACCAAAAGCTGCTCAGTTTAAATTTGACCAACTTTTGCAAGTAAATTGCACCATGAACCGCTTCATTTTTTGATATTTAGGCGCCCATATTCCAATAAGAGACCCATAATTTACACAGCAAGATTGTTGAATGCCAACTTGATTAGGATTGATAACTTTTTTGGCCTGAACAAACTTATACCATGTTGTATTAAAACTGATGGTTGGGTGGTCATTTCTAATTCTGATTAGTTGTGAAAAAATGGTGTAACTGATTTATTGTAACATGAGATGAAGATTATAATTAAAAGTTATTCGTAAATTCCCAGTGATTTTTCCCGTCAACTTATACTCATTTTGTGTCATATTTATATTTTATGATTTTTGCTGTTATGGTCCTTTTGTTGTAAATGATTAAAATAATAATGATTACTTTAACTGAATCTTAAATATTCAGTTCAAGCCATGAGAGCTTGACTCACATTGAATGATGGCAGGAAGACATGCAGGAAGAGGATGAAGCATAAAGATGGCTAAGGTATCAAACTGACCAATAGCCGTCTATATATTGAGGGTTGGTATTTTCTTAACCATTTGTACCAAATTAGTAAATCATTTTACTCATCTTTTTTAGCTTAATTTGGATATCAGGCTTGAGTATTTTCAAAATATGCATTCTTTTAACAAATGCATCAATTTACTTTGATGAATTGGATGTAAGTGCAACTTATTACATTTAACAAAAAGAGAGAGACTAAACTTCCATAAGTTTTTCATTCTTTATTTCTTATACTTTTATATTACTAATGGTATATTTTTCCTGTCAAATGTTCTAGGTTCCTATGGTGCTATCATGTACAGAGAGAAGCAACTTTATTCATTTTCTCACTCATAAATTCACCGGTCTTCTTTACAGATTATTTGTGTGGTTGTAACTAGAAACATCACTTACGCTCTCATTATTGTTGTAATATTTCTCATTTCAGGTTATATGGTGCGTTCCTGAGGATGAACATTTTTGACAGATTCGTGTTTTCGGTTATGTTAGGTAATGAACTCAGCTGTATAATTTCTAAGTCTAATGACAGCACTATTATATAGTTTGAGTTGATAAATTGACTGTTCTTACTAATATTTCAGCACATCATGAGTCTATTAATTGCACTGTTATACAGTATGGTAATGCCTTCGTTTTAATTGATTTCCAGTTGAACTCTTTCAATGATTTATTTGGTTTCCACTCAAAGGTTATTAGTTTTATGGAATCTTTTGCATTATTTGCGTTGTGCTTTGCTTTCTTGGGTGTAACATGGCTCTACGTATGATACAAAGAAGAGAAACATCTATAACTGTAAAGTTTTAAACTGAAACAAAAATTGCCTTCTACCACTTTCATTCTATGCATAGTGTGTTAAAAAAGGTATTTGTCATAATATTTGATAAAGTCAACATAACATGCGATGTTTATCCTTTTTGGATCATGCATTTAACATATGTTTGTCTTAGATTACAACATTTTCCTATGACAACCAAGTGCACTCATGGGGTCTTGAATTTTTATAAATTTTGGAATTTGCTTCAATGGTGCTTCTTAATAGTCTACAAAATATTGGTAAGGTTTTACGCAAAAAGATAAGAGAAGACAACTAATGGTGCTTCAATCAACGCGACTGTTGCATAATATGTATGTTTGCATTTGAATTCTTTTAACGTTGCAATAAATGGGTTATTTATTTCATGATTGCATGGTATGTTGTGCCAAATGTTCAGTCTATTGCTTATAAAATGAATAATACATGCAACATCAGCTGTGAAATAAAAATATTTTTTCTGAAACTATGATGCTTCTACGATTAAAATTTAGCTCAACAACCTTTGTGATTCATAAACCGTGGTAGCAATTCAATATATTTTCTGTTGGGGATTTTGTGGTTTGAGACGCTTTTGGAGGAGTAGAGTCTGCCGTACTTCTGACTTCAAGGATTTGCGGAGCAAATTCTTTCAGACAATAGTTCAACCCACCAGGTACAAAAGGGTTATCGAACTATTGACTTCAGGATTCAATGAAGCCTTGAAACAGCGTAATCGAATTCAAAGTTTGTACGACTTTGATTCGACCAAGAACACTCTGATTTAATGTTTCTGATGATGCTATTTCGAATATAGAAATGAAAGGGAAGAATTAGAAATTAATTCTGCAACAGTTTCAGATTTGTAACACTTCAGAGGTGTTTCGAACAGAACTGTTTTGTAACAGTTTAATGGTGTTGCAGAACGATATATGAAGAAGAAGAATTGCTCAGTTGCATTTTGCAACAGTTTCTGGCGTCGTATATATAGGCGATGAAGAGGAGACATCCCTCAGCCAAGCGTTGCAACCTATTGAATCGCAACAGTTATTTCTGTTCGATTCCGAACGTATGCAACCTTTCAGTTTTGCAACGCTTCTGAAGCGTCGCAGCCGCTTTAGAACGAAACCGGTCGACCGCCAAAACTCAACCAGTCGACCGTTTTATTCTCTGGCTGAAAAACGGTCGACCGGTGATATTTTGGCCTGTCGACTGGTTTGTTTCTCCGGCCTATTGGATCACAAGACCCCAAGAGCCCCAAGGCCCAAGGCCCATCTTTTGACATTTCAAAGATTATTATTTATGCCAAGTTCATGCTCAAGGCCCATTGCCTTATTCCTCTTTCTCTTCTTTCTTTTGATATCATGTATCAAGCTTTTACCTATATAGAGACAAACTCCTTTATATTCTACAATGTGGGACAAAACATATTTGCCTATTCCTTCTTCCTTTCATTCTTCCTTCTCTTCACAAATAAAATACCCAAACCCAAAGCATGTTTTTTTTTTTTTAATTTACAACAATCTCCCCCAATTTTTCAAAATAAAGAAATAAATAAAGTGGACGGCTGAGTCACTAGTGTGACTTCCTACATACCCAAGTGGGATCAAGCCTATGTAGTTCTAAGGTCAAATTTTGCATCATCGTGGAAACAACACATAAATAAAAGTATCTTTTGGATTTGAACTTTTACTTAGTGTAAACCATTCAAAGTTCTATTGAGATTCAATGGTGAACGAATCTTGAACCAAGTATCCCTTAATGATAAAACCGGAACAATCACACATGTTGTATTCCTTAGTTAGAGTGTTCTGTATTGCTCAGCACGTTAATGGCCATGTGCTTAAATCCTGGTTCATGAGTCTACTTCGAAAGCGGTCTTACTTTCTTAGGAAACGGCCTGATTTCCATACTCATATAGGTAAGTCACTTAAGGTGTTTCTGCGAGACACCTTTTAGGATTTCTAGACTTATTAAGGATATTCATCCATCCTTTGTTCATGCAGAATCCAACACTAAACATTATGGGATTATTGATTTAGTGTTCCATAATCATTTCCTTAACTTGTTGGTACCCATTGAACTTTGTCTATCCTTTTCAAGACACAAGTTGGGTTTCTGTTAAGGATGATCAATCTTCATTCACAGACCTTAGTCCCATTTCTTTTGACTTTATAGAAACCATAGCCTTTGGAAGACTCTTCGTAAGTGGGTCAGCCAAGTTTTTCTTTGTTTCTATGTAGTCAACAGTTATAACTCCACTTTTGAGTAACTGTCTCACCATTTGATGTCTTAGACTCACATGTCTAGACTTTCCATTATATGTTTTATTAGAAACATTATATATCGTTGCTTGATTATCGCAATTAATCAAGACTGCTGGAGATGGCTTCTTCCATAATGGGATTTCTACTAACAAATTTCTAAGCCGTTCTGCTTCCTTACATGCGTCTGCTAATGCAATTAATTCTGATAACATAGTTGAATCAGATATACAGGTCTGCTTCTTGGAAGCCCAAGACACAGCAGCGCCTCCTAATGTAAATATTCATCCAGTCGTAGACTTGGATTTCGATTCTACATTGTTCCAGGTTGCATCACTATATCCTTCTATTACAGCAGGATATCCTTTATAAGATAAACCATAGTTGATGGTTCCCTTCAAATAAGCTAAGACTCTGGAAATGGCTTTCCAGTGTTTGAAACCTGGATTACTCGTAAATCGACACAATACACTTATAGCATGTGCGATATCTGGTCTAGTGCAATTCATAGCATACATAAGACTCCCAATAATACTGGAATATTCCAATTGAGAAATGGTACGTCCAGTGTTCTTTTCTAATTTTATACTTGGATCTAAAGGAGTTGGTGCTGGTTTGTCATCATAATGATTATACTTCTTTAGGAACTTTTCAATGTAATGAGATTGAGTTAATAATAACTCCCCCGTTTTCCTAATGATTTTAATTCCTAGAATTACATCAGCCTCTCCCAGATCTTTCATATCAAATTTAGAAGATAGAAACTTTTTAGTTTCATTTACACAGGATATGTTGGAACCAAATATCAGCATGTCATCAACGTATAAACATATTATAACATAACCGTTGTTATCCGATTTGCTATAGATACATTTATCTGCATCATTAACAATGAATCCAAATGACAGTGCAACTTTATCAAACTTCTCATGCCATTGCATGGGAGCTTGCTTCAGGCCATAAAGAGATTTAACTAATTTACAAACTTTCTTTTCTTGGCCTGGGGTTATGAAACCTTCAGGTTGTTCCATGTATATCTCTTCTTCTAAATCTCCATTTAGAAAAGCTGTCTTTACATCCATTTGATGTATAACCAAGTTATGAATTGATGCAAGTGCTATTAAACAACGTATCGAAGATATGCGAGCCACCGGAGCATATGTATCAAAATAATCTACTCCTTGTCTTTGTTTATATCCCTTAGCAACTAATCTGGCTTTAAACTTATCAATGGATCCATTTGTATTCAACTTTTTCTTGAATATCCATTTACATCCTATAGGTTTAGCACCAGGAGGTAAGTCGCTTAATACCCAAGTTTGGTTTAACATTATGGAATTCATTTCGTCATTGATAGCTTCTTTCCAGAAATTAGAATCTCTAGAACTCATAGCCTCAGAATAAGTTTTGGGATCATCATCGACGTTCATTACATATCTTGTCACATTAAGGACTTCGTCCTTATTGCCTTCTACGAGATATGTTATGAAGTCAGGACCATAGTCCTTCTCTATTCTCGCTTCTTTACTTCTTCTGTGTTCAATACTATCATCTGGTACTGACACTTCCTTGATGTTTTGAGCAGGAGCATATTCATCATCATTTGTATCATTAGTCTCAGTTGGTTCTGGACTAGATGATCTCAATGGATTCTCAATAGTTTGATTTTCAAAAAATTCTACATCTACAGATTCTATGACTTCTAAGGTATCAAGAATCATCAATCTATAAGTTATACTATTAAGAGAATATCCAATGAAAACACATTTAAAAGCCCTATTACCTAACTTTGGTCGTTTAGGGTCTGGTTTTCTAACATATGCTAAACAACCCCAAACTTTAAGTTTAGTAAGATTAGGTTTTCTATTGAACCATAATTCATAAGGAGAAAAATTATTTTTCTTAAGTGGTACTCTATTTAAAATGTAACATGCAGATAACATAGCATCACCCCATAGGTTATATGGCAAATTAGAGCTTATGAGCATGGCATTAACCATTTCTACTAAAGTTCTATTTTTTCTCTCAGCAACACCATTTTGTTGTGGTGTATAAGGGGCGGTACATTGGTGAATGATACCATTTTGTTTGCAAAACAAAGTAAACTCATTTGAAAAATATTCACCACCACGATCTGAATGTAACACTTTAATTTTAATTCCTAATTGTGTTTCGACTTCTGCTTTGTAAATTTTGAATTTATCAAAGGCTTCATCTTTTGATTTCATTAGATATACATAAGCATATCTAGAATAATCATCAATAAACGTTATATAGTATTGGTTACCACCATAGGTGATATGACTTTTCAAGTCACCCACATCACTATATACCAAATCAAGCAAACCAGTTTTCCTTTCAATGGATTTAAAGGATTTTCGATGTATTTTTGCTTGAACACATATCTCACATTTAGAAATGGATTCGAAATCACAATCAGAAATTAATCCTAATTTATGCATATTTCTAAGTGACTTATAATTAACATGTCCTAATCTACTATGCCATAAATTAACAGAGTCAACAATATAAGCAGAAGATTTCTTTATTAGATTCAACTTAATCATGCCGTTACAAGAATATCCCTGTCCAATAAATTTGCTATTCTTGAACAACACTAACTTATCAGACTCATACACCATCTTGAATCCTCCTTTGTTAAGAAGGTATCCAGAAATCAAATTCTTACACATATCAGGTACATAAAATACATTGACTAAAGTAAGAACTTTCCCAGAGGTGAATGTCAATTCAATAGTGCCTTTTCTCAGAACTTTGCTTGCAACTTTGTTTGCGCTAGTTACTTCGCTGGATTCTCCGTTATTCTCATCGTAAGTCTTGAACAGATTACGGTCTTTGCAAATATGAATAGTTGCTCCAGTATCGAGCCACCAGTCATTGTCAATGCCACTAACGGAGTTCGCCTCTTGTATGACAGCCACAAGCTTTTCTTCGACCACATTCGCTTTTTGTTGTTTCTTCCGAAGACTACAGTCTCGGGCATAGTGGCCGGGTTTGTGACAATAGTAACAGTCACCTTTCTTCTTATTCTTGGAATTAGTACCTTTCTTTTTGAACTGTGTCTCATTCTTAGGCTTCAACTTATCCTTAATTTCAACATTATTAGCCTTAGATTGAGACTCGGTTTGCGGATTATCATCTAGTTCGCGTTTACGAGAATCCTCTTCAATACGAAGATGACGCTGTAAACCGTCTAAATCATAATCGGTTTCCGCATGTTTTAATTTCTTCTTATAATCATTCCAAGAATTCGGGAGTCTCGAAATAATAACTCCAACAACAAATGATTCAGGGAGATTAATACCGGCATCTTTAAGTTGATTTACTAACAGTAGTATTTCACTAACTTGTCCAATTATGGACTTGTTAGTGACCATTTTGAAATCCATAAAATTGCATATAAGAAATTTCTTATTACTTGCCTCAGAGATGCGATATTTGCTTTCTAGCGCAGTCCAGAGTGCCTTCGCCGTGTCCAAGGTCCTGTGAGCATTGTATATCGGAGTAGACAGTGCATTCAGTATGTGGCCTCTGCATAGAAAATCTTCCTCTTTTCGCTTTGCCCTTTTTGCTTTTAATTCTGCACTATCCTTATCGGTTTCCTCCGGTATTTTCTCCAATCCATCTTCGAGAATATGAAATAACTTAACCGTGATCAGAAAGAATTTCATAGTCTCCTGCCAACGAGTGAAGTTCTCTCCATCAAACCGCTCCAACTTCGTCAAATGCTGATTCATCACTTGCAAAGCGCTCAAACTATCCATGGTTGAAGATATTGTCTGAAAAATTGTTGGGGATTTTGTGGTTTGAGACGCTTTTGGAGGAGTAGAGTCTGCCGTACTTCTGACTTCAAGGATTTGCGGAGCAAATTCTTTCAGACAATAGTTCAACCCACCAGGTACAAAAGGGTTATCGAACTATTGACTTCAGGATTCAATGAAGCCTTGAAACAGCGTAATCGAATTCAAAGTTTGTACGACTTTGATTCGACCAAGAACACTCTGATTTAATGTTTCTGATGATGCTATTTCGAATATAGAAATGAAAGGGAAGAATTAGAAATTAATTCTGCAACAGTTTCAGATTTGTAACACTGCAGAGGTGTTTCGAACAGAACTGTTTTGTAACAGTTTAACGGTGTTGCAGAACGATATATGAAGAAGAAGAATTGCTCAGTTGCATTTTGCAACAGTTTCTGGCGTCGTATATATAGGCGATGAAGAGGAGACATCCCTCAGCCAAGCGTTGCAACCTATTGAATCGCAACAGTTATTTCTGTTCGATTCCGAACGTATGCAACCTTTCAGTTTTGCAACGCTTCTGAAGCGTCGCAGCCGCTTTAGAATGAAACCGGTCGACCGGTGATATTTTGGCCTGTCGACTGGTTTGTTTCTCCGGCCTATTGGATCACAAGACCCCAAGAGCCCCAAGGCCCAAGGCCCATCTTTTGACATTTCAAAGATTATTATTTATGCCAAGTTCATGCTCAAGGCCCATTGCCTTATTCCTCTTTCTCTTCTTTCTTTTGATATCATGTATCAAGCTTTTACCTATATAGAGACAAACTCCTTTATATTCTACAATGTGGGACAAAACATATTTGCCTATTCCTTCTTCCTTTCATTCTTCCTTCTCTTCACAAATAAAATACCCAAACCCAAAGCATGTTTTTTTTTAAAAAAATTTACAACATTTTCGTCACTGTTGTGAGCATTTAAAGGCTGTGTTCTTGATGTACAGCAATGGAACATATGAGCTGAGATTTTAAGCATAGAAGTCGAAAAAATGAGATATACATTTGCGTGTGAGCGGAGAATTTGAACGAGTCAGATATTTAAATTTGATTTTTAATTTTGTTGATGCATATGTAATTAATTACTTTATTGTTTTTAGTAACTAATACGCATTGATATTTAATTTTTAACGTTAAACGCATTCCATGCACTATGGACGGTAACCGAACATTTTTATTTCCCTAAAACAACCGAAGTCATGACCAAATATACTATGTTTGTGAATAGGTACTATAGATAAATAAGCATGCAAAATGAAAATTTTGCTGCATTGAATGTGCAATTTTACTATGATATTGATTGTTAAGCTGTCTTTAATATTACAAGTTTATTCACATTTATTACATTACAAGTAAAGAATGGCTTTATTATTTGATAACTATTATTTTACAGCAAAGTACTTTTCTTTGTACTTTTAGTCAAAACGATCCAAAACACCCCTATAATCCAATTATAACATTGATTATTTTCTAAATGCATTTGTGTGTTTATGTTGCAGATATTGGTCTTTTATTTGTGTATTTATCTGCAACCTAAACGCTTCGGATATTCAGGACACAGACTTCATTCGTACTATTTTACATTTAACACCGATTAAATTCTTTAAAATTATTATCAGTGTCGGAGTTTGACTGGGGATGGTGGTGAAGCACCTGATACGACACTAACTGACTTGCTAACCGAAATTGATGGAATGAGCAACAAGAAAATGGTGTGTTTGATTGGAGCAACAAATAGACCGGATGCAGTTGATCGTCCCGCACTTATAAGATCAGGGAGATTGTATCAGTTTATTAACATGCGCCTGATGAATACGCAGGCTACCAAAAATATTCAAATCATGTCTTACAAATTCGCCTGTTTCTCTTGATGCTACTGGACAATTTCGACATCCTGTTTGTATATATCACGCAAAGTGAACTGTGAAAACTGAAGTGTCTTTGTATAGATTACTGTTGAAATATTGGCATGCATGCATCTACATTGCATGACCTTTACTGTGTTCTGTTCACTGTTTTTATTATTTATTCTCTTCTTTCAACATCTCGATATGGACCTTGCAGAGTGTCTACTGTGTATATTTGTTCAGCGTTCCTCATGTTTATACTGGGCATGCAGTGTATGATTGAGCTATATATACAAGATTATAGGATTTGTATTGCTGCTGTTGGCGATTTTTGCGTGGAAGTATCTCAGATAAGTGTGCATATTTAATTTGGGTAGTATTGATATATAATAAATTTATGAAGCACTTTAGTTCCGTGCGGACATGACTACCTTGATAATTGGTGAGATAATGGGATCATAAACTGGGACTGAGTTAGTGGTGACAGTCCGACATGATTCAATTGTAAAATGTAGTATTGTAACAAAGTTGAGGGGTTGGTGAATTATATTTCATGTAGTAGCTTTTTTAGTATTAAGGCCATTAAAGAGAACAATTGCATATTCATGCCAAATTGATAAATGTATACATGTAAACCGCAAAACTTGCACACTAGAGTTAACTATTTTTGAGAAACAGTTTTTTTTTTTTTTTTTTTTTTTTTTTTAACTTCAAATTTACATGTAGTGGATTATAGTATTATATAGATGTCCATAATTTTTTCATTGAGTCTTACATGTTATTAAATTTATTCTCAACTGATGGAAACAATTATTAGTGCTCTAACTGCTAATTAATTAATAATTAAGGAGGTTTTGCATTTGACTGATTTCTCAATTTCATAGAAACTCATAAGGGTTAATCAAGCTGACTTTCGACTTGAACCTTTTACAGAAATGCAAATGTTGTAGATGGTTCAAGACCACAAAAATTCAGTTTGAATATGGAAATGGATCAAAATAAAAATAAAAATTAAGGGTAATCTTTTGACGAACCTTCCCTGGACTATAATAATAATGATATGGAGGCCGCAATGATGACGGTTAAAGCTCATATTGGTCTAATTGGATAACAGAAGTTCAACTGAAAATATACTAACAAGTCAAAAAATATTTCCGAGTATCTTAGGTACTTAAAGTACAAAATATTATGCGAAAAATAAACCGAAGGACAAACTTAGCCAAAAATTTGGTGAAAAGTATACAAAGTTTGGAATTTAGGGAGAACAACACATTTTAGTGTAAAAGTGTAATTCATAGTGGGTCCCTTGAATTCCACTTTTGAACTAAAAGTTATCCTTCTCTTTGAAAACAAATTTTGCATATTTTTCACCAAAATTTTCTTTGCGTTTGTTTTTCAAAAGAAAATCCTCATATATTATTATATATTTATTGTTTTCTAACCATTTTTTTTCCTTCACTGCAGTTTGCAGACTGTGATAGGATCGAGGCAGAGTATATGGCAAGGCGTTCAAGGAATTAATCGACCTGCTTCCCCATTATAACATCATTTCCTTCTTTCCACACTCACCAGTTCCGTTTGTATTCCCCTCTAATAAATTACATTCACTTCCCACCTGTGTTACCACTGTATAAACCTAGCTGTCTTTTCTTTGTATGCATAAGTTTGTGTTATGCAGTTTGTGTTTTGCATTTTGTTTTTAATTATGACACTTTTTCCCTTTCAATTATTATCCTGTTGCCAACTTCGCGCATCTTTTATTACATAACTGAAATAATTCCATCATTTTACATTCATCCACTTCCAATTCACATTAAATAACCTGCGACAAATAAAAATTTAAATATACAATTACTCCACATATACATAACAGTTGACGAACATCAATCGACGTGCAAAAGACTTGCATCGATCACGCACGCAGCGCGTGCCACGACCACGTGCGAAGAGCGTCAAACGACCACGCGCGAAGCGCATGCCACGACCACGCGCGTGCAGACTACAACACCCTGCGTGCTCTATGCTTCCGTGCAAACTACAACACCCCGTACTCTATGCTTCCGTGCAACGCACGGGTTTCCACTCGTATGAGTATATTGTATACATAAACAAATATAGTAAAAAGAACTGAAAAACGAAGTAGAAAGACAAATGCAAATAACTGAGACCGGATAAAGGTAAAACCTCAATGTCCATCATTTCGCTTATACAAACACTTAGAAAATGGCCTTATAAAACCAACTTTTATGCTGCTTCAGAAACGGTCATGTTTATGAGTTGTGTCCAGCCTTTTTGTATACTATTACATAACCAAAAGGGAAAAACACTTACTTTTCAACCATATCTAGCTGCAAATTTCAAAATTCTAGGAATTAATATAGAATTTCCCTTACTTTTCCATCCATTTTCTCGTTCACTTGGTGTGTATGATCAATTTATCTATCCTTCAAATCCGTGCATCAGTTTTTCTTTATGAAATCCAACCATTCATTTTGACTATGGTCCACATTATCAACTTTTTTCAAAACTAATCGATGGTCCTGCACAGCTAGACACACAGAGATGCATATATTGAGAACAGAGGAATTGAATACATCAGCGTATTTATTTTATGTTAACTTCAAACCTCCCTTGTTATCACTTTGAGAAGCATACAACCATGTCGTCATAGCCGTTAAACCCAACTGAATGAGATATCTACACCCATAAAACCGTGTCTTGTTTGGCCTTCATCAAACCTATCTTGTACTCAATGCAACCACTAGGAGCCTCTAGACCATAAGCCGATATCTCCATTCTTCGCCTATGAGACAAGCGCATTTGCACTAGAATTATCCAGCTTAACTAACTCAATGTTGACCCACATTCATCATATCTTGAACCCAGTGTGTTCAGCTTCAATGTAGCCACCTCAAAATGTTACTGGACTGCATTCTCTCAAAAATGCAACTGGACTGCGTTCAGGTTCAATGTAGCCACCTCATCATATCTAACCTCCTTTCCGTTCTCTTAAATCCATCCAACAATTCTTAAGCACAACCATCCTCACCTCCAAAATGTTTCAACTCACTATCACAAAACTACATTCACAGAAAATTGACAGATGGAAGTAAAGCAGCATACCCATTTTTTTGACTGAA
This sequence comes from Allium sativum, assembly GCA_030737875.1. Lineage (NCBI taxonomy): Eukaryota > Viridiplantae > Streptophyta > Magnoliopsida > Asparagales > Amaryllidaceae > Allium > Allium sativum. The sequence continues at coordinate 487,951,310 of CM060918.1, read as the reverse complement.
CCTGAAGTAGAAAGTCTGGTTGCTACCAAGAGCTTGAGGCAGTAAAATATTCAGAAACTCTACTAGCTGAATCACTTTAGTGGAAATTGAATTTGTAGGAACGAATACGTAGCTCCAACATCCATTTTGTTACATAATTAGACATATATTTGGCTATCATAAGCACGCATCTTTTTCTGAACTTATTCAAGATTTGTACGATATGAAAACAAGTTTTTGAATTGTAATCCATAAGTTAAGCAACTTGGAAGTATAGTTTAGTATATTTAATATTACTTAAATCTGTCTTGATAAAAATATGGAATAAAAAAATCAAGATTGCCAAAGAGAAGAATATGCACCTGTAACTGAGATTTGTCACCTTCTAGCCTCCCAATTTTTGATTCTACCTGCTTTAACTGAACACCATAAACAAAAACGTGACAACCAAATAAGTATTTAAGAAAACAAGTACCGAAGCCATAAAAAGCGATGATGCCCATTAGAGAGTTTCCTTGTACATTTAAAAAATGAACTTGATCATGTTTATCATCATAAAGTGAAGTTCTATCTTCATTTCTCCTATTGAAAGCTAATACCATGCTTGTATTCACTGAAAGAACTATAGCCTTGATAAATTATTATCATTAACAAATAGCTTAAAATAATGTGTTATCATAAATAAAATAGAAGTATCCATTGGCTGATTGGCCATTCATTTTATCAAATGGGTGCACGTAGTAGACATAGATTAGGATTTAGTAGTGAATCATGTATAAGAAGCTCGTGGTATGATCTATCCTAAGCATGTGTAAAGGTTCCTTCCTAAGGTGAATATAGCTAACTTAGTTGAATGTGTTTGATAGATCGATTTGTTGCATGCCAACATATTTAAAGAACATAGCAGTTGTTTTTGCACGTCAGGTAAGAGAAAGACGTCATGTTAGTAGACATTTGTTTGTTTATTTTAAGAGATAATGCCAGCTGCTTGCTTACTTTCCCAACATATTGCAACTTCATAAAACTAGTATGCCGTCAATGTACATACAATCAAAAGGCAAATCCTGCATATGTTGATATTGTACATGATGCAACTTTGAAGTTCTTGGATATGAATGAACTGGGATCTTCTGTCCTAAAATCCATGAGTCCCCCCTTTACTACACCACCATGATCATTCATTTCATTGATTTGACTAATATGATATAACTAACTATCAACGAATAATGGATATTGTATATGGCTAGGGCTTGTGAGAGAGGCCAGAGGAATTCAAATTTTGACATAAATAGCCTGTGGGAGCACTGAGTAAATTTGATGTGGTGGGGGAAAACCCAGAAACTATGTCATGGTGTGAATGGGACAAAGACACTACCAAAAAGTACCCACTGGTAGATGGAAGTCACAAACACGTATTATCATCTAATAAGACATAATGCACACTATTGCAAAGAGCTAGAAAATTCAACTATTTATAGACTTAAAAAGTTTAGAAATAACATATTCTACACATTATATATTAGAGAGCAGATATTTTTGTTGAAGCATGAAATGCATGGTTTTATGTGAGTTGCTTACTTGGAAGCCTCAACGCTAAAGTTATTTTGATCTGAGAAGTCGGCTTTCATAAATCTTTACTCTTGGTTACTGTACTTCACTGTTAAAAACAAAAAAAAAGAAACCAAACGCACATACAAATGTCTTCCCTGAATGATAAATAAATCAACACAATTAGATTACAGACAGAATCAAAAATCCAAAGGCTGCATAGCAAGATCCAAAACTTTGTCAAATTTGAAAAGGTTGCCTAGCTAAATCCAAAACTATATAAATATGTCAAAGGGACTAAGTGAGTGTACATTTTTGAATTTCCCAGGCTGGGAATGTGATTTTCACGTTGTTCTTATAAGCCTTTCAAACTTTTCAAGCAGAAGCAAGGCCAGATTATTAGCAAACTTTGGCAAATTAAAATTTCCATTATCAAGAAAAAGTATATTTCTCAACCAACTTCATCCAAATAATTTTTTATAACTTATATACTATAGGCCTACAATTAATTTGTTGAGTCTTACAGCATTATATTTTTAAAAATGCAGAGTTTATTATTATATGACAGCTCGTTCTACTAGGTGATAGATAAAGATAAACACAATTAGAAAAGGCAACAAGCATGCATATTTGGACTTAACAAAAAATGCATATAATAGAGGGCAAGCTGTGCAAGATGGAAAAACCTAGCCAAATAAATACAAGCATAATTTAATTTCAAGCCATAACCTGTCCTAAATGCATGTCTGAAATGAGACATCATTCCAAAAGAATGCTAATTTCAATTACAAAGACATCAATGCAAGGAGGGTACTCAGTAGAGGATACCATAGCAAACAAATACGAGGCATTAGGTCCGCAACATAAAAACAATAAACAAATCCACCCAACCTGGACCTCTAAAACAGACCCATTCACTCAAACTCTAAAGAATCATGTTTTGGTTTTGTTGCAATTATGACATGCACTATGAACTGCTTGTATGCTCAAGTCTGGTAATGTAAAACATTAAATAAATAAATAAATACTAACCATATTTGCATAGTAGATCTAAATCTAGTGCAGTAAAAGATCCTACGCTCATGCTTAATATTTCAATGTCTGCTTTTGACTTGACCTCAATGCAACCTGTTTTTTTTTCCTACAACATGTTATCAATAATACTTTTGAATAAACATAGATGAAGAGGCTCTGTTGTGTACAGAGATTGGGTTCATTTTGCTGCCATATAAGCAATATATAGCTTTTATTCACAAACTCAAGCTCAAATAAATAGACTCTTCAGAAGGAAAAAGGAAAGAGAAATTGACTTTCACCTGTAAATTTTGTAAAACTTTCACTAACAAGTTACATGTCTCCCATCATCAATAGCATACGATTTTGCAGCAGCAATAACAAGTAAAAATAAGGTAAGAACAAAGACCGGCAATTGAAAAGCTTCACAAAAAGCCATTTCTTTTCAATCCCACAGGTTTCAAAGAAGGATTATGCCAGTTTTGATATAGAAGTGGTCACTGTTTAACCTAGGATTTGATTTTGACTAAGCTAAGGAAGGCGAAGTACATCAGAGAGGATGAGTAGATGGGTGGGAATGGAAATGAGATATTTGGAAGCATAGATGGGACTGATGAGAAGAGGGGCGACAGAGTTTTCGATCCATCATTGTATCATTTACAAAATTTGTAAACAAATAAAAAAAAAATAGGAGACAAGAAGTGAAAAGGAAGATGGACTGGCGGCAAATAACTAGCGATTCATATGTCTACAATTATACATACTAATTACTACAACATGTGGGTGTTTCGCAAGGGAAACCACTTGCTCTGTCATGTTTACTCCAAAAATCTGCAATGAAATTTATACCGTCGTGTAAATTTCAAAATATTGTAATTAGAACCACTTAGTAATAATGAAAGGCATGCAATTACATACTCAAAAATCAAAATGAAAAAATATATTTAGTCACCATAAGTAGTCATGAGATCGAAGTACCTAACAAACTAACTATTTTAAAGTATATTTAACTATATCAAAACTCATAAAATGTTCTGCATCAAAGTCTCAGTTACAAAAGTCTTACCTCAATTGTGAAATTTAAAGATACAGTGCCTACGTTATCCACTTCCAAAATTAGTAGAGAGGTAATGCAATATATTGCAAGGAACAAATTTTTTGATCCAACTAATCTGTGCAAGAAAGCTTTTGTCCTTTATAGCTTGCATTTGCTCATGTTTTTCAGATATGATTTCATTTTATCTATATATTTTAGGTTTGTCTTGTGAATTTTACAGAATTGTACAAGGCACACTGCCAATAAACAGCTTAACAAGATCAATGTCATAAAGTAAGATTTAGGATATATTAGGTCACAAGGAACTGCACAATGATATGAATATAAATCTCTTTTTTGGCAGAAAGACAACAAAACTACATATAAGAGTGATCTTAACGGTTGGAGAATGAACCCGACTATAACCATAACAGATATAATTAATATATATCACTAGTATCTCGCTTTAGAGTGCTCAGTGACTCATTCATAAATTATCAGTTGAGCGTGCTCCTGCTAAATACAAGGAATGCGGATAATTTGTTCGAGATTATACAGTTAAAAAACACAAAGGTAGATGACATGTTTCTTGGTTAATTCAGGCATGTAGCTTCAATCAACGTTACTTTGTTAGTGCACCTAGAAGGGAAACAAATTAGGCGTAAACCTTACCATATACGTTTTGTTTCATTCTTTTAGCGGTATATTATAATCATCTGATATACACAGTTACAGTTTTCTTTGTTCACAACCACTATCGGAGAAAAAGCAAGTTCATTATAGACCAAAAGGTTCAATCAATACAAATAAAAATTATATTTAAAATAAAAGGAGAAAAATGTAAGTTTGAGTTACCTGTATGTCCGCAGCTAAAGGACAATGAGGTGAACCATTTCTTTAGAAACTAATCCAACTCCTCCAGTCCCTACTTCATGAGGCTGATCAAGAAACACAACAAAGTTTGGATAATTATGTGTAATACATGAACAACATTAAAATATCCCAATTTAGATATATTAACTATACATCTGCATTTTCAAAAAATGATTGCTGCAAATTTATAGTTAGTCTCCAAGATAAAAAAAAAATTGAAACAAAAGCAGTAACATAAATGCACTCTTTGCATTAAACACCAAGAAGATCAAGCAGATATAATAATGACGCATTCTTCATAGAGGAACACACAGATATAAAATATCTCATAGTAGTAACATAAATGCACTCTATTCTAGCTATTCAACAACAATCAATGTAATATCGAGAATTTCATTTGTATCTCAGGGGATAGTTCTCTGTATTTGCATGATATGCAATGATATTTGAAGTATCATAAATTTTGTATAAAAGCAATGGTTCTTAGTAACTGAAGACTTAAAGTGTTAACAACCAATTGTGCTTCAAAATCTTTAACTTGACAATGTAGTGGCAGGCCTACATTTTATAAATTATAGATAAGTTATTCCTGTAATCAGTAGAATTGACGATTCTATACTTTATCGGATAAAGTATGATGATTGCTTTAGAAATGTGTTACCCAAACAAGAAGGTAAACTCATAAGACGATATTCATAGCTATTATCTTTACTAAAAGTCGAGTTGTGTTCTGTAGGTAGTCATATACATATATAAGATAATGAATATTGAGTTGAACATAGTTTATGAGGAAACTACCTTTTAAAATATAGCATAAGATTGTTGTGTAAATTAGAAGAATTTTATCGATTGATAACTAGAGGGAATGGGCTCTGAGCAAGTTAAGTTTTAAGTGGGGCAAATATTGGTACATGTTGAGTGTGAATAATCAGTTTAGCAATTAGTGTATAAATATTAACATACAATTTGTTATTTAACCTAGATATCAAGCTAAATTAAACCAAATATGTGACATTATTTATTATACAACCTAATATTATGTTGTTCTACTCAAACTAAATAAAATGCGAGTATATCCAGTAAATATTTTTCTTTATGGTGCACACAGTGCATGAAGACTATACAAAGAGTTCACAAGGAATTATTACCTTAAGAGACAACTTGATATTGGAATACAGAATTCTTCTCTCACTTGAGCTCGGATCAACCAAGGTCATCAATTGCATTTTCCTAGAGCAGTCTTCAAAAACAACACGTCTTCATTTAATATTGTTATTGCAGTAGGAAAAAAACAAAACATTTAAACTTTAGAATTTTAGTAGTACCATAATCTATCAATAAAGAAGGATTTGATCCACGAAATTTTACATGGACATCAGGCCTTTTACTAAAAAATATGAACACTGCTCATTCTTTTCTAGTTGTCCAACAACAAACAAAGCAGATCACACTGCAATAAGCGAACTTCGTATTAGAATACATTCATTAGAAACAAACAAGGATTGAAGTCAATAAACAAAAGAAGAAAAAGACATATTTCCATTTTCCATGAAATGTATTAACATAATAAATTGTCAATTCAACTCACAAGGTCATTCTAGTTTATTTTCAGATTAAGCACATAATACATATCCTAAGATTATGATTAACTACACGATCGGGCATAAATATTCACAAGATATTTTCATATTCTACGTGCATTAGATATCAATTTACTAAACTGTTATTACTGAAATTCAATCATAGTATGATATGACATCAAACATACAGGTAAATAAATATAGGAATTTGAGTCTATAGATAGGATTTAGAGATGCATCAAAATGTAACCGACTATGATTATCATCCCACATTATTTAACCATTAATTATAAACCATATAATATTTTTGTTTTTAAAAGTAGTCATTATTTGTTATATATCTTCATACAGGTAAAAACCAAATGACACTTTAGAAATGTATAAATATTAATTATGTGTATATGCATGTCATTATGTCTTTCTACATTTCTATTTCAACTCAGATCATCACCAGAATAAAATGATTTACGACGTAATAAAATTTGCAGTTCTAAACATAAGATCACCAGAATATGATATCTTATAAACATGCAATATTAAAGCTACTACCTTAAAAACTCAAGACATAAGAACATGAAATTCATTTCTAGAACAACAGATTTAAAAATGATTAAATGTAATAATAATATGTTGAGTAGGAGATGAAAATTTGATGTATAGTTTTAAGCTATATAAGTTGAAACTGAGTTGTAAGTTGCACAAATTGACTTAAATTTACGTCCAGTGACTAAAGTACCCGAATATATGAATTCAAGAACCATGATTATATTGACTAAGGAAATGTAATTTATAAAAAGCATAAAAAATGTACAAAATAAAGAAACTAGTAGTTCAGAGTGATTTCACCAGGTATGTGAGGGATTAAACTTTAATTAATTATCATTTCCATCACCTGGCAATCAAGTTGAAGTATAAAACATAAGTTATAGCTATCTTTAGTTTCTGCACCACCCTCACCGTTGAAAATACACATTTTGGAGATTTACACAAAGAAGTTGGTTGTATCTACTCGGCTTCATTTTTGAGCTCTTCAAACAGATACCGATGACATGTATCTACTTTATTATAGCTTCAAACTTCATGACCTATTATTTCAGCAGCACCATGTAAGATTAGTTCCAAATTCAATCTGGTCAATTCCTTGGTCAAATTGGATTTCAGATTTTGCAACCAAATTCAAATTTTAATAATCAAATTGTCCCGCAATTTAACCCTATAAATTCTGACACTTTGGTCAAAATAAACACATATGGAAACACGAATCGTGCCCGCAAGGAACAAGAAGCTATGCCAATAGTAAACATGTCCAAGTCTAGTTTCTAATCCTAATTATATATTGCTTTATTAATTACATGAACACTCATGTAGCAAAGATGGACAAGTTTGATAAAAAATGTAATGTTCTAACACACAAAGTACACATTGCAGTAAATGAGTGATGGCTTGGAAAAGAATAATGTACTTCTACGGTGCATATCTTTATCAACACAAAGAAGAAAAAAGGTGCAAAACCCTGCGAAAATGAATTGATGAACTGAAATTATACAAAAATGACTTGTAACTGAAATAAAACTATAATAAAATTATGCAAGGGGATAAATGAAAACCCCACGGACGAAAGAAATGCAAATCTACAACGATTATTGCTCCAAATATCAAATATCTTACATTCAAGTGAGGCGAATCAAACCATAAATTCATAATTATAGAGCATATTTATCAAAGAAAGTATGATAGAAAGCCTAATTACATAGCTTCAAAATCATAAAGTGGTTCAAAAGTTACCTGAAGATAAAAGTTAAACAACAGCTCCATTGATGACTTCTCAAATTGAATCCCTAAACCTACTAACCAAAGAAAAAATTAACTAGGTCAATACGGAAAAGATTACCAGGTTGATAAAGGGATTGTAGCTTGATTTGTAAGTTGATGAAGCTCAAACTGGAATGTTAGTAGATCAATGACGATTTGGTGCTTCAAAGTTGGGGTAGACCAGTAAAGTGGATTTTGAAGCTGGATTAGGGAGACGATGATGTTGGGGTTTCTGAGAGCGATGTTCTAAAGTTATTAAACTAAATTTCCTAAAAAGGGGGAAAATCAAATCCAGTTTTTCTAATCTAACAAATTTCTATTAGACTATAGTTATTAAACTATAAGGAAAACAATATCCAATTGAGCAGCTAGTTGATAGAACATGAAAACGTTGTTAGCATGATATCGTAATCAACCATTGATATTAAGTAAAGATGGAGTAATGCTATGATGATAAAAATTGGTTTTCGCAGGATAAATTTCTAATACATCTAACCTCAACAATAATTACTAAATCTCAACGATGATTTCTAATACATCTAACCTCAATTAGAATGACGATCTAAATCAATCCCTATATCTGAAATGACCTAAAAGCTCAATCCAAATCGCGATTGAAACGTACCAGCTGAATAAATGGAAAGGGAAGACAAGATGAAAATTGAGGAGTAAATCGAGACGACAATGGAGGGGAACAAAAGTCCTAGCTGAAGCGAATAAACGAATTCATTGTGAAGTGGAAGCAAATTGAGGGGGGGAAATTTTTATTTGGAGGGATTTTTTGGTGAAAGTGAAAAGTTAACAAACGTGACAACGGAGTTGGCTATAGGTTGTCAATTTGGTTTACGTTCTAATGAAAAAAAAAAAACGGTATTGGTTGCTTTCACATCATAAACGCTACCAATAATTGTAACCAAAGACATATTTTCTTGTAGTGCAAGTATTTTGGTGACACTGAAAGGCTGCCGAAATCGTTCGGGATCTCTGTGATATCCTACAATCGAAGTTAGGTGGAGTGGAAACCTAGCTGAGAAACATTGAACGAAACAGATTAGTTAATTATTAACTATATGTGTATGAACTCGTTTGAGTATATAATGGCTTGTTATAGTGTATATGAGTTCATATTGCGGTTTGATAATGTTTGGGATGGATTAATGTGATGTAGTATGAAAAAGATTTGATCTTGAAGTAAGATTTATATAGTTACTTGCATAATGACCCATAGAATTGAATTTGTGGACATTGGGATGGAATTGAACCTTAAATGGTCATTGAAATAGAAATTGACTTGATTGTGGTAATTGGATATCGGTATGAATCCAATTGATGTTGAATACATATGTTAGTTGATTGGTTATTGTGTATTGCGTTTAATCTGTTGATTGACAAAACCATATAAGTGTTAAATAGTTTAAGGCTAATATGGTATTAACTATATTACAATAGTTTTGGTCGAATGTCATCATGAATATTGATAATATGGTATGTGATTACCATAGTTGATATGGCCAAATTAAGGTTTAAAATATTGAAGTTTGAAAAATAATATTATTTTAATAGTATAATAATATTATAATAGTCATTTAATGGCATTGAATTTTGAAGTGAAAACTTAAAATATAGTTTCCAGAAATTATTATATATATTTTACATAATAAATAAACTATTTTTGAAGTGATTTGACGTAGTTTATAATATAAGTCGAAATATGGTCAGAATATAACTCATCACACAACAGTAATTCGCGAATTTCGACATGTAACTTCAAATTGATATACCGGGAGATCCGACCATCGAATTTCCCAAAACTGGAAACATTGGAATAGAAATGAAAAGAGGTTTCAAATGATATGTAGAGTTTTAAAATCCAACGGTTAGATTATTAGATATGTTCAAATCAAGAATGAATAAAAACAACGCCAGTGCAGCTTAATAACCTGACACGTCATCAGATTAAAATGAACTATTTTTAAATAAATAAAATTAAAAAAATATTATAAATTATAATAAATGATTAGAAAGAGGTTAGAACCAAATGTATATGGCTTTGAATGATAAAAACCTATTAACTTGAAATAGGCTATTTTGCAACGCCTTTTATAACAATTTTCAAGAAACATTTAAAGACAAGAGTTTTTGATTCAAAAATTGAATGCAAACCTTTTGTAAACCTATTTATAAGGTTAATAGAATTGAATTGATGATTTTGGAAGCCTAAATAGCTTAACCTTATGAAATGACTTCCAATTAAAGGAGACTTAGTGGGTGGGATAATAATCTAAAAAGGATTTCGTTTTAGCGCTAATTATTTTGAAAAAGAACGGGTTTAACCCATTTCGAATAATTATATGACGATTAAAAGTCGAAGATGGTGGAAGATCGGAAATCCTCCCATCGAATGGATTGCTTGCTAATGCCTTGAAATGGTTTTCTTCCATTGAAAGGTTATAGTGGCAGTAGTCCGGACGTACTTGTTGATCGTTCGGACGTGCAAGGGCCTCTCTCCTTAATTGGACGAGGAAAAAGGTTCCTTCGGTTTCGTTCAAACCCAGAATGGACTTGTAAATGGATGTATGTCCGACGTTGTATTGTACAACATAACTGACTAGTTTCTATTGATGTTATATCAATTTGTTGCGGAGGATTTATTCTCTTAGCTTAACACCCTCCTCTGAGGCTTATGTATTCAAAGGGTTATATATTAATAGACACCAATTATATGTTGTGAATTGACAATGTGGAATTCTAAGTGCTGCTGGCAGACAGATCAAAGTTGTTATTGAAAAGTAGAGCTTTGTGGGCATTGACTCTAGGGCCTCACACCCCGAAATGAGCTGAAAACAGAATAATAGACCATAGAGTAAGGACTAATGCTTCCTTCTAGTTAAAAGTGATGTCATGGTATGGAGCCCAGACATGTTTACTTATATGGATATGGATTGAGGCACCTCATATGGTGGTCAAATACGACCACGATGACGGTTAGAAACGACCGTGGAATGTTATGTTAAGGAGTAGCCCGAACTCTCCGAGAATTGGTGGACCGACTCTGCCGATCTAAACAATTACATGCATGTGAGTCCTGGACAACTTGCTAAAGATGATATGAACGGATAAGAAAGATCCTTTGCCTTGGTTCATAGATGGAATCATGTTTCCAATACGAGACTTGTGTTTTCAGATTGTAAACTATATGGCCAACATAATGGGATGGGGTATTATCTGAGTTAAGATTTATACATTTATTTTTGAAATTGATTTCGACACTTAGACATTAATAATATTATTATTTTCAAAGGATTTTTTGTATCAAACATGTTTTACCATTATAAGGTAAAATTCTATTCTCCAGTTTGCGTTGCATTGTGTGATGGTACTTGAGTCTTATAATTGTTTCATTTTTCCAAAAGCATATCCAAGTTTTATGCACTAGTATTCATGTGGAGGAAACTCGTTCTGCGTTATACGGCGCGTCTCCGGGATATGCCTCACTTTTAGATATGTTAATAATAACTGCTTGGAGTTTCTCATACCAGTCTCATAACTGACTCGTAGTTTGTATTTCCCTTGCAAACTCGGGTGCCCTTATTTCCATATGGGCAGGCCAGTAAACAGTTTGTTAGTTAGACCACTTTTGGAAGCGATGACTTCATATATCACTACTCCATAAACGGCCTAATGCAACGAATTTGCAAGGTGTTGCTACTCAAAATGTCCCGATCGCCGTGCCATTTTGTCCTATTGCAACATTCTATTTTTTGTGTTATCTTAGCCACAAAAATGTGTTGCTCTAGATAAACAAGTGTAACACGATGTAACATTTTATATAGTGTTGCTTTAATGGACCTTTCCATATCATACGTGGCGATCCATACCATTAGTTAAAACAAATTCTTAGTCGTCCAACCACTATCTATTGTGCTTCCTCAATTTCCTGCTAATATTTTCATTCACGCGCTTCATTTTTATTTCGTTCTCCTCCAAATCGCTAAACCTTCTCGAGAAAATAATAGTGGCGGCTTTCTTAGGGTTTTGTGATTTCCTTTGATTCCTAATTCCACGCTTCTGCTCCTTCTCTAATGTTACTCCCAAATCTTATTTTACAGTTTCTCTAAATAGACCCTTGAAGCATCCACCTTAATTTACTAGTTCGATCGATACTCAGTGGAGCAAGACACTAAAGATTTGGGATTCTAGTGAAAATTGATCTTCACTTCCAATATCTTATGCTGGTTTGTTCCATTTCTTCCAACCGATCCTTCCTACATTCAAATCTAGTAGTTGAGTTCGATCTGAAATGGGTAAGATTCAAAATGGATTTAAATTGTTAAATCTGGGTGTTTATCTTGAATGATTTCCCATAAAACTTCAATGTAAAATACTATTTGGGGTTTTTTGTATTTAAATGGAGATTCTCGGTATTCACTATCAAAAAAATTTGCCAAAACTTTGTTGAGATCTCAAAGAAAATGTACGAGCAAGTATGCAGTACTTATCGTGACAACAGTCCTAATCACGGGGATAGTTTGTGTGAAATGATGATAATAAAATATTGTGGACATGCGGTGCATTCATAGAACCCTATTCCTTTGATAACCGAAGTGCGATAGTTTTTAACATAACTAAGGAAATAGCGAACTTGTACTAGTCATGGTGTTACTTATACTACAGAACAATGTATCATATTCTTTTTCATTTTGCCAGTGCTTTATTCAGTACCTGGATGTATATTAATTCTTTTTCATTTTGCCAGATCTTTGTTTAGTACCTAGATGTATATCAATTATGCATAAATTCGATCAAAATTAAACATTGTAAATGTTCGGCTATTTAGTTTGTATGTTTAATAACAAATCTTTTGACAAATTGGTTTCTATGCTTGTGAAACATATGAAGTAAACTTTTGTATTGTTATTAGGTCGTGGGGACTCATGGATACGCTGCACCGAAATACATTGAAACTATGCAACTTACAACCGAAAGCGACATATGGAGCTTTGGGGTAGTCCTATACGAACTCCTTATAGGACGGCATTCCCTTGAAAGAAACTAACCTATTAATGAGCACAAATGCGTGAATTGGGTGAGGAGTTTCCAGTGGATAGTCGAAAATTTAACATGATAATGGATCCTAGACTACAAAACAAATACCCGTCGAAAGTGTCTTAGAAATTGTCAAACTATGTTATGACCTATCCTTGTTTTCCATTGTGTTGATTTAGGAACCGTAACATTCACTCGTAATCATCACAGGTCAGTAGCTTGTCGTAATTTCTTGAACGCGCTAATCAAATGCAAGTTACTTAGAAAATTGTCTAGATTCTGGGATTCTTCTCTTAAATGCCTTCTTGTTGTGCATCCTGTTTATTGGAAACTTACTGATTTGAATTTGAGTTATACGCCGACCATTAAAGGACGTGATGTTATCAAACTCATTCATCAGTGTCATAGGCTTGAACGCCTATGGGTAAGCAATGTTTTGTTTTATTTTTCTAAAATATATTCAGGAATCTCTTCCCTGAAGCATGTGGATTCATCCATCTTTCTGGAAAAGGTAACCATGGATGTAGGTAGTGATTTATTGCAAAATGAAGTTGCTGGCAATGATCTATTGTGTAGTGAACATTTTGAGAAGGAGAAAAAAAATGTCAAACTGCAAAATGTGATGATTCGGAAATTGCTATGATCTCTCTTGCACATGAAAAATCGACAATGACTGAACCTGACCCTTCTACTTCATGTTCTAGCATTAGTGCTGTTGTGGTGGCAGAGCAAGTTATAGTCCGGCAAACCACAGATCAAGCCACCCAAAAAAATGCTCCTCTGCTAGGTGATGCACTAGGTAGTCAGGCAAAGCTAGATGTTATATTATTCTCTTTCAGTGTTTGGTTTTATCAATCCTTTGATATTTGAATTAGAGGTTAGCTTACATATGGTTTATGGGCTTTCTTATATCTGCTATTCTATAATTTTAATTTGAGAAAACTTAAGAGCTTTAGATTTGGAGAACTCAATGTTTAGACGTTAGTGACAACTAGTAAACTGTTTGTTTAATGGATTTTTATTTCTGTAGGTAATTATTTTGTGATGATTTCTTTGGGGAAGATTCAATCTTGTATGATATTTTTTCAAGTACATCCGTGCAAAACACTTAAGCTGTGTTTTCATTTGTATTTTATCCTTAGCACATGATTATTTCTTAATTGATGACGATGACTTTCTTTTGTATTAATAATTCCCACCCACAATATTAAAGTTGAATGCCTGGGCAGAAGGTTGATCCATTTCTACTGCACTTCAATTTTTTTATACCCATATTCAATACATCTCTAGGCGTCTAATACAATCTAAGTCCTGCATCCCATAATTTAATTGATGATCGGATCCTACCATATCAGGAACTAATGAATTGATATGAAAATAAGTGACTGGGATAGGTTTGGGACACGGAAGCAGGTAAAATGAGACAATATTTGATCCCATAATAGCAAGCAATATCATTTTCGTAGTGACTATACATATACGTCAATTTTAATGAATATAGGAAAGTCGTTTTTCGGTTTGTTCATCGCTGCCATGCATGTGTAGAGTATGTATATTCTGTTTATTTCAATGCATAGTTGCTGCAAGACGGCAGCCCACAAAACACTATTTGATTAGGGATAGCATGATAATTATGTAAGTACTATTTGATTTCTTTTTTCAGGTCCTTTTGGGGTGATTGATGAACACATTAACATGGTACTTCCAAACTGTTATGATGCGATTGGCATAATGCTTATGATTCGAATAATTCACCAACACCAGGTGCATTTTTCTGCTTTAAATCAATTATATTTTTGTGTTACTACTGTTATCGTGTCATTATCTGGAAACAGTTCACACCTAGATTTATATTTTCATGTTTATTTTTTATTTCGAGAACAGTGTTATTTATTATAAACCATGTCATTTTTCACTGAAGTTGTTGAAAAAGATGGTGTTAGTGCTTAAGCAGATGTCAAATTCTCATGTACCTGATTTTGATTTTTTTTGCCAATAAATTTATACCACTTTTATTTTACTTTATTTTACATGTGATATTCATGGATAATGATCAAATTTAAATTTATTTATTTTCATATTAATGCTTGTTTATCGTACAGGTAAACAAGAGACTGGACTAGATTGAAGCTTAAGAAGACTTTGTGTGTCAGTGAACGTACATGTAATTGATTATGTATAACTGAGTGAATCGAGTGGAATGTAGTGAGGAACATCCGTATGTGTGGTTGACAATGTTATTAATAGTGAATTGTAAATAGTGGAGTTAGAAATATGTAATATTTTCAAATGTTGAAATAAAATATTTATTTGAATAAAAATACTGTTTGGAATATTTAATTCTGTGTAGTAGCATTTAATTCTCCTTTTTGTTATATATATATATATATATATATATATATATATATATATATATATATATATATTTAAAAAAATTAATATAAATATCTATATCAACATTTTCAGGATGTTGCTACAGACACCTAAGGATGTTGTTATAGACCTAGATAGGGTTCTACTGTAACAATTTTTGTTGTGTTGCCATAGATAGTCAAAATGTTGCCTCTGAGGTTTGCAACAATGGTGAAAATTGCATCATCCTAAAAACGTTGCCGAAGACCTATGCCAACATTTTTTGGGCATGTACCAATAATTTTTTCCCGTTGTGTTAGGCCGTTTATGGCGTAGTGTATATGGAAGCTGTCTGGAAAAGCTGATTTTGGATTTAGAGCTGAAGCAGGAATCGGATTTTCTTTTGGACTCTCCTTCGGACTCCATCATGATAACATAACTTTAATTCCGCTATGTATTTATTTTCTTATCATCATTGTAATATATGACATTTGGATTCGATGGGATGTATTGACTCTGAATTACTACTTGATGTAATATGATGAATACTCTGATGATGAATGCATGTTTTATTTCCTACTTTTATATTTGATGTGCTATATCCTAAAGACCATCTGTTCTTCCAAGCACCGGGAGATCGGGTCGTCTCACTTGGCATCAGAGCTGAGGGTTAACCTTAGCTCTGGGGTATAACACATTAAATGACTCATCAGAGATAGGATCAATAATATCCTAAGATGAGTGACTCATTAGAGATGGGGCTAGTAATACCTTAGAATGAGTAGGGTAGAATTACACACACCTAGTAAACACTTTTCCATTCATTTGTGTCTCTATGCTTTTAAGTTTCCTTAAGATATCTTTTCTGCTTGCCTAACCCTTTTCTTGCTATGCGGATATAGTAGAAAATGAGCGGTAGAGGCGAAAGAAGTAGAGGAAGAGGAAGGGGTAATGTTGCAGTTGAATAACCCAACCCATAGGAGCAACTAATAAGGCAGTTGTGCCACCGCTACTAGAACCCGATTTAGAAGTCTTTGCTAAGAAATACAAGAAATTGGGAGGGCAAACGTTCTTGGGAAAAGAATCAGTGTTTGAAGCGCAAGCCTTGCTATATTCGTGCGAAAGGATTTTTAATGGCTTGAGATTGAACAAAGACCAGAAAAGATTCTTGGCTCCTGGTTATTAAAAGATGAAGCTTTAATCTGCTAGGAAACAATTACTATGGAAAATCCTAAGGTGAAATTTACTTAGGATCACTTTAACGAAGTCTTTGAATAATGGTTTATACCATCTGAAGCAATAGCCCATCTATACCATGAGTTCTCCAATCTGAAGCAAGGGGACAGAACCATTCAGGAATATCTGAGTAAATTCAGTGAACTTTCCCGCTTTACCCCAGAATTGATCCAAGCTCTGGTAAAAAAGAATGTGAGATTTATTGATGATCTCCAAAGAAGGTAGAAGAGTAGAGTGACTGCTCATATTAAACTCCCATTCATGGAGACGGAAAGCCGCTATGAGTCTATACATAAGCAGAACTCCTTGGAAGACAAAGAAAAAGGAAATTCTGGGAAGAAGAGGAAATTCGAAAATAAGAAACCGAAAGAGAGTAACAAAGGTAATCAACCTAGGGAGTCATGGTTAAAGACCGCTGTATGGTTCAATTGCAAAAAGAAGAGACACTTGTCTCAAACTATAGGGCTCTAAAAAAACAAAAGGGATCTTAGGGTAACATGGAATGCTACAATCGCCACCAAATTGGTCATATAAAACTGAACTGTCCGCTACTGAGGAAAAATAAAATGAATCATGTCCATAACTTAGAGAATGTTCTAGCAACCTCAGCTGGTAAGACAGGTACAGAAGTTCTGTTAAAAATATTCCAATTAAAGTGTTGTTTGATACCAGTGCATCCACGTAGTTTTATTTCAAGTAAGATAGCTAAGAAACTAGGTCTAGACCTCCATTATATTGAAGAACCTATTTGCATTAGAAGTCCAATAGGAGGCTCCATCACCCTTTGTTTATACTGTAGAATGCCTATCTCTTTCTCCCGTTATCAATTTCCCTTCAAATTGATTGTCTTGGATTTCACGGAATTTGATATTATACTTAGAATGGATTGTTTGACCCTATACGATGCTAATGTAATTGTGTAGAAAGAACCATTAGGGTAAAGACCAAAGTTTGAAATTTTATGGGGATACCATGCGAAGGCCCAAGTCAAAATAGGGATTAATTTTGGTATGCTCTAGATTTTTCCCTCACTCCCCTAGAAACCATCCTGGTTGTTAAAGAATTCACGGATGTGTTTGAAGAAGTATAGAATCATCCTCTACGAAGAGAGATTGACTTCAGAATTGATTTGGTTCTGAATGTGAGGCCAGTTGTGTATGCGATTTGGAGGATGGCGATGAAGGAAAGGAAGAGTTGAGCGACCAAACTCAATAGCTTTTGTGAAAGGGTCTGATCAGACTGAGTTTCTCAAGCTGGGGTGCAACAGTGGTATTCGTTTCAAAGTATGATGGTTCCCTCAAACTGATTATCGATATCTCAACAAGAAAACTCTCAAAAATAGGTACCCTTTCCTCGTATCGACGACTTGCTGGATCTCTTAAATGGAGCAGGAGTATTTTCCAAGATGGACCTAGCTATCGGGTTTCATCAGTTAAGGATTGCAAAAGATTACGTTCCGCTAACAGCTTTCAGGAGACCCGACTTGTTTTACGAATGGTTAGTAATGCCCTTTAGATTATGCAACGCCCCTGCTTACTTTGTAAATTTTATTAATCGAGTGTTTGAGGGGTAAACTCATTTCTTAGATATTGTTTTTATTCAGTGTTACTTTCAACAAATTTCGGGGATGAAATTCTTTTAAGTGGAGGTGAATGTAATGACCTAAAATTTTGGAACCAATTTCAAATTTTTAATTCCAAGTTTAAATAGTATATATAAAAAATTTAAGTCAATTTGAAATTCGATATTTTAAAATTCTTCTGATAGCCTAGAAAATAGAAATCTTGAAAATGAACTCGGAATTCGACGAAACCAATTTTATCAGATCCAAAACATCAAAATATGGTAGGATTCCAAATTTTGTGTCAAACGGAGTTATTTGACCAGGTGAAATTTGAATCTAAATCGATCGATACTTTGAACTCAAACTAAGCTCAAACTAGCACTTTTTGAGCAAATGGACTCGGAATTCGATGAAATCAATTTCGTTGGAACCAAATCAAAAAATATGTTGTGATTACAAATTTTGTTGAAAATGGAATCAGTATGTGGTCATATGAGTAGATAACGCGTAACAGACTAAAAGTACCTTAAGTTTGCGTTCGCACTTTGAACCGGTTATCTCAAAAGTGTGTTTCTATTGAGGTGTCATGCAATGAGAGCCCTCATCTATTCTTTCTCCCCTATCCTAGATGGATGACACCTCCATGATTCATGTCTTCACCAAATTCCTATAAGTACAACCCCTCCCTTTCACTTTTCCACTTTACATTTCCTTTTTATTCTTCCTCTCCTTTATTTCTTCATTCCACCTGCATCCCCTCCTTCAGCCAATGCTGCCATTGCCACCACTCATCGTCGTGGGTTCCTCACCCCCCTTAAACCCTCCTATACTCCTTATAACACCTCTACATCACCTCTTACCCCTTAAAACCACCAAAACAGCCCTTCTCCATCCAAAACAGGCCACATCATCCCCCTGGCCCCACCTGCGTATGCAGCAGCCCCACGGACCCTACCTCCTTGAAGCTTGAGCCCTGTTCGCCACAAATCCCTTTCTGTTCACTCCAAAAACCAAAAATAGTTTCGCTTTATTCACCCATATTTCCGAAACCGAAATAGCGTCGAACCTCTACCAAAATTTTTCCAGAAATATTTTGGTGACACCAGAAGGCTGCTGAAATCATTTGGGATCTCTATGATATCCTACAATCGAAGTTAGGTGGAGTGGAAACCTAGGTGAGAAAGGTTAAACTAAATCGATTAGCTGATTATTAACTATATGTGTATGAACTTGTTTGAGTATATAATGACTTGCGATAGTGCATATGAGTCCATATTGTGGTTTAATAATGTTTGAGACGGTTTAATGTGGTGTAGTATGAAAAAGATTTGATCTTTAAGTAAGGTTTAGATAGTCACTTGCATATATGACCAATAGAACTGAATTTGTGGACATTGGGATGGGACTGAACATGAAATGGTCCTTGAAATAGAAATTGATCTGATTGTGGTTACTGGATATGGGTACGAACCCTATAGACGTTGAATACATATGCTAGTTGATTGTTGATTGTGTATTGCGGTTAATATGTTGATTGACAAAACCATATAAGCGTTAAATAGTTTAAGGCTTATATGTATGAACTATATCACAATATAATGTTATCATGGTTATTGATAATACGACATGTGATTACCATAGTTAATATGGCCTAAAATTATAATTATTGGCCAATTGGTTAAATCTCCATTCATTAAAATGATTTTTAATGAATATTTATTAATATAATAATGGATGAAAAAAAGTCAAAATTTGACGTTTGATTTTGGATGGACGTAAAGTATAATTCATTACGATGAACATTTGCAAAAGATAGATATAGTTTCGAAGAAATTAAAAGCAGGTTATGGCCTGTCAAAGTTTTTATTTTAAAATGAATAGTAACTATAAAAAGTGAAGTTTGTTTAAGGTATCTAGAAAAGGTTTAAAAAGAGTTTTCTTTTTAAAACTCTCTAATTTATTTTTATAATAGATGTTAGTAGAACTTAGGTTCAAAATATTGAAGTTTGAAAAAATATATTATTTTAATAATAAAATAATATTATAATAGTCATTTAATGGAAATATTGAATTTTGAAGTGAAAATAGAATAATAGTTTTCAAAAATTATTGTAAATATTTTATATAATAAATAAACTATTTTAGAAGCGATTCGACGTAGTTTATAATATAAGTCAAAATATGGTCAGAATAGAACTCATCGCACAGTGGTAGTTAGCAAATTTCGACTTGTGACCTCAAACTAATACACAGGGAGATCCAACCATCTGATTTTCCGAAACCGAAAACATTGGATTAGAAATGAAAAGAGGTTTCAAATGATATGTAGAGTTTTAAAATCCAACGGTTAGATATGTTCAAATCAAGAATGAATAAAAACAGCGCTAGTGCAGCTTAATAACCTGAAACGTTATCAGATTGAAATGAACTATTTTTAAATAAATAAAATTAAAAAAATTATTATAAATTATAATAAATGATTAGAAAGAGGTTAGAACCAAATATATATGGATTTGAATGATAAAAACCTATTAACTTGAAATAGGCTATTTTGCAACGCCTTTTATAACAATTTTCAAGAAACATTTAGAGACAAGAGTTTTTGATTCAAAAATTGAATGCAAACCTTTGGTAAACCTGTTTATAAGGTTAATAGAAATGAATAGATGATTTTGGAAGCCTAAATAGATTAACCAAATGTGAAAATAAGATTTAATCTTATGAAATGATTTCCAACTAAAGGAGACTCAGTGGGTGGGTTAATAATCCGAAAAGAATTTAGTTTTAGCACTAATTATTTCAAAAAAGACCGGGTTTAACCCATTTCGAATAATTATACGACGATTAAAAGTCAAAAATGGTGGAAGATCAAAAATCTTCACATCGAATGGATTGCTTGTTGATGCCTTGAAATGGTTTGCTCCCATTGAAAGGTAATAGTGGCAGTAGTCCAGACGTACTTGTTGATTGTCTGGATGTGCAAGGGCCTCTCTCCTTAATTGGACGAGAAATATGGTGCCTTTGGTTTTGTTCAAACCCATAATGGACTTGTAAATGGATGTATGTTTACAACATAACCGATTAGTTTCTACTGATGTTATATCAGTTGGTAGCGGAGGATTTATTCTCTTAGCTTAACATCCTTCTCTGAGACTTATGTACTCAGAAGGTTATATATTAATAGACACCACTTATATGTTGTGAATTGACAACGTGGCATGTTAAGTGCTGCTAGTAGATAGATTAAAGCTGTTGTTGAAAAGCAGAGCTTTGTGGACGTTGACTCTAGGGTCTCACACCTCGAAACGAGACGAAAACATGATGATAGATAGTAGAGTAAGGACTAACGTTTCCTTCTAGTTAAAATTAATGACATGGTATAGAGCCCAGACTTATTTACTTATGTGGATGATGGATCGAGGCACCTCGGATGATGGTCAAATACAACCAGGATGATGGCCCGATATGACCGGGGAACGTTATGTTCAGGAGTAACCCGAACTCACTGGGAATTGGTGGGTCAGCTCTACCGATATGAAGGATCAAATGCATGTAAGTCCTGGACATCTTGCTAGAGATGATCTGAATGGATAAGGAAGATCCTTTGCTTTGCTTTATAGTTGGAATCCAATTTCCAATACAAGACTTGTGTTTTCAGATTGTAAACTATATAGCCAACATGTTGGGATGGGGCATCATGCAAGCTAAGATTTATACATTTACTTTCGAAATTGATTTCAATACTTTGACATTAATAATAATATTATTTTTAAAGGATTTTTCTCATATCAAGCATATTTGTCCGTTATAAGGTAAAAATCTATCCTCCGGTTTGCATTGCATTGTGTGATGGGACTTGAGTCTTATAATGGTTTAATTTTCCCAAAAGCATATTTAAGTTTTATGCACTGGTATTCATGTGGAGTAAACCCGTTCGGTATTATACAGCGTGATCTCGTGATATACCTCACTTTTAGATAAGTTAATAATAACTTGAATAGGCTATTTTGCAACGACTTTTATAACATTTTCAAGAAAATTTAGAGCTAAGAGTTTTTGATTCAAAAATTGAATGCAAACCTTTGGTAAATATGTTTATAAGGTTAATATAATTGAATAGATGATTTTGGAAGCCTAAATAGCTTAACCTTGTGCAATGACTTCCAATTAAAGGAGACTTAATGGGTGTAACAACCCGGAAAATCGGAACCAATTTAAAATTTTTGTTTTGGCTAATTTAATGGATTTTGAATATTTAAAATGATTTATTTTAAATAATTACGACTAGAAATTTATTTTAATTATATAACGAGCCTGAAATGGCGTGGTAGTTTGAAAATTCGTTTTCAAATTTCAAACGAATGTACATGATTCAAAACAAATCAGATTTCGGTAGAAATATTTGAATCTGTTTAAAAATATCTTTCCAACGAATGTGAAAAATCCAGATTTCATAACGAGAATAAAAAGTTATGTCCAGTTGAAAATTCAAAATAGTCGCAACGAAATATATATTTATTCTAATATTATATATAGCCCAAAAAGTCTCATTTTGCATACGTATGAATTTGGACTCGAAACCACTTCCATTGAGTTCAAAATGTCGTTTGCGACTTCGAAAAGTATAAACTTCGATATATTCCGAGATCTGGAGTAGTGGCAATTAGATGGAGTTTTCGGTTAGCAATACATGGCCCTTAAAAAGTGAAATTTTGCGTATGAGCTCAGAATTTGACGAGATAAATTTTTATGGATTCATAATGACAAATTATTGTTGAGTTCCAAACGGCGCGTCGAACGGAGTCAGTATGTGGCCGTGCGAAGCAAAACCATTGGTTCAAAAACAAGCAGTCATTTTACAAAGAAACATTATTGATACGACCTCAGAATTGGATTTCGTCTTTTTTTCTGGATTCGTATCGTCTAATAATGGTTAAATCCAAAAGGCCATAATTTTTGGAGTTAGTGTGTGAGCGTGCAAGAAGAAAAGGTGCACCATAATCGCACTTTTGAACAATATCTGAGCATCTTTGACAATTTTAACGGATGGTCAAACGAATTCGGAATTCTACGAAACTTGTTTCATTGGACTCGTCTTGACGTCTAATATGTTGTGTTCAAAATCCGTAGTAATCGGAGATCGTTTGTATTTGGGAGATATGCGAGAAACGAGCATATAATCACTTTCCTTGATTTGTTTCTCACTTTCTTCCTCTTCCTCCTTTTTCTTTTTTTTCTCCTTAATGGGGAACCATCCCCAAAACCATCAGCCGCCCCCTCCCCTGCTGACCGCCGCACCTCCAGCCGCCACCACCCACCTCCGGCCACCCCCTCCTCCTCCTCTCTCTCCCCTCTTCTCTCCCTCTCCATTTGTGAACCCTAGTCCCTAAATCCACCACCACCTGCCACCGTGGGCCCCTCCACCGCCACCCACCAGAACGACCCCCCACGTCAGTCAGGCCCCACGCCGCACGCCTCCAGCCACCAGGGCGGCCGTGGGCCCCTCCTCCTCAAAAATCATATTTTTCACGAATTTCCCGTTTTGCAAATAACATGCTGTCACTATTTTACCAATATCTCCTAAACCATGTATTTCTGGCCAAAACTCCATAGTACCAAAGTCGAAGAGCACGATTTTCTCTTCGATTTGAGTATATGGAAGTCCTATTTTGGATTGCGGAGCTGTCCAGAAAACGCGTCCGACGATCGCGGATCTGCTGCTGTTTTTCGCGATTTCCGGCGAATTGGTGCAGTTTTAGAAGAAAGTCCACTAGGCAAAAGTTGTCCGGAATGGCGCGTTTAGGCTATTAACAAGGTTTGGTGAAGATTGGAGGTCGTATGAAGATTCTAGAACAAAAGAGGCGAAATCAGACGACGGAAACTACAAAACGGAGACCGCACGACCAAATTCTTCAGTAGAAGTGTCGAGGCGATTGGTATAGCTTGGATGAGAACTTCCCACTCTAATTTTATTTTCTAATTAAAAATATATATTAGGATGCAGACGGTGCTTAGTAGCACCCGACACCTTTGTTTAAAACCACGGATATTTGGTTGTTTGTTTGGATTGATAAATTGGTTGAATTTGGTTTGAGATGTAAATTGAATTGGTTAGAATTGGTATGTGTATGGCGTGGGCCATTATTAGGCGAGGGATAAGGCTAGACTTTATTCCGGTTCTAGCATCGCACCGTTATGCTACCGAAATTTTCTAAAAATGTTAGAACAATAAAAATATCATTTTTATTGTATAAATGAACCGTATAATATATTCATGAGTTGAAATAAATGTTTTATAGTTAAAAATATAATTTTTAACGTGTATATGATTAAAATAAATGTTCATTTACAAATCAGACGATTTGTTTATGTTTACACATTTAACTAATATGGACTGGGACGATATATTTTACACATCGCCCAACTGCATAAATAAAATCGGTGTGTGTTGATTGAAACCCCACACCGGTATCGGAATGATATTTGACATGCACTAATCCCAATTGTTTAGTTGTATGTCAATCGATGGGTTGACAGACTGTGGTAAGCGTTGATTATTTATATTTAACGCTTATGCAGTTGTGTAATGCACTCTGGATGATGGTTGACTGTGTTCAATTGTTGTTGTATATTGTTGTATGAAATTCATATAAATAAATTATATGGTAATTGACTATGTCTGATTCCAATTCAGAAAGAACAAAAAAAAAATGACGAATAATGAATATTTTAAAATAACTAATATTTTAAAAAATATTCAGTAATGGATAAAAAAATATGATTTTGATGTCCGATTTGGGATGGACACGAAAATATTTAAATATATGAAGCCGTGTTGATTAAAGATGCGTGATTTTGACGCGAACGATATTTATATCAATTTTATTCATTTTTATAATGAATATCGAAAAGGAAGTGATTTCAAAATCTAATGTTTTGAAAATATTATCATTTATATAATAATGATATGGAATATTCAATTTTGATTTAAAATTGAATATGAAGTTGAAATCGTTTTAAAACGAATTTATAAACGATTTACAAAATACGTTTTAAATGGAAATCGACGAAATATATATAATATATTATATATATTTAATGGCCTGAATAGAACACGTCGCGCCGCGGCCGTTCACGAATTTCAACCATTGACTTCGAATTGGTACTACGGGAGATCCGACCGTCGGATTCTCCTAAAAATGGAACCATTGGGTTTGTATCGAAAAGAGCTTCCAACCGAATATAAGAGATTTGAAATCTAACAGTTGAATTTGGAATTATGTCCAAATCAAATTTGGGAAACGTCGTTGTAAGTGCAGTTCGATGACCGTTTATGAAAATCGACTGAAAGTGCCTTAACAAAATTATTAAAAATATTAATAATTTGTGTAAAATCATAATAAATGATTTGTAAATAATTGGGATGAAAAATTCCACATTTGAAAAGATAAAAATATATTTTTATCGAAATAAACTAGTTATTAACTAGAATTATAACCCAATTATTCTTAAATAAAATAAATTGGATTTGTGAATGGTTTTAATATAACCAGAAATTTTCAATGAACAAATTGGAATGGGTTTGGAATGGAAATAATCTGAGGAATATTTCGATATTAGATTCCGTGATTATACGGATATTGTTATGGAAATTTGGGAGATATATTTTGTACCGTTATTTCCAATACGATATTTGTTGGTTTCAGAATTTGATATTGAATATAAGCCGGTATAATTTCTATTCATAGCCTTGTATTTAATATCAAATTGGATTTTGGGTTTGTCGTGAATGGTTTCTTCATTAACACTATTCTTAAACCCAGTTGTCAAAAGAATAAATCTTTCAGTTAAGATTATTAGAGTTTCCAATTATATTTAATAATTGGAATAAAATGGATGTGAGTTGGGTTTATTGTGAACTGTGTTTTTAACGACATTCGTTCTTTAACCCGATTTACAGTGAAATGTGATTTGGAATTTATATATCTTTTATTATGGTTTAAAGGAAATTTTCCAAAGAAAGGTTTTCCAATTTAATATATTGGATTGGAATTAAACGGAATTCGATTTGATAATAATCGAAGTGAACTTCTGTGGAGGAAGACTGTTAATATAGATGGAATTTAAAAGGCTTTGTTGTTATTCCAATTATATTATTAGTCAGATATGGAAATTGATATCAATTATATATTGATCTATTTTCCGTGAAGATTCCATAATTAATGGAATGTGATTTTGGTTTATCGTGAACTGTGTTTTAAATGACATTAGTTCTTTAACCCAGTTAAAGATAGGATTACATGTCTAACGTTGTATTCCGAACTGTATGGTTGATCTCTACTAAATATATATCTGTTTGGTGGCGGATAATTTATTCTCTTGCTTAACACCCTTCTCTAAGACGTACGAGCTTAGAGGTTATATATCGGTAGAAATCAATAGTACGGCGTAGATTGTCGATGCGACATGTTTGTGTTTCCAAAGTTAAATAATCATTAATATTGATTTTTGGGAAGATTAAAACTAAGTGGAGTTTTAATGAATCTTTAATCAGATTGAAAAGAAAATATGACAATTTAAATTATCAAATTTGGGAAATGATCGAGAATGGAATAGCACTAGTTTTACTCCAAGCAATAGTTAAATCTTTAATTAGATTTGAACGTGAAATGGTAATTCAATTTACCGACAACACCGTGATGTTAGATATGGAGTATTACCAGTTTTGCTCCATGGGATGAATAGGTTGGGATTGGAAAATTAAACAAATGATTACTTTGGTAAGGTGCGCTAATCCTGACCAGTTTGGAATAATTTGGTTTGAATTGTATCCAAAGGAAGATTAAAAAATAAATTTAAAGAATTTATCTTTGATAAAATTAATGGGAACCTTTCCCAAAGGATACGAATATTTAAAATATTCAGAACCGGAATGAGGCGTATGTTGTGTTTTTATAGCACTTGTTTATTATATACGCGAGTTAATCGGAAAGGCCGGGTTTATACCCATTCTGGATAACTGATTCGACGATAAGTCGACGATGAAGATGGTGGTTGAAGACCGGAGGTCATCACATCGTTTGGATGATTACTGATTTCTTGATTGGGTTGTACACCCAAGACAAGGTAATAAGTGGGGATCGTCCAAACGTACTTGGAGATCGACCGGATATGCGAGGATCTCTCTCTTGTATTGGACATATGGGACGAGGAATAAGGTGCCTACGGTCTCGTTCAGATCCAGAACGAACTTGTAAATGGATGTGTGTCCGACATTGGATTTTATTTTGTGTTGATTGATCTCTATTAAATATATATCTCTTTGGCGACGGAGAATTTATTCTCTTGCTTAACGCCCT
Organism: Allium sativum; assembly: GCA_030737875.1. Taxonomy (NCBI): domain Eukaryota; kingdom Viridiplantae; phylum Streptophyta; class Magnoliopsida; order Asparagales; family Amaryllidaceae; genus Allium; species Allium sativum. The sequence goes on along the minus strand of CM060918.1, from coordinate 487,923,911 downwards.
TCTCTAAAACGTACGAGCTTAGAGGTTATATATCGATAGACATCAGTCGCATGGCGTGAATTGCCTGTGTGGCATGCTGAGATGCAAATGATCAACGCTTCTGTTGGAAAGCAGAGTCTTGTGGTTGATGATCAAAGCACGGCCTTGAAGGGCATAGCTTTGTGTATAACGTTAATTCGCGAGCGTCACACCTCGGTGTGAATGAAAAAGTGGATCGGACTGTTGGGAGAACATGGCGTTTCTTTCAAGCTATGGGTGGTGTCATGGTATGGAGCCCAGACATTTATATTTTTTACCTATGTGGATGATGGATAGCGAGGCGCCACGGATATATCGGTTACTACGGAGCCGATGGATAGGTCCGATAGGACCGGAAAACGTGTGTTCAGGAATAACTAATCCTCAAACGTAAGAGAGGACCGACCCAACCGATCCAATGGTTGCGCAGAGTGTGTAGTCCTGAGACATTTGCTAGAGTGTCTCAAAGCGGTGAGGAGCCATCCTTGGCCTCGACTGATAGATGGAATCCAATTTCCAATACGTGACATTTCGGTTTTAGTTGTAAACCTATATGGAGACATAGTAGCATGGTATATTTTGCCGTCTATGATTGATACATTTATATTTGAAGCTGTTTTTGACACTATACACTTATTATAGTATCAAATGATTTGTTTTAAACGTACTAAGCATGTTTGGCTATTATAAGGGAAAACTCTATCCTCTGGCTTGCTTGGAACCTGAGTCTTATAATAGCTTCGTTTTTCCAAAAAGCATTGCGCTGTTTATTTTATGCACTGGTATTCTTGGGAGGAAACCCGTTCCGTGTTATACGGCGTGGTCCCTTGATTTACTTTTAAAGTAAAAGATTTAATAATTGTTTTTAGTTCTCACACCAGTCACATGACTGACCTGGAGTTTATTGTTTTAACCTAAACTCTGGGTGCCCCTATTTTCCACACAAGCAGCTAGTAGTTTTGGTTTTGCAGATATTATATTCACAGGATCCTGGTTTACAGCTGAAGCTATATTCGGAACGCTCTGTATCCGTGTATTTCTTACAGTTGTATTATGTATTTATTTTCCGTTGCATTATAATTTGTAAATCTCTGATATATATCAAATATATAATATTAATTCATACTCTGTATAATCTTGTACTCTGATGCAAATTGTTGTAATAAGCAATGAAATGTTCTTCTGTTTGCGTTCTGATTTGTCGTGTTCTCAACTCAATCCGGGCTTTCCCTTACGGGGAAGTTTGGGTCGTTTCAGCGGGTGGGTTAATAATCTAAAAAGGATTTAGTTTTAGTGCTAATTATTTTGGAAAAGAACTGGTTTAACCCATTTTGAATAATTATATGACGATTAAAAGTCGAAGATGGTGGAAGATCGGAAATCTTCACATCGAATGGATTGCTTGTTGATGACTTGAAATGGTTTGCTTCCATTGAAAGGTTATAGTGGCAGTAGTCCAAACGTACTTGTTGATTGTTCGGACGTGCAAGGGCCTCTCTCCTTAATTGGACGAGGAAAATGGTGCCTTTGGTTTCATTCAAATCCAAAACGGACTTGTAAATGGATGTATGTCTGACATTGTATTTTACAACTGACTGGTTTCTATTTTGTTATATCAATTTGTTGCGGAGGAGTTATTCTCTTAGCTTAACACCCTCCTCTGAGGCTTATGTATTCAAAGGGTTATATATTAATAGACACCGATTATATGTTGTGAATTGACGATGTGGCATTCTAATTATTGCTAGCAGGTAGATCAAAGTTGTTATTGAAAAGTAGAGCTTTGTGGAAATGGACTCTAAGGCCTCACACCCCGAAATGAGCCGAAAACAGGATGATAGACCACAGAGTAAGGACTAACGTTTCCTTCTAATTAAAAGTGATGTCATGGTATGGAGCCCAGACATGTTTACTTATGTGGATGATGGATTGAGGTGCCTCAGATGATGGTCAAATACGACCAGGATGACGGTCAAAAACGACCGGGAAACGTTATGTTTAGGAGTAGCCCGAACTCACCGGGAATTGGTGGGCCGGCTCTACCGATCTGAATAATTACATGCGTGTGAGTCCTGGACAACTTGCTAAAGATAATATGAACGGATAAGGAAGATACTTTGCCTTAGTTCATAGATGGAATCCAGTTTCCAATACGAGACTTGTGTTTTCAGATTGTAAACTATATAGCCAACATACTGGGATAGGCATTATGCGAGTTAAGATTTATACATTTATTTTTGAAATTTATTTATACACTTAGAAATTAATAATATTATTATTTTCAAAGGATTTTCTCGTACCAAGCATGTTTAACCATTATAAGGTAAAATTCTATTCTCCATTTTGCATTGCATTGTGTGATGGTACTTGAGTCTTATAATGGTTTCATTTTTCCAAAAGCATATCCAAGTTTTATGCACTAGTATTCATGTGGAGGAAACCCATTCCGTGTTATATGGCATGGTCCCGTGATATGCCTCATTTTTAGATAAGTTAATAATAACAGCTTAGAGTTTCTCATACCAGTCCCACGACTGGCTCGTAGTTTGTTTTTCCTTGCAAACTCGGGTTCCCTTATTTCCACACGGGCAGGCCAGTAAATACTTTGCTAGTTAGACCACTTTTGGAAATTATGACTTCATATATATATATAAGCTATCTGGGAAAGCTGGTTTGGAGCTGGAGTAGGAATAAGGTTTTCTTTTGAACTCTCCTTAGGACCACGTCATGATAACATATCTTTAATTCCGCTGTGTATCTATTTTATTATCATTATTATAATATATGACATTTGGATCTGATGGCATGTATTGACTCTGAATTACCACTTGATGTAATATGATGAATATTTTGATGATAAATGCAAGTTTTTATTTTCTGCTATTATATTTGATGTGTTATATCCTAAAGACCATTTGTTCTTCCGGGCACCGGGAGATCTGGTCGTCCCAACTGTTTCTTCCAAATTTCAATTAAACTTGAAGTCATATTCCAATTTCAAATCAAACCAACTCAACTTTGATATTTCAATCCGATTCAACTCCCATTTTAAATTCAATTCAGTTAAAATATTTAAAGTTTCAATTAGAAATTCCCACTTTGAATTACTAAAATTTATAATAATCTTGAGTTCACGATTCATATATCACTTTAAGTGAAGTTAATTTAAAGTATATTTCAAAGACGGATAAACAATTCAATTTCGATAGAATCAGTTAATATTCAATTTCATTTTTAAATTCATTTTACAACATAAACAAATTTCTTTAGCTTTTATATTTGAAAATCCAAAGTTCAAGCTCAAAGGAAATCGATTTATAAAACATCATCTATATTGTCCTTAAAACAATATTTCAAGATTCTAGGTTAAAACGAATTTTATTTAACCAACCGGTTTTTGTATATAATTTTCTATCTTATTGCCAAGTGATACTTAATTTTTATTTTAGTATTTCAGGAATGGATATATATCATTTCAATCTAAATTTGAGGTCATAGGTATTTATTAGTTCAACCCATGTTCTTAATTCATTTCAATGGTTAATCCCGGGTTTATTTGATGCCCTTAAAATCTTAGGGTAACTGGTTAGGATTAATCAACACAACAAACAACCATACATAATAAATGTGAAGAACGGTAAATTCACGCAATTAAACATCAATATACCAAACATATCAATCCAATTCATCCGTCCAAATCGTACATCGAACAATTCAATATAACATTGTTTACTAGTCATCAGGTATCAAGTTTAAACTAGTAATTATATTTCAAATCCAACCTAACTATTCAAATTAAATCAGCAGTTAAATTAAGTTATACTATCGATGCAAATAAATATAATATGGATTTTTAAATACCAAACAATCATCAATATAATCATATCATAATATGATTTTAATCTAGCTAACAATCAAATATTTTAGTTAAGTGCGAGTGGGTTTAATCACTCGCCTCTGGTTTCGAATGCCTTTGAAATCAAAATCTAAGCCCAAAATTGAGCAGTCTCCAAATCCTATGAAACCAACTCCATATCATCCGAAATTTTGATACGATCCTAGTAAAATAAAGTATGGGTCAATCTGATTTCGTATGAAAAAATAAAATGCATAATGTGATTGAAAAATTAAATAAATAAAAGAAATATTCACAAAACTACCTTCCACATGCCACCTCATTCATCATCCCAGCTACCCTCCTATATGTCGCACACAAGATCCCACCAAGCCACAATCTTCAACCATCTACTGTGCCTCCCATAAATGACCTAAACCCGATCAGACACCACCATGATGACCGCCACCCCGAACTCCTTCAATGCCCTAAGTGCTGCCACTTCTGGTCGCCTCCACCACCTCATACAACCCTAAAACCACACACACTTCTAGGCTAGATCTTGGCGAATCTGACAGCTTATAACGTGATCCAACCATATGAAACTGAATCTATCATAGAGATTTACGATTTTGCAGTTGGGAGTTTTTTGATTCGATGCACGAATTGAGAGAAATTAAGAGAAAAAGGTTTGGTGTTTGCTGGCCATTGAAATATCAACGAATTTTCAACTTAAATCGAAAATTCAGACAAAAATTCATTGAATTTAGAAAACGAATCTCACCAAAAAAATTGTCGAATCTTATCATATTGATCGACATATCATAAAGCTAGTTTTGAGAAGTTTGATTTTCAAGTTAAGTATTGATTTGAATTAAATTGCCACTAAGAAATAGAAATCAGAAATTCTTAGTACATACCCAACGAGAAGTGAAGGTTGTTAGGGTTATACAATAAGATGGGCTGGGATTTGAGATAACAAATGAGTTAGGTTATAAAATAAAATAAATTACATTCTAAGCTGAAATGGGGCCCAAATTGTCGTTTAGGTTCAAAAATCTCATTTTTACGATTTTGAACAAATTAGGATAATCTGTGTATCAAAAGCATTATTTTGATATTTCTGAATTTAATGGAATATGTCTTATGGCCAAATTCCATTATATTCAAAAGATATCGTTTTAAGTCGATTTAATTTATTTAAATCAATTTTAAAACATTTCAGCGTCGCACGATCAAACGGTAAGTCCAATTGCTACGAAATTTGAAATCCTATAATAATTTACCATTACGAATTTTATAAAATTGGCTTTGTCGAAATCCGAGATCATTTGAAGAATGATTATTTTAAATCTCAAATCGTCAATCGATACGCGTTCATATCATGCACGATCACATAACAACTCTGATTGACACGAAACAAGAAATCTTACAATAATTTATAATTCTGGATCCAATGAAACCAATTTCATTGAATTTCAAGATCATTTGCAAAAAAGTTATTTTAATAGGTTCATTAATATATATTATATCCATTTTCATCTGTTCACTTTTTAGTTCATTTTAAAAGTTTATTAACTTTATTTCAAATCAAAATAGGATTCAAATTAACTTTATAAATAAAGTTTCAATTTCTTAAAAATTCAATTTTGATTGTATATCAAATTCATGTTAATACCCTAGGTATTGATTTTGATGAGTGTAAACATTACTACTAACATATCTTTGAGTTGTGCAGTTACATCAGATATATTATGGAGACATTTATAGAGACAAACAAGAGTACAAAAGAAGAATTATAAAAGAAGGTTAATTAGAGCAATAAAAGAATAACAGAGGAAGGATAATCAAAGCATATTAGAGAAAAATGATGAAGAACGGAGTTGTTTGAAGTGATGAGGGTTGGTTGAACCTTAGAATATCTTGTGAAAAGATCTCATGGCAATTATCTTGAAGATAATCAGTCGTTGACCTTAAAAAATCACAAAAATCCACAAATATAAGGTAAATTGAAACACATTTGAAACACTTATACGTGTTGCTAACACATATATGTCGACATATATGTTTTTGTATGTCGACATATAACGGCTTTTTAAAATTTCAACTTTCAAATGAAGAGTTATTTCCTTTATCCCTTCACTAAAAGACACATCTATTTAACCACTATTTAAAGGCTTCGGAAAACGAATTTTAACATCAATGTTTCTCATTTTCTTCTACTCCTTCTCCATAACATTTGCACTACAAACCCATTGAATACTTTCCAACAATCCTTGCAAAGCCACTCACTTTCACTCCAATTCTTCATTGATTTGCAAGCCACACAATATCAGAGAGCTATACTTGAATTCATGTCATCCTCTCTCTGATTTCATCCTATTTTCTCAAAGAATTCAAAGACATATTGTCAATGGAGGTCTATAGGATCATTGTACCGAATATACAAGAATCTGTATTGAAGATACGACTACTTGCCATAGTTTGTTGTTGTCGATAAAAAGAAGTTGTCTTGTAGCCCATGGAATCAAGATTGTAAAGGTGTTTGTTAGACCAAAATCTGGTTCCAACACCAAATTGACTATAATTCTTGAGAATAACAACTCAAAAATGAGTAAAAGAACAATCAACAAACAAGATTTATAGTGATATGGCGTTAATGAGCCTACGTCCACTTTACACTTCTTTGATTGATGAAATGATTTTAAATACAATAACAATATATACTCAACCACACCAGTACAATCAATAATCTCTCCAATTTCATGGAATTTCACTCCAGAATTTCGGGAACAATCTGAAATAAAAAAAGAGATATTGTTGGTGATTAAGTTTGAGTAGATGGAGAGATAAAAGATCCTCCAAATGACAAGTTGAGGTGTAATTATAGGCATAGAACACAGGCGGGTCGGATGTCACGTGGGTCTCATCTCGTAAATCTAGGATTTGGATGCTCTATGGTGAGCACAACACATCAGCAACATAAGTCAGTGGGTGGTAACCATTTCAGATTTGTAGGAATGTGAAGTGTGACTATTTCGTAGCAGGAAGCTTGGTTGGGATTGGATGATAGGTGAAGGGTTCGGGTAAGTTCTCGTATAACCCGATCTGTCTTGACGGCAACGAAAAAGCTTATGTTCACTTACAGAATAGGGGAATCAGATGTTCGATGGTCGAACCAATCCGATTTTCGTCATTAGGAGTTGAGTTGCTAGTGTATGTGGAACACTACAAGAAAGCACTGATTTAGCATCAAATATTTAGAAGCAGAAATTTCCGTTGCTAATTTGCGATGGATTTCCATGTGATTTGCAAGGGATAGTTTTTAGTTTTTTCAAACTTTTTTTTTTATTTATTACCATCGTCTTCTATCATCCATCACTAAGCCATTGCAAATTACGTCAAGTTACTGATAGAAAATTTATGCCGCTATTTTCCTCTGCAAATACAGGCAGAATACCGATGAATATTTATCGAAGTTATTTTGCAACATAATACCGACAAATGTTCATATTATTTTTCTAAGATATATTTTAGTGTATAGTCACCAATCCACATTTTTGTATAGTCACAATTTTAAACAGTCATATCCAAACAATCAACATTGTACAGGCCTCCACCTCATCTATCTTCCTTGTTGTCTCCCAACCAATAAAAATCCAAATCCCTAACTCCTATCATAACACCCATCGCTCCATCATTTTAAAGTTAACTAAGCCAAAACTTATTCCAAATCTCAAAACCCTAATATTCGTAAAATCCCTTTTCCCAAAAGAAAGTTCCGCCACCTTCTGCTTTTGAGAAGAAGAAATCACGATTCCGCATTTCCGGATCTAGTTATATTGCTTGGCGGAGTCGTGAGGTTCAAGTGATTGCGATGTTGGGCTGAAAGGTTTGATTTGGGAGTTGTGAGGACCGAAGGAGTTTGTGTGGATTAGATGGAGGAACCTGTTGATGATGTTGCATAAGTCTAATGGAGGAAGAATCTAAAATTGTCTATTTTGCCTGGTGGGGATATGGTGGTTGCAGCGTGGAAGGTGAGTATTAGAGCTATCTGATATTACTAATATGAAATTTTAGGGCTCTAATAACATGTATCGTAGTCGAACTTCTAGTGGTCTGATTTTGGATTCTGGTTTCAGATTACTATGACTTTTTGAAAGTTAACACTGCGATTTAGGGATTAACCTACTGGTCGCTTTTTAAGTCTATTTCAAGTCCGCCATCAGTTAATAAATTTGGATATGTATGAGAGCATTTTTCATGTAAGCTGGAACTAATTATTGTCACTAAGGATTGTCTATTCTTATGTACGAAAAACTGTTACAGTATAGCACCAGTAAACTATAAACTGTTATATGTTACACTAATTCCACTCTTACATATCGCACACGGGCAATGTGTTGAATCTTGATGTACCTTCGGTTCTGGGAGAAGTAGTAGTCTATAGGGAAACACGGGGTTCAATATCTGTTTACATGAAGTTATAGAAATCATGTGCCGTACAGAAATGTATATTAGACTAACTGTAGTGCAAAAGATGAAGATAAAAATGCTTGTACACTGTAATCTATATACAAACTAATGTTAAAAAAACATGATTTTGACATGAACAATGCCAAAGACAGTATGCAGCAAAAAAGAATGTTAATATATCAACACCTACAGAGTTATTAGAATCTGTATTTGCTATACAACTCGTAATAAAATGCAGGTATATTCTAGTGACCCATAGTACAGTTAAGCTTAGGGACTCCAATATTTGTAGGTTAGCCACATCTAGTAATTTTGTGGAGTTAATTCAATAGACTGCTCCTTTTTCAGGGTGATTCGAAATAAATATATAATATGTGTGATACTGTATTTAAAACAATACACAAAGTCATGCAGGATGACCAACATAAGATGGGTGAGTTGGATATCATTGAATTGTAACATAAAGCTATATGTTTTGTGATGTTTTGTTGGTTGATAACAGAAGTCCTTGTCTGTTACTATTATCAGTTAGATAATTTCTATGTAGATTAGTCGTTACTTGTTTTCTTTTTACATATCTTCTTATTTAGTAAATCTTATGTAGAAATTTCTATTACTTACATTATTGAAGGCAAAATGGATTCTTTGGTTTATACCTGTAGAAATCATTAAGGTTGTGTGTAATTCATGTTATATTGGAATTTTTTTAATCCTTTCAATTTGGTCGGACATGTACCTCAAAATTTGTTGATACATATAGAGGTCTATTACATTATCTGGACTAGCTATAAGATGGGTATATAGTGCTAGCACTTTCTTCCTTAAGACTTGCACGAGCAGTTGAGCACCACAGAAGTTTTAGTGAACTCGAGAATGGCAGTTGTTGGCCCTAAAGAAGTCGAGACAGGGACAGTAACTATAAGATCCCGTCTTGGTGGTGAACTCGGTACAATGACTGTTGATGATTTGATTGCTAAAATTCAATTTGTTGTTGAAGAAAGAACCTCGCTGTAGAGAAATCAGTCCTTCTAGATTGCAGAAATTAGCATTCTCCACTAATTTGTAAATTTATTGTTGCTCCATATATTTATTCTGTTTAAATCCATGCATATACTTTCTACAACAGTTTGTTATTGTCTGGGAACTGCTAAATATTGATATTGTAAATTTTAGAGGTCATATTCTTTTCCCTATGTGGGATTGATATCATTATTCAGCATTTCTTTTCTACCTTAATAAGAACATTTTAGTTGCATTATTTCTAGTAATTATGGTTCATCAATTGCTAATCATAATTTATCAATTATCGTTTAATAGTTATAAATTATAAAATAGATTTCTACGGCTGTTGTCCTACTTTCATTGGCTACTTTAAGGAACTGGATTATGCAATTCCATTTGTCATGAATTATATATGTACAGTATTGTCCCTCATATTTTTTCAAGATAAGTATTGATAATTATATGATAGTATGAGGACAGTACAGTCACTTGTATTTTGTATCTACCTCGCTTAAAATTTTCTCATTGAGCTGGAAAAAAACTTTGAGATATACACTACAAAATTTGAGATAAACATGCTAAAGAAAGCATCAAGTTTCAGAATTCTAGTAAATAATGAATAGTACTAGCTACTGCACCTATTGATTCTTATATAATGCAAACTCAAGCTACTGGCACAACTTACATGTTATTATTCTTTTGAAAATAGCAGCAAAAACGATGCTGTTTACCAATGTATTTTCATTTTGACTGCTTGTTGTGCCATCCAAACTTTTATAATTTATATCATTCAAGCATTACTTTAGTAAAAAAAAGCAAATCTCCTCGACAGTATGACATCTTTCCATTAATTTCATGTTTGTTTTCATACTAAGATGTGAATGAACAAGGATGAATTTCGAGAGTATTAACAACATTTGCAAGGACATGAGGTCCTATTGATAGGGTACAGTTAGCTAGTGATATTGTCCTTCTGAGTACCCTCTTATGAAATTCAAATAGGCACCCGATTGAATGTATTCATTAAACTCTTAGCTACTAAAATGTTGGCATTACATCATTGGGCACTTTTAAGGTTTTATATTTTAAAGTAATGAAATTAGTCATCATTAGTTACGATAGACTGAATCATTGAACATGTTTCCATTGACCATCTTTTACATTGAATTCAGGTTTTCCATTAGAGTCAACTCAACAAGAATCCTTGAACATATTAGAGCTGGCGGTAGTTGTGAACAAGTATACTTTCCAAAGAGAAGAACATCACCATATGAATAACGGCCACTATCAGTTTGAGCTACCCGAGTACTATAGCGATGAAGTATCGAACATGTTGTACAACTCATTCGTACCTTATAATGAATTTATGGAACTTAGGTCTATGGCATAAAGCTATAGTAATGTGGTGAATGCTTTATTGGTCCAAAATCAGTGGTCGGTCGAGGGTTATGCTTCTTCTTCTTCTTCTTATGGTGTTGGTGGATATAACTTGATCTATCAGCCAGGTAATGGGATTTGAAAACCAGGTTTCAGTGTTTTTGTTTCCAAAGACTTGAGGAAGAGCAGGCAAGGCACAGAGAAAACTTTCAAGCACAAATGAAACAAGTGTGGCAATGCTTAAGAGAAATGATGAATCTGATAATGAAGATCCTTCGCCATCGTCATCTTCATGAGTTACTCGGGTATGGTAGCTGGATATATTTTGTTGACGCTTCTTTTATGTGATTTTTTTGTATTAGTATTATGAGTAAGGATGATGTTTTTGTATAGAATACCTCTAGCATTAGCTGAATAGTTTTGTTAGTTATAATTCAGTCTAGCATATGTATGAATGGATGGATGATTGTGGACGGTATTGTTTTTTGTATGGAATATTAGCTCAAATAAAAAAACATTGTTGTGATAAAAACACTAACAATTGCATTTCCTTTTTTGTTAATGTCGCTTATTTTATGTGCATGCATATATATATATATATATATATATATATATATATATATATATATATATATATATATATATATATATATATATATATATATCGATTGATAGCGATGGCTTAAAAAAACAATATATAATAAGAATAGAAAGGGAATACCGATGGATTTTTTATTAAAATCGAAACTAAAACGCCGCTAAGAAGAAACTGATATTTTATAGATAGCGACGGTTTACCGACGAATGACTGGAATGCAAAAAGTTTTATATATTTTTCCGTCGGTAATCCCTCGCTAAATAGCGAGAATTTAGCGACGGAAAAATATTTACTGATTTTATTATGTTATATGTATCCGTCGGTAAAACATCGGTGAAATATTTTAAAATGAAATGATAATATATCTAGAAAAGACGGTGAAGTGACAGAGAATCGGCATTAATTTCCGCCGCAAAATTGTGCCTAAAATACCGACGTGTTTTTTGGTGGCAATGTATTTTGCTGCAAATCCGTCGCTAATAGGCCTTTAGCGAGAGTTCAACGACGGATTTTTCTGCTACAAAATCAGTGTTTTCTTGTAGTGGAAAGAAGGGGGTACGGTTGTGAGGAACTGAATCGATCCAGTCGCCCATTGACTACGTGTCCTGCTCTCTAGTGCATCCATTAACCGATCTCTTTGCTTTATATGGCCTGGTCATAGAACAGGCTCACATTTTGCCCCCTCCCCTCCCCCCCCCCCAAGTACGTTTTATTGGAGATAAGATGTAATTCGAAACTGTCAATGTATTGATTCATGAACTGTCGTGGATCAACTCTTACGTCTATTTGTAACATCGTGACGTTTCATGAAGTCGCGTCTCTTGATTCCTGTTATGGGTATAAATACGAGGAGAGATTAAGGATTATTCCTGTTAGCCCTCATAACTAAGAGACTCCAATTAAGGTCTAAGCAAATTTTTCAGGTAATTTTTCTTAGTGTGTATGCTAGAGTCTTAAAGTTTTTCTTTTAACTTTATATGTTTCATCTTCATTCGTTTCCAAAGTCATAAAACCGAACCAAGAATTGCACTTCGGTTCAGATTGGTTTAGTTCGGTCCCCTTTATACATGATCCGTCGCGAGATTTAAACTAAGAAAAGAGCTTTGGATCATTTCATTTGCATACTTGGTGGGTTGGATCGGGCCGTCACGTCCGTTGGAATATGAATGGCCTTTCTACTCCGTATATAAGTTGGAGCTTCTCCTTCTTTTTCCATTTTACTACCGAACTCTAACTTTTAATTCCCAAAAGGAAACCCTAATTTTTCCTTTTTTCTTTACAAATTTCATTATGATTTCCAAACCCGAACATAGATAGGCTTAAATCTTTCACTTCGAATTATTAAATCTTCAATTTTGTGTGAACAATCTCCAGATTCGCGTGTTAATTCATGTAATTTTGCCATTATCAATGTCGAAGTTAACGTTAGAATCCTCCAATCCACTGCCGCCGTCGCTGGTGACTTCATCGTTACCTAGAAGCGGCGGCGCCGATGATCTGAGTCCAGCACCGAGGGAACATGCTATGTGAGTGTGTCTTCAAGCTTGATGTGCAGGAAACTATGGTGATAAGGCTTTCAGCCGAGTAGAGGAGGAGAAAAGGAGATTGATTAGAAGAAGGAGGCATCGGTAGAAAAAAGGAGGAAGAAGAAGATGGGGGATCAGGAAGAATAAGGACGATTCGGGTCGGCATAAGTAACATTAAAGAAGATTCTGAAAATGCTTGAGTAGAAGAGTTGGCTACGACGAGTCAGATCGGTTCGGTTCATGGTCAACTGATCCGAACCGATATAACCTTTCACAAGATGCCAACTTGATACGATATTGCTTCTCTCATAGCTTCGAATTGAACCGCCATTGTTTCCTTCCTAATTCCAATTCGACCCGAGACTATCAATATTGGGCATATGCATTACTTGACACCATCATGCTCGATTGAAACTGAGACCTTAACGACGTTGACTCACGGCATATTCCGGCATGTGATTCTACCAAACTTGAACATGACTTGCAAGCATATGGATAGTTAAGATAGATCCTTCTAAACTAGACATTCTCGAACTGAATTGACAAACGATTGTTTAACTTTGTTTTATACTGAATTCTATTCTGCTTACTTTGTAATTTCCAATTTTAGCGCTGCACACATCGGCACAGATTAGTACACACACACACACATACGGGGGGCACGGGAAACCATACTCTAATTTGTGTCATTTCTTGGATAGCACAGTTATCATGTCTGTAAGACGCTCAGCTAGATTGGTAGAGAGAACCGAAGTTTCAGGACCGTCTGAAAACCATAATCCCGAGGATGTTTTATCTACTTCGGACTCATAATAGGACAGTGTAGGCTCAGACTATGAGATATTAAATTCACGAGAGTGGTGAATCATCTGGAAGTGAGGTTTCCATGGATGAAGAAGAGGAAGGAGGATTTGGAGACAATCGTGCTCCTGATGAATTTGAGAGTGCAACTATCTTAGAAGCACCTATGGACTTGGTTCGCTCAACAGTTGATGATCCCAAGCTTAGACGCCTATGTTTAAAACACAGAATTCTCTGGAAAGATACCAAGGTGGCTACTGAAATAGATCGTCCTCATAATCCACCCGAAGGATAATGGCGATTAGCCGGTTGATGTGTATTGTAGGGGCCATCCCTCTATTTCCACCATTCGTCATCGATTTTCCTGGACGAATGCAGATTGCCCCCATGCAACTTCATCCCAACTCTTATGCCTATCTGTATACATTATATGTCGCGTGCAGGGAAATTCATGGGTTAGAGCTCACTTTTGAAGACATGAACTTCTTCTATCCTTTTAAACACTGAACAAAGGAAACTCTTTCTTTCATGTACTTCGAGTCTGTGCCCAAAAACAAGATTATTAATGAAGCATTCATCAATAAAGTAGGTGAAGTAAAGCCCGAATGGTTCTATATCAAGCATCAGTAGGGATGCGCTAGGCGATGGCTCCAATCAAGTAAGCTCCAAGCTTTGATGTTCTGACTCTAATCACTGCCGTAATTGTACTGACTTGTCTTATTCTTTTGTAGTTGCTAACCCAAAGAAAGAAGTGCACCAAGCGTATTTGGATCGCATGAACTGTTTTCTTAATGGTGACCAAAAACTACTAACCGTCCGAGATTGTCTGGTGGACGACTATCTTCATCGTCATCATCTACTTGCTATGACTCTGAGCATAGGCTACAGAGGAGGTGCTTACGTATATGTGCCCCCAACTGAGGGACATGCTGCAACTTTGGTCGAGAGGGGAGAGAGCTTGAGAGCTCAAGAGCTCGTAGGCTCCAACCAGGAATTCCATTTGGGAGATAAAGGAATATCAGGGAAGGAAAATCCGATTTTAATCCCCCAAAGACCTTCTCCATTGTTGATTCAAGACGATGATGCTTTAAATATATCTACTAGGGATAAACAACAAGACGATAACCCGAAGGATTCTTCTATTATTGAAAGGCAGCCATCCCCAAAGACTCCCCCTCCTGTTAGGTCTCCTATCAGTTCTCCAATTGGTGGATCTTCTCCCATAGACCCCATAGTCGGTGGTTTATAAACTTCCTTTGCCTGGCAAGATCTTTACTTCTAAGGATATCTGTACGGCACCATTCTTTCCCACATCCGAAGAGGAAGCCACTCCTGAAAAAGCCAGGGAACCAACACAGACAAGCCTATTTCTGGGCTCTGGTCCATTGGGGGGATCACTTAGGAAATATGCACTACACATGCATCACACGTCACAACACTTGTGTACTATATTAATCCTGATTTCTAATGTTGGTTTTATGCAAATTCGCAGGAGATATGCCGCACCACCATTACTCCCTTAGAGGCGTTCACTCAAGTATGCCCAGATTCGATTCAGACACGGAGCATGATCAGGGTGATAGTCGCGGGAGAGATAACAGGAGACACCATGATTCAAACCGTCCTTACTCTTCACATTCTCGCTCCCCATGCAAATCAGATGTCGATAAGCACAAAAGTCGTCAAGACCGTCGTGGAGGGGATAAGCAACCATCCAAAGCCCCAGTTCTTCCAAAAGAAACACATTCTCAGGACAAGCCATTACCAAAGTACTCTGATCCGCAGGACAAAACCAAGGGTTCGGGCAAAGAGGTGGAAAAAGACAAAACAACTCTCGTGCCCGCCAGGCGACGAAACATTGATATCACTACGACGAGGCCCGTGATACTTGAAACTGAGAACGAAGCGAAACTAAAAATTCTAAAAAAGCAATTTCCAAATCATCATTTTGGGAATATGCACTTCGTTCCAGCTCTCGAGCCGGTACCCTCAAAGTGGGCTAATGAAGTTAAAGCTAATATAGATCTGGTAGACAAACAATATAAGGAGATGTATAGGTACTCGCGCAACCTCTCCAAAATCATTTGAGACTTGATAGATGATGTGAATAACATGAAGGATATGGCTGAATTTGAAGTGAAAGCCATACAAAACATAGAAAAGGACTTGAGGATGCATAGGCTCGACTTGCTCTCGCACAACGTGACATTGACAACTAGAAGAAACAACATAAAGAGCTAAAACAACGTTACCATACTTAGCTCGAATCTCATAGCTAGGAGCGCATAGACTTGAAGAAGCAAATCGACAATGCTAAGTCTGAAAGCACCAAGGTGAAGTCAGCTTGTGCCTGCCTTGAGCAGGAGAAGGCGGAGTTATCGAAGAAGAATGCCGATCCAGAGGCCAGGCTGGCTGAAGTTGAAGCAAGGGAAGTTCTAGTTGAGGGGAATGCAAATATTGCTATTAAGTCTGCTGCTAATGCTAACGTGCAACTTGCCGAAGCCCAAAAGGATTTGGATGACTATAGTGAGCTAATGATAGAATTCTTTGCTCAGGTGATCTGATATTGAGATATTTCCTAGATCAAGAACTATGATGCAACCTTGGTCAACGTATGGGACCAAGTGGTTAATTGGGAAAAGAGGCAGCTCAAGGTGGATACCATCGATGAGGAAAAACTCATGAGAAAATATTTGAAAGGTGATGAGCCGGAGCGTCTAACTGAAGGGCGCATACTAATTCAAGCGGCTATGGAGGAGGAGAGACGCTAGATTAAGGGAAAAGAAACCGCTTAGGCTGGTTCTTCATCTGTCGTTTCCGGGCCCACCGATGTAGAGGGGTATGATCTCGATCGTCCTGAGATCCCAAAAGCACCTCTCCTATCTCCAATCATTGAATCGGCTCCTGACGCCTCTGCTGCACCCACTGAAAAGTAATTCAAAGGTATCTCCGCCTTTTCACCTCAATTTGTTAAAGCCATTTCAACTTTCTGCTGTATTGTTAGGCAAACAATCAAAGAACCCGAGTTTTCTCCTGAACTAATAGTTGTTGCTTCTCATTCCTTAAGTGCAAAGCTTTCTGAAAAGATTGAGGAGAAACAAGAAGAGGTCACTGATACTCCCAAGGATGGAGATATGATAGAGGCTTTGAAGGGCACGACGGCAATGACGGAAACGAGGGAGATGATGGTGATATTGTTGTAACTGAGGGCTCAGAAGAAGCTGAAAACATGACTTTGGCGGAGCTTCAGTCAAAGAATAACGAGATTTTGAAAGCTAAAGCTGAGAAAGAAACTGAAGAACCTCTTAACGTTAATCCCCTCCAGGCAATTGCTCCTCAGTCCGGATTAGTTTTCAAGCTTTCTACTAGATCAATCACTGGAAACTTAGCTCAAAAATCTTCTACCCATCCAAGTGTGACTCCTTTAGGCAAGGGAAATAAGAAACTTCTTCTCACTTATGCCGAGAGAGAAGAGAAAGAGAAGCTCAAGGCTGCTAAAAAGTCTAAGTGCTCCCCAAAGCCCGAACGAAATATAGTCCAGTCTTTTCATTTTGTTTTCCACTGGCCCGCTGTTGTTGTTGCGAGTGCGGCCCTCGCATCCCCTATGATTAGTTCCTTTATGTAAACCTGCACTCATGTAAATAAAGTAGTTTGTTTCCCTGCAGTATCAAATATTTGCAAGTTTGTCATTTATTTCAATCAAGTGCATTAGTAGTAAATACATTATTAATCTAAGTAACAAACGATAAATCACATCACAGATAAAAAAAAGTTCCATACGAGCTTCCCTGCAAACAATAATATGTGAACTATATAAGATCATTACTAAACTAAATGGTAAAAAACAGGGGGTGTGATGTGTATGCCCCTAATCAATCTTGAATAAAATGTCTGGCCAGGGCTTGTTCAGGATTGATTAGGATCGACATTAGATTGCCCCCAATTCTTCAATGGGGTAAGGATCCTTTTTCATTGGAATTTGTTCTCACCGCCTTTATACTCTCATGTCGTATGTCCAGGCTAGAGCGTTGTCAAGGCGGTCTTTAATCGTGGTGCACCGTCACGCCTTGGGGACCTCATCTTCCCATCCTTTGTACTCTCTCTCGAATCATGAGAGTTAGAGTCTGGGACGTCTTCTTCCGTCTTTTATATTATATCATGCAAACGGTCATCCTATTTGCTATGGCTTTCCTTCTACACCCTATTCCTTAGGGCGGAGTCTCATCGGTTTGAGTTCCATACTCGCTCTCAATTCTAATTCAAGTTATATATTTTAAGCCAAGAACAAAAAAAATCATAGGATATAAAGAAATAACTGCAATAAAGGTAAATGACATGCAATATTTTTAAAGTGATTCGGCAAAATCATTGCCTACGTCCACTTTATAATCTTTGGTTTATATAACTAGACTGTTCTAGGCAAGTCATGCCTTTTTACATAGTTAATAAAACAAAAGAAACAATACAATCTCAAGTCAAGTAGTGTTGTAAGTGTTGGTCATTCCACACTCTAGAGACTTCATCGCCATCAACGGTTATTAGCTTAAAAGCTCCTTTATCAATTTTCTGCTGGCATACGGTCCTTCCCATTTCGGACCCAGAAAATCAAGGGCCGGAAAGACACGTTTCAAGACCAGATCTCCAGGTTCAAAGGTCCGTGGTCAAACCCTCCTGTTGTAGTGTCGTGCAACTTGATGTCTATGCCTTGAGGCACGTAAATCTTCTTCATCTCTCTTCTCCTCGATCATATCCAAGGATTCAAGAAAAAGCGCTTTGTTCGTCATTGGATCATAATACGTTGTCCTGTGGGAGGGAACTCCCAATTCCACTAGAATGGCTGCTTCCGATCCAAATGAGAGTGAGAAGGGGGTATGACTAGTCGTTGATTTGTAGGTCGTTATGTATGCCCACAATGCCAAAAGCAATTCATCGACCCACATGGCTTTCGCTTGCTTCAATCGCTTCTTAAGAATGGATTTAATAATTTTATTTACTGCTTCAACTTGTCCATTCGATTGCGGGTGAGCTACCGTGGTGTATCTCTTCTCTATTTTGAATTTGTGGCAAAAATCTTTGAACTCTGTACTATCGAACTGAGTTCTATTGTCAGTTATGATGACTTTGGGAATCCCAAATCGGCAAATTATGTTCCTGACAACAAAATTAATCACCTACTTCGTTGTGATCGTAGTTAATGGCTCGGCCTCTGCCCATTTGGTAAAGTAATCTATGGCCACAGTTACATACTTTGCTCCACCGTTAGTGATTGGTAAGCTTCCAATAATGTATCCCCCACACAAAGAATGACCATGGACTCACCATTGACTTAAGTTGACTAAGAGGTGCCCTAGGAATCTTCGCAAATTTCTAGCACCGATCGCAGCGTCATGAATAATCAGTTGCATCCCTGTTTACGGTAGGCTACAAGTAGTCGTACCGTAATATTTTTTTGCCAATGTCTGACCTTCGGTGTGATCTCCACATTCACCCTCGTGCACTTATCCTAATACACGTTTGATGTCGCCATGTGCGACACATCAGAGAAAGGGCTCAGAAAATCCCTGTCGGTAAAGGACTCCGTCCTGCATGACATATCTTGATGCTTTGCGGACCACAACCTGTCTTTCACACTTTTTTGTCGGGAGTGTTCCATTTTGCAGGAAGTCCTTTATCGGTGTCATCTGTGATTCTCTTTCTAGCACGGTTTCCAACACTAGGTCAATTTTCATCTAATCAATGCTTGGAGATGTTAACAGTTCAATCGGGACCATCTCTGTTTCTATCGGGTTATCGAAGCAAGCTAGCTTAGCTAAACTATCAGCCTTTTGATATTCTGCCCATGGGATATGATATAACGTTCTATGTTGTCCAACAACTCCTTTAATTTTGTCAAGTAAGCAACAAGTCGAGGTCCTTTCGCTTGAAACTCCTTCTGAACTTGACAAACGACAAATTGAGAATCACAAAAGATATCCAGTACCGTTACTCTTAGCTCCTTAGTGAGCTTCAGCCTAGCAATCGGGGCTTCATACTCGGAATCATTATTAGTAGCGATAGTCCGAGAGCATAGTAAATCGGACGTTTTCCAGGAGTTATCAATACAACTCCAGCGTCGGACCGTCGGTCATTTCTAGCACCATCCGTGTACAACTTCCATGTGCTAGATTCTAGCTTTTGTTCAAAGGGGTTGGCATCTTCATCTGGCACATCACCCTCAGGGATTGTGAATTCAACGATGAAGTAGGCTAATGCATGCCCCCTTATTGATTTCCTGGGATGGAAGTTTAGGTCGAATTGGCTTAGCTCAATATTTTACTATAGCAATCGTCCAGACGCATCAGGTCTTTGTAGGACCTGTCAGAGCGGTTGATTGGTATACACAACAAAAATTTTAAACAAAAAAAAACTGGGTATAGCTTTTATTAAGGCTATTTCAGCCCAAAAGAAGCACAAATTGGCTAAAATGATTACAATCGAGAGTTATATCAAACATAGTTTAACAATTGACAACTCATCACTTTAAACTCCCTATTAACCCTAACTTTCCTTTAATGAAGCTTTAAGAGTCAATCATGGCAGAACTAGGTTTCGAGTATCGGTATTCCTTCCTCGCGTCACCACTGGAGCAGCTGCATCAGGTCGTTGTTCTTCCTCAAGTCCAGTAAATCTCCGACCCCTTGTTCTGTAGATTACGTTAATGTCAATTTCAACTAATTTGGCTATCTCTTCCGCTGAATTCTTCTTGCTTTGAAATTGTCTGCAAATCCTTTCTTTCCAAATTCTCCATAACGAAAAAACGATGGGAACGTTGCTTACTTCACTTATCGAGTTTATTCTACTCCCTCCATCGCATGGTACGCAATTACATCGTCAATCTTCCACTCACGGTCTGGGTTTTGAGTAAAAAACTGTGGGCATACAAGTTTTAGAAGTTGCCCCAAATATTCACACTAAAAAAATAGATGATCATGAGTTTTAATTTCCTTTTCACATAAGCTACACCCAGTTTCATTAATTATACCCCATTTGTTAAGTCTGTCTTTTGTTGGAAGTCTTCTCTTAATTGCTTTGAACGCAGTGAACGACATTTTGGGTGGAATGAGTTTATCCCAAATAATTTTGCACCAGTTCACTACATTATTAGGTTGATGAGATAAATTTCATGCTGATTTGATGCTGAACTCATTAGATCCATCCCATTTCCATTTATCGTGTTCTCCACTAAAATAAAGAGGAAAAAAATTCAATTTTCCTCTTAAATTCAGAAGAACAAGGTAGACTATCATATTTCCAATGCTCATTCTCTATAATTTCACTAACTAAAGTGGTAGGACAACCGTAAGCAGAGTACGTGTCCCATCCAATGTGATCAATCAAAGATTTGTGTTTGATCCATGGATCTCTCCAAAGATCAATGTCTGAACCACCAGTAAATTCATGTTCAATGTTTTTTTCCAGTTTATCTCTAATTTGCAGAATCGCCTTCCATGTTGAGGAAGCATTAGAATGAATAGCCATTGTCCAGAAATTATCTTTTATATATCTATTTCTCATCCATCTTTCCCATAACCCGTTTTCCGATATAATTTTCCAAGCTTGCTTAAAAGTAAATGCTTCTCTCATGTCTCTTAAGCTTCTCAAACCTACTCCACCTTCATCTTTTGGTCTACATAAATCACTATACTTGATTTTATGTAAGCCACCCCTCCAAATGAAATCCGTACATACTCTTTCTATTTTCCCAATAGAAGCATTAGGAAGCTGAAAAGTCTAAAGCCAAAAGTTAGCTTTTTCTTGAACAACAATATGAACTAATTCAATTCTACTAGCAGTAGAAAGAAGTCGAGAACTCCAGCCCTGTAATTGCTTGAGCTTGGATAGTTGTGTTCCGCTGCCACCAACTTCTTGCTCACATAATATACCGGCCTTTGAACCTTATCTTCCTCGCGTAGTAGGACTGAACAAATGGCATGAGATGACACTGCCAAATATACGAATACATTTTCATGGCCCACCGGCTTAGAAAATATTGGAGGTCTAACAGGTTTTGGAAGGCTTCTATACAGTCTGGGGTCCACTCAAAATTGCACTTCCCACGCTTTATCAAATCGAAGAAAGGAACGCATTTGTCTGTGGCCTTAGAAATAAACATGCTTAATGTTGCAACCTTCCCTGCTAAACTCTGAACATCTTTGAACTTTCGTGGTTCTTTAATATTCCTGGTTGCTACTATCGGATTAGGATTAATATTGATTCCACGAGAGCTGACTATGAAACTGAGGAATTTTCCTAATGCTACCCCAAATGAGTACTTCATCAGATTTAACTTCATTCCGTACCGTCGGAGAATTCCAAACATCTCTGCCAAGTCCGTTGTGTGTTCAAACGATCGCTTGGACTTCATAAGCATATCATCCACATAAACTTCCATCGTCTTCCCAATTTGGTTGTAAAACATTTGATTCACTAAGCGTTGATAGGTGGCTCCGGTATTCTTTAATCCATAAAGCATCACCACATAGCAATATAACCCCAAGTCCATGATAAAGTCGGTATGTTCCTAATCCGGCATGTGCATGGGAATCTGGTTGTACCCTGAATATGCATCCATGAAAGAGACAAGTTCGTGTCCCACCATTTAGTCTACCAGTTGGTCAATTCTGGGGAGTGGAAAGCTATTCTTCCGGCGGGCTTTGTTTAGACTAGAAAAGTCGATACATGTTCGTCACTTCCCATTGGATTTCTTGACTACGACGGGGTTTGATATCCAGTCAGGATAAGTTGAGTCTCTGATGAACCCATTATCTCTTAACTTCTCCACTTCCTCTTTCAGGGTGGCTGACCTCTCCGGGCCTAGGATACGCCTTTTTTGTTTCATAGGAGGATGCTTTAGGTTTATGCTAAGTGAATGGCTCATAATTGAGGGAGAGATTCCACACATGTCAGCGTAGGTCCAAGCGAACACATCTAGGTTTGCTTCTAAAAAACCTGTTAATTCCCTCGTTCGAAGGAGGTCCAAGTGAGATCCGATTTTCAAGACCTTTGCTTGGTCATCGTCATTTATCGAAATGTCTATAGTTGCTTCATTAGGGGTTGCCTTCCTACATCCCGATTCCTCGTCCTCTCTAGGATCGATGTCTTCGGGTAGGTCGCCAGGCATCTCCCTCGGCGATGTCCTCCTTACTTGCTATGCCGAGCCATCCTCAATAAGAGAGGAAGCACTC
Source organism: Allium sativum (assembly GCA_030737875.1). NCBI lineage: Eukaryota > Viridiplantae > Streptophyta > Magnoliopsida > Asparagales > Amaryllidaceae > Allium > Allium sativum. The sequence continues at coordinate 487,901,054 of CM060918.1, read as the reverse complement.
TTGGACTCTGCGTCTTTTCCATTGCGCAGCATCTTTAATTCTGCCATATAACAGGCTCTTCCGATGACCTAGTCACCGCGAACCATTCCGACTCCAGTTTCAGTTGGGAACTTTATCAACAGGCATCAAGGTGCAATGTAGTCCCTAAACTCTGCAAGGGCTGGTCGTCCTAAAAGAGCATTATAGTGGTAATTGATGTCCATAATCACGAACGGGAGGATCCTCACTCTTCGGCGATCTCCCTCCCTTAATTCTATAGATAAATCCACCATACCGATTGGAGCTGTTGATGATCCATTAAAGCTACATATCGAACATCCACATGGCTTTAAATCCTTCATTTCTAATTTCATTTGATCAATTGCTTTTTTAAACAAGATGTGGACGAAACTCCCGCAATCCAGAAGGACTTTTTGTACCAATGCAGGTCAGATAGTGGTAGTTATTACCAATGGATCGACGCTAGGAGCTTCAACCCCTATGCTTTCTCTGTCTCAAAAGATAACATCATCTGTTGTTGTCTTCGGTTGTTTCACAGGTGCAATGTCCTCGAGATTGCTGCAATCCCCCACTTCTGGGTGTTTAGCAGCATTAACGTATTACCCCATGGTCTTGTTGCAGAATCCAATCGGATATGGTCCTCCGATGATGGTATTAATGACTATACCTTTTCCCTTTTGTTGGGCAGTGGGCTTAGGAGAAGGCTGATTCTGGTTCAGAGCTTGTCCTCCTTGCTCCCTGTCATTTGGAGCAACTTTGTATTCATCCAGTTTTCATGCACGAAGTAATTTTTCTACGATATCTCTTAGGTGGAGACATTTGTTTATAGAGTGGCCGTAAATTTCGTGAAGTAGGCAAAACTTCCCGGTTTCACGCTCTTTTTCAGTCGAATCCCTGGGTGGAGGTTTCTTATAGTGGACAACGTTATAAGTGTCCAAATAGATATTCTCCAAAGTGTCGCTTAGCGATGTGTAATTTTCAAAAGTCTGAAGTCAAGGTCTCTTTCTGGAATTGTTTCTTCGATTCCTATTCCTTTTTACCACCGTTCCCGCTTTGGCGGTTGTTCCCTCCACTCTTATTACCGACATTTACTTCGACTTTTTCGGCGTTATCACCAGACTGCTTAATGGCGACGTTGCTATGGATATCCTCTCTTTGGATCTCATCAAACTTTCTGTTTTGGTTGATATATATTTCCTCCCGACGCAAACAAATGTTGGCTTCCTCATGAAACAGTTCCCTAGTTAATGGTGGTTTTCCAGCCAAATATATCCCGAACTCAATAGTTTATCGACCCTGTCAATTAGTGTCACCGCCAGGTTAAGTGGTCCAAATATGACTTCAAGGTTTCACCAAGAGCTTGCTTGATCCCAGATAGATCAATGATACTCTTAGATTTCTATGCGTGGAGTCGAAATTGGTTCATGCAGCTCTCACCTAGCTCTTTGAAACTGGAAATCGATTGAGAAGGGAGTCGAGTAAACCACATCAATGCGACGTCTTCAAGATATATGGGAAAAGCCTTGCATTTTACGGCATCAGGAGCAGCCGCGGCATTTATGTACCATGAATACCTCATCAAATGCTATCTTGGATCAGTTCTTCCTCCATACCAATCCATTGGTGGTAGATTAAATCGTCTAGGGAACCGAAAATCCAGAATATCGTCAGTTAAAGCAATATGGCTACGCTCAATGCCCTATTCTTCGTTGTTGTAACCCCCACTGTTAGCCATAATCTGGCGTACCATTGCTTCCACCTCATCATTTCTTAGCTTTGGCTTGGGATCTGCACTTTTGGTTCTCCTAAAATATCCAATACCTACATCGGGTGACGTTCTTCGGTCTCTGGCAGCAATTGGATTCCCCTGCCCTTTATGATCTCGGTCATTCATCGGACGAGTGGGCGGGAGGAGTTGTCGTTGAGTAGGGTTAGTAATATTGGGATCTCTAGGAAGGACATGGGATCCCTGCATCGACAGCAACATCGGCTCTCTTAAGCTAGGGTCATTAGGTCACAAGACACATGTCACGTCTTCGCAAGATCCCAATGATCCAAATGTCATTTTCTCAAGGTTCTCGGGTCTCTCATATGGCCTTCTCTGACGTGGACGCCTTTCCTCCGAAGAAAATGAGTAGTTTGCAGCTAGACAATGGGTTGGGGAAGGTGTCGTCTGTCTACGAAGCTCATTTATCTATCTACTCATTGCATTCATATTTTATTGCATAGTAGCACTATCAAGGCTTTGGGCCTCTAAAGCGTCATTAGTTCTATCCAACATATTGAACAGGCGCAAGAAATCCATGTGTGAGGCAGGTGCAGAGACAGAGTGTTGATTACTAGTTGTCGTAGCTAGCGCTAGAGCATTTGCATTAGCTCGAGTAGAGACACTAGCTTCAACTGGGTTCAGATCGGGGGAGGTGATAGTAGTGCCACCGGGTCTGATCGGTGGAGCAACATTGGCTTCGGTCAAGCCTTTAGATCGGTTCAGATCCAAACCGGGCCCCCGTGACCTTGTAACTATGATCGCCTGCTGATCTTCATTTGCATCATTCTCACGAGAAGCTTGTGGTTCCTTTCCTTTTCTTGGAGCCATTAAATCTAAGTCTTTTAACATCAATGAAACTTTAGAAACAGAGGAAACGCGGGCTAACTTCTTCGGACTTGGGAATCCAAACAGTAGAACGGTAATCCAGAATGCTGAGAATTCAAATTTCTCGATGAAAACACCAAAATATTAGACCAAAAAGTGGTTATAACACTCAATTGACTGATAATTCTAGAGAATAATAACTCAAAAATGAGTGAAAGAACCATCAACACACAAGATTTATAGTGGTTCGGTGTTAACGAGCCTACGCCCACTTTATACTTCTTTGATTGATCAAATGATTACAAATACAATAACAATATCTACTCAATCACACTAGTACAATCAATAATCTCTCTAATTTTGCGGAATTTCACTCCAGAATTTCGGGAATAATCTGAAATAAACAAAGAGATGTTGTTGGTGATGAAGTTTGAGTAGATGGAGAGCCAAAAGATCCTCTAAAATGGCAAGTTGAGGTGTAGTTATAATCGCAGAACACAGGCGGGTCGGATGCCATGTGGGTCCCATCTCGTAAATCTTGGATTTGGATGCTCTATGGTGAGGACAATACATCAGCAGCATGGGTAAGTGGGTGGTAACCATTCTAGATTTGTAGGAACGTGAAGTGTAACCATTTTGTAGCAGGAAGCTTGGTTCGGATCGAATGATAGGTGAAGGGTTCGGGTCGATTCTCATATATCTTGATCCGTCTTGACAACAACAAAAAACGCTTATGTTCACTTATAGAATGGGGGAATCGGATGTTGGATGGTCGAACCGATCCGATGTTCGTCATTAGGAGTTGAGTTGCTAGTGTATGAGAAAAGAAGGGGGTTCAGTTATGAGGACCCGAACTGATCCGGTCGACCATTGATTATGTGTGCTGCTCTCGAGTGCATGCATTGATCGATCTCTTTGCTTTGTATGGTCTGGTCATAGAACAGGCTAACAGTGTTCTTGCCACCCGTGGAAAGCAAGCGATTATAGTCAAATTCTACATGGTGGAGTGCAGGATTAGATATAGGAATGGTTAATTCGAACCAGTATAAAAATCCCAATGTAATTTACTTACTGGATTTTATTGTATTGCTTATTTCTTTCTGTTTTCAATCTAAATAGATATAGTAAATACACTTCATGCCTCTAGTGTCTTAATAGCCTTAAGATCTATCCAACACTGTGTTGTATACACACCAGTTCCTGACAATTGTATCTAGAAATATTATTATCTGCATCTAAACATAAGAGGAGTAAACATGGACTTGGTTACACCCCTAAGGCTAAAACAAAGAAAAATAGTACTCAATGTACTAAGTTTTATAAGGCTACCAAGTTCAAACCTAAACCTAGGATAATATTGAAAATGAAAAATATATTGATAATTTTATTAATAAGATTCATTCATCTAATGATTATATTTTTTAAGGGCATTCAAAACGTTATGGGTTTGGCATCCCAAAAATTAAACCCATGGACCTTAAAATAAAAAGGGTTCCAGTGTGCACATTTTTCAAATTTTCAGGTACCAAATAGCAGATGCTTAAAGCATATGATGAGAAATCTATTGAACATTGAAAATATGAAAAGGATTTGTTATTGGCATCGACAAAGCCCATAAATCTAAAACTCATCTAATTATTTGACAAAGTTTATTTGATGTTTTGAATTTATTTGATTTCCCTATTTGTGTTTTATTTGCATATACTAACTCTACATATTGTTTAGCAGTAAATCAAACTTTTTTAACCCTTTTTGTTGATGACAAAAGGGGAGAAAAGGTATAAATATACTAGACAAAATAATAAGGGGAGTGCACAGAGTTAGGAGGAGTTAAATATAAAAGTAATATATTTTATCTCTCAAATATCTACATGGTTACCATCATCAAAAAAGGGGAGATTGTTAATACCCTATGTATTGATTTTGATGACAACAACCATGTAAACATTACTACTAACATTTCTTTGATTTATGCAGTTACATAAGATATATTATGGAGACATTTACAGAGATAAGCAAGCATACAAAAGAAGAATTATAAAAGAAGGTTAATCTGAGCAATAGAAGAATGACAGAGGAAGGATAATTAAAGCCTATTAGAGAAGAATGCTGAAGAACATACATATTTGAATGATGAGGAGTTGGTTGAACCTTAGAATATCTTATTAAAGATCCCATAGCAATTATACTTGAAGATAATCAGCCATTGACCTCAACCGAATCACAAAATTCCACAAATATAAGATAATTTGAAATGCTGAAAATTTGAAACACATTTGAAACACATTTGAAACACATTTGAAACACTTATATGTTTTGCTAACACATATATGTTTTACAATCAGTAGGATTAGACATATGTAATAATACACAGACTAAGTATGTTGAACCCACATATAATTTTGCACAATGGACTAATGAGCAAAAGGATGCTGCACAAAGCAATTCTAAAGCCATGAATATGTTGTTTTGTTCATTAGATAGAAATGAATTTAATGGAGTGTCAGTTTGTAAATCTGCTTATGAAATATGGCGGACTTTACAAGTTACTCATGAAGGAACCAATAAAGTTAAACAGACAAAGATATCAATGCTAATTAGCCAATTTGAGTTATTCAAAATGAATGAGAATGAATCTATCTCCGATATGTATTGCAGATTTCAAGAGACAGTGCATTCATTAATAGCACTGGGAAAAAATTATTCAGAAGAAGATCAAATCAGAAAAATATTGAGTTCATTGACTCCAGAATGGGATCAAAAAACATTGGTGACTGAAGAAGCACATAATGTCAGTGAAATGAGGATTGAGGGTTTAATTGAGAATTTGATGTCTTATGAAGTCCAATTACAGAAATGAAAGGAAAGTAAGCCATTTGAAAAGAAATTTATAGCATTTAAAGCAACAACAAATAATTCTGATTCCAGCAGCAAAGACGATGAAGAAACAACCTTAATGACAAGAAATTTCAGAAAATTTATGAGATACAGAAGGAGAAACAACTTTCAAAGAAATAATCAAGGGAGTTCAGGAAGAAATGATGATCGATGTTATAGCTGCAACAAACCAGGCCATATAAAGAGAGTGTGTCCATATCCAGACAAGTCAATTCAACAGACGGACAATAGTAATTCATCGAATAAAAGAAAGAGGAAATACGCAGCAACTTTAGATGATTCAGATTCATCATCAAGCGATGAAGAACTAGAAACCGGAAATTCAAATATGTATTTCACACCAATTCAGAAAATATCGAAGAAATGAATCTAAAAACCAGATTTGCCTTAATTAATTTTTTGGTTGAATGGATGTTTTGTTTGTTTGTTTGTTTTGAATTTGAAATTTAAACTTTAAAATTCAAATTTTTAATTTTAAATTCAAATTTTAATTTTAAATTCAAATTTTAAATTTAAATTCAAATTTTAAATTTAAATTCAAATTTTAAATTCAAATTTTAATTTTGAAATTTAAAATAATAATAACATAATAATTAGTAAGATAATAAAATAAACTTTGGATGTTTGTTAGGATTAATATTAATTTAGGAAATAATAAAACTTCAACAACCATATGTCCTTTGAAAATTCTGCATATATGTCGACATACATAGAAGGACATGTCGACATAAAGGCCTGTAAAATGAAATTCAAAATTTTAGTTTTGAAGGTTTAACTATCAAACTTCCCTCCAACTTTTCACCAACTCTCGAGGTCCGAAAAGGTGTCATTGATTTTAGACATGTTGTGTCCATTCAATCTCTGTTTATATATCTATTCAATTTTATTATATCTACCTCTCATTAAAAATTTAAACAGCTCTCTTCATATCTATACTCTACAAAAATCTCTAATGGCTTCCTCTAGCACTCCTCAAATAATGAGATTATCCAAAACCATCAAAGGATATCTCAATAATGATAAAGAAGCAATCAACGTTGACTATATAGCAAATGCAAAAGTCAGTACAGGAGCTTTCGCCATCTTCGAAAACTTTCCATATTATGATCTCCCTTCTCTTTTCAATCATAATAAAGTATTGAGCTTGATTGACGCTCGGGATAACAATGAAGTATGTTATCCGAAACTCGTCAAAATGTTCTATGCAAATCTCAATCATGACTTTTACGAAGGAGATGAAAATCAAATTTGGAGTAGCATAAAAGGCACATAAATCGTTCTAGATTGTGAAATTTTGGCCAATATCTTGAACTGTAAAAATACGGGATCAGATTTTTCAGAATTCGAAATCGAAGAAACGGATTTGGTAACTTATCATCACATATTTGAAAGCGATGGTCACATGGAATTCAAAAATCGCTTTTTCTGCCTAAAAACAAGAATCTTAAACCTCCTCCTTCAACATACCATCACCCCTCATTCCGGAAACTTCAACAACCCAACTCTCAAAGTTCGAAAAGCACTCTTTGCTATTATTGGTGGCTATGACATCAATTCGCCGATATGATCTTAAAAGAACTTAAGCACAAAGAAATGTCAACTAGAGAAAACACTCTTTATTATGGAATTTACCTCACTCAAATCTTCAAATATTTTGGAGTTGATCTCAAGGGAGAAGAATTTGTACCTAGAAAGGTGTTTGACTCCACAAATATACACTTTATGCAAATTCCACTCACTTTCAAGCCTTATGAGACATTCGAAGACAAACAAGTTCGGATGCAACAAGAATAAGAGCCTATGGATATCGAAGAAGAAGACTAAACTTCTTTAGAAAGTGTAGAGTATCCACTCAACTCTAGAACCATTTCCCAAGAGACGATTATTCAAAATCAAGTGAAAATAGTCAATAACCGAAAGAAGCTCAAAAAGACACTTCATTGGCAAAATAGGAAGAAAACTTGGAATTTCATATTTCTCCTCATCATCCACTAAAATGCAAGCCTATATAATTTAAGTTATCTTTAATATTTGCTTGTATCTGCTTTCGAATCTCGTATTTAGTGTTTCGTAATTAGTTGGATGTATTTGCTTTTAAGTTGAAATGAATGACATATTTATGTCAAAACTATCTTTAAGTTAATGTAAAAACATTAGAATTAAATAAATTAAAATATATAATAACAATGAACTAAAAATTAAAAAAATTCAATTTTTTTTAGTATATATCAACATAATATGTCACTATGTCGACATATAACTGACAGATTTTCAAATTTGTTCAAAATTTAAAATTAAAATAATTAACTCATGTCTATTCAAATCCAACGAATTCCAGACCCTATATAAGCCTATTTCTTCAAGAAAAAAATATTCTATTATTCCTCGTTCCTCTCTAATCAAATTCTTATCTAAAACTATCAAATTATGGCAAATCCAATAAATAATTTGAGTGAATATCTTGAAAAAACTTTGAATTCTTTCAAGAACACCCTCTCCATAATTCTACGAAATTAGTGTCACCTCGAATTAAGCCATACAAAGATGTTTGAACAATAAGAGAAGTATTTTGATGTCATTCATTGGCTAATATATTCTCTTTTCAAAGACGAATATAACAATCTTGCTAAGGCACCACCGACAAAAGAAGATGAAGGTTGGGAAGTCATCAAGAAAGATCCAATCTTTGGAGAAGACGGATGGGTAGAAGTTCCAAAAAACGTTTGATTGTTTGGTATGATTTGATTGGTTTGTTTTGATTGAATTATGTTTGAATTTATGTGAATTTGTTTTAAACATTGTCTGTAAATATTGCTTGGATTGGTTTGCTTGGATTTAAAACATGTATGTATATGTATTGATATACTTGTAAATATTAAATACTTGGTATTGATTATTTTATAGTCATGAATTTAGGGGGAGTACTTTGCTTTAGTATAATAATAGGATATGTATAGTTAGTTATAGGATTTAGGGGGGTATATTTAGTTTTTTTTTTTTTTGATAATGACAAAGGGGGATAAATTATAAATAAGGAGAGTATGTAGGATTCACGATGACAGGGGGGCTATTAGAAGGATCAGAATCAATAGGTATGAACAGATATGAATATTTTATAAATTAAGGTTGTCATCATCAAAAAGGGGGAGATTGTTGGAGAATGAAATTTTGACGACAACAACCTTATTTCAATTGTCATAGATTATAAAATATATACTAACATCTCTATCTAGAATATATATATATATACATACATATATGCAGAATTTGTATACAGGACTTAAATACTGAAGACTGTACAGTTTTAGAGTTTTAAGAGATTCAGAATTCAGAGGAGATTCAAGACTCATAAGAAATTAAGTTATCAAGACTTCAAGACAAATATAGTAATAGAGTCTAGTTAATATGTAAGACTCTAAACAGCACTCTAGATTCAAATTCAAATTCAAATTCAAATTCTGATTTTCAAATTCAAATTTTCAAATTTCAAATTTTGATTTTCAAAATTCAAATTCTAATTTCAAATTGTTTTTCTATCTTACTTATGATTTCAAATATAAGTTTTATGTTTATGAGTTTATATAGTTATATAGCTTTATAATCTTATGGTTTTATAGTTTTAAACTTTATAATATAAATATGTTTATATAATATATAATTATGTTTTCATATGATTTTACACTTTATAATACTCATTTATATCACTAAGTTTTAATTCAAGAATTTCCAGAATTATATATATAGTTAAACACTTGAAAAATAGTTTAAAAAATATTTTATACGTATATATGTCAACATACATATATGTCTATGTCGTCATACAACTGGCATTTTTTCAATTTTCAAAGAAAGCATCTTTTCACTATTTGTAACATTTCAGAAACATTGCAACCTTTCAAATCTTACAAATAGGGGTTAATTTCGAATTTTTTGATCATTCTTCTTCTCCATCTTCACCTTTCTTCATCCCACCATTAATATTTAATATTCTACTGATTTCTACACTTCTACTTTGCTGATTTCCACTCTAATTACATAAACTTCTTCTTTTCTCACCCTTTACTCATTACTCTCTGAATTGAAGTGTTATGGAAGAGTTATAAGGCTGTTGTAATAATTTGGGAAGTGTTTGGGAAAAGGTGTGTTCCTTGTAGCCTTGAAATCAAGGAAAGGGAGCGGTGGTAATCTTGTAGCCATAAAATCAAGAATGGTTGGAGCGGTGTTAACCTTGTACTGTGAAATCAAGAGGATTGTACTTGGATAGTAATATTAATAAAACTCTGCGCTATCCAGCGTTGCGTGGGACTAGACATAGGAGTAATCTGAACTAGTATAAAGTCATGTGTGTTCTTTCCTTTTTTGCATTTTATATTTATTTGTTTCTGTGTTTGTGTTTGATTCTGAGTCGTTGATCATCTCTGTTGTGTGTGATTCATATAGTAGATCATTTAATATTAAGATTTTTGTAAATTTCTTAAAAACACTATTAATCCCCCTCCAGTGTTAGTCTAGCCTTAAGATCCACATTCTGCGTTCTCTAACATATGTATTGAAGATACGACTACTTGTCATAGTTTGTTTCTGTTGATAAGGAGAAGTTGTATCTTGTGGCCCATGAAATCAAGATTGTAAAGGTGTTCTTGCCACCCGTGGAAAGCAAGCGATTATAGTGAAATTTTTCATGGTAGAGTGTATGACTGGATGAATGATTGGTTAACCAGCATAAAAATCCTGGTGTAATTTACTTTGCTGCATTTTATTTTATTACTTATTTCTTTTTGTTTTCAATCTGAGTATATATAATTAATACACCCCACCCCTTTAGTGTATGAATAGCCTTAAGATCCATCTAACACTGTGTTGTAGACACATCAGTTCTTAATAATTAATTTTAGATTTCAATTATAATTTTAATCAAATCAATTTCATTAAATATTTTAATATTAAATTTCAATTTTCAATGTTTATCAAAATAAACTAATTCACAATTTTATTTGCAATCAATACAAGTTACTATTGCCAAAATAAGTTGAATTTCATTACTTAAACAATTTCCTTAAGTTTACACCATATATTTCCATAATTGAATCACTAAAATTTTAAATTATAACCATAATTATAATTAAAACTTATTAAATTCAATAATTTAAATAGTCGCTGATTTTACATTTACATATCACACTTATTCCTCTATCAACTATTATGGACTCTGTTTTCTGGGCCTATTTATAAACTGCCCCCTTAACTTTAGAGGTAGTACAATATATTGTTCCACCCCTAATTATGCTAATAGATGTCAATGCATATGCCATTAATTATTTCATATCTAGTAATGAAATGATAATCAAATAACTCCACTTATATATTTGGAAATGATAACACATCTCTAGATGAGATTTGTTTATATATTTGGTTATTTTATTAAATCAAATAAATGCGTAATTTGATTACATAGGATTCCAATTTAGTTTAGATTTTGATCCTAAAAATTTGGGAGCAATGCGATGTATATCATATATTTCATTATAGTTATACCAAAAATTATGAATAGAAAACAAATCAAATTATCTGTATAATACATTAATTTATGTTCAAGTGTCTAGTTATATCATAAGGGTCATGTTTCTAGTTATTATGTCATAAGAAATATTATATGCATAATCATTTATTAAAAAAAATCTTTAGATATTCTCCTGAAGAGATCATTTATATTTCATATTATACATATGATGAAAGCTATAAATGTCGGCTTGAAGCGATATGTATGTGCAATAAACATAATTTCATATTTCCAAAAAAATTCAAGTGTCTAAAAGCTACTCTTATTTTTTAAGTATATCTTATTTATTTATTAATTTATTTATTGCACTATCCAAAAGAGATGTGTAGAAATGTCTATATGCAGTTATAAATTATTCTTTTATAAGCTATCATAATTAATGCCCAAAAGTAATAATTATGGTATAATAAAATTTAACAACTTGAAGTTGTTTATATATTCTTACTTGAACCAAAAGTTCAATACAGTTTCAAACCAGATATTTTGAACATTATCATGCAGTCTCAAGGTACTCACATTGATAATGCTCTATAAATAGAAGTTATTAGTTTGGATCCTTGTAATAACTTGTTTCTAAAATCACCGACTCAAAGGAGAAAGAATATGCAAATTTATAATATATTTGTAATACGTGGACACATGTATATATCTGTATATATAAATATTCAACTAACACCTAAAGTTTGCTATGAACTCATCTTATAGATTATGCATATATATACACACACGCGCGCACGCGCGCACACACACACACACACACACACACACATATATATATATATATATATATATATATATATCATCTAGTAATTCAAAAAGTCAATCGACATAAATATTGAAACACTTGAAGTCATGTATGTATTCGAATGATTTGTATAATTAGAAAACTCCTCCTAGTTACTAAGTCAATGAAAGAGATTAAGTAATATAATATGAATGCACCTTATTAACTAATAAAAGTATTATCCTTATACAATTGAAATACATATAATGTATTTGCTAGTAATAATGTGATAATGAATCAAAAATGAGAATCCAAAGAATGTTATTATTTAATGTGGCAATATTTGTCAACAGTGAGGGGGATGATAAAGGAATACAAGTTCATATTGATCATCAGCATTAAATATTTGTTAACATATGCAATGATACAAAATATTAAGCAACTTGAATAAATTATCATTTATATCGCTAGTAGACTTACTACAATATAGATATGAATCCATAAAGGATCAAAAGATGTAAACCATAATTGAACTATGATATAGAAATCAATTCAAAATATTTTTGTAGTACGTCATAAAGATGTCAAATAAAAGAGGTGAGTGTTCTTGAAGAAACACTTAGGGGTGCTTTGAAAAAGACTTGTGACATGATTCCCAAATGACCCTAGAAGTGGTTTAGGTACGTAAAACATGATAAATAGAGTGATCTCAATAAATCATACCGAGAACAAACAATATATAGTAGTCAATGATAAATTTGTAAATAATAAAGCGCTTATGTTAATTAATAGATTAAAACTTCGAATTAGGGGAGAAAATGATTGACCATCATGAATCCTTTTCTAAATGGGAAATGTGGACCTGTAGTACAGAATATAATTAGAAATATTTATATAGAATGGTAAAAACATGCAAAAATTATTAAAGCGCCATGTAGTGTCAACAACATGTTATGTGTCTTGAGCATCGCATACCTTCAGAGATAATTGAAGTGATGAAAGTGTTTGAAACATTTAAAATACCCTGAAGATATAAATGATGAAGTATACAAATTCCAGAAGAATGTAAATAAATTTAGTAGTGATAAAGAATGCAAAGAACAAGAAATGTATATTATAACATTCCTTCAAGTATTGTTGTGATGAAAATCTTGGTATAATTCATGATGAGTATGTTACTTCCTACTTTCAAGAATTGTAGTAATGAAACTCTTAATATCTGTTGAAGTGGTAGTTGTGATATGCAAAACTTATCAAAATATACAAGTTTTTGAAGAATATAAATAACATTTGTGGTTATAAAGAATGCCAAACACATGAACGACATATTACGATGTTCTTATAAGTATAGTTTCAACTATAGATGTATGTCAGACAAGACAGTCCGTTGTCTGGCTTGGTCCAAAGATATAAGGTGTTGGATCCGTGTCCGTCTGATTCTCTTATAGGATAGAGCTTGGACACACAAGGGTCCAGTCCGATCCAAAATGTTTGATGTTTTTCTATTGTCCGGCCATTGTCCGGGTCGTACAAACAGTATTCGAACTTAATGCTTGTCCAATCTGTGTCCGTCCGAATCTCTTATAAGACAGAGCTTGGAAACACCTCCGGTTTGGTCCGGTCCGACCCGTTTACACCCCTAGTTTCGACTATAATCTTGGTATACTTCAAGATGAGTACATTGCTTTCTGCTTCTTAATGTTGTTGTAATGAAACTTATCTTATTCATCAAATGTGTATTGCAATATGAAAACTTGATTGAAGCACAAAATTGTAAGCATATGAAGTGTGTTCATAATTAAATACTAGTAGCATACAAAATGCAAAAAGAAGGTGCTTTAAATAAAAAAATATGCATAATGCATGAAAATGCACATGAAGTTTTTAAACAAAAGTTCATTAAAAAATATCTATAAGCAATTTGACTTATCGAAAGAAGAACACGAATTCAAAAAAAAAATTAAGTCAGGAGGAGCATCCCTAAGTATGTTATAATGCAAAATTTGTTTCTTAACTAAGATTTTTCCCGTTGTGTTTTCTTAATAAGGTTTTAATGGGCATTATCTTAATTTAGAAGCATCAACCTAAAAAGTAACATACGAAAATAAGTTATAATGTACTCATTTTCCTTATTCAAGGTTTTCCAATTGCGTTTTTCTTATTAAGATTTTAATAAGGCGTTACATTGATCTGGAAGTAGAAAACTCTATTTGATGTAGCAAATTATTGAAATATGTCGTATTATATTTTATTCTTTTTTCCTTCACTAAGATTTTTTCCATAGTGTTTTTCTTAGCAAGGTTTTTACTAAGGCACCATCCTGATCAAGAAGCACCAAACTTCATTAGATGAAATGGGATAATCAAAATATGTCATTGTAGTTTTTTTTCCCTTCACTAAGACTTTTCCTACTGGGATTTTCTTAGTAAGATTTTTGTAAATGCTCGAATTTCAGCACTAGTACATCTGTATTCATGTACCTGGACTCAAGTATCAAAAACCTGGAAAGTTAGAAGAAAGAAGTTAGAGAGTGAGAAAAAGAAAGAAATATTAGAGGAGGAGAAGAAGAAGAAAACCACTACAAAATTAGAGCAGAATAAAATCTCGTAGTGGAATAAATAAAATAAAATATAATATATCAACACTCTTTACATAAAGAGAAAACTATATATACACGATTACAAAATAAGAGTACACAACTTGATCAGCCTATACATATGTTTGTACAATGTTTATAAATACAACACATATAGCGGAAATAAATTAATACTAGAAAATATGGGAATATGTCCCAACTTCGGCTCCTCTCCTACAGTTCCAAGCAAACCTAATGAAACCCGTAAAATATACTCGGTCTGACCTGAGAACATTTTGAGGAAAGAAAAATCACCTGAATCAGTCTGGAATACTTTGAGTGAGAAAACTCATATCACAAACAACTTGCTTAATTTTAGGAAATCCTTTGAAACAATGGAACTCTTGTAAGACACAATCACAATAATCATAACACATGTTTTTCCCTTACGAAAACCAAATCACCTGTAATTATAAATCCAGTGATATTATAATAACGTCTAAAATCCACAAATAAAATAGGAATATAACCGAAAAGCTTGCATCTTACTTTTCGACATATTTGGTTTACATCTAAAACCGTAAGACTCGTATTGGAGTTTGGGTTTGCATACATGAATAGGTAAGGAACCACCTCCAAACAGTGTTCCTTTAGAGATAAAAACACTAGGATTCAACAAGAACATCTTGCAACCCGGCCATATAGAACCAGCCACTCATTCAGTTTGAGTGTACCGAATATATCACCACCACAGTTGGGGCCAATCAACCATATTCATTATAAAACATACAAAAGGGGCAACTGATTTCGCTATATCAGGTGATGATATACTCACCTAATGGGAATGACCAACATAGCTCTAATGCCTGTCCGATTTCAATCATTCCTTAGTTGATGAGACTTGAGGCTACCTTTACCTTTTTGAGACATCACATTCAACTTTGAATGCAACATTGTCAGATCATCAATCACTAATTGATTTACAAAAATGTACTCTAGTGTTAAACTAAAATAAGTTGCCTTCTCCACCACCAAACAAATACATGATTGAAAAGAATTAACGTACGCGGTCTAAGAAAATTAATGTCAGACATCCATCCATACAACTTGTCCAGGATCATGACAAACCATAGGTACTCACTTACTACATCCTATCGGGATACCCCTAGGATTAGCAACAAAATATCCTTGCATCATCCACATGCCCTTTTAATTAAAACCATTCATTAAAATCATTTCATCGGTTCTTAAAAATCGTTTCCATATACTTATCTCAATGGAATAAGTGTATTCACAAATCTCTTGTTTCCGTTACTTCAAAAACCATAGTAATACACTTATCTCTTCGAACAAGTATATTAACAAAACCATATTATTTTTAGTACTTAAAAAATAGTGCTATATACTTAACCAAATCATATAAGTATAGTCACAATTCATATTTGGCCCAAACAATGTCATGTGATACATCGTTTGCTTAAAAACTCAACCAGTTTTATTTAACTTATAAACTTGGTAAATTAAAGTTTATAGCATTACTTATGGGGATAATAAATTAATTTCCCACACCACTTTCATTTCGAAACTAGTATCATCCCTCAGATAAAAATGAAGTCATTCAAGTTGGGGTATTTTTGTTTACCTTTCAGCCGTTGACTCGACAACGTTCTTATTTTTAAGGTAGATCAAAGTCTATAATCCAAAACCTGAGACCAACTATATATCAAAAATCCTATTTACTATTCAATTCAAATATGGTTTTATAAACCATTTTTTACATTTGAAAAATATCCTTTCACTTGTAACCATTTTTACTAAATTCGTTTATTAAGTAAACCCTTACTAAAACACAAGTATTTAGCTTTAAACCTTTCTACTACAATTCGTTTGCAACTTGGAATTATTACAAAAATCCATTTACCAAATCCATTAAACATCCTTACTTTGCATTTTTGAAAATCTTCTTTCAATTACTATCATTTTTTTTACTTAATTCAATTATTAAGTAAACACTTATTTAAAACCATCAAATTAGCTTTAAATCCCTTTTATATACCTTGTTTATAATACTTGGATTTATTATAAAATCCTTTTACAAAATTCAAGTAAAAACTCATTACGACTTAATAACTTCCCTAAATGAATTCCATTTAAAAAAGGTAATCACTTTAATCATTAATTAAAATAATAATTAACTTCAACATTAACTAAGTTAACTTCATTATTAACTAAAAATAAAATAGTTTACCTCTTTTAAAGAGTTGTTAAAATAATAACTAACTGTAACGACCCGCAAATCCATATATACCATTTTAATTGACTGAATATAACTCACGTCCAACACAAATTGCACGAAAATATGAATCATTAATAGAAAGAAGTTAGAGAATGAGAAATAGAAAGATAGAAAATTTAGAATAGAAGAAAATAGATAGAAGATAGAACTGAACAATAACACAAAATCTCACAATCGTAGCGGAATAAAATATAATATATAAATGATCACTTTGAAATAAATTGTATTTTTACTTACATATATCATCGGAGCACATCACATACACAATACAGCGGAAATAAACTCTAAATATCTAACGTTGAAGCCTCCTGCTCCAAACTCCTCCAGATAAATCTGTAAAATCCTGAACCATTGGACTGCCCGTACAACTTTGGGCACCCAAGAGTTTAGGGAAAACATAGGAAAATAAACTCTGGGTCAGTCATGGAACTGGTATGAGTAAACGATTAAAAACAGTTTGATTTTAACTTTCAAAAACCTTTTGAAAGAAAGATAATCGTAAGACCGATCCACACATAAATACGGATGGCTTTTACCTTACGATAACCCAAAATATTTTTGAAAACAATATTATTCTGTTATCATGATAATGTCTAAATACAAATAAATAACAATCTAGCGGAACACTTGCATCTCACGCTCCACATATAAAGTATACAACCAAAACCGCGGGCACTTATTGGAGATTGGATTCCAACTATGACAAGGTATGGAACCACCTGCCGATAGTGTATCTCTAGAGGGGAATACACTAGGTTCAACAAGAACGTCTTGCAACCCGGCCCGCACACGACCGACCACTCATTTCGCTTAAGTGTATCGAATATATTGTTACTAACGGTTGGGAGCTACCCACCGTTTCCCGAAAGGGACAGTATCGAAAGATTTAAGAAGCAAAAAGAATTTCTCTAGATAGTGACAATACACCCTAATGGGAGCGACCCACATAGCCATGTTGTCTGCCCGATTTTGGTCTTTTCCCGGTTGTGAGGCTTGAGGCTGAACTTACCCTTAGATATAGCACGTCTTCATTCACTTTGAATGCCACATCGTCAAACCTGCCAAATCACAAATTGATTTTCCCAAAAATATCCCGGGTATAAAGCTAAGAGAAACGAATTCCTCCGCCACCAAACGTAAATACGTTTGAAGAGATCAACCTACGCAATTTATTAGGTATACTCTGTCATACATTCGTCCATACAAGTTATCCTGAGACTAGACAAACCGAAGGCACTATCCAGTAAATCCATTTTAGGCAATTTCTACCTAAGATTGAAAGAATAGCCCTTGCATAACACCATCTTCAATGGTCTTCAATAATTTCTGACTCGAAACGTATATTGAATCGAAGTGAAATTTAGATTTCGGTCTCTTCGAAATGATAACGTAAAAAGGTCCAGATTTGATAGTCGGTGATTTAACTATCAAATATAAAATAAAATAAACGGATTTATTTCCATTGGATCCGCTAAGCCTTATTTAAATAAATCTTAATTATTTCAATACAATATTACCTTGGTGTGTATATATATATATATATATATATATATATATATATTCATTTGAAAACATAAGTAATAACTTAGAAAATTCGAATTGTCAATCTTACATGGTAATCTCATTTCTCGAGTATCTATTTCATAGTTGAAGACGATATTCACTTTAACACTCATTCTGAACACAAAATAATACGATCAATCGGATAATAGTGAAATCGATCAAGTTGGGGTATTTTAATTACCTCTCAGACCTTGAGTCGAAATCATTTTCATCGTCAAGATTCACAGAAGTTCATTATCCAAAATATTCGACAAAACCATAAACTAGTAAAATCCATTTGGTTTCCAAATCTTAAACTATTTCCAACAACGTTGTTGTTTTGAACCATTCACCAATTTAACTCGATATTGACTCAGAGGATTAAACCCAAATGATGGACTTGACTTCCTTAACTAATTTATCTTCTGAGATAATTTACTCAAATTTAAATTTCAATTTAATTACACCATAATCTTACCAAAAACTGTTGATTAAGGACTTATTAACTTCTCTCAATCGATTTAAGAAAAACGAATAGTTTAATGTGATTACAATTAAACTTCCTTTTTTAAATTTAAACAATATATTAAATTAATATATCCATTTAATTGTTTCTTAAAAACAATTAAAACCTAACTATCCAAAATTTACATTTATTTCTGAGTTACTTTACAGAAAAAGGCTTAGCAGTTCCAACGGTATATAACCGTTCAGACAACATTCAAGTCGTTAACAGTTATGTAAATACAATTCAATAATAATCAACTGATAATATAGTATTTCAACACATATATTAACTGATAAAAGATGTCGAACTGATATAAGCAGAACGTTGTTTATTTTTGTTAACAGGGTGTTCAAACAATCTAGCAAATCAGTTTATATATAGTGGAACGGTGTTTATTTCCACTAACCGACGTAAATAAAAAATATAATTACGATACATGTAATTATAAACAACTCAATTAATAAATTAGTTAATTGAACAACCAATTTATAATTTACTGAATTATAGACCATTACGGTGAACTGTTACCAGTTGGACGTTAATTTAGTTTAGCGACTAAATTTACGCTCGTTATATTATAATAGATGGTTATAATAAAAATCAATTCAATTTATTTTTAAATCATTTTAATCTTGACAAAATATCCGTCGCATTCGTTTTACCAAACAAACACTTTCTATTTCACTCTACTTGAGCGAACTCGACTATAACACCCTTTAGTATACATGTATATATTCCAAGTGACTTATAAATAAATTTAAACTTATTATTATTATTATTATTATATATATGTATTTTTTTTTATTTCTTCATCAGTGTGCCGACCCAGTTTACGCAAACACACTCACTCAGACTGCACACACCCTTTGTTCCTACCAGGCAATTTAAACTTGCCAATACTCAAACTTCCTGACTTCTGTTCTTCTTCTTCTTCTTCTTCTTTTTTTTTTTTTTTTTTTTTTTTTTTTTTTTTTTTAACGTGGGCCAAAGCCCAAAAGCCAATGTTTCACGCATTGTCGCTCTCGCATCTTCCCAGTTAAATGGTTCAGGGAAAAATACCAAGCCTTGTTTACTTGTTCCCCTTCTCTCCTATTTCTTCTGCTGCCTTTCATTTACTTTCTTTCTTGTTCTTTTAGAATATAGACTAAGCCCAAAAGCCCACACATATGTAATATATTGCCATCCTTATCCTTGCGTCCAGGCAAAGAAAAATTGCCAAGGTACTTGTGCATGCATCCATTCATTTCTACTGCTACTCCCCTTTTCTTATTTATTTCTTTATTTATATAAAACTGGCCGAAGCCCCCTTTGCCCAGAATCTACATGTAATTGTTCCCCATTCCAAACATTTGTATGGTACTGCTTACCCTCTCCTTTCCAGTTGTTAACTCCCATATGTTCAGTTCCTTTAACCTGACCATTTTCTTTCTTTACGGTTTGTTTTTACTTTTTTTTTTTTTTTAATGTTATGAGCCAAGCTTCAAGCCCAGACCCGAACGTCACGTCCCCTGCATGGATTCGCGTGCCTTTTCAGGCAAACCAAGATGGTGCCCCAACCTTCCATTCTTCTCCCTTTACCCCTTCTGTTTTGTTTCTTTTCCAGTGTTTTTCGTTTTGTTCTTTCATGTACCCCTTTTAATACGTTTTTTTTTTTTTTTTTTTTCTCTTTTACTATGAAATATATATTCATTATTTACATTTTGTTTCCTTTAAACTGCTGTCGCACTCATGCACATAACGTGCATGGCCTGTGCATCTTCCGGACAAGCTCGTCCTCCACACATTCGATCGCCAGCACTCAGTCCCCCGAACCGATGACCCCAGCAATACTACCGCACTTCACCCTCATGAAGGAGACTTCCTTGATCGCTGTGTCACTGCATAGTTGTTACTTGTTGCAATTCAACTTTAGCGCCGCTGTTATAGATCACCGGGGTACCGTCACTGTCAGCGAAGACTACCACCAACTAAACAATTCCCAAGCCAACTTTCTTCCTTCATGAACCCACGCAGTGATATGAAAACGTTACTTACACCATTTCTTTCTTCATTTCATCGTTGACTTCCCAGGGCAAAACAAATTTGCCACTCACGTTCATACTGTTCCAACCATTTTCACAGGCAGACAGTAGTGCTCTAGCACTACCATGATTCCATCCTTCCCACTTCAGATTATTCTGCCTCCTCTTTTATATATATATATATATATATATATATATATATATATACACACGATATAAAAACTGCCCATCTCACCGCCCCTCATTTCTATATCCAAACCGCTCTGTTCCCTCCCCCTACTTCTTTCTACAGTTGTTTCTCCTATCCAAACCTGACTATACTTCTATGGTTTGCTAAAATGAAAACTAGAATGCTGCTTCACTCTCTATATAATTTGTTACTCACATGTTAAAACTTAAATCTTCATTTAGCACTACTATGTTGAGTAGATTCCTCAACTGCGGCCTCCTAGTTTCTTCCCAGTTTCGATCCATATTTTCTTTCTCTTTTCACTGCTATTGCATCTCCTTTACTTCTTATTTTCTTGATTTAGCACCCTTCCCAACGCACACCCGTGCAGTGTGCACATGCACAAAAAACCAAGCACCCGTCTGTTGGTCACCAACCACTCCACACATCACCGTCGTTCACCTAAACCTATTCCCAAGCCCAGAAATCTCTCCTATCACCTGTACAGTGATTACACTGTTCGATCCGAGGCTTCAAACGTTTCGACCAGCTTATCCATTTTGGCATTAACCTGACTGTTTGAATTGTTCGGACTGTCAGCACCATTTATTCTGTCCAGCTCACCATTTGAATTCATAGGAAGTATTTTTTCTTTGTTATTATTTTGATTATTAGTAAAATAACTCCATTATTATGCTTAGTTGTGGCATCATTTCTATTCTCATTCATTTGCGTGGTTTTTTCCCTTTATTTCTTATCCTTCTCCAACTTCAATAACCATCAACCGACATGTATAGATATTAAACAGCAGCTAATAAAGGTATAAGAGCACTCAAATTTCTGATAGAATATGGTACTAGGAGGAGAAAGAAAGACTAAATGTGAACTTAACAGGAACTCAATTGTTAATACTGTTTTTATTTTTATCAAAAGACTTGGCTGAAGCCTGCCCCCAAAAATTATTTCCCACGCATTAATACGTGCACTGTCACACATATCATGGAGCAAGAAGGTGAAAATGTGACGTAACAAGCATGGTAAATGGGCCATTATTTGCAACATATAATTTGACACTAATTTCATGTTCTGTTTTTCCCAAATTTCAAGTTATAGGGTTAAGTTCAGTTTGAAACCACATCAACCTATTCATATATGCGCATCAATAAACAAAAAGGGGGAAGTGTTACTCACAATTCTTGTTTACAGTTTGGTTTCAGATTTTAACATGAGACTTTAATTTAACCAATTTCACATATTCAAGCTAATAGATGCACATATATCCTAACATATACAAAACATGCATACATACTTAAGCCACTTGCATCATTCGATAGAATTCAAAGAAATGTTTAAACATGAATTAAATAGTGAATTTACTCACCTAAATATTCACTGCTCTTGCTATCCTTTCACCCTCTGTTTGTGGTTTTACACACATATGTTCTCCAGTCTTTCTGCCATTTCTATTTTGTATCTTTTACTTCAGATTTTTGTGAGTCTGTGAGGGGGTTAGTATTGAAAGTATAAAGAAAAGTAATGGAGATAAAGAGGAGAGATGCAGTAGAAATATATCATTAATTGTAATTTCTCTGATACAGGAAAGAGATACAAAACAAGAGAATAAATAGAAGATTGCTCAACGGTCACATGCTAAAATCAAGGAGCAACATTTGTGCTGTAATTAAGGAATTTTCCTATAAAGACCCAATGTTCACATGCTGAAATAAGGAGCAACGGTCACATGCTAAAATTAAGGAATGAGGTGTGGTTCAAGTGTGAAACCAACATTAGCTCCCCTCAAACAAAACTGGGTTTTTCTGTCTTCTTCATTCCGCCGTTGTCGCTCACCCTTAATTCCTCTTTTAATCTCATAAAATTCTTTGTCGATAGTG
This sequence comes from Allium sativum, assembly GCA_030737875.1. NCBI lineage: Eukaryota > Viridiplantae > Streptophyta > Magnoliopsida > Asparagales > Amaryllidaceae > Allium > Allium sativum. The sequence goes on along the minus strand of CM060918.1, from coordinate 487,878,276 downwards.
GCTTTGTAAGCACATCAGCTCTCTGATAATATGATGGGATGTGGCATACCATTAACTTTCCACTTTGGGTTCGTTCTCGTACGAAGTGTAGGTCTATCTCGAGGTGTTTTGATCTTGAGTGCTGAGTTGGATTGAGAGACAAGGATACTGTCCCTCTATTGTCGCACCAGATGACTGGTTTTCTTTTAGAAGTGAAACCTAATTCGTGTAATAGCGACTCAATCCATGAGATTTCAGCGGTGGCGCTAGCAAGGGCACGGTATTCCGCTTCAGTACTTGACCTCAATGTGGTTGTTGCTTCTTGGTGCACCATGAGACAAGATTTGTGCCAAGAAACACGCAGTATCCTGATACGGATCTTCTGTCATCAATGTCATTAGCCGTTAGATGGGTGTATTTATAGGGAAAATGAAATATAAAATATAACTAGCTTGGGTAGGCTTTGCAGTATAGAGTTTGGGCTGTCTTATCAATTGATTGAAAGATGTATTTATGATCTACATCCATCTTTTCCGGTCATAGGCTATACACATATGCTAGGCATGTATTCAGACCAGTCTATAAAAATGTATATAAGCAGTCATGCAGGTGTACTCCTATATATGTGCACACATGATTTAAAAAGTCATGCTTAATTCTTAAGCAATACGTGGTACGCCCTACGCTGTCTACAATTCATTGGTAAGGAGCATTGCTTAGCCTCTTAGCTGTTAGGCTTATGGCTATGCTATGTATTGTCATTCGAAATGGGTACTGATATGATATCCTAGTGCTTCCTACAAATGTATTTTTGGTCACTTCAGTTTTGTTTCTTCCAGCAGAATGTGTGCGGCAGTAACATGTGCAAACTATGGTTTTAGACACTAGCCTAGGCTTGTGCTGCAGTATATTGAAAGGGAGATGATGTGTGATGTTTGTTTCTTCCTTTAAATGCTTAAATATGAAGTACGGGAGATTTAATATAAATATGCTTATAATAGATGAGTTTGGACACATTAAAATTTTCTGAAAACATAACAATACAGCTCAACAAAGAATTCATAAATATCCTTAGTCGGAATTGTTGAAATCTAGTATGAAATTGTCATTTTTAATTCCCTTCCATGTGAAGTAACTACATCCTTTTTATTCTTATTTGTTATTCTTCTATGCAACTCTATATTTACATGCACTAAAAACAAGTTTGAATTCAAATGCAAATGATAAACCATATTTACTTGTATATGTTTAAATATTAATGAATATAACAAGTAAATATACTCATAGGATTTTATAAATTATTATACTATTTTTCTAGAATATTCAAATCTAGTATTACCTATATTTTAGTTCAAAACACATTAAAATTATAAATAAAATAATACAATATTATTTGCTGTTTTTATAACTATATATACGTTATTTAGAAGGTTTAAACCATTGCAATATATATATTTGGAATTTTTCTCAATATCTATTATTCACACTTTATTATTCAAATTAAGTATTGAAATAATCCAAAAATAAATTGTATTATAGAAGCAGTCAAAAACCGGGACGTTACACAAACTTTATTTATAACTTTTCGACTTAATAATTTTCTTTATACACGGTTAATTAAAAGATTAATTAACTCCTTTATTAAGTTTAAACAACTATTTCTTCAAAACTATTTCTATTAAATTAGTTGAAAATAAATTAATGTAATAACCAGTTTCAACTAAAATATTTGACTTAGTCAACTTGAAAAAAAAAGTCAACTTGTTAATTGATCTCAAATAGATCCTTACTTTCAAATTAATTAATATCATAATTAATTTAACATAATCTCACTTAATTGTTTCTTTAAAACAATTATTTCAGATTATTAACCCTTAGGTTAATTTCTGACTTACTTGCTTTTAAAACTTATTTAACACACAAGAGTCTACTATATAAATCATTTTATAATTTCCTTTATAAAATCAGATTATAAATATTGATTTATCTACAAAACCTCTATTTTATATAACTTCTATAAAATAAAACTAATACCTTGCTTCAGTAATAAAATAAAATTTATAATTTTAACTTACTCAATTCGCCTTACGGCGAATTGACGTCTTAAAAAGATGGATTTCAAGCCATTTGCTTTTAATCACTTAATCAATAATGTTTATTGATTAATAACACATCGGTATTAAATTTAATTTAATAATCAATATCTGAATCAAATTTTAATGTTATTTATGTCAAATAGTTCATATATGTATAATATGAAAGCTTGTAACATTCAAAATATTTTAGGAATCCAGTTGGATCCCTCCAACTTTTTCTCGTACATCACAGCTCATACATCAGTTCATATATGCATATGAAATAGACATTTCTAATCTAATTCATCTAAGATGAACCTTCTACTTAAAAGCAAGTAATGTCAAAGGTCATCCTTTCATAGATGGAAATATGTACACAAACACACACACACACACACACACACACACACACACATATATATATATATATATATATATATATATATATATATATATCGACAACCACCAACAAAGAAATAATCATCCAAAACATCCAAACACACAATTTATACTAACAACAATGAATATTATTATATGAAATAACAATATTCAACAGTATTCTAGAAAGTATGAGAGTTAACTCACCATCCATTCCAATTTGACGATTTCGAGTCGATTTATCTAATTTTAGACTGATGTTTAAAATTAGTTAAATTTCCAATTAGCTCCAAACAAACTCAAACTAACTCGTATGTGTAGATTTCGTGAATATGAACCCAACGCAACTTGTTTCGTGTAATTCCGGCCTTATATGACAAAGTTGTACTTATTATAAGATTTATACAAAATTTAAAAGTCAATAACATTAATTAAGTCATTAACTAATATTATTAACTACCTAATCACTCCCTCCCATTAATCCTTCCTCTTCCATGCAAATAAGAAAAACCCGCTCCTCTTTCAAACCCAAACCCACGATCATCTCTCTCCTCCTCTTCCCTTCTTCTCACCATCGAATTCAACGAGGTCGACACCATTTTTTTTCCTTCTTCGGTTCAACTCCATTAATCTTCCTCGAGCTCACATGTACCATATGAAATGTGTCCTTGGGAAGCTCGGTTTCCTGCTAATGTCGTGCGACATTTATTTGCATGAAAATTTCCTAAAACTTGTCCATACTTGCTCCTACACACAACGAACTCGACTCCATCCACCGTTTAATCAATCAACGCCTATAACTCGAGATAAACGTAACCCTAGTCATGCTGCCTTCAAGAGGAGCTGCTCCAGATAGCCACCGGGCACTACCCTAGGTGTCCAGATTGAAGAGCAAAGTCACACGAGCTCAAAGAAACTAGCTTTGCATTTTATAGAATTTTACTTGATTTTATTTTTTATTTTCATTTTTCGTTGGAAGAAGAATAGAAATGGAGGCTGGTTTTCTTGATGGAGATAGAAGTGAGAATGGAAGAAACTAGGTTTAGGAAGTTTAGGATATTATACAGGTGAACTATTATAATATAATATTCACACGATATCATCATTCGATGTTTTATGTTCACACAACCACATATAAGCTTTGATTGCTACAAAATTTGAAACCATACAATAGTTTAACATGCCAAACCCGATGAAACTGGTTTTGTTGAATTCCGAGACTATTTGCAAAAACACAATTTTAATTTCCAATCATTAATCGATACGCGTTTATATCGTGCACGATCACACAACTACTCCAATTGACATGAAACTTGAAATCTAACAATAATTAACCGTTACAGATTTCACAAAATTGGTTTTGTTGAAATCCGAGTTCGTTTGAAAATTAACTATTTTCATGTGTTAAATTAAATCGATAAAATATAAATTGATTTTCAAACACTCAAATTCATTTATAATATTTTTTTTATTATTGTTCTTATATAGCTTCAAAATAAACTTAACTTGATTTTAAACTCGATATTTTAAATTTCAAGTAAAATCAAAATCCAAATTTCCATTTAAATTAATTCCAAGTCATTAACTCTTAAAATTAATCATTTTAAATATTTAAACTAATTAATATTCATTTTTATAAATTCGGGTTGTTACAGTTTCAATGGGACATTGTTTTGATCCCGAAGTATCAAACTTTTTGAAGGAATATCATTTTAATATGGTATATATAACCTCACACGTTGCACTCTTTTCCTCGTTTAAGGTTTTTCCCATTGAGTTTTCGTAATAGAGTTTTTTTAATAAGGCAATAAACAATAACTGCGTCGACTGAATGCGTATATATGTAGGCAAAATAATAATAAGAGGGTGCAATCATCATATATGTTTCAAAAGTGACAACTTCAAGTTAGCAGAGCATTCAAGATTTGAAGACGCATATTCAAAGAGGAGTGTTGTAGTATATACGAGTGAATATGCTTTGTATTTTTTGTTTAGTTTCAAATCATGGGATAAGTTTAATCACTAGTTCCAAGATCTATATATAAAAGGGCAAATGTAATAGAAACAAATAACCAATATTCTGAATGAATAAAAGTCTCTTTCCTTTTTTTTATCTTCACTGGATTCTAATTTTATTTATTGTATAACACTATTCCCAATGTAAATTGACAATTTTTGAATTCTATGAATATAAAATGTTTGTTTGTTATTTAAGATGATCTTACAGTTCACGACATTTGAGGCGCACCTTAAGGCTCGATTTCGAATACGGTCGCTAGTTTAATCTTTTTCAATAGGTAAGTTTATATAAATCCATACTAGTTTAATCTTTCAAATGGGGGTGCGTTTTTAGGGAATGGTAACGGGGCATTTTAGGGTGGCATGTGAGCGGAGTATTTGAGCGTGACACTGTAGCGAACGAGGAATGTGATTTTTGCTGCGAATGGGGTATTTGAGTGTGGTATTTGAGCAAGGTATTTAATTGTTAAATTATTTGTGTTGAATTAATTTATGCGTTTAATTTTAATTTATGTGAATGACAACACTGTAATATTAGTACCACATTGCCAAAAAATTATGAGTAGCTTGGCATATATATGAGCATGCAAACTGTATACACAACTAAAATAAAACCAGATGGCTTGAATAAACATGAATGCTTGACATTCATACAAATATTTATTAAAAGTGTTAAAGATGGGCACTTGGAGAACGAGGGCGCGGGCGCATGCAATCGGTTAACGGCTGTTTACAAACGTAAATCAACCGATATTACAAAAATTTTACGCTGGGTCGGACGTGAACTGAATGACAGCGTGGCTGAAAATAGCTGTGAACAGGGAAAAGAAGCATCTTTGATCTTTTAAGTTAGTTTAGAAATGATCATTTCATCCCCCATCATGGTTATTGCTTTCTTCTTAAAATTCTCGTCTTATGCCATATTTTCTTCCACTAAAACCCTGTAGCTAAATCAATAATCTATAGAATATAGTAACCGGCTTGTTGAAATTTATTTGTGATTTTTCATTCTTTCTATGATTTATGGTTTGTGAAACCTGCTCCTCATCCTTCTTTTGGTTTCAACCACTTTCTGCCCTATTGCTGCAATTGAATTATATATGAATGGATTTGCTGCCATCTATATTATCATGAGCACGAGGATTTGAATTAACCTAAAAAAGGGTGGTGTGCGTCCGAAGTGTTTTGATTCTGATGTTGTCCTTCTTTAACTTCAGAATAAGATGCCACCACAAACTCGACATTCAAAACCAACCTTCTATGACTATGCCTTGCCGACACTTCATCCCTCACCAACCAACTGAACATACCTTTGTCATAATTTTACGAACCACAACAGATAGAATATCACAGAAGGTCTATGCTTAGCCGCAAGCTTCGCATGATGAAATATTTGAATTGATGAAGAAATGAAGAAGTTTTGAGGAAGATAAATTTTATTGTGTTTTTTGCTCTAATTGCTTGTTTTTTGCACTGCAAATACATATCCTTATTTATACATGTTTATCTTTACCTAAAGGATAATTCTAGATAAGATCACAATAATACATTACCTAATATAACCAAATAAGCAAATCAGGAAATTATATTGCAATTAACACATGCAATATTTAATGCAAATTTATTTTATTTCCAACAATGTCTCCCCTTAATTAAACTTGCTTCTTGTACCCAAATTCTCTGCACTTCTTCTGAAGACTTGTCCGCTTCGTGCCTTTGTCAAAATATTAGTCATTTGATCACTTGTTCGCAATATCTCGATTTTGATTCCTTTATACCTTACGTGCTTGTGTAGAAACAAAGTAATCATGCAAGCTTTCTTTTTCCTTTTCTGGTTCTTCGTCATTGTCATGGTCTTCAATTTGATTACACAAATCTTTGTTGAACTCCTTTCATTTTGTCTTTCATTACTGCCATAAAATACTCAAAAAGTATATGCTTTATCTTCCATCTTGTTCCTGTGCAATAAATTTTGAATGAGTCAAATATGATACCTTTGAATTCTTTTAAGAATTCTCTTTTGCAAACTTTAACCCATTCAATTTCTTTCCAAATACGCTTATGCTTCAAATCTCCACAATGCTCTTCAATTATGACTGTACATGCCTTTGCAAGAACGTCTTTTCCTTTCAGAATGAGAGGCATAGTTGCTTCTTGCACTTTAGTCGTCTTCTCAAATCCAACTGCTTTAATTCCCTTCAGTGATAACTGAGAAATTGAGCATTGATCAAACCTTATATTAGAAAAGTGACTTTCATTAACTTGTGGGACACTAACATCTTCCTCATTAACAATACCAATATTAGCAATCTCGTCAACAGCATCAACATATTCTTTCTCTCTCTCAACTTTATTTTCTTCTTCCACAGTATCGCCTTCTTTCTCATTTTTATTTTTCTTCTTACCTTTGTCCTTGGGTTCTTTATCCTTAACTTTCTCTTCTTGGTTCTTGTCCTTATCTTTCGCTCTATTCTTCCCTTTCTTCTCCTTAACATCGCCTTCTTCATTTTCATCTCCTTTACTTTTACCCTTCTTTTCTTCTTCATTCTTCACTTCTTCATGTTCATCCTTTTTGTGCTTATCCTTCTTTTCTTTCACTTCTCTCTTCTCCTTTGCATCATCATCTGCATTTTCATCTTCTTCTTGTTTTCCTTTTGTTTTTTCTTCTCTTTCTTCTTCCCTGCCTCTTTGCCTTCATCTTTTTCATTCTTGTCCTTCTTTTCTTTGCCTTTTTTCTTGTCTTTCTTCTCCTTTGCGTCATTGTCCTCGCTATCGTCTTCTTCTTGATCTTCATCAACAATCTTCTTTTCTTTCTCTTCTTCAACTTTTCCATTTTCTTCTCCAATGAATGAGCTTTGCAAAATCTCTCAAGCTTGCTTTGCAGAAGTGGCATGGTATATTTTGTCAAAAGCGTCATCATAAGTATCCATTCCCTGATAGATACAAAACAAAGCTTGTTCGTCTTTCATTTTCAATCTTCTTAATTTATCCTTTTCAGCTTGTGTTAATTTTTTCTTATCTTCAACTTCGGTATACCCGCTTTCAACAATCTCCCATACTTCTTGAGATCCAAGAAGGACCTTCATTTGGATACTCCATTTACCGTAATTTTCTTTTGAGGAATATAAGCGAGGGGAATAGAAATGCTCATCCTGATTGAACAAGGCTCTGATACCAATTGATGAAATATTTGAATTGATGAAGAGATGAAGAAGTTTTGAAGAAGATAAATTTTATTGTTTTTTTACTTTAATTGCTTGTTTTTTGCACTGCAAATACATATCCTTATTTATACATGTTTATCTTTACCTAAAGATAATTCTAGATAAGATGACAATAATACATTACCTAATATAACCAAATAAGCAAATCAGGAAATTATATTGCAATTAACACATGCAATATTTAATGCAAATTTAATTTATTTCCAACATCGCATGCCACCTTTAAGTCAATACCAAAACGTAGAACAACTAGCAGTGTTTGCAGTTTTAACTGTTCAAGCAACAATGCTTTCGAAAGAACTCAAAGGAATACGAGTTTCTTTCATTATATGTTTGTGCATTGAACCGTAATCTAAATGCGTTTCTGGTTTAATGCACATTTTGTCCATGGTCAGAACTGTGAGTTCGCATCAAGCGGTTTCTCACATTAGCATGATGCCGTTTGTCATTTACGACTACATTGGCAAAGTTGGTTGCCTCTACTCTATTTCGACGAAGAAATTTAATCATTAACCGTAGCATTTTGGGTTGTTGTTACCATAGACATTCTTTGTTTGTTGCACTTATAGATAGTTACATGTTGGTATAAGTATGTTATCATTCCCAATAGGAGGTTCTCGTCTTTATGTATCTCACGAGTATTTGTTATAGATGTTGTATCCTTCAGGTACAAAGCTTATGTCTACTGTATGTACGTTGAATCTATAATGAATTGTCTGCTATTTATTTATTTATTAGTTAATACACGGTGGAGTTAACTTATAAATAAAATAGTGGATTAAGTTATTACAATTAAATGTGGATAAACTAACAAAGTGAATAGGAATAAAAATTTCGTATGCAATATCCCTAATGACATGACGGTAAGACGTGTCATGAATTGGTTGGACTAAACGCGCCAATCAGAATAGTGCATCTGTACCGTTCTTTTATTGAAGGATTGTCAGTGCACTCGTTCATCGATTAGAAAATAAATAAAATCGACCTCACACTGAAAATAAGCGCTTATCAGTCATCAGTTCCAACGAGGAAAAAACAACAAAATTGATAGTGCCAGATTAAATTATAAAAAACAATGGAGGTTGGATTTCTGGGTCTGGGAATCATGGGAAAAGCAATGGCGATTAATCTTTTGAAAAATGGATTTAAAGTTACAGTTTGGAACAGAACCATTTCTAAGGTATTCTTTTTTATTTTTAATTTTTGCTTTTGAGATCCTTTTTTATTCTATATGCTGCTGAATATGTTGGTTTTATCACACATCATGATATCTAGAAATCAGTGATCGGGTTTTGATTGATTTTGTGATAATCAATATAAGCTCACTTTGCCAGATCTTCTTCAGCTTATCAGCGCATGAAATAAAATGCTAAACTATGATTAGAAGTCCAACTGGATAAGCCAACTTTGATCGACAATAACTTTCACCTCATATGCCATGAAACACCTACTGATAGGTTGTGTGGTATCGGTTGTTTTGTTATAGGACCAAGTGGTGAAGATATACCAATTTAGGTCTGTCTATTAACACCCCTAGAATTCCTTTTCATCCCCTTTATAATGTTAAAATTTTAATCCAAGTTTTATCCTTTATCATCTTATTGGATGTATTACAAGCAGAAAATTATCAACCACGTTTGGATTGGACAAGCTTTATAATTTTGTGCCACTCACTTTAGCGTTGATCGTGTATTTACCACGTTCGAATTACGCACTTTTCCATACTATGAATTATATGGACCGAAATCAAATTTACAAATCTCCAGGATTTTGATTGTAAGAGAATAAAATTGAAAACAAACAAAATATACAAAAATATAACAACTTTGTTTGAAACGTTAAACAATATAAAGTTGTTGAGGAATGTTTCAAACAAAGATTTCGTTTTGGAAAGAGAAAGAAACAGTAATGTACAGAAAGTAGAAAAAGGAAGATGAAGTTAATAAGAAGAGTAATTTGAAACAAATGGACTGGATAAAAAAATTGATGGGATGTGAATCTTAATTAATAGACCCACGGCTTGTGTTAGCAAAGAAATCCAATAATTATCTAGGTGAACTTGGCAAAACCATGTGCATTTTGATACTTCTGATATTAGAAGTACATTACATGTTGGAATATGTTATAATAATTTACCTATACTATGAGCAGTGCCTACTTGTAGAAACTCTTTGTCCGCCTATGAGCAGTGCCTACTTGTAGAAGTGCATTACATGGAAGCGGTACCTACATGAAGAAACTTTGTTTACGTCTATGATTTATGATGGTGATTTGGTAGCAAGCCATCAATAATTTAGTATGATATACTAATTTTTTAAGGTATAGGGACTTAAAAGACGTAAAAGTATGTTTTCTCAAATAAATCCACAAACCGTGGATATGCCGGATGTACTACTTGTAATTAGCGGAGATGACCTTGATAAGGAGGCCATCAATAATTTAGTATGATATACAAATTTTTAAGGGATAGGCACTTAAAGACGTAAAGGTATGTTTTCTCAAATAAATCCACAAGCTGTGGATATACTAGAAGTACTACGTGTAATTAGCGGAGATGGCCTTGATAAGGATTGTGGATTAAGACTTATGTGGCAATTCTTGCAATTGTGGATGGCGGTTGCTAAAAATGCCTCTCAACTCTCCAACCAAAACAATCATTTGACGATTGCTTAAGTAGCCTCAAAAGTTTAGATCAAAGTTCGAGAACATGGTTTTGGTTTTGTTCATTTGAAATTTTACTAGTTTCGGACAATTTTGAAAATTTCGGTTTTAGTCTCGATTTCGGTCTTATTTTTTATTTTGTGGTTTGTTAATGGAAATGTGACAATGACCAATCTGGATGAAATACAGAATATAGTCAAGCCAAATTTTAATACACTTTGAGCTAAACTAAACACTAAATTAAATTGAACGGATCTAATTTAGACTTAGACCAAAACTACTTTAGACTTAGACCAAAAAACGGACTTCTGGGAAATAAAAAATGGTGTCCAAATCCCTAAAATTTCCTTTAGCTGAATTTCTAGTTTTCGATGATCTGTATGCATCATATCAAAAATAGTAGTCAGCTTTAAGACCGAATAGCATCACACATAGTTCCAAAATCCCAAGCTTCAAAGCCGATTCCTAATCTTAATTCAAAAGAGGAATTTCCATCTCTTAGCTTAAAGGCACATCAAATTTCGGAAATTCTGGAAAAGGTAGGTTCAAAATCATGGAAGCAGGTAATCACTGAGTTTAATTCCCACTTAGATTCAATGCAATTATCATATTTTGAACCGATAATGAAAGATAACCTCAAGCATGCGTTGATTGATGAAATTTAATCATTAAGGCTAGAGAAAAACGACAGCACTCAATAGTTTTCTACGTTTATGGAAGTAAACCGTACTACAGATACTTGAAAAACTACATAGATCGGACATGGCACATACAAGGGGATTATCAACTTTTCACTAGAGAAACAGGGTTTTTATCATTAAGTTACACAATGAGGACTGTGATAAAATACTATTTTCTGGTCCATATTACTACAATAAAAAACTTGTCTGATATGAAGTTGTCTCTTGAATGTCTGCATTCCATCCCAATTTGGGTCTGCCTTCCTAATCTAGATTTGGATCTATCGTCAGAAGAGGCTATTAGCCGGATAGCATCAACACTTGAACATTCTGTCAAGTTAGACAGTGTTACAGAAGACATGATTCGTGTTTTATATGCTAGAGCATTGGTAGAAATTGACATTAATTTTAACTTTTCGGATGAAGTTCCCTTACAGTTTTTGAGTTTTGTGATGGAAGTGCATCATGGCAGAAAATAATTTATGAATGGGTTCCACAAGCTTGTTCTAATTGCAAAATCTTTGGTCACTCGAGTGTTTTTTGCAAGGCAGTTAAGATGTGGCGACAAAAAGACATTAATAACTATGAAAATATTATGGATATTGAAGAAAACGTGCAAAATAAGAGTAAGGAGAAGAGCAATCATTGGATACAGGAAGTAGAAGACATTTACAAGCCAGAGCAGTGGAGCTTACGCTCATTTAGAAGCTATGGATACTTCTGTTAGATGTGGTTCGCATTGGAATGGAGTGGGTGCGTGGATTGAACAGGATAATAGTCCCACATCGCAAGATATTAAGAAAGATCGTGGTATATATATGGTATTGGTGGCATGTAACAATGGAGATTCCTTTTGTTACAATAAGTGCTTGCCTATACCAAATTATATGCTCGATGAGAGGCGATGTTCAATCGGGACGTCGGCATGAGAGACTCCGACCGTTGACTCCGATAGACACGGTGAAGCGCGTACGGTACGCAGGTAATGCCGAAACTCAACATGGTATCAGAGCTTCATGGTTCGAGGGGATCAGTATGTGTAGCATGACCGAAGCATGGCTCCTAAGGGGCTTGAGCATGGGATGCTCGTCAAGGTGGAGATGCAATGGTAAAAGCAACCTGACGCCACTGCTTATGAGAACTCGGGGTAGCAGCCTAGCCAACTGTGAAAAGGACTCAAGGTGTAACTCTAAGGTGACTTGAGCAATGCTCGCCAATGTGAAGATTGTTAGGTGTGGCTCGCATTAGAATGAAGTGGGTGCGTGGATTGAACGGGAGAATTGTCCCACATCGCAAGATATTAAGAAAGATCGTGGTATATATATGGTGTTGGTGGCATGTAACAATGAGGATTCCTTTTGTTACAATAAGTGCTTGCCAATACCAAATTATATGTTCGATGAGAGGCGATGAGGATGTTCAATCGGGACGCCGGCATGAGAGACTTCGACCGTTGACTCCGATAGACACGGTGAAGCGCGTACGGTACGCACGGAATGCCGAAACTCAACATTGTATCAGAGCTCCACGGTTCGAGGGGACCAATATGTGTAGCATGACCGAAGCATGACTCCTAAGAGGCTTGAGCATGAGATGCTCGTCAAGGTGGAGATACAATGGTAAAAGCAACCTGACGCCACTGCTTATGAGAACTCGGTGTAGCAGCCTAGCCAACTGTGAAGAGGACTCAAGGTGTAACTCTAAGGTGACTTGAGCAATGCTCGCCAAGGTGGAGATTGTTAGGTGTGGCTGACATTAAAATGTAGTGGGTGCGTGGATTGAACAGGAGAATTGTCCCACATCGCAAGATATTAAGAAAGATCGTGGTATATATATGGTATTGGCGACATGTAACAATGAAGATTTCTTTTGTTACAATAAGTGCTTGTCAATACCAAATTATATGCTCGATGGGAGGCGATGGGGATGTTCAATCGGGACGTCGTCATGAGAGACTTCGACCGTTCACTCCGATAGACATGGTGAAACGCGTACGGTACTCAGGGAATGCCGAAACTCAACAACTTCTACAACATCGGTTAAGCATGTTTAGCAAGGCATGAAGATTCAATGCAGAAGACAGTTTCAATCTCCTGCTAATGAAACCAGTACTTTGAATAAGTTTGAGATTTTATCTACAACTGCAGTTGATATGCAACAAGAGAAGGTGAACATAGATACTTCTCCATCTTTGTGTGGACATAATGAAGAACTTAACAAGATGTCTAGCAATGCAGCTAAGATTGGAACATCAACTAAACATGTTATTTCAGAGAACCCCTATGCTTGCTTTGTTAATAATGATACTGATAATTTTAAAAGATGATATTATGCAGGATGATTTGGATGTTCTGGGTGGCAGGTCAGTTTTGGTTGAATGTGATAGAGGGGCTTGTATTTTGTCACCAAACATCCGAACTGATTTGGAGGCTGCAACTGATCAAACAAAGGTTAGTATTTCTCTAAATTCTGATCGTCATGATATAGGTAACAATACTCCTCAAGATATACTTATGGATGATTCAGATATTTCATCTTGTAGTTTTAAAAGAAGAAGGAATAAACTAAAATTTAGTAATTTTAAAGGTGAGAATAAGGTGAAAAGTGGTGAGCCATTGGTAGAATCAAACCCTAAATGGATTAAATTAGTCTCCCAACTTAAAACCAGGTCAAAATCCAAGAAAACAAAAGAGGACAGTGACATTCCTGGTAGTGTGATAACAGGAGGTATTTTGAAAAAGTAGTATCCCCTTTGTTTCAGTTGTTAGGCTATGGTCTTTTCTTCTTCCTCGGTGTATATTCTACTAATTCGTGTGTTGTCTTCAAGTTGGTTGATCAGACATTTTTAACGGCTCACTTCAGTTTTGCATTGTTTGAGGTTACTTCTCTCTTTTGGTTGATATGGAGCTTTTGGTCCTTCATTCCCATTCTGCCCTTTTAGCTTTCAAGGGTTCTTGCTAATATTTATGTTTTACTTGGTTTTATGTGTTGGTCTGCGTTTTTGCTTTGGGTGTTTTGGTAGTTGTAGTTTTAGGAACGTTGGGCTTTGTTTGTTTTTTTGGTTTGTTGTGCGTGTTATTATAGTGTCTGGTCTGTTGGTTTGAGTTGGTTCTCCTTTTGTTGCTGTATAGTATTTGTTTTAGTATGTGTATTTTGTGGCTAACTCATTCCTTTTGTACTCTTCTCTTTATATAATCTAAGGTAACATGTTGTTTAAAAAAAAGAGTTAAATAAAGGAACTCAACCCAGTCTAAATTTAATAAAAATAAATAATGTCAGTTTATTTCAAAGCCCAGCCCAAAATCTATTTTAATCAGCGAGCTACTTTGCCCTAAAATATTAGGTTTACAATGTCGCAGCACGCTATGTTCTTGGATCGATCCAAATGAGAAGACAGTAAGAGAACGAGACCATAAAAACGGATTGAGATGTTCTCCTTGGCTTTGCATCTCGATCGCGATTACCACTTGAAAAGCTTTTGTTTGAAATCGACGAAGACTTCATCTCGGATCTCAATTCTAGGCTAGTAATTTATTGATTTTTCTTCTTCTATTTCGCTTATTTTCCTTCTTTTTCTTGTTGGGATGCAGATTAAGGATCTTAAGGCAAACTCAACACTTGAGGGTGGGGGAATGAATAGTGTTTTATAGATTATATTAAATTTCTTGAAATCTTTTTGGATTAAACAGAATGCTATGCAAATCACAGGGGTGAATAGTGTTTTATGGATTATATTAAAAAAATTGAAATCTTTTTGAATTAAAAAGTATGCTATGCAAATCACAGATATCACAAATCATAGAATCAATCACAGATGTATAAAATAAAATACAAAGCAGTAAAATGAAACTACACACCGAGATTTTATACTGGTTCGGGACTCCCCTACATCAAGTCTCACACGTTGGGTTGATGTGAATTTTTATTTAACCAATATCCAGTTAGAATCATTTATTTCAAGGCTACAAGTGCACACCCCAAGTGATTCGAAGTACAGTGAGACTTAGTTGATTTTCTGTAGGGGTGACAATTAGACCCGACCCGATGGACCCGGACCCGACCCGGCGGGTCTCGGTTCTAGGCGGGTCGGGTTTTGTCGGGTCTAAACCATACATTTCAAAAATCTGGACCCGACCCGACCCGAGCTTCGGTTCGGGTCAGGTCGGGTTAAAGTTCGGGTCGGGTCGGGTCCGATTGAATAATAATACTAAAAATACATATATTTCAGTGTTTTTAGGTCGGGTCTTTCGGGTTCGGGTCTATGCGGGTCGGGTTTGATCGGGTCTTGATGGTATTTTTCATCACCTAGACCCGACCCGAGACCCATCGGGTTCGGGTCTTTTCGGGTCGGTTCGGTTCGGGTTTTCGGTTCTCGGTTCTAATTGTCGGCCCTAATTTTCTGTGCCATAACTTTACATCCAATCGATTTCGGGACACAATCGCATCCAGTTGATTTATGTGGGACACGACCACAACCTTTTCTTATCATTTTTTGGAGGATAGACTCGATATACATTGATCTTGCGATCTTTGTTTACAAACAGCCTATAACTCTTGAATAACACTTAAATTGTAGAGAGTTTGATGTAGAATTGAAAGAGAAGAAGATTGATATGATTTATTTGAAAATCGGTAGAGTATAAGTGTAGAAATATAAGAAATTAAGAAGAATAATGACAAGAGGATTAAGAAAGAAGGAGATGAAAAGTAATTAAAAAATTCGAAATTTGAAGCCTATATATAGTTTTCCAACAGCTACATCCTTTCAGAAAAGTTTTGAATTCAAAAGACCCAATTTTTCAAAATATTAAAAACAAATTAACGCTCCTATGTCGACATGCCTAAAGTTGTATGTCGACTCCCTTAGTATATTGCCAAAAACAACATTTTAAATCAATGTACATAAACTACATAACTCCATAAGTGCTACATTTTCGCTTTTATGTTCTTGCAGATAAAGAACACTACAGCTTTGGATGACAATTCTGGAAAAAATTATCATTTGATTATTTATTCAATAATGAAATCAAAAACTTGGGTTTCACAAGTCGTTTACCAGCAAATAATATAGCTTTGTTTACGATAAAAATAAATAACACTACATGCCTACGTTAATTACAATCAAAATAGGGTAAACGTGAATAACAACAAAAATTAACTCATAAGCTAAATATTTTTTAACCTCTAATTTGAAAGAGGAAGACGTCTTCCATTTTAATTTGAACGAAATCTAATGTTAATTTGATGAAATAGAATATGTTAGGTTTAGGAATAGGAGTTGTGGAGTATGGAGGTGAAATGGGATGGGGAAGGGGGTCATTTGATTTATGCAGGTCCGAAAACGTATTTTCACTTCCAACAATGCGCAAATACATATAACTTGGGCATTTGTGGATTCCATAAGCTATAAGAAAAGCAAACATATTTTTGCAATTAATCCCAAATGAAGTCGAAAATTGAAATGAGTTTTTTGGAGGTTCTTTTCGAAAATGTCTTATATTGCGATGTACACTATAACACTGCCGTTATTGAATTTTGGATTCACAAATGAAAAACCAACATACAACCGAAGCAACATACCAGTGCTTAGTATTGTTGTATGCTATGCAAAGACAACTAGTCAATATCTTAACGCAATCTCACATAACTCAAGCACAAAATCAATCATAGAACAGAAGAATATATTGCAATCATGCAAATAATTACACGAATTTGATAGGGTTTTCGGTGTAGATCCATTTTAGAGAAAATTGTCTATTAATCACCAATAAAAAAGTACAAAAGAAGTGTTAGTATCAAAATTATCATAGCAGAATAGGAAGCAAAGCCACAGTGAAGGGATGTCAAAAGTGAAAGGCATTGATAGCAATTGAAGACATCCCATCAGTACTACACATCTGAAGGCAATAAAAAGAGCAAAAGAATCCTTTCGGAAAGAATAAGACCCTTCGGCGCTATAAAAAGGGCACAACCATTGCTGCAAAGGGATAACTTTCTAGAAAACAACTCAAGCTTTCTGGACTAAATGCACACCCTTCAATTTATTCAGAAGGCATGTTTCAGCCACTTAAACTCTAAGGAAGGAGCCTTATCCTAAAGGAAACTCCCTTTCGGTACCAACAAAACCAGAGGCCTTCATAAGCTCACTATTATCAAAAGTACCAAGTCCATCGTCCGGAGAACTCCCTTCGGAAGACCCGGAGGCTACATAGTGGTTACCTATTAGAAAACACCAAGAAGGACTTGCTTCCACTTCAGGCTGCTTACTTCCGCTCCATATTATATCAAAAGCACAAAGCTGCAGATTGTTAAAGCCGTTTTTACTTGGCCTCCGGATCTGCTTTCGCGAAAGCCGTTTTTACTTGGCCCACACTTATAAATAAGACCCAAAGAGTCTAGAATTCGGTCCAGATTTCTCATTTTTTCATTTCTCTAAAATTTTGGATTGTAAACCCTAATTTCTAAATCAATTTGGAAATTTCGAAAATTGGTAAGTTCAAGTCTTTGTATTATTCAGAGTTACTAATAAAAAGAAATTAATCATCAATTAAGGTAATACAAAGGTGATTGTCAAATTATTATAATTATGTCTTAACTTTGCAGGTTTAGACTCTGCAAGCTTCGAAAGGGATCAGCTAGTAAAGTAGCTATAGACATCACTGAAAGGGTCTTATAAATAGAATAAGGTAATCAAAACCCGATCGAAGGGGCCTAGTTCTATAACCTCATACCTAAAACTAGTTGAAGGTTATTCGAGATATATGGGACATTTGAGAATGCTCGATAGTCTCCTATTAGCAACTTTAACTGGAAATGTCAATTCTCATGAAAGGTTATGATCATGGAGTAGGGACCTAAAACTCCAAGTTTAGACTGAAAGCTAACTGTAGAGGGAATGAGCTTTAGTTATCCCTTCCAAAATATTACAGGTAACCCATATCTACATCGATGATCATTCCCACGAGACGAGGGCTTGTGTTGTTGTCCCTGTGACGGGTTTGTGTTGCTGTCCCTACGACAACTACAAGACTAAGGAAATGTAATAATTCAATAATAACAAAAGGCTTACGTCACAACCATTAAGATCAACCTGACAAGAATCTAGATTGCTCCTCCAAGACCTTCAAAATTAAGGGAATATCAGAAGTTTCAAAATAATCTAATTATTATCTTTATTTCAACAAGGACACACTTCAAGAAAGTATTGAAAGCTAGTAACAGAATTCAAAGGGGTTTCCGACGGTGGAAATACATTTAAATCCAAACGAATAAGACTGTCCGACTTTAATGGATGTTTTAGTTCTCTTAGATCGAAATGTGCAATTAAGTAAATCTGACTCAATTAAGGTTCTACAAAAAATTTATTGTTTTGGGATGCTAACCATTTTTAGTGCTAGGAGGGTTCGAACCTCTGAAACCCTTTAGACCCTCTATCTTTTATTGATTCTAATTGGACTAAAAATAAAAATTGTTCTCGATGGAAATGAATATGGGTTATAATCCAAAAGGTCTTACAATCCAAGAAAATTTCCCTATAATCCAAAGAAATTTGCTTACAATTCAAGGAAAGATCTCCAGTATGCAAGAGGGGCTGATCCAAAAAAAGGACGATAAAAGCTATTACTGGACTAAAGAAAGAATGTCCATGATATCGACTGTTTAATAAAAGGGAAAACCTGGTATTCCCTTTGCCTTATCGATAGGTCTATAATAGGACAAGACCAAGTACCCAATCAGAATCAATTTATGAAAATAAATGATCACTATCTCCAATTCAACAACAACTTGATAAGGGCAAAGGACCCATTAAGTCTCAACAAGGATGTTTCAAACCTCAAATGATGGAACCTGTGTGCATGGATCCGAGACTTTACGAAGAACAAATGTTGAGGTTAAAAGCTTTAAGCACAATCAACAAGTAAAATATCGAAGCTTATGATTCTGATAACTAGAGCATTAACCCATTTCATACCGGATCAACACTTTTCTTTACCTTCGAGCAAACCACAAAAAAGGATAACAACTTATTCTCGCAAATGTGGAAAACTAGAATTATTCCAAAGGAACTATATTCGAAGAAGAAATAGCAAAGGATTATGATGCTTTCGCTCAAAGGTGGCAACAAAATACAATAGAATTTTTATCATTGTATGGTTGCCGGGAGAACCGAAGAGGAAAATAGTAATTGGAAGTGAATTCTTACTTTCAAAAGATTTAAAGAGGCAAACAGTTATGGACGAAGCTTCGAAGCTAAAGAAGCCTAGATTTAACATCACTAAAAAGGATTTTAAATTTAGATTGTCGAAGGAGTGCAAACTACTTTTTTTTCAATTGAGAACATCTACCTTCTAACCAAGGGAGAACTAGATTATTGGTCGCCAAAGAAGAAAGTGCCAAAATATGAATAGAATAGAGAGGGATTGTATTATCACTATCATATGATGAATGTGCATGATACCCATCATTGCAGAGTCAGGAAAGATTAGTCATCAATTTATTTAGATAAGGAAAATTGAATAGATTTATAAAGTAGCAATTGAATGGATTCAATAAATTTTCAGTTTGGATACAAATACCATTTGGATAAAAAAGATAACCTCATACTTAAGAGATTCTATATGGTTTGGAGTGAAATGCTCCTTTATTTTAGAAAAGTCCTTGGTATACTAAGGCACTTCCCGAAAATGAGGAAGGGGAAGCCGAGAATATGCGCTCGACACCCGCTGAAGCGCTTGATCCCGACAAGAATGCCTAGTCAAGACGCCTCCTAGAGGAAGGGGTAAGCCGTTAGTCCCGCCTCCAAGGCCTAGCTGATGCACCCACTAGTCCTTGGTATATCCAGTGCGCCCTTTAAAGATGAGACGGGTTATCCCTTGCTCTCACCACAAGCTGGCCTGATCAAGATTTTGAATGAAGCATGCTCTGCCTTTGTTCTTTTTAAGAATGCGGTTAAGTATGTCATATCTCTGTTCAGAAGATGAGTACGCTTTGTCTCTGTACATGCCTTGTCTCGTAGAAAGGATCAAAAGCTCATGATCACTTAAAACTCATCATGCCTCTGTTCGAAAGAATAACAAGCTCTACCCTTGCTTTAAGAAAGCAAAGTTCTAAAAGTCCGAAGTAGGCCATGGTCTTCTATTTTCCAAAAGAGGTTTAAGGTCTTTTATTTTTCGAAAGTGGTTTCGTGATTTCTACAATGTCAAGAAGTGGATTTCTAGTCTTCTATTATTTAACATCTGAATCTAAGTTTTGGATCTTTTATTTTTCGAAAGAGGTTTCGAGTCTTCTATTTTTTGAATGTGGTTTCGGAGTTTCTAGTATTACCAAAAGGGGATTTTTAGTCTTTTATTATTTGATACCCGAATCTAGACTTCGGGCCTTTTAACTTTCGAATGATGTTTCGGGTCTTCTATTATTCACAGAAGTGGATTTTTGGTATTCTATTATTTAAATATCTGAATCTGGGTATGACGTTCCGTCCGAGGCCTACTCTAATAAAGAGCATTACTAAGTAGTACTGTCTATTAGAGCGGAGAATAAGGCTGAATAGAGGCAACCATCCGTAATTTCGCATCAGACGAGTATTTAATACGTCGACGTATATAAATTTTCTTTTTTTATTGCAAATGAATTGACGTACTCAAAACATCTACTATAAAATTATATTGATTAAGGATCGTATTCAGAACAAATTACAAACATCACGTATGACTGATTACAGAACTGAATACATATAAATACAATATCAGAATACAACATATACATGTGCTACAAATTTGAATGTTCACATATGAACCATATACAAATACAACATCCCTTAAAGAATAAGTGTACAACTTGAATACTCGAATACATCTTGGGAATGACTCCAAAGATAAAGTTCAAGATGAATAAGTTAATCTCAATCAACAACAAGCTACTACTTGAAACAACTCGATCTGACCCGAGTATTACATACACGGATCAGTCTAGTTTATATCAGTTATAATGATAGACGAAATGAAGTATCAATTAGACATCAATTTCTTTCTATAAGAAAATGAATCTCAAAACACAAATTTACATATAAACACGGATGCGGCAATTTCTTTCCATCAGAAAGGAATTCCATATACTTAAGTTATCAACTTGCGTTATACAAGTCACATCACAACCAAGCCGAACAAAGGGAGGATATGAACACAGGCTTAGGTTTTACTCTTAGCATAAGTTACCCAAACTCTATGTTTTGGGTATTAACACAAGAAATCACTTAGCATAAGAGGGAAAATTGGGAGACACCAAACCATTAAATCACATAAATCATGAGAATCACTAGAAACACATGAATCACTAAGATCACATGAATTACTAAGACCACAATAATCACTAAATCACATAGTCACTGAACTATGTTAAGAGTTTAAAACCACTAACGAAATCACCAATAATAATACTGGTTACAATGGTGAAATCAACAACAAATCACAAAACACTGAAACAACATGATTTGGATTCAATAACATGATTAGCAAGCCAAAGCCACGTCTGCATGTGCTAACAACATGATGACTCAAGGCCATAGCTAGTACATATAACAACACAAGGGGTACCCTATCTGACATGATCGACCTGTAGATCGTATAACAACATTATCAACTCGAAGGTCACATAACATGATCGACCCGTAGGTCGCATACAACATGATTGACCCGAAGGTCCACTATAAAACATGATTGACCCGAAGGTTTAGTACTGACTTAAACAACATGGATATGTCAAAGACTCAAATACAAACCCGAAAAGTGGTAATTGTATGTCTCATGCATACGTCCTCACTTAACAGTTCACACACCATAAGTCAGCTTCACATTAGAAAACATATGAATACCGAAAAACACGAAACACAAGAGAACACCAGAAGAAGCAACTTCGATAGTCAAGTCGGGAATTAACTGATCCCATATACCTTCGTGTCTCATACCACGAGGTTTACGATACCATTTAATCACCGTGACGCCTTCTTGAAAGGTGCATAAATGTGTATTTTAATGTATGGAAAATACTTGGTTTACAAAAATGAATTATAAAACGGACTAAGAAACAAATTGATTTTATTGTTTAAACCCATTATAATTTGAAAATATATATTATTATTATTAATGCTTTGAGACGGTTATATTTGTAAAACCAAAACGATATAAACAATTTGTCATAAAGGCATATCAAAATCTTATATGCATAGCTAAAATTAAAAGCTATCTTTATAAATCGCGCATGCGTGTTAACCCATCAAATTCATCCTAAAACATAATATCAAAACCATCATAAATTGTCGAATCCGGGGCACGGATCGAATATAATGCAGGCTAACATTGTTATGAATGAAACCATAAGTTAAACATCTAGAAATGGCTCGGGTATTTCATCAGAAACAACAAGAAGCAAGCGAAACTAAAGCAGAACACACATCATGCTACAGGAAATATACTGCGCCCAAAACAACTCATGGATCGACCCACGGGTCGACCTATACAATGTGAATGTCAACCCATTGGTCGACACTACATTAGCCTGGGTTGACCCCTGGGTTGACCCCTGGGTCGACCCAGAGCATGCTCTTTCTGAAGGATGTGAATCCTGCTTCGCTTCCAATTTTGAATCCTGTTTTAATATCGTTAAGCATCATGTCTACAGATCAAGCTATTTGAGAATCTCGATAACTGTTCCAGTAACGAGCACACCAAAATCATCACTTTTTCGTTGATTTTTTGAATTTACCGCCTTCATCTTCGTTAGTAATCCATTAAAAGTATTAAAGTACTCCTTTAGCAAAGTCTGTTTCTTAATTTATAGGTGAAGAATGTCCGCAATAATATCAAATTAAGAATGTCCGCAGTAATATCAAATGATTAATAAGTGATTTTAATGTATAACTATTCAACTTGTCTCAAATAACCTAAGCGTCTTATCAGTAATTTCAAAGATTGCAATCTTCTCATAGCAAGTTGAAATGCAATGTATTCCTCTTTAATCTCATCTCTCTCAAAATCCTAGATATCTGCCGACAACAATGTGTATCAAACGCAATACGATGCACCTGATTCTATCTCAGAGCCGTTTTCTTCTTCCATTATCACTTATTAAATCATTATCATCATTCCACTTTTTGTAACAAATTGTGAGCTCTGATACCAAATATTATTGAAATTGAGATTCGACAACCAAACATCACAGAAGAATTGGTATCTTTATAAGACATGCAAAACGATCTATATGTACCTTAACACAATACCCACTAATCCAAATACAAAGCCAATCATAAAACAAGAGTATATATACAGTAATAATACAAATAAATTACACATGAAATTTATGATGGTTCCACGCACGCATTGTGAGCATACATCCATTTTGGAGGAGAATTTTATTAACACTAATAAAAGAGTACAAGGACTGATTACAATTCATCACTCAATCAACAAATTCTCACTAGAGTTTAGTAACGAAGAAAAATAATGGACACAAACCTTTTTTGTTGTCCTCAAAATAATTAACAACTTTTATTGTCCGAAGAAACACATTATAGACCATTTCAGACATTTGAATTAAATTTGAACGATCGAATCAAAATTCAGATGTCTTGATCCATGCAAAAATGAACTGGATACACAGTGAAAAACCACGAAACTCAAAAACATTTTAAGACATCCTACTTCTTTTCAAATGTCGGTCTCATGTTCAGATGTCTGAACTCCAATCTAGACATCTGAATGGCTAATGCTTCAAGCTTAAGTTCAAACCATGTGTCATGTTTGTACTCTGCTACTTCAACACGTTTACTCTGCTACTTCAACACGTGATAATGCAAGTTTCATTACTCTAAATTGCAAACGACATATCCAATATGAAACTAACTTAGTTTTCATCAATCTGATATATAATGTCACCAAAACAAAACAGTTGCTTCATATCTCCACAATTTATATCAGTATTTTTTTCCCCACAATTTATATCAGTATGTTTACAGGTTAGTTTGCAGTATCATAATGCAACAAATCTTATTTCCTTTGTACTAATATACGAGTATTTATTTTGCCAGTGCGAAGAGCTTGTGGAATTAGGTGCTTCTATTGGAGAAACGCCTGCAGCAGTAATTGCTAAAAGCAAGTATACAATAGCAATGCTGTCCGACCCTAAAGCTGCTCTCTCAGTAAGAAATCTAGATACATTGTAGCACTTAAAATTAAACCAGCTGAGCTAATGTTATATCTCCAAAAAAAAAAAAAAAAAAACAGGTTGTTTTTGACAAAAATGGGGTGCTTGATCAGATAGGCGAGGGAAAAGGATATATTGACATGTCCACAGTGGATGCTGACACTTCCTCTAAAATTAGCGAGGTCAAAAACTGCTTCCTTTAACTTAAAATGGATAGTTTAGCATTGCAGTATTTTGTTTCAACATAAATTGTCTTTTACATTTTAATTGTGTGCGTGGGCTCATAAAATTTGGGTGTCAAGACGTGATGAATATTTGCTCTTAATGTACACTCTGGTCAACCAAAGGCTTTATAGACCATAAAGGTGGATTGTAATTCTACACCTCACGTGTTATTGCTTAACGTTCAACCATTTGATCACCCTTTGGAAATTTGTTCATTCATATTGTTATCCAATAGTTTAACATATTTTTTATGTGCAGCTATGTTGGCATAAATGGATATGCTTTGCAACTTTATGGTTATTAATCATGTTTTTGTTCCTTCTAAATCTGACTGTTCAACACTGTTTTGTAATTATCCATACATATGTTCCGAATTTGTTTTTGTTTGACTAGACTGCTAATAATGATGGAGTTCAAACAACACACAAATATCAATGTGTAATCTTGGTAGGCAATGTATATCCGCACATAGTCATTTGATTTTAGGCCGCCTATTGGCTTGATTATGATTTTTCAAATGTTTGTTCTCCTTTTTAGCCTATAGTTTACTTGCATTGCTTTGTATTGAATGTGTAGCAAATCATGTCTATAGTCTATAAGACAGCCCGGTGAATAGTATTTTGTACCTATCCATTCGTAAGGTCCTTTTTATTTGAAACTGTACATTATATTTAGTTTCACGTAATTCCTAATAACTACAGGCAGTTACGAAAAGAGGTGGTCAGTTTCTCGAAGCTCCGGTGTCTGGTAGCAAAAAACCAGCTGAAGATGGCCAGTTGATCATACTTGCTGCTGGAGAGAAGGTAATAAACCCAAACTGTTAACTGTGCACCACTGTTCTAAATACTGTGATTGTATGGCTGAAGTCTCTGCGGCTCTGCGTAGGGAAATGCTTTTAGAGTCAAAGTTCATGCTCCAACCCTCTACACCGGCCATATAATTATACCCTTAACAAACTAAATTTTATATCACATAATATTTCGTAAGTGTTAACAAGTTATCCCCCAAAACAACATGCGGTGGAAAGTGTATTTTGAATATTATTAGTGTAGCATCAGAAATCATGGCAACTTAGTTGTTGATTTTTTTTTTCACTTGTGAATTCCAACTTGGGGGCCCCTTCTTTTTCTCGGGTATCAAGATCATTGTTTATTTCGGGTATGGTTTTAATATTATTTCATGTTACCTTTTACTCTAGAACTCAAAAATACATAATTTGTTGAAGCTGAGTTTGGAGAAGTGATAAAAGATGTCTACCGATAATAATTTTTAGCTTGCAATAAGCATGCAAAATTGAACTGCTTAAAAACAATCTGCTGATGGTTCATTCCAGAATCATATTAATGCTTGCTTTGGAGACAGGTTTATCCTTGTACTTAAATTAAAAAACTCAGTTGTCTTTTAAATAAAATAAAATTGATTTGTGGTCTGTGACTCAGAATATTGTTCTTAGTATTGAAGTTGAGCTATAGAGCACTATCTTGATTTAAATATTACCATGACCCAGTCTCTTCTCAGCTCTCTACAGCTTTACATATAATTTTACTTGGCTTGCTTTGCAATCACAGACATTATATGAAGAAGCGATCCCTGCTTTCGATGTTCTGGGAAAGAAATCTTTCTTTTTGGGCGATGTTGGGAATGGGGCGAAAATGAAACTTGTTGTTAACATGGTTATGGGAAGGTATATTTACTGGATACAGCATGAAAGATTTTAACTTCTTTAATTGCATGCAATTTCGAACTTAAAGAAACAGTGCGATTTCAGTTTTGTTTATAGTTTTTTTTTTCCTCATGTTGGTCATTTAACCCAAAATTCATTGGTGAAAATAAATTAGCACTCTAGTAGCATAGTTGCCATAGTATTTGTAAATATAAACGCACTGCTTTCAATATCTCTTACTAAATTCTAGCGATGTTAACTATTTCGGCATTGATTATGTAGCATGATGAATTCATTATCTGAAGGCCTTACGTTAACTGAGAAAAGTGGACTGAGCCAACAAACTCTTCTGGATGTAATGGTAAGAATTTGTTGGCAAGAAATATAAAAACCAAGAAACAAGATAATAAATATTCTAAGAGGTTATGGGTATCAACAACAGGATCTTGGTGCAATTGCAAATCCAATGTTCCGCATGAAGGGACCTTCAATGATAAAGGGCAGCTATCCACCTGCGTTTCCTCTCAAACATCAACAAAAGGATATGAGATTAGCTCTTGCTCTAGGGGACGAAAACTCTGTATCAATGCCTATTGCTGCTGCTGCTAACGAGGTTCTCATTTTTTTCTATCAGCATCGTATGCTATGCTCTTCTATGCATTGACATAACTAACAGTTATTTTGACATGTCTATAGTATGCAAGAGAGTAATCAAAGCTGTAGTCTTTGTATTATCAATTCAAATCCTGCTAAATATGCTTATTAATTTTAGTCATTATCAGGTAATGACATAGCTACTAATCTACTATTATGCTATGAGGGTGATATTTAAAATCTCTATGCTATTGAGCACCGACTGATGGTTAACAATTTCTCTATTCTTGAATGGATAGAGCTTGAAAAACGGGCATATGTAGATCCGAGGACATATGCATTTGATAGGAAATTACTTTCACAATGGATTAGAATACAACATGATACTTCATATTCTACAATTAGAGGTGAACATTTATTGGTTAAAACCAAGTAAACCAACCAAACCAACCAAACCAGTTAAGTTTGATCGGTTTGGCTTGGTTTTGTAAGTTAATCGGTTGGTTTTGGTTTTTATTTTTATATTACCTCAGTTTATTGGTCGGGTTTGGTTTTGAATGTTTAAAAACAAATCAACCAATTAAACCAAATTTAAAAATTAATCTGATTTAAAGTAAAAAAATTACCACTAACAATGTTGTTATTGACAATATCTCATACCAATATTATTTTTCTTTAATTTCATATTAACATTTTTAGAAGAGGAGTTTGTTTTCTAAAATGTTTGTATTATATAAACGCAGTTGGTTATTTAAATCCTACGATATGTCAACAGCTAGAAGATCAAGTTCAATACTATGATAAACCAAATAAATCAACCAAATCAAACCAAAAAATTATCGGTTCGGTTGGTTTTGATTTCAAAAAATATCAGTTTGGTTTGGTTTATGTTTCTTGAATGGTTATTTTGGTTTCAACGTTTCTGATCGGTTTCAAACCGATCCAAGCATTTGCCCACCCCTATCTACAATGAGACTACTACTTGAATAATTAGCACTAGTTTTTTAAACTGGCATCTAAGGTGCGAGGATACATACCCTCGTTTACTGCCATACACCGATTTCTGTAAGTAAGCTAAATAAACGGGCCTCTCCTTGGTTTTCAAACGTTCTACTTTCCAGGTAATATTGACTTTGCTTTAGGTTTCTGACATGCACCCATTAAAAGTCGAAAATTTGAAACCTTA
This sequence comes from Allium sativum, assembly GCA_030737875.1. Lineage (NCBI taxonomy): Eukaryota > Viridiplantae > Streptophyta > Magnoliopsida > Asparagales > Amaryllidaceae > Allium > Allium sativum. The sequence goes on along the minus strand of CM060918.1, from coordinate 487,850,395 downwards.
TGTTACCCGGTTCATTTTGTATTCTACGAAGTTGAGGCTTCAAAACTAAATCCAGAAATTAATGAAAGTTTTACCTACTTAAATGTTCCTTTAGGTCTTGATTTTACGTGCTATTTCATTTTTATTTATTTTTTCATTACATTTTGGATATGCAGGCATATAAAAAAGCCAGAAGCCTTGGGTTGGGAGATCTAGATTTTTCAGCAGTCCATGAAGCTATTAAGACTACAAGCAGTTCAAATGGCGTTTGAATTTCATTCTAGCTTGATAGGAAAACTAACATTGGAAATGCATTCTTCATCGAAGTACTATAAAATATATGCTTTTGATGTTATTGAAAATACTCTGTTCCAGGATCCTGATATATTTATGTTCCATGAAGCATATGGCTTGTTATTCTTCCCGTTTATAAAGTTTATGGTAGATCAATATAAACTCGTATCACAATTTTTATTGAGAGCAAATTCAGATCTACCTGATATCGATCGTGATTCATAAATTTTTAAAATGTCCTTTTTATGTTGGAGTTGCTTGTTGTATTGGTAACGGATACTGCAAAAATGTTGTCCAGTTGTTGGTTTCTAGCTAACAGAATATCGGTTGTACTATACAGTACTGAATTTTGGTTTTTTACAAGTCTATTCTATTACTTAAATAGTACCTACCTTCTCTAATCTCAATTCCAGATTCCTCTGCGCCTACAATACCTGAGGTATAATTTATGACTTATTTTCTCATGTTCCACTTCCTGTTATTTTGACTGATGTCTCATACAAATGTATACTGCCCTTCACCTTCTCACCTATTATTCAATTGTCAATTCAAGTTAATTGCCATTTACATACATAGATTTTACAATTCTGTTTTTCCTACGGTCATGTATACTTTTGTGTTGATCGAAACCGGCAGAATCTTAAAGGTTTCACATTTTTACTCCCATTTTTGGTTTCGTTGCTGGAATCAATCTCAGACTAAGCTTATATGTGACAAACTTTGTTACTGGTTACTAAAGCTGCAGACTACTATTATAATTAGCTTTATATCGTTTTCAATTCTTGGACAATTTTAATTACGTTCAAATCCTTTTCAAATTTTGGTATACACCACGGATTCAGCTAAATAATTGTCACACATACGAAAAAACAGCCACATTAGTTTTCCCCCCGCTCAACGTACTTTGTTTCTTAATGTTGCTTCCTTATCAAGGCTCCAATTTTATGTGAATGTGGTTTAACTTTTTTATGATATACACCAGTTATTCAGAATTTGTGTTTGCCTGCTCAACTGTTGCCCACGGTGAATTTGCGTATATATTTTTACATGCTGAGCCAACAATAACAATGACGATAACAGGAGCACTGGAATTCAACACCGCTATCATAGTCATTTTGTAAAAGCAACTCAATACCGATAATAGTCATTTGGTTGCATCTGCTTCTATCACAGTTAGTTTTGTGTCGTAACAAATTATGTGCCCATGAACATAGAGATATTTATCTAACATTTTAATCAACAAGTTTGACATCTATACTTTATGAAGGTTGTTGGGTTTATTTGTACTATCAGCATGCACAACGTTTCTTTAATGCACTTTTGTATTGTCAATGGAACATCTATATGAATTTCCCTTTTTTTACTGCATGTATCATTTCTCATATTACTACCTCTGTTAAGCTATATGGACTGATGGCTGTCATAATACAAATCTGCGTTTACTTATTTTTTTTTCCTTCCAAACTTGCTACTGTTAGTTATGCAACCAACATTAGCGTACTCATTAAGTGTCTTCACCATGCTTGCCAAACAATAAAATATAACGTGTTTTCTTATATAAATAAAATGAAATAAAAACATTTGGTAGAGTTGTTAAAGTTTAATGTGTGGATTTAAAATGTTATATAATTGAACACGCAAGTCAAACCTTCCATCTAATCGATACCCGCATTACCATTGTCATCATAATCAGTTTAAGTATATCGCCTTATCCTTAATCAATGTTGATATATTAGACAATTATTCATCATGCCAGTTAGAGTAACACAATACTTCATAATGTACTTAATTTGTTCACTCCTTATGGTTTTTAGATAATAATTAGTTACTGCTCCTTTATATATTAACACTCGAAATATTGTATATATATCCACTATGAAATTCTCAAGCAAATTTGAAGAGATTTAAATGATGTAACTTTTCTTGATATAGAGTTGATTATTAATAGAATGTGGGAAAACAAAAAATCTGATACATAATTTACTACATGAGAATCATTTGGTCATCATGGATAGATGTTAGTCATTGATCATGTTTATGTTTCAATAATGTGCACACAACGAAGTCCAAAGTGTTATTCTCTTTCTTTCTTATGATTTCTATAATCTTTAAAAAATTATTCCCTGTTTATCAGTGAGTTGTTGATACCGCGGAGGGTTACTTGTATTTGGATAACAAACACTCCGCACTTACGACATGTTGAACATATAAAAACAAAAAGATCTGCAACTAACTTAAGAACACATTACACTTGTGCTCCTTAATTTCTATCCAAACTTCAAAACCTTGGCTTCATTGAACAATTGATTAACTTGATTCGTTTTGGAAACATCCGTCACTACGATATGCGCACGGTAATATATAGAATATACGTTGCAACTATTGCTCCTTGTCCTCTCGCATTTTCTTAATTCAGAGGCATGTATCTTTCAAACCATTTGGGATTATGTTTTTTTGTAATTAATAAAAGATTGTTTTTTTTTAATTATATACTGCTTTGTTTGAGATCCATGCTTCTTCGAAGCTACATCTGCTACATATGACTTGCTTATACATTTTCACGGGTTTTCGTCTGATATATTAAAAAAAAGACATTGTTTAAGACTTCCTTTTTCACAAAAATTAAATAAACTGCAATAGTTTACAACTGTAACATACATTTGATTACTTCTGTTTGTTATCTACTGCGTCGACGTATGGAATATGACACACTTTTTTGACCAAGTTTATATTGCATGATTTATGCACCGTTTCAGCATAAACCAAGTTATACTTGATATCACTTTATTGTGAAAGATACAACATAGTTAGTCTTCCATTACCGTTCGATATAACATTTGATTTGGAAATAATAATAAATCTGTTTATTCTCAAGCAAAAAATCCTATCCACACTGAGTACCAAACTTACCTCATTATGTTAACATGGAAGTAAATAAGGTATGTTTTTGGTCCTGATAACAACTTATTTACCTGCTGGCCTTTTTTCTGTTCAAACATATAATGTTGTGCTTCTTTTTTTCCACTGCTCATTCCACTAAAGTCATTGGTATTGCTAACGTCTTCCACTATACAGTCAGATGACGTACTCAGACTTTGCTACAGTTGCTTCCCATACCCTGACTTGTAGTAAATCTGTAAGTAATTATCACCTAGTTAGTAATACCCCTGCAAACCAGCACTGATTTCATGAGTACTTGAAATGTGTTCCGTTTTACCTTTTTTTTCCACTCAAACTTTAACTATACATCGTCGCACTAATATTTTTTAGATCTGCAAGTCTGCATGAACGAGATGCAAGCTGGTGTTACAATTGAAACGCTTGAGGAGATATTATTTAACCAGGTTGTATCAATGTTCGTACTGCTGTCAAGACTTTTTAGACCTTTCACTTCACAATTTTCCAGCTTTTCTATGTGGACGACATGAGGAGGACGCACACAATTTGCGAACATATGAAAAAAACACCCGTGTCCGTGGTTTGCTATTTTTTATTATAAATTATCCTCTCTGTCATACAAATTTATTACCCGTTTTAATATTTACATATTTTTTCATCAGTTCGCCAGATTAATCGTCACTGTCGATATCGCTACTTAAAACACAGACATATAAAAAATTTATGTGATGGTAATCCAATATCTGAATATATATTTTCAGCATCATTTTCGGTTTCAATCAGTCAATACGTGTGCTGCTATCGGTACTCTACACTTCATTTATAAGTAAATTTACAATGGTAATTTATTTTCCTTGTGCAGGACATAATGGTTTTGCAATGTCCTCTTGATTCATTCCCGTCATTCAACTCCTTTTCTCGCAGTTTACACACAGATTGTAATGTTGGAACTTCGCATAGCAGGAGTCCAACAACGATTGAACCGCAACGTTAGTAATCGTATGTTCACTTCCATCTTGTTTAAATTAAACATGTCATTATAACCGCATAATGTTTGACTTCTTGTAGGAAAATACTTCTCCGCACATTCTTTTGGTCTACCTACATGTACATGTTCATTCTGCGGAGCACTTGTATGGTTCGAAGACAAAGTGAAAAGGAGTACAATTGCAAATTCTTTGTTCTCCATTTGTTGTCAACGAGGAAAAGTTCTATTGCCTAACTACCAGCAGCCCCCCGAATATCTGATGCACCTCCTTGATTACAACGGGGGGTGCATATCAAAACATTTTAGACACTGCATTCGATCGTACAACTCGGTTTTTGCTTTTACGTTGATGGGAGGACATGTTGACACATCAGTGAACGACGATTGGGTCCATATGTTTTTCGAATAAATGGTCAGAACCACCATCGAATCGGTTCGTTGTTGCCGGTGTCAGGTAAACCCGAATTTGCTCAATTATGTTTCTGCGACACAGGCAAAGAAGTTAGTAACCGACTCGCAACACAAAGCACAAGTTCTATTACTGTACTCGACGAGTTTATTGTTAAAAATCTAGTAGCCATGTTCAACAACTGCAACCCTTTGGTTCAGTTTTTTAGGATGGCAAGAGACATATTTCACCATTCTGAATATCAGCCAATCTCTATTCGCCTTCTCGAGAGGTGGTACAAAAATGGACGAATGTACAATTTACCAACATGTTATGAGATTGTTGTACTAATTGATAACTCAAATGTTCATTCATGTGGTTTCAAGGATATTGTAGTAGAGGGGTAAAGTGGTATCTTGAAGAGGATTAGTGAAAAACATCCTTCTTTTATGTCCATGCAATATCCACTTTTATTCCCAAATGGTGAAGATGTTTTCCGACCTAATATACTGTATAGACAAGAGTATGTTTGTTCAACAACCAAGAGAACCACTTTAACTATGGGAGAATATTATAGTTATCTCATATAATGTAGACCTGATGACGGTTCATTGCTATTACTAGGAGGAAGACTTTTTCAATAATTTATTGTTGACTGTTACACGGCTGTTGAGGAGGATAGACTGTTGTGGGTTAAGAATAATCAAAGTACATTAAGAAGTGAATTGTACAAGGGCCTTCATGATGCAATTGCTGCTGGAGATACAAATGCAAGCTCAATCGGAAGGAAGGTTATTTTACCTTCATCGTTCACGGGAGGCCCTATGTGACGACCCCAAACCCCATTCCACGGTGGCAAGGGTAATCTTTGGAATATAACACATAAACAAATAACAGCAGAACAGAAATAATTAAATACACCAGATAATGTACAATAGAATACACTGGATAAACATAATCATCTGAGTTACACAATATATAGGATCATACTTAGCACAAAATACAGTTCAGCTATACATAAATGTCTACAGTGGAAAACAAAACATAATATGTACAACAGGAGCTGAACAACATAAAAAGAGATAAATGATATAATCCATCTTCAGCTCCAGCTATCCAGAAAGAGTCTGCTAAAACCTAAATACAAGGTTGCCCGTGTAGAAATAGGGGCACCCGAGTTTGCAAGTGAAACAAACTATGAGTCAATCATGGGACTGGTATGAGAAATCTACTTAACTTACTTTATAGTATGGCCAATCACAGAACCACGCCACTTTCGCGGAACGGGTTTACTCCATTGGATTGTCAGTGCTTCAAAACAAGTAAATCTTTTAAACATCGCAGTGCTTTTTATAAAAATGAAGCCATTATAAGACTCAGTTCCCGTCACACATTGCAACACAAACCGGAGGATAGAGTTTTACCTTATAATGGCCAAAATATGCTTGATACGAATAAAACAAAAACATTTGATATTATTACCAGTGTTTATATGTTTCAAAAACAATTTCAAATCATAAGTATCAATCATAGACGGCATGGGTACCATATATCATGTCATCATATATAAGTATATAATCAAAACCGCACGATGTCGTATTTGGAAATTGGATTTCCGTCATGAACCAAGGCAAAAGATGGTCCTTACCGAATTCGAGACTCTCTTGCCCGAGCCTCAGGATCAGAGCTCGAGTGACCCTTGGATCGTCAGGGCCAGTCCACCGATGTGGATTAAAATCCTGAACACTGCGTTTCCCCGCCCTTTGGGGCGTAAATGAGTCCTATGACCCCATCGGTTCCACATAGTCACCGATATATCTTAGGCGCCTCGCAATCCAACAACCACACAGTTGAAAATAATATAAATGTCAGGGCTGGTAGGTCAATGACACCACCCTGGCTAGAAGGAAACGCATGCCCTCCCTGATGTCCTCTCCCGTTTCTGGATCATACCGGGGTGTGAGGCTCGCAAATCAACGTTATACACAAAGCTATGCCACACAGGTCGTGCTTTGATCATCCACCACAAGACTTTGCTTTTCAACATAAGCCTTAATCATCTGTCACTTAGGCATGCCACACAGACAATTCACTCCATGCGACTGATTTCTATCGATATATAACCTCTGAGCTCGTACGTCTCAGAGAAGGGCGTTAAGCAAGAGAATAAATTCTCCACCGCCAAACGGATATATATTTAATAGAGATCAAACAGCATAGAACAAAATCCAATGTCAGACACATAGTCCATTTACAAGTTCGTTCTGGGTCTGAACGAAACCGGAGGCACTTAATACCTCGCACATCCGTACAATCAACAAGTACGTCTGGACGGTTACCACTTCAGCCCCCTTAAGATAGCTACTCCTATCATGAGCATTAGTAGCACCCCTCCATTCGACGTGAAGATCATCGATCTTGCACCATCTTCATATCTTCGACCTTTAATCGTCGATCAATTATTTGAAATGAGAATTAACTCGGCCTTTTTCAAATAATTCACGTATATTTAGAATTTCAAATCAATTCATTTCAATGGTTAAATTATTCAACATCACTAATTCTGTTCTTTAATGTAATTTTCACGCCAAACACATTCAACCATCAAATATCAAATAAACCAAGCAAATTTAGTTTATTTCCATTCCATATCGTTTATAATATTTTACCACGATTTATCGCTATTTTTATTTATTTAAAAATAGTCAATTCATTCAAACGACGCTTCAGGCCATTACGCGGCCGTGGCGCTGTTTTTCTTCAGATTTGATTTACACATATCTGAAAATCTAACCGTTGGATCTTCACAAATTTTATATCGTTAGAAAGATCTTTTCAAAACGAATCCAATGGTCCCATTTTTGGGAAAATCTGACGGTCGGATCTCCCGGTACAATCGTTTGAAGTTACGATTTCAAAATACGAACTGCAGTGTCGTTATTCGATGTATTTTAATTATATTTATAAATATATATATATAAATATAATCTATTCTTCGATTTCAAAACCATATTCACTTCATATATTTGATAAAAATGATATTTTTATACAACAGATATTTATTTCCCACATCACTATTTTTAACAATTCATATATATAATAAAAATGTGATTTTTATCGTTAAAACAATTTATTTCAAAACACGATTATTTTATAGAGTTCATACATAAGGTAAAAATGTTATTTTTATCTTTCAAAGAATTTATTCAGCACATGAATGTCTATTCAACACATGAATTTCTATTCAACACATGAATATAGTTTCAACACATGAATGTTTTCTATAGTTTATATATATATATATATAATAAAATTGAGATTTTTATTGTTAAAACAATTTATTTTAAAACATGAACAATTTATATAGTCTATATATGTGATAAAATGTTATTTTCATCTTTCAAAGAATTTGTTCAATACATGAATCCCTATTCAACGCATGAATTTCTATTCAACACATGAATATAGTTTCAACACATGAAAATAATTCTAACATATGAATATTATTGAAAATTTCGGCAGCATAACGGCAGGGTAGTTAAAACCGGCACCGTCCCTAGTATGGCTCATCGCTCTACCTTAAAGCCTCGCAGTTTTTGACAATGAGGATTTCAATATCTAGTTCGTACGCAGACGAATTTTCCCATATACTAATCCTATTGGGATTTCAACCACAATCAATCATTTCAAATCAACCATTCATGATATTCACCAAATTTCACATCAACCAATAATCCAAACAATATCACAACCAATATATATCGTCCATGGTCTGTGGACGAAGGGAGTGTGTGTATATATATACGTATATAACTGTATTTCGATCTCATTTCAATTCATTTCAACACATATATCATTTTTACAACGCATATATAACTTATACATCGAACGTACAACCTATACAACGCTTATACATGAGGTGTACAATGCTTATGTAACTCATACATCGACTATATAATTTATACATCGTTGTTTCTATATCGTTTATAATTTAGAAATCTCACCTTGGGTTCCACTACACCAAAAATTGTAGAAGGCTCAAAAAAATATTCGGTCTCTTCTAGAATGTAGAAGACGTCTGCACGAGTCCGATGCCTCCTGTTTCATCGAATTTCGTCAACATATGAAAAAGATATGATTTTTATACGATTTACTAACTTTGCAACGCTTTAAAGTGCCACAAATAGTTTCATTAACCCAAGCCGTATACCTTCCACTTTCTTTCAAAATTAGGGTTCGATTAATCTTTGAATTCGTGAAGTATGAAGCCGATCCACTTGCACGACATTTAGAGCCTCGAGCGGCGCACCGAAAGGTCCCCTTTCTGATGAACTCGACGGTGGCAGGCGACGACTACGGTGGTGCGAACGGTGCCACTTCAGAAGCACGATGCTCGAGATTCACAGCACGAGGGAAGACAAGACCAGTACTGCTTTGAAGCTCGAGGGGCGTTCTTTAAAAAGTTGAACAGTGGCGAGGGCTAATGTTGTGTGGATTCGCCGGAATCGGGGAAGGAAGTTCAAATGGGTAGCCGCCGTTAGTCTAGAGGGTTTCAGGGTGAATCGGGTTTTCTGGAAAAGTGAAGGCTAATTTCTATTGGCCCATTTAATTTATATATTTATTTTTAATTCTTTTATTTTCAAAAATATGGTTTTACTTATCCGAACTCCAAATCAAACCTAATGAGTGTCGCCCCTAGCTAAAAAACCCCCATTTCGAATACAATGGGATATGTTTCGTAGGCCCATTCGACTGTTTCAGTCAGTTTTTCTTCAAATTAAAATATAAAACATTCAATATTTGATTTGAACGTACATTTCAATTTGCTGGGGCCACATACTGATCCCAAAATTTCCAGAAAAATAAATCTAGCTATGTTTTGACGATACGGTCCCAACAAAACTAGTTTCATCGAATTCTGAGACCGTTTGAAAAATGGTCATTTTCTGGTCGATCCAATTTAACTAAAATCAACCAAACACATTTTCCTTTACCACGCTCACATAATAACTTCAAAAATTATGGAATTTGAAACCTAGCAATAATTTGACATTCCGGATCCAATAAAAGTGGTTTCGTCGAATTCTGAGGTCGTTTGCAAAATGGCTATTTTCACGGGCTATATAAATTCTATAACGACCTTTCTGAAAATTCATTTGGCCATAAGTTTTGATTCTCGCTATGAAACTTCGATTTTTCAGATTCGTTAGAAATATATTCATAAAAAGATTTAAATATTTTTGGTTCCACTAAAATTCATTTTATTTTGCACCCGGTACATTCAGTCAAAGTTCGAATTCAAATTTTGAAACTGCTGCGCCATTTCAGGCCTTGTTTATAATTTAAAATAATTATATTTATTTTCAAACATCGATTCAAACATACTTTTCGTCGTTATTATTTAAAATAATTTATTTTAAATATTTAAAATCCACTAAAATAGCCAAATTAAAAATTTTAAACTGGCTCAGATTTTCCGGGTTGTTACAATCTCCCTCACTTAAAACATTTCGTCAAGTCGAAAGTTGTTTAATTAACCAAGTCAACTTTCATTCTTGCTTTCATTCTTCAATTTTTCAGTTTTTAAGAATTTTCAAATTCTTCAAAAATTTGGCTAACACCCTAAATTCTCGAAAAATTTCGCCATAACCTCCTTCGTACGGGGAGTGGTTTGGAAATTTATTGGACTGTATTAGGTACCCAATAAATCCTAATAAGCATGCACATATTTATAGTGATATATTCTGGTGTCCACAGGGGAGTATGTATAGATCATAACTCCAGAGAATAAATTCTCGTCACCCTATAAATGGTTTTTATGCCTTAATGACCAGAGAGATGTGTTTATTGTCATCTCCAGACCCGTGTGGTTTTTTTTACTAATCTTGCAATGTACCGTTACATTTTATATAGTCCATAACAATCATCAGTTCAACCTGTAATATATAGTCATCGCCATACAAGCCTCTCGCTCGTATGGTAAATCTTCAACCTCGTCACATAAGCTCCAAATGCTTATGTGGTATATGATGAAGTATTCCTATCTTCAAGAAGTATGCCATGTAGTGTAGTTCAAAATTAGTTGTTACTATCCTATGGCGACATTTATTATTACACACAGAACAACCAGCACTCCGCATCCAATGGCATTCACAGGAGTTGATATAATAATAAAATTGCGCATCCAACTCATTAAGGTTTACCTATTTGTCGAGCACGCAAATAAATTCTTTACTCAACAACTAATCCATTTACCTGTTTAAACATACATAATACACATGTATATATTTCTATCTATTCTTAAATCAATTCAATACTTGATTTAATTGTATAGATTTACCATTCAATCATTGATTAAATTAGCTATCATTCTAATAATTTAATTAATCAAATCCACAATCACACAACACAAACAACAATCAATTTGTTTTTAACTTTTCAAAAATATATTAATTAATTCATATACTCTTTTAAAATCATTCAGACTATATAATTAAAAAGTTTACATTGTTGAAACATAGAATTTCTTCCTCTATTTCTGCCACTCATTTTTCAATGTCTGCAAATAGTAGACAAAGTGTTAGGCCAACAGAAAAGGTAATTTAAAACATAGAGACATATACTTGAATGTAAATGTGTCTATCAGGGTGTATCTCATTCTGCTTCACTCATTCTAGGATATTACTCGTCCTATCTGTAATGAGTTATTCGTCCTAGAACACTACTGGTTCTATCTCTGACGAGTTCGTTAATATGTTATATTCCAGAACTAAGCTTAACCAAAGCTCTGATACCACGTTTGTGACGACCCCAAACCCCGTTCCACGGTGGAAAGGGTAATCTTTGGAATATAACACATAAACAAATAACAACAGAACAGAAATAATTAAATACACCAGATAATGTACAATAGAATACATTGGATAAACATAATCATCAAAGTTACACAGTATACATGATCATACTTAGTACAAAATACAGTTCAGCTATACATAAATGTCTACAGTGGAAAACAAAACATAATATGTACAACAGGAGCTGAACAGCATAAAAAGAGATAAATGATAGAATCCATCTTCAGCTTCATCTATCCAGAAAGAGCCTACTAAAACCTGAATACAAGGCTGCCCGTGTAGAAATAGGGGCACCCGAGTTTGCAAGTGAAACAAACTACGAGTCAGTCATGGGACTGGTATGAGAAATCTACTTAACTTACTTTATAGTATGGCCAATCACAGGACCACGCCACTTTCGCGGAACGGGTTTACTCCATTGGATTGCCAGTGCTTCAAAACAAGTAAATCTTTTAAACAACGCAATGCTTTTTATAAAAATGAAGCCATTATAAGACTCAGTTCCCTATTGTAATAACCCGGAAATCCGAGCCAATTTAAAATTTTTATTTTGGAAATTTTAATGAATTTTCAGTATTTAAAATGAATTATTTTAAATAATAACAACGAGAAATTTATTTTGAATAGAATTGGGACGAATATATTTATTTGAATCGTCGTTAGAATATAATAATTTATTTTAATTTATAAAAGGAATTTAAATTCGTTTTCGAAACGATTTCAACTTCATATTCAATTTTGATTAGAAATTGAATACGAAGTTGAAATCGTTTCAAAAACGAATTTTTCCCCACCCTTTGGGGTGTAAATGAGCCAAATGACTCCATCGGCTCCACATTGTCACCGATATATCTAAGGCGCCTCGCAACAGCAACAACCACACAGGTGAAAATAATATAAATGTCAGGGCTGGTAGGTCACTGACACCACCCTAGCTAGAAAGAAACGCATGTGTTCAGGCATTTTAATCCACATTAGTGGACCGGCCCTGACGATCCAAGGGTCACTCGAGCTCTGATCCTGAGGCTCGGGCTATAGAGTCTCGAATCGGTGAGGACTATCTTTTGCCTCGGTTCACAGATGGAACCCAACTTCCAATACGTGACATTTGCGCTTTTGATTGTAGAGCCTAGTATGGCGACATGATATATGGTACCCATGCCGTCTATGATTAATATTTATGATTGAAATTGTTTTGACACAATACACTTATAATAGTATCAAATGATATGTTTTTAACGTACCAAGCATGTTTGGCTATTATAAGGGAAAACACTATCCTCTAGCTTGTGTTGCATTGTGTGATGGGACCTTGGTCTTATAATAGCTTCATTTTTCCAAAAAGCATTGCAATGTTTTGTTATATGCACTGGTATTCTTGAGAGGAAACCCGTTCCGTGTTATACGGCGTGGTCTCTTGATATATCTGATTTAAAGTAAAGCTTTAAATAACTGTTTTAGTTCTCACACCAGTCACATGACTGACTTGGAGTTTATTGTTTTAACCTAAACTCTGGGTGCCCCTATTTTCGACACGGGCAGCTAGTAGTTTTGGTTTTGCAGATTTATATTCATAGGGTCCTAATTTACAACTGGAATGATATCCGGAAAGCTCTGTATCCGTATATCTCTTTCAGTTGTGTATTGTATTATTTTTCCACTGCAGTAATGTAGTTAAATCTCTTATATTTCTCCGATGTATTATATTTGTTTAAACTCTGTATATTCTTGTATTCTGATAGAATTGTTGTAATAAGCAATGAAATGTTCTTCTGTTTGCGTTCTGATGTGGCTTGTCCTCAAACTATCCGCTCTTTGCTTCCTGGGGAAGTTATAGGTAGCTCATACGTCTCAGAGAAGAGCGTTAAGCAAGAGAATAAATTCTCCGCCGCCAAACAGATATATATTTAATAGAGATCAACCAGCACTAAACAAAATCCAGTGTCAGACACACAATCCATTTACAAGTTCGTTCTGGGTCTGAATGAAACTGGAGGCACTTAATACCTCGCACATCCGTACAATCAACTAGTACGTCCGAACGACTACCAGTTCAGCCCCCTCAAGGTAGCTACTCCTATCATGAGCATCAGTAGCACCCTTCCATTCGACGTGAAGATCATCGGTCTTGCATCGCCTTCATATTTTCGACCTTTAATCGTCGATCAATTATTTGAAATGAGAATTGACTCGGCCTTTTCAAATAATTCACGTATATTTAGAATTTCAAATCAATTCATTTCAATGGTTAAATTATTCGATATCACTAATTCTGTTCTTTAATGTAATTTTCACGCCAAACACATTCAACCATCAAATATCAAATAAATCGAGCAAATTCAGTTTATTCCCATTCCATATCGTTTATAATATTTTATCACGATTTATCGCTATTTTTATTTATTTAAAAATAGCCAATTCACTCAAACGACGCTTCAGACCATAACGCCGCCGTGGCGCTGTTTTTCTTCAGATTTGATTTACACATATTTGAAATCTAACCGTTGGATCTTCACAAATTTTATATTATTAGAAAGATATTTTCAAAATGAATCCAACGGTCCCAGTTTTGGGAAAATCCGATGGTCGGATCTCCCGGTACAATCGTTTGAAGTTACGATTTCAAAATACGAACTGCAGCATCGTTATTCAATTTATTTTAATTATATATATATATATATATATATATATATAAACGATTCTGGCGCTGTTTTTCTTTAGATTTGAATTAAACATTCCAGACAATCCAACCGTTGGATCTTTACAAAGCTCGTGTCGTTGGAAAGATATTTCCAAAGCGAACCCAATGGTTTCGGTTTCGGGAAAATCCGATGGTCGGATCTCCGGCACTAATCTTTTGAAATCACGGTTTCGGTTTCAGGAAAATCCAATGGTCGGCTCTTTCTGGATAGCTGGAGCTGAAGATGGATTCTATCATTTATCTCTTTTTATGTTGTTCAGCTCCTGTTGTACATATTATGTTTTGTTTTCCGCTGTAGACATTTATGTATAGCTGAACTGTATTTTGTACTAAGTATGATCCTGTATACTGTGTAACTCTAATGATTATGTTTATCCAGTGTATTCTATTGTATATTATCTGGTGTATTTATTTAGTTCTGTTCTGCTGATATCTGTTTATGTGTTATATTCCTAAGGTTACCCTTGCCACCACGGAACGGGGCTTGGGGTCGTCACAAAAATACGTTTCAAATTCGTTTTCGAAACGATTTCAACTTCCTATTCAATTTCTAATCAAAATTGAATATTCCATATCATCGATATATAAATGATAATATTTTCAAAAATGTTATATTTTGAAATCAATTCCTTTTTTATATTCATTATAAAAATGAATAAAATCGATATAAATATCGTTCACGTCAAAATAGCGTCAATCTAACCAACACGGCTTTATATATTTCAATAACTTCGTTATTCTATTCAACAAATGAATATTTTCTTCAACACATGAATTTTCTTTTATTCAACACATGAATATATATTTTATTCAACACATGAATTTTATTTTATTCAACACATGAATATATATTTTATTCAACACATGAATTTTCTTCCATTCAACACATGAATATATATTTTATTCAACACATGAATTTTGGAATCTAGTAATAACTTGACATCTCGGATCCAACAAAAGTGGTTTCGTCGAAAACGAAGGTCGTTTGCAAAATTTCCATTTTTAAGGGCCAAAACTCCATAGCGAATATTATGAATTGGAATGAGGCGTATGTTGTGTTTGTGTAACAATTGTTTATTATATATGCGGGTTATTCAGAAAGATCGGGTTTATCCCATTCTGAATAACTGATTCGACGATGTGTTGAGGATGAAGATGGTGGTCGAAGACCGGAGGTCTTCACATCGTTTGGGTGATTACTGATAATCTTGATTGGGTTGTACACCCAAGAGGAGGGAATCAGTTGGTGATCGTCCAGGCGTACTTGGAGATCAATGGATATGCGAGGTACAAGGTGCCTCTGGTTTCATTCAGACCCAGAACAAACTTGTAAAGGGACTACGTGCCTGACATTGGATTTTATTCTGTGTGATTGATTTCTATTAAATATATATCTATTTGGCAACAGAGAATTTATTCTCTTGCTTAACGCCCTTCTCTGAGACGTACGAGCTCAGGGGTTATATATTGATGGATATCAATCGCATAGAGTGAATTGCCTGTGTGGCATGCCTAAGTGGCAAATGATCAAGGATTTTGTTGAAAAGCAAAGTCTTGTGGTTGATGATCAAAGCACGGCCTGTGTGGCATAGCTTTGTGTAACGTTGATTCGCGAGCCTCACACCCCGGTTGTGAACCAGAAACGGGAGAGGACATCAGGGAGGGCATGCGTTTCCTTCTAGCTAGGGTGGTGTCAGTGACCTACCGGCCCTGACATTTATATTATTTTCACCTGTGTGGTTGTTGTTGTTGCGAGGCGCCTCGGATATATCAGTGACTATGTGGACCCGATGGAATCATTTGGCTCATTTACACCCCAAAGGGTGGGGAAACGCAGTGTCCAGGCATTTTAATCCACATCGGTAGGCCGGCCCTGACGATCCAAGCGTCACTCTAGCTCTGATCCTGAGGCTCGGGCCAGGGAGTCTCGAATCAGTGAGGACTATCTTTTGCCTCGGTTCACAGATGGAAATCCAACTTCCAATACGTGACATTTGCGGTTTTGATTGTAGAGCTTAGTATTGGCAACATGATATATGGTACCCATGCCGTCTATGATTGATACTTATAATTGAAAATGGCGCGGTAGTTTGAAATTTCGATTTCAAATTTCAAATGAATGTACATGATTGAAAATAAACCGGAATTTAGTGAAACCAAACATATTTGAATCTATTTGAGAATTTCTTTCCAACGAATACGAAAAATCAAAATTTCATAGCGGGAATCAAAAGATACGTCCAGTTGAAAATTCAGAATAGTCGCTATGGAGTTTTGGCCCTTAAAAATGGAAATTTTGCAAACGACCTTCGTTTTCGACGAAACAACTTTTGTTGGATCCGGGATGTCAAGTTATTGCTAGATTTCAAAAATCATGTGTTAAATAAAATATATATTCATGTGTTGAATAGAAGAAAATTTATATATTGAATAAAATATATATTCATGTGTTGAATAGAAGAAAATTCATGTGTTGAATAAAATATATATTCATGTGTTGAATAAATTATATATTCATGTGTTGAATAAAAGAAAATTCATGTGTTGAAGAAAATATTCATTTGTTGAATAGAATGACGAAGTTATTGAAATATATAAAGCCGTGTTGGTTAGATTGACGCTATTTTGACGTGAACGATATTTATATCGGTTTTATTCATTTTTATAATGAATATTGAAAAGGAATTGATTTCAAAATATAACATTTTGAAAATATTATCATTTATATATCGATGATATGGAATATTCAATTTTTATTAGAAATTGAATAGGAAGTTGAAATCGTTTAGAAAATGAATTTTATATTCTTATACTTTGGGAAAGGTTCACATTTTTATTGTAAGTAAGAATTAATAAATATTCATGTGTTGAATAAAATATGTATTCATGTGTTGAAGAAAATATTCATTTGTTGAATAGAATAACGAAATTATTGAAATATATAAAGCCGTGTTGATTAGATATGCGCCATTTTGACTCGAACGATATTCATATCGATTATATTCGTTTTTATAATGAATATAGAAAAGGAAGTGAATTCAAAATCTAACATTCTGAAAATACTATCATTTATATATTAATGATTTGGAATATTCAGTTTTGATTTAAAATTGAATATGAAGTTGAAATTGTTTTGAAAATGAATTTAAAACGATTTATAAATATGTTTTGAATTGAAATCGATGAAATATATATAATATATATATTATGTATATTAAATGGCCTGAATAGAACGCGTTGCGCCGCGGTAGTTCGCGAATTTCGACCATTGACTTCGAATTTACGTTGCGGGAGATCCGACCTCGAAAAAAAGCTTTCCATTGAATATTAGAAATTTGAAATCTAACAGTTGGATTTGGAATTATGTCCAAATCAAATTTGGAAAAGGTCGCTGTAAGTGCAGTTCGACGACCGTTATTGGAAATCGACTATACGGGCCTTGATAAAATTATTAAAAATATCAATAATTTGTGTAAAATCATATTAAATGATTTAGAAAGAATTAGGGTGAAAAAATTCCACATTTGAAAAGATAAAAATATATTTTTATCGAAATGAACTAGTTTTGAACTAGATTTGAAGTGATTTTAAAAATAATCAGAATTTCGAATACGTGAATTGGAATGGATTTGAATCGAAATTATCTTCGGAATATTTCGATGTTGGATTTAGTGATTATACAGATACGGTTGTGGAAATTTGAAAGATATATTTATATCGTTATTTCCAATACGATATTTGGTGGTTTCAGAATTTGATATTGAATATAAGCCGATATATTTTCTATTCAGAGCCTTGTATTTAATATCAAATGGGATTTTAGGTTCGTCATGAACGGTGTCTTAAATAACACTGTTCTTGAACCCAGTTTAGAAAAGAATAAATCTTTTAATTAAGATTTAGTGAAATTGTCCAGTTAATTAGTATTTAATTGGAATTGAATTTAAATTGGTTTTCAGGTTTATCGTGAGCTGTGTTTTGAGTAACACCTGTTCTTTAACCCGATTAACAAGGGAATGTGATTTTGGGTTTATCGTGTACCGTGTTTTAGATGACATTGATTCTTTAACCCAGTTAAAGACAGGATATTGATTTTTGGGAAGATTAAAACTAAGTGGAGTTTTAATGAATCTTTAATTAGATTGAAATAATCGGGAACGGAGTATCACCAATTTTGCTCCAAAGCGATAGTTAATTCTTTAATTAGATTTGAACGTGAAATGGTAATTAATATTTACCGATAACACCGTGGTGTTAGATATGGAGTATTACCAGTTTTTCTCCATGGGATGAATAGGTTAGGATTGGGAAATAAAATAAATAATTACTTCGGTGTGGTTCGTTAATCCCGACTAGTTTGGAAAACCTTAACATGGGTTGACTTGATATCCAAAGGAAGATTAAAGAACAAATTTAGAAGAATTTATCTTTGATAAAATTAATGGGAACCTTTCCCTAAGAATGTGAATATTGGAATAAAAGAATATTCTGAATTGGAATGAGGCGTATGTTGTGTTTGTGTAATACATGTTTATTATATACGCGGGTTATTCGGAAAGGTTGGGTTTATACCCATTCTGAATAACCGATTCGACGATAAATCGAAGATGAAGACGGTGGTTGAAGACCGGAGGTCTTCACATCGTTTGGATGATTACTGATGACCTTGATCGGGCTGTACACCCAAGAGGAGGGAATCAGTTGGTGATCGTCCAGACGTACTTGGAGATCGGTGGATATGCGAGGAATAAGGTTCCTCCAGTTTCGTTCAGACCCAGAACGAACTTGTAAATGGACTGTGTGTCTAACATTGTATTTTATTCTGTGTGATTGGTCTCTATTAAATATATATCTGTTTGGCGGCGGAGAATTTATTCTCTTGCTTAACGCCCTTCTCTGAGACATACGAGCTCAGAGGTTATATATTGATGGATATCAATCGCATGGAGTGAATTGCCTATGTGGCATGCCTAAGTGGCAGATGATTAAGGCTTCTGTTGAAAAAGCAAAGTCTTGTGGTTGATGATCAAAGCACGGCCTGTGTGGCATAGCTTTGTGTATAGCGTTAATTCGTGAGCCTCGCATCTCGGTATGAGTCAAAAACGGGATAGTGACTGCAGGGAGAGCACGACGTTTCTTTCAAGCTATGGGTGATGTCAGTGACCTACCAGCCCTGACATTTATATACTTTTTACATGTATGGTTGTTGGAATGCGAGGCGTCTCGGATATAGGTCTGAAAGGACCGAGAAACGTGTGTTCAGGAATAATTAATCCTCAAAAGTAAGAGAGGACCGACCCTGAAGATCCAGGATTGTTGTGTGTGGTCCTGAGACATTTGCTAGAGTGTCTCGAACGGAAAGGAGCTTGCCCCTTGCCCCGACTCATGATGGAATCCAATTTCCAATACGTGACATTTCAGTTTTATTTGTAGAGCCTAGTACGGCGACATAGTGGTATGGGACACTTATGCAGTCTATGATTGATACTTATGATTGAAATTGTTTTGACACTATACACTTATAGTAATAATAAAAGATAAAATTTAGTGTATCAAGCATTCTTTGGCTATTATAAGGTAAAAACCTATCCTCTAGCTTGCGTTGCATTGTGTGAAGGGACCTGGGTCTTATAATAGCTTCATTTTTCTTTATTTAGCATTGCGTTGTTGTTTTATGCACTGACCCGAACTTCCCCGTTAAGGAAGGCTCGGACTGAATTGAGAACATGCCACATCGGGATACAAACAGGAGAACATTTCATTATTAACTACAACAATTCCATCAAAATACAAGAATATACAGAGTATGAATAAATATTATACATCAGAGAAATATCAGAGATTAAAATACATTACATAGCAGCGGAAAATAATACAATACACAACTGAAAGAGATATATGGATACAGAGCTTTCCCGATATCATTCCAGCTGTAAACCAGGATCCTGTGAATATAAATCTGCAAAATCTCCATTTTTAAGGGCCAAAATTCCATAGCGACTATTCTGAATTTTCATCTGTGCATAACTTTTTATCCCTGCTATGAAATTTTGATTTTTCGGATTCGTTAGAAAGATATTTTCAAATAAATTAAAAACAAATTTGTAAAGATCCAACGGTTAGATTTTCAGATTTGTGTAAATCAAATCTGAAGAAAAACAACGCCACGACCGCATTATGGCCTGAAGCGTCATTTGAATGAATTGGCTATTTTTAAATAAATAAAAATAGCGATAAATCATGATAAAATATTATAAATGATATGGAATGGAAATGAACTGAATTTGCTTGTTTATTTGATATTTGATATTTGATAGTTGAATGTGTTTGGCGTGAAAATTACATTAAAGAACTGAATTAGTGATGTTAAATAATTTAACCATTGAAATGAATTGGTTTGAAATTCTAAATATACGTGAATTATTTGAAAAGGCCGAGTTAATTCTCATTTCAAATAATTGATCGACGATTAAAGGTCGAAGATATGAAGACGGTGCAAGACTGATGATCTTCACGTCGAATGGAGGGGTGCTACTGATGCTCATGATAGGAATAGCTACCTTGAGGGGGCTGGAGTGGTAGGCATCCGGACGTACTTGTTGATAGTACGGATGTGCGAGGTATTAAGTGCCTTCGGTTTCGTTCAGATCCAGAACGAACTTGTAAATGGACTGTGTGTCTGACATTGGATTTTGTTCTGTGCTGATTGATCTCTATTAAATATATATCTGTTTGGCGGCGGAGAATTTATTCTCGTGCTTGACACCCTTTTCTGAGACGTACGAGCTCATAGGTTATATATCCATAGAAATCAGTCGCATGGAGTGAACTGCCTGTGTGGCATGCCTAAGTGGCAGATGATCAAGGCTTCTGTTGAAAAGCAAAGTCTTGTGGTGGATGATCAAAGCACGGCCTGTATGGCATAGCTTTGTGTATAACGTTGATTCGCGAGCCTCACACCCCGGTATGAACCGGAAACGGGAGAGGACATCAAGGAGGGCATGCGTTTCCTTCTAGCTAGGGTTGTGTCAGTGACCTACCGGCCCTGACATTTATATTATTTTCACCTGTGTGGTTGTTGGATTGCGAGGAGCCTCGAATATATCGGTGACTATGTGGAGCCGATGGGGTCATAGGACTCATTTACGCCCCAAAGGGCGGGAAACGCAGTGTTCAGGCATTTTAATTCACATCGGTGGACCGGCCCTGACGATCCAAGGGTCACTGGAGCTCTGATCCTGGGGCTCGGGCTAGAGAGTCTCGAATTCGGTAAGGACTATCTTTTGCCTTGGTTCATGACGGAAATCCAATTTCCAAATACGACATCGTGCGGTTTTGATTGTATACTTATATATTGTGACATGATATATGGTACCCATGTCGTCTCTGATTGATACTTATGCTTTGAAATTGTTTTTGAAACATATAAACACTAGTAATAATATCAAATGCTTTTGTTTTATTCGTATCAAGCATATTTTTACCATTATAAGGTAAAACTATATCCTCCGGTTTATGTTGCATTGTGTAATGGGAACTGAGTCTTATAATGGCTTCATTTTTATAAAAAGCATTGCGATGTTTAGAAGATTTACTTGTTCTGAAGCACTGGCAATCCAATGGAGTAAACCCGTTCCGCGGAAGTGGCGTGGTCCTGTGATTGGCCATACTATAAAGTAAGTTAAGTATATTTCTCATACCAGTCCCATGACTGACTCGTAGTTTGTTTCACTTGCAAACTCGGGTGCCCCTATATCTACACAGGCAGCCTTGTATTCAGGTTTTATTAGTGTTACGACCTGAACTTCCCCGGTAAGGAAAGCCCGGATTGAAGTGAGAACAAGCCATAAGAGAACGCAGATAAAAGAAAATTTCACTGCTTATTACAACAATCCCATCAGAATACAAGAATATACAGAGTATTAATAAATATTACACATTCACTATATATCAGAGATTACAATACATTACTGCAGCGTAAAAATAATACAATACACAACTAGAAGTAATACACGGATACAGAGCTTTCCGAGTATCGTTCCAGCTGTAAATCAGGATCCTATGAATAAATCTGCAAAACCAAAACTACTAGCTTCCTGTGTAGAAATTGGGGCACCCAGAGTTTAGGTTAAAACAACAAACTCCAGGTCATTCATGTGACTGGTGTGAGAACTAAAATAGTTATTAATCTTCATTTTAAAGTTAGGTAAATCAAGGGACCACGCCGTATAGCACGGAACGGGATTCCTCCCAAGAACACCAGTGCATGAAACAACAGCGCAATGCTAAATAAAGAACAATGAAGCTATTACAAGACCCAGGTCCCATCACACAATGCAACACAAGCCGGAGGATAGGGTTTTACCTTATAATAGCCAAAGAATGCTTGATACGCTAAATTTCATCTTTTATTACTATAAGTGTATAGTGTCAAAACAATTTCAATCACAAGTATCAATCATAGACGACATAAGTGTCCCATACCACTATGTCGCCATTTATAAGTATACAATCAAAATCACAAAGTCATGTATCGGAAGTTGGATTTCCATCTGTGAACCGAGGCCAGGGATCGTCCTCTACCGATTCAAGACAATCTAGCCTACCATGTCTCAGGATCAGAGTTTGAGTGACCCTTAGGAGCCACATGGCCGGTCCACCGATGTGGTTTAAAATGCCTGAACACTACGTTTCCCCGCCCTTTGGGGCGTAAACGAGCCAATGAATGACTCCATTGGTCCTGGATCGACCGACATAACCGAGGCGCCTCGCAACAGCAACAACCACACAGGTGAAAATAATATAAATGTCAGGGCTAGTAGGTCACTGACACCAGCTTAGCTAGAAAGAAACGCATGCCCTCCCTGGATCCTTCTCCCGTTTCTGATTCACAACCGGGGTGTGAGGCTCGTGAATCAACGCTACACAAAGCTATGACACACAGGCCGTGCTTTGATCATCAACCACAAGACTCTACTTTTCAACAAAAGCCTTGATCATTTGCCACTTAGGCATGCCACATAGGCAATTCACTCTATGCGATTGGTATCCATCAATATATAACCCCTGAGCTCGTACGTCTTAGAGAAGGGCGTTAAGCAAGAGAATAAATTCTCCGCCACCAAACAGATATATATTTAATAGAATCAATCAAACAGAAAAATCCAATGTCAGACACACAGTCCATTTACAAGTTCGTTCTGGGTCTGAACGAAACCGGAGGCACCTTGTACCTCGCATATCCATCGATCTCCAAGTACGTCTGGACGATCACCAACTGATTCCCTCCTCTTGGGTGTACATCCCAATCAAGATCATCAGTAATCACCCAAACGATGTGAAGACCTCTGGTCTTCGACCACCATCTTCATCCTCGACACCACGTCGAATCAGTTATTCAGAATGGGATAAACCCGGTCTTTCTGAATAATCCGCGTATATTATAAACAAGTGTTACACAAACACAACATACACATCATTCCAATTCATAATATTCCTTTATTCAAACATTCTTACACTTTGGGAAAAGTTCCCATTAATTTTATCAAAGATAAATTCTTTAAATTTATTATTTAATCTTCCTTTGAATATCAATTCAAACTAGTCGGGATTAGCGAACCACACCGAAGTAATCATTTATTTTATTTCCCAATCCCAACCTATTCATCCCATGAAGTAAAACTTGTCATACTTCATATCTAACACCATGGTGTTATCGGTAAATTCAGTTACCATTTCACGTTCAAATCTAATTAAAGATTTAACTATCGCATGGAGCAAAACTGGTGATACTCCCTTCTCGCCTATTTCAATCTAATTAAAGATTCATTAAAACTCCACTTGGTTTTAATCTTCCCAAAAATCAATATTAATGATTTTTTAACTTGGTAAATCAAATCCTGTCTTTAACTGGGTTAAAAAACCAATGTCATTTAAAACACGGTTCACTATAAACCCAAAATCACATTCCACTCCATCAGCCTTTAACCGTAAATTAGCAAGTGAACAATTCCCTAAGTATTAACCCCGAAAGCCGAAGCCAACATCAGATCAATACCCAGGAGACCATTCAACTTAACTAATCTCCAGTTAGTTTCTGATTTTCTTAACTCCATTAGGTCTAAGAACAGTATTATTGAAGATACCATTCACGACAAACCCAAATCACATTTGATATTAAATACAAGGCTCTGAATAGAAAATATATCGGCTTATATTCAATATCAAATTCTATGACCAACAAATATCGTATTGGAAATAACGATATAAATATATCTTTCAAATTTCCATAACAATATCTGTATAATCACGAAATCCCACATCGAAATATTCCAAAGGCAATTTCGATTCAAATCCATTCCAATTCAGTTATTGGAAATTCTGGTTACTTTTAAAACCATTTCAAATCCAATTTATTTATTTAAAAATAAATAAATTATCATTCTAGTTCAAAACTAGTTCATTTCGATAAAAATCTACTTTTACCTTTTCAAATTTGGAGTTTTTCATCCCAATTCTTCACAAATCATTTCTTATGATTTTACACAAATTATTACTATTTTTAATAATTTTATCAAGGCCCGTACAATCGATTTCCATCAACGACCATCGAACTGCACTTACAACGACCTTTTCCAAATTTGATTTGGACATAATTCCAAATCCAACCGTTAGATTTCTAATTTCTAATGTTCGTCAGAAAGATCTTTTCGATACGAACCCAACGGTTCCGGTGTTGGGAGAATCCGACGGTTGGATCTCCCGTAACGTCCATTCGAAGTCAATGGTCGAAATTCGCGAACTGCCGCAGCGCGGCGCGTTCTATTCAGGCTATTATATTATATATATAATATATACTTCGTCGATTTCCTTTTAAAACGTATTTTATAAATCGTTTAAAATTCGTTTTCAAAACGACTTCAACTTTATATTCAATTTCGAATCAAAATTGAATATTCCACATCATCGATATACAAATGATAATATTTTCAAAACGTTATATTTTGAAATCACTTTCTTTTCTATATTCATTATAAAAATGAATAAAATCGATATAAATATCGTTCACGTCAAAATGCCGTCAATCTAATCAACATGGCTTTTATTCAACACATGAATTTATTTTCAATTCAACACATGAATTTATTCTATTCAACACATGAATTAATATTTCTTATTTTCCAAATTGGAATGAGGCCCAATCAATTACCATATAACGTTAATTATATGGATTCCCTACAACACATGTATATAAAAGCAACGATAAATCATCAACCATCATCCAGAGTGCACCACACAACTGCGTAGCATTAAATATAAAAAAAATTAACGCTTACACAGTCTGTCAACCCATCGATTGACATACAACTAAACAATCGGGATTAGTGTACGTCAAATCTCATCACAATACCTGTGTGGGGTTTCAAAGCAACAAACATAGATTTTATTTGTGCAGTTGGGCAATGTGTAAAATTTATCGTCCCAATCAATGTCAGTCAAATCAGTGTATATAAATAAATCGTCCGATTTGTTTATAAATATTTATTTTATATGCACGTTAAAAATCATATTTTTCGCCATAAAATATTTTCCACTATAAAATATTTTATTTCATTCCATATCACACAATCAAATTTCACAACACAGCAACCAAACAAACAAGTCATCCATGGTCTGTGGACGACGGGTGTCGAGTGCTACTAAACACCGTCTGCATCCTAGTATATATTTCAAACTAGAAATAGAAATAAAAGTGAGGAGTTCTCACCGACTAGCTAAACCAATACACCGCGACTTTTCATATGTAGGAAATCTTCGTCCTGCTCACCCTTTTATCAATTTCATTGTACGTAGTCACTACATATATAAAAATCACATTTTTATATTGTTGCTATGTATATAAAAATTCTATTTTTACACCGCTACTATATAGATAAAAATTCTATTTTTATACCGCTACTATATAAATAAAAATTCTATTTTTACACCGTTATTATATAGATAAAAATTCTATTTTTACACCGCTATTATATAGATAAAAATTCTATTTTTACACCGTTATTATATAGATAAAAATTCTATTTTTACACCGCTATTATATAGATAAAAATTCTTTTTTTATACCGCTACTATATAGATAAAAATTCTATTTTTACACCGTTATTATATAGATAAAAATTCTATTTTTATACCGCTACTATATAGATAAAAATTCTATTTTTACACTGTTATTATATAGATAAAAATTCTATTTTTACACCGCTATTATATAAACAAAAATTCTATTTTTATACCGCTACTAATATAATAAAAATTATATTTTTATACCGCTATACTTATATAAAAATTATAATTTTTATGTAATTAAAAATCTTAACTTTTTCTATTTTAAAAACCAAAACCTTTTCCTTGTTAAAAATCAAATCTTTTATATTAAAAATCAAAACCTTTCCTAAATAAAAGTCAACTCCTTATTTTAATAAACAATCATATTTTTATTAAGTTTTGAAACTACGTTTCCTATAAAAATCGAATTTAAAATCAATGGTTTAATATATAAAAAGAAAAAGAGGCTTACTGTGTTCATCAGAGGAAGCGAAGGCGCGTTTCACGTCGGAGCAACTGGGGGTCGTCGCGGTTCGGGTGGTGGCGGCGCATCGATGGTAATGGAGGAGGGGTCGCGGGTTTGTTTTGGGAGAAGAGGGAGGAGAGAGGAACGGAGGAGGAGGGGGTGAGGAAGAAGAAGCGGCGACGGTGGTCGGCTTCCCCCCGGAGGCGTGGCTTGGATCGAGGGGCAGCGGGTATCGCGCTCAGCGCGATGATCCCGCCTTTTTTTTTTTTCTTATTTCTAATGAAATGAAACGGGGGGGGGGGGGGGGTCTGAATGGTAAAGGAGGAGAGAGGTTATTTATTTATTTAATTAATTTTATTCAATTTCAAAAAGGTACTTTTTATTTCGACCTTAAAATCAAACCCATCGACTGTCGTCCATAGCTAATTACCCTCATTCCGAACACAATGGGATATGTATCGTAAGCTGATTCGATCGTTTCGATCAGTTTTCGTCGAAATCAAAATATAACTCTATATATTGAATTTGAGCAAACATTTCAATTTATCGGGGCCACATACTAACTAGAAAAATTCCCAAAAAATATTTTCTAGCTTTGTATTGACGATACGGTCCTAATAAAACTAATTTCATCGAATTCTAAGACCGTTGGAAAAATGACCATTTTCCAGTCGATTAAAATCAACTAAAACTGGTCAAACGCGTTTTCCTTCGCCACGCTAACATATTGATTCGAAAAGTTATGAATTTTGAAATCTAGTAATAACTTGACATCATGGATCCAACAAAAGTGGTTTCGTCGAAAACCGAGGTTGTTTGCAAAATTCCCAATTTTAAGGGCCAGAATTCCATAGCGACTATTCTGAAATTTCAATTGGGCATAACTTTTGATTCCCGCTATGAAATTTCAATTTTTCGGATTTATTGGAAAGATATTCTCAATTAGATTCAAATATTTTTGGTTTCACTAAAATCAGGTTTATTTTGAATCCTGTACAGTCATTTGAAATTTGAAATCGAATTTTCAAACTACCGCGCCATTTTCAATTCCTTTTATAATTATAATTAAATATTTATATTCAAACGACGATTCAAATAAAAATATACATTCTAATTCTATTCAAAATAAATTTCTCGTTGTTATTATTTAAAATAATTCATTTTAAATATTCAAAATTCACTAAAAAAATTTAATTGGCTCGGATTTCCGGGCTATTACAATCTCCTCCACTTAAAACTTTTCGTCCCCGAAAAGGAACGAAGCCAAAAGTTGTTTAACTAACCAACTCAACTTTCACTATTTTCATTACGGCTTAAGTTCTTCAACTTTTCAGTTTCTAAGAACTTTTCGAATTTTTCAAAAATTTGGCTAACACCCTAAATTTTCGAAAAATTTCGCCATAACCTCCCCTGCACCGGGGACTTCGGGATATTTCAAATAGCCTCCCATGGCCCTCATCAATCCAAAAAGAAAAAGAAACAGCCAAGCGGCTAGCCAATCGACTCATAAAATCATCCAAACCCAATAAATTTGTAAACATGTACCTATTTGTCAGGCAAACAATTTTATTCTTCTGCTCTAGCCTCCTTACTATGACCTGTTCAATGTAAGTACATGTACATGCATGCATATGCGATAAATTTTCAATACAACTCACTATTTGATTCAGTTTGGCTAAAGGTTCAACATTTAATTAATCAAACAATAATCAAACAACACAATTAGCGATCAATTAGTTGATTAGCTTTTCAAATTCGTAATTTTGATACATAGTCAAAAATCACATTTTTGGTTCCAAGTCACAACAATAAGCCCTATCTAGTTTTGGTTCTCACACCAGTCTAATGGAAATATATAGATATCACACTCTCGAAACTCGAACACTGATTCTGATGATGTAGCTACAATCATCAAAATCATTTTCGGGCGATTGGAGTGTGAATCTATATCTATCCAGTATATTAAAACTTCAAATACACGTGGATTAGACGTTTATGCAAAATCTATATATACTGGATTGTCCAAATTCAAATATAATAAATAATCAAATACGTATAATTGAATTTAATTTTCAAAACAAAATTCGTTTTCAATTTAAAAATATACTCTTCACACTCGTTCTAGGATACTACTGATCCCATCTCTAACGAGTCATTCCTATTGGATATTACTAATCCAATCTCTAATGAATTCTTTCGTATGGTTCTAATGTGTCTTGTTCTCCGAGCTATGTAAACCAAAGCTCTGATACCACGCTGTTACGACCCGAACTTCCCCGGTAAGGAAAGTCCGGATTGAAGTGAGAACAAGCCACAAGAGAACGCAGACAGAAGAACATTTCACTGCTTATTACAACAATCCCATCAGAATACAAGAATATACAGAGTATTAATAAATATTACACATTCACTATATATCAGATATTACAATACATCAATGTAGCGTAAAAATAATACAATACACAACTAGAAGTAATACATGGATACAGAGCTTTCCGAGTATCGTTCCAGCTGTAAATCAGGATCCTGTGAATAAATCTGCAAAACCAAAACTACTAGCTTTCCGTGCGGAAATAGGGGCACCCAGAGTTTAGGTTAAAACAATAAATTCCAGGTCAGTCATGTGACTGGTGTGAGAACTAAAACAATTATTAATCTTCATTTTAGAGTTAGGTAAATCAAGGGACCACGCCGTATAGCACGGAATGGGTTTCCTCCCAAGAACACCAGTGCATAAAATAATAGCGCAATGCTAAATAAAGAACAATGAAGCTATTATAAGACCCATGTCCCATCACACAATGCAACACAAGCCGGAGGATAGAATTTTACCTTATAATAGCCAAAGAATGCTTGATACGCTAAATTTCATCTTTTATTACTATAAGTGTATAGTGTCAAAACAATTTCAATCATAAGTATCAATCATAGACAGCATAAGTGCCCTATACCACTATGTCGCCATATATAGGCATACAATCAAAACCCCAAAGTCATGTATCGGAAGTTGGATTTCCATCTGTGAACCAAGGCCAGGGATCGTCCTCTACCGATTCGAGACAATCTAGCCTACCATGTCTCAGGATTAGAGCTCGAGTGACCCTTAGGAGCCACAGGGTCGGTCCACCGATGTGGATTAAAATGCCTGAACACTACGTTTCCCCGCCCTTTGGGGCGTAAACGAGCCAACGAATGACTCCATCGGTCCCGGATCGACCGATATAACTGAGGCGCCTCGCAACAGCAACAACCACACATGTGAAAATAATATATGTCAGGGCTGGTAGGTCACTGACACCACCCTAGCTAGAAAGAAACGCATGCCCTCCCTGGATCTTTCTCCCGTTTCTGGTTCACAACCGAGGTGTGTGGCTCGCGAGTCAACGCTACACAAAGCTATGCCACACAGGCCGTGCTTTGATCATCAACCATAAGACTCTGCTTTTCAACAAAAGCCTTGATCATTTGCCACTTAGGCAAGCCAGACAGGCAATTCACTCCATGCGATTGATATCCATCAATATATAACCCCTGAGCTCGTACGTCTCAGAGAAGGGCATTAAGAAAGAGAATAAATTCTCCGCTGCCAAACATATATATATTTAATAGAAATCAATCACACAGAACGAAACCGGAGGCACCTTGTACCTCGCATATCCATCGATCTCCAAGTACGTCTAGACAATCACCAACTGATTCCCTCCTCTTAGGTGTACAGCCCAATTAAGATCATCAGTAATCACCCAAACGATGTGAAGACCTCCGGTCTTCGACCACCGTATTCATCCTCGACACCACGTCGAATCAGTTATTCAGAATGGGATAAACCCGGTCTTTCTGAATAACCCGCGTATATAATAAACAAGTTTTACACAAACACAACATACGCCTCATTCCAATTCAGAATATTCCTTTATTCAAATATTCTTACACTTTGGGAAAAGTTCCCATTAATTTTATCAAAGATAAATTCTTTAATTTATTCTTTAATCTTCCTTTGGATATCAATTCAAACTAGTCGGGATTAGCGAACCTCACCGAAGTAATCATTTGTTTTATTTCCCAATCCCAACCTATTCATCCTATGAAGTAAAACTGGTCATACTTCATATCTAACACCACGGTGTTATCGGTAAATTCAATTACCATTTCACGTTCAAATCTAATTAAAGATTTAACTATCGCTTGGAGCAAAACTGGTGATACTCCCTTCTCGACTATTTCAATCTAATTAAAGATTCATTAAAACTCCACTTGGTTTTAATCTTCCCAAAAAATCAATATTAATGATTGTTTAACTTGGCAAATCAAATCCTGTCTTTAACTGAGTTAAAGAACCAATGTCATTTAAAACACGATCCACTATAAATCCAAAATCACATTCCACTCCATCAGCATTTAACCGTAAATTAGCAAGTGAACAATTCCCTAAGTATTAACCCCGAAGGCCGAAGCCAACATCAGATCAATACCCAGGAGACCATTCAACTTAACTAATCTCCAGTTAGTTTCTGATTTTCTTAACTCCATTGAGTCTAAGAACAGTATTATTAAAGATACCATTCACGACAAACCCAAATCACATTTGATATTAAATACAAGGCTCTGAATAGAAAATATATCGGCTTATATTCAATATCAAATTCTACGACCAACAAATATCGTATTGGAAATAACGATATAAATATATCTTTCAAATTTCCATAACAATATCTGTATAATCACGAAATCCAACATCGAAATATTCCAAAGACAATTTCGATTCAAATCCATTCCAAATCAGTTATTGGAAATTCTGGTTACATTTAAAACCATTTCAAATCCAATTTATTTATTTAAAAATAAATAAATTATCATTCTAGTTCAAAACTAGTTCATTTCGATAAAAAACTACTTTTATCTTTTCAAATTTGGAGTTTTTCATCCCAATTCTTCACAAATCATTTCTTATGATTTTACACAAATTATTACTATTTTTAATAATTTTATCAAGGCCCGTACAGTCGATTTCCATCAACGACCATCGAACTGCACTTACAGCGACCTTTTCCGAATTTGATTTGGATATAATTCCAAATCCAACCATTAGATTTCTAATTTCTAATGTTCATTAGAAAGCTCTTTTCGATACGAACCCAACGGTTCCTGTTTTAGGAGAATCCGACGGTTGGATCTCCCGTAACGTCCATTCGAAGTCAATGGTCGAAATTCGTGAATTGCCGCAGCGCGGTGCGTTCTATTCAGGCCATTCTATTATATATAATATACACTTCGTCGATTTCCTTTTAAAACGTATTTTATAAATCGTTTTTAAATTCGTTTTCAAAACGATTTCAACTTCATATTCAATTTCGAATCAAAATTGAATATTCCACATCATCGATATACAAATGATAATATTTTCAAAACGTTATATTTTGAAATCACTTTCTTTTCTATATTCATTATAAAAATGAATAAAATTGATATAAATATCGTTTACGTCAAAATGGCGTCAATCTAATCAACACGACTTTTATTCAACACATGAATGTTTTCAATTCAACACATGAATTTATTTTCTACTCAACACATGAATTTATTTTCAATTCAACACATGAATTTATTTTCAATTCAACACATGAATTTATTCTATTCAACACATGAATTAATATTTCTTATTTTCCAAATTGGAATGAGGCCCAATCAATTACCATATAACGTTAATTATATGGATTCCCTACAACACATGTATATAGCAGCAACGATAGATCATCAACCATCATCCAGAGTGCACCACACAACTGCATAAGCATTAAATATAAAAAAATTAACGCTTACACAGTCTGTCAACCCATCGATTGACATAAAACTAAAAAATTGGGATTAGTGTACGTCAAATCTCATCCCAATACCCGTGTGGGGTTTCAAAGCAACAAACACAGATTTTATTTGTGCAGTTGGGCGATGTGTAAAATTTATCATCCCAATCAATGTCAATCAAATCAGTGTATATAAACAAATCGTCCGATTTGTTTATAAATATTTATTTTATATACACGTTAAAAATCATATTCTTAGCCATAAAATATTTTCCACTATAAATTTTTTTTTATTTCATTCCACATCACACAATCAAATTTCACAACACAGCAACCAAACAAACAAGTCATCCATGGTCTGTGGACGACAGGTATCGGGTGCTACTAAACACCGTCTGCATCCTAGTATATATTTCAAACTAGAAATAGAAATAAAAGCGAGGAGTTCTCACCGACTAGCTAAACCAATGCACCGCGACTCTTCATATGTAGGAAATCTTCGTCCTTCCACCCTTTTATCAATTTCATTGTCTGTAGTCACTACATATATAAAAATCACATTTTTATATTGTTGCTATGTATATAAAAATTCTATTTTTACACCGCTACTATATAGATAAAAACTCTATTTTTATACCGCTACTATATAGATAAAAATTCTATTTTTACACCGTTATTATGTAGATAAAAATTCTATTTTTACACCGCTATTATATAGATAAAAATTCTATTTTTACACCATTATTATATAGATAAAAATTCTATTTTTACACCGCTATTATATAGATAAAAATTCTATTTTTATACCGCTACTATATAGATAAAAAAAATTATTTTTACACCGTTATTATATAGATAAAAATTCTATTTTTATACCGCTACTATATAGATAAAAATTCTATTTTTACACCGTTATTATATAGATAAAAATTCTATTTTTACACCGCTATTATATAGATAAAAATTCTATTTTTATACCACTACTAATATAATAAAAATTATATTTTTATACCGCTATACCTATATAAAAATTATAATTTTTATGTAATGAAAAAGCTTAATTTTTCTAATTTAAAAACCAAAACCTTTTCCTTGTTAAAAATTAAATCTTTTATATTAAAAATCAAAACCTTCCCTAAATAAAAGTCAACTCCTTATTTAAATAAACAATCATATTTTTATTAAGTTTTAAAACTATGTTTTCTATAAAAATCGAATTTAAAATCAATGGTTTAATATATATAAAAAGAAAATGAGGCTTACTGTGTTCATCAGAGGAAGCGGGAGCTAGTTTCACGTCGGAACAGTTGGGGGTCGTTGCGGTTCGGGTGGTGGCGGTGCATCGATGGTAGTGGAGGGGGGTCGCGGGTTTGTTTTGGGAGAAGAGGGAGGAGAGAGGAACGGAGGGGGTTAGGAAGAAGAAGCGGCGGCGATGGTCGGCTTCCCCCTGGAGGCACGGCCTGGATCGAGGGGCGGCAGCGGCGGGTATCGCGCTCAGCGCGATGATCCCCCTTTTTTTTTCTTATTTCTAATGAAATGAAACGGGGGGGGGGGGTCTGAATGGTAAAGGAGGAGAGAGGTTTATTTATTTATTTATTTATTTTATTTCAAAAAGGTACTTTTTATTTCGACCACGAAATCAAGCCCACCGACTGTCGTCCATAGCTAATTACCCCCATTCCGAACACAATGGAATATGTATCGTAAGCTGATTCGATTGTTTCGATCAATTTTCGTCGAAATCAAAATATAACTCTATATATTGAATTTGGACGCACATTTCAATTTATCGGGGCCACATACTAACTAGAAAAATTCCCGAAAAATATTTTCTAGCTTCTTATTAACGATACGGTCCTAACAAAACTAATTTCATCGAATTCTAAGACCGTTGGAAAAATGGCCATTTTCCAGTCGATTAAAATCAACTAAAACTGGTCAAAGGCGTTTTCCTTCGCCACTCTCACATATTGATTCGAAAAATTACGAATTTTGAAACCTAGCAATAACTTGACTTCACGAATCCAACAAAAGTGGTTTTGTCAAAAACCGAGGTCGTTTGCAAAATTCCCAATTTTAAGGGCCAGAATTCCATAGCGACTATTCTGAAATTTCAAT
Source organism: Allium sativum (assembly GCA_030737875.1). NCBI lineage: Eukaryota > Viridiplantae > Streptophyta > Magnoliopsida > Asparagales > Amaryllidaceae > Allium > Allium sativum. Next base: position 487,815,803 of record CM060918.1, on the reverse strand, counting down.
TGGGCACAACTTTTGATTCCCGCTATGAAATTTCAATTTTTCGGATTCATTGGAAAGATATTCTCAGTTAGATTCAAATATTTTTGGTTTCACTAAAATCAGGTTTATTTTGAATCCTGTACAGTCATTTGAAATTTGAAATCGAATTTTCAAACTACCGCGCCATTTTCAATTCCTTTTATAATTATAATTAAATATTTATATTCAAACGACGATTCAAATAAAAATATACGTTCTACTTCTATTCAAAATAAATTTATCGTTGTTATCATTTTAAATAATTCATTTTAAATATTCAAAATTCACAAAAATTGCCAAAATAAAAATTTTAAATTGGCTCAGATTTCCGGGTTATTACAAGTAGGCTCTTTCTGGATAGCTGGAGCTGAAGATGGATTCTATCATTTATCTCTTTTTATGTTGTTCAGCTCCTGTTGTACATATTATGTTTTGTTTTCCGCTGTAGACATTTATGTATAGCTGAACTGTATTTTGTACTAAGTATGATAATGTATACTGTGTAACTCTGATGATTATGTTTATCTAGTGTATTCTATTGTACATTATCTGGTGTATTTAATTATTTCTGTTCTGCTGTTATTTTTTTATGTGTTATATTCCAAAGATTAACCTTGCCACCGTGGAACGGGGTTTGGGGTCGTCACAAACGTCATATATATATATATATATATAATATATTCTTCGATTTCAAAACCATATTCACTTCATATATTTGATAAAAATGATATTTTCATCCAACAGATATTTATTTCCCCACATCACTATTTTTAGCAATTCATATATATAATAAAAATGTGATTTTTATTGTTAAAACAATTTATTTCAAAACACGATTATTTTATAGAGTTCATACATAGGGTAAAAATGTTATTTTTATCTTTCAAAGAATTTATTCAACACATGAATTTCTATTCAACACATGAATTTCTATTCAACACATGAATATAGTTTCAACACATGAATGTTTTCTATAGTTTATATATATATATAATAAAATTGTGATTTTTATTGTTAAAACAATTTATTTTAAAACACGAACAATTTATATAGTCTATATATGTGATAAAATGTTATTTTCATCTTTCAAAGAATTTGTTCAACACATGAATTCCTATTCAACGCATGAATTCCTATTCAACACATGAATTTCTATTCAACACATGAATATAGTTTCAACACATGAAAATAATTCTAGCACATAAATATTATTGAAAATTTCGGCAGCATAACGGCAGGGTAGTTAAAACCGGCACCGTCCCTAGTACGGCTCTTCGCTCTACCTTAAAGCCTCGCAGCTTTTGACAATGGGGATTTCAATATCTAGTTCCTACGCAGACGAATTTTCCCATATACTAATCCTATTGGGATTTCAACCACAATTCATCATTTCAAATCAACCATTCATGATATTCACTAAATTTCACATCAACCAATAATCCAAACAATATCACAACCGATATATATCGTCCATGGTCTGTGGATGAGGGGAGTATATATATATATATATATATATAACTATATTTCGATCTCATTTCAATATCATTTCAATTCATTTCAACGCATATATCATTTTTACAACGCACACATAACTTATACATCGAACGTACAACTTATACAGCGCTTATACATGAGGTGTACAACGCTTATATAACTCATACATCGACTATATAATTTATACATCGTTGTTTCTATATCGCTTATAATTTAGAAATATCACCTTGGGTTCCACTCCACCAAAAATTGTAGAAGGCTCAGAAAAATATCCGATCTCTTCTAGAATGTAGAAGACATCCGCACGAGTCTGATGCCTCCCGTTTCATCGAATTTCGTCAACATATGAAAAAGATATGATTTTTATACGATTTACTAACTTTGCAACGCTTTAAAGTGCCACAAACAGTTTCATTAACCCAAGCCGTATACCTTCCACTTGCGTTCAAAAGTAGGGTTCGATTAATCTTTGAATTCGTGAAGTATGAAGCCGATCCACTTGCACGACGTTGTAGAGCCTCGAGCAGCGCACCGGAAGGTTCCCTTTCTTATGAACTCGATGGTGGCAGGCGACGGCTACAGTGGTGCGAACGGCGCCACTTCAGAAGCACGATGCTCGAGATTCACAGCACGAGGGAAGACGAGACCAGTACTGATTTGAAGCTCGAGGGGTGTAACAACCCGTATTTTGAATAACATGTTATAACGAAAATCAAGGAAGAATTAAACGTTAAAATCTGAATCAAGGGGAACGGGCTGTTCCATTGCGTTCGTCTCGGAAAAATACGCGAAATAGAGTCCAAGTTTTCGAAAATCGGAGTCCGTATGACCAAGTTATGGCCCGTCAAAGTTTTCAGAAAAAAAATTCAAGTTCAAAAACAGTTCGAAATTCAAATCTGGAGCCAAACGGACTGGGCGGGAAAATTCCCGCCCAAGCCCTAGGTCGACTGGGGAGTCGACACGCCCAGGGGGCAGGTCGACTGCCCAGTCGACACGGGTGTCGACCTGGGTGGTCCGGCCACTTTGGCCTGGGTGCACCTGTTGTTGCCTTGGCTCGGTTTTATGGGCCTGTGACGGATTTTGAGGGCTCAGATCTATCCTAGGGTTTATCCTATGGCCTAAACTACTCCTAATCTCTATAAAAACACCCTAGGACCTAACCTAAATCACTCAAAATCAATCTAACAACGAAGTGCTGCCCAAATCCCTCTTGATCATGGCCTCCATCTCCAACTCCAAGAGCTTATGCATTCAAATCGGATCCGAATCAAAGGTGCTAGCTTGCTACATCAAATCAAGGGAGTGGATCAACGTTGCTACGCAAATTTCATGACGATTCTACGACAAGACGATTCATGCTCATAATCCCTTAGCGACGCTATATATGTAAGTTCTAGCTACTTGTAGATCTAAACGATAGTTCTAATGTGACATGGAATAAAATGCGATGAACATAAGTATGCTAGCCTACATGAACCTTGTCACGCCTCTTTTGCTTGAACCTATGACTTTAGGCTATGTTTAGTGACTAAATCAAGTTACTCATGTTGCATTTGACTTAGTTTGCCATGCAAGATTGAACCTTTATTTGTGGGATGTTGGCATGAACACTTGGAACCATTTTGACTTGTGAAATATGTGCATGAATTTGACTTGGGGCTTATGCATGTAAAAGAACCCAAAACCCCTTATGATTTCATGTTTATGTGAGGCCAAACCCCTTTATGATATTATGCATGTTTTGAGGCCAAACCCCTTATGATACCGTGCATGTTTGTGGCCAATCCCTTTATGACATCGTGCATGTTTTGAGGCCAATATGCAATATGCTAGTTATGTGAACACCTTTGCCTCAATTTTCACCATGTTTAACTTGTGATTCATCTTTGCCATCTTGTACCCGTCTTTGTCATATTATTCCAAATATGTTGATTCGCTTTCATGTGCGTTGGGGACACGTTTTGGGTAGTTTAGGCAAACTTGAAAATGGGCTATGAACTTGACATGGAATTACATGGAACATGTAATGATAATAAACGTGAATAGGACACGAAAACTTGACATGGGGTTACACGAAAACATAGACTTAAAAAGGGGTCTAAACTTGACATGAACATGACATGTAGAAAACATGAAAGTGGCCAACTCGAGGTTGGGTTGAGTTTGTAGCATAAATCTACCCGGAACCGACCGGCTTAACTAGTGGCTACAAACAATAGGACCCAATGTGAGTAGTTGGTCATATCGCACTTAAAACCCGAGGTTAGACTAGGTTGTGGTGTAAAGCTACCCGGACCCGCCCAGCTTAACTAGTAACCACAACAAAGTCTAATGTGAGAGGTTGAGAGTGCATTAATTTACTTAATACCACATGATAAGGTTAATTAAATTTGGCTAGTGCCACTTAGCCGATATGACATGAATGGGTAGGTTAAGCAAAACCGGACTTGATTTCTTAATGACACTTAACCGTAAAATACAGTCAGGAGATGGGTTTAAGTAACCTACACTTAACTAATCTAAACGCGGTAATTAGATGGAGTTAAGTAACCTACACTTAACTAATCTAAACACGGTAATTAGATGGAGTTAAGTTAACCTAGACTTAACTAATCTAAACATGGTAATTCGATGGGGTTAAGTTAAACACTTAAACAATTTAACATGATAATTTAATGAGGTTAAGTAACTTATACTTAACCAATTATACATGATGATTTGATGGGGTTAAGTAACCTATACTTAACCAATCTAATATGAGAACTTGATAGGGTTAAGTCACAAGACCGTTTAAATATACTTAACCATTGTAATACGATTAGTGATGGGGTTAAGCTAACCCATACTTAACCAATCTGACTCGATAATCTGATGGGGTTAAGATAATCTATGCTTAACCAATCTAACACGATAATCTGATAGGGTCAAGACAAACTAATACTTAACCAATCTGACTTGATAATTGAATAAGGCTAAGCCATGAGCTTCTTGGTATACTTAACCAACTTATAGGGCTAATTCTTGAGCTTAAATACTTAGCCAATCATGACATGATTCGTAGGCGGGTTAAGTCATGAACTGGAATGACAACACTTAACCCATTAGACAAAACCCTAGTTCAGGGGACTAGGTGAAAAATCGTAGTTAACGAGGATAACGGGAAAGGGAACTAAGTGATAAACCTTAGTTTAGGATAACTAAGTAATAATTCTTAGTCAAGGGATTTGGACCAGTTCACAGATAGATGAATAACCCGATACGGTAGGTCATCACTTAAACACACAAGGAGGAGCAAATTATCTGACTTAGGATAAGGCTCCAACGAACTGGGTGACGAAGCGGTAGCTTCGGGGGACGTGAGGGTACTCTTCGTATCCCTCTGTGAGGTTGCGGATGGTCCATGAAACCTGGGCTCACAGAGGTTAAGGTCTACGGTAGAAGAACCAAGGGTATGCCTTGGTTGCTGTACGAGCAACCTAAAGACTGGGGTGGATTAGCGTGGGGTCGGCGATATTTTTACGGTAGCCCTAGATAGCACATCGTCGGCCACCTACCATCTTTAGTCAATCGTGTACGTACGGAAAGGCAGTGAACACCCAACAGACCATACTTGCTATCTAGTTATGGGTGAGGTAGGCCATCTGGGAGTGGGGCATCGATGGCCGTAGTGTAGTTCTCATACATGATTTTTCTTGTTTTGCCTTTCAGTAGTTGAGGGAGGGGTCACGTGGGACCATAACCACCGGTAAAAAAACAGACCTTAATATCTGCATTGGCAGATAACCTAAAGCTCCCGACCGAGTCCTGTATTCCGTCACGGAACTCGGATGGCACATTGAGATACATGTGCACCTAGACATGGAAAAACGATTCACGATACATACGTGGGAAAAAGGGCGTGGTTGATGGGTAGCATAATCCCTAGTGGTCCTAGGTGGCTTGAACCCAAACCGAGATACAAAAACGTTCATTAGGTAGCATAATCCCTAGTGGTCCTAGGTGGCATAAACCTTAGTTGAACACGCGATAGTTCTTGATAAGAAAACATAGTTAGATAAAAGATGACAATCCAAATGATTTCAAAGATCAAATGGTACTACGTTGAAGTAGCAAGGAAGCCCGCATGAGGTGCGGCAAAGGACTGAACTTATACATGGAAAGAAACACACGAGTTGGGAAAACCTATATATGCGAGATATTAGGTCGACATGGACCATTTCATGACATTAGGCAAGGGACATTTTATAGTTAACACATAACATGGGTTGGGAAACTAGTACGGGAGGTGCAGAGCAAATATACATGATAGATACCTTGGGATATTATACTTGATAGGAACCTGACAATGTGATACCTTAGTTTATCTTGATAGAGGGGTTCGTCCTGTTATCTTGGTCTAGCTTATCTATCTTGTCATCATCCTTATGTCTACTTTCAGTTTATGCATGTCATGTTACCTTTACCTGTTTTTATGCTAGAAGTAGATAGGACTTACCGGTCTTTATGACTGACCCCGTTTTCTTTCGCCTCTTTGTCTTCCGTTTCCCCCCTGTAATAACCCGGAAATCTGGGCCAGTTTAAAAATTTTATTTTGGCGATTTTAGCGAATTTTGAATATTTAAAATAGATTATTTTAAATAATATCGTCGAGAAATTTATTTTGAATAGAATTCGAACGTATATATTATATAGTTCGTCGTTAGAATATAAATTATTATTTATAATTATAAAAGGAATTGAAAATGGCGCGGTAGTTCGATAATTTGATTTCAATTTTCAAATGAATGTACCGGGTGCAAAATAAACCGGATTTTAGTGAAACCAAAAATAATGGAATCTAATAGAGAATATCTTTCCAACGAATCCGAAAAATCAAGATTTCATAGCGGGAATCAAAAGATAGGTCCAGTTGAGAATTCTGAATAGTCGCTATGGAATTCGGGCCCTTAAAAATAGCCATTTTGCAAACGACCTCGGATTTCGACGAAACCACTTTTGTTGGATCCGTGATGTCAGGTTATTGCTAGGTTTCAAATTTCATAATTTTTCGAATCAATATGTGAGCATGGCGAAGGAAAACGCGTTTGACCAGTTTTAGTTGATTTTAAATCGACCGGAAAATGGCCATTTTTCAAACGGTCTCAGAATTTGACGAAATTAGTTTTGTTAGGACCGTATCGTCAATACGAAGCTAGAAATAATTTTTCTGGAATTTTTCTAGTTAGTATGTGGCCCCAGTAAATTGAAATGCGCGTTCAAATTCAATATATATAGTTATATTTTGATTTTGACGAAAACTAATCGAAACAGTCGAATCAGCCTGCAATACATATCCCATTGTGTTCGGAATGGGGGTAATTAGCTATGGACGACAGTCGGTGGGCCTCGTTTAGAAGTCGAAATAAAAAGTTACTTTTTAGAATTAAAAATAATAAAAAATATATATATAATTATATATTCTTTCCCTCATATCCTCTCCCCTCTCTCTCTACTCTCAGTCAAACCGAAATCGATCAGAGAAAAAAATAAAATAAAATAAAATTAAAACCCTAGCCTAATCCGACGCGACCCCCCCTACAACCGCCGCCGTTCACCGAGATTCCCCCTCCCTCCGATCAGGCGTCGCACCCCCTTCCTCCTCCCCACCTCCTCTGACTTAGGCCGTAGACCCCCAAAACCCGTTTAACCCAATCGATGTGAGCCGCTCCTCCCAGGTCCGCCGCAATCCACCACGCCGCGAGCACCCCCCTCCAGTCGGTCAACACAGCGCAGAAACCCCCCCTCCTCCTTCGAATGGATGTAAGTTTTTATATTTGTTTTATTTATTTATTTAAGCATTAAAAATCTGTTTTTTTTTTTGCATTGTAAAATTTTGATTTTATTAATATGGAAGCTAGGATTCTTCCTTTATTTAAATATGATAAAAATCGGATTTTTATCAAATGAGAGACGTGATTTTTCATGTCAGAAAAGAATATGATTTCAAATTAAAAATATGATTTTTATAAAGTAGAAGTAATAAAAATTCGATTTTTATAAAGTAGAAGTAATAAAAATATGATTTTTATTAAGTAGAAGTAATAAAAATTCGATTTTTATAAAGTAGAAGTAATAAAAATTCGATTTTTATAAAGTAGAAGTAATAAAAATATGATTTTTATAAAGTAGAAGTAATAAAAATATGATTTTTATATAGGCAAGCTTGTAAAAATACCATCTTTATAAATATAGCAAAATAAAAATCTGATTTTTATTGTATATATGTTGAAATAAAGAGGTGATTTTTAAAGTGATGAAATAAAAATTAAATCTTCATATTTGAAAAGGCGAGATTTTTATATATTGAATAGCATAGTAAAAATTCGATTTTTCTATATTGAATAGCGAAGTAAAAATTCGATTTTTCTATATTGAATAGCGAAGTAAAAATTTGATTTTTATATATTGAATAGCAAAGTAAAAATTCGATTTTTATATATTGAATAGCATAGTAAAAATTCGATTTTTATATATTGAATAGCAAAGTAAAAATTCGAATTTTCTATATTGAATAGCGAAGTAAAAATTCGATTTTTACATATGTAGAGAATACGGGCAAAGAAAGTGACAAAGGGCGAGTGGCGAAGATTTTCTACCTAAGAAGAGTCATGGCGTTGGATTAGCAATTCTGTGAGAACTTCTCACCTTTCAATTTAATTTTTCTAGTTATAAATATATACTAGGATGCAGACGGTGTTTAGTAGCACCCGACACCCGTCGTCCACAGACCATGGACGGCTTGTATGCTTGTTTGTTTGATTTTGATGTGTAATTGATTGTGTGATGTGATGTGAAATGAAATAAAATATTTTATAGTGGAAAATATTTTATAGTTAAAAATAGAATTTTCAACGTGCATATGAAATGAAATAAAAATAAACAAATCGGACGATTTGTTTATATACACACATTTGACTGATATTGATTGGGACGATAAATTTTACACATCGCCCAACTGCACAAATAAAATCTGTGTTTGATTGTTTGAAACCCCACACGGGTATTGGGATGATATATGACATACACTAATCCCAATAATTAGTTGTATGTCGATCGATTGATTGACAGACTGTTATAAGCGTTAAATATTTATATTCGATGCTTATACAGTGTAGAATGCACTTTGGATGATGGTTGATTATTCATCGTTGTTATTGTATACATGTGTTGTAGAAAATCCATATAATTAACATTATATGGTAATTGATTGGGCCTCATTCCATATTTGAAAAAAAATAGAAATATTTGAAATAGAAATATTTGAAAATAGAAATATATAAAGCCGTGTTGATTAGATGGACGCCATTTTGACGTGAACGATATTTATATCGATTTTATTCATTTTATAATGAATATCGAAAGTGATTTCAAAATCTGATATTTTGAAAAGAATTGAAATTCAAATTAAATTGAATTGAAATGAATTCGAATTAAATCGAATAGAAACGAATTCGAATTGAAAATGAATAGAATGAATTCGAATTGAAATTGAAAATAAATTAATTCGAATTGAAATTGAATATAAATGAATTCGAATTGAAATCGATTCGAGATGAATTTAAAACAATTTATATAATATGTTTTAAAAGGAAATCGATGAAGTATATATTATATATATAATATAATGGCCTGAATAGAACGCGTCGCGCCGCGGCAGTTCGCGAATTTCGATCATTGACTTCGAACGGATATTGCGGGAGATCCGACCGTCGGATTCTCCTGAAACCGGAACCGTTGGGTTCGTATCGAAAAGAGCTTTCTAAGAATATTAGAAATTTGAAATCTAATGGTTGGATTTGGAATTATGTCCAAATCAAATTTGGAAAAGGTCGCTATAAGTGCAGTTCGATGGCCGTTGATGGAAATCGACTGTACGGGCCTTGATAAAATTATTAAAAATAGTAATAATTTGTGTAAAATCATAAGAAATGATTTGGGAAGAATTGGGATGAAAAACTCCATATTTGAAAAGATAAAAATAGATTTTTATCGAAATGAACTAGTTTTGAACTAGAATTATAATTCTATTTATTTTTAAATAAATAAATTGAATTTGAAATGGTTTTGAAAATAACCAAAATTTCCAATGATTGCATTGGAATGGATTTGAATCGAAATTGTCTTTGGAATATTTCGATGTTGGATTTCGTGATTATGCAGATGTTGTTATGGAAATTTGAAAGATATAGATATATATATCGTTATTTCCAATACGATATCTGTTGGTCGTAGAATTTGATATTGAATATAAGCCGATATATTTTCTATTCAGAGCCTTGTATTTAATATCAAATGTGATTTGGGTTTGTCGTGAATGGTGTCTTGACTAACACTGTTCTTGAACCCAGTGGAGAAAAGATTAAATCTTTTTATTTAGATTTAATGAAGTGTACCAATTAAATAATATTTAATTGGAATTGAAGTGATATTGATTTTTGGGTTTATCGTGGACAGTGTTTTAAATAACACTCGTTCTTTAACCCGATAATTAATGGAATGTGATTTAGGGTTTATAGTGAACCGTGTTTTAAATGACACTGATTCTTTAACCCAGTTAACGATTAAAACTAAGTGGAGTTTTAATGAATCTTTAATTAGATTGAAAAGGTGTTAGAATGGAGTATCACCAGTTTTGCTCCAGGCGATAGTTAAATCTTTAATTAGATTTAAATGTGAAATGGTAATTGAATTTACCGATAACACCGTGGTGTTAGATATGAAGTATCACCAGTTTTACTTCATGGGATGAATAGTTTGGGATTGGGAAATTAAAATAAATGATTACTTCGGTGTGGTTCGCTAATCCCGACTAGTTTGAATTGATATTCAAAAAGGAGATTAAAGAATAAACTTAAAGAATTTATCTTTGATAAAATTAATGGGACCCTTTCCCTATGAATGTGAAATTTAGAAACTAACTGTCGGTTAGCTAAGCAGAATGGTTTCCTGGATATTGATCTGATGTTGGTTTCGGCCTTCGGGGTTAATATTTGGGGAATTATTCTCTTGATTAATTTACGATTAGTGACTGATGAATTGGAATGAGGCGTATGTTGTGTTTGTGTAACACTTATTTAAAATATACGCGAGTTATTCGGGAAGACCGGGTTTATCCCATTCTGAATAACTGATTCGACATGGTGTCGAAGATGAAGACGGTGGTCGAAGACCGGAGGTCTTCACGTCATTTGGGTGATTACTAATGATCTTGATTGGGATGTACACCCAAGAAGATGGAAACATTTGGTGATCGTCCAGATGTACTTGGAGATCGATGGATATGCGGGGTACTAGGTGCCTATGGTTTCGTTCAGACCCAGAACGGACTTGTAAATGGACTGTGTTACTGACATTGGATTTTAGTATGTGTGATTGATTTCTATTAAATATATATCTGTTTGGCGGCGGAGAATTTATTCTCTTGCTTAACGCCCTTCTCTGAGACGTACGAGCTCAGGGGTTATATATTGATGGATATCAAACGCATGGAGTGAATTGCCTGTGTGGCATGCCTAAGTGGCAAATGATCAAGGCTTCTGTTGAAAAGCAAAGTCTTGTGGTTGATGATCGAAGCACGACCTTTGTGGCGTAGCTTGGTGTAACGTTTACTTCGCGAGCCTCACACCCCGGTTGTGAACCAAAAACGGGAGAAGGACCTCAGGGAGGGCATGCGTTTCTTTCTAGCTAGGGTGGTGTCAGTGACCTACCAGCCATGACATTTATATACTTTTCACCTGTGTGGTTGTTGCTGTTGCGAGGCGCCTCGGTTTGATCGGACGATCCGGGTCCGTTGGAGTCATTCGTTGGCTCATTTACGCCCCAAAGGGCGGGGAAACGAAGTGTTCAGGAATTTAAATCCACATCGGTGGACCGGCCCTGACGATCCAAAGGCTTGACTGAGTACTTGCCTGAGGGGCGGGCTAGAGCGTCTCGAATCGGTTGAGGACTATCTTTTGCCTCGGTTCATAGATGGAAACCCAATTTCCAAATACGTGACATTTGCGGTTTTATTTGTAGAGCCTAGTATGGCGACATAGTGGGATGGGGCGCTTATGCCATCTATGATTGATACTTATGATATGAAGTTGTTTTATACACTATGCACTTATAATAGTATCAAATAATCTGGTTTAAACGTATCAAGCATTCTTGGCTATTATAAGGTAAAAACCCTATCCTTCGGCTTGCGTTGCATTGTGTGATGGGAACTGGGTCTTATAATAGCTTCATTTTTCTTTATTTAGCATTGCGCTGTTTGTTTTATGCACTGGTATTCTTGGGAGGAAACCCGTTCCGTGTTATACGGCGTGGTCCCTTGATTTACCTAACTTTGAAAATAAAGATTAATAACTGTTTTAGTTCTCACACCAGTCACATGACTGACCTGGAGTTTATTGTTTTAACCTAAACTCTGGGTGCCCTTATTTTGACACGGGCAGCTAGTAGTTTTGGTTTTGCAGATTTATATTCACAGTATCATGGTTTACAGCTGGAACGATATCCGGAAAGCTTTGTATCCGTATATCTTCTTCTAGTTGTGTATTGTATTATTTTCCGCTGCTATGTAATGTATTGTAATCTCTGGTATTTTCTATGTAATATTTATTCATTTATACTCTGTATATTCTTGTAATCTGATGAATTGTTGTAATTAACAATGAAATGTTCTTCCGTCTGCGTTCTGATTTGTCTTGTCCTCACAGCAATCCGTTCTTTCTCTTCTCTTCGGAGACCGGGGAAGTTCGGGTCGTTTCATCGTGGTATCAGAGCTTTGGTTTACAAAGCTCAGAGAACAAGGCACATTAGAACCATACGAAAGAATTCATCAGATATTGGATTAGTAATATCCAATGGGAATGACTCGTTAGAGAGAGGATCAGTAGTATCCTAGAACGAGTGTGAAGAGTATATTTTTAAGTGAAAACAAATTTTGTTATGAAAATTTAAATCAATTATTCGTATTTTATTATTTATTTGTATTGATTTGGATAGTCCAGTATATAAAGATTTTGCATATACGCCTTGCAAACGTGTATTTGAAGTTATAATATATTGGATAGATATAGAATTACACTCTAATCGCCCGGAGATGATTTTGATGATGGAGCTCCATCATTAGAATTTATATTCGAGTGACGAACGTGTAATATCTATATATTTCCTATTGACTGGTGTGAGAACCAAAATTAGATAGGGCTTATTGTTGTGATTTGGCATCAAAAATCTGATTTTTGACTATATATCAAAGTTATGCATTTGAAATGATAACCAACTAATTGATTGATGGTTGTGTTGTTGATTATTGGTTGATTAATTAAAATTTGTACCATATAGCCCAATTGTATCAAATAGTGAATTGTATTGAAATTTGGTCGCATTTGCTTGCATATAATTCTACTTATATTGAACAGGTCATAGTAAGGAGGCTAGAGCAGAGAATAAAATTTGTTTGCCCGACAAATAGGTACATGTTTATCATAATTTATTGTTTTGTTTGGGTGATGATGATTTTATGAGCCGATTGACTTTTTCTTTTTGAGATCAGAAGGCCTGTATGGCAATTTCGGGATTTTCCCGTGGCTCCCGGTGCAGGGGAGGTTATGGCGAAATTTTTCGAAAATTTAGGGTGTTAGCCAAACTTTTGAAGAATTTGAAAATTCTCAGAAACTGAAAAGTTGAAGAACTTAAGCCGTAATCAAAATAATGGAAGTTGAGTTGATTTGTGAAACAACTTTCGACTTTGTTCCTTTTCGGGGACGAAGAGTTTTAAGTGGGGGAGATTGTAATAACCCGGAAATCTGGGCCAGTTTAAAATTTTTATTTTGGCAATTTTAGCGAATTTTGAATATTTAAAATAGATTATTTTAAATAATATCGTCGAGAAATTTATTTTGAATAGAATTCGAACGTATATATTATATAGTTCGTCGTTAGAATATAAATAATTATTTATAATTATAAAAGGAATTGAAAATGGCGCGGTAGTTCGATAATTCGATTTCAATTTTCAAATGAATGTATCGGGTGCAAAATATACCGGATTTTAGTTAAACCAAAAATAATGGAATCTTATAGAGAATATGTTTCCAACGAATCCGAAAAATCAAGATTTCATTGCGGGAATCAAAAGATAGGTCCAGTTGAAAATTCTGAATAGTCGCTATGGAATTCGGGCCCTTAAAAATAGCCATTTTGCAAACGACCTCGGATTTCGACGAAACTACTTTTGTTGGATCCGTGATGTCAGGTTATTGCTAGGTTTCAAATTTCATAATTTTTCGAATCAATATGTGAGCGTGGCGAAGGAAAACGCGTTTGACCAGTTTTAGTTGATTTTAAATCGACCGGAAAATGGTCATTTTTCAAACAGTCTCAGAATTTGACGAAATTAGTTTTGTTAGGACCGTATCGTCAATACGAAGCTAGAAATAATTTTTCTGGAATTTTTCTAGTTAGTATGTGGCCCCAGTAAATTGAAATGCACGTTCAAATTCAATATATATAGTTATATTTTGATTTTGATGAAAACTAATCGAAACAGTCGAATCAGCCTGCGATACATATCCCATTGTGTTCGGAATGGGGGTAATTAGCTATGGACGACAGTCGGTGGGCCTCGTTTAGAAGTCAAAATAAAAAGTTACTTTTTAGAATTAAAAATAATAAAATATATATGTATATAATTATATATTCTTTCCCTCATATCCTCTCCCCTCTCTCTCTACTCTCAGTCAAACCGAAATCGATCAGAGAAAAAAAAAATTTAAAACCCTAGCCTAATCCGACGCGACCCCCCTACAACCGCCGTCGTTCACCGAGATTCCCCCCTCCCTCCGATCTGGCGTCGCTCCCCGTTCCTCCTCCCCACCTCCTCTGACTTAGGCCGTAGACCCCCAAAACCCGTTTAACCCAATCGATGTGAGCCGCTTCTCCCAGGTCCGCCGCACTCCACCACGCCGCGAGCACCCCCCCTCCAGTCGGTCAACACAGCGCAGAAACCCCCCCTCCTTCGAATGGACGTAAGTTTTTATATTTGTTTTATTTATTTATTTAAGCATTAAAAATCTGTTTTTTTTTTTTTGCATTGTAAAATTCTGATTTTATTAATATGGAAGCTAGGATTCTTCCTTTATTTAAATATGATAAAAATCGGATTTTTATCAAATGAGAGACGTGATTTTTCATGTCAGAAAAGAATATGATTTCAAATTAAAAATATGATTTTTATAAAGTAGAAGTAATAAAAATTCGATTTTTATAAATAGAAGTAATAAAAATATGATTTTTATAAAGTAGAAGTAATAAAAATTCGATTTTTATAAAGTAGAAGTAATAAAAATTCGATTTTTATAAAGTAGAAGTAATAAAAATATGATTTTTATAAAGTAGAAGTAATAAAAATATGATTTTTTTAAAGTAGAAGTAATAAAAATATAATTTTTATATAGGCAAGCTTGTAAAAATACCATCTTTATAAATATAGCAAAATAAAAATCTGATTTTTATTGTATATATGTTGAAATAAAGAGGTGATTTTTATAGTGATGAAATAAAAATTAAATCTTCATATTTGAAAAGGCGAGATTTTTATATATTGAATAGCATAGTAAAAATTCGATTTTTCTATATTGAATAGCGAAGTAAAAATTCGATTTTTCTATATTGAATAGCGAAGTAAAAATTCGATTTTTATATATTGAATAGCAAAGTAAAAATTCGATTTTTATATATTGAACAGCATAGTAAAAATTTGATTTTTATATATTGAATAGCAAAGTAAAAATTCGATTTTTCTATATTGAATAGCGAAGTAAAAATTCGATTTTTACATATGTAGAGAATACGGGCAAAGAAAGTGACAAAGGGCGAGTGGCGAAGATTTTCTACCTAAGAAGAGTCGTGGCATTGGATTAGCAATTCTATGAGAACTTCTCACCTTTCAATTTAATTTTTCTAGTTATAAATATATACTAGGATGCAGACGGTGTTTAGTAGCACCCGACACCCGTCGTCCACAGACCATGGACGACTTGTATGCTTGTTTGTTTGATTTTGATGTGTAGTTGATTGTGTGATGTGATGTGAAATGAAATAAAATATTTTATAGTGGAAAATATTTTATAGTTAAAAATAGAATTTTCAACGTGCATATGAAATGAAATAAAAATAAACAAATCAGACGATTTGTTTATATACACACATTTGACTGATATTGATTGGGACGATAAATTTTACACATCGCCCAACTGCACAAATAAAATCTGTGTTTGATTGTTTGAAACCCCACACTGGTATTGGGATGATATATGACATACACTAATCCCAATAATTAGTTGTATGTCGATCGATTGATTGACAGACTGTTATCAGCGTTAAATATTTATATTCGATGCTTATACAGTGTAGAATGCACTTTGGATGATGGTTGATTATTCATCGTTGTTATTGTATACATGTGTTGTAGAAAATCCATATAATTAACATTATATGGTAATTGATTGGGCCTCATTCCATATTTGAAAAAAAATAGAAATATTTGAAATAGAAATATTTGAAAATAGAAATATATGAAGCCGTGTTGATTAGATGGACGCCATTTTGACGTGAACGATATTTATATCGATTTTATTCATTTTATAATGAATATCGAAAGTGATTTCAAAATCTGATATTTTGAAAAGAATTGAAATTCGAATTAAATTGAATTGAAATGAATTCGAATTAAATCGAATAGAAACGAATTCGAATTGAAAATGAATAGAACGAATTCGAATTGAAAATAAATGAATTCGAATTGAAATTGAATATAAATGAATTCGAATTGAAATCGATTCGAAATGAATTTAAAACGATTTATATAATACGTTTTAAAAGGAAATCGACGAAGTATATATTATATATATATATAATATAATGGCCTGAATAGAACGCGCCGCGCCGCGGCAGTTCGCGTATTTCGACCATTGACTTCGAACGAATATTGCGGGAGATCCGACCGTCGGATTCTCCTGAAACCGGAACCGTTGGGTTCGTATCGAAAAGAGCTTTCTAACGAATATTAGAAATTTGTAATCTAACGGTTGGATTTGGAATTATGTCCAAATCAAATTTGGAAAAGGTGGCTATAAGTGCAGCTCGATGGCCGTTGATGGATATCGACTGTACGAGCCTTGATAAAATTAATAAAAATAGTAATAATTTGTGTAAAATCATAAGAAATGATTTAGGAAGAATTGGGATGAAAAACTCCATATTTGAAAAGATAAAAATAGATTTTTATCGAAATGAACTAGTTTTGAACTAGAATTATAATTCTATTTATTTTTAAATAAATAAATTGAATTTGAAATGGTTTTGAAAATAACCAGAATTTCCAATGATTGCATTGGAATGGATTTGAATCGAAATTGTCTTCGGAATATTTCGATGTTGGATTTCGTGATTACACAGATGTTGTTATGGAAATTTGAAAGATATAGATATATATATATCGTTATTTCCAATACGATATCTGTTGGTCGTAGAATTTGATATTGAATATAAGCCGATATATTTTCTATTCAGAGCCATGTATTTAATATCAAATATGATTTGGGTTTGTCGTGAATGGTGTCTTGACTAACACTGTTCTTGAACCCAGTGGAGAAAAGATTAAATCTTTTTATTTAGATTTAATGAAGTGTACCAATTAAATAATATTTAATTGGAATTGAAGTGATATTGATTTTTGGGTTTATCGTGGACAGTGTTTTAAATAACACTCGTTCTTTAACCCGATAATTAATGGAATGTGACTTAGGGTTTATAGTGAACCGTGTTTTAAATGGCACTGATTCTTTAACCCAGTTAAAGATTAAAACTAAGTGGAGTTTTAATGAATCTTTAATTAGATTGAAAAGGTGTTAGAATGGAGTATCACCAGTTTTGCTCCAGGCGATAGTTAAATCTTTAATTAGATTTAAACGTGAAATGGAAATTGAATTTACCGATAACACCGTGGTGTTAGATATGAAGTATCACCAGTTTTACTTCATGGGATGAATAGTCTGGGATTGGGAAATTAAAATAAATGATTACTTCAGTGTGGTTCGCTAAACCCGACTAGTTTGAATTGATATTCAAAAAGGAGATTAAAGAATAAACTTAAAGAATTTATCTTTGATAAAATTAATGTGAACCTTTCCCTATGAATGTGAAATTTAGAAACTAACTGTCGGTTAGCTAAGCAGAATGGTTTTCTCGATATTGATCTGATGTTGGTTTCGGCCTTCGGGGTTAATATTTGGGGAATTATTCTCTTGATTAATTTACGGTTAGTGACTGATGAATTGGAATGAGGCGTATGTTGTGTTTGTGTAACACTTATTTAAAATATACGCGAGTTATTCGGGAAGACCGGGTTTATCCCATTCTGAATAACTGATTCGACGTGGTGTCGAAGATGAAGACGGTGGTCGAAGACCGGAGGTCTGCACGTCGTTTGGGTGATTACTGATGATCTTGATTGGGATGTACACCCAAGAAGATGGAAACAGTTGGTGATCGTCCAGACGTACTTGGAGATCGATGGATATGCGGGGTACTAGGTGCCTCCGGTTTCGTTCAGACCCAGAACGGACTTGTAAATGGACTGTGTTACTGACATTGGATTTTAGTCTGTGTGATTGATTTCTATTAAATATATATCTGTTTGGCGGCGGAGAATTTATTCTCTTGCTTAACGCCCTTCTCTGAGACGTACGAGCTTAGGGGTTATATATTGATGGATATCAAACGCATGGAGTGAATTGCCTGTGTGGCATGCCTAAGTGGCAAATGATCAAGGCTTCTGTTGAAAAGCAAAGTCTTGTGGTTGATGATCGAAGCACGGCCTTTGTGGCATAGCTTGGTGTAACGTTTACTTCGCGAGCCTCACACCCCGGTTGTGAACCAAAAACGGGAGAAGGACCTCAGGGAGGGCATGCGTTTCTTTCTAGCTAGGGTGGTGTCAGTGACCTACCAGCCCTGACATTTATATACTTTTCACCTGTGTGGTTGTTACTGTTGCGAGGCGCCTCGGTTTGATCGGACGATCCGGGTCCAATGGAGTCATTCGTTGGCTCATTTACGCCCCAAAGGGTGGGGAAACACAATGTTCAGGAATTTTAATCCACATTGGTGGACCGGCCCTGACGATCCAAAGGCTTGACTGAGTACTTGCCTGAGGGGCGGGCTAGAGCGTCTCGAATCGGTTGAGGACTATCTTTTGCCTCGGTTCATAGATGGAAACCCAATTTCCAAATACGTGACATTTGCGGTTTTATTTGTAGAGCCTAGTATGGCGACATAGTGGGATGGGGCGCTTATGCCGTCTATGATTGATACTTATGATATGAAGTTGTTTTATACACTATGCACTTATAATAGTATCAAATAATCTGTTTTAAACGTATCAAGCATTCTTGGCTATTATAAGGTAAAAACCCTATCCTCCGGCTTGCGTTGCATTGTGTGATGGGAACTGGGTCTTATAATAGCTTCATTTTTCTTTATTTAGCATTGCGCTGTTTGTTTTATGCACTGGTATTCTTGGGAGGAAACCCGTTCCGTGTTATACGGCGTGGTCCCTTGATTTACCTAACTTTGAAAATAAAGATTAATAACTGTTTTAGTTCTCACACCAGTCACATGACTGACCTGGAGTTTATTGTTTTAACCTAAACTCTGGGTGCCCTTATTTTGACACGGGCAGCTAGTAGTTTTGGTTTTGCAGATTTATATTCACAGGATCCTGGTTTACAGCTGGAACGATATCCGGAAAGCTTTGTATCCGTATATCCTCTTCTAGTTGTGTATTGTATTATTTTCCGCTGCTATGTAATGTATTGTAATCTCTGGTATTTTCTGTGTAATATTTATTCATTTGTACTCTGTATATTCTTGTAATCTGATGAATTGTTGTAATTAACAATGAAATGTTCTTCCTTCTGTGTTCTGATTTGTCTTGTCCTCACAGCAATCCGTTCTTTCTCTTCTCTTCGGAGACCGGGGAAGTTCGGGTCGTTTCACCCCCCCCTAGGTTTTCAGGGAGGAAATACTGTTGTTTAGTTCGGACCTCTTATGCTTGAAGGTCATCATGTATAGCTTGGTCTTCTCTTGGCTATGGCTGCTCACCGCTTTATTTTGGGGAATAATTTAAGAAAAGGTTTTATGCTTCTTTACTATTGCAAGACAGGTTTTGACGTATTCTGATGTAAAAGGCTTTAGACCTTATTTTATAAGGTAATGAAATTTGTTTTACTTCCGCTGTTTTATATATGTTCTGTCTTGTAATATTTCTGTGCATGTTTACCTCGATAATGCTTCACCAAACCTAGTGCATTCCCTTTGTGAGTGACCCTAACGGAGGTGGGGTGTTACAAGGGGCATTCTTCAAAAAGTAGAACAGTGGCGAGGGCTAATGTTCCGTGGATTCGCCGGAATCGGGGAAGGAAGTTCGAATGGGTAGCCGCCGTTAGTCGAGAGGGTTTCTGGGTGGATCGGGTTTTCTGGAAAAGTGAAGGCTAATTTCTATTGGCCCATTTAATTTATATATTTATTTTTAATTCTTTTATTTTCAAAAATATGGTTTTTCTTATCCGAACTCCAAATCAAACCAAACGAGTGTCGCCTCTAGCTAAATACCCCCCATTCCGAACACAATGGGATATGTTTCTAGGCCCATTCGACTGTTTCAGTCAGTTTTTCTTCAAATTAAAATATAAAACATTCAATATTTGATTTGAACGTACATTTTAATTTGCCGGGGCCACATACTGATCCCAAAAATTCCAGAAAAATAAATCTAGCTATGTTTTGACGATACGGTCCTAACAAAACTAGTTTCATCGAATTCTGAGACCGTTTGAAAAATGGCCATTATCTGGTCGATCCATTTTAACTGAAATCAACCAAACACATTTTCCTTCGCCACACTCACATATTAACTTCAAAAATTATGGAATTTGAAACCTAGCAATAATTTGACATCCCGGATCCAACAAAAGTAGTTTCGTCGAATTCTGAGGTCGTTTACAAAATGGCTATTTTCACGGGATATATAAATTCTATAACGACCTTTCTAAAAATTCATTTGGCCATAACTTTTTATTCTCGCTATAAAACTTCGATTTTTCAGATTCGTTATAAAGATATTCATAAACAAATTTAAATATTTTTGGTTTCACTAAAATTCGTTTAATTTTGCACCCGGTACAGTCAGTTAAAGTTCGAATTCAAATTTTGAAACTGCCGCGCCATTTCAGGCCTTGTTTGTAATTTAAAATAATTATATTTATTTTCAAACATCGATTCAAACATGCATTTCATCGTTATTATTTAAAATAATTTATTTTAAATATTTAAAATAATTTATTTAAAATATTTAAAATCCACTAAAATAGCCAAATTAAAAAAATTAAACAGGCTCAGATTTTCCGGGTTGTTACACCCTAGATACATGGTCCAAAATTATCAAGATGCCATGGCAATATGTCGATGGGCAGGATCCCCTGATTAATTTGTTACTTTCACTTGTAATCCAAAATGACCTGAAATCGAGATGGCTTTATCAACCATTCCGGGTCAATGAACAGAAGATAGACCAGATATTGTGTCTCGTGTTTTCCACCTGAAGCTTTTAGAGTTGATGCGTGACATAAAGACCAAATATCATTTTGGAAAGGTTAAAGCAAGTAAGTTTGTTTTAGTTTTGTTACCAACATGTACAGTTATTGCATTTCCTAAATAATGTGTAAACTAAACACTTCTATCCTTCTCATTCCAGTTTTGTACACGATTGAATTCCAAAAAAGAGGTCTTCCACATGCGCATATTCTTGTATTTATTTTTGGAGATTAGTGATCAACCACTGTTGGACATGTTGATTCCGTTGTCAGCGCAGAGATACCTGATACAAACATGGATTTATTTGCTTACGAATCAATTTGTCAGTACATGATTCACAGTCCATGCGGAAATGCAAATCCACAATGTCCGTGTATGGTTGATGATGTGTGTTCCTAACACTTTTGCTAAGCAGTACAACGATGAGACCATGTTCGCCAAGTATGGTTTTCCTATTTATAGACGAAGAAATAATGGGGTGATGGCAGAGCTTGTGAATGGTTTTGCAAGGGACAATGCTTGGGTAATACCACATAATGTGGATTTAGTTGTCAAATATCAAGCCCATATTAATGTTGAGGTATGCAACAAATCAAGATCTGTTAAATATTTGTTCAAGTATATTAACAAAGGTCATGATAGGTCAAGTGTTGTTATAGAGGATAGCACACATACTAAGCATACGTTGGTCCGTGAGATTGACGAGGTAAAATCATATTTAGATTGCAGATATATTTCTGCTTCAGAAGCAACTTGGAGTATATATGAGTTTGATGTAAAGTATCGAAAACCAGTTGTTGAAAGACTAATGTTTCACATGCCCAATGAACAAACAGTTTATTTTGATGAAAGTGACCGCTTGGCTGATGTGCAGGATAGAGATGGTAAAGAAAGGAGTATGTTCAACTAGTGGTTAGAAACCAACAAGACATATGACCAAGCTCGTCATTTAGCATATGTCAATTTTCCAACCAAATGGGTTTGGGACAAGTCTACTAAGCATTAAAAAATGAGGTAGAAAGGGGAATGTATTGGTAGGATATATTATGCACATCCTACAGCGGGCGAGAGGTTTTATTTGCGTATGCTTCTCAATATTGTTCGCGGTCTTACTTGCTATCAAGATATTAGAACAGTGGATAACATTGTTTACAACACTTTCAAAGATGCGTGTATTGCACGAGGATTGTTAGAGGATGATAATGAATGGGATGACGCATTAACAGAAGTTGCTTCTTGGTCATCTGCAAAATCTTTACGAGAATTGTTTGCTACTTTGCTCCTTTATTGCGAAGTTTCTAATCCTAAACAACTATGGAATAACCACTGGGAGTGTCTTGCTGATGATATAGAATGGCAACATTTGCGGATGAACTACCGTGACTGTCATCACATGCATGCACGGTCGTTACAAGCGGAGGCACTGCTTCGTATAGAGAAGATTTTGAACAAAAACAATAGGTGTTTACATGATTTTTGGTCTGTACAAGAAAATGAAATTGCTGTTGAAGTAACAAGTTGCAATACCCTTATTATGGAAGAAGTGGAATATGATTGTGATTTACTAAAGAACGAAACAGAAAAGTTGTTGCCATTACTTAATGTACAGCAGAAAATTGTATATGATGCTGTAACTTGTGTTGTTCATGATCATCATGGTGGCTTTTTGTTTATGGTAGTGGTGGGACTAGGAAGACTTTTTATGGAAAACTTTAATAAGCAGTATGAGTCTGAAGGAAGAATTGTACTAGCAGTTGCATCTTCTGGTATTGCTTCATTACTGCGTCCTGGTGGAAGAAATGCTCATTCGAAATTCAAAATTCCTATAACGCTTGATGATGTTTCAACATGTAACATTTCTAAACAATCGTCTTTGGCTAACTTGCTTAAGAACACAGATTCGATTATTTGGGATGAGGCTCCCATAATCCACCGAAATGCACTTGAGGCATTTGAAAAGACTTTGACTGACATCTATTACTTAAATAGTAAAACAAGATGATGGCACCCCTGATGTGGACGCTTCAGCACACAATATTTCAAAATAGCGAATCATCATGTACTCTGCCTTTTTTTTTCATAACTGATACTTCCGTTATATATCCGCACGATCTCCCAAAAAATATTGAATCGTACCTACCTTCTCTAATCTCAATTCCGTCTTCCCCAATTCCATAACAGCTGGTTACCCAACCACATCCACTTCCTTCCTTCTCATCCTCCCAATTATTATCCTTATTCCATTTAACCCATCATCTTCCATCAAACACTCATCCCTTTATCCCACCAACATCCTACTGATCGCCCACCGAAGAACCTTCCACCAACCGTGTTCGCTTAATCCGGCTGACAGTCAACATACTGCGTACTGATGCTACCGTACTTATCTTGCACTAGAACGTCATCCGACCTGTAATGACCTTTCCTCCTCTCATTACTATGTACTACTTTGTTCTATTGTCTCCTTTGTTTTCCCCCTTTAGTCCAACTATATTTTCTAGCCTTATTTGAACGCATACCAACTTGTCTTTTTTCTCCCTTTTTCTGCTTTTTTTTTCCAATCACGTATTCGACTCACCTTATGGCACGTTAATTTCAACCTGTGATTTTTTGGTCTCCCAGTAACAATTGACTTCATCTTCTTACAACAACGGAAGGTCAGTGAACTTTTGGGCTATCTTCCAGATTCTTCTGCGCCTACAATACCTGAGGTATAATTTATGACTTATTTTCTCATGTTCCACTTCCTGTTATTTTGACTGATGTCTGATACAAATGTATACTACCCTTCACCTTCTCACCTATTATTCAATTGTCAATTCAAGTTAATTGCCATTTACATACATAGATTTTGCGATTCTGTTTTTCCTACAGTCATGTATACTTTTGCGTTGATCGAAACCGGCAGAATCTTGATGGTTTCACATTTTTACTCCCATTTTTGGTTTCATTACCGGAACCAATCTCAGACTAAGCTTATATGTGAC
The DNA here is from genome assembly GCA_030737875.1 of Allium sativum. Taxonomy (NCBI): domain Eukaryota; kingdom Viridiplantae; phylum Streptophyta; class Magnoliopsida; order Asparagales; family Amaryllidaceae; genus Allium; species Allium sativum. Next base: position 487,791,621 of record CM060918.1, on the reverse strand, counting down.
AAACTTTGTTACTGGTTACTAAAGCTATAGACCACTATTATAATTAGCTTTATATCGTTATCAATTCTTGGACAATTTTAATTACGTTCAAATCCTTTTCAAACTTTGGTATACACCACGGATTCAGCTAAATAACTGTCACACATATGAAAAAACAGCCACATTAGTTTTTCTCCCTGCTCAACGTACTTTGTTTCTTAATATTGCTTACTTATCAAGGCTCCAATTTTTTGTGGACGTGGTTTCACTTTTTGATAATATACACCAGTTATTCTGAATTTGTGTTTGCCTGCTCAACTGTTGCCCACGGTGAATATGCATATATATTTTTACATGCTGAGCCAACAATAACAAGGACGATAACAGGGGCACTGGCATTCAACACCGCTATCATAGTCATTTTGTAAAACAACTCAATACCGATAATAGTCATTTGGTTGTATCTGCTTCTATCACAGTTAGTTTTGTGTCGTAACAAATTGTGTACCCATAAACATAGAGATATTTATCTAACATTTTAATCAACAGGTTTGACATCTATACTTTATGAAGGTTGTTTGGTTTATTTGTACTATCAGCATGCAACGTCTCTTTAATGCACTTTTGTATTGTCAATGGAACATCTATATGAATTTCCCTTTTTTACTGCATGTATCATTTCTCAGATTACTACCTCTGTTAACCTATATGGACCGATGGTTGTCATAATACAAATATGTGTTTACTTATTTATTTATTTATTTTCCTTCCAAACTTGCTACTGTTAGTTATGAAACCAACATTAGCGTACTCATTAAGTGTCTTCACCATGCTTGCCAAACAATAAAATATAAGGTGTTTTCTTATATAAATAAAATGAAACATTTTGTAGAGTTGTTAAAGTTTAATGTGTGGATTTAAAATGTTATATAATTGAACATGCAAGTCAAACCTTTCATTTAATTGATACCTGCTTTACCATTGTCATCATAATATGTTTAAGTATATCGCCTTATCCTTAATCAATGTTGATATATTAAACAATTATTCATCATGCCAGTTAGAGTAACACAGTTTTTCATAATGTACTTAATCTGTTCACTCCTTATGGTTTTTAGATAATAATTAGTTACTGCTCCTTTATATATTAACACTCGAAATATTGTATATATATCCACTATGAAATTTTCAAGCAAATTTAAAGAGATTTACATGATATAACTTTTCTTGATATTGAGTTGATTATTAATAGAATGTGGGAAAACAAAAAATCTGATACATAATTTACTGCACGAGAATCATTTAGTCATCATGGATAGATATTGGTCTTTAATCATGTTTATGTTTCAATAATGTTCACACAACTAAGTCCAAAGTGTTATTATCTTTCTTTCTTATGATTTCTACAATCTTTAAAAAATTATTCCCTGTTTATCGCTGAGTTGTTGATACCACGGGGGTTACTTGAACTTGGAAAACAAACACTCCGCACTTATGACATGTTGAACACATAAAAACAAAAAGATCTGCAATTAACTTAAGAATACATTACACTTGTGCTCCTTAATTTCTATCCAAACTTCAAAACCTTGGCTTCATTGAACAATTGATTAACTTGATTCATTTTGGAAACATCCGTTACTACGATGTGCGCACGGTAGTAAATAGAATATATGTTGCAACTATGGCTCCTTGTCCTCTCGCATTTTCTTAATTCAAAGACATGTATCTTTCAAACCATTTGGGATTATGTTTTTTGCAATAAAAGATTGTTTTTTTAATTATATACTGCCTTGTCTGAGATCCATGCTTCTACGAAGCTACATCTGCTACATATGACTTGCTTATACGTTCTCATTGGGTTTTCGTCTGATATAGTAAAAAAAAAATACATAGTTTAAGACTTCCTTTTCCACAAAATTAAATAAATTGCAATAGTTTACAACTATAACATACATTTGATTACTTCTGTTTGTTATCTACTGAGTCGACGTATGGAATATGACACACTTTTGTGACCAAGTTTATATCGCATGATTTATGCGCCGCCGTTTCAGCATAAACCAAGTTATACTTGATATCACTTTATTGTGAAAGGTACAACATAGTTAGTCTTCCATTACCGTTCGATATAACATTTGATTTGGAAATAATAATAAATATGTTTATTTTCAAGCAAAAAATCCTATCCACTAAGTACCAAACTTACCTCATTCTGTTAACATGGAAGTAAATAACGTATGTTTTTTGTCCTGATAACAACTTATTTCCCCGCTGGCCTTTTTTCTGTTCAAACATATAATGTTGTGCTTCTTTTTTTCCACTGCTCATTCCACTAAAGTCATTGGTATTGCTAACGTCTTCCACTTTACAGTCAGATGACGTACTCAGACTTTGCTACAGCTGCTTCCCATACCCTGACCTGTCATAAATCTGTAAGTAATTATCACCCAGTTAGTAATACCCGTGCAAACCAGCATTGATTTCATGACTACTTGAAACGTGTCCCGTTATACCTTTTTTTCCACTCAAACTTTAACTATACATTATAACACTAATATTTTTTAGATATGCAAGTCGGCACGAACGAGAAGCAAGCTGGTGTTACAATTGAAACGCTTGAGGAGATATTATTTAACTAGGTGGTCTCGATGTTCGTACTGCTGTAAAGATTTTTTAGACCTTTCACTTCACAATTTTCCAACTTTTCTGTGTGGACGACATGAGGAGGACGCACACAAGTTGCGAACAGCTGAAAAAAACACCCGTGTCCATGGTTTGCTATTTTTTATTATAAATTATCCTTTCTGTCATACAAATTTATTACCCTTTTTAATATTTACATATTTTTCATTAGTTCGCCAGATTAACCGTCACCGTCGATATCGCTACTTAAAACATAGACATATAAAAAATTTATGTGATGGTAATCCAATATCTGAATATATATTTTCAGCATCATTTTCGGTTTCAACCAGTCAATACGTGTGCTGCTATCGGTACTCTACATTTCATTTATAAGTAAATTTACATTGGTAATTTATTTTCCTTGTGCAGGACATAATGGTTTTGTACAATGTCCTCTTGATTCATTCCCGTCATTCAACTCCTTTTCTCGCAGTTTACACACAGATTGTAATGTTGGAACTTCGCATAGCAGGAGTCCAACAACGATTGAACCACAAAGTTAGTAATCGTATGTTCACTTCCATCTTGCTTAAATTAAACATGTCATTGTAACCGCATAATGTTTGACTTTTATTACTTAAATAGTAAAACAGGATGATGGCACCCCTGATGTGGACGCTTCAACACACAGTATTTCAAAATAGCGAATCATCATGTACTCCGCCTTTTTTTCATAACTGATACTTCCGTCATACATCTGCACGATCTCCCAAAAAAATATGAATTGTACCTACATTCTCTAATCTCAATTTCGTCTTCCCCAATTCCATAACAGCTGGTTACCCAACCACAACCACTTCCTTCCTTCTCATCCTCCCAATTATTATCCTTATTCCCTTTAACCCATCAACCGTCCATCAATCGCCCATCCCTTTATCCCACCAACATCCTACTGATCGCCCGCCGAAGAACCTTCCACCAACCGTATTCGCTTAATCCGGCTGATAGTCAACTTACTGCGTACAGATGCTACCGTACTTATCTTCCACTGGAACGTCATCCGACCTGTAATGACCTTTCCTCCTCGCATTACTATGTACTACTTTGTTCTATTGTCTGCTTTGTTTTTCCCCTTTAGTCCAACTATATTTTCTAGCCTTATCTGAGCACATACCAACTTGGATTTTTTTCCCCCTTTTTCTGCTTTTTCCCCAATCACGTATTCAACTCACCTTATGACACGTTAATTTCAACCTGTGATTTTTTTGTCTCCTAGTAACAATTGACTCTGTCTTCTTACAACAATGGAAGGTCTGTAGACTTTTGGGCTATCTTCCAGATTCGCCTACAATACCTGAGGTATAATTTATGACTTATTTTCTCATGTTCCACTTCCTGTTATTTTGACTGATGTCTGATGCAAATGTATACTACCCTTCACCTTCTCACCTATTATTCAATTGCCAATTCAAGTTAATTGCCATTTACATACATAGATTTTACGATTCTGTTTTTCCTACGGTCATGTATACTTTTGTGTTGATCACAACCATTAGAATCTTAACGGTTTCACATTTTTACTCCCATTTTTGGTTTCATTACTGGAACCAATCTCTGACTAAGCTTATATGTGACAAACTTTGTTACTGGTTACTAAAGCTGCAGACCACTATTATAATTAGCTTTACATCGTTTTCAATTCTTGGACAATTTTAATTACGTTCAAACCCTTTTCAAATTTTGGTATACACCACAGATTCAGCTAAATAACTGTCACACATACGAAAAAACAGCCACATTAGTTCCCCCCCCCCACCCGCTCAACGTACTTTGTTTCTTAATGCTACTTCCTTATCAAGGCTCCAATTTTATGTGAACGTGGTTTAACTTTTTTATCATATACACCGGTTATTCTGAATTTGTGTTAGCCTGCTCAACTGTTGCCCACGGTGAATTTGCATATATATTTTTACATGTTGAGCCAACAATAACAATGATGATAACAGGGGCACTGGCATTCAACACCGCTATCATAGTCATTTTGTAAAAGCAACTCAATACCGATAATAGTCATTTGATTGCATTTGCTTCTATCACGGTTAGTTTTGCGTTGTAACAAATTGTGTACCCATGAACATAGAGATATTTATCTAACATTTTAATCAATAGGTTTGACATCTATACTTTATGAAGGTTGTTTGGATTATTTGTACTATCAGCATGCACAACGTCTCTTTAATGCACTTATTGTCAATGGAACACCTATACGAATTTCCCTTTTTTACTGCATGTATCATTTCTCAGATTACTACCTCTGTTAACCTATATGGACCGATGGCTGTCATAATACAAATCCACGTTTACTTATTTTTTTTCCTTCCAAACTTGCTACTGTTAGTTATGTAAGCAACATTAGAGTACTCATTAAGTGTCTTCACCATGCTTGCAAAACAATAAAATATAAGGTGTTTTCTTATATAAATAAAATGAAATAAAAACATTTGGTAGAGTTGTTAAAGTTAAATGTGTGGATTTAAAATGTTATATAATTGAACATGCAAGTCAAACCTTCCATCTAATCGATACCTGCATTACCATTGGCATCATAATCTGTTTAAGTATATCGCCTTATCCTTAATCAATGTTGATATATTAAACAATTATTCATCATGCCAGTTAGAGTAACATAGTACTTCATAATGTACTTAATTTGTTCACTCCTTATGGTTTTTAGATAATAATTAGTTACTGCTCCTTTATATATTAACACTCGAAATATTGTATATATATATATATCCACTATGAAATTCTCAAGCAAATTTGAAGAGATTTACATGATATAACTTTTCTTGATATAGATTTGATTATTAACAGAATGTGGGAAAACAAAAAATCAGATACATAATTTTCTGCACGAAAATCATTTGGTCATCATGGATATATATTGGTCATTAATCATGTTCATGTTTCAATAATGTGCACACAACTAAGTCCAAAGTGTTATTCTCTTTCTTTCTTATGATTTCTACAATCTTTAAAAAATTATTCCCTGTTTATCAGTGAATTGTTGATACCATGGGGGGTTACTTGTACTTGGAAAACAAACACTCTGCACTTATGGCATGTTGAACACATAAAAACAAAAAGATCTGCAACTAACTTAAGAACACATTACACTTGTGCTCCTTGATTTCTATCCAAACTTTAAAACCTTGGCTTCATTGAACAATTGATTAACTTGATTCGTTTTGGAGACATCCGTTACTACGATGTGCGCACGGTAATATATAGAATATATGTTGCAACTATGACTCCCTGTCCTCTCGCATTTTCTTAATTCAGAGACATGTATCTTTCAAACCATTTGGGATTATGTTTTTTGCAATAAAAGATTGTTTTTTTTATTATATACTGCTTTGTCTGAGATCCATGCTTCTACGAAGCTACATCTGCTACATATGACTTGCTTATACGTTCTCATGGTGTTTTCGCCTGATATATTAAAAAAATACATAGTTTAAGAATTCCTTTTCCACAAAAATTAAATAAATTGCAATAGTTTACAACTATAACATACATTTGATTACTTATGTTTGTTATCTACTGAGTCGACATATGGAATATGACACACTTTTGTGACCAAGTTTATATTGCATGATTTATGTGCCGTTTCAGCATAAACCAAGTTATACTTGATATCACTTTATTGTGAAAGGTACAACATAGTCAGTTTTCCATTACCATTCGATATAACATTTGATTTGGAAATAATAATAAATCTGTTTATTTTCAAGCAAAAAATCCTATCCACACTGAGTACCAAACTTACCTTATTCTATTAACATGGAAGTAAATAAGGTATGTTTTTTGTCCTAATAACAACTTATTTACCCGCTGGCCTTTTTTCTGTTCAAACATATAATGTTGTGCTTCTTTTTTTTCCACTGCTCATTCCACTAAAGTCATAGGTATTGCTAACGTCTTCCACTTTATAGTCAGATGACGTACTCGGACTTTGCTATAGCTGCTTCCCATACCCTGGCCAATCGTAAATCTGTAAGTAATTATCACTCAGTTATTAATACTCCGCAAACCAGCACTGATTTCATGACTACTTGATACGTGTTCCGTTATACCTTTTTTTTCACTCAAACTTTAACTATACATCGTCACAGTAATATTTGTTAGATATGCAAGTCTGCATGAACGAGATGCAAGCTGGTGTTACAATTGAAACGCTTGAGGAGATATTATTTAACTAGGCGGTCTCCATGTTTGTAATGCTGTCAAGTTTTTTTAGACCTTTCACTTCACAGTTTTCCATCTTTTCTATGCGGACGACATGAGGAGGATGCACACAAGTTGCGAACAGCTAAAAAAAACACCCGTGTATGTGGTTTGCTATTTTTTATTATAAATTATCCTCTTTGTCATACAAATTTATTACCTGTTTTAATATTTACATATTTTTTTCATCAGTTCGCCAGATTAACCGTCACCGTCGATATCGCTACTTAAAACATAGACATATAAAAAAATTATGTGATGGTAATCCAATATCTGAATATATATTTTCAGCATCATTTTCGGCTTCAATCGGTCAATACGTGTGCAACTATCAGTACTCTACACTTCATTTATAAGTAAATTTACATTGGTAATTTATTTTCCTTGTGCAGGACATAATGGTTTTGTGCAATGTCCTCTTGATTCATTCCCGTCATTCAACTCCTTTTCTCGCAGTTCACACACAGATTGTAATGTTGGAACTTCGCATAGCAGGAGTCCAACAACGATTGAACCGCAACGTTAGTAATTGTATGTTCACTTCCATCTTGCTTAAATTAAACATGTCATTGTAACCGCATAATGTTTGACTTCTATTACTTAAATAGTAAAACAGGATGATGGCACCCCTGGTATGGACGCTTCAACACACAGTATTTCAAAATAGCAAATCATTATGTACTCCGCCTTTTTTTTCATAACTGATACTTCCGTCATATATCCGCACGATCTCCCAAAAAATATTGAATTGTACCTACATTCTCTAATCTCAATTCCGCCTTCCCCAATTCCATAACAGCTGATTACCCAACAACAACCACTTTCTTCCTTCTCATCCTCCCAATTATTATCCTTATTCCCTTTAACCCATCAACCGTCCATCAATAGCCCATCCCTTCCACCAACCATATTCCTACTGTACTCGATGAGTTTATTGTTAAAAATCTAATAGCCAAGTTCAACAACTGCAACCCTTTGGTTTAGTTTTTTAGGATGGAAAGAGGCAGATTTCACCGTTCTGAATATCAGCCAATCTTTATTCGCCTTCTCGAGAGGCGGTACAAAGATACACGAATGTACAACTTACAAACGTGTTCTGAGATTGCTGTACTAATTGATAACTCAAATGTTCGTTCATGTAGTTTCAGGGATATTGTAGTAGAGGAGAGAAGTGGTATCTTGAAGAGGATTAATGAAAAACATCCTTCTTTTTTGTCCATGCAATATCCACTTTTATTCCCTTATGGTGAAGATGGTTTCTGACCTAATATACTGTATAGACAAGAGTATGTTTGTTCAACAACCAAGAGAACCACTTTAACTATGAGAGAATATTTTGCTTATCTCATACAATGTAGACCTGATGACGGTTGAGGAAGACTTTTTCAACAATTTATTATTGACTGTTACACGGCTATTGAGGAGGATAGACTGTTGCGGGTTAAGAATAATCAAAGTACATTAAGAAGTGAATTGTACAAGGGCCTTCATGATGCAATTGCTGCTGGTGACACAAATGCAAGCTCAATCGGAAGGAAGGTTATTTTACCTTCATCGGTCACGAGAGGCCCTAGATACATGGTCCAAAATTATCAAGATGCCATGGCTATATGTCAATGGGTAGGATCCCCTGATTATTTTGTTACTTTCACTTGTAATCCAAAATGGCCTGAAATCGAGATGGCTTTATCAACCATTCCGGGTCAACGAACAGAAGATATACCAGATATTGTGTCTCGTGTTTTCCACCTGAAGCTTTTAGAGTTGATGCGTGACATAAAGACTAAATCTCATTTTGGAAAGGTAAAAGCAAGTAAGTTTGTTTCAGTTTTGTTACCAACATGTACAGTTATTGCATTTCCTAAATAATGTGTAAACTAAACACTTCTATCCTTCTCATTCCAGTTGTGTACACGATTGAATTCCAAAAAAGAGGTCTTCCACATGCGCATATTCTTGTATTTATTTTTGGAGATTAGTGATCAACCACTGTTGGACATGTTGATTCCGTTGTCAGCGCAGAGATACCTGATACAAACAAGGACTTATTTGCTTACGAATCAATTTGTCAGTACATGATTCACAGTCCATGCGGAAATGCAAATCCACAATGTCCGTGTATGGTTGATGATGTGTGTTTCTAACACTTTCCTAAGCAGTACAACAATGAGACCATGTTCGACAAGTATGGTTTTCCTATTTATAGACGAAGAAATAATGGGGTGATGGCAGAGCTTGTGAATGGTTTTGCAAGGGACAATGCTTGGGTAATACCACATAATGTGGATTTAGTTATCAAATATCAAGCCCATATTAATGTTGAGGTATGCAACAAATCAAGATCTGTTAAATATTTGTTCAAGTATATTAACAAAGGTCATGATAGGTCAAGTGTTGTTATAGAGGATAGCACACATACTAAGCATACGTTGGTCCGTGAGATTGACGAGGTAAAATCATATTTAGATTGCAGATATATTTCTGCTTCAGAAGCAACTTGGAGTATATATGAGTTTGATGTACAGTATCGAAAACCAGTTGTTGAAAGACTAATGTTTCACATGCCCAATGAGCAAACAGTTTATTTTGATGAAAGTGACCGCTTGGCTGATGTGCAGGATAGAGATGGTATAGAAAGGAGTATGTTCAACCAGTGGTTAGAAACCAACAAGACATGTGACCAAGCTCGTCATTTAGCATATGTCGATTTTCCAACCAAATGGGTTTCGGACAAGTCTACTAAGCATTGGAAAATGAGGCAGAAAGGGGAATGTATTGGTAGGATATATTATGCACATCCTACAGCGGGCGAGAGGTTTTATTTGCTTATGCTTCTAAATATTGTTCGCGGTCCTACTTACTATCAAGATATTAGAACAATGGGTAATATTGTTTACAACACTTTCAAAGTGTATGTATTGCGCGAGGACTGTTAGAGGATGATAATGAATGGGATGACGCATTAACAGAAGCTGCTTCTTGGTCATCTGCAAAATCTTTACGAGAATTGTTTGCTACTTTGCTCCTTTTTTGCGAAGTTTCTAATCCTAAACAACTATGGAATAACCACTCGGAGTGTCTTGCTGATGATATAGATTGACAACATTTGCGGATGAACCACCGTGACTGTCATCACATGCGTGCACAGTCGTTACAAGCAGAGGCACTGCTTTTTATATAGAAGATTTTGAACAAAAACAATAGGAGTTTACATGATTTTTGGTCTGTACAAGAAAATGAAATCGTTGTTGAAGTAACAAGTTGCAATACCCTTATTACGGAAGAAGTGGAATATGATTATGATTTACTAAAGAACGAAACAAAAAAGTTGTTGCCATTACTTAATGTAGAGCAAAAAATTGTATATGAAACTATAACTTGTGTTGTTCATGATGATCATAGTGGCTTTTTGTTTTTGGTAGTGGTGGGACTAGGAAGACTTTTTTATGGAAAACTTTAATAAGCAGTATGAGATCTGAAGGAAGAATTGTACTAGCAATTGCATCTTCTGGTATTGCTTCATTACTGCTTCCTGGTGGAAGAACTGCTCATTCGAAATTCGAAATTCCTATAACGCCTGATGATGATTCAACATGTAACATTTCAAAACAATCGTCTTTGGCTGACTTGCTTAGGCGCACAGATTTGATTATTTGGGATGAGGCTCCCATGATCCATCAAAATGCACTTAAGGCATTTGAAAAGACTTGACTGACATTGTTTCGTACGACACTTGTATTTCAGGCGGTCAGATATTTGGTGGGAAGACTGTTGTGTTAGGTGGAGATTTCAGGCAGACGCTACCATTCGTTCCTAAAGGTACGAGGCATATGATTGTTCATTCATGTATTAATCACTTTAAGCTTTGGGACAGTCGCAAAGTTTTTACGCTAAAGACAAATATGCGGTTAAAGAATAACAACTTAGATGATAGTGACTTACACAAGCTATCGGATTTTCACATTGGATACTTGATGTTGGAGAAGGGAAACTACCATCTGTATCATTAGAAGAGGACGAGGAGCCCAGTTGGATACAAATACCTAAACAGTATCTTCTGCCGCATGTTGGTGATCCCATTCGTGAAATTGTGGACAATATCCAGATTTGCAAAATAGCATGCTGAATAAAGAGTATTTCAAAGATAGATGTATTCTTTCGCCAACAAATGATTGTGTAAAACAGTTTAACTCTTTCATAATTAGTTTGACACACGGTGACATGCAGACGTATTTAAGTGCAGATTCAATTAGTCCTATATCTGATACCGCTGAAGACCAGCATTTGCTATATCCTACTGAGTTTCTACACACTTAAACTGTCAAGTCTTCTAAACCATAAGGTTAGTTTGAAAGTGGGCGTACCGATAATGCTACTAAGAAATCTTAATCAAAATTTGGGTTTATGTAATGGTACAAGATTAATCGTCACTCAACCGTCCAACAACGTCATAGAAGGAGAGATTATTACTGGAAATGATGTTGGCAGAAAGGTAATGATTCCTAGAATAGTTCTCATGTCAACTGACACGAAATGATTTTTCATACTACATCGTCGACAGTTTCCCGTTAAAGTTTGTTTTACTATGACTATAAACAAAAGTCAAGGTCAAACACTGAAACATGTGGGTCTATATTTACCTAAACCTGTCTTCACACACTATCAACTTTACGTAGCTACACACAAAATATTGTGTACAAAGAGAATTTCCACAATCTTGCTGGTACGTCCTTTTATTTTTTTTAACTCATACTTTTGCACTGTCCAATCATTATCAACTATTTACTTCTTTTTATTTCTGTCTGCTAGCAGAGGATGACATTAAACCTCCCGCATAACAACCACCTATTTATTACAGCCATTTAGTTCAATACATGCTTCGCTTAATCCAATGGTGAATTCAATGTTGACTAACTCTATAACTTTCATTATAATACTTTTCATTTTTCATACTAACCCTGATTGTCTCCAAATAATAAATCTGCAAATACTCAAACAATCATCTTCATCTTATCACACTTTTTCATATGCAAAAAATTGTCGTCTGCATTACTTATTCAAACATTTTACAAAACTCTATTATATAACATGTTACAAACTAACGATTTATGACAGTTTCCTTACCATTACTCATATTGCTCGATCTGTTATAATCCTACTTACTACTCGGGATACACCTGAATTATAACATGATATTGTGTTTGTTATCTCAGACATACTGCCTTTCTGCTATTCGCTTATTTTTTTAGCTTTGCTCAGCTTACCAAATGGTGTTCAACCTGTATCAATTTTAAACTGATGACTTAGTTCTTGACAGGGAACATAATACCGATGTTATGGAAAACTGCGCCTTTGCGGAAGTGTCCAGGATCTTATTCACCCAATTACTTAAAGATGATTTCTATGGAAACAAACACAGATATGAAATCACACGCGCAAACACAAGATATTCCACCCAACCACCCTCTTTATTGATTCACAAAAACAAATTTTGTTTACACTCAATGGATCAAAACCAACAATAAACAAAATTACAAGAATCAATAACCTTATTGAGAAAGGGAAAGAATATCTAGATGAATACAACTTCTGTTGGAGGAGGAGAACAATGAAGAACGACGGCTAACCCTTGGATTAATTAGGAGGCACCAATCCTCTCTAGGGCACCAAGCCCTAGAGGCACGCAACCACCACTCTATTCGGTCATACATTAATCCAACACAATGTGCTGCTTTTATAGGAGAATAGAAGGCCTAGGAAAAATATCCAATATTCCTCTTAGAGATATATTAGGAATATATCCCCTCAATACTTGCAGATAAGTCACAAAAAGACCGGGTCAAAAGCCAGCAATGAATCCGCTCAAACGTCAAACTGCTCCTTCTAACCTTCTTTCTGTTGTTGCACCATCTCCTCTACCGCCTATCACATCCACGCCTCGTCTCTATCAACATATGTGATTTTATATCACAAATCACAACACTCCACCTTGATATGAAATCACATCAACAACAAGTCAACCGACTTCCATGGACATGTGAAATCACCATCACAATGCTCCACCTTAATCTGAAATCATATCAACACTCCAACAATCACGAACAAGTCATCTAGCTCTTTCAACGACACCTTCTCTCAATTAAACCAACCTCGATTTCCGGGCAACGAGATACACCCCCACAACCTCGATTTAAGGGAAACGAGATCCGCCCAGTCGATTTGAAAGGACTACGATCACACCTCAATTACAAACACAACTCACCGCCTGCAAAAGATGCATCTACCACCTGAGCTGCACCGTGCATCAACCAACGGTCTAAAAGTGCTTGTAATTCCACAACGACACCTGTCTACCCCTTGATCTGAGCTCCTTCCTCGATCACTCCGGATCCCTCGAGCATCATCAACGTGAAGACCCCTGTCGAAAACATGAACCGAATTACCAAGGTATAGGCAAATCAAACCAATTGCCAACATCTTCGTCTTCTTCCATCTTCCCTCATCCACGTCGGAGGGCTTCTCTTCATCTCCATCAACCAAACCATTGAGGCCTTCAAATCCCCAATCAAAATTAGTCATCACCAACAGCGCCATCATATCCAACATAAAAAAAATCAATTTTTTCTCACAAAAAATCAATTTTTTCGAACAAAAACCAATTTTTCCAATCCAAAACCACTCTAAGCTTTGCGATAACATGGCTCTGATACCAACTGTTATGGAAAACTGCGCCTTTGCGGAAGCGTCCAGGATCTTATTCACCCAATTACTTAAAGATGATTTCTATGGAAACAAACACAGATATGAAATCACACGCGCAAACACAAGATATTCCACCCAACAACTCTCTTTATTGATTCACAAAAATAAATTTTGTTTACACTCAATGGATCAAAACCAACAATAAACAAAATTACAAGAATCAATAACCTTATTGAGAAAGGGAAAGAATATCTAGATGACTACAACTTCTGTTGGAGGAGGAGAACAATGAAGAACGACGGCTAACCCTTGGATTAATTAGGAGGCACCAATCCTCTCTAGGGCACCAAGCCCTAGAGGCACGCAGCCACCACTCTATTCGGTCATACATTAATCCAACACAATGTGCTGCTTTTATAGGAGAATAGAAGGCCTAGGAAAAATATCCAATATTCCTCTTAGAGATATATTAGGAATATATCCCCTCAATACTTGCAGATAAGTCACAGAAAGACCGGGTCAAAAGCCAGCAATAAATCCGCTCAAACGCCAAACTGCTCCTTCTAACCTTCTTTCTGTTGTTGCACCATCTCCTCTACCGCCAAGCACATCCACGCCTCGTCTCTATCAACATATGTGATTTTATATCACAAATCACAACAACCGATTAGCAGCTGATGATGAAAGACCAGTTTAATCTCGACCAACTGTGTATTTGTTGTATTCGTTTAACGATGTATTATTATTTTATTAGATGAATGTAATCTACTTGATTTTCATGTAACTCATTTTCAATTTTACCATTTCTAATGCTTCTGGCGTACTGAGCTTGGGGGAAATTTAAGTTCATTCAATTAATGCTTCTCTGATGACTCAAAGTTGGCTGTTAATGATTATTTTTTATTGACCGTCATACCTTTTTTTAACTAATCCATGTCATCTTTCAAGTGCTTAATTATATACAACTTTACATCTCAAAAATTTAATGCATGCTATCTGTACTCTTTCCATGCTGGGCATTTCACACTTTTCAATTTTATATGTACTGCACATATAAAAAATCAATGTGCTACCTAATAACAAAGGACGTAAATTCAACATGCACAACATGATGTGATTTGTGACATGAAATCACATATGTTGATGAAGACGAGGCGTGGATGTGCTAGGCTTTAGAGGAGATGGAGCAGTGGCATAAAGAAGGCAAGGAAGAGCAGTTGTGTGCTGTGCTTCAGCACAGACGTCTGATGTAGCTTGGTCAGACGTCTGTGCCTACAGGGATTTGAAGTCCGAGAGTGTGGACTGACGTCTGACCAATCTAAGTCAGACGTCTGACTTGTCAGAGATTGTAATTCGAGAGCATGGACAGACGTCTGACCTATATGGGTCAGACATCTGAGCTGGTTTTTCTGCTGCTTGACTTGGTCTTTCTGTGACTTATTCTGCAAGTAATAAAGGGGAAAACTGGGTATTTGCCTAGGCCTTCTATTCTCCTATAAAAGCAGCATCTAGGGTTGGATTAAAGGCATGGGATTGAGACCGAATTAATTAATCCAAGGGTTAGCCGTCGTTCTTCATTGTTCTCCTTCTCCAATAAGAGTTGTAGTCATCTAGATATTCTTTCTCTTTCTCAATAAGGTTATTGATTCTTGTAGTTTGTTTATTGTTGGTTGTTGAACCAGTGAGTGTAAACAAAATTTCGTTTTGAGAATCAATAAAGAGGGTGGTTGGGTGGAATATTTTGTGTTTGCGCGTGTGATTTCATATTTGTGTTTGTTTCCATAGAAATCATTTTTAAGTAATTGGGTGAATAAGATCCTGGACGCTTCCGCAAAGGCGCAGTTTTTCACAATAGTTGGTATCAGAGCTAGATCACCGCAAAGCTTAGAGTGATTTTGGATTGGAAAAATCATTTTTTTTATGACGGATATGATGGCGTTTCCGAAGATGCATGTTTTTGACGAAAAAAATTGGGGGTTTTGGAAGCCTAAGATGGAGGATGTGTTTTACCTCAATGATCTTCATGATCCGATTGTTGGAAATGTGGAGAAGCCCTCAGATGTGAATGAGGGAACGTGGAAGAAGATGGATAAGAAGGCTATTGCCTTGATTCGGCAGTACCTTAATGATTCGGTATTCCATCATGTGGCTAATTGTGAATCCGCGAAGGATTTGTGGGACAAGTTGGTATCTTTGTATGAGTTAAAGAGTGCTACAAGTAAGGCTTTTCTGGTTCGAAAGTTCAGCTGAGATTGGATGAAGAGAAGTCTGTTGCAGGACACCTGAATGAATTTCAAGACGTGATAAATCAATTGGCAAATCTGAAGGTCAATTTTGTTGATGAGTTGCAGGCTCTTTTGCTGATGAGTTCGCTTTCAGAAAGTTGGGAGACTTTGGTTATTTCATTGAGTAACTCCAATGCTGGTGGAGCCGTCTCTTTGGAAACTGTTCGAAGCAGCCTTTTAAATGAGGAACTAAGGAGAAAAAGGTCGGGTTTTAAATCAGTTCAAGGTGAAGCCATGGTAGCAAAGGACTCGGGGAAAGATACAAGAAGGAAGAAGAAAGGGGCTAATGGTAAAGGTGCTTCGTATTATTGTGGTAAGGAAGGTCACATACGCAAGAATTGTTATGCTTATCAGAGGGATAAGAAGAAGGCTGCGGATGGTGATGGAAGTAATGAGGCACAGGCAGATATTACTGCAAGTTCCATTAGCGATACTTCTAGTGATGTCCTGTTTAGCGAAGTTAATCCTTGGAAGATGGATTCAGGAGCCAGTTTTCACATTTGTAAGGATGTGAAGTGTTTCTCTTCTTATGAGAAGAATGTCGACGTGATTAGAACAACCAATGGAGTAGAGCTACCAGTTTGTGGTATTGGATCTATCCGGTTTCGTATGCATGATGGCGTGGTGAGAGAAGTCTCTGGAGTTAGACATGTGCCCGCTAGTTCGCATAGCCTCATTTCTCTCGGTCAGTTAGATCGCCGTGGTTGCGCTTATGATACTCGAGGTGGAGTTTTGAGAGTGAAGAAGGGTGGTCGTCTTGTGATGAGAGGTGTCTTGGAGGAAGGAAACCCGTATAAATTGGTTGGTTCTGTGGTCGACGGTGGAAGGCGAGTGACGGTTGAAGAACCTAGTCCACAGCAAGGTGGAGAGGTTAATTTGGTCAGTGCTAATGTGCTAGACAGGGGTCTTCATGTTGATGATGCTCGAGGGATCCGGGGTGATCAAGGAAGGAGCTCGGGTCAAGTGATAGACGGGTGTCGATGCAGAAAATCCACAAGGTGAAGATCCTTGTGGTATTACAAGCACTTTTAGACCGTTGGTATTGCATGGTGCATCTCGAGGGGAAGATGCATCTTTGGCAGGTGGTGGTTTGTGTTTGTAATGGTTTAATTGAGAGTAGGTGTCGTTGAAAGAGCTAGATGACTTGTGTGTTGGAAGTTCGTTTGATGTGATGCGATTTCATATCAAGGTGGAGTGTTGTGATTTGAGACATGAAATCACATATGTTGATGAAGACGAGGCGTAGATGTGCTAGGCGTTAGAGGAGATGGAGCAGCGGCAGAAAGAAGGCAAGGAAGAGCAGTTGTGTGCTCTGCTTCAGCACAGACGTCTGAGGTAGCTTGGTCAGACGTCTGTGCCTACAGGGATTTGAAGTCCGAGAGTGTTGACAGACGTCTGACCAATCTGGGACAGACGTCTGACCAATCTGGGTCAGACGTATGACCTGTCAGGGATTGTAATCCGAGAGCATGGACAGACGTCTGACCTATATGGGTCAGACGTCTGAGCGGGTTTTTCTGCGGCTTGACTTGGTCTTTCTGTGACTTATTCTGCAAGTAATAAAGGGGAAAATTGGGTATTTGCCTAGGCCTTCTATTCTCCTATAAAAGCAGCATCTAGGGTTGGATTAAAGGCATGAGATTGAGAACGAATTAATTAATCCAAGGGTTAGCCGTCGTTCTTCATTGTTCTCCTTCTCCAACAAGAGTTGTAGTCATCTAGATATTTTTTCCCTTTCTCAATAAAGTCATTGATTCTTGTAGTTTGTTTATTGTTGGTTGTTGAACCAGTGAGTGTAAACAAAGTTTCGTTTTGAGAATCAATAAAGAGGGTGGTTGGGTGGAATATTTTGTGTTTGAGCGTGTGATTTCATATCTGTGTTTGTTTCCATAGAAATCATCTTTAAGTAATTGGGTGAATAAGATCCTGGACGCTTCTACAAAGGCGCGGTTTTTCACAACATTAGATTCATGCCGACTACGTTATTTATAGTCTGCAATGGACATTGACTACTCACGGTTACTTTATATAAAATACCAGTAAAGTTTTCAATGACATGACCTGGGATGACTATGGTACTTGAAATACTGTAAATGCATGATTACGAATAAACAATTTCTCCTGCACAGAAAGCTAGGGCCGTTACAGTTGAATAATTCAACCGTCAAACCGTATTAACTATCTATACGTTTACCGTCTACTACGGTAACGGTTTTGGATTTTGATAACAAAGGTTAAACGTACCACCCACACATGAATTTTTTTCTTTTCGTATTTCATAAAAATATATATGTTTTTTTACTAACTCAAGGTAAAGAAATAATATATGTATAAATTATTTGTGTTTTTTTTAATACACAACATGCAAATGAATGGTTTCTTTCATACACAAACATAATAATTTTTAATACAAAAATTAGAACTTGAATTATTTATGAAAAGCAATATAAAGTAACCGTAATGGTTGCAACAAGGGTTAGACGGTTACGGTAATGATTATTAAATTTGTTAACCAATAAAAATGGTTGCACTTATGGTTAGAGGCATAATTTATTGTTACCATTACCGTTACACCTCTACCGAAAACATTCTACATCTTGCCAGTCTCCAAGACTAACACTAAAAATATATCCGTTTCCAAAGTAATTGAAAAAAAAACTTTTTCTTAGGCTTAGCACTGACAACAACTTGAATGTCAACATATTTTTTTTTTTTTTTCCTTCAACCGGCTACATCTCCGTGGAGGCAGTAGAAAATAAAATCATGTACGGTGCATTTGAACTGCCAACACATTAACATTGTGGGCATCTCGGATTCCGCCAAATTTCTACTTTTTTTTTTCCAACTTGATCCGACTAAATTGGAGCAAATGCAAAAAAGAGTTTTATTTTACATTAACTACAACCAAGATGGAAGCATTTGAAAAAAAAAAATTGCTGCCAACAAATATTTTTCCTCTTTTACTCTCCATCCGCAATACAGAGCAATACAGAGAGTTAAGGGAAAAAAAATATAAAAAAGTAACATACACATTGAATAAAATGTGGCACGTTAGCAAATTACTATATGGTACAATTTACTAGTTCTTTATACATTGAAACTTCCAGGTAGATACCCTATGTCACTTTAGTACTATATTAAATTGTAATGCGTAATTTAAACGTACACTACCATTTTTACTCATTTAAAGTTATGTACACCGTCTACGCTTCACCTCTTTTGTCTACAACTATTGTTTAAAATTAGCTTACACAATTAAGCAGTGAAAACACGTCGAACCTGAACCACATGCATAAAACCATAAAAATGCTAGTATGACAAAAAAGGTTTTTGTCAAAAAGTACACCAAAGACAAAAAAAAATAGGAGGTCCACCTCTTGAATTACACAAATACCCCCCTGAATTCAATGCTTACTAACCATGAATTCCGGAATTACCCTTATTTCTTAGTTTTTGACAAAAAAATCTCGGGTATTCTAGCATATCTCATAAGACCATATTTACATTTACGCATTTATTACATACAATATGCAGACTCATTTTATGTTGATGCAGTGAGCGTTGTAACTCCCAACAAAAATGCTACTATGACAAAAACAGTTTTTGTCAAAAAATACACCAGAGACAAGAAAATAGGAGGTTCACCTCTTGAATTACACAAATACCCCTCTGAATTCAATGTATACCACCCCTGAATTCCGGATTTACCCCTATTTCTTACTTTTTGATAAAAACTTTTTCGGGTATTGTAGCATGACTCAACTCCCAAACATCTCCCACTAACACACGTTTGCATGTACCCGTTTCATGTTTGTATATTGCTGACAAAATATTTGGTCATGTTATTTTCTTTCATTTTCTGCCTCAACCGCCATCTCTCTGCCATCAATTAATTTTCTCATTTCACCATGAATGCACATACAATGCTGTTTTCCGATATGGTTTTCGGTACCAACCGGAATACCGTTCGAGTTAGAGTTGGAAGATTGTGGAATCTGTTCACTCCAGGAACGACTGATACGTACGGTATCAACATGCAATTTTTGGACTCAAAAGTATTACCTACTCAATTATATATGTACCGTAATACCACAACAAGAAACGACTCAATTAGTGACGACAAAAAACCGTCGATGGCCGTCACTAACCGTCGCCAAAAGCCGTCATCAATTATGTGAACGCTAAGCAAATAGCGTCGGCCATGGCGACGACAACGGACACCAATTTTGCGATGGTTGGCGACTGCAAAGTTGCCACGTGGACAAACGGTCATATTTCCTACAAACGGTTAAAAACCGTCACCAGCCGTCACGAACTAGCCCTCGCAAGCCGTCGCCAACCGTCACAAGACATTGCAAAAGCGCCGTCGGCAACCGTCGCAATTCGTGGCAAAACTGGGCAAAAACCCTCGCTAGCCGTCGCCATGCGTGACCAGAAAACCGGCACCAGCCGTCGCCAAACTAGAACTTTTTTTTTGTATTTCAGCAGCTAACAAGCCATCAAACCACACAAATTCAAAACTAGTTCATCTGCAATTCATATACAATCAATTTCACATTCATTCACCTCATAAATACTATAAAACAACTCATACCATCAACACGTCCAAAAACCATAAATATAAACGATAAACAATCAAAAAACTATCGACACGTCCACATCAAACAAACGAAGTCCAAAATACCATCATCGTCTCCACAAAACACCATAAACATCTCAAGTCCATCACCAACAAGTAGTTTGTATTTACAAAACAAGTCCAAAAAAAACAAGTACTTACCTACTCATCCTCATTCTCTCCGTTATGCTCGTCCTCATCGTCCTCCTCCACGGGCTCACTCGGTGGCGTCACACCATGCTTCTGAAGATATGCAGCAATCCGCGCATCCAGCACGGTCTCGAGCTTGTTCTTCTGAAAATCCTCTAAAGCTGCAACTTGTTGTCGAAGCATGTAGATCTCCTCCTCATCCCGACGCCTCGTATAAGAGGCCTGAGTCCCGCCATCTGTAATTATATTAAAATAGTTAGAAACCATTGTCAAAAGTTTTTTTTGATACTATACATGGTTTATACAATTATTGTAATAGAGTTGTCGATATAAAATGCACACCAATTAATAGAATCAATTTGTAGTAATTATTCATGCCAGTAATTAATATTTGTTTATGCGGATTGAGTACCTAAGTGATATTAATTAATAGCACTTGGATATGTTTAAATTCTTTAATAAAATGTTTTACCTCTATGTTTCCAAAGCCATAGCGTCTACCCCTGGTAGGCGGGTCGATGATTTTGTTCTAGATGCGATTGCACTCCTCCACATCGGGCTCTTGACCTAACTGCGTCGCTCGAGCATCTAAGGTCGCCCTGTATTTGTCCTGCGATAGCGGACAGTTATGGAATACATTAAATATTCAATTTCAAAATAACAATGTGAAATACAAATTATTACAAATGCTAACCATCGTTTCACAGGACTTAGGGTCCATCCAGGTATATGTGGTGTTACCCACCTCATCTGTCCGCTCGACGACATGAGTCTATGTAAACACATCAACAAGTGTAGGCTCCCGTTGGAGAGTCGACATCTGAAATGATAAAATATATATTTGGAATTGATCAATACGATTTAAAAAAATTAGAACTATTTGTAAATGTGATTTATCGTTCGTACCAATTCGCGACGATGCTGGGAGAAGGACTTAGACCCAGCCAAATGCAAAGCAGGATTTTGAGCCTGTTTGCTCGATTTCGCTCTGAAAGCTCCTGTATATTTAATTATATGATTAATTGATGGATATACGAAATAAAATTTTAAAACAAGCTTAAGTAATTTACCCACGCAGCTTCCGTGGCCCACAATTTCTGGAAATCAGCGTAGACCTCCTCGCTCATCCACTGAGGTCTATTTTTCGCTTTTTTTGCCTTGTATGCATTGCCTGAATAATTTTTCCACATCTTCTAGTTCCATGCAGTGAGGAAAACATCCATATCTTCATCCCGAACAAGTATAAAACACTATAAATTAACAAACAAATTGTATTACATATTTTATATAATTTTGGAAATGAGAAATATATTTATACTTACAAGAACCTCCGCGAGGATGACATTCCTAATCTGCATAGTAATATTGTCCCAGTGAGGCCACGCCTCTGTCCACCTAGCGACATATGCTTGTCTAGACACACGAAAAACAAGCTCTCCTGGAATAATATCAAACCCCCTGCAGAAAGTACGATATTAGCATTTAATAACTTTTGAATACTAAGCATTTACGAAATTAAAAACTTACCCTGCGGACTTGGGCACGAGCTCTACGACCGGACGTGTATCCGGTGCTGTACTGCTCGCACCTGCCTCTGAACTGTGCGTAGGTCGGCATCTAGGAGGCATATCTATCACGAAATTAAAAACTCATATATCATTATGCACATCGATTATCAAATAAACTCATACAACGTATATTATCAAATGCAACTACAAGACTATTTACATAAAAGAAGAAGAACCAGATAATAGATAACCGTAGCTTATCATATAAGTTTACAACATAGCACATCATATAAGTTCACAACATAGCACATCATATAAGTTCACAACATTGTACGTACGTATGTAAACAACTAACGATACAAATAATATTCTTCTTCTTCATTTTCTGATTCAGTCTTGGTCTCATACTCTATATCGTTGTCCTCTGTACTCTCAAAAGCTTCTATTAATTCATTTGATTCATCGTTTAAAGACTCTAAATGGACATCATTAGCAATTATTATTTCATTGTTTTGATTTGCATCCGTTTGATACGCTGCATCGTCTGGAATAACAATTCTTTCAAATGTAAATCTTGCCTTTGTTTTAATTACAGTAGGCCAATCTGCTTTATCTCTTTTTAAGGACGAATACAGAGCAAAGTAAACTTGTAATGCTTGCTTTGTCAATACAAAAGGACCATACTTATAGTAATGCGATGTGTGCTTTATTTCTATAAGCTTATAATCTTTATGCACGTTGATTCTAGTACCAGGAACATTGCTGAACCAATTGCACTTGAATAGAACAACTTTTTCAATGGGTTGTATGTAATATGTCAACTCTAAAATCTATGTAAAGACACAAAAAAAGTTTTTTATATGCTCTTCGGGATCATCACTACCTTTGACATTACACCACTGTTATATGTTAATCTGTCAGTACCATGGTCTTTGATGTTGAATTTAAATCCATTGACGAAGAATATTGGATAAGTTTTAACATTTCTTTTTGGTCCAAGCGCAAGATGTTGCAAATGCTCGTCATTGACGCAGTTTATTGGATCGAAAAAAAGAACGAAGCTTCTTCTTCAAGATAAGAATTGCAAATCGAACCTTCTACTCGTGTTTTTGTCGTACTTTTTTTCTTCAGATGATTCAAATACCTAAAATAAAATTAATTCAATTTATATGCACTAATGTCACTTTGAATTGTAAGCATAAATTTTACCTTTTAAAAGGATACATCCATCCATATTGCACTGGACTTCGAAGAATAGCTTCGGATGGAAGATGAATAGGTAAATGCTCCATTACAATAAAAAATCCCGGAGGCAAGATTTTCTCTAATTTGCAAATCAATATCGGAATTTCTACTTCAAGTTTACGGAGAGGATCAATTTTTAATGTTGCCGAACAAAGTTGTTTATAGAATAAGCTTAACTCTGTTAAAACACCCCACACTTTTACAGGCAATAATTCTTTGAACACCACTGGTAATAAATATTCCATCATGATATGAGAATCATGACTTTTCATCCCACTCAGTTTATTGTTTTTATAGTCAACACATCTACGAAGATTAGAAGAAATCCCATCCGGACATTTTAGTCCCTCAACCCATTTCAGTACAAGTTTTATTTGTTTGTTCTCTAGTTCATAGCACACTTTGGGTTTTTTATTGTCATTGGGCTTCATATGAAGTTCTGGATGTTTACAATATTCTTCTATGTCACGTCTCGAATATATATCATCCTTTATTTTTCCTTTGACACTCAAAACAATATTAAACACGTTATCAAATACATTTTTTTCATTGTGCATAATGTCGATATTATGTTGAAGTTTGAGATCTTTCCAATAAGGTAGCTCCCAGAATATGCTTTGTTTACACCAATTATGAATGTCAGATTTACCCGGAATTTCTGTCTGCTCTCCAGTCTCATGGATCATGGGATAATCCTTTACAATATCGTATATTTCTTCACTTTTCCAAATTTTGGGTGCTTGCACAGTCATTCCGCTGTTAGCTTTAAAGTTTTTTTTATCTCTTCTAAAAGTGTGATTGGTATGCAGAAAACAACGGTGACAATCAAACCACGAATGCTTCCTTCCATACCATAAGAAAAATGATTGTGTTTCTTCCATGTATAAAGGACAAGATAGACGACCGACGGTACTCCAACCTAAAAGCATCCCATATGCAGGAAAATCACTAATCGTCCATAACAAAGAAGTGAACATACGAAAATTCTTTTCTTTTAAAATGTCGTATGTTTCAACTCCATCATCCCATAGTTTTTTCAAATCTTCGATTAATGGTTGTAGATAAACATCGATGCCTTATTTTGGATCATTAGGACCAGGAACGACAACAGTGAGAAACATATATGGAGTTTTCATACACATCCACGGAGGTAAATTATAAGGAGTAACGATAATAGGCCAAGATGAATATTTACTACCAAACTGAGAAAATGGTGAAAACCCACCTGTACATAAACCAAGTCTAACGTTACAACTCTCTGCGGCAAATGTAGGATATGTCCTATCAAACTGTTTCCATGCTTCTCCATCCGATGGATGTGTCAAAGTTTCATCTTCTTGTGTTTGCACACTATGCCATCGCATATGACATGCAGTGACCGATGATGCATATAACCGTTGTAGTCTAGGGATGATTGGTAAATAATGCATTCTTGTATACGAAACTTCCTAACCTTTCTTTTTTCTAGGTTTATACCTTTCTCCGCCACATTTCTTACAGTTTCTAAGATTAATATCATCTTTCCAATATAACATGCAACCTTTAACACAAGTATCTATTTTTTGGTATGGCAAACCAAAAGCCGACATTAGTGTTTTCACTTTGTAATGACTATTGCACATCAGATTATCGGGTGGCATATGTCTTTTCGCAGCTTGTACAACCGCTGTAAATGCAGCTTTTGTAAGGTTAAATTTTGATTTCATGGTGATGTACTCAGCGGTTACCGATAATTCAGTTCCACTTTCACAACCATTCCACAATGGCCACTTAGCTGAAGCCAATAAATCATATATTTTTCTGGCTTCCGTGTTCGGTTCTTCTTCAATATTGACGTCATCGTCGTCAACCTGATCGGTATGGAACATTGACCGTGCTGCATCTTCCACCATATCTTCTATTGGATTCGTCATAACTAATTCGACCTCCGACGCTACAGGATTTACTGTAGGCGCAACAAGTTCTCCGTGACGATCCCATAAATACTAATTTGGCACAAAACCTGATTTATACAAATGTACTTTGACGATGTCTGGTTTATGAAACCTAATCAGTTTACACTTACTACACGGGCAACGAAGCTCCTCGTAATTTCGATTATTAGATACTGCAAATCTAACAAATTCATTTACACCATTATAGAAATGTTCTTTCATCGAGCCTTTCATTCCAATTCTAACTTCATACATCCAACTACGGCCAATGTAATAATTGAACATTTTTCCTGATTCAAAAATATATGTCAGTAATTTCGATAACACATACATATATTGTTCAAAGAATTTATTTAATGCATGAATATTTTTAATGGTTCATACATATAATAAAATGTGATTTTTATTGTTCAAAGAATTTATTCAACACATGAATATTTTTAGTGGTTCATACATAATAAAATTGTGATTTTTATTATCTAAGCAATTTATTTCTATCATGAATAAATTATCAACACATGAATATACTTGAACATATGAAAATAATTCAAACACATGGACATTTCTGAAAATTTCGGCAGCATAACGGCAGGTTAATTAAAACTGGCATCGTCCCGATGTACGGCTCCCCGCGCTACCTTAAAGCCTCGCAGCTTTTGACAAGGGGGATTTCAATAATCTATTTCGTACGCAGACGATTTTTTTTCCACAAACTAATCCTATTTGGTTTCAACCAAAATCAACCATCAACCACAATCCTACTTGCGCCATATATAGTCATTCCATTTCAATAATTTCCACAATACAATTCATTTTCAAGCCCCGTCTACAACCCAACAATTTCAGAACCATCGCTTTTAAATAGCTATATCCAACAACATGTACACCAATCTCATATCCAATAATTACATACGCACAAAATAACGGTTCATTAACACATACATTAGCACAAAATCAACCATCACACCGATAAACAACTAAATCAACAATTTAGGGTTCCAGTCATTACTAAATCAACTACATTAATTCAACAATCATTGTATAATCAACTAGCACATACATTTATATCATTATTAAGTAATTAATTCATGAAATAAGGTTAGAAATCATACCTTAGCGAGAGAGCAATTGGTTTGGAGGAACGGAGAGGGCTTGAGAAGGCCGGAGAGGGGAGGAGACATGCAGCGGCGTCTGATCGATGGCGGCGGGTGTCGGATGGCGACGGCGGCGGTGACGGGGGGTCTGGTAGGGTTCGGGTTCGTGGGTTTTGATTTGGGGGGGAGAGCAACCGTGAATGTTATTTCTTCTTGTAGCTTCGCGGTTATATTCATATGGGCGACGGCTGGCGATGGCTAGCGAGAGCCGCCTTTTTCAGCCGTCGCCAGCCGTCGCTTTTGTCCGTAACCAATTTGAGCTTCTCTTATAGTGTACGTCCGTAATTACCTTTATCATTTTAACTTTCATGCTTGGACATAGTTGTTACTACTATTTCATTAAGTCACTTAATTTGACAGTGAAATGAAAAGGAGGCATCGATCCGAAAACATATTCTGCATCAGTTCGAGAACATGTTTGAGGAGTCTATGGTGTATGACGTAACACGGTTTAACGTACAAGATGCCGAAAAAACGTATAGAACTGTTGATGATATATGGTTAATAGTTATAAGAGCTAATACCCGAGTCGTGAAGATTAATGATATTGTAGACAATATACCTCGATACAAATTTGGTTTTGCTGACGAATCCACTCTTCTTACTAGGTTGTATAAGTATGTGCAACTCACCAGTACGGTCCTAACCATTTACGTTTCATCTCTTGCTTTTGATAATATATGCTGATTGCGTTCTATTTGCACTTTTCCCTATCATTAGATTTGGGAGGATTCCTGCATGCAATTACTAACGTTTTCAATGTTACAACCAAAATGGGAACTCATTCTGTTAAAAGAGAGTTGCATGTTGATAACAATAGGTCTAATTATTGCCATGCTATTATTGCACTAACAAAAATTAATTTAATTTCCCTTCGAAAATTACTTAATTTTTTATGCAGTGGAAAACCCGTGATTGTATCTTTTTGGGGTGATCAAAAAAATATGATTGATGAGACAATTTTGGATGAGTTTATAGCATCTCTGTCCATTGTTATCACTTCATTGACTGTATCAGCTTACGGATGTATGTTCATTTTACACTCATATCATTTATTTTACGTTATTTTTATTTAAAATTTATAACTTTCGACCATAGGAGCTTTTATGTTGGAATTTGATATTGAGAGGAGGAGAGAGATAAAACGTAGAATAATTGAATGACTACATTGTTATTGCTTCACTTTTCTTCATTCAACTTGATTACAAATGAATGAGTTAATCTCAATTTATATTAGGGAAAGTCTCTAGACTATTCTTTTCTAGATTCTTCCTAAATTTTATATTTTCTATATATTTCTTCACATTACATATTTATTTAGTCTAGATTTTTCTCTTTCCACAAATGCAAACATAATCTCACTGATAATTATTTCCATTAATGCAATAAATGTTTCCTTAAAACCAAGTTTATTTCCAACATTTCCCGTTAAACTTGGTTTTATTACTCCAAGCAGATTCCGTGCACTTCTCTTTGATTTGTAATGCTCTTCTCATCACCTTCAATTGTTGAAGCACGTCTCTTCAACACCTTTTTTATTTATTTGTGATGCAATTCTCATCACCTTCAATTGTTGAAGCACGTCTGTTCAACTCTCTCTTTGAATATTGGAGCACTTCTATCCATGGTGCACTTCTCACCCATAAATCTAAAATAAACTTCTTCCACGGCCACTTGTGTCACGTTCTCTTGCTCTTCGTCTTTGAACCGATTTCTTGCTTTTGTTGTGCTTCAGCTTGCTGGTCCGTCTTTGAATTGTTTAAAAAAAGAATACTGGTTTTTTTTTTTTAATCTCTAGGTATCTCTCAATCCTTTCTCATCAACCTAACTCTGATACCATGTTGGAATTTGATATAGAGATGAGAAGATAGATTAAACGGAGAATAATTGAAGAATTACATTTTTATTTCTTGGATCAGGATCATTTTCTTGGTGTTCGAAGAAGCAACAAACTGTTGCTCAATCTTCTGCAGAAGCTGAATATATTTCAGCTGGCCTAGCTAGCTACCCAACAAGCAATATGATTGAAGAAAATACTAAATGATTTTGGTGTGAAACAAGAAGTTGTGACTGTCCATTGTGACAACAAATCAGCCATTTGCTATAGCTAATAATCTAGTCCATCATGGAAGAACAAAGCATATAGCTATCAAATATCATTTCATTCGAGAAGCAATTGAAAATGAAGAGGTGCAGCTGAATTTTTGCAAAACAAATAATCAAGTTGCTGATATTTTCACAAAAGCATTGAAGCCTGATAGTTTTTAAAGATTGCGAGATCTTCTTGGAGTTCAAAAACCAAGCTTACGGGGGAATATTGAAAATAATCTTGGCTTTTCAGGAAACAATTAATTGTATTGTTAAATTAGCAATTGTATTAATGAATTGAATAAATTAAGGGAAAATCTAGAATTTCTATTTTAGATATTCTAGATAATGCATTTCTAGAATACTCTAAAGAGTGCATTGTATTATAAAAGCAAGGCAATCAAGCTGATGTATGTATGCAATCAAAGTTTGTAATCAAAAGAAAAGTAATGAAAATTTCCTCCTCATTTAAATAATTCTCTCAAAAATTCCTTTTCTTCTCTTAAAAAATATTCCAAACATTTTACCTTCAGCGCAGCAAAAGCAACAAAAATTTATTTTAATCTTGTTTCTCCTTTACAAACGATGTCCGCTTAGGAGATTGTCAGAGTAACTTCCTTACACATTTGTTAATTTCTTTTGCTGCACGCTTCTTCCATTTGAGTTCTTATTATATATCTCGATACATGTGTTATACGTTACTGACGCAATTTCTACTTCAACTTTTTCCACTTTGACCTTACATTACTGCTCAGCCTGCCAAAAAATTTTCCTACCACATATTTTTTTTATACAAACCTTACAAATACATGCTACTATTTCTTGTACTGGGACATAATGTCTCCAATGTAAATGTCTTACTCCTTTTACAAATATAATATAACCTGTCATTTTATATATTATTACTGCTAAATTCATTGTTCCTGCATGATAGGGAAAATAATATTATTCCCGTCACAATTCTTAGGGTGAAAACTAGAAATCACTGGAGCTATCTTTCAAGTCCGCTGTGTAACTCCTCAGTTAAACAAGATGAGACTCAGTTTTTCTGCACTAGCTGCCACAAAATGGTGTCCAATCCATTAAACAGGTTTTATTTCATTAGTTTTTTTTAATAAACATATTCCAAATGTACATAATTATCATTTTGCAACGTAGGTATTGTGTGAATTTGGATATTATGGACTCGACGATGTCCACTACTGTCATTGCTTTTGGCAATGAAGCTGAGGCTGTTATAGGGCATAATGTTGAAGATCTCCTGGTTATTCATAAATCGGTATGATTTTTAAATTTTTTTAATTTCTCCCCGCTTGCTACCAAGATGTACTTACAAAATTTAAATGTCTTCTGACGCAAAATAATGCGACCTTAACAACTCATACCTTAACAGTGCATGAATTTCCAAATATATGCCAATCTTTCATGTTATTTTTTTCCACCGCTTAATAAATGACCAAACTGTATTTCCCATTCTGCATGCATCCACATTTTAAACTAAGGACTGATAATTCTTAATATCACGTTATGCCATGACGGATATAATCATGTCTCACCCACAACTCCTCCTGCTATTTTTTCCCCCTTCCACCACCTTTTGTTTCTTTTTTTTTGCCAGACATACCCATGCTTTTACACATGTAAACATTTGTTGCATTGTACGGGCACAACATTCCAACAGTGCACAAATCTAAACACAGTTTTTTAAAAATCACTACTCACTCACCGCAATGAACTTCCATACTTATTGCAATCCCTTTTCTACCACTATACTCTTCATTGTCCACCAATACTTCTTGCTATTTCCAGTTGAACAGGGTAGACAAAATTGAAAACATCTTCAATCTTATCGCAGACTCTGAAGCTGTCATGGAATTCAAGCCGAGCAGATCGTGAGATGAACAGTACTGATACTTACTTTACCGCTAAAAAAATTTCAAAAAAGAAAACTGCGAGTGAAGCCAATGATGTGCCATCACAGGTTCCCTTCTGCTAAATATCATGTTAACACTAATAATTTACCGATTCACGTTATGCTGACTACTTTCTAATGTCATAGCTAACTCCACCAAGTGAACACAGCTCCACTCCAGATTTCCAATACCATTCCATTACATTAATTCAGTAGTCGACAAAGGAAAACAGAAGATGACTGAAGTACGTTTTACCATTGTTTATAATTACATCGAACGTCAACGCTCACAAATTTGTCAACGAATTTTGGTTTCAGGAACCGGTTTCTACAGCAGATTTGACAACAACTATGCTTTCGACAAAAAAAGGGGTTAGTCGAGGAATTGTAATTAAGGTATGAATATACAATGTTATTGCCGTGTTTGTTATATTCAGTGAAATTTACATGCTTAATTTTTTTTCACGCCCTAAACATGGAACTTTTTTTTCCCATTTCCATTATGCTGTCCATGCCAACGTTTTTTCTTCCTAAAAAACAAGAATTAGACAGTATGTAGGACAGAAAACTATATTTAACATATTGGCTTTTTTCCCCTATCAACAATTACCAGCACGTTTTCAAGCTAACGTTATACCTCCATATTCATACTTCCCTTGCTATTAAATTTACCTTTCTCAATCTCATTACCAAATGACATATTTTTTTGGTTAATCAACACAAATCTGACATGCACAATTACTAATTGCATGCAACTCTAATATTCATTTCTATTCTTCCTGCTGGAAATAAAGAATTAATTGCAATACTTATGACCTAATTAACTGTTCAATTCTTTAATTTTCTTCCCAGGAAGTGGATGACAACAAAACTGCATATGTTTCGCAGTCAAGGAAGAATAGGGAAAAAAAAGAAAAAATAGCTACATCCACTACAAGAGAAACAGTAGTTTCCAACAGTCAGGGGCCGTTGGAAACGCCGTTGGAGACCGTTGGTCAACCCATTGGTATATGGATCAACGGTTTCCAACGAGTTCCAATGCAAACAACGCCCATTTTCCAACGGCTTCCAACTGGTAGATATGACCACGTGTCCCATATTTCTGATCAAAGGGACGTTGGAAAAGAATGGAAACCGTTGCAAAATAGCCGTTTATCGCCATTGATATACAATGACCAGTAAGCTGTTGCTCGCCGTTTTAAATCTGGTTTTTTTTTTTTATTATTATTATTATTATTATTATTATTTTGCAGATTTCAGATTTGCCTCTTCAAGCCACACACTACACATACAACCATCGAAACTGCTCCAATCCGAGCATATAACCCAAAATCTGAACCATATATACATCCAATCAAAATAAAAAATAAAAATCAAACACAAAACACATTAACTAACCAATATTTACATAACACACGTCGTCAAAACATCATAACCCATGTCCAAACGTAGCCAAAACAATGTAAGCATGTCCAAACATCATAACCAACACACCATACCATCACCAAAACATCATAACATGTCCAAACCATCAATATATACAACAAACATGTAGCAAGTCTCACCAACTCTCAAAATACAAATACCACCATGTCCAAACGCTATCCTGATTAAGTCTCTCCACCGGAAGATGAAGGTGGCGTACCATACTGGGCAATGAACTCCGCTAGCTTCTAATTAAGCAACTCCATCTGCTGGTCACGCCGATCCTCACGCTCACGAAGCTCCGCAATTTCTGCTTTTAGCTGTTCGATTACTTCCTTGTCCTGAGCCCTCTGATACGCCTCCTGAGATGATCTAACATGTATCATTTACAAGTACATGTATAATTAGCCATATCATAATTTTTTATTAACAACATTGTTGTCTTTGTTTTACTTATACTAAATGATCTTATTTTATCAGTAATAAGATGTCATTCCAATGTATTTTTAAATGTATTCGAAAGTACTTTGTATAAAAGTAACTGATTATTTTAATTTGAATTTTACTAATAACCATATTATTTTTGTATGAATATATTAAGTAATAGGAAACATTTTTTATTTATTCTAAAAATTAAAGCGCACAATGTTCATAGTTTTGCACTTTAGTCCCATCATATAATGATATTTGCGTATAAATTTGTTTGAAGCAGTTGATA
The DNA here is from genome assembly GCA_030737875.1 of Allium sativum. NCBI lineage: Eukaryota > Viridiplantae > Streptophyta > Magnoliopsida > Asparagales > Amaryllidaceae > Allium > Allium sativum. Next base: position 487,758,988 of record CM060918.1, on the reverse strand, counting down.
TTTTACAAAGTCAATTAGTATTGGATAGCATCGAAATTGAAAGAAGAAAAACTATGAACATTTCGAAAATAAATAAATTATATAATTAAATTACATGATTATCCTCAAGGTATACTCTTAACCTCACCAATATTTTTTGTATGAGTGATATAAAATGAGTTGATAGATAATTGTTCTGCATGTGTGATGTAAAATAATTTGAGTATTACCTCTAGATTTCCATAACCATATCGTCTGTTCCGGGTGGGCTTATCCATGATAGCATCAAATATCATGTCCTCCTCATCCTTGGTCAACTCAGTCCTCCCAGTAGATTCCAGTAACTACGCCTTATGTGCTTGAAATTTCTCTTGTTAAACATAAAACAAACGAAATTAGATAGCACTATCTTAATTAAATTATACCTATAACTTAATTATTCCATACTTACATATCGCTCACGCGCCTTATCATCATGATCCCAACTGTACGAAACTAAGCCTGTGTCGTCAGTTTGACTAAGTGCATGAGTATACTTGAAAACATCCCAGTACGACACAGTAGCCATAAGTGATCTCTCCTGAAATAAGCATGCATATACATATATGTGTGTGTTTGTAAATTAAAACTTAAAGTTAAATCAACTATTAAATTTAAACGATGCAATTACTAAATATACCAGATCCTCTCGATGGTGCTGAAACGACTTCGACCCACCTCGATGCGTAACAGGATTCTTGCTCCTGTTAGCCGCATTTCTCTCAGACGAGGCCTAAACATTTAATTTGTTTTTAAAAATATATTATTCCAAATCACATATTAAATGAATAGAATAATTTAAATTAAATATGCAGTAAATTTTCCAGAAAATCCTCGTTATTGTTCCAATAAGAAAGCAACTCATCCCACACTAATTCGCCAATTCAATTCGGTTTTTTCCCACCTGATTTCAAACTGTTCATTGTCTCTATGTAATTTTTTGCCACTTTAGAATTCCAGTGGCGCTTGATGACATCCAAATTTGTTTCCTACAAGATCCACTGAACCCTTCATTTTAAAAAAAATAGCATACATATATGAACTTATCAAATAAGAGCATGAGTACTTAACATAATAAATGTTATATCACACATACCAGAAAATCCTGCCATATAGTCTCCTTCACAATGTCGGGTACGGACGTCCATGTGGGCCAACATGCAGTCGTGCAAGCCTGATATGCACGTCTAGATGTCTTCAAGACTGTGTTGGACGGCTCCAACTCAAACCCCCTGTGATAAACGAAAAAAAAAATTATGTCTATTCGAACAAAAATTTATATAATTTATTGTACTTGAATTAAATTTATACTAAAAACTTAGTATTTACCCTCTGTTGGCTTTTGGCTTAAGCCAGACCATAGGACGAGATAAGTCCGGCGGACCACCCTCATCACCACCTTGTGACATCACCTGTTATAAATAACAACATAACATATGTAACATAAACATGAAAGAGCTATGTAAAAAACAAAGCATGAGAATAGGAATGTTATGATTCTATATGTTACTTGTTAATAGATATGTCTACTTAACATATGAGTTACTTGTGCATAGATAACATAAGAAATACCTGCAAAATATGAATTTTCATACTAAGTAAAAACAAACATAAAATTATCATTTTAAAACGAGGATTATTGGTTAGTCGTCCTCATCACTTTCAGATTCTGACTCCATTTCCTCCTCCATATTTGGTTCATTTGTAGTCTCAAATACGTCAATTAATGTGTTCGATTCATCGTTTAGAGGTCCAAACTCTATTTGATCATCGGTTATTACTACTTCTGGATTTTCGTCGACATCTGCTTGATAAGCTTTGTCATCGACAATATTACGTCCGTCAAAAGTAAACCTTGCCTTTGTTTTGAAAACAGCCCACCAATCTATTTTGTTTCTTCTCATAGATGGATAAGGAGCATAATAAACTTGAAGAGCTTATTTGGCAAGTACAAAAGGATCGTACTTATAATAACGGGAAGTATGTCTCACTTCAATAAGATTATATTTTGGGTGCACGTTTATTCCAGAACCCGAAATGTTGCTGAACTAGTTGCACTTAAACAAAAATACTTCTTCCGCGGGTCGTGTGAAATATGTTAATTGCGGAATCTGGTTTAGCACGCCATAAAAATCATGTGTATGGTCGTTTGGATCATCACTACCTTTCATAAATACACCGCTATTGTCAGTTAATTTTTCAGCACCATATTATTTAGTTTTAAATTTATATCCATTAACAAAGAATATTGGATATGTCCTGACATTTCTTTCTGGTCCAATTGCCAAATGTTTCAATCCTTCGTCCACAACACAATTTGTTGGATCAAAAACATAATTAGTAAACCAACTAGCGAATTCTTTGCTGATATCCCTGTTTGGATACTGTGATTCATAAATGTTGCAATTATAGGACAAATGTTACATTTATGATTAAACATTTAGTACATGTATACATAGATGTATAAGTTCATTACCTAATGAACGGTGCAACTTCAGTGCAATTGAGAAGAATATATGTGTGTGTTGCATTATAATCTTTATCATTCAGCCATTCTTCCATACATCTACCAGAAGACCGTCCATGTTTTTTAAAAATTGATAAAGTCGCTGGACAGTCATCTTGATCAATGCCTTCGTCATTACGCGCAGTACTTGCAAATGATATGTTCACATGATCACTAAAATAATGGGAGAAAAAAATGAAGCTTCTTCTTCGATGTATGATTTCCAAATAGAACCTTCAACTCGAGCTTTCTGCCTCACTTTTTTCTTTAGATGATTTAAATAGCCATTCATAATTAATGCAAATTATTTTTATTACACGTTTCGTTAACCAAAATTTAAATTAACTAAAAATTAATATACCTTTCAAATGGATAGATCCATCCATATTGCACTGGCCCTCGAAGGCGTGCTTCTAACGGAAGATGAATCGGTAAATGCTCTATAACATTGAAAAAACCTGGAGGAAATAATTTTTCAATTTGCAGAGTAATACAGGGATTTCTTTCTCTAGTTTATGTAGACGATCAAGTTTTAATGTAGTATAACAAAGCTCTTTATAGAACAAACTAAGCTCCATTGCAACCGTCCAAACTTTTACGGGCAATAGTTCTTTGAAAGCAACGGACAATAAATTTTCCATCATAACATGACAGTCGTGACTTTTCATCCACCTAAGTTTGCTGTTTTTATAGTCGACGCATCTACGAAGATTGGAAGATATACCATCTGGGAATCTTAATCCTTCCATCCATTTTAAAAATATTTTAATTTGATTATTCTCCAATTCATAGCACGCTTTCAGTTTTTTGGTGTCATTTAGCTTTATATGAAGCTCCAGACGATTACATATTACTTCAATATCGTGTCTTGATTTCAAATCATCTTTCGTCTTTCCATAGACATTCAAAATTGTATTGATTACATTATCAAAAACGTTTTTCTCATTATGCATCACGTCAATATTATGACGAATCAGAAGATCTTTCCAATAAGACAACTCCCAAAATATGCTTTGTTTCCACCAATTATGAGTCATTGATTTACCTTGAATTTCTTCCTATACTTCGGTTTCGTGAATCTTGGGAAGATCTTTTACAAGTTCAATTTTTTTTTCACTTGTCCATACTTTAGGTGGTCGCAAAGTTTCATGCCAATTGACTGTAAAAAATTTCTTATCTCTTCTAAAAGGATGATTAATTTTAAGGAAACACCTGTTACAGTCAAACCATGAAATTTTCTTTCCGATAGGTAAAGAAAATGCTCTTGTCTCTTGCATGCAGTACGGACAAGCTAGTCGACTAGCCGTATTCCAACCTGAAAGCATTGCATAATCAGGAAAATCGCTAATTGTCCACAACAGAGAAGCACACATACAAAAGTTTTTTTTTGCGAAATATAATATGTTTCTACCCCTTCATACCACAATTTTTTTAATTCTTCAATCAACAGTTGTAAACACACGTCGATTCCTTGCGTCGAATCATCAGGACCAGGGACGACAATTGTGAGAAACATATAAGGCGTTTTCATACACATCCACGGAGGTAAATTATAAGGTGTTACAATTATAGGACAGGATGAATATTTAGAACCAAATTGAGAAAATGGTGAAAACCCATCTGTACATAAACCAAGTCTAACATTACGACTCTCAGATGCAAAATTGGGATATTTTTGGTCAAAATGCTTCCATGCTTCTCCATCGGACGGGTGTGTTAACATACCTTTTTCACGTGTTCTCACACTGTGCCATCTCATATGTTGCGCGGTTACAGAAGATGCATATAACCTTTGAAGTCTAGGAATAATAGGTAAATAATGCATACGTTTATACGGGACTTCCTTTCCCTTTTTCTTTCTAGGTTTGTATCTTTCCTGATTACATATTCCACAATTCTTAAGGTTGATATCTTCCTTCCAAAATAGCATGCAACCCTTTACACATGTATCTATTTCTTGATACGGTAAACCAAAGGCTGATATCATTTTTTTAACTTCATAATGATTTTCACACATCAAACTATTAGGAGGAATATGCCGCTTCGCAGCTTGTACAACGGCTGTAAATCCAGCTTCTGTGAGGTTGTATTTCGATTTCATCGTAATGTATTCAGCAGTTACTGATAATTGAGTTCCGCTTTCACAACCTTCTCAAATGGGTTTTTTTGCTGCATCTAATAAATCATAAATATTTTTGGTTTGAATATTTGGTTCTTCTTCATCATTACCATCGTTATCATTAAATTGTTGAACCGGAAACATTGAACGTGCAACATCTTCAGCCATTTGTTCTACGAGATTCGTCGTAGCAATTTCATTATTCACTACCTCCTCAACTTGTGTAAAAGTAGATGCTATTGGTTCTCCATGACGATCGCAAACTGAATAGTTCGGCACAAAACCATACTGACGCAAATGAACTCTAACCATTTGTGGTATCAAATGCTTCAATAACTTGCATCTATTACATGGACAACAGATTTTGACGTCGTTTCCGTTATTACTTAGCGCAAAATCAATAAACACGCTGACACCGTTAATAAATTGTTTCTTTATTGTGCCATCAGTTTCTCTTTGTTGGTACATCCAGCTTCGATCATTAAAATAATCACGAGCCATTTTTCCTAAGTACATATAAAATTAGAAAGAATGTTAAAATTTACAATTTTTATTACTTTTATAACAATTTTTGTGTCCGTCACTAAATTCTCAAAATTCCCTTATAATTGATATATGCATGTTATGTTGAAATATATTCACAATTTTATTATCGAATGCATGTTATGTTAATTGATCATTTACTGGTGTGTCATCCTACCTCCCATTACAAATACAATAACGTAATTAAATCACGTAAATCTTTTCAGTTTAAACGATTCAACAAAATTTCGGTAGCTCTTCGTTTTAGTTCCCTAAACAGTACACAATTGCGCGTACACAGGGAACATAAAGGAAGTACTTTCGAAATTTTGAGAATCGTTTAAAATTAAATATTTTACGAGATTTAATTTCGTTATTGTGTTCGTAACTTGTCCAATACAAAGGAAAAATCCAACAAATATTGTATATGATGAATATAAATGTCAGTTTTGTTAATAAAACGAACATTTACATAACGATTATATAAAATACTTATCAGACGGGGCCAAAAAAACTCTCTAAGGCTTTATGAATATAACGTATTACGATTTGGTTTTTTTTCGTGATTGAAGTTTTTTTTTTCAACTTTGATTTCCAAATTTCAACTTAAATTTTTTTAAAATCATAGTTGCAGGTTTACGATCAGTTGCAGAACTCAAAAAAAGGCCAAAGCTCAAGCCGTGTGCTTTTGTGTGCCTTAGCGCCTTAATTAACTACTCTGAATTATACGTATATAAATTTTATCATATATACGTATATTTTCAACATTAAATCGAACTGTATAGTCGTACGTTATATACAAAATTAAATGTTGTTTTCGCTAAATTTTTATAAAACATAAACTTAAATGTTTCTATTTCCACCACATGTTTTCAACAAATTAGATATCTTTTTCAATGCATACATCACTATACATATGCATATATACATATTCAACTTGAACTAATTAAATCCTAGATTAGCTACATAATCAAATAAATCTTCAAATACAAACTTACTAACAACAACTAATTAAATTAACTAAAACCCTAGATTAATTAACAACTAAGTAATTTATAAATAAAAACCCTAGATTAGCAACTTAAATGATTAAACCCTACATTAGCAACTAATTGAAAGCATCATACAGGCAAACTTACACAAACATACACTAATTAACAAAATTAGGGCTAATACACACAAACATACCTTCAAATTGGAGAGAATCCGAGATTAGAGAGGAGAAGAGAGTGCCTTGACCGACTTGGAGAGATCCTAGGTGGATGGGGGCACGGAATAGGGTTATTTCAGAAATAAAGGGGGAAAATTTGGGGTTTTTGGGTTTGATTTCGTGGGGGAAGCAAATGGGGAAGAAGGAGAAAGGTCGGGTTATTTTTCTTCTCGTCCGTGTAACGGGTACCAACGGCGTCCATCGGTTTTATAACCGACGGCCGCCAACGGTTTCCAATGTCGTATATTTGTGTACCGTAAGAAAATACCAACTTTTGCCTTCCGTTGAAAGCCGTTGGTCAATAGCCGTTGGCGGCCGTTGGAACACCCCGACGTTATACAGTGCAATCTTTGTAATGGTCACTCTACCTTTATCTATGTAGTCTGCCACTTATTATCACTATTTACTTGCTTTTCCTGGGGTTTTTTTTTTTAAATACAAAACAATATATTTGGTTTGCTGTACTCTATGACCTTCATGTCTTTACTGTTGTTCATCTCACATTTGCTCTTCATACATTGTGTTCTACCTACGAATTAAGCGAATTTTAACAATGTATATTTGTTGTATATTATCTACGCCTATATATCTATCTTTCATCTCCCACTTGCTTTATTCCTAACATTCATAACCTATTTTCATGCATCCATCCATTTTTAAACTTATTTTATTCCCAACATGTACCGTTGCTATACTGTTTATCAATCACTATGACTGTACATGTCATGCTACTTTGCAAACTACAATGGTTAACTTACCCTACCTGCTACCTACAATCTCACCTCACTATATTTCTTTCATCATTTTTTCTACTTTAACTTCTACTTCCAAAACAAAAATACTAACTCGTTTTTCTACCGCAAATTGCATTCATATTTGCATCCACTGTGCGATCAACGATACATACCACCCTATTGTCATCGCTACACCGCCCTGTCAACTAAAACATATGCATAAACTACTCTCCACCTGTGTGCGAAGCACGGGATACTCACTAGTTCGACACTATCTATTGTCTATCGCCACAAACAATTAGAATCGTTCATCATAACAAGTTGATAAATTAGTGGGACCAATCATTTTAAATGTGTGCTTCATGATAAAAATAAGGATAAATTTCAGCCTTATCCTGTTTGTGTTAATATTAAGATGTTTAGACCTTTTTTTTAATTACAGACATAGACTTGTTTTGGTCTATTCGAAGGCGAAGTTTGAAAATGCGCACAAAGACGAATTTCCAAACTTCGCCTTCGAACAGAACCTGCTACACATAAACCCGAGAGCTCTTTCTCCTCCATTCCCTCTTCATTATTTCCCCAATTCTCATTTCAACCACCACAAAAAAATAAAAATAAAAAACCAAAATCAACTTTATTTTCATCTAATTTTTCTCCTAATTGTTCCAAAAAGCATACAATGACTAGCACATCCGGCATATAACACGAAATAGATAAAAATCTAAAACCTAACTTTCAATTTTGAAATTAGGTCATATAGTTTTAAGTATTATAGGTTATGGAGATGATTATAGCTTACTACTAAGTAGTTTATATGTTGTAATTACAAATGTAGATGTGTACAATGTTCACATTTTCGATTCTAGCATGTTGGATATTTGATGGTTGGTTATTGGGTTATATAATTAGGGTTTAGTATGATTTAATAATGCGGTTAATTACAAATAAAGTTGTGTGCATTTGAGTTGGATAATAAGCATGTTTGTTTGAAATTAAAATAGTTGGAACATGTGTAACAACCAGGATTTTCAAGCCGTTGAATTCTAAATATTTAAATTTGTTTTAAATATTTTATTTGAATTATATATAGGAATATTTATTAAAATAGAGTTTTAACGTATAATTTATAATTTAATTTAAATAGAGCTCGAAACAGCCGCAGTAGTTCATAATTTACGATTTAAACTTCAATTGGATATACAGAATCCAATATAGGTCGGATTTCTGTGAAACAAGAAACGTGTGAATCTATTAAACAGTATCTTTCTAATGGAAGTGAAAAATCGAGATTTCGTCTTATATATTGTGAAGTATGTCCAAATCAAATTTTCAGAAAGTCGCTATGGAATCGTATATAGGCCATAAAAGTTACTTAAATATTTTTAGATATCGGTCTTGAGTTTGGACAAGGTTCTTTCGAGGCGTAGTGATAATTTAATTTTTAGAATTTTACTGTAATTTTTAATTAATTAAATACCCAACTTTTTAATTGGAGTATTTAGCACTCTATATCAATATTTCGGGGTTTCATAATATAAGTTAAACTACTGATATTATTATATTTTTAGGATCATGACACACCGCTTGACACAATGGTACTTTTAGTTTCATCCAAAAGAGCTCGACCGTGAATGAAATCCAATGTAGCAGGTACCGTTTTCAAAACAAAAATATGTACATCCAACATTTTACATCGATCCCTTTCACCGGACCTCGTTCTTAAAGTAATCACGTTGGAAATAAATAATAAAGTAAATAAAAATGGTATATGTTGATAAGCAGAGTATGGTTTACTCAAGTCCAGTGTTTTTTTTATTGCTCATTATTTTGGAATCACGTAAGTAATATATTCACATATTCATCGCTTATCAGAAGGGAAGAGTTATTAATATAAAAAATGTAGGAAGAAGGAAACCACGAATAATCGGATAAATCTTCTTGAGCTTTTTCAGTCAAAGAGGGTGCCTGCCCTTGTTTTCAAACGAAACAGCTTGCCATCCACACTATTTACCCGTGCTCTTCAAGTTTTCCAAGGTCCGTGTTTGCCAAGCTAGCAGACTCCGTGTTTACCAAGTAAATCTCAATTCTGTGCTCCTCACGGTTCTTCTTCTTTTAAATACTGGCATCCTATTCTCATTTTATTTTCCCGTTAATACTTTTTCTCCAGTAACCCAAATGAAATGAAATCCTACTTCTTTCGTTCCTCTCTAAATTCGAAACCAAAAAAATCTCATCTCATTCCAAAGTCATGCCGACGGTTTTTGCTCCTCTCGAATTAAATCCTGATTGTTAAAATCGAAAACCCATGGAAAAAATATCAAGCTTTTATCCATTGATCAAAATTTCGTGAGAATTTCCGGCCTTTGCTCTTAGTTTAAGGTGCAATCGAAGGTACAATTGAGTTTTGGTGGTCGGGACAATAAGATCCGTGGGTTCTGGTTTCAAATAGCAGGAAGTCGCGATATTTTTGTGGATAAGAAGGAGATTAGCGGCCAGTGTTAACTTTAATGACGGTAAAGGAATTGATTTTGTTTTGTTCTCTGTTGATTAGCCAGTTTGTAAAAGAAATGGTAGCAAGGATTGATTATGGTGATTTTGTTGAGCCTGCGTTCTGCTACGATGGAGGGGATTGTTTGGCTTACAGGTCGTTGGAGTAGAATGAAATATCGTAGCGGGTTCTATTTTGGGATGGTACGCTGTGAAGGGATGGTGGTTTTGATGGAGCAATTTTTGTGTACTGGGTTAACATTAGTGGTGGCAAGGGAAAGGCGTAGGGACGGTAAAGTTGTGAATGACGCTGAGTACATGGAGTTGATCGTTGGGTATTTGGGGAAGAAGAGTTGTGTACATGATTGTTTTGGAATATGGCTTGGTAGAGTGGAAAAATGTTTGGGTTGGTTGAGGGTGATGCAACAGTTTGTTGAATAGAAGGAAGCAGTGTCAAACTTAAAGCAGACTGGGTTATGGCACCATATTCCTAGGATTTACGGGTAGTATGAGCTAATGATTTTGGTGGTTTTGTGAACTTCGGTAAGATAGAGTAGTTCGAAGTGGAGGGATGGTGAGAGCAGTAACGTGAGAGTCGGAATTTTCTTATGAAGTCCAAGAAAGGTATTAACTTCTTAAAAACGCCATTAAGGAAAATTTAAATAGCAATTAGAAAGTTAATTAATCTATTAAATTTGTGTATAACTTATAACGCACTAGTTCGGGCATAAATTATAATCAACCTGTTTTGAAAGAGCATAAAACGTATTTTGGTTAATATTCATTTAACTAAGCAAAGTAATTAATATATTTAAAATATATAGTCATAATGGTTATAGTTGGTCGTTTGATAACAGACTTGAAAGGAATTAGTCCCATTGGAATCACAGCAATGAAGTCTTCATTGTAGAACTGATTTCACTGAGAACGAAGCCACTAATGTTTGGTGATAAAAATCAAACAACTGTTTGATTATAAGCAAAACAAAAGCGGAACCGTCAACCGTGAAACAAGGTGAGTAAACTCACTAACTCTAACTTGTTTATATTTTTATATAAACGAGCCTTAAATTTTTTTACAGTAATTTTATACTGTGTGATGGTTGCTCGACTGAATAGTTGATAAAATTGGTTGATATGATTACATCGTTGATTGATTATTAGTTCTGATATTTCATACTGATGTGAAATAATATTATTGATGTTGATTAACCTCTGTGGGTGCAGGGAAACAGGTTGGAAGGACCCAACTGGGTTCCTCAATATTTATTTTACTGTTTCTTTTGTTGTGATATATGATGTATAACCCATGATTAGATATGTTGTGTTTGTTTTACCCTGGCCCTAGAAACTTGGTATTTTAGATAACATAAAATATTTACAAATGTGGAATAGAAATCCGATATTTTAAAAGGAAATCCATTTCGGAAAAATGGGAATTTAATTTCGAATGGTCTTAGAAAATAAGAAACTTGTTCTAAATGGATAAAATAAGAAGGGATTATAACGGTGTTTATAAATCTAGTAAATTATTTATCTTGGGATAAATTGAAAATATAAAGTCAAGTTTGAATTTATATAGAAAGTAGAAATGGGTTTGAAACTGATATTTATAAACTGTTTAACACTTAGCAATTATAACTGAAATTCTAAACGAGATTATAAATGGATATAATAAAAACAATTTTGTAAAAGATTCTATCATTAGAAGTTAATAAAGAAAAAAATTGGATTATTATTCAAAGGAAGGAAGCCAAATGAATTGATTATATAAAAGAAGTATTATTCACGAGTAAAGTGAACGATGGATTAAAGTCGATATTTTGCAAATGGAAGTTTAAACGAGAAAGGGAGAAATGAAAACGATGGGTCTTATTCCAAATTTGGAATGTAAAATAAATTGAGTTAATTCTAATGGATTAATAAACGAGAAATGTTAATTGAGTAACAGCTCTATAAATAGAGTTTATAATGAAACAGAGCATGATGTGGTTTCAAAAATATACTCGATAACTAGAAATAGAGCGGTAATGATACTCAAGTTGATTTGAGCAAGCGAGTTTAGATTCCTATTAAGGAATGAAATTCATATTTGCAAATGAATAACAGTTTGAAAGCAAATGTTTTCGAATGAAATGGTAATAAAGGTTTTGTAAATTCTAAACAGCGATTTTTAACGCTGTCGTTATAATAAATGTTTGTAAATTTAAACAGCAATCTTAACGTTGTTGTTATAATCAATGCTTTGTAAATCTAAACAGCAATTTTAACACTGCCGTTATAATAACTGTTTTAACATCGATCTTAACGCTATTGTTATAATAAGTGTTCTGTAATTCTAAACAGCGGTTGTGTAACGCTGTTCTTTAAAGAAATGTTTTATAAATCAAATATTGGGAGACAACGATTGTAACGCTGTTGTTAAAATGAAATGAATTGGTTAACGAGGAATTAAGAAATGGAATGTGGAAATATCTTCCGATATTAATAATGTATATCTTCTGAATATAGAAAATAAGGATTTATGAATATTTAGATATGTTTTCTAACTGGAATAAGAGATATTTTTCTCGAATAGAGAAATTATAATATTTAAAATGTTTTTCAAAGAATCGAGAGGGGAAATCGAGCTTCAAAAGAATACGAAAGATGGGAAATGGGAATTGTAAATGATAATATAATAAGGAATTGATTTAAAGGGGCCGATGTTGATTGATGATTGATTGATCGAATTCCTACCAGGAAATAAGATTGTTGGTTGCACACTTATTTTTCTTTGATAGTTAACTCACCGACTATCGAAGTTTTTGACCATTTTTCCGTCGTCAATACAGAGAGACCAGGATCAGATTCATTATTTGGAAACCATTCTGTAAGGGCGTTAGCGTTGCGACCAAATATGATGAAAATAAATTGAAGACGGAGTTATGCAAGGGCTATCCTGTTTACGGGATAGCGCCTTCGGTTGTCCAGTCCCAGGACAACGTGAATGGACGAATGTCTGACAGAGTATACCTAACGGATTGAGTAAGTTGATTTCTTCAAACATACTTACGTTTGATGGCCAAGGAACTCGTTCCTCTTAGATTTATACCCATGGTATTTTTTGGGAAATCAATTTGTGATTTGGTGGGTATGACGATGTGGCATTCAAAGTGAATGGTGGCCAGATGTTCTGGAAGACAATTTAAACCTCAAGCCTCACAACCGGAAATTGACAAAAAAATCGGTCAGGCAGCATGGCTAGGTGGGTCGCATCCATTAGGATGTATAATCATCTATCTAGAGAAATTCCATTTTTTCTTTAATCTATCGATGCTGTCCCTTTCGGCAAACGGTTGCTAATCCCAACCGTTGGTGATATACATTCGATACACTCAAGCGAAATGAGTCGTCGGTCATGTGAGGGCCGGGTTGCAAGACGTTCTTGTTGAACCCAGTGTATTCGCCTCTAGAGATAAACTATCGGTAGGTGGTCCCATACCTTATCATGTTGGAAATCCAATCTCCAATAAGCAAGGTTTTTGATTTTATATTACATATGGAGCGTGAGATGCGAGCGTTCCGCTAGATTCTATTTATTTGATTTAGACATTATTATAATATCACTGGATTTGATATCAAAAATATTTTTGGGTTATCGTAAGGTAAAAACCATCCGTGTTTATGTGTGGATCGGTCTTACGATTATCTTTTCTTTCGAAAGGATTTTTAAAAGTTAAACAAATGGTTGAAGTTTACTCACACCAGTCCCATGACTGACCCAGAGTTTATTTTGTTTGTTTTCCCTAATCTCTTGGGTGCCCAAATTTGTGCGGGCAGTCAAGTAGTCGGGATTTTACATATTCACCTGGAGGAGCTTGAAGCAGGAGGCTTCACCAGTTAGTTATAGATTATCATATTTTCCACTGTGTACTATGTTTTATCTGGAAACAGGTGTTTATAACTGCTCCAGGGATAACCGTTGTGCTCTGATAATGGTATGTATATACAAATACTGATTTGTATTTCAAATTTTATGATATAATATATTTTTATTCGTTCCGCTGTGAGTTTGTGATCTTCGTTTCCTTCTATTCTAATATTTCTTTCTTTCTATTTCTCATCCTCTAACTTCTTTCTATTAATGATTTGTATTTCTGTGTCATTTGGGTTGGATGTGTGGTGTTATTAGTCGACTCAAAGGGTACGGAAATTCGGGCCATTACATTTTGTATCAGAGCTGAAGGTTAAGTAGTAACCTTGGCTTTGTGGCGTAACTCAATAGAGATGGGGTTAGTAATACCTTAGATTGAGTTTGAGTGTATATATATGAGCGCGTATTTGTACATTCAATATAAAATTGTTTTATATTGTGTTGGCTGGTTTGTTGAGTGGTTTATGAATTCTGGTCGATACAGGATGTACAACTGTATCGATAGGTGTTTCTAAACTCTCGAACAAAGTAATTTGATACAGTATGGTTTTAAAATGGGTAGATGAAATAATTTTACCCAAAAATTATTTTGATATAAAAGAAAAAAAATTGAATTATTATAGTATATATGAATGCGCATATTGTTATTACAATCGAATGAAAATTGAAATGGTTATATAATTTGTGTACGGATAAGATATACAAATGAAATAAACCAAGATTTAGTTCAAACCAGAATTGGAATTTAAATCCCGGATGTTCAGTAAATATTTTCCGAAAGTATTATAAAGTAATATAACATTACTTTAAAGGATTTTCTGGATAGAAATGGTTTTAAATGGATTTTAAAAAGGGATTAAGCACTGAAATCACTTCAGGGGCGAGAAAATAATTCTGATAATGGGTCGCGACATTATCGGTATTCATTTTCAAGTTTCTGAAGTGACGGATTGCTACCATAGTAATTTGGGAATGGAAAATTTGTTTGAAAAGGACATGATGATTTAGAAATTCAAATGTTTTGAATTGAGTTGATTATAAATATATATGATTTCAAACTGAATTTAAAATAAAACCCGAAAAATTGAATTCTGAAATAAAAATTTAACTTAAGTTAAAAAGGTTGAAATTGTAAAGGTGAATCAAATAGATTGGAATTTAACTTGGATCTAGTAAAATAAAATTGGATTAGATGGAGATAACCTCGAATGAGACTAAATATTGTAATAAGAGAAATATTTAAGATTTGAGCAGTTAAAATAGATTCGACTTATACTAAACAAGTGGAATACATATATATTGTATGTTGTTAATTGGAGTTAAGTTATTTTTGAGCCCAAGCTGAATAAGTGGATTGATTCTGAAATAAAAATTAAATGGAATCGATATAATGGAAGTGAACTAATCAGAAGTTGATTAGAGATTTCAAAACTGGGAGTTGAATTGATTTGAAACCAATTGGAAATGAATATATGTATGCCAAGCATATATTGAAGGGAAGCAAATGTAAGAGATAGAATTATGCCCGACCAAAAGGTACATGTTTACCATATTACTTGGGTTTGATGATTTTATGGGCTTATGGGCAAGCCGTTTGGCTTTTTTATTTTTCTTTTGGATTGGAGAAGGCCTAGAAAGGCGAGTTGTGGTTGTACCGATTGAGCCGTGCAGAGGAGAAGCTGCCGAAATTTTTCAGAATTTAAAGTGTTAGAAAATTTTCAGAATCTTTGAAAATTTTCGTTAACAAGAATAAATTAATATTAATATCAAAATAAATTGGCCCAGTTAAACTGAAGTTAAGAATTGAACAAGAAGGATTTTTGGACCTAGTTAATAGAGTATGTAGCATCTTTTCCTACCTTAGCAATTTCGAGGATGAAATCATTTTAAGGGGAAAGGAATGTAACGACCCGGATTTTCAAGTCGTTGAATTCTGAATATTTAAATTTGTTTTAAATATTTTATTTGAATTATATATAGGAATATTTATTAAAACAGAGTTTTAACGTATAATTTATAATTTAATTTAAATAGAGCTCGAAACAGTCGCGGTAGTTCGTAATTTACGATTTAAACTTCAATTGGATATACATAATCCAATATAGGTCGGATTTCGGTGAAACAAGAAACATGTGAATCTATTAAACAGTATTTTTCTAATGGAAGTGAAAAATCGAGATTTCGTCTTATATATTGTGAAGTACGTCCAAATCAAATTTTCAGAAAGTCGTTGTGGAATCGTATATAGGCCATAACGGTTATTTAAATATATTTAGATATCGGTCTTGAATTTGGACAAGGTTCTTTTGAGGCGTAGTGATAATTTAATTTTAAGAATTTTACTGTAATTTTTAATTAATTAAATACGCAACTTTTTAATTGGAGTATTTTGCCCCCTATATCAATAATTTGGGGTTTCATAATATAAGTTAAACTACCGATATTATTATATTTTTAGGATCATGACACACCACTTGACACAATGGCACTTTTAGTTTCGTCCAAAAGAGCTCGACCGTGAATGAAATCCAATGTAGCAGGTACCGTTTTCAAAACAAAAATATGTACATCCAACATTTTACATCCATCCCTTTCACCGGACCTCGTTCTTAAAGTAATCACGTTGGAAATAAATAATAAAGTAAATAAAAATGATATATGTTGATAAGCAGAGTATGGTTTACTCAAGTCCAGTGTTTTTTTATTGCTTATTATTTTGGAATCACGTAAGTAATATATTCACATATTCCATCGCTTATCAGAAGGGAAGAGTTATTAATATAAAAAATGTAGGAATAAGGAAACCACGAATAATCAGATAAATCTTCTTGAGCTCTTTCAGTCAAAGATGGTAGCCGCCCTTGTTTTCAAACGAAACAGCTTACCATCCACACTATTTACCCATGCTCTTCAAGTTTTCCAAGGTCCGTGTTTGCCAAGCTACCAGATTTCGTGTTTACCAAGTAAATCTCAATTCCGTGCTCCTTACGGTTCTTCTTCTTTTAAATACTGGCATCCTATTCTCATTTTCTTTTCCCGTTAATACTTTTTCTCCTGTAACCCAAACGAAATGAAATCCTACTTCTTTCGTTCCTCTCTAAATTCGAAACCAACAAAACCTCATCTCATTCCAAAGTCATGCCGATGGTTTTTGCTCCTCCGGAATTAAATCATGATTGTTAAAATCGAAAACCCATAGAAAAAAATATCATGCTTTTATCCATTGATCTGGATTTCATGAGAATTTATGGCCTATGCTCTTAGTTTAAGGTGCGATCGAAGGTTCAATTGAGTTCTGGTGGTCGGACAATAAGATCCGTGGGTTCTGGTTTTCAAATAGCAGGAAGTCGCGATATTTTTGTGGTTAAGAAAGAGATTAGCGGCCTGTGTTAACTTTAATGATGGTAAAGGAATTGATTTTGTTTTGTTCTCTGTTGATTAGCCAGTTTGTAAAAGAAATGGTAGCAAGGATTGATTATGGTGATTTTGTTGAGCCTGCGTTCTGCTATGATGGAGGGGATTGTTTGGCTTACAGGTCGTTGGAGTAGAATGAAATATTGTAGCAGGTTCTATTTTGGGATGGTACGCTGAGAAGGGATGGTGGTTTTGATGGAGCAAATTTGGGGAATGGGTTAACGTTAGTGGTGGCAAGGGAAAGGCGTGGGGACGGTGAAGTTGTGAATGACGCTGAGTAGATGGAGTTGTATCGTTGGGTATTTGGGGAAGAAGAGTTGTGTACATGATTGTTTTGGAATCTGGCTTGGTAGAGTGGAAAAATGTTTGGGTTGGTTGAGGGTGATGCAACAGTTTGTTGAATAGAAGGAAGCAGTGTCAAACTTAAAGCAGACTGGGTTATGGCACCATATTCCTAGGATTTATGGGTAGTATGAGCTAATGATTTTGGTGGTTTTGTGAACTTCGGTGAGATAGACTAGTTCGGAGTGGAGGGATGGTAAGAGCAGTAACGTGAGAGTCGGAATTTTCTTATGAAGTCCAAGAAAGGTATTAACTGCTTAAAAACACCATTAATGAAAATTTAAATAGCAAATAGCAAGTTACTTAATCTATTAAATTTGTGTATAACTTATAACGCACTAGTTCGGGCATAAATTATAATTAACCTGTTTTAAAAGAGCATAAAACATATTTTGGTTAATATTCATTTAACTAAGTAAAGTAATTAATATATTTAAAATATATAGTTATAATGGTTATAGTTGGTTGTTTGATAATAGACTTGAAATGAATCAGTCCCATTGGAATCACAGTAATGAAATCTTCATTGTAGAACTGATTTCACTGAGAACGAAGCCACTAATGTTTGGTGATAAAAATCAAACGACTGTTTGATTATAAGCAAAACAAAAGCGGAACCGTCAACCGTGAAACAAGGTGAGTAAACTCACTAACTCTAACTTGTTTATATTTTTATATAAACGAGCCTTAAATTTATTTATAGTAATTTTATACTGTGTGATGGTTGCTCGACTGAATAGTTGATAAAATTGGTTGATATGATTACATCGTTGATTGATTATTAGTTCTGATATTTCATACAGATGTGAAATAATATTATTGATGTTGATTAACCTCTGTGGGTGCAGGGAAACAGGTTGGAAGGACCCAACTGGGTTCCTCAATATTTATTTTACTGTTTCTTTTGTTGTGGTATATGATGTATAACCCATGATTAGATATGTTGTGTTTGTTTTACCCTGGCCCTAGAAACTTGGTATTTTAGATACCATAAAATATTTACAAATGTGGAATAGAAATCCGATATTTTAAAAGGAAATCCATTTCGGAAAAATGGGAATTTAATTTCGAATGGTCTTAGAAAATAAGAAACTTGTTCTAAATGGATAAAATAAGAAGGGATTATAACGGTGTTTATAAATCTAGTAAATTATTTATCTTGGGATAAATTGAAAATATAAAGTCAAGTTTGAATTTATATAGAAAGTGGAAATGGGTTTGAAACTGATATTTATAAACTGTTTAACACTTAGCAATTATAACTGAAATTCTAAACGAGATTATAAATGGATATAATAAAAACAATTTTGTAAAAGATTCTATCATTAGAAGTTAATAAAGAAAAAAATTGGATTATTATTCAAAGGAAGGAAGCCAAATGAATTGATTATATAAAAGAAGTATTATTCACGAGTAAAGTGAACGATGGATTAAAGTCGATATTTTGCAAATGGAAGTTTAAACGAGAAAGGGAGAAATGAAAACGATGGGTCTTATTCCAAATTTGGAATGCAAAATAAATTGAGTTAATTCTAATGGATTAATAAACGAGAAAAGTTAATTGAGTAACAGCTCTATATATAGAGTTTATAATGAAACAGAGCATGATGTGGTTTCAAAAATATACTCGATAACTAGAAATAGAGCGGTAATGATACTCAAGTTGATTTGAGCAAGCGAGTTTAGATTCCTATTAAGGAATGAAATTCATATTTGCAAATGAATAACAGTTTGAAAGCAAATGTTTTCGAATGAAATGGTAATAAAGGTTTTGTAAATTCTAAACAGCGATTTTTAACGCTGCCGTTATAATAAATGTTTGTAAATTTATACAACAATCTTAACGATGTTGTTATAATCAATGCTTTGTAAATCTAAACAGCAATTTTAACGCTGTCGTTATAATAACTGTTTTAACATCGATCTTAACGCTATTGTTATAATAAGTGTTCTGTAATTCTAAACAGCGGTTGTGTAACGCTGTTCTTTAAAGAAATGTTTTATAAATCAAATATTGGGAGACAACGATTGTAACGCTGTTGTTAAAATGAAATGAATTGGTTAACGAGGAATTAAGAAATGGAATATGGAAATATCTTCCGATATTAATAATGAATATCTTCTGAATATAGAAAATAAGGATTTATGAATATTTAGAAATGTTTTCTAACTGGAATAAGAGATATTTTTCTCGAATAGAGAAATTATAATATTTAAAATGTTTTTCAAAGAATCGAGAGGGGAAATCAAGTTTCAAAAGAATACGAAAGATGGGAAATGGGAATTGTAAATGATAATATAATAAGGAATTGATTTAAAGGGGCCGATGTTGATTGATGATTGATTGATCGAATTCCTACCAGGAAATAAGATCGTTGGTTGCACACTTATTTTTCTTTGATAGTTAAATCACCGACTATCGAAGTTTTTGACCATTTTTCCGTCGTCAATACAGAGAGACCGGGATCAGATTCATTATTTGGAAACCATTCTGTATGGGCATAAGCGTTGCGACCAAATATGATGAAAATAAATTGAAGACGGAGTTATGCAAGGGCTATCTTGTTTACGGGATAGCGCCTTCGGTTGTCCAGTCCCAGGACAACGTGAATGGATGAATGCCTGACAAAGTATATCTAACGGATCGCGTAAGTTGATCTCTTCAAACGTACTTACGTTTGGTGGCGGAGGAACTCGTTCTTCTTAGCTTTATACCCGTGGTATTTTTAGGGAAATGAATTTGTGATTTGGTGGGTATGACGATGTGGCATTCAAAGTGAATGGTGGCTAGATGTTCTGGAAGATAATTTAAACCTCAAGCCTCACAACTGGGAATTGACAAAAAAAATCGGGCAAGCAGCGTGGGTAAGTAGGTCACACCCATTAGGATGCATAATCACCTATCTAGAGAAATTCCATTTTTTTTCTTTAATCTATCGATGCTATCCCTTACAGGAAATGGTTGCTGATCCTAACCGTTGGTGATATACATTCGATACACTCAAGCAAATTGAGTGGTCGGTCATGTGAGGGCCAGGTTGCAAGACGTTCTTGTTGAACCCAGTGTATTCTCCTCTAGAGATACACTACTAATAGGTGGTCCCATACCTTGTCATGTTGGAAATCCAAACTCCAATAAGCGCCCTGGGGTTTTTCATTTTATATTATATATAGAGTGTGAGATGCAAGCGTTCCGCTAGATTCTATTTATTTGATTTAGACATTATTATAATATCACTGGATTTGATATTAAAAATATTTTTGGGTTATCGTAAGGTAAAAACCATCCGTGTTTATGTGTGGATCGGTCTTATGATTATCTTTTCTTTCGAAAGGATTTTTAAAGTTAAACAAATGGTTGGAGTTTACTCACACCAGTCCCATGACTGACCCAGAGTTTATTTTGTTTGTTTTCCCTAAACTCTTGGGTGCCCAAATTTGTACGGGTAGTCAAGTAGTCGGGATTTTACAGATTCACTTGGAGGAGCTTGAAGCAGGAGGCTTCACCAGTTAGTTATAGATTATCATATTTTCCGTTGTGTACTATGTTGTATCTGGAAACAGGTGTTTATACCAGGGATAACTGTTGTGATCTGATAATGATATGTACATACAAATACTTATTTGTATTTCAAATTTTATGTTATATAATTTATTTTTATTCGTTCCGCTGTGAGTTTGTGATCTTCGTTTCCTTCTATTCTAATATTTCTTTCTTTCTATTTCTCATCCTCTAACTTCTTTCTATTAATGATTCGTATTTCTGTGTCATTTGGGTTGGATGTGTGGTGTTATTAGTCGACTCGAAGGATACGGAAATTCGGGCCATTACAACATGAGATTGACGACCTGTTGGAGCTGTGTAGTTTGAAGCTGTGTGAAAATAAAAAAAACCATTGTATTGGTTTAGAAATGTTGTTATAGATAATTTTCCTTGTTTTTGTAAACGATTAGAAAAGAATAACATGTTTAAGGAAGCATAACATGTTTAAACTTGTTTTAGAAAAGCATAATATGTTCTAGAAAATAATACTTACGTAAACGTCTTTAATAAGCATTTTGCTGAGTATTTCGAGATGGAGCCTGGACCGGTTGATGCGAACGTGTTATATCTTCAACAGCAGCATATGACTTCAAAACTTAATCACATGCAGGTGGCTTTTTGTAAATGTTGCATTTTATAATGTTTTGTATTCTTTCCATTTCAATATTATTTCTTAGTGGGAAGAGAGAGAATGAGTGGGGAAATGAGTGGTGGAGATTAAGGGGGAGAGTTCACGTGCAATATAAGAGGTGTAGCGGAACCCTCCACATATATATATATATATATATATATATATATGCACATAAAATGAGCGACATTAACAAAAAAAGAAAATGCAATTATTAGTTTTGTAATAACCCGGAAAAAGTGAACCAGTTTAAAAATTTTTAAATCAGGTTATTACCAAGTAGGGCTGCACAAAGTATGGGTTGGGTCGGGTTGGACCAAATACTACATCCGACCCGCATAGGTATGGGTTTAAGGAAGTTCAACCCGTATCCGACCCTATATGAGGTTGGATATGGGTTGGGTTGAAGTATGGGTTGGGTCGGGTTTAGTAGGGTTGGGTTGGGTTGCTTGAATATTATAAAAAAAATGAGAATAAAGGGAGTTTTTTTAAAAGTAGTATTAAAATATTCAACATAATATATTAGATTTTTGCTAGCATAATGTATTTAAAATAACTGATTAATTATAAGATATATTTTATTAAAATTTCATTGTAAAACACATTATACAAAATTAATATAGGGTTGGGTTGGGTTAAATTAAGGTTGGGTTGAACAAAATATCAAACCCGACCCGTATGTAGTATGGGTTATATATTGTAACCCATATCCGACCCAAACTAGGATGGGTTGGGTTGGGTTTATGTGGGTTGGGTCGGGTTGGTGGGTTGGGTCGGGTTGGATATGGGTTGTGTGCAGCCCTATTACCAAGAATTTGAATAGTTGAAATAGCATATTTCAATAAAATATAGAATTTGGTATGGCATGGCAGTTTGGAATTTTGAATACAAACTTTGTCTGACTATACCGGGTGGAAAATATAACGGATTTTGACGAAACTGAAAATATTTAAATCTGTTTATCAATACCTTTCTAACGAATCTGAAAAATCGAAATTTCATAACGGAAATCAAAAGTTATGGCCAAATGAATTTTCAGAAAGATCGTTATATAGTATATATAGTCCTTGAAAATTGAGATTTTGCATACGACCTCGGAATTCGACGAAACCACTTTTGTTGGGTCCGGGATGTCAAATTATTGCTAAGTTTCAAATTTCATAATTTTTGGAGCTAGTATGTGAGCGGGGCAAAAGATAATGTGTTTGATCAAATTCTGTTAAAATGGGTCGACCTAAAAATGGCCGTTTTTCAAACGAGCTCAGAATTCGACGAAACTGGTTTTGTTAGGACCGTATCGTCAAAACAAAGCTAGATTTATTTTTCTGGAATTTTTCGATTCAGTTTGTGGCCCTGGCAAATTGAAATGTACGTTTAAATTAAATATCGAATGTTTTATATTTTAATTTGAAAAATAACTGACTGTAACAGTCGAAATGGCCAACGAAACATATTCCATTGTGTCCGGAATGGGGGTATTTAGCTAGGGGCGACAGTCGTTGGGTTTAAAAAGGAGTCCGTTTGCAAAAACACTATTTAAAATTTCCTATAAAGCATGGACCAAAAGGAATTTTTCTGTAAAAAATAAAAATAAAAAATAAAAACCCGAAACCCTAGCCGCCAGAGACGATCTGGACGACTCAGAGGGCTCGAATCTTCTCGTCGACATTACCGCCGCCTCAGGCGATTTCGCCGCCGCCGCCTGTTGAGACTTCTGACCGCCTTCGCCTCCTCTCCACATCCGACCAACCCACGACCCCATCCATCGACCGTCGGCGTCGGAAATCGACCAGGAAGTCGCGACCTTCAGAGCGCCGCCGCGACGCGCACAAGCCACCGAACCCTTCGCCACCACCGCCGATCTGGAGGTGGTTCGTCGCTCTTTGACGCAGCGTGGTCTGATCGAAGCATCGAGGTACGAATTGGCTTAAAAATCGTGACCTAGTTTCGAAGTTTTAAAAACTTTTCTGATGTAAAATTCTGAAATGAAAATAACACTTTTAAGTGCTGCAAAACTTTGAAAAATGATATCTTTTTCGTTCTTTAACGAAATTTGATGAAACAGGAGACACCGTGACCGCAAGGAGGCTCTCTACATTCTAGAAGAAGCCGCGGATTTTTCTGACCTTCCTACGATTTTTAGCACTGCAATAACCAATGTGAGGAATCTAAACTATTTGTGTGAATGAAATCGCCTTGTATAAATTATATAAGCGAAGTGTAAATTATATACGCATTGTATACCTCATGTACATGTGTTGTATAAGTTATATTAGCGATGTATAAATTATACAAGCGTTGTTTGAGACATATATGCTTTAAATTGTGATGAAATGCAAGTGAATTATTATATATATATATATATATATATATATATATACTCCCCTCGTCCACAGACCATGGACGATATTTATTGCTTGTGATTGACGTGATGTTATATGGTATGATGAATGGTTGGAAATAATTGTTTGTGGTTGATATTGTGGTTGAGAAATACCCTTATGGTTGAAAAATACCTTTGTGGTTGAAAAATACCCTCTTGTGGTTGAAACAAATTAGAATAGGATTGTGGAATTGAAAATAAAACATGCCGCCTGCGTGCGAACTAGATGCATGATCCCCATTGTCAAAAACCGCGAGGTTTTAAGGTAGAGCGAGGAGCCGTACTAGGGACGGTCCCGGTTTTAACTACCCTGCCGTTATGCTGTCGAAATTTTCTGAAATATTTATGTGTTAGAATAATTTTCATTCGTTGAAATAAATTACATAAACTATATCGAATATTCATGTGTTGAGTTGCAATTCATTCGTTGAGTTGAAATTCATGTGTTGAATATTATTTGAATTTAAACAAATGGCTTTAGCGATAAAAATCACATTTTTATATATATATACAAACTATATCGAATATTCATGTGTTGAGTTGCAATTCATTCGTTGAGTTGAAATTCATGTGTTGAATATTATTTTAATTTAAACAAATGGCTTTAGCGATAAAAATCACATTTATATATATATATATATATATATACAAACTATATCGAATATTCATGTGTTGAGTTGCAATTCATTCGTTGAGTGGAAATTCATGTGTTGAATATTATTTGAATTTAAACAAATGGCTTTAGCGATAAAAATCACATTTTTATATATATACAAACTATATCGAATATTCATGTGTTGAGTTGCAATTCATTCGTTGAGTTGAAATTCATGTGTTGAATATTATTTGAATTTAAACAAATGGCTTTAGCGATAAAAATCACATTTTTATATATATACAAACTATATCGAATATTCATGTGTTGAGTTGCAATTCATTCGTTGAGTTGAAATTCATGTGTTGAATATTATTTGAATTTAAACAAATGGCTTTAGTGATAAAAATCACACATATATATATATATATATATATATATATATATATATATATATATATATATATATATATATATATACACACAAACTATATAGAATATTCATGTGTTGAATTGCAATTCATTCGTTGAGTTGAAGTTCATGTGTTGAATGTTATCATCTTTTAAAAATAAAATGAATCGACAATGAAAACTATATTTTTATAGTGAATATGAAGTGTTAAAAATACACATGTGTCGAATAAATATTTTTGATGATAAAAATATTTCTTTTATCATGTATACGCTTAGTTAAAAATACACATGTATCGCATAAATAATTTTGATGATAAAAATATTCCTTTTATCATGTATACGCTTAGTTAAAAATACACATGTGTTGAAATAAATAATAGTTTGCTAGAAATATTATTATTAGCTTTGTTCTGCATATATATACATGTGTTGAACAAGAAAAAAAATGGATTAGCTGTAGAGTAAAGAAATTATTTGCGTGCCCGACAAATAGGTAAACCTTGATGAGTTGGCTGCGCAATTTTATTTATATATCAACTCCTGTGAATGCCATTGGATGCGGAGTGCTGGTTTTTCTGTGTGAAATAATAAACAACGCCATAGGATAGTAACAATTAATTTTGAACTACACTACATGGCATACTTCTTGATGATAGGCATACTTCATCATATCCCACATGAGCAATTGGAGCTTGTGTGACGAGGTGGAAGATTTACCATACAAGCAAGAGGCTTGTATGGCGATGACTATATACTACAGGTTGAACTGATGACTGATATGGACTATATAAATTATAACGATAAATTGCCAGATTAATAAAAACCCCACACGGGTCTGGAGTTGACAATAATCACGTCGCTCTAGTTATTAGATACGGCACATGGACTATTTATTTCCACACGGAAACGGGGTGACGGGAATTTATTCTCTGGAGTGATTATCAGTACATGCTCCCCCGTAAACACCAGAATATATCACTATAAATATATGAATGATTTTTAGGATTTATTGGGTACCTAATACGGCCCAATAAATTTCCAAACCCCTCCCCGTACAAAGGAGGTTATGGCGAAATTTTTCGAAATATTAAGGCGTTAGTGAAATATTTGAAGTGAAAACGAATTTGAAAATATAAAATGAACTATAGTTGAAATTATAGAATGAACTATATTTATATATATAAATATAAATATAATTAAAAGGAATAGAGGTCGTGTAGTTCGTGTTTCGGAATCGTAATTTGAAACGATTAGTACGAGAAATCCGACCATCGAATTTTCCCGAAACCGCAACCGCTGGGTTCGCCTTGGAAATATCTTTCCAACGGCACCAACCTTGTAAAAATTCAACGGTTGGATTGTCCGGAATGTTTAATTCAAATCTGAAGAAAAACAGCGCCAGAATCGTTTATATTTATATATAAATATAAATATAATTAAATTAAATCGAATAACGACGCTGTAGTTCGAATTTTGAAACCGTAACTTCAAACGACTAGTGTGGAAGATCCGACCGTCGGATTCTCATGAAACTGGAACCGTTGGGTTCGCTTTGGGAATATCTTCCCACTAATATAAACTTTGTAGAAATCCAACGGTTAGATTTTCCGATATGTTTAAAACAAATTAGGAGAAAAACAGCGCCACGACACGACCTGAAACGTCGTTTAATTAAATATGGCCATTTTTAAATAAATAAAAATGGCGAAAAATCGTTATAAAATATTATAAGCAATATTGATTGAAAATAAACCAATTGGGCTTGAATTGTTTGATATTTGATGGTTGTATGTGTATGACATGAAAATAACACTAAAGAACCGAAAGATGGATGTCGAATAATATAACCATAAAATGAATCGATTTAAATTCTAATGACGTGAATTATTTGAAAAGGCCGAGCTAACCCTCATTTCAAATAATTTATCGAGCGATTCGAATTGGAAAATGCAAAGACGATTCAAGACCGACGATCTTCGTATCGGTTGGATGGGCGCTACGGAGGTTCCTAACCGGAGTAGCTACCGGAAAGGGACGGAAGTAGTAACCGTCTGAACGTATGTGTGGATTGGACGGATATACGAGGAATTTGACGCCTCCGGTTTCGTTCAGACCCAGGACGGACTTGTAAATGGACTGTGTGTCTGACATTGGATTTTGTTCTATACTGATTGATCTCTGTTAAATATATATCTGTTTGGCGGCGGAGAATTTATTCTTTTGCTTAACGTCCTTCTCTGAGACATACGAGCTCAGAGGTTATATATCGATGGAAATCAATCGTATGGAGTGGACTGCCTATGTGGCATGCCAAGATGCTGTGATCAAGGCTTCTGTTGCAAAGCAAAGTCTTGTGGATGATGATCAAAGCACGGTCTGCGTGACCTGGCTTTGTGTATTTAGTAGATTCGCGAGCCTCACACCTCGGTATGAGTCAAAAACGGGATAAGGACCCAAGGAGGGCATGACGTTTCTTTCTAGCTATGGTGGTGTCAGTGACTTACCAGCGCTGACATATATATCTACTCTTCACCTTTGTGGTTGTTGGAATGCGAGGCGCCTCGATTATAGGTCTGTAAGGACCGGGAAACGTGTGTTCAGGAATAATTAATCCTCAAACGTAAGAGAGGACCGGCCTTGGAGGATCCAGGGGTTGCCCAGAGTGTGTAGTCCCGAGGCATTTGCTAGAGTGTCTCGAAGCGGAGAGGAGCTTGCCCCTTGCCTCGACTCATGACGGAAATCCAATTTCCAATACGAAATAACGGACTTGATTGTAGAACTAGTATGGCGACATAGTATATGGTAGCTATACCGTCTATGATTGATATTTATGATGCTATTCGCTTTTGAAACATATATGCACTAGTAATAATATCAAATGATTTTTCTTTATACGTATCAAGCATATTTGGCCATTATAAGGTAAAACTCTATCCTCCGGCTTGCGTTGCATTGTGTGATGGGACCTGAGTCTTATAATGGCTTCATTCTTTCAAAAAGCATTGCGTTGTTTTAAAAAAAAAAGAATTTACTTTGTTTTAAATGCACTAGCAATCACTGGAGTAAACCCGTTCCGCGAAAGTGGCGTGGTCCTATGATTTTCTATTTACTGTTGTTTAACTGTTAAACAGATTCCTCATACCAGTCCCCATGACTGACTCGTTGTTTGTTTCACTTTGCAAACGCGGGTGCCCTTATTTTCACACGGGCAACCTAGTACACAGGTGACAGGTGGTTTTTGGTTCTGCACTGCTGCATAGAGTGCATTTTTGGCTCATGGCGAGGCTGACTTCATAGAGATGACTTTGACATTTTCCGCCATTGCTGTGCTTACATTATGATTCCGCCATTGGCGATGCAGACTGATTTACTTTCCGTATTTCTTATTATATGTATATGTATTCCGCCTTCGGCGATGTAGACTGATACCCTTATTATGTCTCACTACATGTATGTATTTCGCCTCTGGCGATGATGACTGATCACTTTCCTTTTTATTTACTAAGTTATATCCCACGTTATGCTATTCTGATGTTCCTACATGTTGTGATTCCGCTATCATACCCATGTAAAATTATTCTATTTATTGTTTCTGCTATTATCTGTACTCTGCTATGATGATTAATGTGTTATATTCCAATGATTATCCTTAATACCGCCCCTCGGATTTTGGGATCATCACAGTTGGTATCAGAGCTTTGGTTAACCTTAGTTCTGGGATCCAACACATTAAACACCTCGCCAGAATAGAATCAGTAGTGTTCTAATGCGAGTAGCTCATTAGAGATAGGATTAGCAATGTCCTAGAATGAGCTAAGCAGATTAGCAAAACAATTTGATCAGTACATCATTATTATCTTTCCTTGTATTCCCTTACTTTATCATTTATGAAAATTATCAAATCTGTGAGCTTGACTCTTTTCTTGCTTATACAGTATTCTCTTAGATGGCTACACGAGGAGCAGCAGCTAGAGGAGGCCGTGGAGGCCGAGGAGATGCAGCAGGAGGACGGGGGAATATCCCCGTAGTAGTGGAAGGCCCTATTGTTCAGCCACCAGCACCAGAAGACTTTGAGCTAGATAAGGTAGCGAAGAGGTACAGAAACCTTGGGGGAAAACCTTTTACTGGCACTGGCACAGTGACCGAGGCTATAGCTTGGTTGAAAACCTGTGAGAAAATCTTTGAAGGCATGGGTATGGGAACTAACAACAAAGCCCGACTTGGCATTTGGCTCCTTCAGGAGGAAGCAGAGCTGTGGGGGGATGCCATTACCTCAGAGGATGCAGCTGGTACTGTCAGGACTTGGGAGCAATTCAAAGCTATGTTCAATGAGAAGTTTGTACCTGAACAGGCTCTAGAGAGGATGCGAGAGCAGTTTGCTAATCTCCAGCAAGGAGATCTCTCTATTCAGGACTACCTTAATAAGTTCACCCAGTTGTCGCGCTATGCTCCAGAGCTGATTACGACCAACAAAGCAAAGAACAAGAGATTCATATTTGGGCTGAAGCGCAAGTACCACGATAGAGCTATGAGCAACATCAAACTCTCCTTTTCAGAACTAGTAGAGATGGCTTGCAATTACGAAGACATGGATGAGAGGCATGCTAGCCAAGACCGCGCCAAAAGCCAAGCTGGAAATAAGCGCAAGGCTTCAACCGATCAACCCGAATCTAGCATTACCGCGGCCGCTACTCAGAAACCTGCAAAGATCCCGAAAGGAAATTGCTACAACTGCGGGAAGCCAGGTCATTTTTCTAATGTATGCAAAGCTCCGAGGAAACCAAAGGCAAATGACTCAGCCGAATGCTACAACTGCCATAAGAAGGGGCACTATAGCAGGAATTGTCCTCTGAAGCAGAATGCTCAAGTGGCTCATGTCTATGACGGGAAGACCCCGCCAGCTACCACCGATGGATCAGGTAAACCCGACGTCTTGGGAGGTACCCTTACCATTAAAAATATTCCTGTTTCTGTACTTTTTGATACTGGTGCATCACGTAGCTTCATTTCTAGTAAAATTGTTCACAAGTTAAAATTGAATCAAAGAATTCTAAAGGAACCAATTAAAGTTCAAAATCCGATAGGAGGTTCTGTTAGTCTCAGTTCATACTGTAGAGTGCCTATCTCCTATTCCTTCTACAAGTTTCCTATCAACTTAATAATCATGAATCTGTTGGAATTCGATGTTATTCTCGGTTTGGAATGGTTAACAAAATATAAGGTTGAAGTTAGATGTGCCGAGAGGATCGTTAAAGTCGAAACGAAGCTTGGACCTATATGTATACCATGTCATGGCTTAGAAATCAATAGAACAGAATTTTGGTCTTCTTTAGAAATTACTCCCCCTTCGATAGAAAAGATACCGGTCGATAAAAACTATGCGGATGTGTTTGAAGAAGTAGAAAACTTACCGCCGCAAAGAGAGATTGAATTTAGAATAGATCTAATTCCTAATGCTCGACCAATAGTACATCCAATAAGAAGAATGGCCCCGAAAGAAAAAGAAGAGCTAAGTAGTCAAACCCGAGAATTGCTTTGGAAAGGTCTAATCAGACCGAGCTTTTCAGCATGGGGAGCAGCAGTTGTATTTGTCCCGAAGTCAGACGGTACTTTAAGACTTTGCGTTGATTACCGAGATCGCAATAAACAGACACTGAAGAACAAATATCCCTTGCCCCGTATAGATGATCTGTTAGATCAATTAAATGGAGCAACAGTATTCTCCAGAATGGACCTAGCTACAGGTTTCCACCAATTACGTATAGCCGAAGACTGTGTACCTTTGACAACCTTCAGGGGTCCCGATTTATTCTACGAATGGTTAGTAATGCCGTTAGGCTTGTGTAACGCTCCGGCATACTTCGTCGATCTTATGAACAGAGTGTTCCGTGGTGTATTGAATAAATTTGTTCTAGTCTTCATCGTTGACATTTTAATCTACTCCAAGTCGGAAGATGAACATGCAAAACATTTAGAACAAGTGTTGAAAATTCTCAGGAGAAATGTCTTGACAGCTAAATTTTCTAAGTGTGTCTTCTGGCAGAATGAAGTTAAATTCCTGGGACATGTCGTATCCAAGGAAGGAATTGCTGTAGATCCAAGCAAAATTACAGCGATTCAGAACTGGAAACAACCTACTACCCCCACATAAGTTCGAAGTTTCCTTGGATTGGCTAGTAACTATCGGAAATTCGTTCAGGATTTTTCAAAGATATCAGGAGTATTGACAAAGCTTACAAAGAAGCATGAGAAATTCAAATGGACTCCCGAATGTGAAGAAGCTTTCCAGGAGCTGAAACTGAAGTTGACAACCGCTCCAGTATTGACCATTATAGAAGGCAACCAAGACTTGACTGTATGGACAGATGCTTCTATTAGAGGGCTAGGCGCAGTGTTAATGCAAAAAGGCCAAGTGATCGCTTATGCCAGCCGTCAACTAAAGCCGCATGAAAGAAACTATGCAACTCATGATCTTGAGTTATTAGCTATCGTGTTCGCTTTAAGAATCTGGAGGCACTATTTGCTGGGCGAGAAGTTTGAACTATACACCGATCATCAATCCTTGAAATATCTGTTCACTCAGAAAGATTTAAACCTGAGGCAACAGCGTTGGTTAGAATTCCTTGCAGCAGACGATTTTGAAATTCTATACACTCTAGGGAAAGCCAATGTTGTAGCAGATGCGCTCAGCAGAAAGAATGAAATCATCGCCAGTTTTGTCATCACGTCTTCATTAATAGACAAGATCTCGACCCTTCAGAGAGACGATGAATTTATTCAAAGAATCAGTCAGAGAGTCAAAGGAGGTGAATCCACAAGTTTCCGACTTGATGACAAAGGAGTTCAAAGATTAAAGGGCAGAATTTGCATCCCAAACCTCCCCGAGCTCAGAAGAGAAACACTTGATGAGTGCCACAAATCCAAATTAAGTATCCATCCCGGTGTGAGCAAAATGTATAATGATATCAAACGCACATTCTGGTGGAGGTCAATGAAAAGAGATATCTCATTATATGTTAGCAGATGCCCCACTTGTCAGCTAGTTAAGAGTGATCAGCAGAAATTGGCTGGATTATTACAACCCTTAGAAATTCCAGGATGGAAGTGGGAACAAATTTCGATGGATTTCATCGATGGCCTGCCTCGAACTAAGAAAGGAAACGACGGTATATGGGTAATCGTAGATCGCTTCACGAAGACTGTCCATTTTATACCTGTCCGATCCAATAGAACGGCTCAAAGTCTAGCGCAGATTTACTTCAAAGAAATTGTTAAACTTCATGGAGTGCCGCTCAATATAGTCAGCGATAGAGATCGCCTGTTTACTAGCAAATTCTGAGAAGCATTCCAGGAAGAATTGGGAACCAAATTGAATCTAAGCACCGCTTATCACCCACAGACAGATGGCCAAACTGAGCGGGTGAATAGAATTTTAGAAGATTTGCTGCGGGCTTGCGTTATAGATTTTGGAGGCACATGGGAAGATCACTTACATTTAGCAGAATTCTCTTACAACAATAGCTATCAAGCAAGTTTGGGAATGTCTCCATTTGAAGCATTATACGGTAGACCGTGCAGATCTCCCGCATGTTGGGTAGAACCTGGAAATAGACTTGTGTTAGGGCCCGATATGATTCAAGAAGCATTGGATAAAGTCGATTTCATTAAGAAGAGATTGAAAACAGCGCAGAGCCGACAGAAAAGTTATGCTGATGCGAGAAGAAGGGATATATCATTTGCCGTTGACGATTATGTTTATTTAAGAGTTTCTCCAATGCGAGGAGTAATCAGATTTGGCAAGACTGGGAAGTTGGCACCGAGATTCATTGGTCCCTTTCCTATACTTGAACGAATTGGAACTCTTGGATATAGGGTTTCATTACCTAATTGGTTGCCTGGTATACATGATGTGTTCCACGTGTCTCAACTCAGAAAACATGTTCATGATCCCGACCTTATTGTGGAAGAAGCAATGCAACATGATATTGACATAACTCCAGAATTAGCACTCAAGAGAGAGCCATTAAAGATAGTTGGCAAAGAAACTAGAGAGCTAAGGAGGAAAAAGATTCATTTAGTCAAAGTGCAGTGGAGTAGTGATCCTAGAGACTGTACTTGGGAAACTAAGGAAAGCATTAAACAAGCCTATCCCAAATGCAGAGTGGACATCTCTGACTAACTCCGGTGCAAAGTACCTTTACAATACTTTGCATTTACGTTTTATTTCCTGCTTAGCTGTTATTTCCTTTTCGAGGACGAAAAGTTTTAAGTAGGGGAGATTGTAATAACCCAGAAAAAGTGAACCAGTTTAAAAATTTTTAAATCAGTTTATTACCAAGAATTTGAATAGTTAAAATAGCATATTTCAATAAAATATAGAATTTGGTATGGTATGGCAGTTTGGAATTTTGAATACAAACTTTGTCTGACTATACCGGGTGGAAAATATAACGGATTTTGAAGAAATAGAAAATATTTAAATCTGTTTATCAATACCTTTCTAACGAATCTGAAAAATCGAAATTTCATAACGGAAATCAAAAGTTATGGCCAAATGAATTTTCAGAAAGGTCGCTATATAGTATATATAGCACTTGAAAATTGAGATTTTGCATACGACCTCGGAATTCGACGAAACCACTTTTGTTGGGTCCGGGATGTCAAATTATTGCTAAGTTTCAAATTTCATAATTTTTGAAGCTAGTATGTGAGCGGGGCAAAAGATATTGTGTTTGATCAAATTCTGTTAAAATGGGTCGACCTAAAAATGGCCGTTTTTCAAACGAGCTCAGAATTCGACGAAACTGGTTTTGTTAGGACCGTATCGTCAAAACAAAGCTAGATTTATTTTTCTGGAATTTTTCGATTCAGTTTGTGGCCCTGGCAAATTGAAATGTACGTTTAAATTAAATATCGAATGTTTTATATTTTAATTTGAAAAATAACTGACTGTAACAGTCCAACGAAACATATTCCATTGTGTCCGGAATGGGGGTATTTAGCTAGGGGCGACAGTCGTTGGGTTTAAAAAGGAGTCCGTTTGCAAAAACACTATTTAAAATTTCCTATAAAGCATGGACCAATAGGAATTTTTCTTTAAAAAAAATAAAAAAAAATAAAAACCCGAAACCCTAGCCGCCAGAGACGATTTGGACGACTCAGAGGGCTCGAATCTTCTCGTCGACATTGCCGCCGCCTCAGGCGATTTCGCCGCCGCCGCCTGTTGAGACTTCTGACCGCCTTCGCCTCCTCTCCACATCCGACCAACCCACGACCCCATCCATCGACCGTCGGCGTCGGAAATCGACCAGGAAGTCGCGACCTTCAGAGCGCCGCCGCGACGCGCACAAGCTACCGAACCCTTCGCCACCACCGCCGATCTGGAGGTGGTTCGTAGCTCTTTGACGCAGCGTGGTCTGATCGAAGCATCGAGGTACGGATTGGCTTAAAAATCGTGACCTAGTTTCGAAGTTTTAAAAACTTTTCTGATGTAAAATTCTGAAATGAAAATAACACTTTTAAGTGTTGCAAAACTTTGAAAAATGATATCTTTTTCGTTCTTTAACGAAATTTGATGAAACAGGAGACACCGTGACCGCAAGGAGGCTCTCTACATTCTAGAAGAAGCCGCGGATTTTTTTGACCTTCCTACGATTTTTAGCACTGCAATAACCAATGTGAGGAATCTAAACTATTTGTGTGAATGAAATAGCCTTGTATAAATTATATAAGCGAAGTGTAAATTATATACGCATTGTATACCTCATGTACATGTGTTGTATAAGTTATATTAGCGATGTATAAATTATACAAGCGTTGTTTGAGACATATATGCTTTAAATTGTGATGAAATGCAAGTGAATTATTATATTATATATATATATATATATACTCCCCTCGTCCACAGACCATGGACGATATTTATTGCTTGTGATTGACGTGATGTTATATGGTATGACGAATGGTTGGAAATAATTGTTTGTGGTTGATATTGTGGTTGAGAAATACCTTTATGGTTGAAAAATACCTTTGTGGTTGAAAAATATCCTCTTGTGGTTGAAACAAATTAGAATAGGATTGTGGAATTGAAAATAAAACATGCCGCCTGCGTGCGAACTAGATGCATGATCCCCATTGTCAAAAACCGCGAGGTTTTAAGTTAGAGCGAGGAGTTGTACTAGGGACGGTCCCGGTTTTAACTACCCTGCCGTTATGCTGCCGAAATTTTCTGAAATATCTATGTGTTAGAATAATTTTCATTCGTTGAAATAAATTACATAAACTATATCGAATATTCATGTATTGAGTTGCAATTCATTCGTTGAGTTGAAATTCATGTGTTGAATATTATTTGAATTTAAACAAATGGCTTTAGCGATAAAAATCACATTTTTATATATATACAAACTATATCGAATATTCATGTGTTGAGTTGCAATTCATTCGTTGAGTTGAAATTCATGTGTTGAATATTATTTGAATTTAAACAAATGGCTTTAGCGATAAAAATCACATTTTTATATATATATACAAACTATATCGAATATTCATGTGTTGAGTTGCAATTTATTCGTTGAGTTGAAATTCATGTGTTGAATATTATTTGAATTTAAACAAATGGCTTTAGCGATAAAAATCACATTTTTATATATATACATACTATATCAAATATTCATGTGTTGAGTTGCAATTCATTCGTTGAGTTGAAATTCATGTGTTGAATATTATTTGAATTTAAACAAATGGCTTTAGCGATAAAAATCACATTTTTATATATATACAAACTATATCGAATATTCATGTGTTGAGTTGCAATTCATTCGTTGAGTTGAAATTCATGTGTTGAATATTATTTGAATTTAAACAAATGGCTTTAGCGATAAAAATCACATTTTTATATATATATACAAACTATATAGAATATTCATGTGTTGAATTGCAATTCATTCGTTGAGTTGAAGTTCATGTGTTGAATGTTATCATCTTTTAAAAATAAAATGAATCGACAATGAAAACTATATTTTTATAGTGAATATGAAGTGTTAAAAATACACATGTGTCGAATAAATATTTTTGATGATAAAAATATTTCTTTTATCATGTATACGCTTAGTTAAAAATACACATGTGTCGAATAAATAATTTTGATGATAAAAATATTCCTTTTATCATGTATACGCTTAGTTAAAAATACACATGTGTTGAAATAAATAATACTTTGCTAGAAATATTATTATTAGCTTTGTTCTGCATATATATACATGTGTTGAACAGGAAAAAAAATGGATTAGCTGTAGAGTAAAGAAATTATTTGCGTGCCCGACAAATAGGTAAACCTTGACGAGTTGGCTGCGCAATTTTATTTATATATCAACTCCTGTGAATGCCATTGGATGCGGAGTGCTGGTTTTTCTGTGTGAAATAATAAACAACGCCATAGGATAGTAACAATTAATTTTGAACTACACTACATGGCATACTTCTTGATGATAGGCATACTTCATCATATCCCACATGAGCAATTGGAGCTTGTGTGACGAGGTGGAAGATTTACCATACAAGCAAGAGGCTTGTGTGGCGATGACTATATACTACAGGTTGAACTGATGACTGATATGGACTATATAAATTATAACGATAAATTGCCAGATTAATAAAAACCCCACACGGGTCTGGAGTTGACAATAATCACGTCGCTCTAGTTATTAGATACGGCACATGGACTATTTATTTCCACACGGAAACGGGGTGACGGGAATTTATTATCTGGAGTGATTATCAGTACATGCTCCCCCGTAAACACCAGAATATATCACTATAAATATGTGAATGCTTTTAAGGATTTATTGGGTACCTAATACGGCCCAATAAATTTCCAAACCCCTCCCCGTACAAAGGAGGTTATGGCGAAATTTTTCGAAATATTAAGGCGTTAGTGAAATATTTGAAGTGAAAACGAAGTTGAAAATATAAAATGAACTATAGTTGAAATTATAGAATGAACTATATTTATATATATAAATATAATTAAAAGGAATAGAGGCCATGCAGTTCGCGTTTCGGAATCGTAATTCGAAACGATTAGTACGAGAAATCCGACCATCGGATTTTCCCGAAACCGCAACCGCTGGGTTCGCCTTGGAAATATCTTTCCAACGGCACCAACCTTGTAAAAATCCAACAGTTGGAATGTCTGGAATGTTTAATTCAAATCTGAAGAAAAACAGCGCCAGAATCGTTTATATTTATATATAAATATAATTAAATTAAATCGAATAACGACGCTGTAGTTCGAATTTTGAAACCGTAACTTCAAACGACTAGTGTGGAAGATCCGACCGTCGGATTCTCACGAAACTGGAACCGTTGGGTTCGCTTTGGGAATATCTTCCCACTGATATAGACTTTGTAGAAATCCAACGGTTAGATTTTCCGATATGTATAAAACAAATTAGGAGAAAAACAGCGCCAACGCCACGACACGACCTGAAACGTCGTTTAATTAAATATGGCCATTTTTAAATAAATAAAAATGGCGAAAAATCGTTATAAAATATTATAAGCAATATTGATTGAAAATAAACCAATTGGGCTTGAATTGTTTGATATTTGATGGTTGTATGTGTATGACATGAAAATAACACTAAAGAACCGAAAGATGGATGTCGAATAATATAACCATAAAATGAATCGATTTAAATTCTAATGACGTGAATTATTTGAAAAGGCCGAGCTAACCCTCATTTCAAATAATTTATCGAGCGATTCGAATTGGAAAATACAAAGACGATTCAAGACCGACGATCTTCGTATCGGTTGGATGGGCGCTACTGAGGTTCCTAACCGGAGTAGCTACCGAAAAGGGGCGGAAGTAGTAACCGTCTGAACGTATGTGTGGATTGGACGGATATACGAGGAATTTGACGCCTCCGGTTTCATTCAGACCCAGGACGGACTTGTAAATGGACTGTGTATCTAACATTGGATTTTGTTCTATACTGATTGATCTCTGTTAAATATATATCTGTTTGGCGGCGGAGAATTTATTCTTTTGCTTAACGCCCTTCTCTGAGACATACGAGCTCAGAGGTTATATATCGATGGAAATCAATCGTATGGAGTGGACTGCCTATGTGGCATGCCAAGATGCTGTGATCAAGGCTTCTGTTGCAAAGCAAAGTCTTGTGGATGATGATCAAAGCACGGTCTGCGTGACCTGGCTTTGTGTATCTAGTAGATTCGCGAGCCTCACACCTCGGTATGAGTCAAAAACGGGATAAGGACACAAGGAGGGCATGACGTTTCTTTCTAGCTATGGTGGTGTCAGTGACTTACCAGCCCTGACATATATATCTACTTTTCACCTTTGTGGTTGTTGGAATGCGAGGCGCCTCGATTATAGGTCTGTAAGGACCGGGAAACGTGTGTTCAGGAATAATTAATCCTCAAACGTAAGAGAGGACCGGACTTGGAGGATCCAGGGGTTGCCCAGAGTGTGTAATCCCGAGGCATTTGCTAGAGTGTCTCGAAGCGGAGAGGAGCTTGCCCCTTGCCTCGACTCATGACGGAAATCCAATTTCCAATACGAAATAACGGACTTGATTGTAGAACTAGTATGGCGACATAGTATATGGTAGCTATGCCGTCTATGATTGATATTTATGATGCTATTCGCTTTTGAAACATATATGCACTAGTAATAATATCAAATGATTTTGCTTTATACGTATCAAGCATATTTGGTCATTATAAGGTAAAACTCTATCCTCCGGCTTGCGTTGCATTGTGTGATGGGACCTGAGTCTTATAATGGCTTCATTCTTTCAAAAAGCATTGCGTTGTTTAAAAAAAAAGAATTTACTTTGTTTTAAATGCACTAGCAATCACTGGAGTAAACCCGTTCCGCGAAAGTGGCGTGGTCCTATGATTTGCTATTTACTGTTGTTTAACTGTTAAACAGATTCCTCATACCAGTCCCCATGACAGACTCGTTGTTTGTTTCACTTTGCAAACGCGGGTGCCCTTATTTTCACACGGGCAGCCTAGTACACAGGTGACAGGTGGTTTCTGGTTCTGCACTGCTGCATAGAGTGCATTTTTGGCTCATGGCGAGGCTGACTTCACAGAGATGACTTTGACTTTTTCCGCCATTGTTGTACTTACATTATGATTCCGCCACTGGCGATGCAGACTGATTTACTTTCCGTATTTCTTAGTATATGTATATGTATTCCGCCTTCGGCGATGTAGACTGATACCCTTATTATGTCTCACTGCATGTATGTATTCCGCCTCTGGCAATGATGACTGATCACTTTCCTTTTTATTTACTAAGTTATATCCCACGTTATGCTATTCTGATGTTCCTACATGTTGTGATTCCGCTGTCATACCCATGTAAAATTATTCTATTTATTGTTTCTGCTATTATCTGTACTCTGCTATGATGATTAATGTGTTATATTCCAATGATTATCCTTAATACCGCCCCTCGGATTTTGGGATCGTCACAAGTTTTTTATCACAAGGATATTTTTTTATTAGAGCTAGTATTTCATACAAAAGACAATACCGTCCACAATCATTCATCACTTCATACATACACTGGACTGAATTGTATCTAACAAAACTATTCAACTAGTGCTAATGATATTCCATACAAAAACATAACACCATCCTTACTCATAATACCCATACAAAAAATCACATAAAAGTAGCATTTAGAACAAAATATATCCAGCGACCATACCCAAGTAACTCATGAAGATGATGATGGCAAATGATCTTCATAATTAGATACATCATTTCTCTGAAGCATTGTCATCACCTGTTTCATTTGTGCTTGAAAGTTTTCTCTATCTACTTTTTGTTGTGCAAGCCTTGGTTGCTCTTCTTCAAGTCTTTGGCAATTAGCTCATTCACGCTCTCTTTCTACCTCAATCCTAATATGCTCTGCTCTCTCATTCTCAAGCTCTAAGCGCTTCCTCAACGGTTTTTTGTAGCTCATGAATCTTTGTTGTCACCACAATGACGTTTTGAACGTTGAGAAGAGGGAAGCTGTAAAGGAATTACACAAAATAAGAGAATTCTCAAGAAGCGTAGGACTTGAAATGACTACAGAAAAGAAAATCGAGTATGATATATTGACACAGTGAACCATAAGTACTCTTAATTCAAAAACTTCAAGCATCGACTCAGTTCATTAAAAAAAAGTCAAGATTAGAAAAACAATACACACACATACTATCAAAACTAATACAAGCACACATCACAGCTTAATCTAATGCACATGCATATACAACACACACAACCAAACACACATAAAC
The DNA here is from genome assembly GCA_030737875.1 of Allium sativum. Classification (NCBI taxonomy): domain Eukaryota; kingdom Viridiplantae; phylum Streptophyta; class Magnoliopsida; order Asparagales; family Amaryllidaceae; genus Allium; species Allium sativum. The sequence continues at coordinate 487,718,828 of CM060918.1, read as the reverse complement.
TTGGTAGCAATTAACCAATGCACATAAGCTTTTCTCCGGCAATATTTGTTTTTCATCTACAGGAACTCGCTGAACCTGGGCATACATGTTGGATATGACTCGACCAGTTTAATCTTGGTAGTAATTAACCAAGTACACATAAACTTGGTAACAATTAATGGTGACCCTTCTAAGAATACCAGTTTAATGGACATCTACGGGGTACACACTTCTTCAAACGTCTACAGTAACTTGCTAAGTTGGGTATTTTCCCTTAAGTTTTGAGCATACATGTTGGATATGACAGGACCGGATAATTGCAAAGCCCAATGCACCAAGTTAGTTATCAATTCGGTAACCTGATCGCCAAGGGAATAGTGATATGCACACGGATACTGAACAACAACATGTGCATGGTGCCTCTCTCAACACAAGGCCTAGGAGGGAAATCCATCGACCTAGAAGATTCCTAGAGTAATGTGCTGTTGCATGTGTGACGTGTTGCCCTGCAGAAAATGGTTACTACTTTTCAGTATTTGTATTTTTAATTTATGTTATTACTTTTCAGAAATTGCCTCAAATGGATAAGAGTTAGGACACGTAGGAAGAAAAGTTTGTTACTATTTTGCTATAAGTATGTACTGAATTCTGCAATGAAGGATATATAGAAGTTATTTGCTAAATCATTTCTCTACCTTATCTCCTTCCTTATCTTCTTCCTTGCTCTGTTCTTCTCTTACTCCTTCCTGCTACCTATCAACTGGTGCTTTCATCCCTTGTTCTCCTCTTCCTCCCCAAAACCACCACCCTATGCCAAACATGACCCGCTTGGACGATGTTGTACACCAGCTCGAAACCCATGAAGATGCCATTTCCACCATACAAGCATCACAAGCCAGTCATGGCGAAATGCTAGAAACCCAAAATGCCGATATCCTTGATATCAAAACCACACTTCAAACACTCACCAAATCCATTGCCGACATTAACCGCAAACTAGACAGCCAACCCTCACCGTCACCAAACAACCACACAACCACCACATTCCATCAGTCAACAACCAACCGAAACACCCCCGTACTACCCACTCCAACACCTACTCGTCTACCCAAATGCACTCTATCCTTCTTTGACGGCTCAAATCCACATGACTGGATTTTTCAGGCCGAGCGCTTCTTTTCATACTACTCAACTCCCGAAGATCAGAGGATCGACTTAGCGAGCTTCCACATGCAGGGACAAGCTTTGTCTTGGTTCCAATGGATGCATCGTAACAAGCAACTCACTTCATGGGCATCGTTGACTCGCGCGATCGAACAACGATTTGGGCCAACCACTTTTCTCAATCCGCAAGCTACACTTTTCAAACTCAAACAAATCACCACCGTTGACAACTATCAAGCCACATTCGAAATACTTTGTAATTGTATCACTTCACTATCCCCCGATTCAATTTTACAATGCTTTATTTCAGGACTGAAAAATCATATCCAAAATGATCTCAACCTCCTAAAACCAACAACATTATCTGAAGCTTTTGATGCCGCCAAGTTGATCGAGCGAAAGCACTCAGACCTCCACAAAACACCACTCCAAAAGTCACAAAACCAGTTCATTAAACCTACCTCTTCTTCCCAATCTATTCAGCCCTTTCATCAAACACCTCATCTACCAAATTCCAAACAATTGATCCCCATCAAAAAACTATCACCAGCTGAAATGGCCGAACGCAAAGAACAAGGACTATGTTTTAATTGCGACGAGAAATACCAGTTCGGCCACAAATGCAAACCAACCCACATACTGATGATTCTGCCTGATATTAATTCGGATGATACACCACCACCAAATAATTCTGAACCATCTCCACCAACAATAACAAAACTTCCTCCTTCACCACAAGCACAAATCGATCATCCCCAAGAAATCTCGTTTCATGCCTTAACTGGCTCCTCTAACCCTCGTGCCCTTCGCCTACCCGCCTCCATCAGAGGAAAACCCGTTTCCATCCTCGTAGACACTGGATCAACACACAACTACCTCCATCCGAAAACCGCCAAGTTTTTAGGACTCGAAATCGAACATTCATCACCCTTTGTAGTTACCGTGGGCAACGGCGACAAATTAAGAAGTTCAGGTGTATGCCCAAACGTGCAAGTTGAAATCCAGGATAACGATTTTTTAATCGATTTTTTCTTATTGGATATTGTGGGTTCTGATGCGGTATGCGGAATCCAATGGTTAGAACAGTTGGGCCCGATTACAATGGACCACAAGCAACTCACCATGGTTTTTTCACACAATAACCAAACCATTCAGCTTAATGGGCTAGGCCCAGTCTATAATCCCAAACCATTATCCCTCCAGCAACTTAAACGTAGCGAAACCACTTCATCCATCTCAAATTTTTACTACCTGCACTTTCAACCATCACTTGAACCATCCAATTCACCTCCTAAAACCCATAACCCAACGTTACAGAACTTACTTTCCACGTTCCACCACATTTTCAAAAAACCAACATCCTTGCCACCTACACGACAACTCAACCATCATATTTCCCTTCTCCCAAATTCGGAACCAATTAATACAAAACCATACCGTTACCCCTATTTCCAAAAAAATGAAATCGAAAGACAAATCCATGAAATGTTGCAATCCAATATCATTCAACCATCCACTAGCCCATTTTCTTCCCCGGTACTATTGGTTAAAAAGAAAGATGACTCATGGCGATTTTGCGTCGATTATCGCGCCCTAAATGCAATCGCCATTAAAGACCGTTTTCCAATACCAACGGTCGACGAACTATTAGATGAATTGCATGGTGCAATAATTTTCTCCAAACTTGACCTACGAAGTGGTTACTTTCAAATCCGCGTTCACCCACCCGATATTCCAAAAACCGCTTTCCGTACTCATGAAGGTCACTACGAATTTCTAGTGATGCCCTTTGGCTTAACAAACGCCCCCTCCACTTTTCAAGCCACGATGAATAATATATTTCGACCATATTTGCGGAAATTTATACTCGTCTTCTTCGACGACATTCTTGTTTACAGCCCTTCATGGGATGCTCACTTACACCATCTTCAAACCACACTCGAAATTCTCGACAAACACAAATTCTTTGCTAACATTGATAAGTGCAGTTTCGGTTTAACCGAGTTGGACTACTTGGGACATGTTATATCAGGCCAGGGTGTCAAAGTAGACCCAAATAAAATAGCGACAATGGTCAACTGGCCCACACCACAATCCATTTTCGATGTAAGAGGGTTCCTGGGCCTAACGGGCTATTACAGGAGATTTATAAAAAGCTACGCTTTATTGGCAGGCCCATTAACCGATTTATTGAAGAAAAACAATTATCAGTGGAGCCCTGAAACCCATCTAGCCTTCGTCCGCCTTAAACACGCAGTTACCACTACACCCGTACTCTCTCTCCCCAATTTCACCAAACCCTTTACTGTTACCACCGACGCTTCGGACTCCGCCATTGGAGCAGTTCTCTCCCAAGCCGAACACCCCATAGCTTACTTCAGCCTCAAACTTCCTTCTTCTCTTCAAAAATCCTCAACCTATTCCCGAGAAATGTATGCAATAACTTCAGCAGTAAAAAAATGGAGGCACTACCTTCTTGGTCGCCCCTTTCAAATTTATACTGATCATCAAAGTTTACGTCAATTAAATTCGCAGGTTATACAAACACCGGAGCAACAGAAATGGCTAACCAAGCTATTAGGGTTTGATTTCACAATCCATTATCATCCAGGTCGGCAAAACGCAGTAGTCGATGGTCTTTCTCGCTTCACCACAGATGCAGCAATGACAGCCTTTTCGGGTCCGACATTTCCATTATTATTCGACATCCAGAACGCTTTGAAGACAGATTCAACAGCTCAGACGATTATCTCGCAGCTCAAATCAGGTACAAGTTCCAACCCTAATTATCACTTTCGCAATAACTTGCTATTTTGGGGAAATAGGATCTATGTGCCGGATGATATTGCTCTGCAACAAAGAATTATTGCTGCATTACATGATTCAAAAATCGGGGGGCATTCGGGGATTAAGGGTACCATGGCCAGAGTCACTAGCAACTTTTACTGGCCCAAGCTATCCACTATAGTACAGCTGTTCGTCAAACAATGCCCTACATGTCTTCGAACCAAATCCGAAAACACATCGTACAAGGGTCTTCTTCAACCACTGCCCATACCAGCACAAATTTGGGAAGACATCTCAATGGACTTCATCACACATTTGCCACCATCAGCCGGAAAAACAGCGATTTGGGTGATTGTCGATAGACTTTCAAAATATGCACATTTCAGTGCATTACCTACTTCTGTGACTGCACCCCAGTTAGCTACACAATTCCTCCAAGAGTACGTTCGCTTACACGGCTTTCCGCGCTCCATTGTGTCCGACAGAGACCGTTTATTTACAAGCCAATTCTGGCGAGAATTATTTCGTCTTCATGGTACAAAAATCAGGATGAGCAGCGCGTACCATCCCCAAACCGACGGACAGTCGGAGGTCGTGAATCGATGTCTTGAAAACTACCTCCGTGCAGTGGTCGATGACATGCCAACAAAGTGGATTAAGTGCCTTCCATGGGCTGAATTATGGTATAACACGACAAAGCATTCATCCTTACTAATGTCTCCCTTTCAGGCAGTTTACGGCCGCCCACCCCTAATCATCTCAAGCTACATCACTACTACTCCACAATCATCTGAGTTATCTACCTGGGCGACTTCACGAGATCAGTTATTGGACCGTATCAAGACAAATCTACAAAAAGCACAAAACAGAATGAAATCTCTTGCTGACCAAAAGCGCACAGACAAGCAGTTTGATGTTGGTTCCTGGGTATTTATGAAATTACAACCGTATCGACAAACTTCAGTCCGCAACAGTCACCACAAATTATCCAAAAAATATTTCGGTCCATACCAAATTGTTGAGAAAATCGGAGCAGTAGCATATAAACTACACCTTCCACCGGAATCTCGAATTCATCCTGTTTTTCACATTTCCACCCTGAAATTATGTCCTAACCCCACCATTGCACAATCTCAACCATTGCCAGAAAGTATTCAGTCATCCGACCTTGAGGACAAGGTCGATCTGGAAGGGGTGAGTGATGATATGCACACGGATACTGAACAACAACATGTGCATGGTGCCTCTCTCAACACAAGGCCTAGGAGGGAAATCCATCGACCTAGAAGATTCCTAGAGTAATGTGCTGCTGCATGTGTGACGTGTTGCCCTGCAGAAAATGGTTACTACTTTTCAGTATTTGTATTTTTAATTTCTGTTATTACTTTTCAGAAATTGCCTCAAATGGATAAGAGTTAGGACACGTAGGAAGAAAAGTTTGTTACTATTTTGCTATAAGTATGTACTGAATTCTGCAATGAAGGATATATAGAAGTTATTTGCTAAATCATTTCTCTACCTTATCTCCTTCCTTATCTTCTTCCTTGCTCTGTTCTTCTCTTACTCCTTCCTGCTACCTATCAAATAGTCTCAGCATGATCTTTTAGATCTAATTTGGACAAATAGACGCCTCCAACCATCCATTGAACATTGCGTCAGCTCCCTTAGTCACACAGATTTGTGTTGTCTTTGTAACAATCTTGGATCAAAATTTTGATTCTGACATCCTACTCTAATTTCTAGTTCTAACCGTTCCATTCAATTTGGTAGCGAACGAACACCATCAAATAATCACTCTTCAAGATGATTACTTTGACATGAATCTCATTTGTTATAGTTATCTTGTCAAAAAACTTCTATATATGAAGTCAACGATGCAAACTAATGAACTTTTCAGGATCACGGATACTGAATCAATATTCGAAGGGTGGTTAGCTCAATACTGCAAAAACAGGAAGAATAGATGAAAATTTAGGCTTTTAGGTTTTCATTGCTCGTTAAGTAAATGTAAATCACCTATCAAACAATCAATTGCATATGTTTAAAGCGTGGAATATCAAAATAAATGATTTCTTTAATGCTAACAAACACTGTTCCCATTTAATATTGTCTGATTAGTATGATGCAGATATTAGTCATCCAATCATGTAAAGCATACAAATTGCATAATAATGGATTTTAATGTATAACCAATGTTATCAGCAGCATAACCATTTCCTTACTGACTCCTATAATTATGACACTTTTCTCTAGTTTAATGGACATCTACTGGGTGCTCACTTCTTCAAACCTTCTTTATCATGTAATTTATATATTTATCATAATCAGTTTTGTACATATATCATGGGGATTAAGTGGAAACTGTGCCATGCACACAAATTTTATTTCATATAAGTTTTGTAGCCATGAATCAGCTGATCATTATTATTAAATATATATTAAACTCTTGTAGGTCATTGGATGGTATTATTCTTATAAAATATATGAACCTTATATTGGTAACAAGAGCAGATTTTTCCCAATAACCTATTTTCATCTGGAAATTTTTAACTATAATTTGCTATAAACAAGAAGATGATATTTATGCCATTATCAAAACATAATATTCCTTTGACAAAATTTGTAAATAATAGAACAAAGGAAATCAACTAACAATCAAATTAACTACCATAACTAACGCAATAACCAATAACAGTAATAACAATGAATGACTGCCAAAATCATTTTATTGAATGTGGTTTAAATTTTGTCTTTCTTTTCTACAAAAAGTTTAAGCCGCTCGTGACTTGTTCGATAAAATTGGATTTCACAATTTTAATTTCAATTATTAGTCACCTTTGTAAGTTGCTTTTAAGGTGTTGCAAAAAGCAAGAAGCGAAAGTGTTCCTGGCTATCAACAATTCCCAAACATGCTTTAAGATACATCATTGCTGCTTATCTGTGTTACACTTGAATATTTAACAGGTTTCTTATTTACAGATTATAAAATTGTACCAACTGCTTATGATCCTCTGTTGTATTTTATATAATAACGTTTTCCTATTAAAAAAAAATTAACCATCCTTTAGCATTAAATATTTACATAATTATTATCGAGATGGTAACATTATCCCACTTTCTCACTACTTAGTCCTTAAAGGATCCAACCAAAGCATACATGCTAACTATCAAACATAGGTAGCTAAATATTTGCAATAGAATCCAATTTTTACTCCAAGCTCTAACCTTTCTTTGCACAAAATACATCTCTATTGGATAATATATACTTAAATTCCAGAAACCAAATGCTCTGAGCACTCCCAAAACTTGATTAAAAAATGGAAATATGATTGCAATTCATGTTGTCAAAATCACATAGAGTGTTTTGAAACTCAGCCTTAGTGAATTCAATTTGTAACAGGGTAACAATGGAAAATTTACCTCATAGTTTTTGTTCACAAATTTGCTATTGGGAAACCTTGACGCAAACCATTTGCCGTAGAACTGGAAAATTGGGTGACTGTACATCTGTATAAAATTTGACAAGATATTGTTATGTGCAGTAATGTCGTACATGTGCACATTTTAATATGTGCAGATACATCTGTGCATGTGCACAGATAAACTGCTTTAAACTTCAGTTATGTACAAACTAGTATTTGTAATGATGATTTTTTTTTATTATTATTTTCTTCTGTATCCAACATATTCGATGAACTAAATGTTGTAATATTTCTGGAACAGAACATAACCTGGTAACCTCCTATAATGTGAATGACAACACAAGCATCTGCAAAATCAATTAGCCAGTAAGGCCAAGAAAATCCAGAACCCGACAAAAGAATTCCTTGAGTTTCATTCCCAATTGCAGCATAACCAAAACATCCGCAAGCAAGATAAAACATCGTGGTAATGGACCTGGAGATCACTGTTGCTTTCTTCATAATTTTGAGTTTCAGATGGTGACGACTTCAATGTATCCCTCACTCCATGTAAAACAGGAAACTCAGCTTTTGATTTTGCTAAGGATTAAAGAAACCTAGTATCCAATAACAAAAAGTCTAGCACAATTAACAATTATACCTGTATCTCAAGTAGAATCAAAGTGAATGGATAAGCGTATAATATGTCTCCAAGACCCAGAGAGACTTTTATCACTTCATCATATGCCGACAATGCTGGAACTCCTTTTATTGTTCCCTTTATTGCTCCATTGGCTGAACAAATCACGTTGTAATTAAGATCCCTACATAACAATAATTTGTGATGAAAGTAATACACATTCGTTTCAAGATAATCTTCTAACCTAGAACTTTGGCGAAGACTAGAGCAAATGCAATAGTAGAGTAGCAGAAAGACATGAGTGTCGCAAGCATAGACAACCATTCCATGTCATGTATGTCAAGTATCAGAGATAACACGACCTGAAATGCTCCAAACAGAACCATGAAATAATTAACAGAAAATGAACATGAAAAAGATTCAGGCCCATGCTCTCTATGGTAACATATGGATTTCAGAATTGCCCTCGTGCTAGAAGCAGAAGTTATAGTATAAGCAATATCATTTCCAAACAAGCCCAACTGCTCTCGGTACAGTTAATTTATTTTATTATCTATCATAACCAAATCAATAAATAGCATAGTCAGAAACATAGTTACATAATTTTATAATACAACTCGTAAATTCTTCACCAAATTAAAAAATGATGGTAACGTATAATCATAGCTTGATGGAGCATTGGTTTTAAGTATTATTTTTGGTCCCAAGGTTCATTCAGAGGAATTACACTATCAATAGTGGTTTCAGTGAAAATCTAAGTGGCACATTTGAATGGTGTGTGTGTGTGTGTCTATACACACACATCTGAATTTATATATACACATACATGTATGTGATTTTGTATGTAAGTAACAAAGTTCTTTCAGCAAAAAGCAGTAAACCAGTATCAAAACATTCACCGTGAGTTTTGATCATATTCATTAATAAAAACCAAATAAAATGGGACAACAATTCAGTTACCTCAGTTTTAGTCCTAATGGTGGTATCATAACATTCACTGTGAGTTTTGATCATGTACATTAACAAAACCAAATAAAATACGTATATTTGATCACTGTTATGTACAGATCTGGGTTGCAAATTCAAAGATGTAACTTCTGAACTCTAAAGAAAATTCCAAATGATACCTAAGCTATATGTAATATTGATTTGCAAATTCAACTAAAAAATGGGAGGAAAAGAATGAAATGCAATTTAAGAAAAAACGAATAAACTTACAGCGATAACGTTTACACTACCACAAAAAAAAAGGCACAAAAATAAAAAACAATTGGGGATGGAAGTGAATTACCGAACCCTCACCTAGAAATGGAGTTTGGAATTCGTTGCCTTAATCAAAATCGGAATTCGAATTACCGAACCCTCACCCTCGAACGATAATGCGAACTGGTGGCTGACGAATGTGATTTAGGGTTCATGAAAGAGAGAGGTAAACGAAAAAAAGTAGAGGGACGGCAGAAATGAAAAGAGAGTGGCGATTCAAAATTAGGAGGGAAAAAGCGGAATTGCTTCAGTACCCGAACATTTTTTTGTCATTTTCTGCGGCAAGAAACATTTTTTTCGATGGATCCATGGGTGCAATTACATTTTTGCCCCCTGCATGACACGAATTGTACTAATTCGCAGGATTTGACAAATTTTGTTTCGGGCATAGTAGCACAGTCCGGGAAAAAGAATTGAGGGAAGGCAAAAAACTTATGACGTGTTTGGTACCGTTTGTTTAGGTAACTAGAATGAGGCCCGTGCTTCGCATATAGGGGTGAGCAATATTCGGTTCAAACCGAATTAACCGACCAAACCGGTTCATTTCGGTCGGTTTGGTTCGGTTTTAAAACTAAATCGGTTCGTATTCAGTTTGCAAAAAATATTTTTTTGGTTATCGGTTTAACCAAATTAACCGAACTTTTAATTTATTATTTAATTTTACGATATTGTAGTACTTTTAATAATCAGTTTAATTATGTAATATAAAGATATTTGTTACAAATAGATCAAATCATATCATAAACATAAAATTTACTATATAAAATTTCTTCAAACATGAATTAATATTTTATTTTGAGTGAATTCGTCATTTGAATAGTAATACTTCCTTCAAATTCGGTTAAATCGGTTACCAACCGAATTAACCGAAATTAATTTGGTTCGGTTCGGTTCGGTTTGAAAAAATTTCGGTTTCAATTCGATTCGAGTCTTTTTACGTCCAAACAAACCGAACCGACCGAACGCTCACCCCTATTCGCACACGGGCCATTGCTTTTCATAGACATTACTCTTGTGATATTTGTGCATGGGTGGAGATTGTAGTAAGTGTGGAGTGTAGAAAACGCTGGTTCTTCATGTGTCGTTAGTGGATCCTGGAACAATTATTGTGGTTTCTTATAGTTAAAGTCATACATCGGTAAGAGTAAGTAGCAGTACTGGGTAGTTGGTGAATGTTGAGGAAGCTATGGTAAGGATATCAATATACAGAAAAGTTGTCGTCGAAAAGACTTCAACTACCAATAGCTTATTTTAATGGAAAAAAACCAGCAAATATTCAGGAGTAAAATTTTACAACCAGTGTCTTGCAGTACAATTTAATTTGCTACATTCCTTATAGTGTGTTACAATCAAGGTTTTAAATCTCGGATATCAGTCGCATTTTGTCTCGGGGATTTTATAGACTCAGTCTCATATCGGGGGAGATATCGGACGAGATGAGTCTAACTCGGGAGTTCGCCTCGGAGTTTCATCTCGGGTCAGAAAGTTCATATCGGAACGATCTTTGGTACATGATATGTTAAAAAAGATATTTTAAGAAAATGGTTTTTATGAATGTTATTTAAAAAACGTAGTAACTTAAACTTAAAATGCAAAATAACTTTATTATTCTTTATTTTACGAAAGATCATTCATACTCTAAATCGTAATATGCATAAAATAGAAATATTGTTAGACAAGAAACATTAAAAGGATCCAAAACATTTAAACAAATCAGCATAAATAGACCATAAAATACATAATTTCATAAGTAACATGTATGTAAAAAGACGAATATGAAAATCATAAGCATTGTAAAACATATACGAACATACACTATAGTCATTTAACATGCAAAATGTAAAATAACAGCAGATTGTTATGGCTAGATTTGAGTTTTTTTAATTATACTTCTAGTTCAGGCACAATTTTAAATTTTAACCAAAAAACCTAAGATTTCGGGGGATATTCCAGTATTTCGTCTCGATCGATATATCGTTCGATATTGCAATATCTCGGGCGATATATTCGAAAGGAGATTTAGAGTGATATTTGTTGTTTCGTTTCGGAAGGAGCCCAAAACGAGATCTCGGAGGAGATCTCAGGCGATATTTGCGAGATTTGAAACAGTGGTTACAATGTTACACGAAGAGCCGCATAGAAGACAAGCACCGTTTTCATATTGCCAATGAAACTAAAACAGTTGAACAAAAGCATTTCTCCACAAGTGAAATCTTATTATTCATTCTTCCCAACACCCATTATTTAGTACCAGGAACCGCACAGTTATTAATGATCTATCGGTCGGTCAATGCTACATACTTTGGCAAACAATTAAAACCAAGTGCATAAGACATCTCAAGGCAACTGTTAGTTTCATGACTATCCAAGTTCAAAACGAACTTCCAGATTCCATAGAAATCAAAAAGGTCATCCTGAAGAATTTCACAAGGAGTGCTGAAGTTTTATTCCCATAGATTTGGTAAGCATGATACATAGCCACTCTCATTTAACAAAAATTTAAGTTAGGCCTCCATATACAGCTGCAAACATTGGAAGCCCATAAGTAATATCTTGGACAATCGTAAGCTCAAATGATTCATATAATGCAAGCTGAATAAATGCACCCTTGATGGCAGCAAGGCAACAATAAATTTAACCATTATAAACGTAGGTCATCAAAGTGGAGATTTAATGGATACGGCCCTCCAGTTTATACTTATTGATAAGCCAAGCCTATACAAATTTTCTAGCTAGTTACTCTAAATCCTTTGCTACCTTTCCATGATCTCCGACCGCTAGTTACTCTAAATCCTTTGCTACCTTTCCATGATCTCCGACCGCTACCGCAAGGTTAACTGGGAAAAAATTATAGAACAAAATTCTCTTTAGAATTGAAAACCATACATAGATTAAAAGAAGTGACCAAAAATAATTATTGACAATAGTGCGATCCTGCCTTCCATTTGTTGGCTCTTATTTGAATAAGAAACATAACTGCATGGTTTCTTCAGTCACATATTCACATTAAACAAAGAAGTAATGCCTAATAAAGATAATCATAATAGCCAATCATATCCCAATGTCGTTCATCATTGGTACACCCAATATGTTCCTGATATTCAGCATTTTAAGCACATTCAGATTACAATAATTAAAAGAAATAACTCATAAAATTTAAATATTATAGCTGGGAAAAAAATATCTTGTTACCTGAGCAGCGGTTGGAAGAGTGCGACGTATATGGAGAGCTTCAGTTACAGCTGAAGTATGGAGGACCCACAATATGAAACTGGAAGACTGTGAAAGGACCACTATCTAAACGACTAATTCTGAGGAAAGGAAGATAACAAAATAATTTTATTATCTTCATTTGCATAAGAAGGTTACAGTAACAGAAAACAAAAAATTGTCCTGAAAATTAAGTAGATAAAGATTTGGTAAATTGATAATACAAAAATATGTTTATTTTCTTTCTGAATTATTCAACTATCAAAATTGGTACAGAATTTGAATGTCGAATATTTAAAACTATCAAGCAGATATGTACTTTATAGTCTACACTCATACGTTAACGAGTTAATGCTAAGTATTATTACTGCTAATCTCTCACAAGTAATGATTTCAAAGGGTAAGATTAGTTACAGTGTTTAATTATTTGCAAATTGGGTGTCAAAAATATGGTCTCTTTTCAATGGTTGTTTATTCGCCGTTAGCATTTATAAATTGGGATAATGGCAGTCATGAAGGACGTCACGACCTACCCTTCTCCCAGCCTTACAAGCTCAGCAATGTTATAATAAGAAAACATGCAACCATCCAGTTCATTAAAGCTAATAAGATGGTGTGTGATATGCTGTCCTGTGTGCTGTGAAATTGTTAGAAGATCTTTTTGTCAATACACAATTGTATTACAAAGTTAGATCCTTTTGTCAATATACAATTGTATTGCAAATAAATAGTAACAATATCAATGTTACTCAATAATGCCACAATTGTCAAGTCAAACTGTGATTGCAGAAAAGACAGTAAGCAAAACCGATTGTGCACTGGATTGGAGCGGTACAGAACCGTCACCAACCGTAATGTCCGAGTCCAGAAATAATTCTGTTTCCTTAAAACAATATTGTCGTCGTATGCATTGATTGACGTGATCGCAATTTGTTTCCCAGGATAAAACGGACCAGCCCCGTAGTGCAGTGCCAGCAAACGGAGCTCCGACGAACTGAAGTAGATTATAGAAACTTGAACAGAAGAATGCTTTGAAGAGGGAGTAACAATTGAAAAGAATAATTAATATTTATTCTCTCCTTTTGGGCTATGTATTTATAGGCTAGAGGAAATGCCTATACGAACATTAATGACCTTTGGAAAGGTTGCGACCCTTTAACCAAGCAGTGGTTAAATGTGCGTGCGCATTTATGATGAAACGGTTGTATCCCTTCAATAGAAGGGACATACCAGATCATAAAATGATCAAAATAACTCGTTTTAGCACAATAGGCCCAAACTGAAATCAGCGGCCTATTTAACCATGAGACCTCAAGAGTCCCAAGGTCCAACGCTCAATTATTGACACTAATATCGTGTCATGGACTCCAAGAGTCCCCAAATCACTAAGCCCACATTTGACATCAATATAATATTGTGTCATGGACTCCAAGAGTCCCATAGCACCAAGCCCACATTTGACATCAATATAATATTGTGTCATGGGCTCCAAAAGTCCCAAGGCACTAAGCCTGATTTGACATCAATATAATATTGTGTCATGGACTCCAAGAGTCCCAAGGCATTAGGCCCAAGTTGACATCATTGTAATATTGTGTCTTGGCTTAGCCACCTGAAATGAGCTCTCTTCTCCTTTATTTATATAAGATTGTAGAAGAGTTGGTACTCATATTTCATTATATGGGATTAAAAGTTTTTTTCCTTTCTCTTCTTCCAAAATCCCTCTTTCTCTTTCTCATTCATTTCCAACAATCCCCCACATGAATGAGAAGTCGTTCTTAGTTTCACGAATCATTTATCGCATCGGTTAAAGTAGCACATGGGCCTTGAACTTTCCTAGTGATTACTTATTTGAATCACAGGCGAATCAGTAGACATTGACTGTCCTTGAACTGTAAGCCTTTTGTGTAATTCCAAAGTAGATAACACACGATAAATGTTTCTTATAACCCTTCATTCTCTGTATGTGTTCGTTTTTGCCTTGAACACCTGTCTGGTCTCATAAGTGCTTAGAGAATTTGGTCTCATAATTCTCTTTGAAGCGGCGCCTTCGCACTTACGTAGGTGATTCTGTAAAGGGTATTCTCTTAATTCCTCAAATACAGATATCATTAAAAGTACTAATACTTATCCTTATTCAACATATAATGCACTGACTTATCATAGGAATGGTTTGTGTATAACAGTGCCATCAAGTTTCTCTTAAACTTCGTTGTCCCTTTGAACCTAGATCTTGGGATCTCCAGTCAACTAGGTGGGGTTTCCATTTTAGAGAAACCTTTAGTCTATAGGCCTTAGCCCCATTCCCTTCGATAAGATTTGAACTTTCTCTCTTGGCAAGCCTTTGGTACGTGGATCCGCTAAGTTATCTTTAGATCGAATGTAATCTATCGTGATAACCCCATTAGAGAGAAGTTGTCTTATCGTTTTATGTCTACGACGAATATGCCTAGATTTACCATTGTATAGTGTACTATTAGCTCTTCCAATAGCTGATTGACTATCACAATGTATACATATTGGAGGCACAGGTTTGCTCCAATTAGGAATGTCTTCCAAGAAGCTTCGAATCCATTCTGCTTCTTCTGCAGTCTTATCTAGTGCAATAAACTCTGATTCCATCGTAGATCTAGCGATACCAGTCTGTTTGGATGATTTCCATGATATCGCTCCATTTCCTAATGTGAACACGTATCCACTTGTAGAATTTGTATCATTTGATCCAGTGATCCAATTTGCATCACTATATCCTTCCACTATTGAATGATAGTTTGTATAGTATAAACCATAGCTCTGTGTATACTTTAGATATCTTAGAACTCTGATTATCGTTTTCCAATGATGCTTACCAGGATTGCTGGTAAATCTACTTAGTTTGCTTACAGCATATGCGACATCAGGCCTAGTACAGTTCATACATGATACTTCCTAGTATACGAGATAATTCCAATTGGTAAATACCATCACCAGTGTTCTTTACCCAATTTTGGTTCATATCTACTGGTGATTTTGCAATAGTTACATTATATTGCTTGAATTTCTCAAGTATCTTGGTGATGTAATGCGATTGGGATAATGCATATCCATGTGGTGTTCTCAGAATTTTTACACCCAATATCACATCAGCCAGTCCTAGTTCTTTCATATCGAATCTAGAGGATAACATATCCTTTGTAGATGTTATTATGGCCTTGTTATTGCCTAGGATTAATAGGTCATCAACATAAAGACAAACAATGACATATCCAATATGTGTATGTTTTATGTACACACATTTATCTGATTCATTTATTGTGAATCCATTTGATAACATAGTATTATCAAACTTCCCATGCCACTGTTTTTGGAGTTTGCTTAAGGCCATAAAGTGATTTCACCTATTTGCACAATTTATTCTCATTTTCTAAGCTAAGAAATCCTTCAGGTTGTTCCATATAGATTTCCTCCTCTAATTCATCATTCAAGAATACAGTTTTATCATCCATTTGATGTATTTCTAAGTCATGTATGGATGCAATTGCAATGAGCATTCTAATTGATGTTTGTCGAAATAGTCCAGGTCTTCCTTTTGTTTAAATCCTTGGACTACCAGACGAGCTTTGTACTTGTCTATTGAACCATCAGGTTTCAATTTCTTTTTAAATATACATTTATTACCTAAGGTCTTACATCCTTGAGGTAAATCAACTGATTTCCATGTATGATTGGACATAATGGATTCAATCTCATTGTTAATTGTCTCTTTCTAATAAGGGGCATCGCTGGAGGACATAGCTTGTTTGTATTTCAATGGATCGTCTTCTAACATAAATGTATAGAAGTCTAGTCCAAAGGTTTAACGTCCCTGACCTTTTACTTTTTCTTGGCTCCTCCACTTGCTGCTCAGCACTACTTAGCTGAGTGTTATTTTGTTCAGCATCCTCAATAGAGTAATGAACTTCTTCTTTTTTTTCCTTGATCTCTTAGGTGTATGATTTTCAATACCATATTTCAAGGGAAATATATGTTCGAAAAATTTAGCATTTCTCGACTCAATGATGGTATTTTCATGAATATCATCAATTTCAGATTTGTGTACCAAACATCGATATGCGGCACTGCTTTGTGCACATCCAATAAATACACAATCAATTGTTTTTGGTCCAATTTTGACCTTCTTTGGTTTTGGTACCTCTACTTTGGCAAGACACCCCCACACTTTTAGGTATTTGTAGGATGGTGGTCTGTTTTTCCAAAGTTCATGAGAAGATAGAGATGTTTTCTTTCGGGATATTTTATTTAAAATATGATTTGCCGAAAGAATAGCTTCTTCCCAAAAAATTATCTGGCAAGCCAGGATAAGGCATTCATCATTTCTTTAAGAGTTTTATCTTCCGATCGGCTATACCGTTGGATTGAGGTGAATATGGTGCTGTAATTAGGTGTAAAACACCATGTTCAGCGCAAGATTCTTCAAAAGGGAATACATATTCTCCTCCTCTATCACTTCTTAAAGCTTTGATTTTCTTGTTGAGTTGATCCTCAACTTCCGCTTTGTATTGTTTAAACACATCAAATCACATACATTTGTATGTATTATATCTAGCGGTTCTGTTTCTCGTTCAACATAATGAAATGAGATTCTTGTCAATTTTGCTTCTGCACAAATTTAACATTTAAAAATGGTGTCTAGATTAATCAATTTGTGCAATGTATCAAAGTTTACATCCCCTAATCTAGAATATCACACGTTGGAAGAGTCAACAGTATAAACAAAAGATTCACTTTTATTCATATCAGTGTGTGGTACAATAGTGATTACATTTTTCTTTAAACGAGCAATCACACACATGTCCTCTTCCTACATACACTCCATTCTCGGCTTCAAGGATTAATTTAAATCCGTGTTTGCTGAGCAATGATCCTGAAATCAGGTTCTTATGAATTTCTGGAACATAGAGAACGTCATTTAAAGTTAGTTCCTTTCTAGGTTGCATTCTGATATTACTGTACATAAATTCATATCAGCAATGCCCTTTTGGGGATTTCAGCCATTTTTTTTTATAGAGTCAGAAATTTGGCAAGTCCCAATGTTGTTAGACAAAGCAACATTTTTCTATTGTCAGCACTTAATATTGATGACGTTGAACTTCTCTGACCTATCTCCATGAGGCAGAGTCATTATTGGAACCATTTGGCACAATCAGAGCGTTGGTCACCGTCTGTGTCGGTGTAAAATTATTGTTGCTATTTTGCGACACAGCTTATTGTCGTCTGCAACAATCAATATTGTTTTAAGATTGTTAGAAGATCTTTTTGTCAATACACAATTGTATTACAAAGTTAGATCCTTTCTCAATACACAATTGTATTGCAAATAAATAGTAACAATATCAATGTTACTCAATAATGCCACAATTGTCAAGTCAAACTGTGATTGCAGAAAAGACAGTAAGCAAGACCAATTATGCACTGGATTGGAGCGGTACAGAACCGTCACCAACCGTAATGTCCGAGTCCAGAAATAATTCTGTTTCCTTAAAACAATATTGTCGTCGTATGCACTGATTGACATGATCGCAATTTGTTTCCCAGGATAAAACGGACCAGCCCCGTAGTGCAGTGCCAGCAAACGGAGTTCCGACGAACTGAAGTAGATTATAGAAACTTGAACAGAAGAATGCTTTGAAGAGGGAGTAACAATTGAGAAGAATAATTAATATTTATTCTCTCCTTTTGGGCTATGTATTTATAGGCTAGAGGAAATGCCTATACGAACATTAATGACCTTTGGAAAGGTTGCGACCCTTTAACCAAGCGGTGCTTAAATGTGCGTGCGCATTTATGATGAAACGGTTGTATCCCTTCAATAGAAGGGACATACCAGATAATAAAATGATCAAAATAACTCGTTTCAGCACAATAGGCCCAAACTGAAATCAGCGGCCTATTTAACTATGAGACCTCAAGAGTCCCAAGGTCCAACGCCCAATTATTGACACTAATATCGTGTCATGGACTCCAAGAGTCCCCAAATCACTAAGCCCACATTTGACATCAATATAATATTGTGTCATGGACTCCAAGAGTCCCATAGCACTAAGCCCACATTTGACATCAATATAATATTGTGTCATGGGCTCCAAAAGTCCCAAGGCACTAAGCCCGATTTGACATCAATATAATATTGTGTCATGGACTCCAAGAGTCCCAAGGCATTAGGCCCAAGTTGACATCAACGTAATATTGTGTCTTGGCTTAGCCACCTGATATGAGCTCTCTTCTCCTTTATTTATATAAGATTGTTGAAGAGTTGGTACTCATATTTCATGATATGGGACTAAAAGTTGTTTTCCTTTCTCTTCTTCCAAAATCCCTCTTTCTCTTTCTTATTCATTTCCAACAGAAATAGCATCAATGTAAACTTGTGTATAACTTGAAATGCATGGAGAGAAGGAAAAATTGTCTTCCTGAGGAGGAAGAGGGTTAGTTTTATCAGATTTACTCCACCGGCATAGCAGAAGTTTAATTATGTACAACATAAAATCAATTTTATAATCATGTCACGGTAAACATTCATGTGCAATAAAAAAACACAACTCTCCCACTATCCATGTTTGCATCTCATATCATTAAATTTATGTAAACATGAACTGTAAAGTGTTATTCAACCATCATACACAATACAGCGGAAAATTATGCATTAGTGTGCCAAAATTCTAACCTGGCGCTTTTTGATGGTGGAAGAAACTGGAGAGGTTGCCGCATGAAAGTGTTAGCCTAAGTAGAAACCAAATGTAGAGCACCTGCACATATGACTTTTGTATTTTTATCTCATGAAGTAAGTGTTAGTCCTCTATGCATATACCGATTTCATTTTTTTTGGCTAACATAATTTATTCAAAAGTAAGAATAAAAATGTAGTTGAGACAACAATTGATAAGGTGGTTTCAATGTAAGTAAGCTCAAAAGTAAAGATCGTATGCAACGAAGTGGCCCTTTTTTTTTGTGGATCTGCAGAAAGCACAGTTCAAATATCGGAAAAATGATTGTCATCCAATGAATAATCTCCAAAAATCTCCGTCTCATTTCTACAAACTAAACTGGTGCATACATTTAAGGATAAATAAGCATAGCAAAATCTGAATAGAAGATAAAAAAAAACTATAAGAGAATGTCGGCTGTAACATAGATTAAGTATATATGTAATATAATAGTGGGCTGGACTCTAACCCACTTAGCTTATCTTTTCTTCTCAGCCTTTTTAGCCTGCAAGGCAATTGTATATATTCGAACTGCTTTGTACATTCAGTAATTCAATTTCCTTTATCCTTCAATAGAAAATCATCAACTTTTAAATCCTCAAAAGCTTTCTTGGTATCGGAGTGACAAGTGCCTCATGACAAATCTAAATACTGAAACAAAGAGTTTAAATCTTCATATCCATCAGATTATTGCTTCATCATTTGGATATGGCTCATCAGAGGAGATACCTCATCATTTGAGAGAAGATACATCACATTGTCCACTGCCTCGCCTGAAAACAAGTTGACAGGGCTGCATCTGAACAATTTTTGATATATCTTCTATTATCAAAATCAAAGATCGCCAGAAAATAAACCAAGAACTCAAGAAAATCATCAAAACATGTAAGAGCCGTGCCTAGAGATATCTTCAGAATAAGGTACGATTTAATCAAGCATAAATTCATCACGAGAAATCTCTGGCTGCTGCATACCTGTCTGAGAAATCCTCGGATTCTTGATTGATAGTGGCATTCTTATGTTATGATTTCTTAATAATTCTATCATCATTTGTCTATCACTATGGTTGATCTAACACTCTCAGCAACATCAGACAATAGTCAGACTGTGTCCAATGAACCTGGGCCTGTAAATCCAACAACAAAGACTGTTATTAGTCTTAAGAGTCAATTAATCACAATACATCTTGAAGAAGATAACTATCTTCTTTGGAAATTACAAGTTGAAACAGCTATTCAAGGATATGGGCTTGAAGGATATATTCTTGGCACTGTTGATATTCCAGCCAAGTATATTACAGATGCAAACGATAGAACAGTTGCAAATAGAAATATATACAGTATCATCGACAAGATAGACTCATCAGTTCTTGGTTGCTATCATCTATAAGTGCAAATCTATTGCCACAAGTTATTGGATGTACCTCTGCTTATGATATCTAGACTACAGTGGAAAAAGAATTCAATAATCAATGTTCTGCCAAAGTTCTTCACTACAAGAATCAGTTGCAAAGTGTTAAAATGGAGAATTTGTCCATGAGAGAGTATATTGCTAAAGTTAAAAGGCTATGTGACTTGCTAAATGCTACTGGAAACAGGGTGTCAAATAGTGATCAAGTCTTTTACTTAGTCAATGGTCTTAGCAATGATTATGAAGCTGTTGTTACGGTAATAACTTCTCAAAAAATAATACCTGCTATTGATGAGGTACACTCTATTCTGCTCTCTCATGAGGCAAGAACAAATGCCAAGAAGCCACAAGAAATGGATTATACAGTAAACTTCACTACTGGGTTCAAAGGCAAAAATAAGAATTTCAATAATAATATTAGAAATGATCAGTCTTACCCAAGAGGTGGCAGTGCAAGAAGAGCACGTGGCAGAGGTAGATGTACCAATACAAACAGACGAAAGTGTCAAATTTGTGAGAAGATGGGTCACACAGCTTTGAACTGCTACTTCAGATTCAACACTAATTACACAGCCAACCAGAATCAGAGGAACAATGGTAATCCTAGTGTGAACATGACTTTATCTCAATCTGAAAATAGCAGCCAAGACAATACAAGCAGAAATGGTAATCAAAATGACACTGCAAAACTTGAAACTGTGCAAGATGGTAGCTGGTACCCAGATTCTGGAGCTACTCATCATATTACAAACAGTCTTGACAATCTTAATCTGGGATGCAGAGATTATATAGGTAATAGTTCTATCTTATTAGGCAATGGTAAAAGCATTAACATTACCCACATTGGAGATACAAATCTAAGTGGTAGGAGACAATTATATTTACACAATCTTTTAAGAGTTCCAAAGATCAAGAAAAATTTAATAAGTGTTTCTCAGTATGCTCAAGACAATAATGTCTTTTTTGAATTTTACCCTAAATATTGCTTAGTTAGGGACATTCTAACTTGAGAACCCATTTTATAGGGTAACATGACAGGAGGTCTTTACAAGTTCAACACTGTTAGAAATAACAGTATGATAAAAACGGGAAAACACTGTAATTTGAATGTTCTTGACAAGGCTGATTGCAGCAAAAAATTCTTTGACCTTTGGCATTACAAACTTGGTCACCCAAGTGCCAAAATTGTAATGAAAATACTAGATAAAAACAATATTCAGTACAGTAATGTCTCTTTACCATATATTTGTGAGTATTGTCAGGTAGGTAAAAGTCACAAACTGCCATTCTTTGACTTTGAAACAGTTTACACTGAACCACTACAGTTAATTGCTACAGATTTATGGGGTCCAGCTCCTATAAATTCAGATTTTGGATTTAAATATTATATTGCCTTTGTAGATGCTTACTCAAGACACACTTGGATCTATTTTCTAAAGCCCAAATCTGAAACCATTAATGTTGTTACCAATTTCATTTCTATGGCTAAAAGGCAATTTAATACCTTAGTTAAAATAATTCAGTCTGATGGTGGCAGTGAATTCAAATGTTTAAACCAGTACTTCATTAAGAAGGGAATTATTCACAGAATTACTTGTCCATATACTTCACAGCAAAATGGACTTGTTGAACGAAAACACATGCACATTGTTGAGTCTGGTTTAACCCTACTGGCTCAAGCTAAACTACCCTTAAAATTTTGGCCAGAGGCCTTTAGTACATCTGTATACTTAATCAATAGGCAACCAACCAAGGTACTGAAATATATGACACCATTGGAAAGATTGTACAATATAAAACCTGACTATAAAGGTTTAAAACCTTTTGGGTGCTTATGTTTCCCTTATTTGAGACCCTATAACTCTAACAAGTTGAATTTCAGATCAAAACCCTGTACCTTTTTGGGGTACACTACTAAACAAAAGGGATACAAGTGTATGGATGAAAATGGTAAGATATATATAAGTAGACATGTTGTATTTGATGAAACCGTGTTTCCTTTTAGCAGTAAACAAATCACAACTACTAGTAAGGTAAGAAATCCAAATGTTTCAATACCTGAAATCCCAATCTATTCTGAAAATTGGGATAATAATGATGAAAGAGAGGCTGCTGAGTCAAGTAAAACATCACAAATTCAGTCAGAAGAAGATGATGAATCACAGCAACCCAGCCTTGCCTCACACAATCCTGAAAATTCAGAAAACCAAGGGTTAGAAGAGGAAAACACAGGTTCACAAATACAAGATCTGAATTTTCATCAGATGCAGATAATGACAGCAACTTACCATCACCTGTGCCACCAATTCAGATCAGCCATCCTATGATCACTAGGGCTAAAAGTGGTATTTTCAAACCAAAAACCATATATGACTTCATCCAGTGATTGTGAACCTGATTCTTTTGAACATGCTATCAAAAACAAAGACTGGAAGAAAGCCATGGATGAGGAATATGATGCACTCATCAGAAACAAAACCTGGGAGCTTGTATGTCCACCTGCCAATAAAAATATTGTTGGGTGCAGGTGGACATACAAACTTAAAAGGAACCCAGATGGGTCAATAAATAAGTATAAAGCCAGGCTAGATGCAAAGGGATTTACTCAGGAGTATGGGTTTGATTTAATCAAACTTTCTCACCTATAGTGAAACCTACAACCATTAGGCTCATTCTTACTATAGCCCTATGTAAAAGATGGCATGTTAAACACTTAGATGTTAACAATGCCTTCTTAAATGGTATTCTTAAAGAAGAAATATATATGAGGCAACCACAAGGCTTCAATCTCAACAAAAACTTAGTATGCAAATTAAATAAAGCCATTTATGACCTAAAACAGGCCCCTAGAGTTTGGTTTGATAGACTGAAAAATACCCTAATTAATTTGGGATATCAGTCTACCAAATTAGACAGCTCATTGTTTACCAAAATAAATGGCTCTATAGCAATTTACATACTAGTATATGTTGATGACCTCATTATAACAGGTAATAATACTGATGATATTGACAAGCTGACGCAGTACTTAGATAAACAGTTTTCCATCAAAAATTTAGGAGATCTAAACTACTTTTTGGGCATAGAAGTATTAATAATTGAATCTGAAATAATTCTATGTCAAAGAAAATATATAACTGAGTTGCTTGTTAAAAAAAAATGATAAATGCCAAACCCCAATCTACTCCAATGATAAGTAGTCAAAATTATTCAAAATATGGGGGAGAGGCTATTTTAAATGCAACCGAATACAGGAGTATTATTGGTGCACTTCAATATGCAACAATAACACGTCCTGATATATCATATAGTGTGAATAAACTTTCTCAATTCATGCAGAATCCTAAGGACATTCACTGGAAAGCTGTCAAAAGAGTTCTGCGCTATTTAAAAGGGACAGTTAACTATGGACTGCAACTAAAGACCGGTCAACATTTGCACATAACTGGATATGCAAATGCTGACTGGGCTTCATGTGACGATCCCAAAATCCGAGGAGCGGTATTAAGGATAATCATTGGAATATAACACATTAATCATCATAGCAGAGTACAGATAATAGCAGAACAATAAATAGAATAATTTTACATAGGTATGACAGCGGAATCACAACATGTAATAACATCAGAATAGCATAGCGTAGGATATAACTTAGTAAATAAAGGGAAGTGATCAGTCATCATCGCCAGAGGCGGAATACATACATGCAGTGAGACATAATAAGGGTATCAGTCTACATCGCCGAAGGCGGTACATATACATACAATAAGAAGTACTGAAAGTAAATCAGTCTGCATCGCCCGTGGCGGAATCATAATATAAGTACAATAATGGCGGAAAATGTCAAAGTCATCTCTGTGAAGTCAGCCTCGCCATGGGCCAAAATGCATTCTATGCAACAGTGCAGAGCCAAAAACAACCTGTCACCTGTGAACTAGGTTGCCCGTGTGAAAATAAGGGCACCCGCGTTTTGAAACGTGGCCGTGCAGTTCGTGTTTTGAAACCGGAAATAAACTGAATTTGCTCGATTTATTTGATATTTATTGGTTGTGATTGGTGTGAAAATTGATTGATAGCGAATGGTTGTTTGGGATTGTTTGTGGTTAATATTGATTGATTGTGGTCGAAAAATACCCATTTGTGGTTGAGAAATATTTGGTTGAAACCACATAGGATTAGTTTGTGGAAATGAAATAAATATATACATGCCGCCTGCGTGCGAACTAGATGCATGATCCCCATTGTAAAAAACCACGAGGTTTTAAGGTAGAGCGAGGAGCCGTACTAGGGACGGTCCCGGTTTTAACTACCCTGCCGTTATGCTGCCAAAATTTTGTATAATATTCATGTGTTTGAATTGTTTTCATTTGTTGAAACTATATTTATTCATGGAATAGAAAACCTTCATGTGTTGAATCGATATTCATTCATTGATTAGAAATTCATGTGTTGAATGGTATTCATATTTTGAAATAAATTGTTTGATAATAAAAATCACCTTTTTATCAACTATATGGACTATGTAAAATAATCTCGTTTTAAAAGAAATTGTTTTATAATAAAAATCCTATTTTTATCACCTATATAAACTATATAAAATAATAGTGTTTTGAAATGAATTGTTTTACAATAAAAATCACATTTTTTATATACATAAATTGTTGAAATGTGAAGTGTTAAAAATAGCTACTCGTTCAAATAAATATATATATATGAGTTGAAATATTCATTAATTAGCTAATGATATGATTTTTGCCTATACATGCAACATTAGAATGAATGGTGTTTTTAAACCAAATGTAATCAAATATGAAGTTGAATGGAAAATGAGAAGTGATAAGAACTATATATATGTACATGCATATTTATTGAACAGGTTATAGCGAAGGGGGCTAGAGAAGAGGAATAAAATTTTCAGAAAGACTAGGGTTATCCCATTTTGAATAACTGATACGACGATAAGTCGAAGATGAAGACGATGGTCGAAGACCGGAGGTCTTCACGTCGTTTGGGTAATTACTGATGATCTAGATTGGGCTGTACACCCAAGAAGATGGAAACAGTTGGTGCACGATCTAAGTTATATCCTACGCTATGCTATTCTGATGTTATTACATGTTGTGATTCCACTGTCATACCCATGTAAAATTATTCTATTTATTGTTCTGCTATTATATGTACTCTGCTATGATGATTAATGTGTTATATTCCAATGATTATCCTTAATACCGCTCCTCGGATTTTGGGATCGTCACACTTCAGATCCTGATGATCGTAGATCAACCAGCGGCCACTGCATATATTTTGGTCAAAGCCTAATATCATGGTGCTCAAAGAAACAACCTACAATCTCCAGATCCAGCACTGAAGCCGAATACAGGAGTATAGCTAATGCAACAGCTGAAATCAAGTGGCTACTGTCTCTATTATCAGAACTCAAATTAAAGCCTACAGCAAAACCTATATTATGGTGTGACAATAGAAGCGCAGTGTTCATGACAGAAAACCCTATACAACATGCAAGAACCAAACATATTGAGATAGATGTCCATTTCGTCAGAGAAGCAGTTCAAAGAGGAGAAATCCAAGTAAATCACATACCTGGGTTCTATCAGAGAGCTGACATATTAACTAAAGCAATATCGTTGAAGAACTATACCAGACTTAGAGAGGAGCTCAACATCGTTGACCAAGCTAGGCCTCAAAAAGGTAATACTGAAGAAAGAGCTAGATCGAGCCTTACAATCATCAAAGAAAACTTCAAGAAAGCTCAGAATCCTGATAATGAAGACGACGCTACTGCTAATCTGTTGATTAGAAAAGACAAAGTTCCTGATAGGGTCAAAAATCACAATTTGAAGATAGATAAGGAGGACAGAAGAAGAAGAAGAAGGGGAATCGCTGCTCAAATCGACTTATTTCCCAGCTCGACATGGCGAAACTAGGGTTTCTGAAACCCTAAGTTTCGTGGGGGAGTATAAGAGAATGTCGGCTGTAACATAGATTAAGTATATATGTAATATAATAGTGGGCTGGACTCTAACCCACTTAGCTTATCTTTTCTTCTCAGCCTTTTTAGCCTGCAAGGAAATTGTATATATTCGAACCGCTTTGTACATTCAGTAATTCATTTTCCTTTATCCTTCAATAGAAAATCATCAACTTTTAAATCCTCAAAAGCTTTCTACTGATACCAAACAGATTAAATAAGTAGTAAATAATTATTAAGGTGCAAGTTATCAGTGTCAGAAAAACCATTGTCTTATTTGTGTGAACAAACATGGTTGAATACAACCAACAGACTTTACAACCTACAATATATCCTTCATTTTCTTTTTGTCCTCTACTTGCCTCCTTTTTACTTGCAGTGACAAGCAGTATTTTGAGGGAAGTAAGATTCAATGCCATTCCTGTTACGTATAAATTTAAAAGTATGTGAAGTCCAAATGAAAGTGGATGCATCAACCTTATTTTTGTTGTCTACTAGATATGGTTGTTAAAAATTTTTTTGGGTAACATTCAAATCCAGTAGATTTCACACTGATTTATAATACTTTTAAAAAAACTTTTAGGTAATAAATATTAAACGATATTGCATAGTCCGTTAAGTCATTAATAACATGATGAAACTAAATTTAGAAAAAGGGATCTAATATGTTGCGACGGATGAAAGTATGCAAGCAGAAGAAAATAATAAAAATTGAATTACATTTAACAATTTAGTATCATTACTGATAGTGAAATAAGGAACAATAAACATTAATTATGGGCAAGAAAACTGACATGAGCATTCAATAAGGAAAATAAATACCAATTTCAAGTAGAAAGCAGCT
Source organism: Allium sativum (assembly GCA_030737875.1). NCBI lineage: Eukaryota > Viridiplantae > Streptophyta > Magnoliopsida > Asparagales > Amaryllidaceae > Allium > Allium sativum. The sequence continues at coordinate 487,691,398 of CM060918.1, read as the reverse complement.
TAAACTTTAAATATTGATTAGAATTCTAATTATACAACCAAATGATTAAAAAACATTCATTGGTAAATGCTGCACCCAATAATTTGTTTGGTGTTTTTTATTTCAGTTGCAGCTAGGAGGCACAATTGTCTTCTGAATTCCTTTATTACATAATACCATCAGTTTCAGTTATGTAAGCATATATTAGCATAAAAAGAGATATTATTTCTAAATTTTAGTCATAAGGACCAGAATGAAAAAAATGGGTTATTCTTTTGATTTTTGTAATTTGTGACATTTATGAGAAGTGAACATGCTTTTCCAAATATGTCAACCTAAGTAATCAGCAGAACGCGGAAACAGACATTACTAAAGAGATAGTGTCAATGAGTGGAAAAATTTATATTCCATGTGAATATTTGTTAGCTTATTCAAAATACTTTCTAGCAAAATTCAAGTATTTAAAACCAGAGAAAAAACAAATATCAAGAGGGAAAAATGGGGTATCAAGCATGTAGGTAAATAAATTGTTGTGATTTGTGACATGAAATCACATATGTTAATAGAGATGAGGCGTGGATGTGCTTGGCGGTAGAGGAGATGGTGCAGCAACAGAAAGAAGGTTAGAAGGAGCAGTTTGGCGTTTGAGCGGATTTATTGCTGGATTTTGACCCGGTCTTTCTGTGACTTATCTGCAACTATTGAGGGGATATATTCCTAATATATCTCTAAGAGGAAAATTGGATATTTTTCCTAGGCCTTATATTCTCCTATAAAAGCAGCACATTGGGTTGGATTAATGGATGACCGAATAGAGTGGTGGCTGCGTGCCTCTAGGGCTTGGTGCCCTAGAGAGGATTGGTGCCTCCCAATTAATCCAAGGGTTAGCCGTCGTTCTTCATTTTTCTCCTCCTCCAACAGAAGTTGTAGTCATCTAAATATTCTTTCCCTTTCTCAATAAGGTTATTGATTCTTGTAATTTTGTTTATTGTTGGTTTTGATCCATTGAGTGTAAACAAAATTTGTTTTTGTGAATCAATAAAGAGGGTGGTTGGGTGGAATATCTTGTGTTTGCGCGTGTGATTTCATATCTGTGTTTGTTTCCATAGAAATCATCTTTAAGTAATTGGGTGAATAAGATCCTGGACGCTTCCGCAAAGGCGCAGTTTTTCACAACAGTTGGTATCAGAGCTAGATCATCGCAAAGCTTAGAGTGGTTTTGGACTGGAAAAAATTGATTTTTGTTCGGAAAAAAAATTGATTTTTTGTTGAACAAAATCGGTTTTTTTTTTAACGTCGGATATGATGGCGCTGTTGGTGATGACTAATTTTGATTGGGGATTTGAAGGCCTCAATTGTTTGGTTGATGGAGATGAATAGGAGCCCTCAGATGTGGATGGGGGAAGATGGAAGAAGACGAAGATGTTGGCAATTGGTTTGATTTGCCTATACCTTGGTGATTCGGTTCATGTTTTCGACAGGGGTCTTCACGTTGATGATGCTCGAGGAAGGAGCTCAGGTCAAGTGGTAGACGGGTGTCGATGTGGAAGGCGAGTGACGGTTGAAGAACCAAGTCCACAGCAAGGTGGAGAGGTTAATATGGTCACTGCTGATGGTCCTAAGGTGGAGGATCATGGTATCGACAAGGGTTTAGATGTTGATGATACTCGAGGGATCCCGGAGATGAAGAGATCATGTCAAACGGAAGACGGATGTCGAGTTTTGAAATCCACAAAGACGATGGAGATCTTGTGGTATTGCAAGCATTTTTTAGACCGTTGGTTTATGCACGGTGCAGCTCAGATGGTAGATGCATCTTTTGCAGGCGGTGGGTTGTGCTTGTAATTGAGGTGTGGTCGTAGTCCTTTCAAATCGACTAGGTGTGATTGTTGCCCTGAAATCAATTGAGTCCCTGTACTCGGAACAGGTGGGGTGTATCTCGTTGCCCAGAAATCGAGGTTGGTTTAATTGAGAGAAGGTGTCGTTGAAAGAGCTAGGTTGACTTGGTTGTTGATTATTGGAATGTTGATATGATTTCAGATTAAGGTGGAGCATTGTGATGGTGATTTCACATGTCCATGGAAGTCGGTTGACTTGTTGTTGATGTGATTTCATATCAAGGTGGAGTGTTGTGATTTGTGACATGAAATCACATATGTTGATAGAGACGAGGCGTGGATGTGCTTGGCGGTAGAGGAGATGGTGCAGCAACAGAAAGAAGGTTAGAAGGAGCAGTTTGGCGTTTGAGTGGATTTATTGCTTGATTTTGACCCGGTCTTTTGTTGACTTATCTGCAACTATTGAGGGGATATATTCCTAATATATCTCTAAGAGGAAAATTGGATATTTTTCCTAGGCCTTATATTCTCCTATAAAACCAGCACATTGGGTTGGATTAATGGATGAACGAATAGAGTGGTGGCTGCGTGCCTCTAGGGCTTGGTGCCCTAGAGAGGATTGGTGCCTCCCAATTAATCCAAGGGTTAGCCGTCGTTCTTCATTGTTCTCCTCCTCCAACAGAAGTTGTAGTCATCTAGATATTCTTTCCCTTTCTCAATAACGTTATTGATTCTTGTAATTTTGTTTATTGTTGGTTTTGATCCATTGAGTGTAAACAAAATTTGTTTTTGTGAATCAATAAAGAGGGTGGTTGGGTGGAATATCTTGTGTTTGCGCGTGTGATTTCATATCTGTGTTTGTTTCCATAGAAATCATCTTTAAGTAATTGGGTGAATAAGATCCTGGACGCTTCCGCAAAGGCGCAGTTTTCCATAACATAAATTCTATAGCTAATATCACGATGCCTAACGTATAATATTTTTTTTACATGCATTTGCTCGTATCCAAGAGAAAAAGTATGAAACATCTCTAAATTGATGTTACTGAAGAGGCTTTACACAATTTAAGATTTCTTAAATGTAACCATTAATCCTTTCAATATATATTGTCAATTGTGTAGGAGAGAGCAACAATTTACTTGTTTGCATTAATAGATCAAGGTAACACACATTAAGACATGATTTTTGTTTTAAATGCATTACCAGCAAATAAAAGCACCAGACTGCACCGGATATATATTGGATAAATCATACCATGCATATCACCAATATTACTGCATTATGGTAAAATATTTGCAGATGGTGAATACAATATATTGCCTAATTGTACATATTAATGTTTCAACATGTAAAAAAATTTCATGTTACTACTTTATATCGAATAATAATTACATACCAAAATAATGTTGGATTTCCTGCTTTCTTGTTAAAGTAATTGATTGATGAGTTGACACCGTAAAATTACATTTTGCCATTGAAATTGTAAGAGAAATGTTCAATTTAAGGGTACTTTATAAACATCCAATTAAATACATTTTTCCATAAAGTAATTTTTGTCTTCTGAAAACGTGTAGCTACAATATGACTGCATGCAACCACCAGCAACTAAGAATAATACAACGAACTGATTGGCACATGAATCTTTTATGTATGGACCTTGTTAAAACTAAAATAAAGTAGCCTGTGTAAGTGCATTGACAGATTGGCTGCAATTAATTTAAGAAAGATGCTTTTCATGAGGTAGTTTTGAGTATGGTAAAACAGTGTCAAAGTTGTAAGCTTAACGTACCCACCGGTCTACGGACATAAGTAAACAATCAAGTAATTGTAGAATCACCATTTTGTACTCCGTAGGTTTAAAAAGTGCAAATGTTTATGTAAACTAATTTATGCTTGCATCTTACTTAGACGTAACACGAAATGCATGTAGAGAAACGATGTTAGAAAAAAATGTGTTGCAGTCAGTAACAGTAATACTTCTATACCTCGCTGTAATATCCTCTAGGTGGTGAAAATTAAAGTCCAGATAAATTGTCGGTGGTTTAGTATAACCACAGTTAAATGAGCCTGCAAAAGATAGCAGTTGTCAGAAATCAATGATAGTAGTACATATGGATGCAATAAAAGGTAAAGAAAACTACGTTCGTAAGAGGATATCGTCAAAGCAGTGGCAACAATGGTCGACGAATATTCAAATTTGTCAACTACAGATTCATCAGTCATATTCCTCTGCTCAGCCTGCAGTGACATAATAATTGCTTCATCAATAAGAGATAGAGAAGAGGTGAATTAGCATTCAATTAACGAAGGTAAGAGAGAAAAATTCAAGAGAACCTATCGCTCCTAACATGTAATTCTTACTTTATTAACACTACAAAAGAAGGCTGAATTCCATACGCCAATTTGGCATAGGGGATCAAATTTCCCTACGCCATCCCTACGCCAAACAAGAAGTTGAAAATTAGACGTCACAAATGATTCCCTACAGGTTCCCTACGCCAAATTCTATACGCCTTCCCTACGCCACATTCTTACGTCTTTCCTACGTCAAGTTCCATACGTCATCCCTACGCCATATTCCTTACGCATTCTCTACACCTACGTTCCTACGCATTTCCTACGCCAACTTCCATACGTCTTCCCTACGCCAGCATTCCTACGCAAACTTCCATACACCTTCCCTACACCAGCATTCCTACGCCTTCCCTACACCAATTTGCATACGCCTTCCCTACGCCATATTCCTTACGCATTCCCTACGCCAAGTTCCATACGTCTTTCCTACGCCATATTCCTTTTGATTTTCCTTACGCATTCCCTACGCCACCACATACCAAAATTCAATACGATTCTTTTACATTTATCTTCATCTACCACAGATATTATAATAACCTTTAATAAAACCGAACACATGTGAAATCGTAACAATATATATCAGTAAAAACATTGATGTAGAATGAATAACATTGTCAAATTACCATAAACTTGCTGCAAATATATTTAAAACAAGTCACGTCCAACAAACAATAAAATAAAGTTGCTACATAACTTAAACATGGTTGTTTCTTCTAATTCAAACATCAAAATGTACCTTACTACCTTATACAAACGGAACATCAAACACAACCAAAATAAGAATAACTCATAGCATATGTCAGATCTCCTATTCTTGCTCCTGTCTTAATCCTCGTATGAACTCTTGCACAGAACCCATCTCCTCTGCATGGAACCAAAATCTGCTTGTAGTTTGTTAATCATGACACTCATTTCTTGTTTTTTACTCCTAAGCTCTTCTACTTCCTCCACAAGTTTGTGTCTGTCATCTGAAACTCCAAACCTACTAATGTATGCATTGTCTCTATATATCTACACATAAAATTTTAAATTCAATTAACACAACGAATATTTTTTTTAATACAATTAGCATAACTCCAAACCTAGTAGTTCAATTGAGCATTAGCACAAGAACAGTAAAGATAGCATGAAAGCACATAAATACCCTACATAGATCGAAATGATATACCCTCCAGTTAACACAGTAAACAAGGAAAAAAAAGGAAAAAAATCCACAAGAAACCTAGAAAAAAAGAACAGTTGCTAGGGACATAACTGAAGTTATTGTAATGCACATAAGCTATATGTAGTTCTTATATATATAGTGAAATAAAGTTATGCATTATGAAGAAGTCATCTCACCAGCCTTCAACAACTCTATCTGAACATAAATGATGTCAGAATCATATATCATTGTTATCAATTAGTATGGAACCAGGGTAAGATTTCTCATCACGTTTTCTTTCTTATATAATTAAGTTGATATTTTTACAAAGTCTAAGTTTCAAATGGAAGTGCATTTGTTAAACACTCATTATCTAAAGTTTTCCAGAGCTATGTTTTTATAATATATGCGTTTTTAGTCTTCACATAGAAATTACAAACATTTTTATAAGATATATAAGTTTGTGGGCCTGTTTCTTGATCTTTCATATAATGATTAATAAATTCAAAATTGAACAGTTAGAAACTAGTATGTATCAAATTGAACATCTATTCACCAGACATGGCTTTAGATCATGTTTAAATCACCCTTTCTAAGCATAGATTCATAAATAAAATTAGACGTCTTGATTTGAAAAATCTACCTATCTAAATCACTTAATGCATTTACTGATTTATTTAAATATGACTAAAATAGGTTAATCTGATATAAAGTATTAGATGTATTGATTATGGGGAACAATGATATAAACCCCAACATGGATTTGTAACACAGGGATATACATTACATCAAATTGGAATAATTATTAGAGTTGTCCAGCCTTAAATAAGTGTAATATCTTAAACAGCAGGACGTAAAAATTAACCATTAACATCCTCCACATTAATGCATATTTTGATTTAGGGGATTTTATTCAGAAGGACAAACGATATTAAAATTTTATTCGTTAGGACACGCGCCTTAAATTTTACTCAAAAGGACAAGTGATATTAATTTTTTCCGTCGTTCTTCATCTCGTCGCTAATTATCTCGCTCATCACCTCGTCGTTCATCATCTCAAACGATTTTCTATCCCGAAATCATTTTTAATATCAATCAAATCAAAATCTGTGGCATCTCGTACAATCGATCCTCAAACATAAATCGACCAGCAAAATCTAGGGCACGAAATCGATCTCACGCGTATTCGATTGGTGAAATCGTTCACGAAATTATGGTAAATTCGATTGCTATGATTCGTTTGGTAGTAAATATGATTTTGTGAATTCAGAGTAGAAATCGAACGAGAGAGATGAACGAGAGAAAAATTGCTGGAAAAAGTTTTTTTTTTTAACGGTGAAGTTAGCAGCAGCTCGTAGGTATCATTTTTCTATTTTTTTAGGTATCATTTTTCGTTTTTTAATAGTGTTATACTTTTGTGATTATAATTTTGGTGCTATATCAGTTTTCTACATGTACTGTTGCATTAGCTTTGCAACTCAATCGAAATTATGTCATTTTAATCAATCAAAGTGGGATGTAAATATTTTTTGAACTAGTTTTCCTTCAAAATATCAAAGCAGTTTGTAGGTATCATTTTTATAGTTTTTTAGGTATCATTTTTATATTTTCAACATGAATTTACATCATAGCAGTTTTTAGGTATCATTTTTATATTTTTTTAGGTATCACTTTTATAATTTCTAGTTGAATTAACATCATAGCAGTTTTTAGGTATCATTTATATTATTTTTAGGTATCACTTTTTTATTTTCTAGTTGAATTTACAGTATTATGTTGGTATAAGTTTTGATTGTGTATGGAATTCTTGTAGATACTGCATGCTGCTGGAGATTACTTGAATTCAAGACCGGAGTGCATACAAGTAAAAGTAAATGCATGAATGCATGCTTGGAATGGGGAGCAGTGTTCTATGTACGTAGATTGTGTAGGAAAAAAATGTATCATATTAAATCAGTTATGTATCATTGTAGGTATCATATGATACAAGTGGGTATTATTGTGTATTACAAAGAATAATCTCATTTTTGTGACAATTGAATTGAATTGATTGCTATTTTTTTTTAATCAGTAGGTATTATTGTGAATAAATATTATTTTTGTGAGATTTGAATTGAGTAAGTGGGTGTTATTTTTTTTTATCAGTGGTTATCAGTTAAAATTAATGTTGTGTATCAAAAAAAGTCAATTGCCAAAGCAAACAACACAAATCTACCTACTTGCCATAGTTCTCATACACAAAGCCATAAAAATGATACCTTAAAAAATATAAAAATGATACCTAAAAACTGCTTTAATATTTTAACGACAAAAGTAATGCAGAAAATGTTTGAATCACAGTTTTATTGATTAAAATGAAATAAATTCAATTGAATTACAAAGCTAGTGCAACAGTACAGCAACAAAAAGTAACTAAAAAAAACATAGCACAGTGAATACAGTAAAAATGATACCCAAAAAAAATATAAAAATGATACCTAAAAACTGCTATGATGTAAATTCAACTAGAAAATACAAAAATGATACCTAAAAAAATATAAAAATGATACCTAAAAACTGATTTGATAATTTAAAGGAAAACTAATACAAAAACGTTTACATCCCACTTTGATTGATTAAAATAACATAATTTCGATTAAGTTGCAATGCTAATGCAATAGTACATGTAGAAAACTGATGTAGCACCAAAATTATAAACAAAACAGCATAACACTGTTAAAACAAGAAAAATGATACCTAAAAAAATAGAAAAACGATACCTAAAAACTGCTGATAACTTCACCGTAAAAAAAAAAATATACAACGACGAATTTTTTCTCCTTCATCTCTCTCGTTCGATTTTCTACGCTGAATTGGCAAAATCAAAAATAACGAAATCATCTTTACTGCCTATCAAATCAAAATCCGCGGCACCTTCAATAATCGACGAAGTTTTTCAGACAAAATTAGGGCAAATCGACAAAATTAGGGCAAATCTGTTGAACGAATTCCGAAATCAGTACGCGCATGATCGATTTTGGTATGGATTTGATTTCATGCGATTTTCAGTTGAGATGATTTCGTTATTTTTGATTTGCTGATTTCGTGGAAGAAGAAATCGGAGAAGAGAGAAAGGAGCGGAAGAAGAAATCAGAGAAGAGAGAAAGGGGCGACGGAAAATTGTCCTTTTGAGTAAAAATTTAAGTGCAAGTCCTTATAGATAAAATATTAAGGTCAATTGTCCTTGTAAGTAGTCTCCTGTTTGATTTAATTAGAGCAGTAAACAAGCTCAAAACCCAATTGACACAAATCCGAGGATGCTGCACAACAAACTATTTGTATAGTGAACATAAACATCAGTATGTTAGTTTCCCTGTCGCAGTAGTAGTTCATATTGTAAACAATCCTGTATTGTAATTTGATATGTGCTGAACTTTTCAAAATCTAATGTCAAAGCTTCATTATGTAGTAGATTATTGACACTAGTCTTCCTTGTAATATAATATACTATCAATTCAAAGAAACATCAGCTCACTTTAACTAAGCCTTAAGGCTCAGTATAACTGAGCCATTATAAAGCCAATTAAACGGACTACCATACACTATATATAGATTGTGTCCTTGATTATGAAGCCATTATGGTGAAATGATTATGTCCTTGATTCAGGCTACCATACACTATATATTAATCATATTTATAAGAGGTAATTAAAAGGACTATCAGTTAGGATATATATATATATATATATATATATATATATATATATATATACACATAGGCATTAAAAGGTAATAAAGTTTAAGAAATCTTAACATGCCTAAAACACAATATTATTGAAACAGTTATGAAAAATTTATGTTACATGACTTAGGCAATGCATAAGGCCATTCTTGACCCTTTTTGTTTTGATCCTTTTCTCTATCCATTTTCTGGTATATAATCAAATTGCAAAAATATTAATTACATCTCAGATATGATAATAAATTTACTTCTATTTGTTATATTGGACTTGCTCCATGAATTAGTTCTTATGGAACTTAAATCTCTAAAAAAAAAAGGTTTAAAATAAGCATAATGAAGATATGTTTAAACAAATTTAGAAGAAAACCTTGTCTTTCTATTCAGTTATACTGAAAAGGTTGTAAAATAATCTTACTGTCCATCGAGAATATATAAAAACTATAGCTAATAACATAGGCTAGAACAAGTGATAAATTTCCACATGTTGGCATAATTAATGAGCAATTTGAACCTGTAATATAAGATGATGGAAACCAGTAATTTCAACAACAATGTTGAGCGATATAAAGTCAGATTAAATAAGTATAGTAAATCTATGCTGAGGGAAACAATCTTTCCCATTTCTGAATTCAACAATAATTCTCAATGTTCAAGATTCAATTTAGTTATATTTTAGAAAATTCATCACATGATGGTGTCCTGGGATGACTAGTTTTACGGTAACGTGGGTAATCAACTAGAAGATTCCAAGTTTCCAACTGTTACTATCATATTATATTTTACCAAAGTATGCACCACCGACCGAGTCTCTTTTCTTTATTAAATAATAATAACGGATACCTAAACGTTCGTACATATTTTGCTGAAATTGATTTGCCAAAAGTGCTAATCTATTTTAGATAATGTTAGTTTGCTTTGGTTTATGTCGTATTAAATATGTGAACATAGGGCGCAAAATGAGAACTTTCAACTCAGCAAGGTCGGTTTCAGATTGCTCCAATATATTGCTTCATAATGGCTCAGTTTACCTGAGCCGAAATGGATAAGTTTACCTGAGCCTTAAGGCTCAATTTTACTGAGCTGACTCAGTAAAACTAAGCCCTAAGGTTCCGTACACCTGAGCCGAAACAGCTCGGTAAAACTGAGCTGCAACAACTCGGTAAAACTGAGCTGTTTCGGCTCGGTTTTACCAAGCCGAAAGGCAGTGTTAATAGGCTTAGTCTGCAAAATGAAGCAAAAGAAATGAGAAGTACAATAATATTATTATTGATATCTTCGAATCATGGGTAACCATAAAATTGAGCAACTCTGACTGATACAAGTCATAAGAGTTGTAGTATTAAGAAATAAAATAAAAAAATAAATTACATAACCAAAAGTATATTGTGGAGACCAGTCTAAAAAGATTTTAAGTCAAAGGTAACTAGTTTATAGAACAGTACTTCAAAGTAAATAGTTTCAATGAAGGAAAATACCATTTTATACGAAAGGGTGTTACGGTGAATCAAAGTATCTTTAAAATGTCGCTGAAATGATACTTCTTCTTTTTTAATTATCATGCAAGCCTGAAAATAGACAGTGACAAATGAAACTGTTTTTTTCCTCGCTGAAAATGATAATTTGCTTATCTTTAATCCCTAAAACTAATTATTATGTAGTTGTAAAATCGACCTTCCAAATATATTTATGTAAACTAGAATTTGAACTTTACAGAACAAACTAACATTATTTGTAGAGGCAAGTAGGTGTTCTTGCAAGTACAAGAACCAAAAGATAGGTATATTTAATAATACTTCCATATATGAATGCAAAAAATTGATGGCACAAATTAGTAATATCTTACACCTTTGAACATTAAATGATTATCTTCCAAAAATGTTGCTAATGTCCTAGAAAATAAAAAGAAAAGTTCATGACTTACTGGCAAATGTAACACACGAAAGTCTATCAATAAGATATTTGTTAACCACATCACAGTACGAGCTAAACAAATAATTCGAAAGGTTTGATATCATTTTGCGCCATGCGCCATGACCCTATCTAACTGCACCATTTCGCTAACCGAATAAAACAAGTTGATAGTCATTATGACACTCTCCAGTTACTCATTATTATTATTATTCTGTTGGGGGGCACTATTTTGAAATCTGGATATATCCTCATTAGCGTGCGTGGACAAGTTGCATGGACAAGTTCATATTGAAGTAATTCATTATTATTATTTGTCTTCTGATGAAAATAAAATAATCTCATTCTCATGAGTATTTATCTGGAAGTTTGTCTTGCTCCAATGAAAAAAAAAACCTTTAGAAGGAACAATTCATAAACTAAATACATTTTAGACTGATTGTATTAAGCACATATTACATTGTATTAAGGTTTAATCAAGTGTATTAAGCTCATACTCTCGAATATGAAGCGATTGTTGTTGCTTCTTTTTCAGCTTTAAAAAAAATTGTCTCACTGTATACTCTGTTTTACCCTAACTGCATATTACATGATCCAAGTATAATGCCAACTTGACCTGATTTCAATTGTCATATTTAAGTTCAGAAATCTTGGTTTCTGGCAGGACCTCAACTTGGTATTTCTATCCGCGAATTGGGCATGAGATCTAAATATATTCAGGTCAAAATGAGTGTCGAACAAAAATAAAAATTACATTTGAAGTTTCATCTCATTCAAGTAATATGAGATTTTGGGGAGATCGTTATATTGTGTGATGATAATGTTTTGACACTCTGATGCCATTATGATTATGTGTACTTCTTAGCTTATGTACTGCCTTCATCGTAATTTACGCTCAAAATGTGAGATCTACAACCCTAGTTCTAAACAACATAAAATCCAAAGAAACGATAATGAAGTTTTTATGTTTAGACATATAAGTTTAAAAATAAAATAGATTTCAAAAATGTGTAAACTTTGAATTAGCATTCTTTACAATTTAAAATTTAAATCTCGTTCCAATTTAAAGTTTGTTGTAGAAAATGTTTAAGTCGTTAGTTAAAAATTCGAAAATCCCCGAGAAATATTGCACTTTAATTGAAAAAAATAAATTAAATTTTCAGTCAATACCCCAGGAATATTGCCGGTACTAGGTCTTCGTTTGCTTCTTGAAGCAGCACATGTCCCACCTTCTCCAATAAGCTGCATGTAAAGAAGGTTTAGCTCGTCGTAAGAGAGCTCCCTACCCCGACTCTCGGTCATTTGAGCAACTCGCTCATTGTATTTGGCCTGTAATTTACATAAAAAGTTAGGTATTGTAATGTTTAACAGAATTAGAAATTTGTAAACTATAATTCAAGATTTTTGTTGATTACATACAGAAAACTGCTCCGAGTACTCATCAATCCATCCCCCATCTACAGAACCGTCTGGTTTCTCAACATAGTGCGTTCGAATGTAAACCTGCATGTATGTCGGTGTTCGTCCTTGTTCTTTTTCCTAAAAAATGGAAATAATTTATCTAATCTTTATTTATATTGTATACTATTATTAGTTAATAAGTTAAATAATTACCATATCGTTCATCCATTGTGCCATTGATTTAGAACCACATCTATGTGGCCTTGGTTTTCTATTGCGAGCGGTTGAGTTCTTTTGAGATAGATCCTTCACATCTTCTCTCTCCCCGTAGTCTAAAAATTGTTGCCATACTTCATCTATTATACAAGCATTCTTCTTTTTATACCTTTTCATTTCTCCAACAATCCTCCTATATTTCAAAGAACACTTTTGATCCCATAACCGTCTGACATCAGCAAAAGAAGTAGTGGGATCCCAAGAGTACAATGCCTACACAAGAATTTGAGATCGAATAATTAAACTGAAAAACTTAATCATGAATGAACTAAATATTGCGACAACCTAAATTTCAATTTTTTTTATCTTAAACTCTTCAAACCAATGATCCTTAACAGTAGCAGGAATCTCACTGAAATGAGGCCAAAATGATGTCAAACGGGCCTTAAGCATAGAAGATATAGTATGAGACGTCGAGTCACTATTCGCGAATTCCCAATTGTTAATGCACAAATTATAGTAAACTGTGTAATGCATTATTAAAATATGCAATAATTTGATAATTTAAAATTTTTACTTACTCGCCACTCTGGCTATAATAGATATACATGGTACCGGCTGAAGAAGTAAAGTCAGTCTGTGACGTTTGTCCAGATAGCCCAGGGGTGCCCTGATCATGATCACATCTATCTGAAGGGGTGGACTGTTGATCGATAGAGGGTGGTGATGGTTCGATCAATCCCGAACCACGTCCACCACCACTGCGACCACCACCGCTACCGCGACCACCGCTACCACGACCACGAGAACTCATATCTATTACATGAATACGACATTTGCAACTATATACATAAGATAATCTAACATTTCAAAATGAAATTAGTGAACTTATTTAAGACAACATTTGAAAACATTCATCAGAGAGCATAAAATGAAAATCAACAACTGAAAATTTTACTGCTAAACATAAACAAGTTCATTAACATAAAAACAACCGAGCAACTAAAAGCACATGCAAACAATCATAATTAAATATACATGCTACCAATCTTCAGTTTCATCATCACTCTCAATGTTAACACTCTCATCTTCAAGCTCACACTCATCTTCTTCTACTTCAATTTGATGATTGTCATCTTCATCTATTTCGACCCCATCATTGACGTCATTAATAAGAGATCCTATGTCTTCTACTTGTTGTACAATCTCCAATAGTTCATTAGTATCTGGATCATTTTGATATACCATATTGTCGGTTATGCTCATGTTTGAGTGAAATGACCATCTCGGTTTTGTTTTAATAACAGCCCACCAATCTGAACGACTGTTGTCGATAGCAGGATATGGTGTGAAATAAACTTGTGTAGCTTGTGCTGCCAACACAAATGGATCATACCTTGAATATTTTTTTTTGTGGTTTACTTCTATAAGAGGGTAGCCCTTATATACGTGTTTTACTCCAGTATTCGGTCTACTATCAAACCATCGACATTTGAATAGAAATGTTTTTAACTCCGGCACCACAGAGTACGTTAACTCGATTATTTCTTCCAGTACACCATAATAATATGTTATGTCATCATCGTTGTTCCCACCTTTGATACAAACTCCACTATTAACAATTGTCTTTTACTTTCCATATTCTTCTGTGTGGAACTTAAATCCATTTATAAACATTATTGGACATATTCTGTAGCTATTACGCGGACCAAAAGCAAGTTTCCTATAGCAAAGGTCGGTGATGTTGTTCGTATCAACCTATCGATTTGAATCAAGTACACAAGCTAATATATAATGAATACTATGAAAGATTAAAATACATGACTTATCATACTTACATATTGTTTAAATCATTCCTCGAATTCTTTACAGAGTTCAACATTAGGATTTTCACTTTCAAACTTGCTGTTTAAAAACAACTACACATGTTAATATCTAAGGAGTATTGCATATAGTTTGAAAAGATTGAAATTAATTTAGTTAATGAATAATCAAATTATTACAGTACCTTATAAGATCAGTTAATTCATTGCAATTAAGAAGCACAATTGCCTTTGCTAGATTGCAATCCTTTGTTGTAGCGAAGCCTTTAACATGCTTCCATTTACCAGATGGACGTCCTTGTTTTTTGAATATGGAGAGAACGTTATCGGCTGAATCATCCACAATATCATTTTCATTGCGATGACCACGATTGAAATTTAAATTCACATGATCATCGAAATAATGACTAAAAAATATGGATGCTTCTTCAATAATATACGCTTGACAAATAGAACCTTCAACACGTGCTTTCTGTTTCACCTTTTTCTTTAGGTAGCCCAGATACCTAACTAGGAAAATGTGTGAAATTAACTACGACATGTTCAATATTTAAACATTGCGTAAATAAATATAATTATTACGTACCTCTCAAAAGGATACATCGATCCATACTGCACTGGTCCTCGTAGTAATGCTTCAGTTGGCAAATGTACTAGCAAATGTTCCATGCAGTTGAAAACTCCAAGAGGAAATATTTTCTCCAATTTACATAATAATTTGGGTATATCTCTTTTGAGCTTCTGCAAATGGCTTTTAGATAGAGTTGTCGAACATATTTCTTTAAATAATAAACTGAGCTCTGTTATAGGCATCCAAACCTTTTGTGGTAAAAGTTCTTTAAATACTATCGGAAATAGAGTCTCTAAAAATACATGGCAATCATGACTCTTCATACCTGACAGTATAAGATCCTTCGTATCAACACATCGTTTCATATTAGAAGCAATCCCATTAGGAAATCTCAAAGAATCGACCCACTCTAGTAATTTTATACAACGAGTCCTATCCAGCTCATAACAAGCAATAACTTTGAAGTTTGGACGAATAGGATTAATCTTAAGCTCTGGACGATTGCAATAGTATTCGATATCTTTTCTTGATCTCAAATCATCTTTGGTTTTTCCTTTCGCATTCATAATTGTATAAAAGAAATTCTCAAATACATTTTTTTTTCAATATGCATCACATCTAAATTGTGTCGAATTTTTAGATCCTTCCAATATGGTAATTCCCAAAATATGCTCTGTTTGCACCAATTGTGATAATCACCTTTGCCAGGAATTTTGGGATCTTTGTTTCCTATCTCATGTAATTTTGCATAATCTTGTACAATATCAAATATTTCTTCTCTATTCAAAAATGTCGGTGGTTGCAAATTTACAGTTTTATTTCTTTCAAAGTTTTTCTTATCACGTCTAAATGTGTCATTTGTATGTAAAAATCGATGGTGGCAATCCCACCAACACTGCTTACCACCATGCTTCAATGTAAATACTTTTGTTGAATCCATGCACACCGGGCAAGATAATTTACCTCCCTCCCGTACTCCAGCCCGAAAGCATCCCGTACGCAGGAAAATCGCTTATCGTCCATAATAAACAAGAAAATAGTTTGAAATTTTTCCTCTTTGACACATCGTATGTATCAATACCCTCTACCCACATTTTCTTCAGATCTTCGATTAAAGGTTGCAAATAAACATCTGTTCCATTTTTTGGATTTTTGGGTCCAGGGAAAATTAGGGTTAGAAACATGTATGGATTTTGCATGCACATCCAAGGAGGCAAATTGTAAGGTGTCAAAATAACTGGCCAAGTGGAGTATTTTTTGCCATACTGGCTAAAAGGTTGAAAACCATCAGTGCATAAACCGAGCCTAATATTTCGTGACTCGTTCGCAAAATCAGGATATTTGTCATCAAAATGTTTCCATGCTTCCCCATCTGCAGGATGACATAAAATCTCTTCCTCTCGAACTCGTTCATTATGCCATCTCATGTGCTCCGCAGTGGCATAAGACGAATACAATCTTTGCAATCTAGGAATAATCGGAAGATAATGTAAATGAGTTAAAGGCACACCTTTACCATTACTTTTTTCCTTTTCGTATCTTCCTAAGCCACAAAATTTACATTGTGAACGATCAATGTCTTCTTTCCAATATAGCGTACAACCACTTCGACATGTATCTATCTTTTCATATGGCAACCCGAATGCGGACACTTGTTTTTTTAATTGATACCAATTTTCAGCCAATCTAGTTTCCAAACCGGATGGGACCACATCTCGAATTAAACTAAGAACGTCATTCATTAATTTCTGGGTACAGTTGTTTGAGGATTTTATTGCAACTAGCCTAGCAGTCGCTGCCAACTCTGTCATAGGACATCCATCAAAAAGCGCTTTTTTCGATGCTTCTAACAATTCAAAAAAAGATTTAGCTTTTGGATTTGGTTCTTCCTCTACATCCAACGAATTAGGCAACATGCTCGGACCAGCGGCATCAATAACCATTTCAGTCATTCTATTTTCTGAAGTAGTAGAATCACCAAAATCAACATCAATATTTATGTTATCATCCTCAACATCTACCGATGTATTAACAACGTCCACTGCATCTTCACCATGATGTATCCACATGTGATAATCGTCCATAAAACCATTTTTAGTCAAATGCCTTCGAACAATTTCATAAGTATGATGTTTTGTGGCTTTGCATTTCTTACAAGGACAACGGATTTCCGTCATGTTTGTCCCATTAGAAGATGCCACTAGCATGAACTCGGTTAAACCACTTAAAAATTGAAATGAAGTTGTTCCTCTATGCCTAACATCTATGTACATCCAAGCGCGACGAACTTTCAAATGTTCCATCTTCTACTGCACAATTAATATATATGTTATATTATAAGACGAGTGCTTCTATAATTATTATTATATAGAACTATAGTTATTTCATTATTTAAATTATCCAATTATTATTTTTATTATTATTCTTAAATGATTAGATTCTTACATTTATGAAAATTAAATATATCTAATCGTAACTCTAATAGAAATTTATCTATTGTTTATTTAATTGAACTTTCCATAAAACTGTTTATTTATAGGGTTAGTCAAACTTCTTCCCATTACAAACAAAACGTTATTTTTTACATTTTATAAATCATTTCACCTCAAGTGGTACAACAAAATTTCGGCAGCACTTCCCCTTATTCCCCGTATCATACGCCTGGACGTACACGGGGAATAAAGAAGAAGCACTCCCAAAATTTTATCACCGCTTGAATTGAAATGATTTATGTAATGTAAAAAATTAGTTTTGTTTGTAACTTGTCCAGTACAAGGAAAAATTTGACAAACACTGTATCAGATAAATATTGATGTCCGTTTCAGAACAAAACGAACATCTATATTGATCATATACGATACATGTCAAACGGGGCCGAATGTTAATCTATGGAATGTACGAAGGTGCTTGGTGCTTCTAGTATAGCAGTGTAGTTTTAGGTGTTTATCTCGGTTCATATTATTTCAAATATAGAAGAATTAATTGCATAAAATTTTAGGATACAATTTCTTTGATATTGTTTACGTATACTTAAATTACATGGTATAATATATATTCATGGAATGTAAAAAGCAATATCGAATGTTTCACGTTAGTTCACGTTTTCGTACAACCCATATTTGGTAAAAAAAAATCAAGGTGCATGCTTTGACATAAAAGTGATGGTACCACTAAAAGATGGAAACGTTACTAATGGAGAAATTTTAGACAGGTAATTCATTTACATTGTCCTTCAAGCATCTATTTATTTTCAAACGACTGGTACATATTTTCTTCATTAATGTTACAGATTCATATTAAGACATACTGTTAACTCAAGTTACGGTGGCTACTTCTTAAACTGTGGTTAATGTAAGATGTACCTTATGCCGAGCATTAAAGAGAAAACCAAAATCACGCTTTATTACCATGTGCCATAGATGTTTGCATGTGCTTACATTACTGTAATGTAAAAGGTTTTAATTAATGTTTGTTTAGATCGTCTATATAATGCACTCAGTATATTATACAATATTATAATGCATAAGTTATGCACGAAATAACTAAAGAAAAAAAAAACTTCGGGTGCGTTTGGTTTCCCATTTTCGTACTATTTTTAGTTTTTAGTTTTGAAAAACGATGAAAACTCGTTTCTTTAACCATTTTGAAAAACTCATTTTGAAAAATTATTATTTTTAAAAATGGGCTTAATAAAGAAAACTAAAAACAGATTTATTTATTTTTGACCATTTTGAAGCCCACTTAAAAAATTCAAAACCCAAACACCAAAACCGAACCAAACACATTCTAACGCACCTTTCTCTTTCTGGCCGCAGAAATCTGTTTCTCCCCAAATCGCCGTTCTCACGAATTCGCCGATTTGTAAACAACACTCATGTAAATTCTTGATTACGTATTTCGTTTATACTTCTTTTGATTCAATTTTACAAGATCATCAAGATTTTTGCTGTTTTTTATAGTGTTTACTTCCCTCTAGTATGGATTAGGGTTTTATTTGCATGAGAGGTTAATTTGTGTTAATTCTATCATGAGCACCTTCATGTTTCCATTACAATAATCATGAGCAATGAAAACGAACATGTTCCGAAGTTTATTAAATTACACGGGTAGTGCTATTTCTGAATGAACCATGGTTCAAACAAGTAAACTTGTTGTCAGACTATTTGCATTACATTTCTTCGCCGTCTCTTTTTTAGCATTGTCAATCGGTACTAGGAATGAATTGATGAGCCAAGTAGGACCAGAATGTATGTAGAGTAGATGCATGTGAAATATATGCATGAAAGTATGTATATGAAATTAGAAGAAGAGAATATATGTGCACCATTCTTGTTGTTCCACTTCTATTATATTGATTTGAATATCATGATTCATATCTTAAATTGCAGGCTAAATTCCAAATTTATTTCAATTTGATCATATTTGAATATTCTATTGTTGTTATGTAGCCCTCAGGTTATTACATGAAATATAATACTACTGTTTCCATTTTTTCTACACCTCAGGTTCTGTGATTAGCATGGGAATTCAGGACACTACATAGCTGATATCACTGATTATTCCTCTGACCATTGCTGAGGTAAATCTCACATTGTTTTATATTTCTTTAGATATATTAGGGGAAATAACATAAAAAATTACCTAATTTTGAAACAAAAATTAAATATACTATTTAATATCTTCTTTATAGTTTTACAACCAGTGCTATATATTCATATATGGCAACAATGTTAGGATTTATTTTTTGCTGGTTTGCTATATATAGTAAGCATAATACTTTGATGAATATGAACACTACTAAATATTGTATATAAACTCGATTATTATTTGCACACTATCCCCTTGAACTATTGACAGAAATAAGCTATTAAGGCAATGGGCCTGAACAAGGCAACGATGTAAGCAAGCAAAACCAAACTTACTTTCTATCCACCACAATCAACAATTGTAAAAATCTCTATTATTAATACACAGGAGAATCATAAAGCAGTAGCTTCTACTATGTTTTAAGACATTGGCATCAAATAAACATAATTCTTCATTTTAGTTGGCACTCAATGTGATATTTCACGTGTCCAGATACTTCATTTTTTGTTACAATATAATAGTCTCATTAAACCTTCCCAGTGTCATGTAAATGAAAACATGTAGTTGAGATCAAACTGGGATTTGAGGTGCAGAAAAAAAAAATATTCGCACATAACAACCTAAGGGCTAACCATAGAATCTAACCATTGCTAATTTATTCACACATCAACTTAATGAGCATTCATTATATATATATATATAATGTGATAAAGAATCATTTTTGTTTTTGATAAAACACAAACTATTGTTTCTTGTTTCCTGGTAAACTTCAATACTTTATTTAGTACGTATAGCTTTTCTTTTGTACTTTCGTGCTGCGTCGGCTACGATATAAATAGAATATTGAAGTTTTAAAGACTTAAATCATCAACTGATTGTCAGTGCGCGTTGAGCATGGCATGTAGTCTTACTTACTAGATCATACCTGGTTCAAAATGAAAATATGGAATCAGTATTTTGATACTAGCACATAGCACTTGCAAATCAGTGTTGTAGCTTTAAGTTTAATAACAAACTCCTAGAAACTGAGTTTTGACTTACATTCCCCTTTGGAAAATGAAGTAGGTAATCCTCTGTTTTTCCTTCAATTTATGTTCTAACCAGAATGTATTTTTATATTTTTAGTTTACCTGATATCCACTGGGAAACGAGTATTTGAGCATGTTAAACTATGTCTAGATAATGGACGAGTTTTCATTCAGATCTGCAAGAATTTTTTTGCATTAATATGTATTGATATGTTATAATTTTTGTCGACATTTAGAATTTTCTTTCCTTTGTAGACAATACATATTTTGTGGCTACTGTTGACTTTTGTAATAAAGACTGCATTTTGTTTAGTAGCTAAATCTGTGTTACCGACTACTAAACAGTAGGCGAAAAAATTGAAAACACATTTATCCGACTAGGGCATTGAATACAGCCAGGCTGGCCTCGATAACATTTAGATATCTTAAATTGTGAGTATATGGTATACTTTTTCTGAGCTATTAGCTAGCAACTTATATTTTTATTATTTTTGTTTAGTTATATTTAATGCTACATTACTACTTATTTTAATCCCTGTAATTTAGTTACAATTTTGTGCAAATAATGCGGAATAAATTCGTATGAGATCTTTTACTGCTATGTGGAGTAAATAAGAGTGAATTTTTTTTACTGCCATTACAATCATGTCCATATGACCATGGCTCACTATCCAAGTTAATTAAACATATTGTATCTGTAATGTCTACAAACTATGTATTATTAGCAGTGCATAGAGAGAGCAGGTTATAGTTAGAACTAAGCAGTTCAGTAGCACAAACAATTCCATCGCACCAAAAAACAAAGATAAAAAATAGGATGAGAGAAGAACCTGCTGCCTAAGCTCCTCCAAATAGTTCAACAACAGCACAGATTCGATTGAAGGCGGCAGCGCGGCACGTCCAATCGATTTAGGGTTTAGGTTTTTTTTAATTTATTTTTTAATACAATCTGAACGAGTATGAAGGGGAAATGGGAGTGAACGAGTATCAAGGGGACATGCGACCGAATTAGTATCAAGGAGAAATGCGAGCATATCATGGGGAAATGGGAGTGAATGAGTATGAAGGGGAAATGGGAGCGAACGAAGGGGAAGCAAGCACGGATAACGTTGAATATTTCTTACTCTATGGGCCATATTTGCAAAGCCCATTCAAAAAAATGTATAAATTAGATCAAGCCTTTAAAAAAACAATTTATGTATAAAAATCGAACAAATATATTCGAATGTCCATATTTTGCAAGTTTATGTGAATCGGGTTTAGATTTAAATCAACCATGGTCAATTATAAAAAACAAAAATTGATTTTTTTCAATATTATAACTAAACAACAATTCATTAAAAAAAATGTCACAGTTCGTACAAAAAATATATATTTTTTGTCTACTGTTATGATACCTTAAATTTAAGTTTTTCTATTATGGACTATTAACTTTAGTACTTCAACTTATTAAATTTAATTATTATTCCTTTTTAGATATACATTTAAAAGGTAGTTATTATTATAGCTTAAATTATTGTTATTTTTCTTTGAAATTGGGTACATGTTTTATTAAAGACATTTCAGCCCATGATGTATGGGTAAATACAACTCACCCAGTACCCGGTAAACCACATCCGACAAAGCCACATCAAATACAGTTTTAACACATAATTTTGGGAACATGTGTTTTTAGATTCTTTAAATGCTAGGGTTGAGCTTGAACTTATGCATATGTTGTTTATTTTATTAGTTTAACTAATTATAATTAGAGATTAATAGTCATCAATGGTAGAGGTAATAAATGATATATGATTTGCTTGTGTTATATAATAATAAAATTGATAATAACTAATGTAAGCTAATTTTGCTTTAATAATAGAAACAAACAAATTAAATAATTAATTATAAGTTACGATTAATGATAATTTGTGTGAAAAAATACAATTATTAACTGGTGTTTAATATCTAATAATTTAAAAGTAATAATATGATTAATTCTTGAAAAACTAGTAGAAACCACTACAAGCATAATATCATTACTGCGATAAGAAGACAAGTATATCAAATGTTCAAATGATGGAAAATACATACACAATAAATGATAAATGAAGAAATGCAGAATGTAATGCATACTGAAAATAAACGAAAATGCCCGACCAACAACTAACTATGACCCTGCACAATCTTAAGTGTTCCACCAACATTCATGATTGGTCACCATTCTCGTTGGAGCTCCTTAATTCAAATTGATGTTTGACCTCAAAATTGTGATCTTTCATAAGAGATGATGTTCCAACTTCATACTTCGTTTATTCTTTAACTTCACCAAATTTGAAATCTCTACTCATGTCACCCTCTTAATCTCTATAAGAAATTGAAGCTCAATATTATTTTCTTGAAAAAGATGGTTGTAAAGTTGTAAAGTTCTCTCTTCATAAAAAACAAAAGTTGTAGTGGAAAATTAGAAATTAGAATAAGATTGTTTGTACAATTTCTACATGAGTTGTAAAAATTATCCTAGACTCCCATCTAGGTGCTAGTTTAAGCTTATCGTCCGACTTCTTACCAAATGCACGTAAATGAGACTCACTAGGTTATGTAAGCATATAATTGAGTTTATAGAAAATGATTGTACACAGACTTAGGTTGGTAAATATAACAAGCACTAAAATATTTGAATCAAACGATTTTTACATTATTGTTGGTTTCAAACATATCCAGACCTATAAAATCACATTTTCAATTAGTAAATATTAAGCAAAATACTAAAAATTAAACTAAAATTCTCGAGTTTATCGAAAACGCCTAATTTTGATTAATTCCTTATTAATCCTCTTCTAAATGGTTAACCCATACACCTATATTTTCTATAAGCATCATTTCAATTGCACTAACAACTTTATTTCCATTTTTAATTTCATTTCATTTAGTGGTAGGAAAGGTACCAGACAACTTGATTTTTTTACTTTTTTATTTTGAAGTCAAAGCTGGCACAAGTATAGGTCGTACGATCCATAACGTGAAGTGGTTTGAATAGACCTATCAAAATATGACCCAACCCATTTACCTTACTACAACCCTGTAGGGTCAACCCATTTATAATTTTTTATTAAATAGACCATAAAAAGATTAACTCATTTTTAAAAGAGATACAAATGGGTAGCCCGTTTACCCATTTAACTATGCCTACATGCGAAGTTGCTATTTTTTTTAAACTGCAATAACTTCTTCATACCACAATGAAATTGGACGAGGCTTCGACCGATAAACCCTCACCTAAATTACGGACAGTATGGAACTTCAGATGCTTCCTCTTGTGAACGAACACTGTAGTTCTCCAAGGTAACTAACTGTTGTACTTAGAAAATAAAAGGCTATAATTAGTTGTCATACGCCTTTGCAAGAATGAAATGATTTTGATTTCATACCCAAATGTCATTAGTTCTGTTATCAAATGTAGGCATTTGCATGATGTCTTTGCGAATATCATTCGAGGTAGGGATTTGATCGAAATTCCAGTTGCCATTAACAATGATTTGAGAAACAGTGCTTCATGTCAACAAGAACACGTGCATAGTTTAGTCTTTTAACATTTCTTGTGTTTTCATCCATTTTAAGAGGTGTACCAATTATGCTAGCATGTTTACTGATACCTCTTGCATTCCATAAAGATAAATCTAGGTTTTTGAGTTTAATCCAAACTAGACGTGACTCAATCATATCTCGTTCAAGTCATAGATTAGGATCCCGTCTTTAATGAAAATTAACTTACTATCCATGAGGACCCCCATTAAGAACTCTTAAGCAATCGTCTTCTCTTTCGAATTTTATTAGGTAAAATCTGTTTTTTCTAGCAAACACATCCCAACAGCCAACAGATTTCCATTCATGTTTAATGAAAGCATTTAACTGGACGTAAAATGGTCTCCTACCAACCAAATATATATACAGAGAATTTTTCCACATTTCTTTACCATATTCAAAAACTAAATCATCTAACCAAATTGCCTTCTTCGTCTAATCCAGTAACGAATTTTTCGGATGTCCTTTAATGTACTTCACCAATCACAGTTGTTTAAAAGTCTTACACATGGAAAAGCACCTGCATGTGATTTTAATATTGCAGGAAATACGTATGACACGGGGTATTATTTAGCAAATGGCATCTATCCTTCTTGGGGTACACTCTCGTTGTAACAACCCGGATTTCTGGTCGATTAATTTTGAATATTTAATATTTATTTTAAATATTGATTTGAGAATATAAATGAATTTTTATATTTAGTTATCAATTCAAAAATCGAAATATGATTTATTTCGAATATATATAATTATCGAAATACAAAATTGAATTTATCGATTTCAAAGTCAACACTGAATTGGAAACAGTTCGGATAATAAATTCAAACTCCTGTTTGAATTAGAATAATAATATTAATTGATTATCGAAGAATTAATTATTTTAAAATTAATTTAAATCAATTTAAATTAATATTTTCTCCATATGATCGAATTGGACTTCGTGACCTATCCCAGTGTGTCAAAATAGTGGTATAGCCCTAGGAATGCCACTCGTTGTGTTCAAAAAGGAGTTTGAAATCAATGTGACAATTTAAATTAAAGGATCCGGTTAAAAAAAAAATTAAATTAATAAAATATAAAATTTCTGATGGTCCTGAATACACCACCTACATACCTTCTTAAACACACACTTCAGTCCCCTTTTCTATTTAAATCATCGTGCTGTTTTGTTCTTCAGTACAAATCAAAAATAGCCAAAATCTCTTCCATTTTAAAACCGAATTCAAAGTAGCATCTTAAAAGGGTGCTAGTGCCTTACGCTTGAATGTTAGAGGAGCTCGACGATGGAACTATCGCAACCTAGGGATGAGCGTCGCTTTCGAATGGGTCGGAGATGGGATGTCAGGAGTTTGAGTGTGGTATCGTATTAGAGATGAAAGGGGTTCGAGCGTTTTCTTGCCTCGTTCTTATCAATGGTGGCGGCGGTGAACTGTGATGTTGAAGAAGTTCTGGTTGGTGTTTTATTGAGTGGCCGTGGCAGTTCCTTGCACTGGACAGGTTCGTTATGTTGACAGAGAATGGAAATGGAGGTGCTTTGATGATGTGATGCTGAGTTCGTAAAGAAGGACGATGGGAAGGTCATATTTCATTTACTGGAAGGGGTTCCTATGTTAAATTCAACAGTGGTGTAAATGGGGAGTCAAGTAGTTCAGGTATTCTCAGATATTTGGAGGAGCTTGGAGCAGGAGGCTTCAACGTTAGTTGTCTAGTGTTATTTATGCTGTATTGTAAGTGTTGCACTCTGATGATAATGTTATGTATATACAGTCAAATTTTGTATTTCAAAAGCTGTTATATATTAAATTTTGTGTTTCTGTTCTTCTTCTTCTATTCTAAGTTTCTTTCTTTCTATTTCTCATCCTCTAACTTCTTTCAATAATGATTCGTATTTCTGTGCAATTTGGGTTGGACGTGTGTTGTATTTAGTCAACTCAGATAGTACGGATTTGCGGGCCGTTACACTTGTCAAAACTATTTCATCTCCTGAAACAGAAGAAGAAAAATATAATGCTAACAAAACAAGAGGCAGCGAGAAAAGACGTAGTTGAACTATTGTAATGTTGTAGTACTTGATGACTGTATTGTGTTATTTACTTTAAATATATCTCATTTCTATTTTCTGTTGTAGCTAATATTCACAACTCACTAGAGGACGACCAAAAAGTTATAACTCCTTACTTGAACTGTTGTAACGTTGTAGTGCTCTACGATTGTACATTGTTATATCTTTTAAATATATCTCATTTCTATTTTCTATTGTAGCTAATATTCACAACTCACTAGAGGACGACCAAAAAGTTATAACTCCTTACTTGAACTGTTGTAACGTTGTAGTGCTCTATGATTGTACTGTGTTATGTCTTTTAAATATATCTCATTTCTATTTTCTGTTGTAGCTAATATTCACAACTCACTAGAGGACGACCCAAAAGTTTTAACTCCTTACTATTTTTTTCAGCGAGATACCGACCACTTTAATTGATTGATATCAATTGAAAGCCAACTTTAATTATTGGCAGCATGATACTGACTAATCTTGTCAGCGCTTAGTCCAATGTACGTGTAAGCACGACTTTTAATGTTCATAGACTAGTCATTTCAGCGCTTGGGACAGTATACTCTTCATATAGCGATGAATTTAACTTAAACTCTACGGATACATTCCAACTTTCCAAATACATAAACCAAAAGATACCTATTGAAAACGACACATAATATAATGATATACTACTCAAACTGTATAATATGATTGTACCATAACCCGTACGATTCATGACCGACGAAGTCTGACCGGTACTTGAAATGATAGAGTGAGTCATACGTCGTCCGTTTCAGTTGAAAAATATCATCCTTTCTTACCTCATAAATTACTTTACAGTAATTCACACAATCAGCAGTAAATCACAACAATAATAGAATAAAATCGAAGAAGTGTGCTCGAT
Source organism: Allium sativum (assembly GCA_030737875.1). NCBI lineage: Eukaryota > Viridiplantae > Streptophyta > Magnoliopsida > Asparagales > Amaryllidaceae > Allium > Allium sativum. The sequence goes on along the minus strand of CM060918.1, from coordinate 487,664,321 downwards.
AGGAGGTATGACCTCACTTGGTCCGTGCGTAGCTCCTATTTTAGCCACATCAGGCTGACTTAAGGTAGTCAGGGAGTCAAGGTCTCGTAGTTAATATGAAATAAAAAAATAGAGTCGTTTTCCAAATCATCCCCTTCATTCTGGAACTCCACTGCGTACACAGTTGTTAAAGTGGTTTTCAGTATTGGCAGAGAGTATGACAATAGCCGATCCCGGTCTATTTAACGACCAATCGTTTACATTTTTCACACCCTGGTCATTATTTTATAAATCACTTTATAAAATATTTTATATGAAATCTCATATTCGAAATCAAAATTAAATATCTAACTTCGATTACATTCAATTTTGAAAATAACTAACTTAAATCGCTTAAATCAAATCGATTTCGAAACCACATCGAAAAGATCTCAAAATATAGTATAAATTAATACTATACTATTTAACTTCGATAATGATTTAGTTTGGTTTATATTCGCTAAATTTCAAGTTCAAAACAATTCAAATAAATCAATTTCTACCTTTCTAAGAAAACATTTCAAATCGATTCATATGAATTCAACATTTGGTTCGAATTCAAAATGTATAATTCAAGTCAAAACTTACATTTTAGTTTTAAACAAAACATATCGTACTTTATAATTCAAGTCATATAGTTCAAAATTGTTACTTCTACATTTTGAATCAAAATCTTATTTTTCCATTCAAACAAATTACGATTTAAAACCATTCTTATACATCAATTTGACAAATTCTAAATTCAAACCAAACGATATAAAAACCAATTCCACATATAACATCTATATATATTCCAATTCATGTTTAATCACTTAAAATTGAATTCAATTCATATCGATTATAAATTTAAAATAAATCAATTGACCCAATTCACATTCAGTTCTTATCAAAATTCATAATTTAAAACAATTCAAATTCAATTTCTTATCAATTATAAATTTCAATTTAAACATCAATTTACGTAATTCAAATTCATTTCACTTTTACCTAATTCAAATTTATCTCTACCAAAAGTTCATATCAATTTGAATCCAAAACATAATATGAGTTCATTCGTTATTCAATTATGGTTATATAACTTTACATCTTTAAACTTTGAATTTAAATCGCGAAATCTAACATATCCATCTTGAGTTTATTATTAAAGTTCATAAAACATATATATAAGAAAATAAATTTTGAATATATATATAAGTTTATAAAATTCTAAAATTAATTAGAATATAGATTATAAACATATATAAGTTTAAAAAATAGGTTTAAAAGAAATAATACTATAATATAATTAATATATAAAAGTTTTAAAATATTTATATAATTAAATTATATAGTTTAAAATAAATAAAATTATAAGTAAAATCTTAAATAAGTATTTAAATCTATATGTACTTATAATAATCATTTTAAAGCATATAATTTAAAATTTATAAATATAAGTTTAAAATCTTATAATATAAATATAGAACTATAAAATCTTAAATTAGTATTTTAAATCAAAATTTCCAAATCACTATACTTCAAAAATAAGACCAACGATACTTGTTTGATAAAAATTATATTTTAAATTTTTTACGGTACTTGTTTGATACAAAAACATAATCAAATCAATAAACAACCAAATTCAAAACTTGAAAATACGCAAGTTTTAATTCTTTAAAACGTCATTTTGCTTTTCTTTACAAACAAAATCAAATATATTAAAAAAAACATGAAAACTTTGCTTTAAAAAAAAGTCATACGTGTTTTATACGGTTTTTATAAAACCGTATAAAACATATAAAGGGTTTTCTAAAAACCAATATTTACCTTAAACAGTTTTCATAAAACCATTTAATTATACGAACGGTTTTATGAAAATCGTTTAAGGTGTATTCAGTTTTTAGAAGAAGCCGATTATCTCTCGCCACTTTCAATTCGAAATGGCGGCGCTCCCCACTTTCTTTCTCTCCCCACTCTTGTCACGACGCTGCCGTAGCGTGAGCAACGTCGTTTCTTCACCATTTCACGAATTCTCCCCACTGCTAGGAGTGCTCTTACTGAAATTGTAACTTATATTCTCAATTTAAACTACAAGAGTTAATAACTATTTTAGGTAGGTATAGCGTTGGGAAATCACAACCTCTTTACAATATAATCTGGGTAGAGAATTCCCTACACATTCTCTATATCATCAACATATTTTCAGTTTTTCCTACGCCGCGTAGGTATGATGTAGGAAATGGATAGAGAATTCCCTACACATTCCCTACGCCATGCACATATTTTCAAATTTCCATACGTCACGCCTACGCCACATAGGTATGGCGTAGGAAATGGATAGGGAATTCCTTATGCATTCCCTACGACATTCAGCCACGTAGGTATGGCATAGGAAATGGATAGAGAATTCCCTACACATTTCCTACACCATCCACATGTTTCTAGTTTTCCGTACGCCGTGCCTACGCCGTGTAGGTATGGCGTAGGAAATGGATAGAGAATTCCCTACACCATAAACATGTTTTCAGTTTTCCCTACGCGGCACCTACGCCGTGTAGGTATGGCGTAGGAAATGAATAGGGAATTCCCTACACATTCCCTACACCGTCCACATGTTTCCACTTTTCCCTATGTCGTGCCTACGTCGCGTATGTATGGCGTAGGAAATGGATAGGGAATTCTCTGCACATTCCCTACACCATCCACATGTTTCCAGTTTTCCCTACGTCGTTCCAACGCCGCGTAGGTATGGCGTAGGAAATGGATAGAGATTTCCCTACGCATTTCCTACACCATCCACATGTTTCCACTTTTCCCTACGTCCCGCCTACGCCGCGTAGGTATGGCTTAAGGAAATTGATAAGGAATTCTCTACACATTCCCTACACCATCTACATGTTTCCACTTTTCCCTACGCCGCACCTACACTGCATAGGGATGGCGTAGGGAATTCTGGGTTGGAAAATTGCCCTTTTTCTTGTAGTATAACCGTGGACTTTCATTCCAACGTATCCAACAGAAGAAAAAAAGCCGGCACAGTCGTTGAGTCAATATTGTCAGTAAAGATGATCAATAGATCTTGTTCATATGTAAGGCAGGGAATAAACTGAAAATAGCACTTGAAATTCTTAATAATCAGTTGGAACCAGCAAGAAATTAAGTTATTTAGGCTATCATCAATTTAAAAGGGTCAACTGTAAGATAACAAATTCAAATAAATCAGAATGAAAGTATTTAAAGTTGTAGAAGTGAGAATTTGGTATACTTTTTGCTGATGTAGGCCATAATAATGCATACAAATACTTATTTGTCATAGTTAAAACAATATGTGTACAAAATTTGAACAAATATATAAGCAATTATCTGTACAAAACTGATACATATGCAATTTAAATAGCATAGGTATAGATTTATTTTTTTCTTTGCATTATACATATATAAGCCAGTATTATTAAAGCTTTGTGTGAGCATAGACTTTTAAGTGAAAAAAAATTAAATAAGTATAGAAAGAAGATTGCCCTTGTCATTTTGAACTATCTACGAATATGCAAAACTATTTCTGTCACATTTATGACTTTGTAGCTATGTGGATGAATATAATCCCATCTATGCTTAAGACTATTAAAAATAAATGAAACTGAAAATTTGATATGAAATATAAAGTTATATGAAATGTCTTGTGTAAAATTAATTTTTGTAAGATAAATTTACAATTCAGTGCATTTATTTGTATAAAAATGATTTTTTTGTAGTATGACAATAATCATGTCATTAAATAACCAAGTGCTTAAATATTTTGCATGGGTTTGATTATAAATATCGGACAAGGTGTTTTAATGTGAAATATAATAATCCAATATAAAAGTTGTGATGAAGGATGACAAATATAAAGCAATGTATTGGTACAGTTGGTAGAGGAAAAAATAAAATAAAATCGTTAGTATCCAATTTTTAGGGTGAAATTCTGTCCTATCGACATTGATGGTTGCACATATTTTTGATTATATTGTCGAAAATCACCAATGTGTATTTTTGTTGAATTACCAAGTCAAGTAACAGTAATGCATTTAATTCGAAGTTAGTGCAACCTATGCTTAGTCAAAATGTTACTATCAGTGTTTTGGTTGTCACATTTTCTTAGTTGAGCTTATCCAACTTGGTTGAAAATATGGTTGATAAATGAATCAGTCGTTTTTACCAATGCTGCAAGTCTATTTAGTAACAAAAATCAAGTCTATGCGGTCGTCGGACACATAGGAACCAGGTATTCTTTTGAAACTATTGATGTCATGAACATTGGAAAAAAACAATTGTTAGCTCATGGGAACAATACTGTAGATGGATTTGACTGTCATTACCAGTGAATTGTTAACAATTATATGAGAAATTAAACTTTAATTACGAATGTATTTTGAAATGAGGGGAACACATATGCAAATTAATAACATAGCAGACTTAAGAAGTGAACGGTCCAGTATAGGTTAGAAGCTGCGGTTGATATGAGATGGCATAGACAATTTAGTAGTAGTCGATAGGTAGCTAAGTTTAAACTGTTATCAAGAACAGAATCGTGTGAAGATTAAGTTCGTTGTAGCGTGAACCGAAAATCCGGAAAAGCTATTACTTCATATCCAACGTTGTAGAAAACCTAATTTTGAACATAAATCTCCATATATGACTTTATCAATCAGCCAAAAATAGGTATGGATTTAGCCTATTAGAAATAGACTATTGACTAAACCATATCTCCGTCTTTATTATATGCATGTATAAAGGCACTGTACCAGTAACGTAATTTGTGATTCACAACGTAAACTGATTAAATTAGTGAACAATTTGTTTACGTGACCTTCGTTGGAACTTTCCATGTTAATGATAAAATCGTAACAATCATATGGCGTAATTTGAATACTAATCAACAGAACATGGTTACAATACGTGATAGGAAAAGAAACAGTGGTATAACACGATGTATGGAACTGTTGCAGACGTAAATTACGTCTAAGTAGTGGAAATCATATGTTGGTTTCGATTTAAGGGAAACTGAGTAATTTTTTGAAGTAAATGCTTAGTAGAATCCTTGGAAGGAGTTGGAACAAAAAGAATAAATGCTAAAAATTATAATATTCGGAATACAAACAAATGATTGAAAAAAAAGTTGATAAAATCAGAACTCTAAAATGCAGAAAGTAGAAAAAAGACAGTCTTGTCAGTTAAACCAAATTAAACATTATGTGTTAATCTACTGTCTATTGTAATACAAAATTTTAAAATGATGAAGTGCAAGTTAAATTGAAAAAACTAATCAAACTAAGATTTAGTCGTAGAAAACAGCTTGAAAATGTTTGGTTGTTACTTGCCCCAAATTATTAGTCGAATGCACAAATCAACTGCTGTAGTGTAACAGGAGTTTACGTTATTTGACAACATCAAATCAGCAGGCTAGAAACGTAGGATTAATACTATCAAAAATATTCAAAGAAAAACACATGTAACATTTACAAAATCAAACATATAGTTAGCATTCAACTATGTAATTTAAAAAAAAGATACATTTACCAACTGAGCAGATTTAATATTATGCAGTGAGAAAGCAACAGGCAATACTGAAATAGGACCATAAATATGATATTATGTGAAGACCCGTAACTTCCCCGTAAAGGAAAGTGTCGGATAGTTCGAGAACAAGCCACAACAGAACGCATACAAAAGAACATTTCATTGTATATTACAACAATTCCATCAGATACAAGAATATACAGAGTATTAATGAATATTACACAGAAATATCAGAGATTTAAATTACATTTAAATACATCGCAGCGGAAAATAATACAATACACAACTAGAAGAGATATACAGATACAAAGCTTTCCGGATATCGTTCCAACTGTAAACCAGGATCCTGTGAATATAAATCTGCAAAACCAAAACTACTAGCTGCCCGCGTCAAAATAAGGGCACCCAGAGTTTAGGTTAAAACAATAAACTCCAGGTCAGTCATGTGACTGGTGTGAGAACTAAAACAGTTATTAATCTTTATTTCAAAGTTCGGTAAATCAAGGGACCACACCGTATAACACAGAACGGGTTTCCTCCCAAGAATACCAGTGCATAAAACAACAACGCAATGCTAAATAAAGAAAAATGAAGCTATTATAAGACCCAGGTCCTATCACACAATGCAACGCAAGCCGGGGGATAGGGTTTTTACCTTATAATAGCCAAGAATGCTTGATACGTTTAAAACAGATTATTTGATACTATAATAAGTGCATAGTGTATAAAACAACTTCAAATCATAAGTATCAATCATAGGCGGCATGAATGCCCCATACCACTATGTCGCCACATATAGGTTATACAATCAAAATCGCAAAGTCACGTATTTGGAAATTGGATTTCCATCTATGAACCGAGGCCAGGGATCGTCCTCTACCGATTCGAGACTGTCTAGCCCGAGCTTTAGGAACAGCCGCAACTGCCCCATGGAGCGACAGGGCCGGTCCACCGATGTGAATTATTATGCCTGAACACTACGTTTCCCCGCCCTTTGGGGCGTAAATGAGCCAACGAATGACTCCATCGGACCCGGATCGTCCGATCAAACCGAGGCGCCTCGCAACAGCAACAACCACACAGGTGAAAAGTATATAAATGTCAGGGCTGGTAGGTCACTGACACCACCCTAGCTAGAAAGAAACGCATGCCCTCCCTGAGGTCCTCTCCCGTTTTTGGTTCACAACCGGGGTGCGAAACTCGCGAAGTAAACGTTACACAAAGCTACGCCACAAAGGCCGTGCTTTGATCATCACCACAAGACTTTGCTTTTCAACAGAAGCCTCAATCAATTGCCACTTAGGCATGCCACAACGGCAATTCACTCCATGCGATTGATGTCCATCAATATATAACCCCTGAGCTCGTACGTCTCAGAGAAGGGCGTTAAGCAAGAAAATAAATTCTCCGCCGCCAAACAGATATATATTTAATAGAAATCAATCACACGGACTAAAATCCAATGTCAGACACACGGTCCATTTACAAGTTCGCTCTGGGTCTGAACGAAACCGGAGGCACCTAGTACCCCGCATATCCATCGATCTCCAAGCACGTCTGGACGATCACTAACTGTTTCCATCTTCTTGGGTGTACAGCCCAATCAAGATCATCAGTAATTACCCAAACGACGTGAAGACCTCCGGTCTTCGACCATCGTCTTCATCTTCGACTTATCGTCGTATCAGTTATTCAGAATGGGATAAACCCGGTCTTTCCGAATAACTCGCGTGTATTTTAAATAAGTGTTACACAAACACAACATACACCTCATTCCAATTTATCAGTCACTAACCGTAAATTAATCAAGAGAATAATTCCCCAAATATTAACCCCGAAGGCCGAAACCAACATCAGATCAATATCTAGAAACCATTCTGCTTGGCTAACCGACAGTTAGTTTCTAAATTTCACATTCATGGGGAGAGGTTCTCATTAATTTTATCAAAGATAAATTCTTTAATTTATTCTTGAATCTACTTTTGAATATCAATTCAAATTAGTCGGGATTAACGAACTTTACCGAAGTAATCATTTGTTTTAATTTCCCAATCCCAACCTATTCATCCCATGAAGTAAAACTGGTTATACTTCATATCTAACACCACAGTGTTATCGGTAAATTCAATTACCATTTCACGTTCAAATCTAATTAAAGATTTAACTATCGCCTAGAGCAAAACTGGTGATACTCCATTCTCGATCATTTCAATCTAATTAAAGATTCATTAAAACTCCACTTAGTTTTAATCTTTAACTGGGTTAAAGAATCAGTGTCATTTAAAACACAGTTCACGATAAACCCAAAATCACATTCCATTAATTATCGGGTTAAAGAACGAGTGTTATTTAAAACACTGTCCACGATAAACCCAAAAATCAATATCAATTTAATTCCAATTAAATATTATTTAATTGGTACACTTCATTAAATCTAAATAAAAAGATTTAATCTTTTCTCAACTGGGCTTAAGAACAGTGTTAATGAAGACACCATTCACGACAAACCCAAATCACATTTGATATTCAATACAAGGCTCTGAATAGAAAATATATCGGGTTATATTCAATATCAAATTCTACGATTAACAAATGCCGTATTGGAAATAACGATATAAATATATCTTTCAAATTTCCATAACAACATCTGTATAATCACGAATTCCAACATCGAAATATTCCGAAGACAATTTCGATTCAAATCCACTCCAATGCAATCATTGGAAATTCTGGTTATCTTTAAAACCCTTTTCAAATTCAATTTATTTATTTAAAAATAAATAGAATTATAATTCTAGTTCAAAACTAGTTCATTTCGATAAAAATCTATTTTTATCTTTTCAAATATGGAGTTTTTCATCCCAATTCTTCTCAAATCATTTCTTATGATTTTACGCAAATTATTACTATTTTTAATAATTTTATCAAGGCCCGTACAGTCGATTTCCATCAACGGCCATCGAACTGCACTTACAGCGACCTTTTCCAAATTTGATTTGGACATAATTCCAAATCCAACCGTTAGATTTCTAATTTCTAATATTCATTAGAAAGCTCTTTTCGATACGAACCCAACGGTTCCGGTTTTAGGAGAATCCGACGGTCGAATCTCCCTTAATGTCCGTTTGAAATAAATGGTCGAAATTCACGAACTACCGCGGCGCGGCGCGTTCTATTCAGGCCATTATATTATATATATAATATATACTTCGTCGATTTCAATTCAAAACGTGCTTTATAAATCGTTTTAAATTCATTTTCAAAACGGTTTCAACTTCATATTCAATTTCAAATCAAAATTGAATATTCCAATTTAAATTCATTTCAGATTGATTTCAATTCAAATTGATTTCTAATTCAATTTCAGTTCGTTTTCAATTCAATTCAATTTCAATTCGAATTCATTTATCTTCAATTTCAATTCGAATTCATTTATATTCAATTTCAATTCGAATTCGTTTCTATTCAACTTCAATTTGAATTCGTTTATATTCAATTCTTTTCAAAATATCAGATTTTGAAATCACTTTCGATATTCATTAATAAATGAATAAAATCGATATAAATATCGTTCACGTCAAAATGGCGTCAATCTAATCAATACGGCTTCATATATTCCTATTTTCAAATATTTCTATTTCAAATATTTCTATTTCAAATATTTCTATTTCAAATATTTCTATTTCGAAGCTGGAATGAGGCCCAATCAATTACCATATAATGTTAATTATATGGATTTTCTACAACACATGTATATATCAACAACGATGAATAATCAACCATCATCCAAAGTGCATTCTAAACTGTATAAGCATCAAATATAAATATTCAACGCTTATAACAGCCTGTCAATCAATCGATCGACATACAACTAAACAATCGGGATTAGTGTGCGTCAAATATCATCCCAATACCCGTGTGGGGTTTCAACCAATCAAACATAGATTTTTATTTGTGCAGTTGGGCGATGTGTAAAATTTATCGTCCCAATCAATGTCCTTCAGATAGGTGTACATAAACAAACTGTCCGGCTTGTAAATGAATATTTATTTATTCACATTCACGTTAAAAATTATATTTTAACGATCAAACTATTTTATTCAACCTATGAATTTTCTATTCGATTCATTTATTAAATAAAATGTTATCTTTATTTTTCTAACTTATTTTTAGAAAATTTTGGCGGCATAACGACACGATACTAGAAACGGGACAAGGCCTAGCCTTATCCCCGGTCTAGTGAAGGCCCACGCCATTCACACATCAATCAAATCAATTTCATTTCATCAAACAATCCAATTCAAACCAAATAATCTAACCAACTACACAACCAAACAATTTTAACAAACAAGCCATCTATGGTCTGTGGATGACGGGTGTCGGGTGCTACTAAACACCGTCTGCATCCTAGTATATATATATAACTAGAAAAATTAAATTGAAAGGTGAGAAGTTCTCACAAATAGCTATCCTAGCTCCACGGCACTTCAAATGTAGAAGTCTTCCTCGTTATCGCATCTTTGCCATCTTCGCTGCCCGTAGCCACTATATATATAAAAACCGAATTTTTATTATTCTATTCAATATATAAAAATCTCGCCTTTTCTATTTTTAAAATCTAATCTTTTCTATTTCTAAAAATATCGTCTTTTCACTTTTAAAAATATTGTCTTTTCAAAAATAAACATTTCGCCTTTTCAAAAATAAATATTTCGCCTTTTCAAAAATAAAGATTTCGCCCTTTTCAAAAATAAATATTTCGCCCTTTTCAAATATAAAGATTTCGCCTTTTCAAATATATCATTATAAAACTCACATTTTTATTTTGCTACACATATAAAGATGCTATTTTTAATATTACTATCATGTAAAAATTATATTTTTACTTCTCTACATAAACAAAAATCATATTTTTATATCATCTATATAGTAAAGACTATATTTTTAATACTTTAAAAATATAAAAATCATATCTTTATTACTTTAAAAATATAAAGATCATATTTTTATCTTTCCTATATTATAAAAATTATATTTTTATTCTTCTACTATGATAAAAATTATATTTTTAACCTTTTTACATTATAAAAATTATATTTTCAATCTTTTTACATTATAAAAATTATATTTTCAATAATATAAAAGTCCTACCTTTGGTTATATAAACCTCCCACATTTCTTCGCTAATTACATATATCAAAACTGAATTTTTTTTCTTTTTCCTATAAAACTAATCACATTATATAAATAAAATAAAGAAATAAAATTAAAATAAGCTTACAGGAGAGAGGGGCGTTGCAATTTGCCGACGTCGGCTTGAGGAGGGCGGAGACGATTGGGGAGGGCGGCGCTGCACCTGAAGGCGGTGGTGAGGGGGGGTCGGCGAGCGGTGGCGGTCTGCTGCTGTCTAGGGTTTGGGAGTTAACGGTGGAGGAGAGGGAGAGAGAGGACGCGACTGGGAGGAGGGTTTGGCTGAGGGAGGCGCGTGGAGCAGGGGGCCAGCGTCTAGGGTGCGCCGGCGCTCCACCAGGAGGCGGCGGCGCTCGATCCCGCCTCCCCTTTCTTTTTCTTTTTTTTTCTGTTTTCCTTTGACTGCATCGATTTGAACGTGGGGGGGGGGGGGGGGGGGCAGAGGGAAATAAGGGGGAGAAAAGGTTTTTATTTTATTTTATTATTTAATTTTCCACAAAAAGCAACTTTTATTTTCGACTTCAAAACGAGGCCCACCGCCTGTCGTCCCTAGCGTTTTACCCCCATTCCGAACACAATGGGATATGTATCGCCAGCTGATTCGATAGTTACAATCAGTTTCCGTCAAAATTTACATTTAAATCATTATATTGAATTTCAAACGTACATTTCAAATTACCGGGGTCATATACAAACTAGAAAAATTCCAGAAAAATATTTTCTAGCTTCGTATTGACGATACGGTCCTAACAAAACTAGTTTCGTCGAATTCCGAGACCGTTGGAAGAATGGCCATTTTCCAGTCGATTAAAATCAACTAAAACTGGCCAAACGCGTTTTCCTTTGCCACCCTCACATATTGATTTGAAAAATTATGAAATTTGGAATCTAGCAATAACTTTACACTGCGGATCCAACAAAAGTGGTTTCGTCGAAATCCGAGGTCGTTTGCAAAATTCCCATTTTTAAGGGCCTGAATTCCATAGAGACTATTCAGAATTTTCAACTGGACATATCTTTTGATTCCCGCTATGAAATCTTGATTTTTCGGATTCGTTGGAAATATATTATCAATTAGATCCTAATGTTTTTGGTTTCACTAAAATCCGGATTATTTTGCACCCGGTACGTTCAATTGAAGTTTGAAATCGAATTATCGAACTACCGTGCCATTTTCAATTCTATTTATAATTATATATAATTATTTATATTCTAACGACGACGCGTATAATATATACGTTCGAATTATATTCAAAATAAATTTCTCGTCGATACTATTTAAAATAATCTATTTTAAATAATCAAAATTCGCTAAAATTGCCAAAATAAAAAATTTTAAACTGGCCCAGATTTTCGGGTTGTTACAATCTCCCCCACTTAAAACTTTTCGTCCCCGAAAAGGAACAAAGTCGAAAGTGGTTTGATTAATCAACTCTACGTTCGATCTGGCTTCCATTCTCCAACTTTTCAGTTTCTGAGAATTTTCAAATTCTTCAAAAATTTGGCTAACACCCTAAATTATCGAAAAATTTCGCCATAACCTCCCCTGCACCGGGAGCATCGGGGAATTTCAAATAGCTTCCCCGGTCCTTCTAATCTCAAAAAGAAAAAGAAAAAGCCAAGCGGCTAGCCAATAGGCTCATAAAATCATCATCACCCAACAAAACAGTAAATTATGTAGTAAACATGTACCTATTTGTCGGGAAACAAATTTTATTCTCTGCTCTAGCGTCCTTGCTATGACCTGTTCAATGTAAGTACAAGTATATGCAAGCAAACGCAACCAATTTTCAATACAATTCAATATTTGGTTCAGTTAGGCATAATGGTTCAAAATTATCAAACAAATAAACAAACAACCCAAACATAAATCAATTAGTGAATTTAACGTTTCAAATTCATAATTTTGATACATATACAAAAATCATGTTTTTGATGCCAAATCACAACAATAAGCCCTATCTAGTTTCGGTTCTCACACCAGTCAATAGGAAATATATAGAAATCTCACTTTCGAAACTCGAAAATAAATACTGGGGACGGTGCCCCATCACCAGAATTATCCCCGGGCACTAGAGTGCGATTCTATAACTATCTAGTATACTAAAACTTCGAATACACGTTTGCAAGACATATATGCAAAATCTTTATAAATTGGATTGTCCAAATCAATATAGAATAAATAATCAAATACGAATAGTTGATTTAAATTTTCAAAACAAAATTTGTTTTCATTTTAAAAATATACTCTTCACACTCGTTCTAGGATACTACTGATCCCATCTCTAACGAGTTATTCCCATTAGATATTACTAATCCAATATCTGATGAATTCTTTCGTATGGTTCTAATGTGCCTTGTTCTTTAGCTTTGTAAACCAAAGCTCTGATACCAACTGTGAAGACCCGTAACTTCCCCGTAAAGGAAAGTGTCGGATAGTTCGAGAACAAGCCACAACAGAACGCATACAAAAGAACATTTCATTGTATATTACAACAATTCCATCAGATACAAGAATATACAGAGTATTAATGAATATTACACAGAAATATCAGAGATTTAAATTACATTTAAATACATCGCAGCGGAAAATAATACAATACACAACTAGAAGAGATATACGGATACAAAGCTTTCCGGATATCGTTCCAACTGTAAACCAGGATCCTGTGAATATAAATCTGCAAAACCAAAAATACTAGCTGCCCGCGTCAAAATAAGGGCACCCAGAGTTTAGGTTAAAACAATAAACTCCAGGTCAGTCATGTGACTGGTGTGAGAACTAAAACAGTTATTAATCTTTATTTCAAAGTTCGGTAAATCAAGGGACCACGCCGTATAACACGGAACGGGTTTCCTCCCAAGAATACTAGTGCATAAAACAACAGCGCAATGCTAAATAAAGAAAAATGAAGCTATTATAAGACCCAGGTCCTATCACACAATGCAACGCAAGCCGGGGATAGGGTTTTTACCTTATAATAGCAAAGAATGCTTGATACGTTTAAAACAGATTATTTGATACTATAATAAGTGCATAGTGTATAAAACAACTTCAAATCATAAGTATCAATCATAGGCGGCATGAATGCCCCATACCACTATGTCGCCATATATAGGTTATACAATCAAAATCGCAAAGTCACGTATTTGGAAATTGGATTTCCATCTATGAACCGAGGCCAGGGATCGTCCTCTACCGATTCGAGACTGTCTAGCCCGAGCCTCAGGAACAGCCGCAACTGCCCCATGGAGCGACAGGGCCGGTCCACCGATGTGGATTATTATGCCTGAACACTACGTTTCCCCGCCCTTTGGGGCGTAAATGAGCCAACGAATGACTCCATCGGACCCGGATCGTCCGATCAATCCGAGGCGCCTCGCAACAGCAACAACCACACAGGTGAAAAGTATATAAATGTCAGGGCTGGTAGGTCACTGACACCACCCTAGCTAGAAAGAAACGCATGCCCTCCCCGAGGTCCTCTCCCGTTTTTGGTTCACAACCGGGGTGCGAAACTCGCGAAGTAAACGTTACACAAAGCTACGCCACAAAGGCCGTGCTTTGATCATCACCACAAGACTTTGCTTTTCAACAGAAGCCTCGATCAATTGCCACTTAGGCATGCCACAACGGCAATTCACTCCATGCGATTGATGTCCATCAATATATAACCCCTGAGCTTGTACGTCTCAGAGAAGGGCGTTAAGCAAGAAAATAAATTCTCCGCCGCCAAACAGATATATATTTAATAAAAATCAATCACACGGACTAAAATCCAATGTCAGACACACGGTCCATTTACAAGTTCGCTCTGGGTCTGAACGAAACCGGAGGCACCTAGTACCCGGCATATCCATCGATCTCCAAGCACGTCTGGACGATCACTAACTGTTTCCATCTTCTTGGGTGTACAGCCCAATCTAGATCATCAGTAATTACCCAAACGATGTGAAGACCTCCGGTCTTCGACCATCGTCTTCATCTTCGACTTATCGTCGTATCAGTTATTCAGAATGGGATAAACCCGGTCTTTCCGAATAACTCGCGTGTATTTTAAATAAGCGTTACACAAACACAACATACGCCTCATTCCAATTTATCAGTCACTAACCGTAAATTAATCAAGAGAATAATTCCCCAAATATTAACCCCGAAGGCCGAAACCAACATCAGATCAATATCCAGAAAACCATTCTGCTTGGCTAACCGACAGTTAGTTTCTAAATTTCACATTCATGGGGAGAGGTTCTCATTAATTTTATCAAAGATAAATTATTTAATTTATTCTTGAATCTACTTTTGAATATCAATTCAAATTAGTCGGGATTAACGAACTTTACCGAAGTAATCATTTGTTTTAATTTTCCAATCCCAACCTATTCATCCCATGAAGTAAAACTGGTTATACTTCATATCTAACACCACAGTGTTATCGGTAAATTCAATTACCATTTCACGTTCAAATCTAATTAAAGATTTAACTATCGCCTAGAGCAAAACTGGTGATACTCCATTCTCGATCATTTCAATCTAATTAAAGATTCATTAAAACTCCACTTAGTTTTAATCTTTAACTGGGTTAAAGAATCAGTGTCATTTAAAACACAGTTCACGATAAACCCAAAATCACATTCCATTAATTATCGGGTTAAAGAACGAGTGTTATTTAAAACACTGTCCACGATAAACCCAAAAATCAATATCAATTCAATTCCAATTAAATATTATTTAATTGGTACACTTCATTAAATCTAAATAAAAAGATTTAATCTTTTCTCAACTGGGCTTAAGAACAGTGTTAATGAAGACACCACTCACGACAAACCCAAATCACATTTGATATTCAATACAAGGCTCTGAATAGAAAATATATCGGGTTATATTCAATATCAAATTCTACGATTAACAAATGCCGTATTGGAAATAACGATATAAATATATCTTTCAAATTTCCATAACAACATCTGTATAATCACGAATTCCAACATCGAAATATTCCGAAGACAATTTTTTTTCAAATCCACTCCAATGCAATCATTGGAAATTCTGGTTATCTTTAAAACCCTTTTCAAATTCAATTTATTTATTTAAAAATAAATAGAATTATAATTCTAGTTCAAAACTAGTTCATTTCGATAAAAATCTATTTTTATCTTTTCAAATATGGAGTTTTTCATCCCAATTCTTCTCAAATCATTTCTTATGATTTTACGCAAATTATTACTATTTTTAATAATTTTATCAAGGCCCGTACAGTCGATTTCCATCAACGGCCATCGAACTGCACTTACAGCGACCTTTTCCAAATTTGATTTGGACATAAATCCAAATCCAACCGTTAGATTTCTAATTTCTAATATTCATTAGAAAGCTCTTTTCGATACTAACCCAACGGTTCTGGTTTTAGGAGAATCCGACGGTCGAATCTCCCTTAATGTCCGTTTGAAATAAATGGTCGGAATTCACGAACTGCCGCGGCGCGGCGCGTTCTATTCAGGCCATTATATTATATATATAATATATATATTATATACTTCGTCGATTTCAATTCAAAACGTGCTTTATAAATCGTTTTAAATTCATTTTCAAAACGGTTTCAACTTCATATTCAATTTCAAATCAAAATTGAATATTCCAATTTAAATTCATTTCAGATTGATTTCAATTCAAATTGATTTTTAATTCAATTTCAGTTCGTTTTCAATTCAATTCAAATTCAATTCAAATTCATTTATCTTCAATTTCAATTCAAATTCATTTATATTCAATTTCAATTCGAATTCGTTTCTATTCAACTTCAATTTGAATTCGTTTATATTCAATTCTTTTCAAAATATCAGATTTTGAAATCACTTTCGATATTCATTAATAAATGAATAAAATCGATATAAATATCGTTCACGTCAAAATGGCGTCAATCTAATCAATACGACTTCATATATTCCTATTTTCAAATATTTCTTTTTCAAATATTTCTATTTCAAATATTTCTATTTCAAATATTTCTATTTCGAAGCTGGAATGAGGCCCAATCAATTACCATATAATGTTAATTATATGGATTTTCTACAACACATGTATATATCAACAACGATGAATAATCAACCATCATCCAAAGTGCATTCTATACTGTATAAGCATCAAATATAAATATTCAACGCTTATAACAGCCTGTCAATCAATCGATCGACATACAACTAAACAATCGGGATTAGTGTGCGTCAAATATCATCCCAATACCTGCGTGGGGTTTCAAGCAATCAAACATAGATTTTTATTTGTGCAGTTGGGCGATGTGTAAAATTTATCGTCCCAATCAATGTCCTTCAAATAGGTGTACATAAACAAACCGTCCGGCTTGTAAATGAATATTTATTTATTCACATTCACGTTAAAAATTATATTTTAACGATCAAACTATTTTATTCAACCTATGAATTTTCTATTCGATTCATTTATCAAATAAAATGTTATCTTTATTTTTCTAACTTATTTTTAGAAAATTTCGGCGGCATAACGACACGATACTAGAAACGGGACAAGGCCTAGCCTTATCCCCGGTCTAGTGAAGGCCCACGCCATTCACACATCAATCAAATCAATTTCATTTCATCAAACAATCCAATTCAAACCAAATAATCTAACCAACTACACAACCAAACAATTTTAACAAACAAGCCATCTATGGTCTGTGGATGACGGGTGTCGGGTGCTACTAAACACCGTCTGCATCCTAGTATATATATATAACTAGAAAAATTAAATTGAAAGGTGAGAAGTTCTCACAAATAGCTATCCTACCTCCACGGCACTTCAAATGTAGAAGTCTTCCTCGTTATCGCATCTTTGCCATCTTCGCTGCCCGTAGCCACTATATATATAAAAACCGAATTTTTATTATTCTATTCAATATATAAAAATCTCGCCTTTTCTATTTTTAAAATCTAATCTTTTCTATTTCTAAAAATATCGTCTTTTCACTTTTAAAAATATTGTCTTTTCAAAAATAAATATTTCGCCTTTTCAAAAATAAAGATTTCGCCCTTTCCAAAAATAAAGATTTCGCCCTTTTCAAAAATAAAGATTTCGCCCTTTTCAAATATAAAGATTTCGCCTTTTCAAATATATCATTATAAAAATCACATTTTTATTTTGCTACACATATAAAGATGCTATTTTTAATATTACTATCATGTAAAAAATTATATTTTTACTTCTCTACATAAACAAAAATCATATTTTTATATCATCTATATAGTAAAGACTATATTTTTAATACTTTAAAAATATAAAAATCATATATTTATTACTTTAAAAATATAAAGATCATATTTTTATCTTTCCTATATTATAAAAATTATATTTTTATTCTTCTACTATGATAAAAATTATATTTTTAACCTTTTTACATTATAAAAATTATATTTTCAATCTTTTTACATTATAAAAATTATATTTTCAATAATATAAAAGTCCTACCTTTGGTTATATAAACCTCCCACATTTCTTCGCTAATTACATATATCAAAACTGAATTTTTTTTCTTTTTCCTATAAAACTAATCACATTATATAAATAAAATAAAGAAATAAAATTAAAATAAGCTTATAGGAGAGAGGGGGCGTTGCAATTTGCCGACGTCGGCTTGAGGAGGGCGGAGACGATTGGGGAGGGCGGCGCTGCACCTGAAGGCGGTGGCGAAGGGGGGGGGGGGGGTCGGCGAGCGGTGGCGGTCTGCTGCTGTCTAGGGTTTGGGAGTTAACGGTGGAGGAGAGGGAGAGAGAGGACGCGACTGGGAGGAGGGTTTGGCTGAGGGAGGCGCGTGGAGCAGGGGGCCAGCGTCTGGGGTGCGGCGGCGCTCCACCAGGAGGCGGCGACGCTCGATCCCGCCTCCCCTTTCTTTTTTTTTTTCTTTTTTCTTTTGACTGCATCGATTTGAACGTGGGTGGGGGGTGGCAGAGGGAAATAAGGGGGAGAAAAAGTTTTTTTATTTTATTTTATTATTTAATTTTCCACAAAAAGCAACTTTTATTTTCGACTTCAAAACGAGGCCCACCGCCTGTCGTCCCTAGCGTTTTGCCCCCATTCCGAACACAATGGGATATGTATCGCCAGCTGATTCGATAGTTACAATCAGTTTCCATCAAAATTTACATTTAAATCATTATATTGAATTTCAAACGTACATTTCAAATTACCGGGGTCATATACAAACTAGAAAAATTCCAGAAAAATATTTTCTAGCTTCGTATTGACGATACGGTCCTAACAAAACTAGTTTCGTCGAATTCCGAGACCGTTGGAAGAATGGCCATTTTCCAGTCGATTAAAATCAACTAAAACTGGCCAAACGCGTTTTCCTTTGCCACCCTCACATATTGATTTGAAAAATTATGAAATTTGGAATCTAGCAATAACTTTACACTGCGGATCCAACAAAAGTGGTTTCGTCGAAATCCGAGGTCGTTTGCAAAATTCCCATTTTTAAGGGCCTGAATTCCATAGCGACTATTCAGAATTTTCAACTGGACATATCTTTTGATTCCCGCTATGAAATCTTGATTTTTCGGATTCGTTGGAAATATATTATCAATTAGATCCTAATGTTTTTGGTTTCACTAAAATCCGGATTATTTTGCACCCGGTACGTTCAATTGAAGTTTGAAATCGAATTATCGAACTACCGTGCCATTTTCAATTCTATTTATAATTATATATAATTATTTATATTCTAACGACGACACGTATAATATATACGTTCGAATTATATTCAAAATAAATTTCTCGTCGATACCATTTAAAATAATCTATTTTAAATAATCAAAATTCGCTAAAATTGCCAAAATAAAAATTTTAAACTGGCCCAGATTTTCGGGTTGTTACATATTATCAAAACACTAAAGTTAATGAAAACAGAATATTAAACAAATTTGGGTTCCTCAAAATTTTCGCATGTTATGCAGGGTCAACGGTTCCAGATTAAACCTAACCATCTGTGCTTTATGTCTACAACACAAATCCTAAGAGCAGATTACATCGTATGAACTGAATTTAACATCTTTAGTCACTGTTTGTGGCAATGACTGTTACAAAGGGGAAAGCATGAATTTCCGAACACCATTAATGAACGGTGTAGTACCTGACATCGAAAGAGTGACATGGTAGAAAAATAAAATAACTATAGAGACAATTTTCTCCATCTACCCCATCTTGCAGAATATAGGAAAGGTAATCTCAAATTAGTAGCATAACTTAATGGGTAATCGAAAACTGGATCAGAAGAACAAATTTGTTTAATTTTAGGTCGTGAATGGTTAAGAATTTGGAAAATAAACCGTAGCAAATAAAAATATACGATAAAATTAAGTTGTGAAATTGTTAAATTACCCATTAGGCATAGTGCAAATAGCGTTATCAGAAAACAATGGGTAGTGGATGGTCCTTTGTTTGATCCCGTCGCTTGCTGATGAAATCGGCATAAAGGTGGGAGTCTGCTGGTGGTGAAATTAAATCAGAAATATGAATTTGGCAAAGATATGGGGTAAAGTTAGGGAAAGAGAAAGTAAATGGATGATGGACATAGACGTTAGGAAGGGGAGCAATGGGAAATGGTCGATGGTTGAGCCAAAACTATAATCGTGTTTGGGAAGGGTAATGGTGATGTTAGTTTAGGGTTTGTAGGAGATCCCAATCGGTCGTAGTTGAAGTCGTGGTAGGGAGGAGGAGAATAGTACACCGTCAGTCGGGAGTGGGTAAAAGGGGTGGTCGAAAAGAAGTAGTTTGGGAGACGGGATGGGTGGAAGAAATTGGGAATCATAAGGGAAGGAAGTCGGTTGAAATGGAAAGAGGGATTTTGTGGGGGATCGATGGAAATAAATTTGGACCGTTCCAATGTGGTTATTTAGAATGAATGAAATTTTGAAATAGTGATTGAAGCGGATGCCACGTTAGCAAATTTTGTTTCCGGCTTTCTTGTTTAAGTAATAGATTTGGACCGTTCCAATGTGGTTGTTTAGAATGAATGAAATTTTGAAATAGTGATTGAAGCGGATGCAACGTTAGCAAATTTTGTTTTCGGCTTTCTTGTTTAAGTAATAGAAGTGCCGCTGAACAAGCTTCCGAAAAGCAATATATTAAGGGTGCGTTTGCAGTCATTTTTTGGCACGCTCAGCTTTGTGTTCGCGTGGGACGTCAACAAATTTCACCCGTTTAAAAGGGACGTTTCTCCAACGGTGGTGAAGATGACTTATGAAGAGTTGCCAGTTTAAGCATCGTATGCGCACGCGCCCCAAGTGCCCAAGTGCCCATCTTTGACACTTTTAATATATATGTGTATGAATATCAAACACATGTCTATTCAAGCCATTTAGTTTTATTTCAATTGTGTATATAGTTTGCATTCTCATATGTATATCGAGCTACTCATAATTTTTTGGCAATGTGGGACTAATACTACAATGTTGTCATTCACTTAATACACATAGATTAAAATTAAAGGTAACTAGGGAGAAGGACAAACATTGCCAAAAAATTAGGCTAAAGGACACCAAGTTTTATTTTTAGTCTGAAGTACAAACATTAAACCAAAATTAAGCTGAAGGAAAATGCTAAATGTAATTAGCATTATACTCAGTTTTTTACACTACACGAAAATGCTAGTTTTAACTAGCATTATTCAGTTTTACACTGCAGAAAATGCTAATTATATTTAGCATTGTCCTTCAGCCTAATTTTTTTTCAAAGTTTGTCCTTCAGCCAAAAAATAAAACTTGACGTCCTTCAGACTAAAATTTTTCCGAAGTTTGTCCTTATGCCTATTTTCCACTTAAAATTAAACACACAAATTAATTCAAACAATTAATTTAACAATTAAATACACTGCTCAAATACCACCCTCAAATACCCCGTTCGTAGCTAAAAACACATTCCCCATTCGCTACAGTACCACGCTCAAATTCTCCGCTCAAATGCCCCGCTTCCATTCGTCAAGAACACACCCTAAGCTTTCAAAAACCGGGAAATCACTTCGTTGGATCTGATTCAACTATGTATACCAATGATACCCTTGTCCTTTCCTCTATATAGATAGCTTTTGTGCATAACAATCATGTATAGAAACAAAGCTGAAGGATAAAAAAAGTGCATGTAACAATACAATTTAACCAATGAAGTGAATTGTGTATGTTTTACCTGTAGTACAAGTGCGAGAAATGACAGTTATGTGTTGAATAGTAAGATATAGGCTACTTTTTGGGTGAATGTATTGATTATGTTATGTTTCATATGCATGGTCTATTGGCTATATAATTATGTGTGCTATTGTTTGACTTTTGAATATTGATAGAAATATACAAACATTTTAATAGTGATAGTAAAAAAGATGCATGTTTTTAGCTACTTCTTTTAGTAGACATTTTACATGTATGCATTAAATGTTCTTTAACCAACTAAATTATAAACAAATTTAGGATAGATAAATGTATGTTTCTAAAAAATTATCATAGACAGTATGTGTTATGAACAAGAAGTATTTCGAACATATATGTGGTAAACAAAGCTAAGGGTAATATTGTCAAAGTAATATTTATTTTAACAAATCAATTTTCTATTCAGCACAGAATCAAACATTATTAATTTACTCAGCATTTAGCATTCAGCTCTTATCATTCAGTGTTCAGCATTTAGCATTCAGCAATTTCAAACAAACGTAGCCTTTGTTTTGTTTCTGTATTTTCATAGGCTGAAAAATGCGAAAATAAGATTATTTTTTTTCAGTTCTACGTGTTAAAGCCAATTTTCAAAAATGCTTGTTTTAAAAAATAAATTTTACAAAATCGTAAAACAAATAATTTTTCATCATTTTCAAAAATTGAAAACGGAGAATATACTAAAAATGGTGAACCAAATAGGCCCTTACCGTGTCTACAAAATACCTTATAGTATTCCAACCTATTAATAAATAACTATTGATGTTTACAGAATAGGTAAATTTTACAAAAGCATCCTTAGATTTTACAAAAAAAGGAGGGAAGGAAAACATCTATTAGTCGATAATTAAATTTTAGCTGATGAATTTGCATTTTATTAGTAAATTTTATAGAAGCGTCCTTAAATTTACAAAATAAAAATAAAAAATATAGGCAAAAACAACTTAACATGTTGATAATCATAAAAGTAACACTAGAGTATCCTTTACAAAAACAACATAAATACCTCTTGCGAATACATTGGAATTCTGCTGTAAAATACCTTCGACACAAATCCGTCGGTATTTTGTCTCCATTTGTAAAGGAAAATAGCACCAAAAATTATTTGTCGGTAAATTGACGCAAATTGCAGCGGATTAGTAAGGGACAGAACAAAGCGACAGTGATAAATAAAAAGAAAAGAAAATTGAAAAAACAAGAAATTATCCTTTGTAGATCTCATGGAAATCCGTCGCTAATTAGTGACGGAAATTTCCGCTTCTAAAATTTGACGCAAAACCAGTGTTTTCTTGTAGTGCAAAGTCTTTAATTTTCGATCCAAATTACCCTATATGCTACAAGGATAAGACTCTAAAGGCAAGGCAATAGTAAATGCTTCTTCTTATTTTTCATTGTTTTCTCCTAAGAATAGGTATAAGATGTCTAGAAGAGTTGTGGTTGATTTCAATGTTGATGTTGATTTTGTTCTTGAACTCAATGATAAAATCATAGCCTGTGTTTCCAAAAATTGAAATCAAAAGGCCATTTTGATGGTTCATTCTTGAAGAGACATTTCGCTTTCTGGAACGTGATGAGGGAAAAGAAGGTGTTATGGGCTCGTTAATGGTAAGCCTATTTCAAAGACATGTATATCTTTTGTTTTTTTCTAAATAGAATTCATAATTTCCTTGTAGTAAGTCTGTCGCCTTTTGTTTCCCATTGATATGCTCTAAAATTTCAAGTAGTTTTGGACCCATGCTTTAAAAGTTGGGATTAACGTTAATCCTGTGTCTATGAAGCAGTGGATTGATAGAATTTAAATTATCTGCAAAAAAATGAAAACGGTAACATCTTTGAGTTTGAAAGAGGAGTAGGAAGGTATTTCCTCACTTTATCTATGTTTATACGTTGGATTTTTTGTTTTCGTTTCACATTCCCAAATGCATTTCATGCAACTTGAAATTAATTTCATGCATTAGTTTAGCTTGTTTGGGTTATGCGTTATCCTTGTGATATTTCATTTTTTTTGTACATTATTTGTGCATCATATATCATATATTGATGTGGTCTGTGCTCTTCTATATACGCAGGTTGCTTTTATTTGGTTACACGATGTATGTACTGCAGAATTGATGCTTAAATGCCTTCTTTATTGGATCATACTATTGTCTATTCAGAAGTAGAGTTACTGGAAACACGAGAGTGTTGCCTGGTTTGTTGATTTTAGGTGAATATCTAAAGATAAACTGACGAGATGCTGGTTTATTTAAGGTAAATTGTATATAACAGGCATCATCATTTACTGAAAATTTCATTTGTATGTATTATTATATTTAGGAAATACCATCCATTAAAAAAAATTGAAGCAACTGCAATTTTATACAATTTTTAATGTAGTGTTATTTTTAATTTCTTAATATTGGTTGTTTTCGAATTTGCAGTCTAAACTTGGACCGGAAGCTTATAAAGTTGGATTAATGTGGCGGTGGATCTAGAAGCTTTCTAGCGGAAGCTGAATTCCGAGATGAGTACCGTGGAGAAGCTACTGGATCAATCATGGCTTGGCGTAAATATTTCGTTGTTTTCGAATAGTGTACTCCCGTAATGTATGCAATCTTTTATGGACCAAACTTTTATATTTCATATGTACTTTTTGTGCTGTATCGATGTATATATTTTGGAATGGCCATCTTTTTTATAACTGTTTAGTTGGTGATATGAATGACTTCTTTCGATTGTTTTGTTGGGTATGTGTTGTAATTTGATCAAATGCCATGATTATTAATATATATGAATAAATTCGATTTAATTATATTTGTTGCATTGATATAAGTATTATATTGTTATTAATATATGAATGAATTCTATTATTATTATTATGTGAACAATTGGTGTATATAATACTTTTTGGGATTTAAAATGTAGTTATCAATTATGGTTGTAATAAAGTGTATTGCAATTGCCGGAAATAGTTGTAAAAAATTAAAAAATCACAACGGTGCATTCCTGTTGCAGTAACTATTACTACAACGGATTATAACAGTATTTATACCTCCTACCTTGCGATATGTTACTTATCGACAACAATTATAAGCTTTTGTAAAAAATACAACTACAACGGAGTATAGCTGTTGTAATATAATATATGAAAACAGTTAGATGCAACATTAATACACAACTATAAAAGATTTTAATCTATTAAAATTTCTTGATATACGATGGTGTAATCACCGATGTAAAAGGTCATTTACCACTGTTTTTCACCGTTGTAATATGGTGATTCTGTTGTTGTGTAAATACCTAAAATACGTCTCGACTTCAGCTCCTCTTCTATAACTCCAAACAAATTCAAGCAAACTTGAAAAATATACACGGTCTGACCCAACCACATTTTGAGGGAAAGCAAAAATACTTGAATCAGTGTGGAGTACTTTCAGTGAAAAAACACATCACAAACAACTTGCTTGATTTTATAAATCCTTTTAAAAAAAGGAACCCTCTTTAGTAACGACCACACAATAACATGGCATGTGTTTTTCCCTTACGATAACCAAATCACTTTTATTATAATCCAATGATATTATAATACTGTCTAAAATCCACAGTTAAAATATAAATATAGCCAAAAAGCTTCCATCTCACGTTTCGACATAGTCGGTTTACATCTAAAACTATACGGGCTCAAATTGGAGTTTGGATTTCCACACAATGACAAAGGACTGGGTATCACGTATCACGGTACTTCTCTAGCTAAGGCATACCGAGAGCCTAACATGGATCAGGACCAACCAAACCCTCTCTAAATTGAACCAAATATTTCACCATCTTGGTTATGATCAACAACCAAACCTCAACATACAATAATCAAATGGACATCCGATCTAGATTGTGTGGTGATAATACACTACTTGGATGATGTAAACTTAGCCCAGAAGCATATTTGTAACGTCTCGGATTTTTAGCTATTTAATATGGAATATTTAAATTTATTTTTAAATATTAATTTGGAATAATAAATTGATTTTATATCGAATTTGTCGATTTAATGAACGATATACGATTAATTTCGAAGAGATTGAATTATCTTTATACAAAAACGATAATAATTCAAAATTTAAAACTAAATTGAAACGCTTCTAACAACTAGTATAAATCCTATATATTTGAATTAGAAAAATAATAATTATTTATGGATTAAATTTTTTGAAATCGATTTATATTTAATATTAGTTGTCAATTTAAATTTAATGACTTCTTCATATAGTCGAATTAAAATTTAAAATTTGTTCCAAATAGAATTATAATATGAAAACATCAGTCGTTATGTAAAATAGCGGTTCAAGTTTTCAACTTAGAGACCACGAGATATTTTGATTATTAAATTAATTTCAGATCTTTTCAAAAAATTTAATGAGCCGACCTATATCAATTAATAGCGCAGACCTACTTCTTTCCTCGAGCTGTTTAAAGTGTCTGCCTCCTTCGTTATCAAGGAAAACAAGATGTAATGGCTTTGGTACGGTGTGTTTTTCACGCGCCTATATAAACTCAAGGCCATCGCCTGTTTCTTTCATTCCTCAAACCCACGGTTCGATCTCAAGTCCTCTTCCCTCTTCATTTCCTTTCCAGCCACAAGCAAAACTAAATCAAAATCCGTTCCTCCGTAAATAAAAAAGAAAAGAGAGAGGGGATCGAACTCGCGATAGAACACTGAGAGGCTACTGAAGCTTCGGGATTAAGGCGCTCGCGATAGGAGGTTGCACACTATCGAGTTAGAGCGCTCCGACATCAAGGCGCTGGCGTTCCCGAGTTAAGGCTAAAAGTGAATGAATGGATTCAATTGGGGGTTGCAATGTGGTGGTTCAACAAATTGAACGATGGTGCGATGTTTTGGGGGATTTACTGGGATACGGAAGAGGGGTGATTGAGGGAGTGCGAGCTGGTATTTTGGCATGTGGAGTTCAAATTACTGATGAGAGGACTGGAGTTCGGTTTACAGTTGAATGCTAGAAGGGTAGAACGTGAATAACAGGGAAGAAGAGGAGCAGTTTTGAGCAGGGTAATGGCAATTTTGTGGTGATCGGATGGTAGGATTTTTGGTCAGTATGCGGTGGATTGCGTTAATGGGCATACTGAGTTGTGATGTGGAAATGATAGGATGTAGGAGTCGGTCTATGATTTCTTTGGGGAAGGAAGATGCTCATAAAATGAAGATGGCCTGTCGGGGAAGGTTTAGTTATTGGAGAGGCTAGGGTGGAGCAATTTTGGCTGATTGCAGTGGAGTTGATCGGCTAGACGACTTCATAAATTGGTCGATATTTGCAAGACAGTGAGGTATATGCCTTTTACAAAATTTAAACTCATAGAATAAATTATTTAAATTAATAATAGCTTAATCATTAAGTAAAAATGAACCATTATAGGAACAAAATACATTATTCGAGACGATACGAGTTGGTTCATAACACGAGTCATGTTGGTTTGCGAGATATGAGCCAAGGATCTAGACAATTCAAAAAGTTGGATATTCAGAAAATAAAAATACGAGGTGAGTAAATCTCACTCACCTTTTATTTAGAATCATTTTTATTCGTTAAAAATAATTGTTTGATGTTTGTTTGAATGATTCCTGGTTGTTTTAAATATATTAGTTATTTAGGGTACTACTATATATATATATTGGTTTGGTGGTTGGATTTCCCGCAGTATCATTAGCGGATGCCCGCGGTTTCATAGCAGATGATTACCCTATACGCCCCACGCTATGATAGTGGATGACCTTCTATACCGCGATGTCCTGCCACGAAGCAGGATGGGTATTATTTCTGTTGACTAACATCTGTGGATGCAGGGAAAACGGGTTGGAGGAATCCAACTGGATTCCTCAAAAATATATTATCTATTTGTTTGTTTGTTTTTGTTTGATTTCATATATATTCATATATGATGTGTTAAAAATCAAATGATTGGAAATTGGTTGATTTGGTTGTTTAAATTATCACTGGGCCGAAGTGTTAATTTATATAAATATCCTGAAAGGATATTGGAGATTTAAAAAGGAAAATTCTATTTTTAATATAGAATTTGAAATTTTGGAAATGGAATAAAAATATTTACTTGTTTTAAAGAATAAAAACAAGGAGTTCATTATAAATGGAGTTTATAAATAAAGTGAAAAGAATTATCATTGGATAATTCAGAGGGAAAATCAGCATGGGAATTTACAAAGGGAAAATTTATATTTTTCCAAAGTGGAAATTTAATCTCAATTAGATTTGAAATTAAGGCTTGTTTAACTATATATATATATATAACAAGGAATTGAAATGGTGTGTTTCAATATGGTGAATAAATTATCAAGGGATAATTTGAATATTTAAATTCAAATATAAAAATAGAATTTTGAAATAGAATTTCAAAAATGGAATTAGAATTTTAAAGAGAAATGAAAGTAGAATTTAAATAAGGAAATTGGAAAGAGATTTGAATATAGAAATTTCAAAATAGAGTTGAAATAGAATTTGAAAATAGAATTCAAGATAGGATTGAAATAGAATTTGAATAAGAGGAATTCAAAGAGAATTTAAAATGTGGTATTTGGAATTCAAAGAGAATTTAAAATGTGGTATTTGAAATTAAAATAGAATTTAAAAGAAGTTTGAATATTTGAATTTCAAATAGAATTAAAATGGAGTTTGAATATTTGGAATTCAAATAGAAGTTTCAATGGAATTTGAATATAGGAATTCCAAAGAAGGAATTCAAAAAAAGAAAAAGAAAATGCAAAGTGATTTAAATAAGGTATTTGAATTCAAGAGGATAAATAGGGTATTTGAATTCAAGAGATTTAAATAAAGAAATTTCAAATGAAATTTTGAATAAAAGGAGTTGAATTGGGCTTTGAATATGGAATTCAAATATAGTTGAATTGGAATTTTAATATAGGATTCAAATAGAGTTGAACTGGAATTCAAATGGAGCTTAATTTAGTTTAAGCGAAGTTTTAAAAAGGGTTATATATAAATATAATTAAAACGAACTCGCCGCAGCGCTGTATTTCGTGAATTGGTGACTCGAACTTCATTTGAGTATATCGGAGTCAAATTAAGTCGGAATTCTTTGAAACAAGAATCATCAGGACCGGTTGAATAATAGTTTTCTAATGAAGGAGAAAAATCTGGATTTCGTCGAATAGATTTTGAGTTATGTCAAAATCAAAATTTTAAAAGTGCAGCGCCAGAAACCATTAAAACCATAATGGATTTTATATAATAAATATAGGGATTTTTAAGCAAATAAAAATCCGAATTTCCATTTAAAAACCTGGTCTTGAGTTAGAACATAAAGGTGAACTCAAGTGGAGTAAGAAAAGTGATTTTTGAAACAATAATCATATTTTTGATTATTGAATAGAATTAACTATGTCAAAGAAGAATTAGTTAATCGAGTGTTGAATTGAAGTCAAACTTTGAAAAGTGAATTTGGAATTGTAAATATATATTCGAAATCGAATATAGAACTTAAATTGAAATTTGAATTCAATTAGTTGATAAGTAAGTGGAAATATATTCGAAACGTGTTATATTCATATATACAAGCGAAATAGGCAAAGAGTTAGTTAAAGAGTTACTTTAACGAATTGAGTCAAAACGAGTGTATGAGGTTGAAATGAATTGTACAGGTATAGATATACCGGAGATAGTTATGGGATAAAGTGATGAAGGTATATAATTAGTGTGCTCGACAAAAAGGTACATGTTTAAATTCATATATGGGTTTTATGCGCCGTATCGGCAAGCCGCTTGGTTTTTTTCTTTTTTTTCTTTTTGAGATGAGAAGGACCGGGGAAGCTATTTGAAATTTCCTGATGCTCCCGGTACAGGGGAGGTTATGGCGAATTTTTCCGGAAATTTAAGGAGTTAGAATATTTTTAAGAAAATTTAACAACTAGAAATCTATATATAGATATATATATATATAGAATTAGAAAATGAAACGAACTTAGAAGTAGAATAGTAAAGTCGAAAAGAATATATATGAAATCAAAACTAGAATGAAGAATAGAAAGAGAAGCGTATACGTGTTTTCTAAATGAATAATTGGTTTGTATAGTATTGATTATTCGAGTAAGTAGTCTTGTCTGTTTTGACGTTATGAATGTTACTCAGTCAAGGTCTGAGAGGTAGTTATACCCCAACTTGATTGGTTCCGTTAATAACCGATAAATAGCAAAACTCAGTCTCGAAGATCAAACGTTTAAAGAGATTTAGTTGAATACAAATATTTGGGTTGTCGTAACGATGTTTTACACAACATCCGTTTTAACCCAAATAAATATAAACTTGGAAATAAAATAACAAATATTTCCTAAGTACAGAACTAAATGAGTTCGTGGAAGAGATAGGTAATTGGATTGTTTTCCAATTATAATCAAAGATATTTTCTAACTGTAGAAAATAAAAGGAAGCGATATTTGGAAATGTTTTCCTAATAGTATAAAATCCCAATATGGCTATTTGAAAATATTTGGTTAACAAATATTGATAAGGAAATGGAGAAGAGATTTAATTAATGAATAATTAATTAAAGAGCCCAGTGATTTGATTGATATGTTGGATGAACACTTGTTTTTATTCGATAGTTAAATCACAGACTATCGAAGTTTTACCATCGTGGTCAATATGGAGAGACCGGTTGGATTATTATCCGAGAACCACTCCGTATTGGCAGTAGCGTTGCGAATCAGATTATATGAAGATAATCGAAGACGGAGTAAAGTTCAAGGGCTTTTTCTAGTAATAGAAATGGTGCCTTCGGTTTCGTTCAGTCCCAGAACGAACGTATATGGACGAATGTCTGACAGAGTATTTCCAATGATCAAATGGGTTGGTCTGTATAAATATATATGGTTGCAACGGATTTATTCCCTTAGCATAACATCCAGAATATTTGTGCAAACTCAACTAGTGATTAACGGATCTGACAATGTGGCATTCAAAGTGATTGTGCTATCAATGAATGGTAAGTATTCGTAGCCTCAGGCCTCAACAACCAGGAAAGGACAAAAATCGGGCAGGCAGCATGGCTATGTGGGTCGCACCCATTAGGATGTATAATCACCTATCTAGAGGTTCATTTAATTTCTTATTCTATTTGATGCTGTCCCAGTCGGGAGGCGGTTGCTGATCCCAACCGTTGGTGATATACATTCGATACACTCAAGCGAAATGAGTGGTCGGTCATGTGTGGGTCGGGTTACAAGATGTTCTTGTTGAACCCAGTGTATTCCTCTCTAGAGATACACTAGCGGAAGGTGGTTCCATACCTTGTCATGTTGGAAATCCAATCTCCAATAAGCGCCATGCGGTTTTTGATTTTATACTATATATGTGGAGCGTGAGATGCAAGCGTTCTGCTATTTGGTTATTTACTTGATGTAGACATTATTATAATATCACTGGAATTTCGTATCAAAGTGTTTTGGGTTATAGTAAGGTAAAAACCGGCCATGTTTATGTGTGGGCTGGTCTTACTATTATCTTTTCTTTCGAAAAGGGTTTTGAAAGTTAAACAAGTGGTTGGAGTTTACTCACACCAGTCCCATGACTGACCCAGAGTTTATTTTGTTTGTTTCCCCTAAACTCTTGGGTGCCCAAATTTGTACGGGCAGTCAAGTAGTCGGGATTTTTCAGATTCATTTGGAGGAGCTGGAAGCAGGAGGCTTCACCAGTTAGATATAGACTATCACATAATCCGCTGTGTACTATGGTTGTATCTGAAAACAGGTGTTTATAACTGTTCCAGGAATGGTTGTTGTACTTTGATGATGGTATGTATGTAAAGTTACTGATTTGTGTTTCAAAAGTTATGTTATAAAATATATATTTTTATTCGATCCGCTGTGGGTTTGTGATCTTCGTTTTCTTCTATTCTAATATTTCTTTCTTTCTATTTCTCATCCTCTAACTTCTTTCTAATAATGATTCGTATTTCTAAGCAATTTGGGTTGGACGTGTGGTGTTATTAGTCAATTCAGATAGCACGGATTTGCGGGTCGTTATAGTTGGTATCAGAGCTGGTTGCTTAATTGGTACGGATGATAGGGGGTTCTCGCTTCGCGTTTGGTGGCGAACGGGAGACTCTTACCCCTACATCTCCCGACAATGTGGGTTGGTTGTGAAGTCGAGAGGCTGGCCGTAAAATCAGTTCTGAGGTATCACTGTTTGTCACGGTGGGAGGTTAGCCCGCTGCCTGATGGTTGCAAAGCCTAGGGCCGTTACAGTTGGTATCAGAGCTTAGGTTTAGCGAACACCTAGGCTTTGGTGGGGGTTTACTCATTAGAGATAGGATCAGTAGCACCCTAGAATGAGTATAAGAGTGTATATATACGAGAGAGCGTATTTGTAAATTGATATAAAAATTGTTTTATATTGTGTTGGCTTGTCTGTTGAGTAGTTTATGAATTCTGGTCGAATTGTGGGACGCCACGACATCGATAGGAGTTTCTAAACACTTGAACAGAATGGTTCGACATAGTATTAATTCAAAGTGGGTAAAATTTTACCCAAAAGGATATTTTGATATAAAAGATAAATAATTTTCTAGAATTATTTATATATGGATGAGTTGATTGCTATTATTATCAGATGTGATTATAAGAATTGAAATGGTTATGGATAACCAAATAAAATTTGTGAATACAAATGAGATGAAATGAAATTAGATTGAAGCCAGAACTGGAATTTAAATCCCGGGTGTTTGGAAAATATTTTTCCAAAGTATATTAAGATAATATAGCCCTGTTTTGGGAAGATTTTGAATAAAACCATTTTGAATGGATTTTGGAAATAATAAAACACTGAATTCACTTCGGTTACTAGAAAATAATTCAGATGATGAATGGCCACATCATCGGTATTCATTTTCGAGTTTCTAAGTGATGAATTGCTACCTTAGACAAACTTTTGATGAAATTTGTTTGAAAGAAAACAAGTTGGTTGGAAAATTCAAATGTTTTAAATTTGGGATGGTTCTAAATATATGTGGATATATTTATGTGATTTCAAAAAAGGATTTGAAATAAAAACCTGGGAATTTGAATTCTTGAATTTAACTTAAGCAAGTTAAATAAGTCGAAATGATGGAAACCAGTTAAATGAAATGAAATTAAATATTTCCATAAAACTTAAAAATGGTATGAACTTAAGTTATAGAATTTGAAATACTGGGTTATAACAAAGTGGGCTTTTGAAAAGTTAACAGGTTTGTAACATTTCTTCTGTCTTACTAATTTCGGGGACGAAATTCTTTTAAGGGGGAAGGAATGTAACGTCCCGGATTTTTAGCTATTTAATATGGAATATTTAAATTTATTTTTAAATATTAATTTGGAATAATAAATTGATTTTATATCGAATTTGTCGATTTAATGAACGATATACGATTAATTTCGAAGAGATTGAATTATCGTTATACGAAAACGATAATAATTCAAAATTTAAAACTAAATTGAAACGATTCTAACAACTAGTATAAATCCTATATATTTGAATTAGAAAAATAATAATTATTTATGGATTAAATTTTTTGAAATCGATTTATATTTAATATTAGTTGTCAATTTAAATTTAATGTCTTCTTCATATAGTCGAATTAAAATTTAAAATTTGTTCCAAATAGAATTATAATATGAAAACATCACTCGTTATGTAAAATAGCGGTTCAAGTTTTCAACTTAGAGACCACGAGATATTTTGATTATTAAATTAATTTCAGATCTTTTCAAAAAATTTAATGAGACGACCTATATCAATTAATAGCGCAGACCTACTTCTTTCCTCGAGCTGTTTAAAGTGTCTGCCTCCTTCGTTATCAAGGAAAACAAGATGTAATGGCTTTGGTACGGTGTGTTTTTCTCGCGCCTATATAAACTCAAGGCCATCGCCTGTTTCTTTCATTCCTCAAACCCACGGTTCGATCTCAAGTCCTCTTCCCTCTTCATTTTCTTTCCAGCCACAAGAAAAACTAAATCAAAATCCGTTCCTCCGTAAATAAAAGAAAAAAAAAGAAAAAGAGAGAGGTGATCGAACTCGCGATAGAACACTAAGAGACTACTGAAGCTTCGGGATTAAGGTGCTCGCGATAGGAGGTTGCACACTATCGAGTTAGGGCGCTCCGACATCAAGGCGCTGGCGTTCCCGAGTTAAGGCTAAAAGTGAATGAATGGATTCAATTGGGGGTTGCGATGTGGTGGTTCAACAAATTGAACGATGGTGCGATGTTTTGGGGGATTTACTGGGATACGGAAGAGGGGTGATTGAGGGAGTGCGAGCTGGTATTTTGGCATGTGGAGTTCAAATTACTGATGAGAGGACTGGAGTTCGGTTTACAGTTGAATGCTAGAAGGGTAGAACGTGAATAACAGGGAAGAAGAGGAGCAGTTTTGAGCAGGGTAATGGCAATTTTGTGGTGATCGGATGGTAGGATTTTTGGTCAGTATGCGGTGGATTGCGTTAATGGACATACTGAGTTGTGATGTGGAAATGATAGGATGTAGGAGTCGGTCTATGATTTCTTTGGGGAAGGAAGATGCTCATAAAATGAAGATGGCCTGTCGGGGAAGGTTTAGTTATTGGAGAGGCTAGGGTGGAGCAATTTTGGCTGATTGCAGTGGAGTTGATCGGCTAGACGACTTCATAAATTTGTCGATATTTGCAAGACAGTGAGGTATATGCCTTTTACAAAATTTAAACTCATAGAATAAATTATTTAAATTAATAATAGCTTAATCATTAAGTAAAAATGAACCATTATAGGAACAAAATACATTATTCGAGACGATACGAGTTGGTTCATAACACGAGTCATGTTGGTTTGCGAGATATGAGCCAAGGATCTAGACAATTCAAAAAGTTGGATATTCAGAAAATAAAAATACGAGGTGAGTAAATCTCACTCACCTTTTATTTAGAATCATTTTTGTTCGTTAAAAATAATTGTTTGATGTTTGTTTGAATGATTCCTGGTTGTTTTAAATATATTAGTTATTTAGGGTGACTACTATATATATATTGGTTTGGTGGTTGGATTTCCCGCAGTATCATTAGCGGATGCCCGCGGTTTCATAGCGGATGATTACCCTATACGCTCCACGCTATGATAGTGGATGACCTTCTATACCGCGATGTCCTGCCACGAAGCAGGATGGGTATTATTTCTGTTGACTAACATCTGTGGATGCAGGGAAAACAGGTTGGAGGAATCCAACTGGATTCCTCAAAAATATATTATCTATTTGTTTGTTTGTTTTTGTTTGATTTCATATATATTCATATATGATGTGTTAAAAATCAAATGATTGGAAATTGGTTGATTTGGTTGTTTAAATTATCACTGGGCCGAAGTGTTAATTTATATAAATATCCTGAAAGGATATTGGAGATTTAAAAAGGAAAATTCTATTTTTAAAATAGAATTTGAAATTTTGGAAATGGAATAAAATATTTACTTGTTTTAAAGAATAAAAACAAGGAGTTCATTATAAACGGAGTTTATAAATAAAGTGAAAAGAATTATCATTGGATAATTCAGAGGGAAAATCAGCATGGGAATTTACAAAGGGAAAATTTATATTTTTCCAAAGTGGAAATTTAATCTCAATTAGATTTGAAATTAAGGCTTGTTTAACTATATATAACAAGGAATAGAAATGGTGTGTTTCAATATAGTGAATAAATTATCAAGGGATAATTTGAATATTTAAATTCAAATATAAAAATAGAATTTTGAAATAGAATTTCAAAACTGGAATTAGAATTTTAAAGAGAAATGAAAGTAGAATTTAAATAAGGAAATTGGAAAGAGATTTGAATATAGAAATTTCAAAATAGAGTTGAAATAGAATTTGAAAATAGAATTCAAGATAGGATTGAAATAGAATTTGAATAAGAGGAATTCAAAGAGAATTTAAAATGTGGTATTTGGAATTCAAAGAGAATTTAAAATGTGGTATTTGAAATTAAAATAGAATTTAAAAGAAGTTTGAATATTTGAATTTCAAATAGAATTAAAATGGAGTTTGAATATTTGGAATTCAAATAGAAGTTTCAATGGAATTTGAATATAGGTATTCCAAAGAAGGAATTCAAAAAAAGAAAAAGAAAATGCAAAGTGATTTAAATAAGGTATTTGAATTCAAGAGGATAAATAGGGTATTTGAATTCAAGAGATTTAAATAAAGAAATTTCAAATGGAATTTTGAATAAAAGGAGTTGAATTGGGCTTTGAATATGGAATTCAAATATAGTTGAATTGGAATTTTAATATAGGATTCAAATAGAGTTGAACTGGAATTCAAATGGAGCTTAATTTAGTTTAAGCGAAGTTTTAAAAAGGGTTATATATAAATATAATTAAAACGAACTCGCCGCAGCGCTGCATTTCGTGAATTGGCGACTCAAACTTCATTTGAGTATATCGGAGTCAAATTAAGTCGGAATTCTTTGAAACAAGAATCATCAGGACCAGTTGAATAATAGTTTTCTAATGAAGGAAAAATATCTGGATTTCGTCGAATAGATTTTGAGTTATGTCAAAATCAAAATTTTAAAAGTGCAGCGCCAGAAACCATTAAAACCATAATGGATTTTATATAATAAATATAGGGATTTTTAAGCAAATAAAAATCCGAATTTCCATTTAAAAACCTGGTCTTGAGTTAGAACATAAAGGTGAACTCAAGTGGAGTAAGAAAAGTGATTTTTGAAACAATAATCATATTTTTGATTATTGAATAGAATTAACTATGTCAAAGAAGAATTAGTTAACCGAGTGTTGAATTGAAGTCAAACTTTGAAAAGTGAATTTGGAATTGTAAATATATATTCGAAATCGAATATAGAACTTAAATTGAAATTTGAATTCAATTAGTTGATAAGTAAGTGGAAATATATTTGAAACGTGTTATATTCATATATACAAGCGAAATAGGCAAAGAGTTAGTTAAAGAGTTACTTTAACGAATTGAGTCAAAACGAGTGTATGAGGTTGAAAAGAATTGTACAGGTATAGATATACCGGAGACAGTTATGGGATAAAGTGATGAAGGAATATAATTAGTGTGCTCGACAAAAAGGTACATGTTTAAATTCATATATGGGTTTTATGCACCGTATCGGCAAGCCGCTTGGTTTTTTTTTCCTTTTCTTTTTGAGATGAGAAGGACCGGGGAAGCTATTTGAAATTTCTCGATGCTCCCGGTACAGGGGAGGTTATGGCGAATTTTTCCGGAAATTTAAGGAGTTAGAATATTTTTAAGAAAATTTAACAACTAGAAATCTATATATAGATATATATATAGAATTAGAAAATGAAACGAACTTAGAAGTAGAATAGTAAAGTCGAAAAG
The DNA here is from genome assembly GCA_030737875.1 of Allium sativum. NCBI lineage: Eukaryota > Viridiplantae > Streptophyta > Magnoliopsida > Asparagales > Amaryllidaceae > Allium > Allium sativum. The sequence goes on along the minus strand of CM060918.1, from coordinate 487,626,979 downwards.
AATATATATGAAATCAAAACTAGAATGAAGAATAGAAAGAGAAGCGTATACGTGTTTTCTAAATGAATAATTGGTTTGTATAGTATTGATTATTCGAGTAAGTAGTCTTGTCTGTTTTGACGTTATGAATGTTACTCAGTCAAGGTCTGAGAGGTAGTTATACCCCAACTTGATTGGTTCCGTTAATAACCGATAAATAGCAAAACTCAGTCTCGAAGATCAAACGTTTAAAGAGATTTAGTTGAATACAAATATTTGGGTTGTCGTAATGATGTTTTACACAACATCCGTTTTAACCCAAATAAATGTAAACTTGGAAATAAAATAACAAATATTTCCTAAGTATAGAACTAAATGAGTTCGTGGAAGAGATAGGTAATTGGATTGTTTTCCAATTATAATCAAAGATATTTTCTACCTGTAGAAAATAAAAGGAAGGATATTTGGAAATGTTTTCCTTATAGTATAAAATCCCAATATGGCTATTTGAAAATATTTGGTTAACAAATATTGATAAGGAAATGGAGAAGAGATTTAATTAATGAATAATTAATTAAAGAGCCCAGTGATTTGATTGATATGTTGGATGAACACTTGTTTTTATTCGATAGTTAAATCACAGACTATCGAAGTTTTACCATCGTGGTCAATATGGAGAGACCGGTTGGATTATTATCCGAGAACCACTCCGTATTGGCAGTAGCGTTGCGAATCAGATTATATGAAGATAATCGAAGACGGAGTAAAGTGCAAGGGCTTTTTCTAGTAATAGAAATTGTGCCTTCGGTTTCGTTCAGTCCCAGAACGAACGTATATGGACGAATGTCTGACAGAGTATTTCCAATGATCAAATGGGTTGGTCTGTATAAATATATATGGTTGCAACGGATTTATTCCCTTAGCATAACATCCAGAATATTTGTGCAAACTCAACTAGTGATTAACGGATCTGACAATGTGGCATTCAAAGTGATTGTGCTATCAATGAATGGTAAGTATTCGTAGCCTCAGGCCTCAACAACCAGGAAAGGACAAAAATCGGGCAGGCAGCATGGCTATGTGGGTCGCACCCATTAGGATGTATAATCACCTATCTAGAGGTTCATTTAATTTCTTATTCTATTCGATGCTATCCCAGTCGGGAGGCGGTTGCTGATCCCAACCGTTGGTGATATACATTCGATACACTCAAGCGAAATGAGTGGTCGATCATGTGTGGGCCGGGTTACAAGATGTTCTTGTTGAACCCAGTGTATTCCTCTCTAGAGATACACTAGCGGAAGGTGGTTCCATACCTTGTCATGTTGGAAATCCAATCTCCAATAAGCGCCATGCGGTTTTTGATTTTATACTATATATGTGGAGCGTGAGATGCAAGCGTTCTGCTATTTGGTTATTTACTTGATGTAGACATTATTATAATATCACTGGAATTTCGTATCAAAGTGTTTTGGGTTATAGTAAGGTAAAAACCGTCCATGTTTATGTGTGGGCTGGTCTTACTATTATCTTTTCTTTCGAAAAGGGTTTTGAAAGTTAAACAAGTTGTTGGAGTTTACTCACACCAATCCCATGACTGACCCAGAGTTTATTTTGTTTGTTTCCCCTAAACTCTTGGGTGCCCAAATTTGTACGGGCAGTCAAGTAGCCGGGATTTTTCAGATTCATTTGGAGGAGCTGGAAGCAGGAGGCTTCACCATTTAGATATAGACTATCACATATTCCGCTGTGTACTATGGTTGTATCTGGAAACAGGTGTTTATAACTGTTCCAGGAATGGCTGTTGTGCTCTGATGATGGTATGTATGTAAAGTTACTGATTTGTATTTCAAAAGTTATGTTATAAAATATATTTTTTTATTCGATCCGCTGTGAGTTTGTGATCTTCGTTTTCTTCTATTCTAATATTTCTTTCTTTCTATTTCTCATCCTCTAACTTCTTTCTAATAATGATTCGTATTTCTGTGCAATTTGGGTTGGACGTGTGGTGTTATTAGTCAATTCAGATAGCACGGATTTGTGGGTCGTTACAGTATTCCTTGTTTTAGTCATTACTAGTTGATGAGGCTTAATGGTACTTTTTTTACCTTTCATGCATGTCATACACCCATCTTTGGATGCCATATCGCCATTCTGTCGATCTCTAATTGACGTCCATAAAAATACAAGCTCCGAGCTCATACGTCTCGAAGAAGGGCGTTATGCTGAGAGAAATTCTCATCTTTGCTACTAACAGACGAACGTTTTTAAAAATCAGCATACATGATCTAACAAATGCAATGTCAGATATTCGTCCATACAAGTTGTCCAGGAAAAGGACAAACTAAAGGTACACATTTACAACATCTTATTGGGAAAATCCCTAGGATTGTAACAAGAAATCCTCGCATCATGCAAAACTCCAGAATAAGGGATTACTGCTACAAGTATAATCCTGGTAGCTAACCAGAGACATCAGAGAGCATCCATTTCCTCCTCGAAGGTCTACATCTTTAAATCATCTGCACAAGCATAGGCGCACTTACCATTCTGTTTCGAACGCAAAATTGGTTTGAAGTGGTTTTGGATCGAGTTCTAACCGCGGTTCCTCAAAACGACATGTTATAAGTTAAAAGGGAATTTATTGATAGTCGGTTCTCTAACTATCAAATCAAAACAGTACGGTTAAGTACATCAGCAATTAAAACCATTCACTAAAATCCTTCCATCAATTTTTAAAAACCGATTCCATATATTAATCTCAATGGGACAAGTATATTCACAAATCTCTTGTTTTCATTACTTCGAAAACCATAACCATACACATATCTCTTTGAAAAAGTGTATTCACAAAACCATATTATTTTTCACTAGTTAGAAAATAGTGTTATATACTTAACTAAATGGTATATGAATAGTCACAATTCATATATGGGCCAAACAATGTCATGCGATACATTGTTTGTTATAAAACACCAAACAATTTTATTTAACTTATAAACTTTGCAAATTAAAGTTGCAATATCACTTATGGAAATAATAATTTAATTTTCAACATCACTTTCATCTCAAACTAGTACCATCCCACATATGACAAATGAAGTCGTTCATGTTGGGTATTTTATTTACCACTTGGACTTGATTCGACAACATTCTCATCTTCAAGATAGATAAAGTTGTAACACAAATTCTGATATCCAATATATTGCAATTCATTCCACTTACCATGCAATTTACATATGGTTTTAAAAAACACATTCTTGCATTTGAAAATCTCTTTCTGATAAAATCATTTTTACTTAACTCGTTTATTAAGCAATTCCCTATTAAAACCATCTTATTCGCTTTAAATCTCTTTTATAAACCTTGTCTACAAAACTTGGATTTATTTATAAAAATCCCTTTCTAAAACTCCTTTGTAAAACTCATTTAAAATCTTATTACAGGACTTGGTTTCCGTTTCTTTATAAACTTCAAATATTACTAAGTCCTGTTTGATTTAAAAACAAGTCCTTTTAAATTTATTTCAAAATCAAATTAAAACAGTATAAATTCTTTTATAAATATCTAACTTTTTATATATTTCAGTTCTAAAATCTAATATATGTGTGCATCATTTTACAAGTTCAGAAAAACCATTATTAAACTTGTTTAAAATAATTGAAATCACTTATAAACTCATTTAATTGCAAAATTTTGTTTTATAACATCATGAAACTCAATTGATTAAACTCAGCTAAGTTTTAACACTTGAAATCTCTAATTATAAAACTTATTTATAACACACGAATTTGTTATAAAAATCATTTATAACCTTTTTATAAAATTGAATTACAAATATCGATTAACTTATAAAACTTTTTATTTTATATAATTTATATAAAATAAAATTTAAAATCTTGCTTTTGATATAAAAATAAAATTTATAACTTCAAACTTAGTCAATTCGCCTGATAGGGAATCAACATCTTTAAAAAGATGGATTTTAGACCATCTGCTGCCAATCACTTAACCAAAACTGTTTATTGATTAATAATATGTCAGTGTTGAATTTACTTCAACAATCATCATCCAAATCGGATTTGAATGTTACTTATGTCATACAGTTTATATGTGTAAAATATGAAAGCAGGAAATTTCCAAAGCATTGAGAAATCCTGTTGGATCCCTCTAACCCATCCTCCTGCATTACAGCTCATATATCAGTTAATATATGAATATAAAACAGATAATCTAATATAATTCATTTAAGATGAATCTTCCTCTTAAAAGAAGGTAATGTCAAAGGTTATCCTTTCATAAACGGGAATATATATCAACAACCACCAACAAAACAATTAATCATGCAAAACATTCAAACACACAATTTATGTACTAACAAGAATGAATATCATTATACAAAATAACAACATTCACAATATTCCAGAAAATGTGAGAGTTAACTCACCATCCATTTCATTGACAATTTCATGCCATTTTATCTAATTTCAAACATGCGTTTGAAATTAGCCAAAATTCTAAACAGCTTCAAAACACTCCAATCCAACTCGTACACATAGCCTTCTAGATACGAACCCAAAGCAACTCGTTTTGCTCAAATTTGATATTATACGAAAGAGTTAAGGATGTTACAAGTTTATGTGTGAATTAAATAAATAATTATATAAACAAGGTCGTCAACAAATTAATTTAACTACCCAAATAAGGTCATAATAATATGCTTAACGACTTGATCCAAATTTAAAACACGACTTCTTCTTCTAGGATTCGAAAAAAATATGAACTAGATCCCAAAACTTCCATCTCTTCTTGCACCTCGGCCACATGATCGGACCCCGATCAGCCTCCGCCGCTCTGACGTCCTGTCCATGCTTCACCATCAAAACCCAGTCTGGTGCCCTCTCATTGACCCTAGCTCTGCGAATTTCCCGAAAATCACGCTGCATTTAAAAGGTATCCACCACCAAACGAGGCCACCGAAAGTACAGCGCCCCTGGACATGCGAAGCTCCTTATAAGGCGAGCAAGTTCTCTTCCAACTAGATCGCCAATCATTGCTTTGTGGTCATGATTGGGGATGTAGAATTTAGGGTCGTTGAACATTCGGTTTTCGGGTTGGAAATGAAAAATGGCTGTGGTGGAAAATTGATTAGGGTTTTATGTAAGAAAAGGAAAATTTTAAGTCCTTCTATAAAAAATCTTAAAACACTATTCACATACAAAAATACTCAAGCTTCAATCGAAGAGCGACGACTATCATTCATAGTTAAATATCTATATCCGGATTCAACGGAATCGGATTTAAAATCCAATTCGAATATATTAAGCAGTTATTTTAAAAATAAAACATAAATTAGTAAAATTTCACATCGTTTATCGATGCGCGTTTTGATCGTGTGCGATCACTTAACAGCTCTGATTGATACAAAATTCAAAATCCTACAATAATTCAACATTCTGGATCCAATGAAACCAGTTTCGTCGAAATTCGAGATCGTTTGAGGAATAAGTATTTTCATGTGTTAAATAAAATCGATGACATATTAATCAATTTCAAAACACTCACATCCATTGATAACAAATTATTATTTTCATATATAACCAAATATATTTTTTCCTAGCTTCTAAATAAATTTAACCAAATTTTAAATTGAAAATTTTCAATTTTCCTGAATTTAGCATTCACATTTCATCTTAAATTTAATTCAAGTTATTAAATCCTAAAATTAATCATTTTAAATATTTAAATTGACTAAATATTCCTATTTAAAAATTCTAGAGTAATATATTTAAATTATTTGATTTGGATGAATGAATGAAATCTCTTATTCTTTTTCTAGTTACATGAAGTTTGTAAATATGGTTCCATAATTCATTTACTTGTTGTCACAATTTGGAATGTTAACTTTTCTCATACCTTTTATGGTACTTTTTTGTGATAACTTATATTAAAAATGGTTTTGGCATTATTTTTTTTTTACTTAAAATTATGTAAAAAGGTTAAGTTATTTAGTTGTAATAAAAGCTTGCGAAAGGTGATAAGGAATTAATTAGGATTTTTATACTAGTGATCGCTAATAAAATTTTCCCGGTGTGCCTTATGTTTCATGTTGATATGAAGCCATCCATGTACTTCCTATTTACTATGCTTTTATTTAGCATATTATTATTTCAACAAAATTTATTTTATTTCCTGTCCAATTAACAAATTTGTGTATATGGATTGTTTCGTCTTGTACCATAACGATTTTGGAGGGTTTTAGAAAAATTTTGGTATAAATTGTGATAACTGTTTAGTTGGCCCATTTTACTATCAGATTGCCTTTAGAACGACAAATTTTTGTGAATGGTAGCTGTTTTTTTTGGGGCACATGTAATATGAAACCTATAGAATGTAGAAATGATTTTGGGAATTAAAAGAATGATCATTACTTGTTTTTCTTCAATGGTCTCAGTAAGTGTTATAGTTTTTCTTGTATATATGAAAATAAGTTGTTATATGATCATTTATTTTAATTTTTTCCATGTAAAGCAAGAATTTTGATTTATGTTGAAACAGAAGGTGCCATTTTAGCTGCAGGGTGTAGAAATTGTACGTGATCAAAGGAATTTGCAATACAAATGACATTATGGAAACATGAAGTTATTTCCTGTACTTTCCTCACCTTACACATAAACCTTATGTTAATCCATCCAATATGGATTGTTGATCCCTCAAAAACCTCACACATATTGGTATATTAAGTCTGTATGAAAGTCATGGGACAAGCGTCGTTAAGGTCGGTCGTACCTTGTTCTACCCAGTACACTTGGACAGTTACAGAGGGTAAGGGACGATCGCACAGAATAAGGTTCAAGCGCAAGCTCCAAGAGTAAACATGGCAAGAAAAAAGCGAGTTGAGTCGTCCGCTCAACACAGTCAAGATCGGTCATATGATTTGTTCTGCAGTCATTCGTTTATAATAAACTGATCGATCGTGCATAACAGAAAATGCAAAGAAGATCAGAGGTTGTACATATATTCCATTTCCGCTCACAGAATGCAACTCCATTCGCCCGCTCGATACTCAATCAGCTGTTAAAAATGATGCTCGTCGGTTGGATGGATATCAGTTCTTAAAGGGTCATATTTACATCTCAGAGTACGGTACCATTAGCCCGCTCATAATCAAACAAGCTGCATTAACCAAATGTCATCCATCGGTCAATCATTCTTATGCAAGCCAGGAACCTTTGACGGGTCGCATGTACACTCATCGCTCGCCCGCCCATTCAGTGCACCCAGTCCTATGTAGTCGCTCACTCATGTAAAGACACTCGCACAGGAAAGCTGGAAACAGCTGTCACCAGTTGGCTTCAGCTAAGCGGGTGCATGTTTTTGATTAATAAGGCAGACGATCAGTAGCCTATAAGGAGGGAGGCTCACCTATAAATAAGGGAGGGTTGTGACTGTAGGAGGGGGAGCTGGAGCATCACGAAGTGCTGCTAAATTCCATCCTTAGCCATTCCTTAAACATTTTTCAGCCATGATCATCATCATCATCATCCGAAAATCCTTCATCCATCTGGCCATGGCGTCCATCAAAATCTGATAAGTGCGAAAGATCCAAGACATCCTCCTCCTACGTCGCCTATCCGACCTTGTTCATCACTGATCCTAGCATTCCCCCATCGAATCTCGTGAATCTAAGAGAAATTTGTATGTAAATTGAGAATATATTGAGTGATTCAGAGAATGTATAAAGAACAAGAGCTGATATGTCTTGTAATCGTCATCATGATAATGCAAACTCCATTCACAGTGGATGTAGGCCTACCACAAGGCTGAACCACTCTAAAACCTCATCTCCAATTTGTTTCCTTTGCATTTTTACTTTCAATTGTTGTTGAGTACGGCTCCGCTTTTCGCTAACCATATTGGTGAAGTGCATTCATTGTACCTTTGGTGTTTGAAACCATTTTCGGTGAAAACATTTGGCGCCCACCGTGGGGCATTTATCGCTGCTTTTCTTGTTGAAGTCCAGCGAGATATCTTAAGAGAAACTTTGCTTGAATCCCGAGCACGGCGGAGGGAACTATCGAAGAAATCGACGACCCCATCAACAGTGTTAATGTTGTCGCGTCACCCACCATTCGATTTGAAGTCGGAGAACCATCAGAAATTGAGGAAGCCATAACCAAGAGAGAACTAGAAGAAGCGATGGTGGGACTGGCAACTCAGATAACCATTGCAAATGATGCAATGATGAAAAAACTTGAGTCAATGCTTGCTATTCAAGTCGCTATCGCAAAAGCCACACTAAGTGCCGCTTGTTTTCTACCCGCCCGAACAAGTCAGAAATACGGTGTAGAATCCTCTACTTCAGATGTGAAACAACAAGATTCTGTTCAAAAAGATGGATATCATGTAAATCTGGATCATGGAATAGCTAAAGAACCCATGCGCAACCACTCCAGTGACACAACTTCTCAACGGGTAAATGATCCTACAAAAGGGACGTTCCTCTCAAAAGAATGCCCATATTCCCTGTCTCCATATTGTAATCACACACTTAAGCAAGGATTTGTCAAGGAAGAACGCGCTTTTTCAAGGGCCGGGGTAAAAAGCAGAAATATATTCTATAAATGGCATGCGAAACTGTGAAGGATAGCCTGAGTAAAAAAGATAATCGAAAGGAGCGGGAATTTTCTCCTACTAAGACCCCATTCACCGAAAGAATCAAAATAGCTATATATCCATAGGAATTTAAATCCCCAATGTTGCAACCCTATGAAGGAACAAGCGACCCCAATGCGTTCCTATGCAGATACGATCAACATATGAACGGGGCACGCGCTACCGATGAGATCAAATGCCTGTACTTCCCGATTTATCTAGAAGGCGTGGCCTACCTCTGGTTCGTAAAACTACCACCGAAGTTTGTGGACGATTTTGCTACCTTAGATAAATTGTTCAGTAATCAATTCAGATTCCAAGCAGCAAGAATACGGGACGTCATGGAGCTAAGTGAAATACATCAAAGACCAGGAGAATCCGTCAAAGGTTTTCTCACCCGCTTTAACATGGTAGTGGCTGAAGTTGAAAACTATGAACCCCGACTAGTGCCGATGGCTTTGAAGGGGGCCATATATAAAAAGACCAAGGTAGGATGGTGGATTTAGAAGAAAAAACCAAGCACGCTCGAGAAATTACTTAATAAAGCCGAAGAATGTATCAATGTTGAAGAAAATCCAGTGCGTGATGGTACACAAAGTGACTTTAATAGTTAGAAGAGGAACAATGAAGGAGAAGATAACCGGGCTAAGAAGAAGCTCCACTTCTTCAATAATTTTGAACTCACTCCCCTCAATGACACCATAGGAAATATTTTCACAGAAACTAAGGATACAGAGAAACATTTGATCCCTAAACAAATGCAAGTCAAAAATGCCGCTATGGGATCGGGAAGGTTTTGTGAATTTCATAACCAGCCAGGGCATGATACAAATGATTGCAAGCATTTAAAATCATTAATTGAGGGGCTGATCAGGAGGAATCGTTTATGGCAATACATACGAGCTCGTGAACACTGCATCAACCCTGTGCAAGCAAGGGGAAATAAGTAATGGGTGGATCACTCATTCTAGTCCAAAACCAATACTCACCCAAGGATTGAAAGTCATCCTACTAGTATTAGCGACCCTGAATGAATGAATTCTATCACTTCATCATGTTTTATTGTTTCTGTCTCGCCTTATTACTTAAGTCTCTCTATTCTACTTTGTTACTTGCTATATTCATGAAAGTAATCGATAGTAGTTTATCGGCAAAATGCCTTACAAAATAAAAGTCATGAACTTACCTGACGAACATAATTGTAAGCTCTTACTAAAAATCGGTTTCTTGAAATGTAGGCATGAACGGAATGGTCGCCCATTGACGGCCAAAACCATACCGGAAGGTTTCCAAAAACATGTTTCAAGCAAAACAACTTGGGAGCCAAAAAAATAATATATATATCATGCAAATTGAGTCAGATAAAAAGCACTTTGCTGTGAAATGATAAATTGTTCTGGAAATACGTGGCAAACAAATTCCAAGTCAGAAGGCCGCACTTTTCACTATGGAACATGCCAAACTCTTAGCATACGTCCATAGAAGAAGTCAGCGTCGAGCTTTAAGGAAAATTATTAAGAAAGCTATCAAATTTGTCCCAGGGATGAAAATTGTTACTCCTAGAAGAGGCGCCTTGTTAGGTGCAGGAAACGAAGTCTTTAAGTCGAGCAAAAACTCGATAAGAAGAATTAGTGTCTACTTCCCGGGATGAAGCATAAAGTTGGAAAGATCAGTATAACAGAAATTCTTGTCGAAAGGGGGTAACAAAACAATTCAGAAATCATAGCCGAAAAGGGGTAACTAAAAAATTCAGAAATCCTAGCCGAAAGGGGGCATCAAAAATCCTAGCCGAAAGGGGCTATTCATTCTAGGTCTTTCTTGAAGCTAAAATAACCAGATCGAGCAAGGACCTATAATGGATCGTAAACTTGAAACCCAAGTCCTCCTATTGGGGCACGTATTCAAGACCAATCTCCAAAGGGTTTGGGTCACCGAGTCAGTGAAGAGTGGGGTTGAATACATCTAAAAAAATGCGTATATATATATAAGAAAGCGTGCTTAATCCAGGGAAAGACGCAAATTAAATATGGAAAATATAAACCTCTTCAAGAGGCACGTTTTCAGGTTTGAACCCCGAAGGATTAGAATTAATAAGTTACTAAAACGCGGGTAAATATGCAAACGTCTACGATTATAATAGACTTTGGTATGGGGGTTCAACCTTAACGATAAAACGAACTACTAATGTTAACATCGCACACCATAAGTCGGGCGCCGTCGTACGGTTAACAAAATGCTCAACCATACAAAGGAATAGCGATAAAGGTGTAATGTGCAACGCACCAGCGAGAGGGTAACTAAATCATGCATATAAAGAAAAGTTACAGTACCGTGAACCAAAGCATAAAGTCACCAACATAAGTGTGTGATAACAACCAGGGCTGGCACCCGTGTAAACAAGCCAGTCTAAGCGCAACACATTATGATAAACAGCAGAAATAATAAAAGATAAAGCTAGCCAATCATGATTATTAGGTGGTAAAAGCAGTGGCCTTCTCCTGGGATTCAAGGGCCTTGATAAGCTCAAACTTGTCTTTTTCCAAAGCTTGAATTCGGTCGATGTTCTCTTTGTTCAACCACTGAAGATCTCCACCAAGAGTATGCCAAGCGCCCAAGTGCCTTACAATGTAATCCCTGACCTCCACAATAAGACCTCCAACCAAACTTGGGCGTGCCTCCAGCTGATTGAATTCAGCCAGTATGTAGTTTTTCATAGCATCCATCTTACCAGCAATAATCCATTTGTCTAACGGATCTATGTTCAAGTCAGAGCATATGCCTTCTAAGCACCAACCTTCAAATAGTTCAGCAAGTACTGGATGACATGGATTCAGAACATAAAGAGGCCTACGTACGATTGTTGGAAGATCAACAGAATTTGAGGTGATGAATGGAAAAGCCAGGGACTGTTGGTTAGAGGCAGCTTGAGTATCTGGGACGAGAGGTTCATCCAGTATACGACATCTCTGAGGGATGCTTTTGCCGAAATTCCTTCGACTCTTCGGCCTGTTTCTCCTGCCAACCTTCTTCACTATTTTCTTCCTTGGCCTTTTTGACATAAAGAATTTCATCCTTGATCCTGAAGAAAAGACCAAAAGATATTTTAGTATATTTCGGACACCAAAAGGCTATTTCAATCTGAAGTTTGGATGATTGACAGAACAACCCAACTAAGTTTGGGCGCAAGCTGAAGCTCCGCTTGGTTTAAGCCAACAATGTCTGAGGCATTCCAGCAAACGGCTTGTAGGCAAAATCAAAGTCAAAGTTCTTTTAAAAAAAGGAAGTTGCATGTCATACAGGTTTGCATTGAGGCTACATCTTCATCAAACAGACCTAATTGTTTCCAAAATCCCAATCCATATTCAAACTGATCGAACCTCACTTAAGAACTCCTTAGCTCAATGCTATTTAAGAAATCGGCAACCACTCGAGCAAAACAAGGCAAAGTGAAAAGCGAAAACTCGCCTAAAACAAACCATGGTATTTTAAATCAAAGGAAAAGTCGCCTTGATCAACCAAAAGTTACTGGAAGCATGAAACATAATAGTGAGCTAAGAGAACTGAGAATTTTTTAAGAAAAAACCAGGGAGAAAGTTAAAGAGTATGGATTACCATGTAAAGTTCTCCAGAACAGTGCTGCCATCAAAAGAATTCTTTGGGAAAAGATGGAATGGAGAAGGCATATATAAAAAAAAGCTAGTCCACAATGTTCTTGCCACCTCAGCCTTGTCAAAGTCAAGATCAACTAGCTAAACGTGTATAATAACCCACGGGAGCTAACTCGCTCAAACCGTCATGTTATGCCTGGCAGTGCAAGCGACTTGATCTTGGTCAATCCAAAACAATCGAAAGCCGTCTGTCTATAACTAAAGAAGTCGGTCGCTCATGGCAGGAAATGCAAAGATGCTAAGAGTGTTCGCACATACAATATCTTTACAAGATTCGATTGGTCACCCATCTACCATCAAACATTGATGCTCCGACCAGGCAATTGCAAAAGGATCAACAAGATCTGGTTGACCATTCTCACGCTAACCGGGAAGCTCTAACAAAGTTGCGCCTATGCTCTTATTGCATGTACATCAGTTCAATATACCAGGACCAATGCAATCACTTGTTCCTATGCACCTATTCGCTTCTATGAATCCGTTCGTCCAAGACAGCTGGAAACAACTATCGCCAGTTGGCTACAGCTAAGCAGGGTATGTTTGTAATAAAAAAGAAGAAGAAAAACGTTGCTGGATCTTAACGCAAAGTAAAAGTACGGAAAATTTAAAGCGAAGGCTTAGAGTACAACAAGAAAAATGCATTACCACTCCCACATCACAAGTCCAGCACTGAGGTTTCAAACACAAACCAACATAAAAGTAGTTAGCGAGGGCCGACACTCGCATATACAATCGGTCAAAAGCATGGGATAAAGGACAAAGCAAGATAATCGTAGCCCACGGTTCCATATCCTCCTACTACTAGATCTGCTTGGTTTCACTTTTCCTTGGAAGAAAGATGCAGTGATTCAAGGGCTTTGATAAGCTCAGTCTTATCATTCTCTAAAGTATGGATCCGTCTGATGTTTTCCCTGTCCAATCTTTGGAGATCACAAGCAAGCGTATGCCAGGCACCCAACCGTCTCACAGCATGATTACTGACCGTATCAATTCCCTCCTTCATCTGATCTTTGATGGTGTCAAGATGAGCCAACATAAAGTCTTTCATGGCATCCAACTTGCCTACCGTGACCTATTTGTCAAACAGGTCTACTTCCAAATCAAGATCCATGCCTTGCAGACACCAACCCTCCAAACGTGCAGCAAGCACCGGATTGCATGTATCGGGGGCATAACGAGGCCTTTGCACAATCGCTTGAAGATCCGCAGAGCTTGAAATAGAAAATGGATAAGTCGGAGATGGTTGAAGAGAGCTAGTTTGAGTATGTGGCATGAAGGACTTGTCCAGCTTGGGGCATTTCCTAAAACTGCCTCTATTTGGATCCCTCTTCTTCTTCTTTTCCTTATTGATCTTCTCCACCCATTTTCTCTTTAGTCTTTGTACCAAAGAAAGCTTCATCCTCGGATCTAGGGGAAGAGTGAAGCTGATTACAAATTGTGCCTAAGGGGATGAAAATAACCTAATTGGGAGTATTCTTTGCAACTGTTAAAAGCACAACAATTGGAGACATATAAAAAAGGTGTTTCCAACCTTTAGAAAAATGACAAGATATAGATTTGCAAACTAAGATCGCTGGTGAATAGTAAGAGTCGCAGAATTACCATCACAGCGTAATCATTATCAGTAGTGGGCATCGCCAAAATAAAAAAATCAAGTCAAATCAAAATAAAACCTGAGTCGTGAAGCTTCAAGGTTGAGTAGTTTGGCCAGACGAATTCGCTGAAGAATCAATAATGGCTAAAATTTTACTTCAAA